>OW569330.1:3405538-4683038 GCA_937595015.1 Polyommatus icarus | reverse complement strand
ACAGTTAGCGGTCATTGGCATTGGTCTCGTTCCATTATGTAAGTATAGCTATCGAATGTTTTATTACTCAATTGTTTGAGAAAACTAAATAACTTTACATAACATTAATTTATAATTTGAATTATATTTATTTATGAATTTAATAATTTTATTGTTGATATTAATAATTAATATTGATCATATGAATTTTTATAATTAATTTTATGTTATTAATAAGAATATTATGATAATTTACAGAATGAAAATTTATTTTAAGTATTGAAAATTTCGTTCACTTCTAATAACGACTTAAATCGAATACTTAATAAGAATTATTTATTAATACCTATTGGAAAATTTAGAAGTTATGTCATACCTACTCATTTTTATCAATGTACGTCATACACCTTTTACGTAAACAACTTAACTCGCATCACGAATGCAAAGATGGAATATGAAGAGAGTTTTATTCAAATTACTTCAATAGGAACTATTAAGTCGTACTTTCATTTTATAATTATTAACGTAATAATTATTCTTTATTACATACTTTAAACAACTAAAATAGAAAGAAATAATTTGAATGGAATTTGCAAGAGTAATAAGTTTACATTTTTAGTATGCAGTTAACTTATTAAATTTACTGCAGTTACATAAGCGAGAAGGCTAATTTTATCATAGGTTTCATGAGCCTTATGATATGAATACTTAATTGGAATTTTATTATCTCGTTTCTACATGTCGCTTATCAATGATAAGGTGTTTTGAAATAAGCCTAGAGGTTATACGTTCGTGTTTAAAAATGTGTAATACTGATAACATGTTATGGTACCTACTGATATTAGATAATATACCTACCAAATAATTATAATGGTATTTATCAATTATCATAATAATTATGGGCATATGATGCCCAGAACAAATAAATGAAAAATATTACTTTTATATTAAAAACTACTTTGATTTTTAAACTAGCAGAACTAAATAATAATTGCTTAAAACTATATTTCACAAATATATATTTTTAGTAAATCTGAATTCAATATTTAATTTTAAACTAGTTTGAAAAGTACAAAAAATTATCGATAAACTTGGCGCATTCCGCGGCGCATCCCTAATCTTTTTCAGCGTACACGCATTGTATTTTACCGAAACTGAAAAATCACTGCACTCAATTTAAAGCCTTAACACTTCACAGTAAACACCATTTTAATAAATAACGGGATAACTTACATAAAATAAAATTATAGTAAAGTGACTAGTAACTGCCGCTTCGTCCAGCAGGCTTTACGAAAATGAGCCGCGAATCGCCGGCATTGACTATATAAAATACCTCTTATCAAAATCCCACCAATCGCCTCATATGTTACCATATATGGTAGCGCAGTGGACTGATAAGGCTGCGCCTTGATAACATCGCTATCAGTGATGAAAAAGGCAAAGACCTAGGGCTGGCCAGTGGCCACGTATACCCGATATGTTCATAAAGGTGTACAGTCGCAGGATTTTTTTTCCATTATTCTTTCTTTTTCTTCCGTTTTCTATTATTTTTGTCTTTAATTAATAATACCAATAACCAAACTGTAATAATTAAGTATAAACATATTTTATTTTATAAAATAAAAAAACCGCTGTATGGTTATGGAAATATTTAAAAATGTAACTAACGTCTTAGATTGGTGTTATATTTAAAAATGTGAAATACTTACTAAAACTTTATTTTCGCTAGTAGATTAATTCCAATAAAAACATTTGATCATGTAAAATTGTTATTATTTATTTGTTAAAAAAAATCATAGACTAAGATCCAATTTCACCTTTAAATTGGTATCACGTTTAACCTCTTTCGTTTTCTATGTGAATGAAAGAGAAGACATGACATTTTATCAAGCTGTTAACACTAACATGCGTTGGTGAAATTGGGCCAAGGAAAATATATAATATGTATATTTTCTCTATGGTAAAATGATAAAACTGAGTACCTACTGTCGAGAACTTAGTAAATTATCCAAGCCAGTTCGGTCTCTACTCTCTACATATTAACATACAGCCGGTCTTACCGCCGTACTCAAGACTCAAGAGACATTTAATTATGATTAACCTTCAATTTAATGAAGAGTTTGACAGATAATGTATTATGAGGCATAAGTCAAAATTTTGAATTATTTAGGTAATTACTTTTAACCCTTAACCACCTGCCATACGTCTCACAGACCCCGCTGATATTATTTTTGTTAATATTTTTGCGCCGGAGTGTTGTATTGATTTGTTGGCTTTTATACCTTTTTCCTGCGCCCCTAGCTATCGCTCAATGGCTCGGCGAAGTTAGGCGTGCATGCACTTATCTTTTAAAGACATGTGGGGGTCTGAGAGACCCCTGTCAGGAGGTTACGTAAGTTTTTTCGATTGTAATTTTTTTATTGTTTTAGAAATAATGGCTCTAAATTAAGTTCTTCTTGAGCGTTGGTTGGACCAAGGCCTGACAGCTAATGAAACCATACTGAACGACGAATGCAGCGATGTGGAGCTGGTAAAAATTAATCATATTGTATTGGAAGAGAGTTCAAAGTGGATTGTCTGATTCTGAATGCGAAGAGCCAACTGTAGTGCAAAGAAGCTTTCTATCACAAAGTGATATTCCTTCGGAAAGTTTTCATTTGAGGATGATGTACGATTAGCGGAAATTAGATCTAGATCTAGGAAGAATGATTATTTTGGCACAAAATAACTTTAGTTGGTCATCTGCTCTGCCTGAAATTGCGCTCTAGTAAACTGTAAACCTATCTGTGCAGCTACACAGACAAATGGTTGAAAGCAGTTACCTGTTTATGAAGAAACTGGCTGAACAGTTTACGAGATCTCTTAGGGCACGTTGTGAAAGCAATGTAAAACTGTAACGTGATATGAAGAATCCTTCAGATAAACTTGATCCTCCAGCAAATATCAAATGCTGCAGCACTGATGAAGAGTGATTGGCAGTTCGTAAAAACTGTTGCACTTAAGAATATTAAAAACACATAAAACACAACGCATGGGTTTTAAATGCAAAGCTCCTATTTGCCTCAAATGCTCAGACAAGATCTGTTTTCACGGCCTCAAAAAGCTCTAAGTTTGGAGCCTGCAATTTCGTAGAATTAGTAACTATAGTGATTATTAGAATTTTTTTTTAAATTCCTCGTTAATTTAATTATATAAAAAACGTAAGAATGATTTCTTATCAATCTAACATTTTTTTTAGAAATTATTTCCTGAAATTGTTAGTGGGTAAGCCAAAAACACGATATTGTACCAAATATGCTGTATTATTTGAAAAATATTGTTGGAATTTATGTTTTTATTTTTAAAATAAAGAGTTTAATAGTGCCTAAATACAATTTTTTAAATTAATATTTATCTCCCCCCTTTTATTTATAGTTATCGTATATTTTCAGCCGGGGTCTCACAGACGTATGGCAGGTGGTTGTGTGACAATTATATGTGGTAGGTGGTTAAGGGTTAATAATACTTATATAATTTATATTCCACTCTGAGTGCGGCAGTTTTTAAAACTACACCTTAGTCTCTACCGTCTTCGCAATTCGCATAATATTGTGGTCTTTCGTTATGTCAGTGTTGTTAAATGGGCACCAAAGTATATTACATAATATTATTTATACTTACTTAATTACCGTACTTTTCTATTGATTTCTTTTCTGTCTTACAATTTTGTTGTGTAAAATAGCTAAAAATAATAACAATTATTATTATGGTTTATGTAGTCTAGTTGTAGAGCCTAACTGTAGTAAAGTTACATTAAAATTTAAAAAAAATATATCCACAGCCGAACGTATAACCTCCTCGTTTTTTGAAAGTCGGTTAAAAAACTGAGGTTTAGAGTCTTTAGACTTTAATTATAACTAATTGCTATACTATATTACCCGCGGCGCGTTTTTATTAACTTTACACTTCGATCACTAATATTACATCAAAACTACTTTAGCATAGTACTACCATACCAGTATAAATCACAAACATAAAAATATTATTCTCATTTGATTACGAATCATGGCGCCCGCAGGGGTCGTTGAACTGTATTTTGCAAAATATGGAGTGTTGCCGAGTGCCTGTTGACAAGTGCTTTTAGTTTTTTAGTTCTCCAGCCTGTAGAGTAGGTACTAGTTATGAGAATTGTCTAGACTCGAGATACATAACTAATACTTACTACATACATAACGTGACCATACGTCCCGCTTTCAGGCAGTCTGTCCTGCTGTCCCCCGCGAAGCCGAAATTGTCCCGCTTTTGCCAACAGACCAAACGACAAAAATTTTTTTGAAATGCCTGTGCAATGCCTGGAAGTAACGCATACATAGATAGATGATAGAACAAACGAGATTATTCTGCCATATTGTGCCAATAATTTATCCCGTTTTTTTCCACATTTTCCTCTGTTTCTTCTCTCTTATTAGTCTTGGCTTGATAAAATATAGCCTAAAGCCTTCCTCGATAAATGAGCTATCTAGAACTGAAATAGTTTTTCAAATCAGACCAGTACTTCCTGAGATAATAGCGCCTTCATACAAACAAACAAACTCTTTAGGCATTTGAAATATATATTCATAAATATGGGGGGGGGAGATTATGTATTTGTCCCGCTCTGATAAAAAAAATAAATGGCCACGTTATAGATACATCATACATAACTCATACGAATTACTAATATTTAAAGTTCAAAGTTACTGTGGCTAGAAGTGAATATTCATCATCACTTCATCATGGATTGTGCACTATATTATAATGATTGATCGGCATTGTTTTGTAAAGTGTAATTTCTTGAAAAGATTCATAATAATATATGGTTCTTGCAATCTATAGATTGCGCGTCGCCCTTAGTTGTGTGAGTGACCATATCTATATGTCGCAGGCGGATTGTATATTTAGCTGTATTATATTACGGTTAGCCGTTTTAAAAAACGGCGCCGTTTTGTAATGCGGCGTGTCGACGATTAGCCGGATTGTAATTGCGATACGTTCTTCAATATGGCGGCCCACGTTTAGCCGCATCGTACTCCTACTTAAGGCCGTCCCCCGAGCAAACGACTTTGGCCATACATTTGCCGCGTTGCCGAGATCGCGCCAAAACCCTATTATTTTTACTTATCTTTGTTCAAAATTGTCCTAAAAAAATTAAAACGGCAAATATGTAGTTTATGATATTGTCGATCTATTGGCGTGAGTTTCAAATAAAAGTAATTTGTAAATGCTAAGGAGATGCTGAATGTATGCTTGAATTTTAACAAATTGGTATTACTTTGGAAGCTGATATCATGAGTATAATAAACAAAAATAGAAAATTTAAAACGGCGAAAGGAACGTTGATATACTTACTGAAGATTATTGCTGTATTTTTATTATAACTTTGTAGCTTTCAGATTGAGTTTATAAGGTTTTAAATACGGTCAATTACGGAATCTCCGGACGGAACACCCTTAAGTTATAGGGTAACCATGATTGCAAAATAAAACAATGTTGAAAATGAAAATCCATTTTACTTATTAGATTAAAATCTAATATGTATATATTTCTTGATTGTTTTCACGATATTCCTTACCAATCAAATATAATTATGATAGTTACTTACTAGCTAAATAAAATATTTGGCATTAGACATTTTTATGCTCAATATTATAAATCACAATTCAAAAGGTACTGCCTACGAGTAGAATACGTAAGTACATATTTACAATTAGGTACATATTATATTAATCTGTGACACGGGCAGCGCCACGAGTGTTAAGAAACGAAACTGAAACTGCCAAAAAGGCGACTAGTCTCTAGCGCCGAATACATTCCGGCGGTTTTTTATTCAGCCGCATTCAATCCGGCTAAACGTTGACACGCCGCATTACAAAACGACGCCGTTTTTTAAAACAACTAGCCGTAATGTAATACGGCTTAATATACAATCCGCCTGCGACATATACACGCGTACATGGCTCGCTCGCTACTGACTGCTCCGTCAGGTACGCACACTAACGAAAATGTCTATTCACATTTCCAACTACAAATAAAGGCGACGCGCACTCGTACATTGCAAGAACTATACCACTCGCGAAACCCGTATATCCGTAGGCTTTGCGTAGTCCAAGGGCACTGAGAATGTTTGCACTATTAGTAATTGGGAGTATTATAGTCATCGAATAAGAATCAAAATTAGAGTTTCTCCGGCTTGTGGACTTTTCTGAGGAAGTCTTAACAAAAAAAGTTAGCACTAGAATAATTACTAATTCTAATATTATTATTAGAATCGAAAAACTTAATTCAACATGGTACCACCATGGTGTACAAAATTTCATTACAATCGGTTCAGTAGTTTTGGCGTGAAAGCGAGACAGACAGACAGAGATACTTAAATTATTATTAATAAATTATTATGTTCAGTAAGTGTAGTCTATACTAATATTATAAATGCGAAAGTATCTCTGTCTGTCTGTCTCGCTTTCACGCCAAAACTACTGAACCGATTGTAATGAAATTTTGTACACCATGGTGGTACCATGTTGAATTACGTTTTTCGATTCTTTCGATTGTTGTACACGTTGATAAATAACTCACTACTCAGTACTTTATCTATGCAGTGACGTAATTATTAGTAATTTATAGCATGAAATTGAATACGTGTGTTACAATAGAAATTTAAACAACCACCTAATCATTTCCTTAACGATTATCGTAATCTTAAAAGTCGTAATCTGTGGAATTTGGTTTCGTAATTTTATGAGGCGGTGACACTTAAGTACACTTAAAAATGGAGTACAATTTAATGTTATAAATTTTAGATAACTTTGATATAATTGCGTTCGGAAACCTTGTTTTAGATTCTAAAACATGGTTTCCGAACGCAATTATATCAAAGTAAAAGTAGAGAAAGAGATTGTTTGAACGTTTATTAATTTGTACACATCTGGTACTTATAAAACGTAGTTATCATTTATCGCGCGTAAAACCGTAATTTTTCCGAAAAAAAATTGTTTATCCTCTCCCGGGACTCAAAGCAAACCAAATTTCATTAATATAGGTTCAGCGTGAAGAGATAACAATATGTATAGTGTATACAGAGTAGGTACATTACAGCCTTGAACACTCCAAGGCACTAATTCCTGGCTTCAACAAGAAACTATCAGAATTAGTGCTCACCCTGGGTAGGAACCAATTAAGAATCCTTACCAGAAGCCTAACTGGGCACTGCAAGCTCAACAAACACCTAAACAGAATGGGTATTTGTAGTATAACGACTTGCAGATTCTGTGAGGAGGAGGATGAAACACCTATTCACCTTCTCCTCGACTGTCCTGCTCTAGTACAGAGCAGGAACAGGCACCTTGGTCGCCACGAATACTCATCCACAGAGGAAATTCGTGGCACCAACCCCAACCACATCGTTCAATTTATGAGCAGTATTGGGTTGGGGATGATTCCTCATGGGTCGCAGTGACGCCAGGGCTATAGCGACCTGCCTTCTATTAAAAAAAAAAAAAACATTACAGACACACTTTCGCATTTAAAATATTATTAGATAATATTGATAGCACTTGGTTGCTTTCCTACAAATATTTGAGTAGCTATTCTCCTGCTTCAAAGATTTTATTGACAGTATATTATTTTATCACAACATTGTTGTTGTTGGTCAAATTTTTGAATTAAAGCGCTAGCGAATAGATAAAATGATTCATTTCTGAGAATAAACTCCTCAAAAAACACTCAGATTATTACTAGAGATGTGCCGACTAGTCGCCGACGCTTCGGTAAAGCCGACTATCCGGCCACTTTTGTAGTCGGCGACTAGTCGGCGAATAGTCGGCAAAAAGCGCCGACTAGTCGGCTTTTTACTTTTTTACTATTACATATTGAAATTGCATTAAAGAAACCTTGATTAATATTTATAATGTGTACATAACACACTCAGTCAGTGTTACACATTTTAAAATTAAATGAAGTGTTTCTGAAATTACTTGCTAGTAAAGTAAAGAATATTTTTGTAATTAATATAATTTAAATATAAATAGTCGCCGTTAGCCTCGAGTTGTAATAGATTACAATTATTTATTCAACAAAATGCACTTTTCAATATAAAAAGTAGTCAGTTACCAGTAGCCAATTCGCAGACCTACTGAATACGCATATAAAATTTGGTAAAGGTTTCAGAGGAGACAGGAGTACGGTAACTAACATTGTGAGTTGTGACACGAGAATTTTATATATAAGATTTTATACTGACTTCACGGAAAGGCGGTCGAACAGGATAAAAAGTATCCTATTTCTGTCTCCTAGTTCTATGCTACCTCTCTACCAATTTTCAGCCAAATCGGTTCATCCGTTCTTGAGTTGTAAGTGGCGTAACTAACACTACTTTCTTTTATATAATACTAGCTGACCCGACAGACGTTGTCCTGTCTTAACGATGATTATTTAATTCGAATTGGTATAATTAATAAAAAAGTGTGAATATTTTTGAGTGCCATCGTGCACTCATCCCAAACTATCCCGAAAATCATAAAAGTTTATTGTGCGGGAACCGTTCATTTTCCGGCACAAAAAGTATACCTTGTCCTTTCCCGAGACTCAATATAGATTAAATCGAGATTTCATGTAAGTACATGAAATATTTAATGAAAACCA
This sequence comes from Polyommatus icarus, assembly GCA_937595015.1. Lineage (NCBI taxonomy): Eukaryota > Metazoa > Arthropoda > Insecta > Lepidoptera > Lycaenidae > Polyommatus > Polyommatus icarus. The sequence goes on along the minus strand of OW569330.1, from coordinate 4,674,401 downwards.
TCAACTGTATCAAAACAAAATAAAATAATGTACGCGAAGTAAACATACCTACTAAACACGATTCGACACGTTTGCAGGCGGAATGTGCGCAAACAGCAGTAAAAAAGCATTACGGAAACTTCCGAAACCATGATCGGCTTGGCCGACTAGCCGGCCGATTAGTCGGCTAGTCGGCCAAAGTCATGATCGGCACATCTCTAATTATTACTCATGCAGAACCAGATGCAGAACCAAGTCATATAAAGCGTGGTACTTGGTAGCCAACCCAAGCCAAGTTATAATTTGATAACAGCTAATCACGCGTTTTTACTTTTTAGTTTTTATTAATTAGGTAGTAAGTATTATAATATTTTTTATAACTATAACAGGGGATCTATTTAATATGTCTTTAATGTAAGAGAAATCGGATGTACACTCATTATACAGACTAGACTTAACAGTTAGTATTTTTTGCAAGTTGTTCACCGTCCGTTGAAGATGTTAGAAAAAGTGGATACTGAGATAATTCATTCGCTTATCACGATGATGCGAGTATAGTCTACACTCTACAGTTTACACTCTACTGTGACTCTACTATAAATTATAATATGACGCCCGCTGCCCGCAACTCCGTTGCGTCAAAATTCGTTTATCTCGCGGAAATTCACTTTTTTCGGGATGAAAAGTATCCTATGTCCTCTCCCGAGGCTTAAAGTCTCCATATCAAATTTCAGCTAAATTAGTTTAGCGGTTTGGACTTTGGGTGTGAAGAGGTAGCAGACAGACAGACAATTAATAGACAGTACATTTTCGAATTTATAGCATTATCATGGATTCGCGTGAGTCGACGTGTATGCAAATGCCAAAATCGAGTTGAATATTATAATATTATGAACACGAGTTTGCATCGACTGCATCCTCAGGAAACGTCAAACGAGGCATTTTTCATAATAGTAGGGGAGGTCGCGCTCAGTAAAAAAATTAATTTCATACCGAGCGAAAATCGTTACAATAATAGTATTCCACTAATACATAACAGCTTTGATCGTCAGCCACTTCATAATGGGTGGAATAAAAATTGAGAGCATCTCAAAGTTGATGTTGGGAATCGTATTGAATTGACATTAAAACGGTCCCAATTCGCACCCAATAAAGGTTCATATCTAGATTATACACGTTTAGGTTGGGTAGGTGTTATTTTAGTTTTAGTATATAACAACTGATGGCGCTTTTAAAGTAAAATGTATATAATTCTTCTTCACAAGTATTGACTATCGAATTAATTACTTAAAATTCCTATGTGAGATAATTTTATGGTTAATTCAAACGAAAATCAGCTGAATGTTTGCAGGTGGAAATGTCGTCTACGCGACGCCCTTTGTTCTTAGAAATTAGCTGAACTATGTATTTATCAAAATACTAGCGACCCGCCCCGGCTTCGCACGGGTATAAAATTCTTGAATCACTCCTGCATCAAAATCCGTTGCGTAGTATTAAAGATTAAAGGGAACAAAGGGACATGAAGGAAAAATAATCGGCCAAGTGCGAGTCGGACTCGCGCACGAAGGGTTCCGTACCGTTATAGAGCAAAAATAGGCCAAAAATTGTGTTTTTTGTATGGGAGCCCACCTTTAATTTTTGATTTATTTAAATATTATTATTAATTATTAAAGTACTCAGTACACATATAACTAAGGCTTTTGTGAAGTGCCTACTTGTTGTCATCATCGATACCGAGCAAAAAATTTTTGAAAAATCACATTTGCCCCTTAAATATTCAATTTATTTTGTTTTTAGTACGGTATTTGTTGTTATAGCGGCAACAGAAATAAATAATCTGTAAAAATTTCAACTCCCTAGCTATTACCGTTCTTGAGTTACAGCCTGGAGACAGACGGACAGACGGACAGACATCGAAGTCTCAGTAATAGGGTCCCGTTTTTACCCTTTGGGTACGGAACCCTAAAAAGCGACTTTGTTTTATAATATCAAATATGTAATATGTATTGAAGTAGGTAAGTATTTTGTGTCAAAAGAAACTCATTACTCACCTTCAGCAAAATGCTTACAAAAGTATTACCTGTCCAGTAAAATAATTAAGTCCTTATCACTAATTAGTTATTATAACTTGTGGTTTCGTAGGCGTTTAGAAGTTATCTTTCTAGATAACGGTTATACAGGGCGTTACAAAACTAAGTGATAAATGATAATACTTTAGGCCTTAGGGTGTGTAGGTGGTCCTTGTAGACTGTAGAGTGTAGTGTAGAGGGTTCAGTGTATTAGGCTGCTTGACCTATTTTTTTTCTTCATTCTAATCGCTTCTTAATCATTCATTTTCAACAAAAAAACTAATATTCTAATATTATACACAGTAGAAACCCATAAAAATGTTGATTGAAAAACATGCCTCTTAAATGGCGCCGAAAACACTGTCCGCCATTGTGCCGCCATAGTGTGACGTCATGTTTTTTGTATTTTATACTTTCTTTATTAAAAAAAGTTTTATGTGCTAAGCGTACGAGTCTAACAGTGCTAAAAAATTAGAAAAGAATTTAGAAATCATTTGTAATGTTAAACACTTTTGTAGAAAAGTTTTGGCCATTTCGTTTCCCGTCTACAATAAATGGAGATGATATATAAAACTGATGTCTTATTTTGAATTATTCAAGAAAATATATTTTATAAATCTTTCTAGGCTTATTCATATTATTTATGTACAAATAAACTTACATATAACGAGCGCAATAAATATTAACAAAAAATTAAAACCGACTTCCAAGGTAAAAACAATAATAACATTAATATGAACTAAAAAGTATTAAATAATTTTTACTATCTAATAGTGCCCTTTTCCGAATTCGGCTAAACCTCAACTATTTCTGTACTCAATCTTCATTATTTTGAAGTCGGTACCAGATAGCTGAATCTTCAGTCCTCTGACAGAATATTTGAAACTTTTGGAACTGGCACCGACTTCAAAATTATGAAGAGTGAGTACAGAAATAGTTGAGGTTTAGCCGAATTCGGAAAAGGGCACTATTAGATAGTAAAAATTATTTAATACTTTTTAGTTCATATTAATGTTATTATTGTTTTTACCTTGGAAGTCGGTTTTAATTTTTTGTTAAAAATAATAATAATTTCACTCTTTTTAGTTACACTAGTACGTAAACCTTCGCGTATATTTTACGTATTTTATTACAATTTGTTAAGTGTTGAGATTTGTAAACTTTATATTTTCTAAGAAAATTTAGTTCCGCAATTCAACAACAGATGTCGTTGTTAAGCTTCTGCATCGCGGTATCGCTTACTCGACTCATTTGATATAACTAATTCGCTACAAGAAACTTTTTCTTCTCGCTCACACTCACTGGTTGTCTTAATTGATATTACGCCAGAGGGATTAACGTCCCAGGGTAACCCTACAGAACCATAAGACCAGTTTTAGGCGTATGACGTCTTTTCTTTACATTAAGAGTCACAACTCACACTCACAATATATTATCAGTGAAGTGAACAGTAGTTAGTAAAGTATTCGATCTGTATAATATAAAGTAGTAAAATATTCGATCTGTCATCTGCCGCCACGCGCCGCCCGCGCGACACCGTCGCCTCTGTATCGCCGACCGCCGTGTATTAAACAAACAGGTGTTGTTGGTAACAATAGAAAATTATTATTACGAGTTAGTATATCCATACCTATGCCTTGTACTACTATCTATTCTGTGCCATGAGACATTGGTGACCTTAACACGACGTGGTAATGATGATGATGACGATGATGATGATTATGATTATGATGATGAATATTAATTGCATAGTAGCATATGCTTTCTGTTCTTAAAACAACGCCGAAACTCCCAAACGTGTATCTATAAGGAGTCAGGAGTTCTCTCAGCATCTTCGAAACCATGGTATACCTTGACCCAATATTTGACTTTTTGGTAGCATATTCTTAGTACACTTCACATAAAACCAAAATCACCATATGTTTCCATATAAATTTCGAGGAGTTCCCTCGATTACTCATGGATCCCATCATCAGGTCACCACCTTTGTGAAAATGGGACCAAATTGGAGTGAAACCTAATACAACAAAACAAAAATTTCGAAAATCGGTTCACAAACGGCGAAGTAATCGTTGAACATACAAAAATAAAAAAAAAAAAAAAAATATCCACAGCCGAACATATAACCTCCTCGTTTTTTGGAAGTCGGTTAAAAAGATATTAAATTACAAATAGGATGACGTCACATCCAAATCGGAAGTACCGCAAAAGCATTTTCGTCAGTACAATTCATATTTTCATAAAATCATATTTTCAAATCGACTTTATTTATCAATCATAAGCTTTTTGATGATAAGGGTGAAATACGGTTTCCTAGGCCAAATTCTACTAGAAATATGCATTTGTTCAATGAAATTGAATATAGGTCAAGTAGCCTATTAATAAGACCAGTGATCACTGTATAAGTAGCAGCGCTGAAAGAGCCAATTTTTTTCACCTTTGTATGGGAAAACTCGTGACGCTGGGGCGCTTGCCATAAAAATTACTAAAATAATTTTGGTACTTCAGTGCTGCTACTTTCACAGTGAACTCTTTACAAATAATTCAATAAGTATGTAACACACACCTTAAAGTGTTATCACTTATATCAGCTTATCACATCTTAGTTTTGTTACATTAGAATACCTTAATATATCAGGGATCGGAACCGGTTTAGCAAAACCGGTTAATTTCGTTCGATAAACCGATATAATTTCGTTCCTCCATAAAACCGGTAAATAGATAGAAAAAAAATTTTAAGCTCTCACAAACCGAAATAAACCGGTTTGAGCGGGGCGTGCGGCTCGCACCTTTGCATCGCCGCGCTGTTGCCGCTCCGCACTATCTCCCATCTCGTCGCACGCGCACCTTTCTTCTCTATCTCGATTCTCGCATGCGCGGGGTTTATTTACTATAATTACTTCGTTCGTCCTTCGCCGCGAGTGTTGGTTTTTTTATCTCCGAATAAATATAATTATCTCCGACAACAATTTACATCTGACAATAACAGACCGCAAGTTTCTAATGCCTCGTTAGAGACTGAATTGATTTTAAAATTGGTTGAGTTTTTGCAAGAACCAATATGTACTTCTATTAGATTCTAATATACTTAAATATTGGGAGACGAAAAAAAAACGATCCATATTTATATAATCTAGCAAAAGTTGTTTTAGCTATCCCACTAACAAGTGTAAGCGTCGAGAGGATTTTTTTCTCATTAAATTTGTACTCAATAATTTTAGAATGCGTTTGCAAGACTCCATAATAGATGATGTAATGATTGTTAGAAATAATTATTTGTATTCCAAATAATTTCCTTAAATTTATGCCCCAGTCGGATCATTGCCGCCATTTAATAACGAATACTTGGGCTATTGGTCCCCAAAAATTTTGGTACCAATGGGACCTGAGATAATTAAAGTATTTAAACTAACTTTAATTACTGTTAAAGTCTCGTAAGACTTTACATAAGTTTATAAATAGTTTTAACGAATGCGACTACACTTTAGACTGATTTCAGGTATTTTTAAATTTTAATACTTGATTTATTATTATTATATAAAAATGTAAAATAATATATTTTTATATAAATTATAACCACAGCAATTACATAATGTAACATAGGATTATTTTTGTTAAAAAAAATGTAATATTATTGAAAATAAGAAAAAATAATGTATGAAGAGTATTACTCATACTTCAATAATTATATTATTACATAATAATATTTTATCTATTTTTTATTTATTTATTTAAATGGGGCATCTTGGCCCATATTATATATACCTTATAGACTAACATACATAACATTTATACTAAAACTAACACTAACACTAAAACACTAAACACGTATTGTCTGCGACTTGGGGCGCGACGTGTTCGAAAGTCGTCCTCGGAACCTCCTGTAGACGACTCCAATCGGCCAGAACTCCTCCTTCTCTAAGGTCGGTAAATGATGCGTCGGGACCCTCACCACAAGGGAGCTGAAATTGACTTTGTGACGGGACTCCAAACGCTCGACCCTCAGGACGAAGTGGGTCTTGTTCTTGATGTAGTCCACGACCTGCTCGGCCGTCGTGGACCAGTGCAGCCTGGACACGTATTATTTTGGTGACCTACTGGCAATTCTGATATTTTTAAACTTAGTAAATTGTATTATGAACTATAAGTTCACAATTACAAAGTACACCTAAGACGTTTTTATAATAAAGCCTGTGATATTAGTTTATAGAAACAAAACCTACTTTAATTTTATTTCAATGTTTTCTAGTCATCTATTTATTTCAATGTAATCTAGTCGTTCGTCCCATTGGTACCAAATTTTTGGGACCATTAGCCCGAATACTCTTAATAACTACCTCACTTGTTAGATAATAGTATGTCGGCCGTCACAGTTTAAATGTGAATATGTGGCGAAAAAACCAATGCTACTTAAGCAGCTTCATGAGAGGAGAGAGGCTTAGGAAGTAAACGAACAATAATAAAAAATAGTATTTAGATTTTAACATATTTTATTTCTTAATGAAAGTTTACTTTAAAAACATTCACTGTAGGTATATTTATTGAATAATAATCAAAAAATAATGTTAATTAAGTATTAAGTATGTCTTTTACAATATAGTTGTTTTAAAAAATCTACGTATTTTAATATGGTAACGTATGCTTCAGATCGCATACAAGGCAGCAAAAATTGGAAAAAAAATATTTTGGATATTTATTAATTCTCCAATTAATAAATATCCAAAATAGTAATTTCTTTTATCTAATTCTTTGTCAAAAGTACATTCATTACACGCCTCGCCTTGCACGTTATCTGCACTTTTCATATTATGTAAATCAGATGCAGAAATTGATTCATTTTCCACGTCTTCATTTTTAACCGACTCCAAAAAAAGGAGGTTATCAATTCGACGCGTATGTATGTAATATTTCCAGAACTGCCCAGTTTTTGCATATGTTAATCTATAACAGCTTCTGAACAAATGTGCCAAATTTCAAGTGTATGTATGTATGTTTTTATGTTTGTGCACGCATATCTCCGAAACTGCAAGTCCGATTTAAGTGATTCTTTTTTTCTTGTACCAGATATTGTTCAACTTAGGGAATAGTGCAAGTTTCATCAAAATCGGTTTAGTAGTTTTGGAGATAGGGAGTTTTAATTCTCAATTAAGTACAATTTTGAAGTCGGTTTTATCTTTTTATTAAAATACAGTTATCATTAGCTGCTGAAAATTTATCATTTTCATTACAATCTTCGCTGTTGTTTAAATTATTACTGCTATAATTCTTTGAAAATATTAAATAACTCAGATTGTTCATTGTTCAAAATACTGTCATATTTTCTTATTGTCGCAGAGTTTTCTTTAACTGAAATAAAAATATAGCTAAAATATTGCACATCGACCAATGGAACGAGACAATCGGCTAATTTCGGTTTCATAGAGCGTTATCTTTGTAGCACACACCTATTTGACATTATGTCAGTCGTTGTTCAAATTCAATAGAGAGCGGTCGCGTCCAGTTCAAAATATTATAATATATCTAGAGTTGTTAACACCCCTAAATTTGCTACAGCTGTAATTTTCCAAAAGAATTAAAATATACGTAAACATAATTTGAACACGCTTTTTTATTTTATTTTACCCGAACCTAAAGCCATAACTTATAGAAAATTTGGTGTATTTTATATAAAGAATATTAAATTTATCAAAAGAAGCAAACCATAATAATTATGGTTTTTTAACAGCTCCTAATATATACCGGACTTTCTGTATTTCGTGCGTAAGAGATAACGCTCTACAAAACCGAAATTAGCCGACTGTCACTTTCCAAAGGTCGATGTGCAATATTTATCGCCGGGTATGCATTATTTATGACGTATTATTTCATGGAACCTGCATTTAATAGTTCAAGTAGCACAGTATACTTTTAATTTTAAAAAGTTACAAAAAAAAATGACAACAAATATCAACATTACTCCTTAACGCGAGCGAAGCCGCAGGTAAGAGCTAGTAATAAATCACAGTACATAATTAAATGAGTCGCTCCCGATTCGTCCTACGTGATTACGCCGCATTTAGAACAAGTCGGGAATGTTTTACATGTCGATGCCGTTTCGTCCCATTTGGGTCAATTCAGACCGCAACGCGGCACCTAGATGCATTTCTTAATTTGTACTGAATTGACAGATTTGCATGACGCCTACAAATAGTACATAATACATTATCCTTCTGTCCTTGTTCAATTACAGACAAGCAACAACTTTGTTGGTGCATGTAAATATTCAAAAGATGACATTGTTTCTCAAATTAACCGGTTAATTTCGTTCTACCAAACCGGATTCAAAGAAAACCGGTTTCATTCGATTGAAACGGTTTTAACCGGTAACCTAAACCTAAAACCGGAATCCAATCGGTTCCGGTCATTGACCCCAAACCGGTTTGAAACATAAACCGGTTTCCGATCCCTGAGCCAACGCGTTCGCCTATATGTAGTGCCGACACGGGTAACTAATCTAACTATTATTACTTATTATAAAGCGCATCACACACGGTGAAGATAATATAATATTTTATCTTAAGATGCCCAAATATAAAATATTATAGTATCTTAAGCTATCACACACGGCTAAGATACGATACGGTTTGAAACATAAACCGGTTTCCGATCCCTGATATATCTACAGGTAGATAAGGGCGTTCCGTCCGGAGATTCCGTAATTGACCGTATTTTAAACCTTATAAACTCATAATCTGAAAGCTACAAAGTTATAATAAAAATACAGGAATAATCTCCAGTATATCAACATTCCTTTTGTCGTTTTAAATTTTCTATTTTTGTTTCTTATACTCATGGTATCAGCTTCCAAAGTAATACCAATTTGTTAAAATTCAAGCATACATTCAGCATCTCCTCAGAATTTACAAATTACTTTTATTTGAAACTCACACCAATAGATCGACAATATCATAAACTACATATTTGCCGTTTTAAATTATTTTTAGGACAATTTTGAACTAAGATAAGTAAAAATAATAGGGTTTTGGCGCGATCTCGGCAACGCGGCAAATGTATGGCCAAGGTCGTTTGCTCGGGGGACGGCCTTAAGGTATTCTAATTACAAAGTAGGTATTTATGTACTAACAATAATTATCACATTCTCATTTCACTTGTATATCTACTATCTAGCTAACACTTTCTCTATGACACGGCATTACAAATCAATACAAATATATTGTGGATTGTAAGTATTTCATTTTTCTCAATTGCTTAATTTCTGTAAGTACGTCACACTAGGGAGGAGGGGGTCTCACCAATAATTATCCAATATGACCACCTGTGAATAGTGTAACGTACTTTATGAATGGTCCCCCAAAGCTGCCCAAAGAAAAGAAAAACATTCTCATTTCATCTGATCCCTGAAAGGAAATAACGATGGCATACGGTATGTAATAATATCACTTCACACCGTGATGCAATATGCATATTTTGGTTAATCTGAATAAAATAACATTCAGATGAATAAAGACATTAATATTTTGTCTGGCATCTGTTGGTTCTGTCAGCGCAACAGAGCGGGCGGAAACGACGCGAGCAGCGCGACGTTGCATGCCCTCTACACATTCACACAGCGGCAACGTCGCGCAACAGCGCACCGCCCGCCCCGTTACTCGCAATGACGCATGCGTAGAGAGTCGACACCGGCCAGCAGTTGAACGATAGCGCATACGAGTGACGCACGCAGTTTCTCAACAATGACAGACGACAAAGAGAGGACGCTGGAGCTGATAGAAGACTACAGAAAACACGATGTGCTCTGGGACACCAAGAACAGATTCTACTCGAACCAGAATAAGAGGAACAGTGCGCTGATAGCGATCGGCAAAAAACACAAACTCGACATAAAGGGCGTAAGGAATAAAATAAAGAGTTTGCGATCGTACTTCGCGAAGGAGTATCGAAAAGTATTGACAACGGAGGACTATCAGTCGGCGTGGTTTGCGTACAAAGCTATATCTTTTATTCGGGACTCGATGACACCAAAAGAACGAAACGTCCTTAACCCGTTAGAGGAAATCACTGTGAGTATAGTAAAATAGCTTTTCTAGAGCTGCGCGTGCGCAGTTGAATTCATAACATAAGTACCTAGTTCTATTTACGGGTTACTCAGAAATGGCTCAAGCTCATTGCAATGCGAGACATTCGCGCTGCTCGCCGCGTCTTGCGCGGTGCACCTTCTCTTTCTAATATGACATTTAACCTAGACCCAGTAGTAGGAAACACTAAAATTAATTGCAATTTCCTGCATTACCTATGTTATTATTAATTCTTCTATATACATATAATGTATCAAGATCACTGTCTGTCTAATATTGATGAGAATGTCTTTGTTAAGGCTTCGGCTTTGGTTCGACAGTATCGATACAAAACTTGTCTTTCACTCGGCAGTCGGCGTGATCTTAACACATCAAGCTGTAACGGGTTTTTATTATCAAACGAGAGTAATAGGTTAATCTGCGACAATAGATTGTATCGAATCATTGGGGCTTCATTAAACAAATTGACGTCACAAGTACAATAGAACCATAGAATAGAACCTATGGACGTTGACCTTATGATGACCTAATTAAAATGTGAATACATAGATATTTTGATATTTACTTGTTTGATATTATGTTTCCTATTTCTGTGTTTACCAGTTCATTTACGACGGATCGCAAGTCGCAGCGATCCATCGTGACGATTGACGAACCGTCCTTAGGTCTTTTTTCAAAACACTGTTTATGAAAAACACCTGCAAGCAAACCGATTTTTTTTAATAATCCTATGCTGTCCCACTGCTGGACAAAGGCCTAACCCAGGGTCTTCCATTTTTCTCGCTCCTGGGCCACCAATTAATAATAATAATAATTAATGTACTACTCCAAAAATGTCCTCTCAAAAATCCCCCGCCTTACTGACTTGCCTTACATTTTATTTTTCCAGCATTTCGACTGCACCGACATGCAAGAAATAAATCCAGACGCTCAAGCATATGATATGCAGCCCGAATACCTATATCCAGCAGAGGAGGTTAAAAATGTAAAATGCAGCGATGTGTACATAGAAGAAGATAGAACGCCAGTTGACAGAGACGTCGAGAGCGGGGTGTTCGGCCAACTCGTCGCACACAAGCTAAGGAAGCTCAACCCTCGGAATAAGCTACTAGCTCAACAGCGTATAAACAATATTCTGTACGATTTGGAGCTCTCAGAATTGAACCCTTCCACGTCAAGTCCGAAGAAACCCAGGAATGCCTCGGGAAAAGTATCACCGGTTACTCCAAATTCGGGTTACTCTTCTAACGATGGGTAAATGCAAATTGTTGAAATTGTAGTACAGTATCGCCGTGCCTTAAATGTTGTTAATATGTAGATAATAATGTTAACGTATAGAATTAAGATTTTTGAAAAGAATGACTGAATATTTAGAGTATATTCATAATTTATAATTAATAATAATTATTCATTACACATTAGATAGATATTATAGGAAAAAAATGTATGTAGCTTTAGGATATTTTGTACGTACAGAGATTCTATTGAAGATTAAAGGTGAACGCAGATTTGGCCGCACCGCACGCACCGCAGTCGCCGCATTCGCAATTCTTTATATGAAGTTATAGGCAAGCTCGCATACCTACCTACCCGCGCCGTAGTCTTCGCAACTTCATAATAATAATATGAAGAATTGCGAATGCGGCGACTGCGGTGCGTGCGGTGCGGCCAAATCTGCGTTCACCTTAAGTTACCAATAAACACATGTAATTTTACAGGTGTCTGTCAATAATATTGTTACACTAATTGTTGCTTGTAAGTTGTAAGTCATACTTGTAAGTCATAACATGTTCGCGTAGAAAAGTTTCAACTTACAGCGCTGTTACCATTACATTTTACAGTAAACTAAATAAGTAAATACAGGGTCGGGACACAAATACACATAATATGACGTAACACACCCTTAAGTATTTTCACTTTTGTTTTGTTACAGCATGGCTGAAAAGCCAAATCTCATTCAGTTTAAAAATTTCATCTAGATTCTAGACTCTAGAGCAGGGCTTCCCAAACTTATTTTGTCTACCGCCCACTTTGAGAACAAATTATGTTTTAGCGCCCCCATTGTTTCGATTTAAAATGCATCTAGATCACCCCCCAAGCCTCTATACAACGCCCCCATTTTTTTCTAGGTCCCACACCGCCCCCCTTAAAACCTTCAGCGCCCACAAGGCTGCTCTAGAGCAAGTTACTTCTCAACTCTACTATGCCCTAACTCTACAAGTACTTTTACAACTAAGGTATTGTGTGGGGACTGGGGCTTAACCATTTCTTTATATTTAGGTACATGGGGTACTGTACTGGAGGTGATAAATGAATTCACTGCTTCTATTTTACTATTAAAACTGTATATATAATTATATTATAAGTATTTAATTTATGTAACCACAAAATTCAACAAAAAAATACTGTTTAGCTTCGAAATATTTTTGATTTTTGAAAGTATGTAGTTAGTATGTTCCTCATTAAAAATGTTATTAGTCCTAATAGTGTAATTTACGTTACACATTTCTATTTTTAACGAGAGAGATTTTAAAATTATAAATTAAAATTTTTGAAAATTAATTAGCGTGGTGTTTTGATTATTTTTGGATTAAAAACCGGGTTAGCTTATTTATGCCTATGGACAGTTTCTGAGGCTTTTTGACAGAAGTGTATCTATTCAACATTGTTGTTGATTGGTCATTTTGTCCTTAGATCTTTGAAGACAGAAACGCTTCAGTGAATTAGTGTAATTCCAACTTCTAGAAACTTTTTTTTTATTTTTATTCATTTTTCTCTTGTTTGTTGCCCTTTACGATGCTTCATAAAGCATGGTCCCCCATATGCTACGGTTAAAGCACTTAGTTTCTAAGCTAGTGCTTGACTCATGCCATGTGCCTACAAAGTAAAGTGGTGTGAAGCATTTATGTATAAATGCGTTTCGTCTGCCCGTATCGATTGTGCACCCCTATGCAGCCTGCGTCAGACATGACTCAGCCCACGCCCTCACTTTCAATTTATTTTCACCCCAAAATACGATTTATGCCCGCAAATTTTGCTCTCATTTCGTCCAATAAATCCTTCAATACGAAAGCCGCTTTTAATGAAGCAAAGATGGTATAAAATAAAACAATTTTGTACCACAAGAATTTACGTGACACCAACCATCCTACCACCATCCATATTTGTACCATCGAGGAAAGTGACTCCTAGGCAGTTGACTAACCTACGTCATTTGGTCGGATTATGTCAATTCAATGTTAGTTGTAATCGGACTCGGATGAGTTTGACCAAATTACTTAGGTCCGCCATCTGTCTAGGAATCAGCTTCTCTGATAGTACTTATGTACTGAGCATTATTACAATAAAAATCGGCCAAGTGCGAGTCGGACTCGCTCACGAAGGGTTCTGTACCACTACAGAGCAAAAATAGGCTGAAAATTGTATTTTTTGTATGGGAGCCCCCATTAATTATTATTTATTTAATTTATTTAAATTTTATTATTAATTATTAAGTATATTCAAGTATTTTGTGAACATTTCAGTTGCCTATGTGCTGCCGTTATTATTGATAAAGAGCAAAAAATAGCAAAAAAAAAAACACGTTTGTTGTATGGGTGCCCCCCTTAAATATTTAATTTATTTTGTTTTTAGTATTTGTTGTTATAGCGGCAAAAGATATACACAATCTGTGAAAATTTTAGAAGTCTAACTATGGCGGTTCTTGAGTTACAGCCTGGTGAGAGACATACGGACAGACATCGAAGTCTTAGTAATAGGGTCCCGTTTTTACCCTTTGGATACGGAACCCTAAAAAGTAATAAGTACAGGGGTCAGGGAACTTTGAGCTCGTATCATTAATAAAGCTAGATATGCCTTTAAGGCCTACATTTCCCTGTCAGCTCTAATTCTTAAGTCAGCAGACACTTAATTCTATCAGAACTCCTACAAGTGCAATGACACAAGAAGGTTTTTATAAAGACTGTAACTCTAGCAAGGGTTAATTATTTTAAAACATGAGGGCAAGTCTATATTATATTACAATATTTAGATTGGAACAGTGTTTCTCAAACTTTTTTGGAAATGGAACGCTTTTAAGAAGTGTCATTTTTGATGGATCCCAATTCCCAAACAAATAATAATCTTTTGTCTTGAATGAATTTTGTCCATGCTGGTACTGTCCGATGACATTTCTATTTGGCTCTACGGAGCACCCGGATTAGAATAACTGCAGACAGAGGTTTCAGAGGTCTTTAGGAGTTTATTTTTTCAACCGCTTTGTTGGTGCTTGGTTTTGATTGACGTCGTAAGCCATATTATCAAAACTTCTGATGAAAATATAAATTCCTGTCAAAAAACATTCTGATGTTTTTTCAGAAACCTGGCGAGGTGCTGATCATGCTGATTTTCAAATTTCATACGACACGTCACACGTGGGAAATGCTCTAAAATCTAAATAAAGCCTACTACGTAGGTCAATGACCCGTTGCTGAAGTCAACAAAATTAGGACTAAAGTGTTGCAAAATAATACTATGATATTATTAAAGTAGGTATGTAAGTAGTAATTAGTATTAAAGTACTATTATTTATTACATACTTTCATATTACTTAATGTAAAATTTAAATATTTTATTTTTAAGAATGAGAATATACTTAGTTATTAAATCTTTGAAATCTAATCTTAATTTAAAATGATTGAATTACACCGTACTTACCTACATTTAAAAATATAATATATTTTTTTTAATTTAACGCTAATTGTTAATTTCTAAAAAATATGAGAAAGGAGATTACAATAATTTTACAGCTAAAAGCAACTCGTCACATTATTGTCGTCAATGAATGATTTTCAACAGAAACGAAATATCAGAATGATATCATAATTCTCGTTATTTATAATTACACTTACTTACCTATTTATTAATGTTTAATATACATAGCTACTATAGACTTTATAACTCAGTTTAAGCACTTTCCTGAAACCCTGGTTATTATTGAACAATCTGCAGGAAAACAAGTATAGATTTCCTGTTAGTAATTTACCTGATTTCTTGTTCATAAATCATAATGTTGCTAACCATAATATTTTGATTGAACTTATAATATGAAATTTAAGTACTTTCTTTAATTGCTTTGTTGAAATTATTGGTATTATCGAGCGCGAGCCGTAATTTTTTACGAGACTATCAACAACTACTAATTTTATTATTTTAAAGCGGATGAGTGTTTTAGGCGTGAAAATACCTTTTCAGACAGAAAGACTGGCCGACACTTTCGCATTTATAATAAGTAGGTAATAATAGTTAGATTAGTTACCCGTAATGTCGGCACTATATATAGGCGAACGCGTTGGCCGACGCGTTGGCCAACGCCTAAATACCTACCGCCAACGCGCGAGTCGCCCGTCACATTGGGCCGACGCATTGGCCAACGCGTCAGCCAACGCGTTCGCCTATATGTAGTGCCGACATAACACAAGTCCTTCAGGTACTTAGCACGGGGCCAGACTGACGTGGTGTGAAGCGTCCATAGATATTATTATTATTATAGTTTTCATTTAATCCTTCGATCGCCGATTCTTGGAAATCTTTTGTTATCGCGGCCCACTTGCTGGGCCTTACGGGGATTGATAGGTTAAAAAACCTAATTTTAAAAGCTTTTCTATCCGAGATTTATAGATTAATCTGAAAGCTATTTAATTGTAATTTGATATTAACATTTTTTTACTTAACTATTTTCTAATGACTAATGAGATATTAATTAAAGGCGTATAATGTGCAACGTTTGATTTATTACGGTTTATCTTGACTCTTGAGATGTAGAGAACTATATAGGGAGTGAAAGTTTTTATTACACTTTTCCAAATTATATTATCGTTAAAATATATTTTGCCAATCGAGCTTAATTTATTGAGTTTAATGCCGATTCCATCTCAAGATGTGGTTTTTATTTCCAATATAGCTCAGCAAAATTAAATTAGGAAGATACTTAATATTAATTGTTATTATTAAAACTTTGTGCAAAGCAGGCTGATCACCTGAATTTTAATTACCTAATAATCGTCCAGATACCACTAGACAATTCGTCTGCTCTTCACTACAATAAAAACTTTAGAGGTGTCAAGGGACACCCGGATGAAACGAAGTTATAAAAAAAAATTCAGCTGTTAAGTTAATGTATTCTATGCAGACACAAAAATCTCATTGAATTAAATAAAATCTGTAACTTTTAGATTTTTGCCAAATAAAAAAAAGAGTGCTAATAATTATAAAGTTGTCCTTGTTTTCTTTATTTAAAAACCCCTTAAGCCAACCGGGTGGTCCCCGGCTAGACAAACATTTGGTAAAATGGTCCCTCATGACTAAAAGGTTAAGAACCACTGCTCTAGAGTCTAGTTGCTAGTTGCTAGCTACCGACACTTTAATTTGTGTCATGTATGTCGTTTGAACTTTTTCCGTCTAGCCCCCTTTCGCATCGCGCGATAAGGAACTTCGTTCCAAAAATTCAATCCTAGAGTCGACAGATCGTATTGTGACTTATGAGTAGGTACTAGGTAATGTTAAATGTTATCAATTTGTTTTCAACGTGAGTCACGTCACGAGATGAGTCAGAACTCCGAGTCAACAAGATCATCAGAAACTTGTTATCAATGTATTGAGTGATTTGAGTGTGAATATCGCCACATTAGTATTCGGAATGTTACGTAAACCACTATTTTAAAATATTATGTTTCCATATTTTTGTGGCGAATTCCAAAAATAATTATGAACATTTAGAGAGCCTTTCTTGTTAGCTTTTTTTTAACCGACTTCCAAAAAACGAGGAGGTTATATGTTCGGCTGTGGATATTTTTTTTTTTTTTTTTTTTTTTTTTTTTTTTTTTTTTTTGTATGTTCAACGATTACTCCGCCGTTTCTGAACCGATTTTCGAAATTTTTGTTTTGTTGTATTAGGTTTCACTCCAATTTGGTCCCATTTTCACAAAGGTGGTGACCTGATGATGGGATCCATGAGTAATCGAGGGAACTCCTCAAAATTTATATGGAAACATATGGTGATTTTGGTTTTATGTGAAGTGTACTAAGAATACGCTACCAAAAAGTCAAATATTGGGTCAAGGTATACCATGGTTTCGATGATGCTGAGAGAACTCCTAATTCCTTATAGATACACGTTTGGGAGTTTCGGCGTTGTTTTAAGAACAGAAAGCATAAACTACTATGCAATTCATATTCATCATCATAATCATCATCATCATCATCGTCATCATCATCATTACCACGTCGTGTTAAGGCCACCAATGTCTCATGGCACAGAATAGACAATAGTACAAGGCATAGGTATGGATATACTAATAATAATAATTATGTACTGTATAACAATTAACAACACCTGCAGGCTTACTATCAACGCTTAATACGATTTAATTTAGGACCTAAACTGAATGGCATTCGATATTTCGTACCATCAACTTCGTTTTACGAACCAATTTAGGTCGACACCTAAACTGAGCCGCATTCCAACATCATTCACTCTTTTTCGTACGTAAATTCGTACCATCACCTTACTTTATCTGACGTTCGAGCCTAAACAAAATCGCTCAACTGTCAAAACTTGCGATTCAAAACAAGTTAGTAAATTTGATGCTGATTTTGATTCTTTTGTTGTTAGTTTTTAATTTTTATTTGTTTAAAGTCAGAAAAAAGCAGTGAAAAGCAGTGTCGCGAGGTAAAAACATAAATTGGTATCAAATAGCATTGATTTCGCTTATAATACTTAATGTTGTCTTTTTCGGAATAGTTCAAGCTCTTATACTATGATTACTCTCTTTGTGTTTGACTTATAAAGTAGGTAATTTAAATTCTGTATGTACCATCGAGGAAATTGATTCCTAGGTAGTTGACGGACCTACGTAATTTGGTCAGCTTAATATTATGTCAATTCAATGATCGGTCGAATGGGATTGACTTAACGCGACCAAATTACTTAGGTCTGCCATCTACCTAGGAATCAACTTCTCTGATAGTACATACAAGTTATATTATAATTATACATATTACATAGGCACCTAAAGGCTGTAGGTACTCAGTAAAATACATACTTTGCACCATCCTTTCCAGTCCTTTATAGCTCCATCTCCATGAGAATTTAAAGTTTGCGTAATTTCCTCCCACATTCTCTTTCCCTAGCTTGAGCAGAATTCCCTAGCTTGAGCAGTTTTATTAAAACCTGTGGCAATATGCCTATTTCTATTTAGGAATTCCCACAACTGCTCAAGCTGGGCGTATGTGACTCTGCGACGCGAAGGAATTCCACTGTAAAAAAAACCACTTAAACCACTTGAAAACAGGGGACCCAGTCGGTGTGCAGTCGCGGCTTGAAAAAGTTTTGATAAGAACTACCTATACTGTAAATGCGTTATGTCTTATTTATTGTATTAAACACATGAACTCGCATTTTATGAATAACTATAACTTACGCCATTATTATTTCAATCTTTTACACAAACAACCACAACTTTTAATAAACTTATTGTTGTATTCTCACTATTCTATAGGTAATTTGTTTACAAAATTTCGAAGTCGCCGCCACTGTGGTGTTCAGCATCTGTGGCCGCCACACTCACGTCCAGGGTTGCCACTTGCCAGGTTATTTTCAAATAAATACCGAACAAACAAAAAATAATTTTATTTTATTTTGTTTTTAGTATTTGTTGTTGTAGCGGCAACAGATATACACAATCTGTGAAAATTTCAGAAGTCTAGCTACATAGTGGTTCTTGAGATATAGCTTGAAGACAGACAGACGGACAGACAACGAAGTCTTGGTGATACGTTTAGGCTAAAATTACCCTTTGGGTCCGTACCTATGGAATGGAACCCTAAAAAAGAGTTTTATTAATAAAAAATAAAATGATTATTATTAACTTATAATACAAAAATACCGAAACGTTCGGTAGAATACCAAAAACCTGGCAACTCCGCTTACGTCACGAACTGTCACACAACACACGTTCGAAAACTTGATAAAATTTTGTGTCCGATACAAGAACTATTAATAAAATATGTTTTTTCATAATAATTATATCATTACAAAATTTGTGTTTTTAACTAGAATTTATAAAATAATACCAACTGGATACAGTATTATGATAACGATACAAAGTTTTAGAACGCGGCATTCGAATCAAGAGAAACCGCCTATTCATTATTCGTATAGCGTTGTCTCTTTCCCACTTCAACCTTGGGATTGCGGTTCAGAGACAAATGTGTTTTTTTTACGACTTCATTCGTTCTTTTCGGCTCCGTAACGTTTCAATTGAGGCGCGGTTTTAAGAAGGTGATGGTACGAATGTTAGCGATTTTGTTTAGGAACCCAAATTAAACTGCTCTGAATTTGAGTCGTCTTTTAAAAGTTGATAGTAGGCCTGCTGTTTGTTTTTAATACACGGCGGTCGGCGTCGCCGCCCAGTCCGTCCGTTCAGTTCCGTCTTCTGCTAACTAACTACTTTATATACAGATCGAATACTTTAACACTTTATAAAATTTTAATAGACAAATAGAATTAAAATAAAGTTATTTTAAAAAGAGCATTTAAACAAAACAAAGTCATTAAGTGTCTTTTTAATTAGTTATACTTATTAATCGATAGATGGTGCACTAAGTACCTATCGATTTGAATTCTTGATAACAAGAACAGCTGTCAATAATTATGATAATATTAAATATTATGCTACGCTACATCCTATGCAAGTTTGTACAATTTTTTATCTGATAGATCCTTCGATCGTGGAAAAACGAGACACAATAACCTTTCTATTGTTATCGCAATCGCCGGTGACCGCTTCGGGCTTGAAGTATTAAAATTGTTAAATTACTTAGCACAATATGTTCACTTCACTGATAATATTATATTATTTTGTGAGTGTGAGTTGTGACTCTTAACAAATTGTAATAAGATACGTAAAATATACGCGAAGATTTATCTACTAGTGTAACTAAAAAGAGTGAAATTATTATTATTTTTAACAAAAAATTAAAACCGACTTCCAAGGTAAAAACAATAATAACATTAATATGAACTAAAAAGTATTAAATAATTTTTACTATCTCATAGTGCCTTTTTCCGAATTCGGCTAAACCTCAACTATTTCTGTACTCAATCTTCATAATTTTGAAGTCGGTGCCAGTTCCAAAAATTTTAAATATTCTGTCAGAGGACTGAAGATTCAGCTATCTGGTACCGACTTCAAAATAATGAAGATTGAGTACAGAAATAGTTGAGGTTTAGCCGAATTCGGAAAAAGGCACTATGAGATAGTAAAAATTATTTAATACTTTTTAGTTCATATTAATGTTATTATTGTTTTTACCTTGGAAGTCGGTTTTAATTTTTTGTTAAAAATAATTATTAAATAAGGGGGCAAACGAGCATACGGGTCAAGTGATGACTGACAATGACTCGCAACATAAGAAGAGCTGCAGGTGCGTTGCCGGCCTTTTAAGAGGGAATACGCTCTCTTCTTGAAGGTTTGCAGGTCGTATAGGTCCGGAAATACTGCTGGTGACAGTTCGTTCCAGAGCGCGGCAGAAAGTTACGCGAGAAACGCACGGCGCGGTGGAAGACTTGAGGTGATGAGGATGGTATATTTTTGAGTGCTGCTGTGTGATTTTTTGAGATTTGTATTGTTACTTGTGAAGTTGTGATACGCCAGACTTTTGCAATACTTACAAAATATTTTATAGAATGGAGTGCAAGTGCATCTAACGATTTTTTC
Organism: Polyommatus icarus; assembly: GCA_937595015.1. Classification (NCBI taxonomy): domain Eukaryota; kingdom Metazoa; phylum Arthropoda; class Insecta; order Lepidoptera; family Lycaenidae; genus Polyommatus; species Polyommatus icarus. The sequence continues at coordinate 4,653,521 of OW569330.1, read as the reverse complement.
CACTTTAAAACTTCATATTTCTAAATCGATCCCAAAAGTTATCCTTAAAAAACCGGTCAAGTGCGTGTCGGGCCACGCGCAATATAGGGTTCCGTAGTACCGCTAGTTTTTGACAATTTTTTTATGGTCAATGAACGTATATTTATAGCGTGTTTTACACTACTAACAACATCATCTCAGTTACTTTCAAAGGAATTGGAACGAAAAGTTCCATTTATACTTCGCCGAATACATTTTTTTTTAGTTGATCGACTATTACTCAATAACTTATGAAGTCTTCTTAGCCGTGATAGTTTTCCTTTTAAATTCAGCATATTTCCTACTCCCGTGAATTTTTTCACATTTCCAGAACCAACCGTTTAGCTGGTAGAAGGGGTGGACACTGGGCTCTACCGATTTTTTCCACTTTAAAACTTAATATTTCACAAACGGATCCCTAAATCGGAAAATGATCTATGAATACTCGCAATAATTTTAAAAAACCTATTCAACGACACCCCACACGATGGAGTGGGCGCGAAAAAAAACATTTTCATCCCCGCTTGATGTGTAGGGGAGGCACCATAAAAAAAATATTTTTTTACGATTTCATGTACCATTTTGTTGCCATCATCAATATGTGTATTCATACCAAATTACAGCGTTGTAGGTCCTATAGTCACTGAGTAAAACCGCGGACAGACAGACAGACAGACAGACAGACAGACAGACAGACGGACAGATGGACAGACGGACGGACAGACCGAAACTATAAGGGTTCCTTGTTGACTACGGAACCCTAAAAACACTAACGCGTCACCCCCGCTCATATACCCACCGCCGTGAGTGACCGTTCTCCAACGATTTTCAATGGGATAAAAATATATCGAATCCAAAAAAATATTTTTTGGTTAAATGGACTGCTCTGGAATGATACCTAAGCCCTTAAAAATTGTCAGGAAGGTTTAATTGCACCCCGTATGTATGCTTAGATATATCAAAATGGAGCGAGAAGTGAGGACATACGAATATTTCTTTGATTATTACATATTTTATCTCAGAATTAATGTAAATACTGTGATAAGTGATTGCGTTATCGCAACTTTTATCGCAGTATTTTTGATAAAAATTGAGTGTTCAAAAATTTTATAACGTTCTTTTAACCATGATAAAACTAAAAGTTTAGATTGCAGAGTTTTTAATATAATATATTTTATCATTTTCTAAATTTTATTAACAGTTGCGCCGAATGTATCAACAATATGAATACTTACTCCAATGATACTTACTTACTTATCTGTATCTCTTTTTTATTTTCGTAGATTTTAGTTTGCCTATAAGTATTTATTTGTGCAAAAAAATAAATTTTAACTTTGAAGCTATCTACACTCCATACTTTGAAGCTACATATTAATCGTCGCGGTAGGTAATTAAAAATAACGAACTCCGTCGTTATAATGAGCGCCATTACTTAATTAAACAACAAAAACTATGCAAATTATATTTTTACAGCTATAGAGGCGAGTCACGGTACATAATTGTTTGAAAGTTCAACTTTAGTCGGTAATGACACTAATGAGAGAAGGGGAACGCAAAAAAATCATTTTTGAAAGTTGGTTTTCAGGTTCCAACAACGAAAGGAGGGCTTCAAGGGGAGAAATTTTCAAATTCTTTTGGCTGCTCTAGTAAAATTAAACTTTACCTATAAATAAATGTGTAGAGAATTTAATTCGTTTGTTTAAACGGCATGAAAATCGAAATTTTGAAATAGTTTTTCTTGCTTTAATTAAACAAAATAATTATATTGTAGAGAATGTCCAAGCCGTATGAAAATCATGAAAAACGTTAGTAGTAACAACTAACACGTTGGATGTTATAAGTTCATTTATGTACCATCGAGGAAATTGATTCCTATGCAGTTGATAGACCAACGTTATTTGGTCGAATATGTCAATTCAATGTTAATTGTGATCTGTCGGCTGGGTTTGACGTAACGCAACCAAACTACGTAGGTCCCCGATCTGCATAGGAATCAACTTCTCTGATAGTACTAAACACACTGTATCCATAGCAAATGCTGCATGAAATAGAGTTCTAGATAAAGTCAATTATTAGTTTGGTGCTGTTGAGTGCCGCCGTTGCTGGGAAACTCAACGAATAACAAAATTAAAGTTCACTGGGGAAACTACTGAAAAAGTTACCGACTATACTCGAAACTCGAGAGGGTAACTATACTATATTGTAATTAGTGATTACTAATTACTATAGTAAATACCTAATATTTTTATATTTTTTAATCAGCCTATGATCTCCCACAGCTGGGAAAAGGCCTCCCCCAGGGTCTTCTATTTTTCTCCCTCCTGCCTTGCCTGCCTCCAGCTCGTCGCGCCTCAAAAGCTTGGTTTAATATGTCATAACTCATATTATAGCTCATGTGAAAGTGTGTTTGTTTGTCTGACCGTTCCTCTTCATCCTCTCCTACCCTACCTCTTCATGCCCAAACTGTAATTTGGTATGGAGATACTTTGAATTACGGGAACAGACATAGGATACTTTTTATCCCGGCAAAATGTAAGGTTCCCGCGCGATAAACACATTTTGGCGCAACGAAGTTGCGGGCGTCATCTAGCAAGTATTTTAGTCTTCACTTAATGTATTTGTTGGCACACTTTACCTAAGGCACAATTTGGTATATTACAATTTACATTACATAAAAGACAAACTCCTTGCACTTGACTCTTAAAGAGTTCTTGACAGAGAAGTATAGTAAAAGCAAAATCTCACGAATCTTCATCTGGCAACCCTATCAGACAAGGTCGAGGCGAGCCAAAGTTCATTGAACATGATTTGCATTCATAACTGTGTGCACTGTACACGCACACTATACATAGTGATTGGAGTGAGTCACTTGCAAGTTCCAAGTTCCAACTGCATAGGTTTTCATTTGGCGCGAAGCCAAAAAATGACAAACTTCAAAACCATTAGCCCAAAGGACAAAGGTGTTGAAAGCATTTTTAACACATATGATTTTTGCTTTCGTAAAGGTGTGATTTGGCTCGATTTGCAATACGCGAAGCATCGCACAGTGTGAAGTGTCCAACATTCCGTCATTGCCATTTTTCGGCCTAAAGTGTGAGCTCGGTTCAGGTTTTTGATCGTGCACAATAATTCATAATAAATAATAATCTAACAAAATTACCCTTGCATTTATAAATAACGTTTGAAGAGTAGTATTACGATCAATACATAAGCACACTGCACAGGTAATACTTTTGTTATGTGATATCATTTCAGCAGGAAACCTCTCTGACACCATGGCATATTCCATAATGCTCGTCTACTACCTTACAGGGCCCTACCATTACAGCCGATGGATAAACAAAGTAGCTCAATCCCATATCAAGATTGCCTTCGCTGCAGCCCTCTAAAAGGATGCTGGCCGTAAAAGGCCCAGCCGTGCGTCAGGCAACAGCGCCATTTTAGGCCGGCCACATGAAACCTTGCAGACTGTGCCGCCTAAGGAGAAATCATAATTAAAACAAATCCTATTTACTTATTAAGGCATATTTTCGCTTGAACACACGGCGGGACTTATACGGTGTTTTCTACGAGTATGGTTGTTTTGGAACATCAAGGTTTATGGAAACTAGGCCTGTAAGTTCTCTGTTGTGTGCCTATTGAAATACTCGATTTGGGAGCGTTTTTATGTTTGCACAGATTGATATTTCTTATAGACCCTAGCCTTTAATACTTAAATAGGCAAACGATAACTGCCCTTGAAATCTTCTGCAACCTTCTCATTGGATAGCGAAATGTAGAGCCGTAGAGTTTGAAGTAAAATTTCAAACTACGCACCATTCTTTTACACTGTACACACCCGTAGATTTTTTTTATGAGTTTTTGACAAGAGTTTATTTTTAGGGTTCCGTACCCAAAGGGTAAAAACGGGACCCTATTACTAAGACTTCGTTGTCTGTCCGTCTGTCTGTCTGTCTGTCTCCAGGCTGAAACTCAAGAACCCCTATAGCTAGACTTCTGAAATTTTCACAGAGTATATATATCTGTTGCCGCTATAACAACAAATACTAAAAATAAAATAAAGTTAATATTTAAGGGGGGCTCCCATACAAGAACCGTGATTTTTTGGCCGTTTTTGCTCGTAATCAGTAATGGAAACAGCTAGGCACTTGAAACTTTCACAAAATCCTTAATTAAGTATATTAATTGTACTTTAATAATATATAATAAAATTAAAATAATTAAAATATTTAATGGGGGATCCCATGCAAAAAACAATTTTTTGTCTGTTTTCGCTCTATACAGGTACGGAACCCTTCGTGCGCGAGTCCGACTCGCACTTGGCCGATTATTTATTGCCCAATTTAACAGACCGTAAGGTAATCAAATGCGCTCGCGCTAGTAAAAAGATAAACTCATCTTAAAAACCTCAGAAATCGGGCATTATCCTGCTGAATCTTAATTCATGGATATTTGTCAAAACATAAGTGACATTTTGGGAGTTTTGCATAAATATTCCGACGAAACATCTGGCGGAAGGAAGTACCTACGAGTCAAGGCGAGGCCCTCGATAAAAACCGGCAAAAACCGACTACCTTATAAGTGCATGCATGCTCTTACCTTGGAATTGAGGTTATGTGGCTACGCAACATAAAAATAGTTTCTATCAATGTAGTTCAATGTAGTCTGTAGTCTTCAATGACTGAACTCTGAAGGTTATAAACGTAAACATGTAACATAGCAATGGACATTGAACACAATGTCCATTGCTATTTGAACACAATGTCCATTGCTATTTACTAAAACAAATACGAAAGTAAGTATGTGAGTCATCAGTCATCACGCCAAAATCATGGAACCGATTTTAATAAAATTTTGTGAGCAGATTCTTCCTGCAAAGGACATAATATAATTTTCTCCCTAAAAATGTAGAGCTCTCACGGATTTAACGTAAAATTTTCAGTCATACAGCATAGATATTAATTATTATTATCCGCGGAGCTATGGGGCTCTATTGGGGCTCCGGAAAGCTTTTACAGGGGCCCTCCGCGAGTGATATACTTATATTATTAATTAATAATTATGTATTATGAATCTTTTTTAGAAATACACATCTTGCCACAGTGGCTCAATTTTTTTGTTTTGGGATTCCGTCTAAAATTTTGCCTTTCAAAAGGGATCCGCCACCAAAAAAGTTTGAGAGCCGCTGACTCTTTAGCAACCCTAATCTAACCATGCCATTAGTTTTTTCTATAAACATCCACATATTACTACTTGTTATTATCTACCTCTACTGTTTACATAATTGCCAATCTAGTGACAAACTAATTTTGAAAGTGTCTAACACTTTCTTTTGTTTATTACTTAATGCGATAATTAATTTAATAGTCAATTAAGTTTACCGTAGGAAATTATGCACGTGGAAGATATTATGCATACGGTGAAAATGAAAGGCATAATAAATAATACTATAATATATTTATTTTGTATAGAGATTAGAGTCGCTACATAATAATATTATTTGTTATTGAGTGTCATTATCACAAATGTTACAGTACATGTTAAACATTTTATATCTATTATTAACAAAACAATGAAAACCGACTTCCAAGGTAAAAACAATAGTAATATGAACTAAAAAGTATTATAACTCTTACTCTTAATAGTGCCTTTTTCAGAATTCGTCTAAATCTCAACTATTTCTGTACATACTACAGTCTTCATTATTTTGAAGTCGGTACCAGCTAATTTAATCGTGAGTTCAGTAACGTCAGAATATCTGAAACTTTTGGGACTGGTACCGACTTCAAAGTAATGAAGACTGTAGTATGTACAGAAATAGTTGAGATTTAGACGAATTCTGAAAAAGGCACTATTAAGAGGAGTTATTTAATACTTTTTAGTTCATATTACTATTGTTTTTACCTTGAAAGTCTGTTTTCATTTTTTTTTTGTTAAAAATACTAATTTCACTCTTTTTAGCGTTGTCAACTAAATAAGGCTTTATGCGTAAATAACCAATACGAATGTTAACTATTCGCATTATGTTACTGCAAGCGAAATTGTCGTAAATGCTTGCATTTATCTAAGCGATGCTGCAATTTCCAAAATTTTATCTTTAAATGTTCAGGAGTTCTGCTCAGTGCCTTTGGACCAAGAGACACCTTTGTATGAAATTTCTCTTATTCGTAATATTATATTATGTTTAAATTACTAGAAACTACATTTTAACCACTATGAGCGTTTTGATAAATTTCAAGGATTTCCCTCGATTGCTCATAGATCCCATCATCAGCTCACAACTTTCGTAATTGTTATACAAAATTAAGATTATATCCTATACAACAACATGAAAATTTCGAAAATCGGTCCACAAACAGTGAAATCATCGTCAAAAACATCTGTTTCGATGCAAAATATCACGAAAAGTACCAATAATTGGGTCATAGTGTGGTGACTATGGTATTGATGATGATGATTAATCAAATTGATGTGTTGGCTTATGCTTTCAGTTGTTTAAACAACGCCGAAATCCCCGAACACAGGTTCGGGGATTTCGAAGCATTCAAAAGTTCTGTTCGGTACCTTCGGATCCAGGGTATAACCTGGTGTGAAGTCTTATTTTTGGTAGCATTTACCTTGGATGCTTCAGAAAAAATCAAAATCACTATAGGTTTCCATACAAATTTCTAGGAGTCCCCTCGATTCCTCAAGGATCCCATCATCAGATCACCACTTTTGTGAACATGGTACCAAATTCAAGTTAAACCCTATACAACACAAAAAGAATTTTGAAAATCAGACCACAAACGGCTGAGTAATCGTTGAACATACAAAAAAAAGGGATACATACAGCCGAACGTATTACCTCCTTCTTTTTTGGAAGTCGGTCAATAATTTATATTGTAGAAAATATTTAATACTATATACAGGCTAGGGGAACTCTCTGAAGAAGAACCATCGTCACCATTGGCTATTGTAGTAGAATGTAGAGTGTAGAGTTGTAGTCTATAGAGAGTGGAGACTCGAGAGAAAAATACCTACAGTAATTTTCTTCGTAAACATAGCGTAGACATGGCGTATAGTGTAGACTATAGAGAGTCGAGACTCGAGAGAAAAGTACAGTAATTTTCTTCGTACACATAGCGTAGACATGGCGTAGACTCATATTGAGTCAGAAAATTTAAAGATATATTATTATAAGATATAATAATATGATATTATATTTAAGGCTCTACAGTCTGCCTTCCCTGGAAGACCCAGAATTATTTTGTTACTTATCTACTTCTTTGCACAAATCGCGGCATAATAATACATATTATTATAATAGTAGGTACCTAAATAATAGACAATAGTTCAATTGATAATAATACTTATACATGTAACATGACATCAGAGTATGTTATTACGGACATAACCGACGAGAGGGCAAGGTTCGGAGAGGCTATTTAAGGAGGATTAGTCTAAAGATATATTTGCTACATATTGTTTCGTATTAGCGTGGAATTTACAGTAAATAAAACAGTTTTCCTCGTCACGTATCAAGGATACTCATGAGTCTACAAAACAGCTCTCGGTAATGATAATAATATTACATTGAAATTTATAAATCGTGATTACTGATGATCCTACATGGCGTCATCACTCATCATACCCAATAATCGGCCAAGTGCGAGTCGGACTCGCGCACGTAGGGTTCCGTAGCATTATAGAGCGAAAATAGGGAAAAAAAATGTGTTTTTTGTATGGGAACCCCCCTTAATTGTTTACTTTATTTTTATTTTAGTATTTCATTTTAAAGTACACATATAATTGAAGATTTTGTGAAAATTTCAAGTATCTATATGTTGCTATTATGGATTACGATTTACGAGCCAAAAAGACCAAAAAAATAACGTTTGTTGTATGGGAGGAAATATTAGCTTTATTTTGTTTTTAGTAAATTTGTTGTTATAGTGGCACCATAAATTACATAATCTGTGAAAATTTCAGAAATCTAGCTATAGCGGTTCTTGAGTTACAGCCTGGAGACAGACAGACGGACAGACATAGAAGTCTCAGTAATAGGGGCCCGTTTTTACCCTTTGGGTACGGAACCCTAAAAATTACAATCATATTAATAGGTAAGTATTAATATGTACCTACATGGTTTTATCGCAGACATTACAAATTACAACAATACAAGCGAACGCCGAACGGAATTTTTCAACTTTTAAATCAACAAAAAAATAATTTACTACGTCTCAATTTGTCGATTATTTTTTACTATAGGTATGCAGAAATTAACTTGGCTCCTGCTTTCCTTAGAACGAGATACTTACATACTCACCTCATGCCTCCATGCGTGTTATAGTTTGTGTAAACAGTAAACTCCTTCAGTTTGGAACCACACATATTTTATATTTTTGTCTTTTTCGGCACATGTTCCTCGTGGGAGGCATTTTTGTACTACAATGTCGTTTATTTTTAGCACGAGCAGTTCAGAAATGTATTTAATCGCCCAAAAATCGTATTTGGAGGTCAACAACTCGAATGTGTTATAACAAGTCTGGAATCTAGAAAATAGGTAGCCTGTACTTATTGTATTTGCTTAATAATATTATTACTTTATCAATTGTCTGCGACAAAACTATTTGCTACTATTAGGTAAAAATAATGGCATTATTAGACTGTAGATAATAATTATGTCGTTTGCGTTGTTAACTTTATTCCTATTCTAAATTTAAACATGGCCACAACCACCTAAAAGCTAAATCCTTCGATTTTTAAATTATGTAAGTACAAAAGAAGATCCAAAAGCCCGCCAAGCACCAAAATTAATTAGACAGACCGCAGATTGCGCGGCTTGGTGTCTTTGGCCTCGAGCACGACCGTTAACTGTTAAGAATTTAAATTCAAAGCACAACGGATTTGATTTCGCTAACGGAAATTATTGACTGATTACGGTTCGGAGGAAACGACCCCACTTCCAATGGGCGTTTTCACACTGCGACGATAACGACACGACACGATACCACAGAATATATAAGGGCCCCCGCACATATTATTATACAATAGGCTACTTGACCTAATTTTTTTCTTCATGCTAATCGCTTCATAATCATTAATTTTTACAAAAAAAACTAGTATTTTAATATTTTACACTGTAGAAACCCATAAAAATGTTTATTGAAAAATATGCCTCTTAAATGGCGCCGAAAACACTGTCCGCCATGTGTGACGTCATACGCTTTGTATTTTAAACTCTCTTTATTGAATTTTTTTTAATGTCCTAAATGTACTAATCTAAAAGTGCCCCAAAATTATAAAATAATTATATAAGAAATTAGAAATCATTTGTAATGTTGAAAACTATTGGAGAAAAGTTTTGGCAATTCATTTCCCGTCTAAAATAAATGGAGATAATATATATAAAACTGATGTTTTATTTGAATTATTGAATAAAATATATAATAGGCTTATTCTTATTATTTATGTATAAATAAACTTACATATAGCGAGCGCGATAAATAAAAGATATTAAATTAGTATGAGGATGACGTCACATCCAAATCGGAAGTACCGCAAAAGCGTTTTCGTCAGTACAATTCCTATTTTCATAAAATCATATTTTCAAATCGACTTTATTCATCAATCATAAGCTTTTATTTGATAATAAGGGTGAAATACGGTTTCCTAGGCCAAGTTCTACTAGAAATATGCATTTGTTCAATGAAATTGAATATAGGTCAAGTAGCCTATTTCAAGTTGGCCGACTATCGTACAAACTAAATTGCGTAGTGTCACAATTTAATTAAACAAAATCATTGATCATACCTTGCATTTTAAACTACGATATTATCCAGATAAATTTTAATGAAAAAATCCAGATAAAAAGGTGATAATAATCCATATTTCCATACTAATGTTTTTTTTTTATTATTATGTGATTCGGGGCCGTCACGAATCACGATGAAGTTGTCCAATTAAATTGTGACACTACGCAATTTAGTTTGTACGATAGTCGGCCAACTTGAAATTGTATTATATGTGCGGTGGCCCTTATCTATTCTGTGGTATCGTGTCGTGTCCCGTCGCAGTGTGAAAACACCCAATCTGGGAATAGATAAGAATTTACATGTTTTTCGCACACAGAATACACATTTTATCAATATTTTACTTAAGCATACTCGTAATATTTATGTAAGTAACGACTTTGTAATAAGTATATCGAAGGTGATGTAGGAGCATAATGTATTATGTTATTCGATATTTTGATTTTTCCTTTAAATAGTACTATTGTATAAACATTAGGTATTGCTTGTCGCTACTCACCAACCCCAACCATGTCGTTCAATTTATGAGCAGTATTGGGTTGGCGATGATACTCTAGTCACTAGTGCGAAGGAGTCACCATAGATCCTAATGGTGACGTCAGGGGCGATCAGGACTCAGGGCTACAACGACCTGCCTTCTTTAAAAAAAACTCTTGAGTCTTGATACATGTATGTACCATCGAGGAAGTTGATTCCTATGCAATGTCAATGGGCATTGTCCAAAAAAATCACATGTACTTTTTATATTTTTTTTCGTTAAAATAGGGTATTTTAAGAATATGAATTAAATAATTTTGAAATTCATTGGCTAGTTTTTTCTCAATAAATTTTTAAAGTTTCGCTCTGACGTCATCATCGGCGGCCAATTGACCTCTGCAGTATGTTTAAATTTCCTTTCAATCTTATTATAATGGCTGGTTCGTCAAATGCAAGTTCTCATTATGTGAAAACTGATACGAGAAGCTTACCAAAAGTTCGAAACGTAATGTTGGTCGAATTTATTGCTAATTTAACACCATTGAAGGTCAAACTAAGGTTAAACATATTTGTTCAAAAATATAAGTAACTAATGGGTATTTTTTTCGTTTATATACAGAAAAACGATCACTGACCTTATTCCTCGAAATGTTTTTGTAATTAGCAAAATTTAAAAAAAATGGACAATCCCCATTCAATATTAATTGTGATCTATCGGCTGGGTTTGACGTAACGCAACCAAACTACGTAGGTCCCCGATTTGCATAGGAATCAACTTCTCTGATAGTACATTTTACGGAATATAGTGAAAGACAAGCACGCGTTCCGTGAGAAAATGAAATTGGGAATGTTTTCTCGGGTCTGTTCTCATAGTATTGTTATGGGAGTCATTGTGTTGTATGCACTTGCAATATCATTATCATCATTACACCTAGGCAGATACATTTTTAATTAACAATAATAATATCACAATCTTGTAACATTACAAACTTACAAGTTAAATTCTATGGTTAAATCCATACTAATATTATAAATGCGAAAGTGTGTCTGTCTGTACTCTGTATGTCTGTTACCTTTTCACGCCCAAACCGCTGAACCGATTTTGCTGAAATTTGGCATGGAGATACTTTGAGTACCGGGAAAGGACATAGGATACTTTTTATCCCGGAAAAATGTACGGTTTCCGCGCGATAAACGATTTTAGGCGCAACAGAGTTGCGGGCGATATCTAGTTAAACATATTTTTCCCGCTTTCCACAACTGAGCCTAAAAAAACAAAAGTCCTGCTATTTCCAAGTGTAAGATGGTTTATATACCTATTTACTACTTACTACTTTAGCAATAATTGCTCAATGGAAATAAAAAAAAGACAAAATAACATTCGAATACCTAACGTTTGCCATAGCAGCTAACTAGGCGGAAACGAACATCGTGATTCGTGAATCGTGATCTAATCGATGCTAATTCTAATAAATCTAAATTCTACGCCTATTGTCAGTAATTCTCCTTTGTATTTTAATTTTAATACCTATCTATCTTTTATACCATACTGTCATCGATCACACATACTGTTTCACACACACATTTTAATTTTTTTTACAGCGAAGTTAGAAATCGAAACAGTTTTTGACATTTTCTTTTTGCTTGCGATGCAATATGATGTCGAAATTATCGGATGCCAATTATTACCATATTATGTCTAAGTATATGTACCCTAGTTGATCTTGGAGAGACCTATTTTAAGTTATGTGTCATTAACCGACTTCCCAAAAACGAGGAGGTTATATGTTCGGCTGTGGATATTTTTTTATTTTTGTATGTTCAACGATAACTCCGCCGTTTGTGAACCGATTTTCGAAATTTTTGTTTTGTTTTTGGTTTCACTCCAATTTGGTACCATGTTCACAAAAGTGGTGACCTGATGATGGGATCCAGGAGTAATCGAGGGAACTCCTCGAAATTTATATGGAAACATATGGTAATTTTGGTTTTATGTGAAGTGTACTAAGAATATGCTACCAAAAAGTCAAATACTGGGTCAAGGTATACCATGGTTTCGAAGATGCTGAGAGAACTCCTGACTCCGTATAGATACACGTTTGGGAGTTTTGGCGTTGTTTTAAGAACAGAAAGCATATTATGCTACCACGCAATTAAAATTCATCATCATCATCATCGTCATCATCATCATTACCACGTCGTGTTAAGGTCACCAATGTCTCATGGCACAAAATAGATAATAGTACAACTTACAAGGCATAGGTATGGATACAATAATAATAATTATGTACATAACAACACCAATTATTAATATAGGCTGTTTATACACGGCGGTCGGTGCGGCGTCGCCGCACGCCGCGCCGCCGCGCGCGTAAACATCGCGGCATTGCGTCGTACCTATTCAAGTTCTAATGTCAGGGCATGCCGCGCTGCGAGCATTTTGAGTGCCATAATATGATTTTAAACTTTATCTTCATTAATGTAATACAATATAGTATCGCTTGAGAAAGGCGCAGGCGGCCGCGAGGCCGGCTTTCCAAGTTTCTCATGCGATAGTACTATGTATTACAATAATGAAGGTAAAGATTAATATTATAATATTATTATGACACTGAAAATATACTCGCCGCGCCGCTGGGTGTGATTCGGCTCATCCTTCGATCGCAGATTCTTGGAAATCCATTGTTCTGGCGGCCACATGTGGCCGCTTGGGAGTTGAAGCGTTAAATTGTTAAATTACCTAGCACGCATAGGGTTGTGTTCACTTAGATTTTTTTAAATGTATTGTTTAAATTTATCTACCTCATATTTGGGCCTTGGGGTATGACTCTTAACAGTCTTAACAAATTGTAGGGTGGTATGGTCACTAACTCACTACTCACTAGTTCACTACCACCGACGACCACTAATAAACTCGCGGACTATGACGGAAGTCATCTTGGAGGGTTAATTAATATTTCTAATAACAATACGAGATCAATAATTACCACTCAAAATGTTGATAATACAAATTCCAATGCTCACTGCTCACACCAATAGTGACACATTTCTGATTTCACACAGCCATCCAATACAACTATATAAAACTCCTACGTACAAGCGATACTGCGATTCAGGAGCACCTCAGCGTAATCTATTGAATACATCGTGTAACTAAAACTATATGAACAACAATCGGAGTTCGGACAAGCGATAGCGCCGACAGAGCGCCTTAATGACATATAGTGAAGACAATATAAAACTATTTTTTATACAATTTAAATTGGCACTAATTATAGTTTATCTACTAGGTAACTAAAAAGAGTGAAATTATTATTTTTAACAAAAAATTAAAACCGACTTCCAAGGTAAAAACAATAATAACATTCTTATAATATGAACTAAAAACTAAAGATTATTAAATAATTTTCCTCTCTAAATGTGCCTTTTTCCGAATTCGGCTAAACCTCAACTATTTCTGTACTCAACCTTCATAAGTCGGTGCCAGTTCCATAAGTTTCAAATTTTCTGTCAAAGAAAATACTTATAAAGATTCAGCTATATCTGGTACCGACTTCAAAATGATGAAGGTTAAGTACAGAAATAGTTGAGGTTTAGCCGAATTCGGAAAAAGGCACATTTAGAGAGGAAAATTATTTAATACTTTTTAGTTTTTAGTTCACATTATAAGAATGTTATTATTGTTTTTACCTTGGAAGTCGGTTTTAATTTTTTGTTAAAAATAATAATTTTAATCTTAAAGATTAGACAGAGAGCCAAAGATGATTCCATATGGATATTGTTAAAGATGTCATTCTGTCTCTAGATATACGATATAAGTTATAACTACAAGCTGCGGTGACGTCACTTGACCTTGGCAGGTGTCAGGTCTGCGCGTCAGGAGTTACATCATTGCCGTCACCAACCGTCACGTCGTCGGTGCACGTGCACCGAAGTGGGGCACCAGACTGCAGACATGATGCCGATAAATCTGATCATTCCGTATGACAATCTAGGTCATGGGACTCCTGGGAGCCTAGCACGGGAATCGTCGATAACTCAAAATGCGCAGTTCCCAGGGATTAAGCCTGACGAGTTTGGTTTCTTCTCGGTAGCAGCCGTTACACCGTCGTGTCTAAAAGATAACAATGCTAGCTGCTAGCAACTACCTATTTCTAATTGGACGACATTAAATTTAAATGTCAGGCACTTTATAGTTCCTGTTAAGTACTCGGTAGTCGGTTGAAGCAAATCAATAATCATACACTATGGCAACGATTAACTAATCATAAGTTAAAACTGGTCAAAGACACGAACTTATATTTTCTAAACAACAAACGTGGTTACTAGTTACTACTTACTACACCACATGCGCCGAAATATGGGTCGCTCATCGCTCATAGGCCATAGCGCACCCAATATTATGACGTATTTAATAATATGTATTATGATTTATGTAGCGAGGCCGCAGTGAAAAGCTATGTAGAGCCAGAGACCACGGTAACCATAGAGGAATATATTATTATCTACATCGTATAAGCTAAAGCTAAACGGAAGAAAATACTTACTTAGTTTTTTTTCTAAAGAGAATTTAGATATAACACCTCCATGGGTATCGCAGACACAACAGATTTTCAATTGTTATGCAGCAGCCGGCTGCCGCTTGGGGATGGGCCAATGAACATGGATCGCACTGCGCACAACGCTTAGCAAAGGACACCAAGTCGCAACAGGGGCTACAGTGCGGTCGCAGAGCATGTAGAAATACATACATTGTGAGTTGTGACTTGTGACACATCGTTTCGTCTCTTTTACTCGCACACGACTAGTTATTGCGTTTTCACAGATAAACTTGACTTTCCAACACACAGAAAACTACTAATTTTCATGAAATATTTATCTTCTAAATTCTTAGATTTTCATCAACATACCTACATAAACTCTTTAGATTATTAGATTAAGAATTAAGATACTTATCGCCTTCGTCACGATATGTCTCCGTGGTCGACTGACACACAGAACAAGAGGAAAATTGCTGTGAAGAATTTTAATTGTGTTAAAATGCTCGCTTTCATTCAGTTCAATGGCAATCATCTGTGTCAGCATTTTTTCCATAGTTTAACAATGAAACGACAGAATATTGCGAGTTACGAGTAATTACACGAGTCGGACAAAACGCGAAATGACTATTTTTTATTAATTATTATAATAATTAAACTTTTTTAAGAATAATAAACACTTTTCGATTTTTAAAATTTTAAACGTACCTACTCGTATCGCTCTTTCGACAACTTTTTAATGTTCGTGGCCAATCCCTTCTTTGGTTCTCAACTTCTCACCATGCAGTTGCCATGCAGGTAGAGCCATGTAGAGCCGTCTCCGATTCCAGGAATTTTCAGAATATATCGACCTCGGTGTGTATTTTTAGCGCGTTATGGGTATGTCTGCAGTTTGAACCCTAATGATATTATGACCATGTTGTGAATGCTGACTAATGACTATAACTTTTTAACCGACTTCCAAAAAACGAGGAGGTTATATTATGTTCGGCTATGGATATTTTTTTTTTTATTTTTTTTTTTGTATGTTCAACGATTACTCCGCCGTTTGTGAACCGATTTTCAAAATTTTTGTTTTGTTGTATTAGGTTTCACTCCAATTTGGTACCATGTTCACAAAAGTGGTGACCTGATGATGGGATCCATGAGTAATCGAGGGAACTCCTCGAAATTTATATGGAAACATATGGTGATTTTGGTTTCATGTGAAGTGTACTAAGAATATGCTACCAAAAAGTCAAATATTGGGTCAAGGTATACCATGGTTTCGAAGATGCTGAGAGAACTCCTGACTCCTTATAGATACACGTTTGGGAGTTTCGTCGTTGCTTTAAGAACAGAAAGAATAATATGCTAATATGCAATTCATATTCATCATCATAATCATCATCGTCATCGTCGTCATCATCATTACCACGTCGTGTTAAGGTCACCAATGTCTCATGGCACAGAATATATAATATACACACCGGCAAAATTAGCGGAACATAACAAAATTTCGATTTTTTTTAATATTGTTCAATTTTTTTATATAATTGTTTATTTATTTATTTATTGACTATTAAAAAATCAATTTTATATAAACTTAGGGCATATAAACGTGAAATTTAGAAAAAAATCGGCAAAAAATCGAAGATTAAGAAAATCTTTGTAATTTCAGTAGTAAGTTTTTAAGTTAAATTTTCCATTTTTATTAAAGAAATGCCATGTTAAAAGAGTGTCATGGCCTTCTATGGATCTCAAGAGGGTCTGGATACACCATTCCATGCTTGCATTTTGATTGTCAATCCTTCCCTGTGGGATATTCTCCTACTCCTCCAGTAGCGCCAACTCGAGCTCCTGGACACATTTTGGACCTTTTATTTTAAACTCGTACCGTTCACCCATTGATGTGCCACACGTCTTCAATCGGATCCACATCCGTAGACCGTGCTGGTCTCTCCACCCGGGCTACACCAGCATCATTTTGGTAATAATGCCCGATTTTTTACTCTATGGACGCGCATAAAATCGAAGTTACTACCTAAAACTGTGTAAAAGTCACACCATGCAGTTCCAGGATGTCTGTGCTATAGCCCCGTGCTGTCAAAGTACCATCATCAATAATCATCAGCTCCGTGCGGGCTCCAAATCATGTGCCACCCCAAACCATTACGAAGTCTGCATCATGGGCCACTGTTTCCGTTAAGTTTGATGGCCTTATAGCGTTCCTTACGATTTATCCACATTATTTGTCGCCTGTCAACAAAATGTACATAGAATTTGCTCCCATCACTGTACAGCACAAGATTTCACTCACTTGTCTAATTTTGATGTTCACGCGCAAATCTTAGCCTGGCTCTTCGGTGTCCTGTCTCAAGTTTTGGTGCCCTTGCTGGCACTTTTGAGTTTAATTTAACTTCTTTAAGTCTTCTTCTTACTGTACAATCACTTACACATACATCTCGGACCTGTTCCGACAGGTTTCGTGTCTGCATAGCAGTTTGCGGTCGATTTCTTAAGGTTTGTTTCCTTACAAAACGGTCATCCTCAACCATTGTCACCTGATATCTGCCTTGTTCTCGTCTCCGAACGTAAGATCCAGTCTCTCTGTAGCGTTGAAAGTTACAACAGACCACGGAAGCCGACACACCTAAGGCCTGACTGACCGAACGGTAGGTGTGACCTTTCTCTATCGTTGTTACAGCTCTAGCTGTCGTAGATGCTGGGAAATCACTAATTTTGTATCTAAGCAATATGTTCTTCTAAAAACCAAACAATCAAATGAGCTTAGCATACCTTGCACCCCGCTAAAACGCCATTCTTATCAGGAACATTTACATCGTCAATAATCGAAAAACACTTATTAGGGCATAATTGCTATAAAAACCTGTCATCTTGCCAGTTTTGTTCAATATTTTATTTTTTAAATGAGCTTAGAAACCATAAAAAAGGATTTCACACAGCCCGACCCACTTGAGTTCAAGTTGTGGCCCTTTTTATCTATGTTCCGCTAATTTTGCCGGTGTGTGTAGTACAAGGCACAGGTATGGATATACTAATAATAATAATTATGTACTGTATAACAACACCTGTTTGTTTAATACACGGCGGTCGGCGCCGCAGAGGCGACGGCATCGCCGCGCCGCCGCGCCGCGCGCGGCGCCTGGCGGCTGACGGCTTTAATTAGTTATACTTATTAATCGGTAGATGGCGCACTAAGTATCGATTTGAAGTTTTGATTACAAGAACAGCTATCAATAATTATGATAATATTAAATATTATGAGTAGCTACGCTACATCCTATGCAAGTTTATACATTTTTTTATCTGATAGATCCTTCGATCGTGGAAAAACGAGACACAATAGCCTTTCTATTGTTATCACTAATCGCAATCGCCGGTGACCGCTTGGGGCTTGAAGTACCGTAAGGTACTATTATGTATTCTGTGCTTGAAGCATTAAAATTGTTAAATTACTTAGCACAATATGTTCACTTCACTGATAACATATTATTTTGTGAGTGTGAGTTGTGACTCTTAACAAATAGGCTACTTGACCTATATTCAATTTCATTGAACAAATGCATATTTCTAGTAGAACTTGGCCTAGGAAACCGTATTTCACCCTTATTATCAAATAAAAGCTTATGATTGATAAATAAAGTCGATTTGAAAATATGATTTTATGAAAATAGGAATTATACTGACGAAAACGCTTTTGCGGTACTTCCGATTTGGATGTGACGTCATCCTCATACTAATTTAATATCTTTTATTTATCGCGCTCGCTATATGTAAGTTTATTTGTACATAAATAATAAGAATAAGCATATTATATATTTTCTTGAATAATTCAAATAAAACATCAGTTTTATATATATTATCTCCATTTATTCTAGACGGGAAATGAAATGGCCAAAACTTTTCTCCAAAAGTTTTCAACATTACAAATGATTTCTAATTTCTTATATAATTATTTTATAATTTTTGGGCACTTTTAGACTCGTACATTTAGCACATTAAAAAAAATTCAATAAAGAGAGTTTAAAATACAAAGCGTATGACGTCACACTATGGCGGACAGTGTTTTCGGCGCCATTTAAGAGGCATATTTTTCAATAAACATTTTTATGGGTTTCTACTGTGTAAAATATTAAAATATTTGTTTTTTTTTGTAAAAATGAATGATTATGAAGCGATTAGCATGAAGAAAAAAATTAGGTCAAGTAGCCTATTGTAATAAGATACGTAAAATATAGGTACGCGAAGATTTACCTATCTACTAGTGTAACTAAAAAGAGTGAAATTATTATTATTTTTAACAAAAAATTAAAACCGACTTTCAAGGTAAAAACAATAATAACATTAATATGAACTAAAAAGTATTGAACAATTTTTACTATCTAATAGTGCCTTTTTCCGAATTAGGCTAAACCTCAACTATTTCTGTACTCAAGTTTAGTGAAGTCGGTACCAGATAGCTGAATCTTCAGTCCTCTGACAGAATATTTGAAACTTTTGGAACTGGCACCGACTTCAAAATCATGAAGATTGAGTAAGTACAGAAATAGTTGAGGTTTAGCCGAATTCGGAAAAAGGCTACTATTTATCTAATAGTGCCTTTTTCCGAATTCGGCTAAACCTCAACTATTTCTGTACTCAATCTTCATAATTTTGAAGTCGGTGCCAGTTCCAAAAGTTTCAAATATTCTGTCAGAGGACTGAAGATTCAGCTATCTGGTACCGACTTCAAAATAATGAAGATTGAGTACAGAAATAGTTGAGGTTTAGCCGAATTCGGAAAAAGGCACTATTAGATACTTAGATAGTAAAAATTGTTCAATACTTTTTAGTTCATATTAATGTTATTATTGTTTTTACCTTGGAAGTCGGTTTTAATTTTTTGTTAAAAATAATAATTAAACATGTAAATAATTTTAATACGAATTATAAGTTTAATCGTTTTATCTTGCGATAGAGTATGAGTTTCGAGTTTCGACCAAAGCCTTTTATTCTCTTATGCCCGCTGTACACTCTCGCCGAGAGCTCTCGGGCGAGAGTCTCGCGCGAGAGCCTGCCCGAGTGCGATCATGTACATTCTCGCTTAGTTCAATCGCAGTTAAGAACTTAGACAAGATGGACGAAAACGACCATTCACCATTCACCATGCATTGAAAGATATCATTGTAATCCAAAGATTTATAATCATATTTAATTTTATTTCTCACAGATAATGACTGATAATGACGTTTATTATTGTTATTTTTCTGTTCTACACTGTCCAACGGCGAAACTAGTACTGAAAGACGCGAGAGTGTACAGTAGTGCGCTCGTTTTCCTCGCGAGACCCTTTGTCTTGGGCGCAATATACCGACAACGGACCGAGAGGGTCCGAGACAGGCGAGACGAGGCGAGCGCACCCATTTACACTCTCGCACTCGGGCCGCCTCGCTGTGTCTCGGCGAGAGTGTACAGCCGGCTTTAAGGCCGTCCCCCGAGCAAACGACCTTGGCCATACATTTGCCGCGTTGCCGAGATCGCGCCAAAACTCTATTATTATTACTTATCTTAGTTCAAAATTGTCCTAAAAAAAATTTAAAACGGCGAATATGTAGTTTATGATATTGTCGATCTATTGGCGTGAGTTTCAAATAAAAGTAATTTGTAAATCCTAAGGAGATGCTGAATGTATGTTTGAATTTTAACAAATTAGTATTACTTAGGAAGCTGATATCATGAGTATAAGAAACAAAAATAGAAAATTTAAAACGACAAAAGGAATGTTGATATACTGAAGATTATTGCTGTATTTTTATTATAACTTTGTAGCTTTCAGATTATGAGTTTATAAGGTTTTAAATACGGTCAATTACGGAATCTCCGGACGGAACGCCCTTAAGCGCATCACAGACGGTGAAGATAATATAAAATATATATTATCTTAGAGCATATTTTAGAATATCGCTCACCATACAAATCCTATGAACCATCACACACGACGAAGTTAATTTATATTTTATATTTTGTATCTTAAGATATGGAAATATATATTTCGAACCTTAATATTTTATCTTAAGATACGAAATATATATTTCGTATTTTAATATGTTATCTTAAGA
Source organism: Polyommatus icarus (assembly GCA_937595015.1). Classification (NCBI taxonomy): domain Eukaryota; kingdom Metazoa; phylum Arthropoda; class Insecta; order Lepidoptera; family Lycaenidae; genus Polyommatus; species Polyommatus icarus. The sequence continues at coordinate 4,632,593 of OW569330.1, read as the reverse complement.
TGCGAAATATATCTTTATGAATATGTACAGGGTGTTTTTGTGTCGAGCAGCGGGCTCATCGGTGATCGGACGCACTAGTAGATGCAGTGTTGCCAGTGCTGTATGTTAGAAAGTTACATACCTACTCTCATTCGAAAAGTAACATTTTGATGGAAAAAGTAACATTTCGGATAATTTTAAATAAAATTGTCTTATAATTTATTGCTTTATTATTATTATAGCTTACAAAGTTCATGAATCGAAATGAATGTTTCTCTTGAATTTCTAAAATACTCCTAAAACTTCTTCGTTGACAGATATTGATAAGGGTCTACACAGACGGACTGCATTTCAACTGCAATCCAACTGTAAATTGCAGTTCAAGTGCAGTTTGAATGCAGTTGACACGACTGCAATGCGACTACAATAGAACTGCAAACCAAACAGTTCACACGACTGCACGCCGACAGCAACTGAACTGCAATCGGACTGCGTGTTTGGTTTGCAGTTCTATTGCAGTCGCATTGCAGTCGTGTCAACTGCATTCAAACTGCAATTTGCAGTTGGATTGCAGTTGAAATGCAGTCCGTCTGTGTAGACCCTAAAGGTTAAATTCGCCGCAGGTTTTTCTCTTTTTTATGTGAGGCTCTATCCAAATGTTTCTCCTTTTGGAATATGCTACTGCAATCTGCTTTTCACATTCTATATCAGAATCATCGTCTGAGAAGCTGTCTAACAAATCAAGAAGTAAGACAGTATCAGTTATTAGTTATCACTCATAGTCAATCACCTGTATATAGAACTCTAACAAGAAATACGTGTGGCACCAACGCAGACTCGTAAGGAAATGAACATATTTTTAATATTATTGTATCTTAGCCGTGTGTGATAACTTAAGATACTATAATATTTTATATTTGGGCATCTTAAGATAAAATATTATATTATCTTCACCGTGTGTGATGCGCTTTAGGTGTTAGTAAAACACCGTAGTTCTAGTTATATATCTACATCTACTCTATGTTTAATTAGTTATTACAGACAGACTGACACATCACAATTTGAGATGCATGCTTAATTGGGTTCTAATTCTAATATTATATAGTCTGTTAAGGGGGCGACTAAACCAAAATTTTCGATTTTATAATTCATTTTTATTTTTTATACTTGAAAATAAGCCCCGGAATGTTTCATTTTCAAAAATTAGATACTACATTATTTTTCCAAGAGTTCGATCTGAGCAAAAACACGATATCTTATCTCGATAGAAAAAAATCACAAATATGCATCTAATTTTCACGATTTTTTCATTTATTTCCATAACCGTACATTAAACTAACTTAATATTTTAACACATTGTATAAAATTCTATCATTGAGAAACCGACCTATCGGATTTTTAAAAATAAATCGAGTTATTGAGAAAAAACTAATTTGGCGATGAATCCGCGTCGTCCCTTTTCGCCTGGCAATATGAAAGACGTGCGTGACTGTGAAGAGAGGTCGATGTTTGATTTTTTGGGTCAGTCGCCCTCTGAAGTATAAGTAAGTATAACATGCAATTAATCAACCAGGTGTACTTAAAAAATAAAAATATTCAATAATTATTTCTACAAGTTGATTTCACGGTGTATTTATATTGCATAGCCAGCCTCTAATATAATAATATGCAGGCTGCAGCCATGCTGCAGCCTTCCTTTTCCATTACCTAAATATGTCAATTTATCAAAATTATGAAAATTAATTTTTCATGAGTGCGTAAAAACTAAATAAGTATTCAGCTTCTTTTTTTGTACGTCCATGATTACAGCTTTCTGATTTTACATGAAAATAGAGCCATACTGCAAGAATGCGCTTTATTTCATGCTTCTGTGTAACGGAGCATATTCCGTGGCTCGGCAGACCGACATTCCAAATAATTATCACCTCTTCAGTTAACGAAGTAACCGTAACATACACATTTTGCGAACGATCTCAGCTCTCGACAGCGCGTGAAAGTAACAGACATATGAATAGAGAAAGTAGATGTAGTCAATGAGAACAGTATAGTAAGCTTGAAGCTTCCATCTACAAGGCGTTTAGTTAGAGTAATTAATTTACCCTTGACAGGACTAATATTATTCCGGCCGTAGTTACTTTATTGAAGATTTTGGCCTCGTTAATATTGTGGTACCCAATTGTTTTAGCTCCGTGTACCCAAGCATAGGTACGTATCTATAAGGATGTCATTCAAATGTGAAGATGGCCCCAAACAGTACCGAAGTGGCGTTTTCGCGTTTATGGCATAGGTAAGGAGGTGATGGTTAGATCTCCAAAGAAAAAAGCTTAACCGCAACTCTGCCAATTGAGGATTTTTCGTCATTTTCAAATATTATTCCAAAGTGCCGGATCGCAACACTCAAGTATTCATTGTCTCTCGAGCACTTTACAGATTAGCTGACTTACATAATGTAGGGTCGAGGTCGTTGTATAATTCAAGCCAGGAGGTTATTAGACTGCGCTTTTGTAAATATTGTAAAAGGTGCTCAAAAACCCATGGGTCGTGACTCGTGAGTGACTCGTGAGTCGTGACTTCCTATATATAATAAAGTACTCTGTGGTCGTGACGAATTGTGTAAAAATGGGACTCTCACAAAATATTGTAAAAAATATTATGGCAAGCACATACAAACAGTCGGTGGTATAGGCACACCCCCACAGACTTGGTAGCCAGGAAACACCTTTTTTTAATCTATACTAATATATTGTACTTATTATAAATGCGAAAGTGACGTGTCTGTCTGTCTGTTACATCTTCACGCTTGGGATTGCGCTTATGTAATAATAATAATAATAATAATCTTTATTTGCAAAAATATGGTCATAAGATGGTACAATTTTACAGTGTCTCACATATTTTGGTCGATTTTCTCGACATGCAAACATTAAAATATTATAAACATTGGTCAAGACTCAAGTTAGTAACATTAATTTCATAATAATCATTACATTGTCATAATCATTACACCATTATTAATCGAATTTATAAGTAATTTAGTCATATATTATCGTATTGTATAACATGTCATTTGTCAATTCATAAAATCTTAAAATTAGCAATGCGTACAGTACAATTAAATTAATCGTCTAATTAAAAACAAACCACATAAGATGAAGGAGAAGAAGAGAGTTTTGCCGGGTATACGAAAGAGTGACGTTTTGTTTTTGTATTATTTTCCTAAAATTGTGTTATTTCGGTTTTTAATGTGTAATGTTGGTAGAATATTAACCATCAAATTATTCGTCGTCGTGCACAAGTGTGGGCAAGTGATACAACTTCAAGAAGCGTGCCATTTTGTGTTCCCTCCAAAACTCCATCGAAAGTTTTAGTAAAGGGTCTACCACTTTACTTAAACAACTGACTTGACTCGTTGACTTTACCGACTACTTTTTGGACTTTGACTAGACTTTCGACTTGACGATAATCTGGAAAAACAACTTGAAAATTTTGTAAATTTTTTACGAAAAATTTTTTTTCCCGCCAAAACTTTTCTTGACACTGGCCATGGTTTTAAAGCCGAGGGCTATATTTTATCGCGCTAAAACTAATAGGAGCGAAGAAATAGAGAAAAATGTGGAAAAAACGGGGAAAATTATTTGAAAGGGCTACCTTGAATGCGCTAATCTCAGGAACTACTGGTCCGATTTGAAAATTTTTTTCAGTGTTAGATAACCCATTTATTGAGGAAGGCTATAGGCATATTTTTTTCAGTGGCTATATATTTTATACCCGTGCGACGCCGGGGCGGGTCGCTAGTAGAATATATAGACATATTCATCATCGAGATAGTTGAGTAGGTACATACCTACTGATAACGCAACGATATTATAATTATGCCATCATCAGTTCATCCGTGCTATCATCTTTTTTTTATAGTTTCTTCCTTAGATTAATGATTGGTGTAAGGTTTCTTCCACCCTTTTCCAAAACTACGAAACCTTACAGCAACAATTATACTAGGAGCGGCATATATCTGCCCATATTTGGTTCGAATTCCACAGTAAGCAGAGCGCCCGCGCCGCTAGATAATATACAATAGCTCACGGAACGATGATCACGACGCGAAGGTAACAAACAGCTTTTTGGGTTGGGTTGCCGCCGCCGGATGGAGTTAAGTTATGGCCTCACAGAAAATTTACGTCCAGAATGATGTAGACTGTAGAATGTTGAGAACAATCATAGATATATTAATCATATTATTACCACCACAGTGGCCAAGTAACTACTGCATAAAAATCAGTTACTTACGGATACCTTCTTATACTAACAATAATATTATAATATCATGTTTGTATTATAATATCTTTTGAATTCAAGACGTGAGTGGAAGAATAAGGTAAGTAACATGAAAAAACTTCCCGTTTTTGAAGTGAAAACTTCTTTAGCGGCGTTGAGCACTTTTGTGGGATGGGTAAAAACTGTGAAACTCGCGTCAGATTCTCGTGCTGATCGAAAAACCGTAAGACGGTTGGAGAGTAGTGTTGTAACATCGAAATCGATCAATCAATCGATTATTTTTTTCGATTGTCGATATTTTTTAATCGATTAGGGTTTCGTATAATTAAAAAAATCGATTTTTTAAAAATTGATTTTCATAAAAAATGGGTTAAAATTTAATCGATTGTAAGGGTTTTGATTAATTAAAGAAATCGATTTTTTAAAAATCGATTTTCATAAAAAATGGGTTAAAAAAAATTAAAATTGTAAGGGTTTCGACTTTCGATTAATTAAAAAAACGATTTTTGAAGTGAAAACTTCTTTAGTGGCGTTGAGCACTTTTGTGGGATGAGTAAAAACTGTGAAACTCGCGTCAGATTCTTGTGCTGATCGAAAAACCGCAAGATGGTTGGAGAGTAGTGTTGTAACATCGAAATCGATTAATCAAACAATCGATTGTTTTTTTTCGATTGTCGATATTTTTTAATCGATAAGGGTTTCGATTAATTAAAAATCGATTTTCATAAAAAATGGGTTAAAAATTTAATCGATTGTAAGGGTTTTGAATTTTGATTAATTAAAAAAATCTATTTTTTAAAAATCGATTTTCATAAAAAATGGGTTAAAAAAAATAATGCACAACGTTAATAATCAAGTTTTCACTTCTGCCGGCACTGCCGGAGTGCAACCCGTCTTTTTTTTTTAATCGATTTTCATAAAAACTGGGTTAAAAATTTAATCGATTGTAAGGGTTTCGATTAATTAAAAAAATCGATTTTTTAAAAATCGATTTTCATAAAAAATGGGTAAAAAAATAATGCACAATGTTAATAATCAAGTTTTCACTTCTGCCGGCACTCCCGGAGTGCAACCCGTCTTTTTTTTTTGCTTAAATGCAGGCTTTAGGGCCGGAAAAATTATTTGAAATAGAAAAACTATGGATAACATATTGTGTAGCCAGATAATATATTAGCTAGGTTATAATATAGATAAGTTTCAAGTTTTATTAAAATAATTAGGGAAAAAATGAGTTATTGTCCGTATGTTACGAAATGTTACTTGTTCGATTCTTCCACTCACGTCTTCAATTTTGTTCAACAATTTTCGAAAATGTACGGTCCAGCCGGCGCGGCGGCCACTTGTCTGGTCTGCTCAGACTTGTAACCATAGATAAAAGTTCATAAGAGTTGAAAAAAGATAATTTATAAGTTTAATAATCCCTTAGTCGTGCTATATAAGGCATTAGTGCTAAAAATGTCACATCAATTAATAATTTGTCTACAAAAATTTCATAGCTTTTTACGTGTGTTTAGGGTTCTCATTACTTGAACTATAGTTTATCGATATCATGAACTAAATGACTTTCTTTTCTGTATAATAATGTGCTTCGAAATGATCGACAAATAGAAATATTCAAGAAAATAAACGCACACTACTTATATGAAAATAAGCACAAAATGGCCACGCGATGACGGGCTATAGTTACATCTATATAATCCTTAATCTGTGCTTATAATATTGAGATGGCTTGTAACGTTTTTTTTATATATTTAGTCATAAAAATCTACTTAAGGGAGATCGCAGACGACAGACTTTTGTGCGATCAAAGTCTGCGGCTTACATACATTCCGCATGGCGCGCGCCATCAGATTGTATTAACAGACTTTGTTCGCACAAAAGTCTGTCGTCTGCGATCTCCCTAATATTCTTACAAGTTAAATCTCGCCAAACTAATTGTTTGACGGCGACGTATAGTGCCATCTAGCGTATAAATTTATAAAGATTCCTCTAATGTTATTAAATTTATCTACATGCTAATGCCATCTATGAACAGCAAGATCAAAACAGTTAATCTGCATATTATGATCTGATGATCTTGAATGGAACTTTGACTCTATTAGTCCCTTGGCAATAGTTATGGAGTGTAGATAGAGGAGAACTATCTTATATGGGTCGATATTTGAAAAAGTGTCCAGCTGTATGCAGTAAGTAAATAACAGTTGAAGAATCCTCCGAGAGTGGCGCTAGCTGCAGCAAAGGGTATGGAATGAATTATGGAGTGTAGGAATGAATGTAGCCGTTGGTGACAAAATATAAATTATTACTAGAATATAAATTATTATTAGAATTACTGGGTTAATACCAATATATTTTGAAAAATATAACCTAAAATAGCTGAATTAAAGTTGCTAAATGATTTAAAATTAACCTTGTCGCTACTGTAGCGCCACCTAACGTTATTTTTTCATAATGTTACTGCTTTTAACGTTACGAAAATTTACCCGATATTAAAAATAACGTTAAAAATTGATATTAATAACGGTTAATGTTATAACGTTATATAGGATTTAGAACGGTAAATATATGTTTTATTTTTATTTTGTTTTATGAAATTCGGAAAACTTACGGCTAAACATAAGATCAAGTACAAATGATACAAACAAGAAGGCCAATTACAAGTTTTCACATGTAAACAAGAGAAGAACTGAAAGAAAATGTTCTTTGATAACGTTATAGTCCGTATTTTTAGTCCAAAACAATAACTATTATTTTTATTATTGACGTGACAACGTCTTAAATTAGGTTGCGGCTGGGAGTCACTTATGAAAAAGTGTAACGCTCGGTAACGTTACGATGAGTCACCGAACGAGAGAGAGGCCCGCCGAATGCCTTGCGTCTCTCTCCCACACGTTGTCACGTAAAATCTTCGCCCGTAAAACCGACTTTACAGGCAACCATTTTTTCTTTATGTATTAAACTCCTAAAAGTAGGTAAGTACAAACCTCACAAAAAAAGTGGGCTGCGAGTGAGATTTAGTGCATCGTGTACGATTGCATTCCTGATACCAGAAAATAACGTTATATTTACCGTTATTATTATAACGATATTTGTTCGTTTATACCATAAAGTTAATATACCTATCGGAATAGAGCAACAATCTCGAGCTGTCAAACTTAACCAAAATTGGTTTTCATCTGTGTGAAAAATATGTGTACGTATACACTTACACAAGCATGATTGAACATGAATTCTATGAGATTATATTGACAACGTGCGGCACGTGCCAACTGGACGTCAAAAAAAGAGTGCTGCTGTCATGTATCACACGTCTCTTTTTACCACGCGGTGTTACTGATAGTGGCATCTCGCTTGCTCAGGCCTTTGTTTCTCTATTCCGCTAGGTATATTAACTTTATGGTTTATACCAATATACATAACGAAAAAATATCGTTATAATAATAACGGTAAATATAACGTTATTTTACTAGATATCGTTATAAAAAATAACGTTATCTGGCTACCATTATGAAAATAACGGTACGTAACGATATTTTTCTGTTATTCGATAACGTTATGAAGCCCTGTTAGTTTCACCCTATTATAAGTAACGCATTACCGCGGACTCTTTCATACTGCCGATCCACACTCGCGCGCGAAGGCACGCCGCGGACCGCGGCGCGGATCGCGGCGCAAATCGCGGCGCGGATCGCACATTACTGCCAAATCCTCTCAAAGTTCGCGACATGTCCGCAGTGTAGTTCGCGCTTTAAGAGTTCTTTATTTGAAAAATTTCCCGCGCGTCTACTTTTTTCATAATATGGCGCTCGGCTTTTTAAGAATGGCCAGTGTCAAGTAAAATATGGCGGGAAAAAAATTTTCGTGAAAAGTTTACAAAAAGTTGTTTTTCCAGATGATTGTCAAGTCAAAAGTCTAGTAAAAGTCTAAAAATAGTATTTTAAAAAGATAAAACCGACTTCAAGTTTCACGTAAATAATTACGTAGCATTAAAATTCCCTATCTCAAAAACTACTGAACCGATATTGATGAAACTTGCAGCATTCCCTAAGTTGAACAATGCCTAGTACAACAAAAAAGAATCACTTAAATCGGACTTGTAGTTCCAGAGATATGCGTGCACAAACATAAAAACATACATACATACATACACTTTCGAAATTTGGCACATTTGTTCAGAAGCTGCTATAGATTAACATATAAAAAAACTGGACAGTTCTGGAAATATTACATACATACGCGTCGAATTGATAACCTCCTTTTTTTTAAGTCGGTTAAAAAGTAGTCAGTAAAGTCAACGAGTCAAGTCAGTTGTTTTAGTAAAGTGGTAGACCCTTTACTAAAACTTTCGACGGAGTTTTGGAGGAAACACAAAATGGCACGTTTCTTGAAGTTGTATCACTTGCCCACACTTGTGCACGACAACAAATTTTTAATGTTTTTTTTATGAAATAAGGGCGCAAACGAGCAAACGGGTCACCTGATGGAAAGCAACTTCCGTCGCCCATGGACACTCGCAGCATCAGAAGAGCTGCAGGTGCGTTGCCAGTCTTTTAAGGGGTAATAGGGGAAGGTAGGGAAGGGAATAGGGGAGGGTACGGAAGGGAAAAGGGTAGGGGATTGGGCCTCCGGTAAACTCACTCACTCGGCGAAACACAGCGCAAGCGCTGTTTCACGCCGGTTTTCTGTGAGGACGTGGTATTTCTCCATTCGAGCCGGCCCATTCATGCCGAAGCATGGCTCTCCCACGTCAACGCCGGTTTTCTGTGGGGACGTACGTAATACGTAATGGATAATATTCTACCAACATTACACATTAAAAACCGAAATAACACAATTTTAGGAAAATAATACAAAAACACAACGTCACTCTTTCGTATTCCCAGCAAAACTCCGCGCGTCTACTCTTTCTTGACAGACTGTATTAATATATTGTATTATCTGTTCACTAAACAATGCTGGCATGTCTTGTATGGCAAAAGCCCTTATTAAAATAAAGATTAAAAAAAACCCTTTGTCGCGGGACAGAAAACCGACAACATTCGGGGAACGGGCCGCGAAGTGCGAAACATATGCGAATCGGATCCACACTCATGCTTCGCAGAAATTTCGCGGCGCCGCGGCGTCGCGCACGGTCCGCGTGCGAGTGTGGATGCGGCCGGGGAACCAGCCGCGAAGTGCGAAAAATATGCGAACCGGATCCACACTCACGTTTCGCGGAAATTTCGCGGCGTCGCGCGCGGTTCGCACGCGAGTGGGGATGGGGCTTATACTGAGATATTTCTTCTCTATCTACACTCCATAGTTGCCAGGTAAAAAAAAAGAACAGCTGTCTGTCATTATAAGTGTCAGTGTCACTGTCACGCCGCATTCGTTTGACAGTTCAAACTTCAAAGCAAGCATTGAAATTTTCGAGCATATTTTTATTTTCCAATTTTCAATATCTAATAAAAACATAGAAATTAGTTTGAAAACAGGCACAAATGACTTTTGGTCAAAACACGGGTATAGGAGTGAACTCGAATACTGAAAACGATGCGAGTTTGTTGTTTAGAGCTATGACAGACAATAGGTATTTCTAATACAAAATTCCGTTTTGTAATTTGAGTTTTTATTGCGTATGGGAGAGTAAAAAGACTTTTTTGTTTCAGGAAACGGCTTCGGGAGGATGATACCTGTGAATTTATGCCTCTATCGAAGAGGATAAATAATCTGCACATAAATAATAATCTCACAAGTACTAGTCATTCATCTGATTCAAATCAAAGCAATGGACCTAGTGAAAATGGGATTGCATCTCCGTGTTCCTCAATAGAATCGGAAAGGAGACCTAGCTATGATCCAGGAATGAGCTCGACAGATAGCAGTTACTATTACAATAATAAGTTACTATTCGAATTGCATTTAGAGAGACTACAGAGGAATGGCCAGCAATATCAGTATTAATAGTTTAGTTTTAATATTTGTTTACGCTGATTGTGTTTTTGGTGTGAATGTGCATGATTTGTTATTGATAATTAAATTATAATCAAAGTGCATTCATTTATTTATGAATTACAACATTCATCAATGACCTAATTAATACGAATAACAATAAATACAAGACAGAAAACTAATCACGAAAGTGAACTTTATCTATTGGCCAATCAAATATGTCTACGAAATGCGTGAACGAATTAGAATAGAGCTACGAGTGCGCCACCTAATGAATATGTGCCTAAACCCCAAAACAGTAATGGCGGATAACATTTGTTGTAAAAGTAGTTGAAGAAATGTTTATTTATTGTGTTTGTGAATGTTAATACAAAGCTGAATATTTTTCGAGTGATAATAATTACTAATGCCGAAATTTGATCGTCTACGAGTAGCAAAGGTAAGAATTTAGAATAGTGTGCGTGTGAATATCCGTGACCTTATTTCTAAGCGAGCGGTACTCTGTACCGTTACTCGGAGCGCGTGGCCGTCCCTGCGTTGTCGCGAGAGTGCCGCGCGAGACTCGAGAGGGCCGTACAACCCCTCCTCTCTACAATTTCCCTGGCGGTGGTGGAAGGAGTCGGGAGCGGGAGTGATTTGGTATCGAAGCACTTGGAGGGGATCCCGTGATTTTGGTGGGGATGCGTATCGCGTGTGATGGACGCTCAGCTGGGCAAAAAGACCTGGTAGGGGTGAATAACCTTGCAGTCTGCACCTTTGAATGAAGCGATCATCAATGATATTATGAAATGATTGACTTTGTTGTTTTGATTCGTACCAAAATATTTAATTGCGTAACGCAAAACTCTTTAAAGAACCTTGATAGTATTTCGCAATTTATATTTGGCCTGTACATTCCCGATGTTTGATTACGATTTTCTCGCATAAAATATAAATAGATTTTATACTTGCTTACGCGTAATGAACGTAATTGTAAAAGTTGTAGGACCAAAAACTTTTTTACGAGTTTTTGCTTTTAAATTCGAGCCTAAAAAGTTTCTATGTTCCGTGTTGGGAAATATAATATCGAATATGTACTTATATCGTATACGTAAGATTACCCAACGGAACAGGCTACGGCTACTGAACCGAAACCACACCTCACTTGTGAAAGTACCAGAAGAGAAAGTGGTGCCACGCTAGAGCATACACAGTCGCCGGCGGGCCGAGTATGGGCGGGCGTGAAAAACTTTCTTTAACCCACTTTCTCGAAGACGCAATCTCGTCGCTCAGTGTGATTCGTCTGGTGGTCGGTAGTGGTATGAGCCCTACCTACTCCCGGAGTCCCGTGCGTGAGTGGTGGGACGGTCGTGGGGGTACGCGTGTCGTGAATGAAACAAGTGGGACAGTGTCTTTTTTTTGTTTTTTTTACACCCACGTCACAGTGGTGAAGTGCAATGTGTGACATGCAGAAAATGCCTACAAGAGACGATGCCTCTTGGTAGGGTTCTTTTAATTGTTATGCTGTTATTGAAGAATACTTTACTTATATTAGTTAGTCATCATGTATTATGATTACCGAGGCCTAGACTATGTTAAAAATTCCCCGATCTTCACAGAATACAATGTTAATACTTAAATAACTTGTAACATGGGGGCTTTTAGGTTCTAAGCAGAAAATTTTGTTTTCAGTGAGGAAGATTCCGATATGAATTTTACTGCGTTTAGTTCTGCCGGTACGCACTATGTTACTACCGGCAGTCAGCTGCCTGTTACTAAGATCCAGCAGAATGTTTCTAATAATGGTTCTCTATCACAGGTAATAACCAGCTAAGTAACTGGCTAACAAAATATTTGTATTAATTAATATTACAGACAAAAATTAAAAACCTTTTATAGAGTAAGAAACTGTGAGCGATAAATTCTACTAAATATTATGTATGTATTAAAATCTTTAGTGTGCATACAATAACTGTAATTAGTTTTATAATTACTCAATTACACAACCTCCAACTGACTTTAAAATCAAAGAATACAAGTATGAAACAAAAAATGGTTTCTCATGTCTGGTTAACATTAGACCTACTAAACTGACTTTCACTTGGATGTAAGATATCTTACATCTTAAGTACCTATACTTACGTATCTAACTTGAAACTTTCAAATTCCTATCTATTCATAAATGATAAAATATATGATAATAATTCTTTCTGCTGCCATTAACATTTAATAACAAACATTTTTTCCTTGTTATATTAATATTGATTTTCAAACTTGAACCATATCTACAAACTTAAAAGTTTAGACAGTCAATTACATTATGAAGCATTGCAACTTTATTGCTTTGTATGACTCAATATTCGATGAAATTGCATAACTATTTTACACATTCATATTATTATACAAATTGTACTTTTCATTTCAAATCTGGAATATAATTGACCTTTTGCAAATGATATATTGATTCTTAAACTTCATAAAATTAATAATATACTTGTTTACTTTGTTTTATTCATTGAAAGGATAAGGTCCAAATTGGGTTAATTTTAAAAGTGCCGGCCAAGGCAAATAAACCTATTATTTAAATAGAACATAATCTAAGGAATAATTTTTATTATTACACCAAAGTTCTAAGTCAAGTCTCCGAGTTGTTATTCAAGGTCAAAGTTTTTTAATAATATATGGAACAAAACTTATTTTATTAATTAAAAGTAATAAGTAATCGATCCCAATGTCCCTATCCGAGTCATAGAACAGATTAGAAGCCAAATACCTACAAATGATTTGGAAAAATTCAAAGGAAGGGTTACGCATGGCATTTGCCTAGTATTCCAAGTAAGCAATGAGTTGTGCCCTGCAAGCCCCAAGCACGTAGAGGTTCCCTCTTCCTTTGAATTTTTCCAAATCATTTGTAGGTATTTGGCTTCTAATCTGTTCTATGACTCTGATAGGGACATTGGGATCGATTACTTATTGCTTTTAATTAATAAAATAAGTTTTGTTCCATATATTATTAAGAAACTTTTACCGCGAATAACAACTCGGAGACTTGACTTAGAACTTTGGTGTAATAATAAAAATTATTCCTTAGGTTATGTTCTATTTAAATAATAGGTTTATTTGCGTTAGCCGGCACTTTTAAAATTAGCCCAAAATTGTATGGACGTTGGATCTTGTCCTCTGAGTTGCAACAAAAACACTGTTACTCCTTATTAAAACATGATTTTGACTTTACAAATTGATATATCGGGATGAAATATAAAATCTACTCTAGAGTTAATCCTACACTTATATCCCTGTTTCAGGTGGTTGGTATGGTAGGCAATATGGGTGAGGGTATGCAGTATGTCCGCACCATTGACGGCTCCCTGCAGAGTACACCACAGCTCATATCTGTGCCTATATCCTTGCCTGGAGCGAAACCTGGTATGTACCATTGAGGAAATTGATTCCTAGGCAGTTGACAGACCAATGTTATTTGGTCGGATCATGTCAATTTAATGTTTATTGTAATCTGTCGGCTGGGTTTGACATAACGCGACCAAAACACGTAGGATCAACATCTGCCTAGGAATCAACTTCTCTGATAGTATATTAATAATATATTTAAATGTAAAATAACACATAATATTTAGATTACACTGACATAGCAACAGGGTAAATTAGATGTTTTTATTTTTTTATTTTTGCTAGATGTAGACACCTGCAACAGGTGTTTTTTATGAATAAATTTTTATTATTAGCCATCATAAACCTATAGTAACGATTTATTGTTTATAACAGGCTCTATTAAATTTTTCTGTAAAATAAGATTTTTTGTAGTAAAACAATTATATTTGAACCCATTATAGCTTGTCTAGTAGCAAAAATTGTGATAAAAGTACTCTTTGTTTATTAACTCTTCGATTTTTAGGTGATCCTCCATCAACAATACAGATTCAAGTGTTGGGGCCGAACATGCAACTCCAGCAGCAGCAGCAGCCCAAATATCAGATGCAAATACCCATACAGGGATTCCAACAAGGTGCAATAATTATATTCCATATTATTTAAAATGTTGACCTTACATGTCTGAGTATTCATAATAATAATAAGAGTAGCTCCCACACCGGTTTCGGTGACGGTGGCCATTGAAACCAGGCCAGCTACACAGGAGTATTTTTATAGTGCCCAAGTGTGTGCGCAGTACACAAGAGCAGTCTCTATTCCTTTACTCTCATAACCCAGTGGGATAGACGACCGACACGACTGGCGAGAGATCAAGCGCTGGACCGACTTTTTACATGCCCATCCGACGCATGGATCATCTTACTTGTCAGACAATCAGGTGATCAGCCTACATTGTCCTAACCAAACTTGGAAATAACATGTTTCCATCGCGGCATGCGGCAGCCGCATGCCAGATAACAATTGAAAATCTATTGTGTCTGCGATACCCACGATGGAGGTGTTAATATTGTGAATTTCTATATTTGTGATCTTATGTAAGCTGATGAAATAAAGAAAAAAAAATTAAAACAATATCTCATATTATTACAGGTAGTGCGTTACTGACGCTAGCATATTCACCTGAGAATATTGACAATGGACTTCTGGGGCTGAGTTCATCTGCACTACCCGAGGGTCTGCAGGTGTTGACAATGCCCCAGGAGATGCAGATGCAGCACAGACAGGAAGTTAAGGAGGAACCTACACAAAATGTGCATCAAGTAAGTAATTTACATGTTTAATTGCTAACGATATATTTTGACCGGTACAATACTATAGCAGTAGTAGTAGTAGTTTCACACTACGTATCTGCCTAAGCCGGCCCCTAGACGAGCAATCTTATTAACAATATCACGCTTCAATTTTATTCAACAGTTTATTTGACACTTAGATTGAAGGCGCGCGATGTTCAATATCAACCCTAGACGGTCAATAATATTACGCAATACGTGATATTGCGCAATAAAATTGCTCATCTAGGGGCCGGCTAAGTCCCTGTAGGCGTAGCATGGTCAATAGTTTTAGTTAGTGGTTTCGATTCTCCCGTAGAAAGAAATCGTTTCTATAGAGAAACGATTTCTTTCTACGGGAGAATCGACATACTGACAAATTTTATCTACAAAATGGCGGATTTCCATTGTCTAACTGTCACTTTGTCTATTCTTCCGTAGAAAGAAACCGTTTCTATAGTGACCATGCTACTCCTGCAGTAGTGTTTATTAAGAAGATATTAAGGTGCCAATGTTATTTTCCAGGTGTTCATAACGCCCGACCAACAGATTGTGATAAGTGGGCCGAATGGGCAGAAAATACTGAACAACAACACAAGCTCCGACAACAACAACTCGGAAGTTACCATCAAGGAGGAAGTGTGTATTGAGGATGTAAGTACTATCTCTATTGTACTTACATTATAAAGGAAAAAAATTGTCTGTATGTATGTCAAATCTAATTTGTATACATGTATAAAAATTTAGTTTGTTATTGTTTTTAGCAATATTCCGCGAAATAAACTTCCACCTTAAGTAAATGAGTGAGTGCACGCATAGGCATGCGTACAGCACCTCCCTCCTCCCACACTGCCTATGCGTACACTCGCATGCAAGAACTTGCAAACACCACCACCACACAAGCAATAATGTTGGCAAATCCGTGCAAGGCCCCTCACCACCATGCAGGTTGAAAACCTCGACGCGCGTTTCGCTCCAACACTGGAGCATCCTCAGCATTCTACGAACACGACGGACGGACGTTGTTCGTAGAGTCCACATGCTGAGAATGCTCCGGTGTTGGAGCGAAACACGCGTCGAGGTTTTCAACCTGCATGGTGGTAAGGGGCCTTGCACGGATTTGCCAACATTATTGCTTGTGTGGTGGTGGTGTTTGCAAGTTCTTGCATGCGAGTGTACGCATAGGCAGTGTGGGAGGAGGGAGGTGCTGTACTCACTCATTTACTTAAAGGTGGAAGTTTATTTCGCGGAATATTGCTAAAAACAATAACAAACTAAATTTTAAGCTATGGATTTCCGCAAAGTAACGCCTGATTCCATTAACTATTGTATACATGTGTTTCCAAAATTACCTTTTTACATATTACACTGTTGACTGTAAATTTTTTTCGTTGCAATTTATTGTGTAAGGCCGTGTCCCACCTGCAAGCAAACTCGCGGAAGTCTTGCGTGAGTTTCTTGCAATATTGTTTACATTTCATACTAATTTCTGCAATTTATTGCTGCAATAAATGTCGTGCGAGAAGCTCGCGGATAAATGCCATACGAAACTAGACCCTATATCTGTGACCGCAGCGAGATCTGTCGCGAGTTCTCGTAGACATGTTTAGACATGCTGTCGCAACTACTCGCAGGAAGCGCTTGACAAATTGTCGCAACAGCACTTATTACGGGGTTTACACTTGCAAGCTGCTGTCAGATAGACTGTCACTTCTCGCGACAGTTGTCTTGCAGGTGGAAACACGGCCTTAATGTGCGGTCGGGCTAAAGCAAGATACCTACTTTGTTGCAGGAAAGTTCCCAAGGCACGGAAACGAGCGACGTACAGTGGCAAATCGACAACCCGTCGCCAGACCTCGTCAAATATCTCAACTCCCTCGGGCCGCAGGTACGAACACGGAACAATCGAACAAATTGATTCTAAAGCTGGGAACAAATTATCGGACGAACGTCCGCGGACGTTTTCATCGGATGCGGCTTGTTTCTATCTGATCAATACAAAATACACTAATGACTAAACTGTGCACATTGTGTGACATAAGTCGCGGACGCGCCCTTGAGCGTTCGAACGTCCGAACAGAATCTGGCAGGCCGGATGTTATTGCATCCGCGGACGTTTGCCATTGACATAAATGTTAGGTCTTTGACGTCCGCGGATGAATCGTGCACATTGTTAAGTCGCAAATCAGCCGCGACTTATGGATGCGTCCGATAATTTGTTTTTAGCTTAAGGCAGGTGGCCTATGTCATTGACTCGGTTTATATCGATTGTGTGCTGTGGCCTGTGGGGTCCACCGGATCCAGCAAAATGTTTAAAGTGGTCTATGACAAAAAACTCCTCCTCTGATCTAGATAATAGTTATATTTTTTATTTTAGTAAATATCTTTTCCAAAATTTACACAGCGGATGGCTTCTAGAGGTTGCTGCCTTATTGGGCACTGTAAGTTGTAGACTGAATTTTGGGGGACGAGATTTGGGAGGGGTAGGGGCTAACGAATGTAGTGACTTTTCGGGCTAGAAGGACATGATTACTAGAATTTTTCAAAATCAGAGCTGACAAACAGGTACCGCCACGTTATAATGTAACTTCAGATAGCTTATTCATACACAAAAAATTATCAAAACACCTTTTTTCATACGACTTTCCGTTCCCTATAAAATATAGCGGGTTTAAAGTTTGGAAAAATATTTTTCATATTTCTTCCATACCAATATTATAAATGCGAAAGTGTGTCTGTTTGTCTGTCTGTTACCTCTTCACGCCCAAACCGCAAAACCGATTTTGCTGAAATTTGACATGAAGATACTTTGAGTCCCGGGAAATGTACGTATCCCGCGCGATAAACGAATTTTGGCGCAACGGAGTTGAGGGCACCAACAAGCTGAAGAATTTGTGGCAGTACTATACTAGGATTACGATTTTGTGCGGACTATATAAGCTTTATAGTTTATTCCGGATACTGATGTTAGCATTGTCCGCAGCAAGCGCAGCAGCTGCCGCCGTCCCTGCAGCAGTTTCTCCGCCTGAACCCGGCTGACTTGAAGAAGGACGAACCTGTCGACAACGCCATGGATGAGGACAGGAAAGACAATATTACCGAAGCTATAGTTGACGAAGGTGAGTGCTAAATAGCTTTGTCCACACTGTGCCTTTTTCTGTTCATCAAGGGCATGCGTTATAGAGCAGTCAACAGTTAACGTGAGGCATACCCGCGACTCACGCCCTCCAAAACTTCAAAAATGACAAAACGTTGCGTTCGTTGACGCGTTCAAGTTGAATGAAAGAAAATGACGAAAATTGAAGACGAAAGCGCATAATGTGGACATAGCTAATGCATACTAAGAAAGTAAATGAGAAAGTACCATCGAGGAAATTGATTCCTAGGCAGTTGACGGACCTACGTTTGAAGGTGAAGAAGTGATAAATAGATTATAGACTGATATAACTAATATTATGTCTTGCACTGTTAATTCTTATATATAAAATTCTCGTGTCACAATGTTAGTCCGCGAACTCCTCTGAAACGGCTTTACTGATTTTTACCAAATTTTATATGCATATTCAGTAGGTCTGAGAATCGGCTACTGGGTACTTTATATATTGATAAGTGCATTTGTTCAATAAATAATAGTAAATTATTACAACCTGAGACTGACGGCGACCATTGTTTGTGCGACGGGATAGCGATCGACGTTGCCATGGCGACATACTTATTTAGTCACGTCAATAAAATATTATGGGCGAAATATTTTATAATATTATGGCAAAGCAACGTTTGCCGGGACAGCTAGTATTATGTAATATTCGCCCCCAGTGATCTTCGTGAGTACTTCGCGTGTTTTAAAATTAGCATGAAATAGATTATAAATATAATTATCGTTTTCAGATGGAAATATACACATACAGAGCAAGAAGAAGAAGAAATACAAGCGGAAACCCCCGAAGCCGGCCGCCCCGAAGCCCGGGCAGGTGATCATCACCACCGGGATCGACGGCACACCGCTGTGGTGCTGCCCGGAGTGCCAGATGGCTTTCCCCGAGAAGGGAGAGTTGGAGGCGCATCTGTCGGTGCACAAGATCGAGAGGAGGTTCATTTGTGGCATCTGTGGGGCGGGGTGAGTTGTTATGTCCTCTTAGGCTGCGTCCCCATCAGACACGGCAGTCACCGTGTTACGGCACGACGCCGCCACCGTGACACGGTACGGCGCCGTACCGTAACACGGTGCCGCGTACGGTGCACCGCGCGCCCCTATTCTGGGTGAAACTTCCGAACAAAAATTTTGTCCAAACTTAAATGATGCACTTATTTGGAACACATAAAAATCGGCCAAGTGCGACTTAGGTTCGCGCACGAAGGGTTCCGTACCATTATTATAGAGAAAAATAACCAAGAAATTATGTTTTTTGTCTGGGAGCCCCCTTAATTATTAAGTTTGTAAGTAATTTGTAATACGAATTTACCCAAAATTTCCTCTGTTTCTGTTTCTTTTTCAATCTTCGTTTTAGTAACAACAAGAGAATAATTCTTTCGCGATCCATATGCAGACAAGCAATCTCCTTCGAGCGCAAATATCGACTGAACAGGGACGCACCGTACGGCACCGTGTTACGGTACGGCGCCGTACCGTGTCACGGTGTCGGCGTCGTGCCATAACACGGTGACGGCACCGTGCCGTGTCTGATGGGGACGCAGCCTTAGGGTCAATTCAGACCGCAACGCGACGCGTAGATGCATTTCTAAATTGACAGACTTCGTGAGCGTGAGACGTCTCGCAAATTAAAGACGTTTACGCACCGTACAACTGTTCAAGCTTAGCTGTATTTTTATGTAATGTCTTAGAAAAACCAAGACCAAGACCGAGAACAGGCTTTGTCTAAGGCCCGTATTTTTGGTCAGTACTCAAGATTTTGGTCAGTAGTCAAGATGCATCTCGGTCTCAAGACACGGTTTGCTGTCACACGTGACACGGCTCTGTGATTGGTTGTCTGTCAGGATCAATCACTGAGCCGAACCGCGTCTTGAGACCGGGTCGCATCTTAAGTACTGACCAAAAATACGGGCCGACTGTATTAACTGAAACTCGTCTTCGCGGGGGCACGGTATGTCTTTTTTTTTATTAAATAAGGGGGCAAACGAGCAAACGGGTCACCTGATGGTAAGCAACTACCGTCGCCCATGGACACTTGCAACATCAGAAGAGCTGCAGGTGCGTTGCCGGCCTTTTAAGAGGGAATACGCTCTTTTCTTGAAGGTTTGCAGGTCGTATAGGTCCGGAAATACTGCTGGTGACAGTTCGTTCCAGAGTTTTACACTGCGAGGCAGAAAGTTACGCGAAAAACGCACTGTGGAAGACTGCCACTCATCAAGGTGATAAGGATGGTATGTTTTTCGCGTGGGACGATGGCGAAGAGTTGCAGGTGGTATGATTCCGAACAATTCCTCAGAGCACTCCCCGTGATACAACCGATAGAGGATGCAGAGTGAAGCTACATCTCGGCGTAATTCCAAGGGGTCCAAGCTGCGTCTTGGTCTTGTTTCGCTCATCATTCCACGAAATTCGAACTGTCCGTACTTACCCCGATTTCTGTATCAGGTTGAAGCGCAAGGAGCACCTGGAGCGGCACAAGCTCGGCCACAACCCGGAGCGGCCGTACGGGTGCGGCGTCTGCGGCAAGGCGTTCAAGCGGCGCGAGCACCTCAACCTGCACACCGTCATACACTCCGGCGTCAAGACCGAGCTGTGCGGCGAGTGCGGGAAAGGTGCGTACCGTGCCTTTCATCTGTCACGAACTGTCAGATTTGACATTTCGTTTTTCGAAAATTTTTCAATTTCCAATTACTCTCAAATTATATTTAAATAAATTACTATGAAAGCTATATACAGGATGTCCTAAAACTCAACGATAACCTCGGACCGGATGAATGGCCAAGTTACACCAGTTCCAGGAAAAATAAAATAAAAATTCCATATCACTCAGTTTAGCGATAATAGACAATTTTGTAAAAAAGTGGAAATTCGACACCCTTGGTCGCATTTTCAAGTCCTGTGATCACCAATATCACAATTTCGCTGTAATTTTTTTAATTTTGAGATCTTCATTAACGATGCTATTAATCGCAACGAGTGCAAAAAACATTGTTAATTTTATAAAATAAGTTAAGTTTCAGTGAGTCGTTCACAAAAATATTGTTAGTTAACTTTGACACTTCATTTTGAAAAAAAATGTACTACACTACCCTTGGCAAGTTATGTCAAAAGTTGGCACATTTTATCAAGATTTAAAAATGGTGTAACACTAGCCACTTTTCTTGCCATTAAATTTTTTTTTTTTTTTCCAAATTGAGCTCATTTTGAACAACTCAAGATTAGGAATTTTTGTTACTAAAATTTGTTATTTTTTGTTTCTGGTCTGAAATAAAATTACTATTTTTAGTAAAGAGGTAATTCAGTCAGTTAATAACCAATCTTATTGTAAAAAACATTATAAAAATTCATATAATAATGAAAGAACCGTCGTAAAACTTTTTATTTAAATTTTAATGGCAAGAAAAGTGGCTAGTGTTGCACCATTTTTAAATCTTGATAAAATGCGCCAACTTTTGACATAACTTGCCAAGGGTAGTGTAGTACATTTTTTTTTCAAAATGAAGTGTCAAAGTTAACTAACAATATTTTTGTGAACTATGACTCACTGAAACTTAACTTATTTTATTAAATTAGCAATGTTTTTTGCATTAATTCGTAGTTGCGATTAATAGCATCGTTAATGAAGATCTCAAAATTAAAAAAAATACAGTGAAATTGTGATATTGGTGATCGCAGGACTTTAAAATGCGACCAAGGGTGTCGAATTTCGACTTTTTACAAAATTGTATATTATCGCTAAATTGAGTAAAATGGAATTTTTATTTTATTTTTCCTGGAACTGGTGTAACTCGGCCATTCATCCGGTCCCAGATTATCGTTGAGTTTTGGGACATCCTGTACATATAATTTTTATATAATTAGAATTTTTAATAAATAAGCAATAGCTTATTACTAATAAGTCGCAAATACACATAGTTTTATGTTTGAAACAAAATACTAAATCGGTGGTCTGCAAAGTAGAAGAAGAACTTTTGAATAGTTTTAGGGTAAGGCGTCCATTTTGGGCGCTTGACAGATGAGCTATTATGACGCCAGGGGCAGTACCACGAAACCGTTTTGAGACTCAAACAATCGAGAATGCTGCGTCCCACTCTAACAAATGATGAAATGACGTTGTTAGAGCAGGACGCGGCATTCTCATCCGATTGTTTGAGCCTCAAAACGGTGTCGTAGTAGGCCTACAGGTGTCAAGGTTATAGAACTTAGAAGTAAAACGTCATAGTAATAAGCTGCGAGAGGTTTAACCGCGTGGGTCCAAACCGCGCGGTTCCCGCAGTGTCTGAACAAGCACTTAACGAATTTCGTCTTCAGGTTTCTACCGCAAGGACCACCTGCGCAAGCACATGCGGTCGCATCTCACGCGGCGCGCGCGCGAAGAGGTCGGCCACAGCGACATCAACCAAAGCACCGCCGTGCTGCCCGAGATTACTATACACGTGAGTATACTGTAGACCAGGGATGTTGCGAATATTCGCATCCGCATCCGCAAATGCGGAGCATCCGCATAGATTTGGACATCCGCATCTGCATCTGCATCCGCATTAAATCAATGCGGATTTTTATGCGGATGCGAATGTCATACGAGTTGCGACAAGAAAAAAACGGGAATAGCCCGTGCCGTTTGCGCGACAATATGACCGATAGCTATGTCCACATTATGCGTTTTCGTCTTCAATTTTCGTCATCTTCTTTGTATTCAACTTTCGTTGGCGCTTTCAAATTTCAATAATTGAATGCGTGAACGAACGCAACGCCAACATTGTCTATCAGTTACAGTGTCTGTTAGCTTTGTAACATGTGCGACGAGAACGTTTTACTGGGTGGAATATGTGCGGCTTATTTGCTCGTAAGAAATTCCAGAAAAAATACAACTTAGCGAATATTTTCGATGCGGTCAGAGCGCATGCGTCGCGGGCATGCCATACTTACGCTGTTGACTGCGCTATGATGCATGCCCTTGATGAACAAAAAAAGACACAGTGTGGACAAAGCTAATGGGAGCGAAAAAGCTGGGCAAGTGCGTATCAGCCACGTACAAAAGAGGGTTCCGTAGTACCGCCAATTTTAGGTTTTGTATGGTCAATGAATATACAATAATTATTATAACGTATTTTACACTACTAACAATATCATCTCATTGCGTCTAAAGGAATCTGAACAAAAAGTTCCTTTGCACTTCTCTTTAACTTATGAAGTCTTCTTAGCCGTGATAGTTTTTCTTTTAAATTTAGCATATTTCCTACTCTCGTGAATTTCCAGAAGTAGCCGCTTAGCTTTTTTTCCCACTTTAAAACTTCATAATATTTCACAAAATATGGATACGTATACCGAAAAATGATCTTTGAACGCGAAAAAGTAATCATCCCCGCGTACCCTAAGAAAATTAAAGATTTTATGGACCATTTTGTCGGCATCATTAATGTTATGTGTATTCATGCCGAATTACAGCTTTGTAGGTCCTATATGATCTCTGAGCAAAGCCGCGGATATATTTTTGATTCATAGACAGTTGACAGACCTACGTCGTTTTGTCGGCTTATAAAATTATCTGTTGGCTGGATTTGATATATAACAATAAACAATATCCTGAAAACTGAAGTCCAACATCTACAGGATAAAATTAAAATAATGGACGACCACAAAAGAAAAAATAATATACTTTTCTTTGGGATAAAAGAAAGCCCAGAAAATGAGCAATCAGTCAAGATCATCACAAATCTCCTGAAGAAAAACTTGAATATTCAGATTAACCCCCAAGAAATCAACAATGCGTATCGCTTAGGGGCTAAAAAAGAAAACAATCTTTACGACAAACTGGTGAAAAAACGAAGTCCTTAAGAACAAAAAGAAGCTAGACGAAGGAATATACATCAAGGAAGATTTTAGTAAGGAAGTTCTGGAAAAACGAAAGGAATCATTACCTCAACTGGAAAAAGAAAGATCTAAGGGAAAAATTTGTTTTCTAGTAAAAGAAAAAATTGTAAGGAAGAGAAAGATGACAAAAGAGACAAAAGAAAAAGAGACAGTAGTAACTCTCCGAATGAATCACCCTGCCAACCTACATCGGCTCCAAAAAAGATCAACAAAGCAAGCATGCTGAATTATGTTGCAAGGGATAGATGCGGGTCATTACCACCAAAAAACACAAAAAACATCGAATAGACACCAACAACAAGAAACCAAAAGTAAAACTAACAAATAAAAAACATATACACAACGGAATTCCAAGTTCCCCAACACGGCCGGTCACCGCGGGGAATGACGACCACTACCCTCCAAAAGCTGCCATTCAACCCACTAAAAATAACTACAGATATAAGAAAAAATACCTGTATATAGCAACATATAACACTCTCTCTCTAAGAACTGATGAAAGTTTGCAAGAATTCTTACATGCAATACAAGATATTAAATGGGACATCATCGGTCTAAGCGAAGTGCGTAGATACGGAGAAGCAATTGAGGAGCACGATCATTACATGCTATACCACAAAGGCGAAACACCAGGAAGAAATGGAGTCGGGTTTCTTATAAGGAAAGCTCTCAAAACCTCAGTTTTAGAAATAATTGGCGTATCAGAAAGAATAGCTATTCTAAACATTAATATCCCCCCTAGTAAAAACCAATGGTCTATTGTGCAAATTTATTCTCCAACCGAGCAATCTACTACAACAGAAATAGATTCATTTTACTCGACCCTTAACGCCGCCATAAAACAGCATACACACAAGAACTGCATTGTAATGGGCGACTTTAATGCACAAGTTGGAACCTTTAGAAATGGAGAGGATATAGTACTGGGGCCTCACATTCACGGAAAAAGAACAAGAAATGGACAAAACTTAATTGAAATGGCACTAGAGAACGATATGAAAATATTGAATAGCCAGTTCAAGAAGAGAGCTTCCAGAAGATGGACGTGGACATCTCCAGATGGTAGGTATAAAAATGAAATAGACCACTTCCTCACAAACAAACCCCAATTATTCGATGATTGCGGTACAATTGCAAACCTCAATTTTAACAGTAACCATAGAATGGTGAGAGCATCTCTCAATACAACATCAATTTCAAAACCAAGCCGACCTTTCAAAGCCAGGACATTATCAAACATCAACGTACAGATAACCAAAATAATAAAGAATTTAAGTTCACTGACTGAATCATCTCTCTGGCCGCTAAGTACCCAACAAAAATATAACACATTTCATGAAACATTGACGGAAAGACCAAATAACAGTAAAGAGACAAACGTAGGTCTAAAAGGTAAGATAACAGAAGAAACTAAACAGCTTTTAGAAAATAGACTTAAACTAATTAGAACTGCTAACAAAAATAAAACCATTAGAGACGAAATAGGGAAACTAAGTAAAGAAATTAAGAAACAAATAAGGAAAGATACAGAAGATTTGAGACGCAAATTTTGAAAATATATAAAAAAGACTGGTGGTATAAAAAAGTCCCTCAACTTCCTAAGAGACAAAACTGACTGGATACCTAATATAAAAGATAGACGAAGCAGAACAGTAACCAAAAGATCTGATATCTCAGCAATTGCTACCAATTTCTTTAGAGAATTATATTCCAGCAAGAACCAGATTGAAAGTACTATCCTAGACAACACCGAAAATGTACCACCTATACTAGAATCCGAAATATGCAATGCTATTAAAACGCAAAAGAAAGATAAAGCCTCAGGTCCCGATGAAATATCCAATTAATTAATTAGTATTAATGAATTAATTAGTACGATGTGGTCGCTGCAGCCTAGTGGCTGCAGCGACCACATCGTACCATCACATCGACCACATCGTACCTCTACTTAAGTATATTTTCAACGACATACTGAATACAGAAATAATACCGACCCAATGGACAACATCAACGATCGTCTTGCTTCACAAGAAGGGTGATAAGGCTGAAATAAATAATTATAGACCTATCAGTCTAATGTCCAATGTCTACAATTTCGCCAAAATTATATTAGCTCGAATAAGTAAAACTCTTGACGAAAATCAGCCTAGAGAGCAGGCAGGATTTAGAGCAGGATATTCGACATTAGACCATATTCACACAGTATGACAAATCTTTGAGAAGAACAAGGAATTTAACGTCCCGTTTTACTGCTGCTTTATAGACTACAACAAGGCATTCGACTCCGTTGAGCATGAAAGTATCTGGCACAGTCTAAAGAAACAAGGTGTAGAACATAAGTACATCAGATTAATCAAAAACGTTTATAGTAGCAGCACTACTAAAATAAAATTAGAAAGAGAGGGTGGCGAAATTAAAATCGAAAGAGGTGTAATACAGGGAGACCCGTTGTCGCCTAAATTGTTTACAGCGGTTCTTGAAGAAGTTTTCAGGAAACTTGATTGGTCTCAATATGGTCTCAATATAAATGGCGAAAAACTATCCCACTTACGGTTCGCTGACGACATTATACTGTTTGCTGAAACAAAAGAAGACCTGCAAAACATGATAGTAGATCTCGAAAGAGAAAGCCGTCGCGTTGGCCTAACGATTAACACTGAAAAAACCAAAGCACTAACAACCGCATCGGAAGACCCTATCATCGTAAATAACAAATCAATACAGTATGTAAAAGAGTACACTTATCTAAGTCAGCTTATTTCTAACAAAGACGTTATGCATAAGGAACTAGATGCTAGAATTGGTAGCGCATGGAAATGTTACTGGGGACTAAAAGAAATTATGAAGAACAAACAAATTAAGAACTGTATTAAGTCAAAACTGTACAACACCTGCGTGTTACCAGCTCTAACATACGGATGCCAAACATGGGCCCTAACCAAAGCTCAAAACAAGAAATTAGAAGTATGCCAAACAGCTATGGAGAGAAGTATGTTGAACTTAAAAAAATCTGAACGAATACGCAACAAAACTATTAGAAAAAGAACAGCAATAGAAGATGTTACACTCAGAATAATAAAACTTAAGTGGCAATGGACAGGACACACAATATGAGGTACCGAAAAGTGGAATAAAAGCACAATATTCTGGTATCCAAGAAATGGAAAAAGAAAGCAGGGTAGACAGTTCAGAAGATGGGAAGACGAAATAAATGCAATATTACGTATTGTGTAATATTATTGAACGTCTAGGATTTGATAAAACGGGCTTTCAATCTTATTGTCAAATAAGTTGTTTTATAAATACAGCCGCACTCAGAAATTTATTTCTGATTCAACTTCTATATCCGAGTGACACATCATACCTTTCCCACCCAGGGTATTATCTCGAGCACTCCTTCCTACCCAAAGCTGGAGTGTGTGTGTACATCAGAGATGATATCAGCTCTCGCCGCCTCAGCAATCTTGAGGTCATGGACCTGTCCATCTTATGGCTCCGCATAGATTGCGACGACCACCCTCGCGTCTACGCGTGCCTATACAGGTCCCATAGTGGTGACCCCGAGACGGAGCGACTCGTCGAGCACCTGCAAGCTGCTTCAGATTTTGTGCAGCGGCAGATCCCATCCGCAGAGATCATAATACTTGGCGACTTTAATGCCCACCACGCCGACTGGCTGAACTCCAGTAAAACTGATCATGCGGGGAGATCTGTCTGCAACTTTGCCCTTGCGAACGACTTGACACAACTGGTTACTACGCCTACGCGAATCCCAGATGTGGATGGTCAGAATCCTTCCTTGTTGGACCTCCTGCTGACTTCAAATCCTGACGGCTACCAAATATCCGTAACCGCACCACTGGGTACATCGGATCATTGCCTTGTCAGAAGTTCTGTGCCACTTACGACGGTGTTAAGACAGCGTGCTGTCAAATACCGTCGTGTGTGGCACTACAAGTCAGCAGACTGGGATGGGATGCGGTCGTTTTTTGCATCCTATCCTTGGGGGCACGTGTGCTTCTCGCCGGATGATCCCGACAACACTGCCAACTCTGTTGCCGATGTGGTAGTGCAGGGGATGGAACTTTTTCATTCCATCCTCTGTAGTGCCAACTGGCGGCAGATTTCGTCCCTGGTTTGGTTCATCCCCCAAAAAAGCTTCTCGCCGGAAGCAGGAGGCTTACCAATCCTGGGCCAACGCAGTGTCTGCTCGGGATTTAAATACCAGCGCATATAAAAAGGAGTACAACCTTGCTTCTAGGTCCCTCAAGAAAGAGATTACTCGGGCAAAGCAACAGCACGTCAATAGAATTGGCAAGAGACTTGAGCGCCTCCCCTCGGGAACCCGTGCATTCTGGTCTCTGGCCAAAGCTATTGAAGGAAATTTCTGCAAGCCAACCCTACCATCCCTACACGTAGGAAATGGGTCATTGGCCCAGGACGCAAAAGACAAAGCCGATCTTCTGGGCAAGCTCTTTGCGTCAAACTCGACCCTGGATGACGGGGGGCAGAAACCGCCGACCATACCGCGATGCACGAGCATCATGTCGGATATTCGGTTTCATCAGCGCTCAGTGCGAAAAGCCCTCCGTTCCCTTGATATCCAAAAGTCGAGTGGGCCTGACGGGATCCCGCCTATTGTGTTGAAAAAGTGTGCTCCAGAGTTGGCTCCGGTCTTGACGCGTCTTTTTCGGCTCTCCTATTCCACTGGCATCGTCCCGGCTTCCTGGAAGACAGCCTTGGTGCACCCGATCCCCAAAAAAGGTGATCGCTCAAATCCTTCCAACTACAGGCCAATCGCTATAACCTCTCTCTTTTCGAAGATAATGGAATCCATTATCAATAGCCAGCTTCTTCGATACTTGGACGGCCAGGGATTACTAAGCGACAAACAATACGGGTTCCGTAAGGGTCGCTCGGCTGGTGATCTCTTGGCGTACCTGACTCATCGTTGGGCTCAGGCAATTGAGTCGAAGGGAGAGGCATTGGCTGTTAGTTTGGACATTGCGAAGGCCTTTGATCGGGTTTGGCATAAAGCGCTGCTATCAAAGCTTCCATCATACGGGCTGCCTGAGAAATTATGTAAGTGGGTCACTGGTTTCTTGGCAGACAGAAGCATAAAGGTCGTAGTTGACGGCGAATGCTCGGAAACTCAGTCTGTTGATGCTGGTGTGCCTCAGGGCTGTGTGCTATCGCCTACTCTATTCTTACTGCATATCAATGACATGTTGCAGACCAGCGGCATTCATTGCTATGCGGATGACAGTACAGGTGATGCTGTCTATACCGGCTCCCCTAATATTTCTCGGCAAAATGTCACTGAGAGTCGAAACAAACTTGTGTCTAAGGTGGAGAATTCATTGGAGAAGGTCTCTGAATGGGGTAGACGTAACTTGGTCCAATTCAACCCCGCCAAGACACAAGTCTGCGCGTTCACCACTAAAAAGTCACCAATGGTCGTATATCCTCGCTTCGAGGTCACATCTTTAACCATCTCTCCTAGCATTGAGATACTTGGCGTCAACATATCGAGCGAAGTTCAGTTCCGATATCATTTAGAGGGTAAGGCCAAATTAGCCTCGAAGAAGCTTGGTGTTCTTAACAGAGCGAGACAGTACTTCAGTCCGGACCAACGCCTACAACTCTACAAGGCGCAAGTTCGGCCTCATATGGAATACTGTTCTCATCTCTGGGCAGGGGCGCCAAAATACCAACTGCTCCCTCTGGATCGTATCCAACGTAGGGCCGCTCGAATTGTTGATTGCCATAGTGTTTCAAACAGCTTGGACCCCTTGGAATTGCGCCGAGATGTAGCTTCGCTCTGCATCCTCTATCGGTTATATCACGGGGAGTGCTCTGAGGAATTGTTCGGAATCATACCACCTGCAACTTTTCGCCATCGTCCCACGCGAAAAACATACCATCCTCATCACCTTGATGAGTGGCAGTCTTCCACAGTGCGTTTCTCGCGTAACTTTCTACCGCGCACTGAAAACTCTGGAACGAACTGTCACCAGCAGTATTTCCGGACCTATACGACCTGCAAACCTTCAAGAAAAGAGCGTATTCCCTCTTAAAAGGCCGGCAACGCTCCTGCAGCTCTTCTGATGTTGCAAGTGTCCATGGGCGACGGTAGTTGCTTACCATCAGGTGACCCGTCTGCTCGTTTGCCCCCATATTTAATAAAAAAAAAAAAAAAAAAAAAAAATATTTATTGAAGAGTTTGACAGATAATGTATGGGGCTTATAATCTTCATTTAATTACAATTAAGCAAGTAATTAATATTTGACTCTGAGTACGGCAGTGAAAGTTGTGCGTGGCCTTTGATAATAATTGGGTTATACTCCGTTCCATTTTTAAAACTAAAATAGATTTTGAAAATAGAATTATTGGTTTACGCTCCGTTCTATTTTCAAAATTTGAAAATAGAATTTAACTAATTTTTTTTTTCTGTCAGGTGCCGTCGGCGGCGAACATGCCCGTTCAGATCAACATCCCGCAGCACGTGATGTCGTCGTTGGCGGCGGGCACGCGTGACGAGTCGCAATTGCCTATATTATGAATATAATGTAGGCAAGTACATCAACAACTTGCCTATATTAAATTCGTAAAATTTAAAATTCGTATAAAATTTGTGTGGTAAAAATTTGTTAACGTGACTGCCAAATTTAATAACGTTAAAGGGGTCCCACACAAAACTGCGAATTCGCATTGCATCGCAAATATCTGTGACAAAACTGATAATAAAAATGACATTGCGATGTGAATTCGCACGAGTTCGCAGTTTTGTGTGGGAGTCCAAAAGTTAAATCAAACGAATTTAATAAAACACAACTAGAGTTGGTAACTTTTACCACATATAGGTCGAGCTTACGTGCATAAGCGTAGCGTTAAGCGATTCATGCCAGTGAGCGTTTTTATATTCAGAAATTTACAGTTAAATAAAAGAAAACGCCCTCTAGTCCTTTGTAAAACGATACTTTTTTTTATAATGTGTAAAAGCTGTCTAGCTGTGCAAATTTTATAATATTATGTAGTTCCAACGGGGAAATTGGTTTACAGGATGTTTGAGAACCCGACTAAATAGTTGAGTTGTGTCAAGATAAAAATCGTTTTCTGTCGGCTATACCCGACTATATCATGTATTATGTGATCTGTCGGCTAGGCTTTATACTCGACTGTGTCATGTACATTTGCCATGTGTTTATTAATTAATTTCTCCGAATATACATGATAAAAATGTGACAGTTAATAATTTAAACATGACACTACTTCGTGAAGTAGCCATGGAAAGTTGCGAATGCGTTCGAATCTCCCAACAAATAAAATAGCAACTGTGATAAAGCTAAACTTTATTTTAATCGGCAATAGTTTCTTAAATTATTTTTGCCATAAAATCGCGCAATCACTTTTAACGTAGAAATCTGGGTAAATTCGGAAACAGGGGTACTGATTTGCTGTTTCATCGCGCAAAGTGATAAAAAAACTTGCGTTTTTTAAATATTCGCAGGATGAGTACCTACATTATGTCTTGTGACAGCTGTACTGTACAATTTTGCCTATTGGACTGCTGTCGGAAGGTGCAAAATCACCCTGTCAGCCTTTTATCCTACACCCGAATTTACCCCGATTAGTCTCTAGTTTTTAAAAATGACAAAAGAGTTGATTATATTAATATAATCGTCGATATTTGTCAGCTTTAATGTAGATGTAAATTGTTTTCGTATTATATTTTTGTACTTAGAGCGTAAGTTAGGGCATTGTATTGTAAAAAAATGGGGGTAGCGGTGCCCAATTTTTCCAAAAAATATATTTTGTTATCAATTTTTATCATGTAGTTTTATATGAAAGTAATAATCGAGTATTATTTGAATAATTACTGACCACTTTATTTATACAACTGTTATTTTAACTTCATTTTACATGTTGCATAAAAAACGCTCCGCTACTCTCTGTTCTCGGTAGAACTAAGGTGAGGTGCTCTTATATACCGTAATGAACCTAATGTAAGTAGTATTTAACGTGTAAATGATATCTTTAGTCTCACTTCACACTAAAACCGTTAAGAATGTACATTGTAATGAATACTGTTAATTTATTAACAGAATGCGAGCCGCGATTGCTCTGAAGTTAGCCGTTATTGTAAGGATTAGGTCACGTGGCAGCTTTCCGATACTTTATGAATAAGGTCATTAAATTAAGATAATAAAAAATTCGACTCTTTAAAAGTGGCCAGAGATTATGAATTTATTGCAAAATATTGAATATTTTTGAGATTATTTATCTGTTTCACAAGCGGCTAACTTCGGGCACATGTCGGCGCGACGTACACAATAACCTAGCATGTTAACCAATATAGTTGTTACGCGATTTATTTTTTAGTTTCGAGTATTTTTAAAGCATAATTGGTTGAACCCGAGAGGTTCGTACCTTTTAGACGTAATTTTGTACACAACTTTTTATTTATTAATGATGAGATTAAAAATAAAGTGCTGATTTTTTGTCTGATTTTTTATTACTTATACCAATAATATTAAGTATGTTCCAATAAAAACCCCTTAAAATAGCGAAAGACAAACCTTAGAAGATGAAGACGGTATTCAATCTTGCTACAACTCAGAGGCCCCGGCCGGAGCAAGGACCTTCCAGTTTTAAGGTAACGTAACAAGTAAGGTAACAAGAATTTTTTTACGAAACCTTTTAAAGTGTAAACCCAGATTATAAATTATATTGTTGTAAAAATTGTTTCAATTCTTTTTGTTTTTTTAAATTTCGGAAATTGCATTAATAATAAAAAGTTACTAAAACTTTCCCTCAAAGTTATCCATGCGGTCAAATCCCCCGCGACTCGCCCCCGGGGCTACTTAAGACCGACTAAAGAATAGGTAACATTACACGTGGGTTTATTCATGGGGACGGGGGTCAACCCCATCCCCGGGGCCCAATGCCGCCCTCGAGGAGCGCCGGACACACGTGACGCCCCGGGGTCGCCCCCTAGCGCCCCTATCGCCGCCCCCCGCCGCGCGTGCGCGATCCGCCGCGCAGCCGCCCTGCGCACACCGCCATACATCCCTAACACTATTTTAGGCCCGACTAACACATTAAACGCTCCGAAAAACTACTAGCCGGATAAAAATCAGGTAATCCGTCCTCCCCGACTTTCATTTTACCCGGGGCGCGTTTCCGCGCCGAGTTCTCCCCGGTTTAAGGTGCGATGGGATGGGAGTGCAGTTAAAAATAAAGCGTCGAAAGCGTAGACTGGGGTGAGGCAGAATGGCGGGGGTTGGGTGCCATTCCTTGCCGCCGCCCGGTCGCGTGAGCACGTACGATGTTGGCAGGTCGCGATGAACTTCACGCCGTTCACTGGGCACATCCCGGCGGCGGTGCCCACCATACACCAGTTCGCGGCGAAGTTCGGGTACGAGCAGGAGCGGTACCAGGGCGGGGTGCAGCTGGTGCCGGCTGGTGGGGTGACGGTGGACGGAGTCAAGTTCCGCCAGGCTGAGAGCGTGGTGGTGGTGAGCTCGGCTCAGCCCGGCACGGTCGCGCTGGCTGGCTTAGCACCTATACACACTGGTGAGTTCGTTTACTTATTAGTGTTGTTGACTAAGTTAAATGGTCTTATTTGCATACTTAAAAAAAAATCTAAAATATCAAATTAAAATCTACATCCAAATATTCGTAATTTTGACCTAAATCCTGATGTGAATAATGTAATTTAGACCTAATTAGATTTTTATAATTAGTGTCCGACCGAAGCTTCGGCTTCGGCTACCTTCGGCCAAAAAAACCACCTTCGGCGAAACCTTCGGCTTCGGCCTGAAACCCGGCCGAAGCCGAAGCTTTGCCGAAGGTCCGAGCAACCGTCGAAATTGAACGAACTGTAAACTGTTACGAAAGACTGATTGATTGGTCTAATTATTTTTATTTAATTATTTTTTACCATAGTTCAGTCAATAAAGTAGTTGTAGAATGCGTGAGCGGGATTACCTAAGAGATTTCTGCTGGAACTTATTCAGGGTGCTTAGGTATAAAACATGATAAGAGTCCTGAAGTCTAGGAGGTGAGCCAGAGTGAGGGGAGAGTGCCAAAAGTCTCCATTTTTGGTTTTTGGCTAATAACTCAAAATCTAGTTGTAGCAAAAACCATTCTACGATGAAAAAAACTTATTCAATAAATTCTCTATAATTTTGATTCTATACACTTTTTCCGAATTCTCATCCGTTTTCGAACTACACATTTGAGTCATTACTTAAACTTAATTATTTGTAGTCCACAAATTAAATCACGAAATCACAAACTTTTATTACCATCTCGAAATCTACTTCTCTATGAGACAGTATAGAGATAAATTTTTCATAGAGGTAAATTAAGTATTTCAAAACTTCAATATTGAAGTTTTGAAATACTTAATTTTAATATTAATTGTAGCTTGTAGACAATATTGAACATAACTGTATTTAACGCTTGAACTCCCGTAAGGCCCAAGTGGCCCGCGATAACAATTGAAAGGCTATTGTGTCTCATATTTCCACGATCGAAGGTTTAAAATAGATAATATGAAGTCGGTTAAAAAACCGAATTCAACATTATACGTACTTAATTGAGAATTAAAATTCCGTATCTCCAAAACTACTGAACTGATTTTGTTGAAACTTGCACTATTCCCTAAGTTAAACAGTACCTAGTACAAAAAAAAAGAATTACTGAAATCGGAATGGTAGTTCCAGAGATATACGAACACAAACATAAATACATACATACATATTACATACATACATATTACATACATACATACATACTTATACACACTTGTAATTTGGCACATTTGTTCAGACGCTGATACAGATTACAGACTAACATATACGAAAATTGGTCAGTTTTGGAAATATTACATACAAACGCGTCGAATTGATAACCTCCTTTTTTTGAAGTCGGTTAAAATTAATTACTGAGAGTCGAGCGATTAAGATTATAAACGGCGATTGTGTTGTGGCGATTGCCGATTAATCGGCTTCGGCTTCGGCCAAAAATAGACCTAAACAAAATGTAAACACGTCACCACTCATCAATGATCGACAATATATTTTAGTTTTGCAAAACGGTGTACCACTATAAAGTATAATGGTTCCAATGGCCAGTAAATATATACAGAACTACCTCTAGGTAGCTTACCAATAGAAATGAAACATAACTTTCAGCATCGTCGGTGAACATCGGCAACATAACGTACGGCGGGCAGGCGAGCTACATCGAGAGTGTGCAGCTGAAGGGCGAGCGCGACAAGCGGGAGTACCGCGAGGAGCACGACATCATGGCCACCATGATGACTCAGCAGGGGGACTTGTTGAGTGAGTTTGGGATTTTCATGGGACTAAGGGCTCCCACACATAACTGCGAATTCTACGAAATCTGCGACAAAACTCATACAAAATAAAAAATACTTTAAGATGCGATGCAAATTCGCAGTTTTGTATGAGAGCCCTAAAGGGCATTAAGCGCTCGGCCCACTTGTTCCGCAACATTGAAATTTGAAGGAGTCGCAAGTAGGTATAGTAGGTAGATAAGTGTAGGGGCGTTCCACGCCAAGCTGACAGGAAAAAATAGTCGATGTCTCCGATTTTGATAATATTTGGATATGTTATACCCACACGTGTTATTAATACGTGTGCCAAATATTTTTGTAATATAATGGCTAGATTAAAAATGATGGGACTTTGAAACGTGACTTTTCTATTCGGCACTCGGTGCTTCAAGGCCGATTATTGATTAAAAAAATTATATATTAGAATAATTAAACCACTGAACTTGTTACTTCATTTAATGAGCTCTTTAACTGCATTTTTGAAAACAAAAATTTTTTTTTCTGTGACAAAAATGCAAATCAATTTTTTTTCTTGATTTTCTCAAAGAGGGGACCCTTTTGATTTTTTTAATATTTTTTGTGTAAATAGCTAATATTCTATAGAACATTCCTGCACAACTGCTATAATGGGCCGGGAAGTGGATTAGGAGCTAGACTGAAAGTACTTCCGAAGGGTGGCGTCCAGCGCCATACTTTACTATGGGCAGAAATCGCTAAGTAGCGGAAATTGCCAAAAAACTTCGATTTTGATGTGGAGAAATGTAACCTTAGATAAGTTTTTTAAAGAGTAACATAATTTTAAAAAAATTATAAATATATTTTTTTTCACGATTTTTTTTCTTGTAAACTTTTGTTTATCTGTTTCTCTTTAAAAAATCTATTGAATGTTACTTTTCAATACATCAAAATTGATCTTATTTGCCAATTTCCACTATGTATCGATCTCGGCCCATAGTATAGTATGGCGCTGGACGCC
The DNA here is from genome assembly GCA_937595015.1 of Polyommatus icarus. Lineage (NCBI taxonomy): Eukaryota > Metazoa > Arthropoda > Insecta > Lepidoptera > Lycaenidae > Polyommatus > Polyommatus icarus. The sequence continues at coordinate 4,596,344 of OW569330.1, read as the reverse complement.
ACCCTTCGACAGTATTTTCAGTCTAGCTCCTAATCCACTTCCCGGCCCATTATAGCAGTTGTGCAGTAATGTTTTATAGAATATTAGCTATTTACACAAAAAATATAAAAAAAAATCAAAAGGGTTTGAGAAAATCAAGAAAAAAAATTGATATGCATTTTTTTCACAGAAAAAAAAATATTTTTTTGTTTTCAAAAATGCAGTTAAAGAGCTCATTAAATTAAGTAACAAGTTCAGTGGTTTAATTATTCTAATATATAATTTTTTTAATCAATAATCGGCTTTGAAGCACCGAGTGGCGAATGGAAAATTCACGTTTCAAAGTCCCATCATTTTTAATCTAGCCATTATATTACAAAAATATTTGGCACACGTATTAATAACACGTGTAGGTATAACATATCTAAATATTATCAAAATCGGAGACATGGACAATTTTTTTCCTGTCCGCTTAGCGTGGAACGCCCCTGACATGACATAGCAAAGTGCGCCATAATATATTATGTAGAGCCTAATACTTTTCCATACTGCTGATTGGAGATTTCGTGGAGATTTCCAATATCATTATGGAAAAATAGCTACATAGCGCACTTCGCCACACATCACTATATTATTATAAGGCACTGATTTAAAGGAGCAGTTGTAAATTGCAGTTTTGGTAAGTTAAAAATTATAAATGGCACGTTCAATAACTAGTTTAGCAGTTAAAACTAGGCAGTAAAATAAACAAAAATGAGTAGTAAAAAATAATGAAATGGATAATTGAAAACATTATTGAATAGTAAAATAATTAAATGTTCAGTAAAAATTCATGAATGAGCCGTTATATCTGGGCAGTAACAAATCGGAATTTGTCAGTAAAAAATCTCATTCTTAGCAGTTCTCCGCGCTAAAGTAAGTAAGTAGTAAGGGCCCCCGAGACGGTCAAACGGTTTGATTCAAACACGTAAATTTTGGTTCGACTCAAACCATTTAGACCGTTTACAAAGCTAGCTTGAACGGTTTTTCAAACATTAACGTGTTTGAAGCTCGTTTGATGAAATTTCATATTTTTGTTGTGTTTGACGCGCCGTTTGATCGTGTTCCGACTTCCGATGCGTTTGAACAAACTCGGCTTAGTTTAGTACCTACTGGATTTTGAAGTTTGAGAGCAATCTTGTCTGCATCACACACGTCTAATCATGGCGGCGCACTGAACCAAATGCGCAATGCCGTTTGACAACCGTTCAAACCGACATCAAACGTTTTCATCAAACACGTAATGTTTGAATCAAACCGTAGTTCGTATGACCGTCTCGGGGGCCCTTTAGATTGCTTGCAAAAAAATGGAAAGGGCGTAAGCGACAAAATGGTTTTTGTCGCGTAATTTAAAACCATAAATATATTTCATATAAGCTATGGGCAAATTAGAGTGTATACTTGAACCAATTTATGTAAAAATTTTGGAAGCTTAAATCATTCTCCTCTGTTGGCAAAATAGGAATCCATTTTTTTACAGAGGTCTTTTTAATTATTCTGTGTTATAAAAGTTGACCAATCGTGTTATGCTATGGGTAATTCAAAGACAAATACATGATGAATACTGACAATGAACTTTAATTTCTTAGATTTAGTCATTGCTGAGAAAAATCGATATTGCTACAGCCAAATTGAACACAATGAGGTGGTAAAATAAAATAAAATCGGCAAAGTGCGAGTCGAACTCGCCCTTGGAGGGTTCCGTACCGTTATAAAGCGAAAGTAAAGCTGGTATAAATAATCAGTACTCAAATGCATCTCGGTCTCAAGACTCAGTTCAGGCTCTGTGATTGGTTGGCTGTCAAAATTTGGACCAATCACCGAACCGAACCGCATCTTGAGATCGGGTCGCATCTTAAGTACTGACTGTTTATACTAGCCTAAGGGCCGGGACACAAAAACACGATACGACGTCGTGCGACGTCGTGTCGTGGGAATCTACGACGTGCGTCGTAAGAAGCTACGACACGGCATCGTGCGGCGTCGTACGACGTCGCGTCGTAGAAATGTCCGTCGCGTCGTAGAAACTCACGTAGAAATTCAACGATGAGTTTCTACGACACGACGTCGTACGACGTCGTGAGCCGAATTTCCGTCGAGCCGAGTCGAGCGTAAAGTTCGGCAGCGATTCGGTGGTAATGTTTTGTATAGCAAAGCAACACACTATACGCGACGGAATTATCAAAACCGAACATAGCAAATCCAACCTTATCTCCAAAGCGTTAACGCACATATTACATCGGAGAATTTTAAATACTTACGCGCGCGTTCCGCAACGGAAATAACACCGCGAAATTTCGGTTCTTCGCATAATTTATAGTGTGTCGCATCAGACGTAAGCGGCTGAACGTAATTTCGGCCACGTAAATTACGCCGGCAATTCGGCCTAGTGTGTTTAGACACTAAAGGGTCCCACATATTAACAGTCCGCCTGCAGGATTTGGTCGGCAGGCTGCCACACAGATATTGACCGTCGATACAAAATCTACAATATCGTCAGGGGAACTGTGAGTCTGTGGTCTTTTAAGATTAACTGTCAGGTGACGGCCTGCCGGCGAACTGTTAATGTGTGGGGCCCTTTAGAATCTGTGTTGTGGTCTAAGACATAATCTTGAGATACAGCCTGGAGACAGACAGACAGACGGACGGACGAACGGACGGACGGATAGACGGTACTTGGTAATGAAAAATTAAATTACTTTTACTTTCATTGAATGTTTCGTATTGAAACTGGATTTTGTTAACTTTGATTTTGAGGATACTGAATAAAATGCAATTTAGATGAACTTTTGTATATTAGTTTTGTAACAATTGAACAGCATTACAATGCAAAAAAAGAATGGACGAGACAAGAATATATCGACTACCGCCTACCAATTAGCAAAAATAAAAATAATTAAAACGCCTGTAAAAATTACATTGCAAAACATAATTTTAAGAAACAAAAGAAACTAAATTAACATTAAAAGATTTAGGCACTGCAACACTGAATGAATTTAAAACTAAATTGTATAATAATAATAGGAACTTTTATTCGTAATTCGAAACATACTTAGGTTCTTTATCAAAATGACATAATATTATAAGAACAAATAATACCAACCACATAATTTGCTTAGTAGCAGGCAGCAGCTAAAATTAACTTATTGTATAATAAGAGCAGGTTTTTATAGTAATAATAGGATTCGTAATTCGAAACATACTTAGGTTATCGAACCGCTCATTCCATCTTTTTTACTGACCATTCCATCATTTTTACCGCTCGTTCAGTAATTGAACTGATCGATTATTTTTAGAATTGACATTATATGAGAAAATAACCGTCCAATTGATATTTTATTACTGTCCATGTTTTACTGCCGCAATAACTATTCAACCTCTATTAAATTAAATAACTGCTCAATAATTTTTTCAACTGCTCATAATAACATCTCGAATATTTAAATAACAGCTCAAAAAATTAGTTCCCTTATTAAAATACCAACTCCATTAGGTAAGTACTTATAGGTTGTTAAATCCCACAATCGAATTTACTATTTCAGGCTAGGGAATCTTCGAATCGAAATTATGCAGTTATTATTTAACTTTTATTTTAAAGGTTTAATTAGTCGCGTAACATACAATGATTGACCTCGAGTATCCATTTCAATTAGAATTTAGATGTAGGCTGTAGCTATGTAGAGTAGATAGCCATGCCCACTTGAAAACCTGTACATTGTCTGCTCTTCTCCAGTAAACCAAGCGCCGCTGCAGCAGGGCACACAACAGTTACTGGTGGTGCTGCACGAGCCCAAGGAGGCGGCGGCCCTCGCGCGCGCCATCAAGCAGGAGAATAGACCGGACCGCGCCAACGCCGCCGCGCCCGCTGAATTCATCAGTAAGTTGGAGGTTCCATTTCAGGAGGCAATATAAGATCTCAAATTCAAAGGAGGATATCTATTACTTACTTTATATTACTTAAATGCTACCTTTAGTTTACAATTCCGAAGACTGCTGCCTTCGGAATGCTATTTAAGTACTACTTTATGTAAAAATGCGTTCCGGAAACTATTGCGCTTACAAAGTTCTGCAACTTCCTTCGGAAATACCCTCTTGAAGAAGATCTGGCAATTGGCAAACAACTTACAGAATTTGATTATAAGAAGTTGTGTAATATGTTTTACTTTTCTTTATAGGTATAGGCGACGTGTCGGACGCGACGTGGCAGCTGGGCGGCGGCGTGGCGGACTATCTGTCAGCGCTGCCGCTGCCGCTGCACCACCTGCTGAAGTACTCGCGCGCCGACACCGAGCCCACCGTCGTCACCGTCGCCGCCAACCCGCCCATGTCGGCCGTCACTGCCGTGAGTAGATACTGTCCCCCGGGTACAGGCGACGTGGCAGCTGGGCGGCGGCGTGGCGGACTATCTGTCAGCGCTGCCGCTGCCGCTGCACCACCTGCTGAAGTACTCGCGCGCCGACACCGAGCCCACCGTCGTCACCGTCGCCGCCAACCCGCCCATGTCGGCCGTCACTGCCGTGAGTAGATACTATCCCCCGGGTACAGGCGACGTGGCAGCTGGGCGGCGGCGTGGCGGACTATCTGGTAGCGCTGCCGCTGTGAGTATTTTGTTGTGGGAATATGGCCTACGCCCAGATTTTTTGACAGAAAGAGATGTCGTTTTAGTGTTTACTGCGAAAGTGACACTGAGCATCAAAATGCAGTCAGGTTTTTAGTTTTTTATATTACTTATTTCACTTGTTACCTGTTTAGTAATCGACAGTCGACAACCGAGAACTTCACGTGTAACTTCGTACATTATTCATTACTCCACTCTATCTAACCATATCCTACTTATTTTATAGATATTTCTCATCATACATTGCTGTTTAATTGTATGCGCAAGTTGGTACTACTAATATTATATGTATATTCTGTGGCGCAAGTCATAGTGACTTTTTTTTTAAATCAAAATTGTTCTAAATTTAAACATACCATGTTTCAGAACCCACCGAACCCAGCCAACGGCGTGGTGGTACAGACCGCCACCATCGTCAGTCCTGCCACCACCAACGCCAGCACCAACACCAATACCAACGCTGCTGCCACCTTCGCCAAGAAGAAGAAGAAGAAAAAGCTGCTGAAGGAGAAGAAACCGCGGCCTAAACCGGGGGAAATTCGACTGACGACTGCATTAGGTACATATTATTTATAAAAGGGAACAAATATAATGACCACCAAAAAATGCACTGATACCCTAAACTTGTTTACCAAAAAAAGATAAGTAACACCAAAAAAATAAAGTCTAAAATTGCAATACTACCAGCTATTTTAGTCATGACAACACTTCAAATTGTAATCGAACACCAAATATAGTAAATGATCACCAAATATAGTAAATGATCACCAAATAAAGTAAATGATCAACAAATATAGTAAATGACCGCCAAATATAATAAAAGATCACCAAATATAGTAAATGATCACCAAATATAGTAAATGATCACCAATTCCTTGTGAGCAAATCAATGCGATATTTCTGTCCAAATAAATCACTACGATTGACAAAACATGTGAGCATATTATTAACAAAATAGTCGGCCAAGTGTGAGTTGGACATGGAGGGTTCCGTACCGTTATAGAACAAAATTAGACCTAAAATTGTATTTTTGTATGGGAGCCCCCTTTAAGTTATTTTTTTTTTATTATTACCTAATTATTGAATTAAATATAATATAATCAAGGCCTTTGCGAAAATATTAACGTGCCTACCGGTTGCCATTATTGATATCGAGCAAAAAAGGCCAAAAAAATCACGTTTGATGTATGGGATGGGATATACCCTTAAATAATAATTTTATTTTGTTTTAGTACTTGTTCTTGTTATAGCGGCTACAGATATACACAATCTGTGAAATTTTTCAAAGTCTAGCTGGAGCGGTTCTTGAGATACAGCCTAGGTCCTAAGAAAGACAGACGGACGGACAGACGGACAGACATCGAAGTCTCAGTAATAGAATCCCGTTTTTAGGGTTCCGTGCCCAAAGGGTACAAACGGGACTCTTTTACTAAGACTTCGATGTCTGTCTGTCCGTCTATCTGTCTTCTTCTCTTTAATAGGATTGCTAAATTAAATATATTTGGTTATAGTTTTACATTAAAATGCTAACGTATAATGTTGGTGATCGTTTACTACTTTTGGTTTAACAGTGATTTATTTGGAGTCATTTTGCATAAATAGGATAGCGAGATAATAAATCTTTGGTGATCATTTTACATTAAAATGCTAGTATAATGTTGGTGATCATTTACTAATTTTGGTGATCATTTTACTTTAAAATGCTAGTATAATGTTGGTGATCATTTACTTATTTTGGTGGTCATTTACTATTTTTGGTTTTAAGATGTTAAATCTTTGGTTATCATTTTACATTAAAATGGTGGTCTGTATTTTGGTGATCGTTTACTGTTTTTGTCTGTGAAATGTTACTATTTCTGGTGATCAGTTAATTATAAGCCTTTATAAAACAATAACTTTTTAGTAGTTAGATGAATAAATAATTAACCACACAAAACTGCGAATTCGGCATTCGCCCCAATAAACGTAACTTAAAGAAAAGGTATTCTTCACAACACCTTACATTTTATAAGCATGAAATCGCCCCTACGCACAAGCAATTCTAAAATTTGTCAAAACTATTTCGTTTCACTAGTTGTAGCTTTATCAGGATATTAGAACAGAGTGTTCTCAGTCATTTTATAGTATTGATTGAGAGAGGCAAATTTTAGTATTTAATCTTATTGTCATAAAATCATCCAGCTCGTCGCGCCACCTTTTTTTTGGGTCGGCCATAAATATATATTAGGAGTTAAACTCTTGTTATTTTGAATCCCTCAGACGGCAGCACGCTGTACTGCTGCCCGGAGTGTCACATGGCGTACCCCGAGCGCGGCCTGCTCGACCAGCACCTAGTGGGACACACCATGGAGAGACGGTTAGTGTACACAGTACAGTATATTATGCTCATGATAACACGAGAACAAATTACAAGAGGAATAATTACCCAACTAACATTAGAACAGATCTACAAGAGAGCTAAACACATCCAATGGTGTTCAATAAGTGCTATCACATGGAGTTATAGCTCGCTATAAGTCTACTATAATATGTATGCTACATTTTGTATGCTTGACAGGATGTCTCCAATACAAAATTCATTTGTTTAAAAGTGTAGCCATTGCTTATAAAAGATTGGTGTCCAGACCAAATTCCAATGTGTCTTAGATTTTATTGCGTTCGATTGATCGATACGATTAACGTTATACGCAACTAAACTTGCAGTTAGTTTCCGAACTGTTATTTTAACGGTAATATGTTGTGACGCGGCTCTGCTACATTTGAATCATTTAACACACCTGCAGCTACATTCAACATACCAGCTATTACCATAGACTAAGGGCCTGTTTCACCACTTCCTGATAAGGTGCCGGATAGGCTTATTTGACATATTCTCCATACTCTATCTGTCAAGTTATGTGGTGGATAGCCTTATCAGGAGTGGTGAAACTGGCCCTAAGGAAAATATGTATGTCTGGTCTCTGCTATTACCAAGTAACATATACCATCGAAGAAATTGACTCATAGGCAGCTAGCAGGTGGGTCACCTCTTTTGGTCGAGTTAATATAAAATAAAGCGACCAAATTACGTATATAGCTCTACCATCTATATCATCGTTTATGAATCTTCTCTGATAGTACACTAATATCTAAAGGTAATATCTGACGACACATGCGTATATGGACTAAACAAGTAATTGACAAAGTTATAATATCTCCAGATTCATCTGCGACATCTGCAACGCGGCGCTGAAGCGCAAGGACCACCTGACGCGGCACAAGCAGTCGCACAACCCCGAGCGGCCGCACGCCTGCTCCGTCTGCCTCAAGGCGTTCAAGCGCAAGGAGCAGCTCACCCTGCACTTCGTCATACACTCCGGCGAGAAGCGACACGTGTGCAACGAGTGCGGGAAAGGTGCGTACAGCTGACATGACGCCAGGTGTAGCGCAAGGACCACCTGACGCGGCACAAGCAGTCGCACAACCCCGAGCGGTCGCACGCATGCTCCGTCTGCCTCAAGGCGTTCAAGCGCAAGGAGCAGCTCACCCTGCACTTCGTCATACACTCCGGCGAGAAGCGACACGTGTGCAACGAGTGCGGGAAAGGTGCGTACAGCTGACATGACGCCAGGTGTAGCGCAAGGACCACCTGACGCGGCACAAGCAGTCGCACAACCCCGAGCGGCCGCACGCCTGCTCCGTCTGCCTCAAGGCGTTCAAGCGCAAGGAGCAGCTCACCCTGCACTTCGTCATACACTCCGGCGAGAAGCGATACGTGTGCAACGAGTGCGGGAAAGGTGCGTACAGCTGACATGACGCCAGGTGTAGCGCAAGGACCACCTGACGCGGCCCAAGCAGTCGCACAACCCCGAGCGGCCGCACGCCTGCTCCGTCTGCCTCAAGGCGTTCAAGCGCAAGGAGCAGCTCACCCTGCACTTCGTCATACACTCCGGCGAGAAGCGACACGTGTGCAACGAGTGCGGGAAAGGTGCGTACAGCTGACATGACGCCAGGTGTAGCGCAAGGACCACCTGACGCGGCCCAAGCAGTCGCACAACCCCGAGCGGCCGCACGCCTGCTCCGTCTGCCTCAAGGCGTTCAAGCGCAAGGAGCAGCTCACCCTGCACTTCGTCATACACTCCGGCGAGAAGCGACACGTGTGCAACGAGTGCGGGAAAGGTGCGTACAGCTGACATGACGCCAGGTGTAGCGCAAGGACCACCTGACGCGGCACAAGCAGTCGCACAACCCCGAGCGGCCGCACGCCTGCTCCGTCTGCCTCAAGGCGTTCAAGCGCAAGGAGCAGCTCACCCTGCACTTCGTCATACACTCCGGCGAGAAGCGACACGTGTGCAACGAGTGCGGGAAAGGTGCGTACAGCTGACATGACGCCAGGTGTAGCGCAAGGACCACCTGACGCGGCCCAAGCAGTCGCACAACCCCGAGCGGCCGCACGCCTGCTCCGTCTGCCTCAAGGCGTTCAAGCGCAAGGAGCAGCTCACCCTGCACTTCGTCATACACTCCGGCGAGAAGCGACACGTGTGCAACGAGTGCGGGAAAGGTGCGTACAGCTGACATGACGCCAGGTGTAGCGCAAGGACCACCTGACGCGGCCCAAGCAGTCGCACAACCCCGAGCGGCCGCACGCCTGCTCCGTCTGCCTCAAGGCGTTCAAGCGCAAGGAGCAGCTCACCCTGCACTTCGTCATACACTCCGGCGAGAAGCGACACGTGTGCAACGAGTGCGGGAAAGGTGCGTACAGCTGACATGATGCCAGGTGTAGCGCAAGGACCACCTGACGCGGCACAAGCAGTCGCACAACCCCGAGCGGCCGCACGCCTGCTCCGTCTGCCTCAAGGCGTTCAAGCGCAAGGAGCAGCTCACCCTGCACTTCGTCATACACTCCGGCGAGAAGCGACACGTGTGCAACGAGTGCGGGAAAGGTGCGTACAGCTGGCATGCAGCCCTGGATTTATGTATAGGCAGTATAGGCCATGGCCTATGGGCAGCAGCTTTAAACTCATAAAAAAATGGTTGCCTGTAAAGTCGGTTTTACGGGCGAAGATTTTACGTGACAACGTGTGGGAGAGAGACGCAAGGCATTCGGCGGGCCTCTCTCTCGTTCGGTGACTCATCGTAACGTTACCGAGCGTTACACTTTTTCATAAGTGACTCCCAGCCGCAACCTAATTTAAGACGTTGTCACGTCAAAAATATAAATTCGGCCCTGCATGCAGCTATTTAGTTATTTAGCCGCCAGGACAAAGATCATTTCCGCTGTTTAGAAACAGAACAAGTGCAAGTTTTGTTCGGGATGATAAGAGGTGTACATGTATATTTAAGTAAACTACCTTAATATTTCCATTATACAACCTAAAGAAAGTAAAATTCTCAAGCTTGGTGGATGGCTAATAGCTAGGTTGGAAGATAGGAATGAGTCAATTTTGCCGCCCCTCATTTTTTGCTGCTCTGGGCAAAACCGGCAAATGATCGGCATTCGACTCGCACCCTTTGGATTTGGCCCTGCTGACATGACGTAGTCCACATGTTAGATTCAACATAAAGTCCACAAGTTTAAAACTGCGACAAGGCAATGATAAAGCGCAGTAGAGCTTGTCTAACTTGAAATGACGCGCCCCTCCCTCGTATTCACAGTACAAAAATGTTTCATTTATATCAACTTTGAAGTGGTGGGACGCGTCATTTCAAATTAGACAAGCTCTATCCTATTGCAGTTTTCTTTGGTCGAGGGTGGGCCATATGCTTTTGGCACAAATTAAAAAAAGTTGGGTGTAAGCACGACTTTTCTTTTTCTCTGCTCAGAAGTCAGACGACACCTACACTAATATAGAAATTGATTTTGATGGAGGACCACCTTTCAAAAATTTGCTTACATTACAAAATAATCCAAACAAGGACCATTAAAATTACAGGTTTCTACCGCAAGGACCACCTGCGCAAGCACACGCGGTCACACATCGCGCGCCGCGTGAAGGCCGAGCTCTCGCAGCAGGCCTCCACGCCGCCGCTCTCACAGGTAACTAAATAAAAATTAAAAAATATAGTAATAATTAGCCTCTGAGCCACTGGGCTACAGTTCCCAGGGCCCTATAACTCTACACTCTAGGTTGTACCTTATGTAGTTTCTTGTGTTTCTAAAACCTTACTTAGCAAATATAATAACAATATAATAAACCTACTCCTTTTCGGAAGTCGGCAAAAAACCAACTGGTTTCGCTCGCCTTGGATTTAAATTTTAATATTTATTTTTATTGTAGTCGATAGTCTGGAGTCTGGACTGTCTTGCCATCAGAAGTTAAATCTTTTATATTAATTAAATTAGTGAAGCGGATTGTAGGGTTTTGGAATTGGAATGGTGTTAATTAATAATATGTTTTGCAGCAGTCAGTGCCAGCCCCGTCTATAGAGCCGTCCTGACCCGACGACAAGCACGACCTCATGTCGCTCATCGCCGCCGCCAAAGACGCCTTCTGATAGACACATATAAGGACATAGGGAAGGTACAGGTCATGTAATGTTTAGCCCCAATTTCACCAACGACTGTTAAAGTTAACGCTCGAATTAGTATCACGTTACCTCTTACGTTTTTCTTATGAATGAAAGAGACGACATGACATTTTAACGACGTTGGTGAAATTGGGGCTTAATATACTTAAAATAGTAAACTCTGTTTTAATTCATTTTGGTCTGAATGTAAATACATCTCAATGTAAGTTATATACATATTGCACACAATTCAAATAATACCTACTTGTATTTACCGCGCAATGATTCGATACTAATATTATAAGTTTACATTTAGATTGAAATTAATTTAAACACAGTTGCTGCTCTGTGTTCTGAACCAATAAAATGCAGCTTTGATGTTGTCAGCAGGCATATAATGGCATGAGTCATGAGTCACTGACTCATGGCCTATGACTAACAAAACTATGTATGTACTAACAAAATAATTGAAGACATGAGTGGTTATGTAACAATTTGAAAACTGACTTTTTTGCATTAACCGATCAAGCCCCGTACGAGCACCGGTGATCGCGACAACAATAGAATACAATAGCAATTCTTAGAATCCGCGATCGAAGGATTAATGGTGGTTTATAGGACCGGGAAAATGACTTGAAATAAAAGAAATGTGGATTCTATGAATAGCTTTATATTAGCTAGATGATGAAATAGGTAAGTTATAAGGTTTGTTAAAATTATAAATGAAAAAATTAATAATTGCTCTTGTTGTAAAATGTTACTTACTTACTTCATCCATCCATGTCTTCAATTACCAAATTCAGACCCGGCCTATCTGAAACTGTGTTCATTAAACACTTCCATAAATAAATAACCATTAAGATATTATAGATAAGACTACTCACTGCATTCAATATCTCTTCTGTTGAGACCTCAGAGCCATTTTAATCTTCATGTAAGCAAGACTCAATAGAATGGTAGTAGCAGAGACATAGATCAAGATAGATACCGCATGTCCCTTCATTTTATGAAAACGAGCGTGCCACTTTGTTTTTACCTACTGTGACGTACCGATGATAAGAAACGTATCCATTATCTAGGCCAACGTTTCTATTCGAATTTCTACAGCTCTACACGGCACAATTAGGCATTTTTTTCAATCCGATTGACGTCCGATTCCGATAACGGTGGAGCGCAGACTAAAGAATAAACTTTCGAAAGACGAGCATTGCTCGTCGTTTGGGAACGCGATTTGGCACGCGAAGTACCATCGAGGAAATTGATTCCTATGCAGTTGATAGACCAACGTTATTTGGTCGAATATGTCAATTCAATGTTAATTGTGATCGTCGGCTGGGTTTGACGTAACGCGACCAAACTACGTAGGTAACCGATCTGCATAGGAATCAACTTCTCTGGTAGTACATACACATGCGGTATACCCGTATCTATCTAGATCTGTCTGTGGGTAGTACCCAAAGTACCTACAAATTATAATGATATCTACGAATTTGAAAAGGTACACTGAAATTTATTTGTTACTGAAATCATAGGAAATATTCATTTTTTCAAATTCGTATTTTTATGATTAAAATGGTTCTAACTTCTGACATAGCACATGTGATGCTGATGAGACATCAGATATACTTTCAAGAATCTGTAAAAAAGTAATTTTTATTATTCCAACTTCCATTTATAATAAGAAATAACCACGTTTTAGTTTATACACGATGTAGGAGCTAAGAAATCGCCTAATACGCTACTATACTCAATACTCACCATATTTTCAAATTGCTGGCGTTTATTCTTTGTAAATGCTGTTCAATAATTGAATTAATAAAGCTTCACTGCCATGGTATAGCGGACACAATCTGCAAATCTGATGAGTATAGTTAAACCTTAACAGATAAAATTGTGTAGGAAAGATAAAATACGAATATGATATTTTATTCGTAGTAGCCTTTTACAATCAACTATAGCAAGAGTAGAATGATGTACTATCAGAGAAGCTGATTCCTATGCAGATGGGGGGCCTACGTAGTTTGGTCGCATTACGTCAAACCCAGCCGACAGATCACAATTAACATTGAATTGACATGATCGACGAAATGACGTTGGTCTCTCAAATGCATAGGAATCAATTTCCTCGATGGTACATACACAATATGCGTTATCCCGTATCTATCTTGATCCATGTCTGTGGGTACTACCTACAAATTATAATGATAATCTACGAATTTGAAAAGGTACACTGAAATTTATCTGTTGACTGTTACTAAAATGGGCATTGTCCAAAAAAAATCACATGTACTTTTTATATTTTTTTTCGTTAAAATAGGGTATTTTAAGAATATAAATTAAATAATTTTGAAATCCATTGGCTAGGTTTTTCTCAATCAATTTTTAAAGTTTCGCTCTGACGTCATCATCGGCGCCCAATTGACCTCTGTAGTATGTTTTTTTTCCTTTCAATCTTATTTTTAATAGCTGGTTCGTCTAATGCAAGTTATCATTATGTGAAAGCTGATACGAGAAACTTACCAAAAGTTCGAAACGTAATGTTGATCGATTTATTGCTAATTTAACGCCATTGAAGGTCAAACTAAGGTTAAACATATTTGTTCAAAAATACAAGTAACTAATGGGTATTTTTTTCGTTTATATACAGAAAAACGATCACTGACCTTATTTCTCGAAATGTTTTTGTAATGAGCAAAATTAAAAAAAAATGGACAATCCCCATTATAGGAAATATTCATTTTTTCAAATTCATATTTTTATGATTATAATGGTTCTAACTTCTGACATAGCCAATGTGATGCTGATGAGACATCAGATATACTTTTAAGAATCCGTAAAAAAGTAATTTTTATTATTCCAACTTCCATTTATAATAAGAAATAACCACATTTTAGTTTATACACGATGTAGGAGCTAAGAAATCGCCTAATACGCTACAATACTCATCATATTTTCAAATTGCTGGCGTTTATTCTTTGTAAATGCAAAATAATAGAGTTAATAAAGCTTCACTGCCATGGTATAGCGGCCACAATCTGCAAATCTGATGAGTATAGTTAAACCTTAACAGATAAAATTGTGTAGGAAAGATAAAATACGAATATGATATTTTATTCGTAGTGGCCTTTTACAATCAACTATAGCAAGAGTAGAATGATGTAAGTTTAATAAATACTAAGTCATTCTTAAAATTCTTTTATTTTAGATCAAACATTTGATACGCAACGTTTTGATGATTGGTGGCTTGCTATGGTGATTGTAAAATTATCACAAATGTAAATATTTCATTAAAAATTAATTTATTTTAGCGAAATCTACCCAAAATTATTTTAATGTTCGGTGGGTTTTCTGTGATCGAATTTTTTAATGTTTATATAATTTATTCAAAGTTATAAAAGCGTTGGTGATACGAATCATTTTGAAAAAGTGTTATTTTTATATGATGTTAATTAAAGTTTTATAGTGTTCTGTTCGAATTATCAATCTTGTAGAACTCTTTAAATTAGTAGTATTAATATTGTTGCATCTAAAAAATAAATTTGTTCATTATTGCTATTGTATTTTATTCTTTATATTTCACATTTCCGCGTAAAATGATTTATTTTTAAGGAAAAAGACTTATTCATGGAAGATTGATACGGATACGTACGAATCAGTAGCTTAATCCTAACAATCTGTCACTACTCACTACATACTTAATTTAGGAATTGCAAAGTTGAAAATATAAGAATACACATTTCTACGGTTTTCATGCTAAGGGCCGCGGCACACCGGAATGGCAGCGGCTCGGCGAGCACTTTCAGTGTCATATGATTTTAAACTTTATCTCCATTATTGTAATACATAGTATCGCTTGAGAAATCGCGGCCGCCGGCAGCCGCCAGCGGCCACGGGCGGCCGTAGACTTCTTGACACTGAAAGTGCTCGCCTCGCCGCTGCCATTCCCTAAGGGTGCAGCTACAGTCCAATAATGATCGTTTGGCGCGTGGCCATTGGCCAACGTCAGAATTAATGTCACAGCTGCACTGTAGCGTCGCGTAAATTTTTACTTGATAAACAGCTGTGAACAAAGTTACCCATAAAAATATCATCTTGTGCCCCAAGATCGTTGTCTGTCTGTAATTAATAATATTATTCTTAAAATTATTGTTATCTACATTTAATAAAAGAAAGTATAGGTTCAAAATATTTTATTTGTACTCCGAGTTACATAATATCTTACAGAATAGAATCACAATGCGCCTAAATAACTTCGAGAGGAACTTCCAATACAATTTAAACATATTTGGTACGAGTCATGGCACCTACACTTGTGATTACATCATTTTGGGTTTAGCCAAAAACAAGATAAATTATCCTATGTACAGGCAACGAGCACAAACTTAGCCTGACAGGAAGCGATGACCATCGTGCCTGACGCACGATGGTCATCTTTAAAACTTTTAAGAAAAAATTTATTCTTCATTGAGCTAAACATCTAAAGATATGTACAAAAAATTTGTAAACTGTTTGAAATTTAAAGAACACGATAGAGAGCAACCAAATACCTTTCACACTTCAGTAGAAACTATGAAAACTGAGTATCTAATGATATTTTTGATACTAAGATTAAAATTCGAATACTTAAAACAAATAACTACAAACTAAATAACAATATGAAGTTGGTTTAGTGGTACCATTGTGAGTTTCATAATTTTGAGAAATATTTTAAATTTAATTATACTTAATTAAAAAAATCTATTTACATTAAAGACGTTAAATATATCTGTTTACTAAAAAAAAGACGGGTTGCACTTCGGGAGTGCCAGCAGAAGTGAAAACTTGATTATTAACGTTGTGCATTTTTTTAACCCATTTTTTATGAAAATATTTTTTTTAATTAATCGAAACCCTTACAATTCGAGTTTAAGTTCGAGTTTTCGAGTTTGAGTTTTCTAGATTTCGAGTTCGACACAAAACACTACTCTCCAACCGTCTTACGGTTTTTCTATGGTTTTTCGATCAACACGAGAATCTGACGCGAGTTTCACAGTTTTTACCCATCCCACAAAAGTGCTCAACGCCGCTAAAGAAGTTTTCACTTCAAAAAACAAAACTGCATGGACGTTATAGTTTTGTCCTTGTTATCTCAGATTATGGAGGGTACATGAAGGAGAACTATCTTGAATGGGGGATATTTGAAAAAGTGTCCAGCTGTACGCAGTAAATAACAGTTGAAAAATCCTCCGAGAGTGGCGCTAGCTGCAGCAAAAAGTATGAAATGAATTTTGTTTTTTGATCATTGTATTTACCTATTTGGAATTTAAAACCAGGAAAACGAGCTGAAACGAAAATAAACTTATTTTGTCCTTATTTGTTTCTTTATCCGAGTCTAATTTTTGATTTAAAATTTACCCTGGATAGTTCTCCATCTACACTCCATATCTCAGACAAAGCCCAATGTTTTATTGTGTAAAATGTAAACTATTCAGTTTTGATATTTTTACCAAGTTATTATAATAATAATAATAGTAAGTACTGCAAAAATTTGCTATTGACATGATATTTTTCCATAATAAAAAACATACACCGATTACATGTTTTATAAATTTTATTATAGTGTAATTGAAAATGTGTTTGGTCCCTATAATATGCATTTAAAACAGGACATAAATTAACCGTGTATTTAAAAAAACATAATTTAGTACAGTAAACTAAGTAGTTTAGGATTAAAATTAAAAAAAAAAAAACTAAAAATGTGGGACACCAAATAACAATTTATATTAAAATTACTTTCATTTTACTTATTGAGTATTTCAATATCTATTTACATACCTGCTTTTTTTTAAAATTAAACTACATAGGACGAAGAATATCAGCAAAGAAGTGTAAAGATTTTATTACTCAAAAAAACTTTGTACTAAAAAATATTTAAAATTATCAAACGGAATGTACAAAACATTTTTACATTTTCATTGCTCGATACATCATTGCATTTTACACTTTAATTCATTTATACATACATATTTCTAAGCTGCTGAGTGCTGGTAACTAAAAATTTAACTATGATTCATAATTTACATCGCTTGCACTCGGCGTTGAGTCAGTAAAAGAATCTACATCCTTACATGGATGTTTTGGCCGACTTTTAGTGACACACCATGCCGAAGTTCCGCGGCGTAAGTTCGGCATGACTCCGCCTGCAATGTATTATAAATTACCGATGACACACTTTTTTTTTTTTTTTTTTTTGCGTTGGGGGAATGCGTTTACGCATCCCCGGGGTCTGGGGAGGACCACCGGGGTATGTGGGACTCCCCGGGGCGGAGGACGCACCCGGGACTACCCACTAAAACCCCAACGGTGTTCCTGCTCCTGAAGGTGGGACTACGGGAAACGCGTGATACACGATCGCAGCCCCACCACCTCTGCCTCTTCAGGCTCACTCGTGGACCACAGTCCACATTACTCCGCGACGATGCGCTGGAACACCTAGCGCATCGTGGCCTACCCGGGACTCGTTGTCATGGGCGACGGCAGCCCCATACCGACGCCCCGAGCTCCCTACCGATGACACACCTGCACCATGCCGAAATTACGTAGAATTATATTGTATGCGTTTGACGTTCCTGACGTAATCATGCCGAATTTCCGCCGCGGAACTTCGGCATGGTGTGTTTAGACACTTAGAACACCGCCGTGTTGTAAACTTGTGACACTATAATATCGCTTGAGCACTAAACTTGTAGGTCCGTAATTTAATTCTAATCGGTCATGTGAAACGCTCGTAAAGGCTCAATCTTCTGTTCTCGCAAGTGACCGTGTTACCATTCTAGAAGACCACCTTTGGGCCCCAGAACATTTCATTATGAAATAGAAATGGTACACGGACGTCGGACACTCAATATTCAAATGTCAGAACTTAGTTTATGTCGTCGCTGTATTGCGGTAAATTCATTTTTCTATCCAGAAATTGTGCTGTGTAGCGCGCAAAGTCCATCGAAGATACAGTTTACTTCACTATATCAACGTAATAGGGTTTATTTTTGAATACGGACATTTCATGCGACGCTCAAACCGAAACCGCTCAGTCCATTTTCCTCGCTATACCACTGTTATAGAGTTCATTTTACCACGCAGAAGACTGAGGCGTCAGTATACTTCTATGGAATCGGCTTTCCCTCGACATCGACTGATCCACCAGTCTACATGTATTATACACTTGAGCTGAAAGCTCTCTTCTCGCCGTTGTCCATCGAAGATACAGTCCGTTTACCTCGTTATATCAAGGTAATAGGGTTTATTTTTGAATGCGGACAATTCATGCGACGCGCAAACCCGCTCAGTCCATTTTCCTCGTTATACCACTGTAATAGAGTTCATTTTACCCTGATCCACTAGTCTACATGTATGGAGCTGGAAGTCTGGGGGTCGACGGTGAACGCTCGCTTTTCGCCGTTGTCCATCGACATCACCATCTGGTAGGGCACCTTGATCTTCAGCGGCACACGCAGTTTCGTGTTCGATGGCGCCTAAAAAGAAACATGTGTAAATACGAGTAAAATGACGACGAAAATTTTATGACTGAGTGAAATTAAGAAATTTAAAAACAACCCCGATTAAAAAAAATAACTAGATCGGTCGGTTTGGATGCTACGATGCTACGGACAGACACACACACAGACAAACAGACGGACACGTCAAACTTATAACATCCCTTTTTTGTGGGGAGTTAAAAAGTCAAAAGGGTGCCAAATGTTTTAACTTTAATCCTGATGCGCTTTTAATACAAAAAATGTAAAATCTTTTCCAACTTACATCGTGTAAGTTGGTTATTACTAATTATTTTATCCATATTTCCATACTAATATACTAATATTGTGTCTGTCTGTTGCCTCTTCACGCTCAAATCGCTGAACCGATTTTGCTGAAATTTGGTATGGAGATACTTTTTATCCAACTATGTACGGTTCCCGCGAAACGAAATTTAGCGCAACGGAGTTACGGGCGTCATATAGTATGGTATATTTATAACTTACGTGTATCGTTATCTCAGGGAGCACGTCGGCGATGTCCTGGTGTTTGTTGTTGTCGTGTTGTTTGTTGTTGTGTTGTTTGTTGTTGTCGTGTTGTTTGTTGTTGTCGTGTTGTTTGTTGTTGTCGTGTTGTTTATCGTGTTTGTTGTTGTTGAAGCTGGCGTGGGGCAGCTGGTCGATGGGGAACAGGTCCGGGATGTGTTTTTTGCGTTTCGGGGGATCCTTGGTCCGTAGCCGCGCGTGGACTATCATGTGCTTCTGTAGATGGTCTTTTCTGTAGAAACCTGGAAATATAGAGACATATTTAAAAAAACAGTTTTATACACAAACAAGTAAATAATCAAGAAACTGTTAACGAATACGGCAGACGTGCAAAAAAGAACTGTAACAAGCACTTAAGTTAAAAGGCGTTATAAAGTAAGTACGTGCGATGATGACTTCGTAAAAATACAGTAACAGCTGTATTTCTGTAAGCAACAAAACTTGGTTGACTACTGTACCCTAAAACGGAACCCTAACCAGCTGATTTTTAGGGTTCTGTACCCAAAGGGTTAAAACGGGACCCTATTCATGAGACTTCGAAGTCTGTCTGTCCGTCTGTCTGTCTCCAGGCTGTATCTTAAGAACCGCTGTAGCTAGAGTTCTGAATTTTTTACAGATTGTGTATTTCCGGTGCCGCTATAACAAGAAATACTAAAATAATATAAAATAATCCCATACAAAAAACACAATTTTTGGCCTATTTTTCTCTATGACGGTACGGAACAATTCGTGCGCGAATCCGACTCGCACTTGGCCGATTATTTGTATATTGGTAGGTTAATAGTTTTATAATTTAAGAGTAAACTTGTCCTACAAATAAAATGATTCCATATTTTTAGGACCATCAAGTCAAAGTATGAAATCCTTTCTATCTCTGTTAGCTACCACTTTTGAGATTTTTCGAAAATAAAATGTTGTTCTTCTTATCAAAATGTAGCTACTCACAAAAAATTAGCTTGTTAATAATCACAAAAAAATTGTTCTAGGGCTCCCCTCACTATAACTAAAATCGTTTTTCGTCCCCTACTTTACAAGGCGATGCTCGCAGACATAGACGAGAGGCAAAAATATATTTTTACAGATACAAGATCATCTCACACATAAGTGCGAATTCGCAATTTTTGTTGTTGTTTAATTTTGACTGCTGTCTTGTTTCAAATTATCTAAATACTCAACTCAATACGCATTTTTGTGGGTTAGTACACGAATGCTTAACAGCGTCCAATATGTGTGGGAGCCCTAAAGCATGGTAATACAGGTATGGGAGCTCACCTTTATTACAATCGGGACAGAAGACGGTCTTCTCGCCGGTGTGTGTGAACTGGTGTATCTTGAAGTGGTCTTTCCGCTTGAAGGACTTGCCGCACACCTTACACACGTACACGCGCCGCGGGAACGGGATCGACGCCTCGGTGTCCGCCGCGGGGTACTCCGACACTACCACCTGGAAATTACAAATTATTTGTCAATTAAGGTAAAAACGAAGAGCGTGGCAGCATACTCGTAGCGACGCTAAAAGACAACATTTCATTAAAATCGGTTGAGCTGTATTGGAGGAGTTTGCGCACAACTGTGACACGAGAATTTTATATATTATGTATTAGATATTTGGCTGTAAATGTGAGACCGCACACGACTTTCACGTTTCATACATTTTATGTCGCGTAGCGACGCTGTCGCCTAATTGACACTATAGACCCAGGCCTTGTACCATGAAACTGTTTTGAGACTCAAATAATCGGACGAGAATGCTGCGTCCTACTCTAACAAACGTGAAATGACGTTGTTAGAGCAGGACGCAGCATTTTCGTCCGATTATTTGAGTCTCAAAACAGTTTCGTAGTAGGCCTACAGGCTACATAGCGGCACCTGGTGACAAATAGAATATCAAACACCCCATTGTAGAACATTAATCATTTGGATTGAAATAAAATACATACCTCCAGCAACTCCATGGGATTGTTCTCCTTCTTGTCAACGTGCGGCCCCGCCTCCTCCTCGTCCGCAGCCTCGCCTTCCACCCCCGCGCCCTGACACGTGTGCCGCTCGTATAGACTCTGGTTGTAGAAACCTGACGAATGTTACACTAAATATACAAGATGTTTGTGTAAACACCGTTGTCCTTGAAACCGTCAAATGAGCCCGTCAAAATGAACAACTTTTTCTATGGGAAAATGCTGGGAAATAAAAAAAATCTGTCTTCATACCCATACAAATTGCCGATCCGGGCATCCGTATGGGTATGAAGACGGCATTTTTTTTTTGAGTTCCCAGCATTGTTCTCATAGAAAAAGTTGTTCATTTTGACGGGCTCATTTAATGGTTTCAAGGATAACGGTGTTTACACAAACACACTGTATTCATGTACCGTCTGTCATTCTTGAGCTGCGCGTCCACGGGGTCGGAATCGGAGCGTACGGCGCGGACGGTGCGGACGGAGGCGCAGAAATGACGTTCCAGTGCACGCAGTAGTCAGTACCATAGAAATCAATACATGCTAACAAATCCGTCTGCTGCGTACGCTCCGATTTCGATCCGTATCAGTCGATTCGTCTTATTAAAGGTGCGCGACCTTTAATAAGACGAATCGACTGATAACACTCAAGCTTAAACACAACTTGGCCTGCCACCGAGTTGCTAAGAATTAGAATAAAATTAATTTATTTTTTGACTAAATATAAATGCTTAAAAAGGCAGAAAAGGCAATTTTTACTTTTTCTGTTACACTTATCTTATTTATTCCCTCCCACTTCTCTAATATGTGCCGACTACAGTAGGCGCGTGAGTTCATGTCCATCGGGGCCTGAGGTGACGCGCGGGGGCATCGCGCCCCGCCTTCACCCACCTCGCCGCATTCGTCCGCAGTCGAGTGTTTGTGATAGATATGGTTGACCAAATGTGTAATAATTATCGACATCGACATTACCATAATTAATTAGGTCACAGCACTACCGCATTCCTCAGGATGGACATGAACTCGCGCGCCTACTATAGTCGGTAAAGCCGACTATCCGGTCACTTTTGTAGTCGGCGACTAGTCGGCGAATAGTCGGCAAAAAGCGCCGACTAGTCGGCTTTATACTTTAATGTAATTTCAATAATAGTAAAAAAATACTATTATTGAAATTACATTAAAGAAAAACCTTGATTAATATTTATAATGTGTACATATCACACTCAATCAGTGTTACACATTTTAAAATTAATCCTTCGATCGCGGATTCTTGCAAAATCTATGGTTATTCTATTGTAATCGCGATCGCCGGTGCTCTTATTTATTTATTTTTATTTTATTTATTTATTTCGTTACATGTAAAGTTTACAGTTCCGATAAGATATTGTCTTTAACCCGTAACCGAGTTGTGTAGACAATATGCAAGTTCTCTTATTTTAAAAGATTAATGAGCTACAAAAGGAAGACAAACATTAAAGCTACATACTAACGTATTTAACAAAATTATAAACTAAATTACAGAAATGACAAGATGTAACAAGTAAGGGCTGGTTTACACGTATTAATTGATAAATAGTTAGCTTAATTTTAACTTAATTTAAGGTTGTTAATTGCATGTAAACACAAAATTTAGTAGCAAGTTAAAATAGTAGGTACTGAAGTAGGGGCTTGATAGGTTAAATGAAGTGTTTCTGAAATTACTTGCTAGTAAAGAAACTATTTTTGTACTTAATTAATATAATTTTAACAACAAAATAAGTAAGTATGTATTATTAAATCGAGATTTCATGTACCATCGAGGAAGTTGATTCCTATGCATTTGAGAGACCAACGTCATTTGGTCGATTATGTCAATTCAATATTAATTGTGATCTGTCGGCTGAGTTTGACGTAATGCGACCAAACTACGTAGATCCCCCATTTGCATAGGAATCAACTTCCCCGAGTGTACATGAAATATTTAATGAAAACCATCAATTGTAACAAACAGCAGTAAAAATGCGTTACGGAAACTTCCGAAACCATGATCGGTTTGGCCAACTAGTCGGCCGATTAGTCGGCTTCTTTGCAGCCGACTAATCGGCTAGTCGGCCAAAGTCATAATCGGCACATCTCTACTTATATCTAATCCTCCCTCATTTAGCCAATTCCCTCACCTTCGCTACAGTTCGTGCACCATATAAGCTGGCTGGGGTTGTGTCGTGTGTGAACGTTGTAGTGCGTCTTGAGGTGCTGTTTCCGCTTGAACTTGCGGTGGCAGATGCCGCACTCGTGGTTACCAGCACCGCTCTTCTGTGGCCAAGATTGTTTTTGTGTCTGGAATTTAATACAAAAAATCAGAAGTCTAGAATCTAGATATAGTGGTTTTTTAAGATACAGCCTGGAGACAGACGGATATACCTCGAAGTTCTAGTAATAGGGTCCAGTTTTTACCCTTTGGATACGGAACCCTAAAAATTTATGATTAATTTGAGTCGTCTGTAGGCTTTTCGCCCGTATAATTTGTATGACGTGACTTTTTTATATTATTTGATTACATACAAAGTTTACAATTTCTCTCTACTTTAAGGCCATCACGCCTCAGGACTTTTAAAAAACATTATATTACTAGCCGTTCCGCGCGGCTTCGCCCGCGTGAATTAGCTGTTTTACAGACAAATTAGTCCACAAAAAATAGCCTAAAACCTTCCTCGATAAATGGGCTATCTAACACTGAAAGAAATCGGACCAATAGTTCCTGAGATTAGCGCGTTCAAACAAACAAACAAACTCTTCCGCTTTATAATACTAGCTGTCCCGGTGAACTTCGTGTCACTTTAAAACCTTCCCTGGACTTCCACGAACATTTTAAGAGTAAAATCAGCCCAATCCGTTCAGCCGTTTTCGAGTTTTAGCGCGACTAACACATTTGAAAATCCATTTTTATATATAAGACTAACTGTCCCGGTGAACTTCGTGTCACTTAAAAACCTTCCCTGGACTTCCACGAACATTTTAAGAGTAAAATCAGCCCAATCCGTTCAGCCGTTTTCGAGTTTTAGCGCGACTAACACATTTGAAAATCCATTTTTATATATAAGACTAACTGTCCCGGTGAATTTCGTGTCACTTAAAAACCTTCCCTGGACTTGTACGAATATTTTAAGATTAAAATCAGCCCAATCCGTTCAGCCGTTTTTGAGTTTTAGCGCGACTAACACATTTGAAAATCCATTTTATATATAAGATTAGTATAGATTTTAGTATTAATATACTCACAAGTTTGGGTGCAGCGCCGTTGCCGTACTCGAAGGGCCGCACGTGGGACAGGTTCACGTGAACCAGCAGCTGGTCTGACGTGTGGAACGCTGCAAATATAACGTACAATTAACTAATTAATTAGCTAATTAGCAAGGGGCTGATGATGACTGGAAGCAACGCTCTAGTCTATAGTCTATAGCAAATGGCGGTCCGCGGTCCGCATCCGGACCATACTGTGTGCGGATCAGCGACCAAGCATTTTCGAAGATGAACTTCGTTTAATGCACCAATGCTTGCACCAATTTCACTCCAAACTTCAGACAGATATTATAATTATAATTAGCAACAAAAATTGACACTTTTGTCATTGATATGTAAATAAATACCTAATAGTAACATCTGTAGTTAATTTTGTTTAAAAAATATTTTTTTATAAAATTTGTGGACCACAAAGAACTAATTGGTGACACGTGGTATAGTAGTATATCTATAGCTGATCCCAACCATGATTAACTTATGGTTTAACCCATCAATCCCCCAAGGGGCAGCCGGCTGCCGCATAATAATTCAAAATATATTGTGTCTGCGATACCCACGATGGAGGTGAGTTGTTCTACAAGTTACCAAGGCCATCAATTTCTCTATGATGGATATTAAAATGTATGCTAAAGGTGTGTGACATGCATATTCAGCAGACGCAAGCTGCAGCGTCAAGATATTCACAAGGACATACTCGCTAACTGTAGATTATGCAAATTCTATGTGAAGGCTTAAACTCATCCTATAGTCTTGCGTTAAGGGCCTGATGGCACCTACGGCTCTCCGTAGGCGAGTCAGGCCCTCGGCGGAGCACATCCATAATAGGTAAACCCTTAGGTGAAGCCAAACGAGCGTAATTTGTGAGTCCTGAGCCGCAGAATTTCTTTTCATACAAATCACGACTCACAAAATTACGCTCGTGTGAATCAAACAGGACTTTTGTATGAAACTGAATGCAGCAGAATTCTGCGGCTCACGACTTACAAATTACGCTCGTTTGGCTTTACCCTAAGACTGCAGTGAGTCATCGAAAAGTAGGCGAATTTGTAATTTTGCGCATTTCGGACTATTTTGGATTGTTGACTTGCCCGAGCTCTAAAGTTTTCTGAATGGAGTTTATCGATTAAATAGCTTTTGACTAGTTAAGGGCATTCCCTATGGAGATTCCGTAATTTACCGTATTTAAATCCTTATAAACTCATAATTTGAAAGCTACAAAGTTATAATAAAAATACAGCAATAATCTTCAGTATATCAACATTCCTTCCCCGTTTTAAATTTTCTATTTTTGTTTATTATACTCATGATATCAGCTTCCAAAGTAATACCAATTTATTAAAATTCAAGGATATATTCAGCATTTCCTTAGTATTTACAAATTACTTTTATTTGAAACTCACGCCAATAGATCGACAATATCATAAACTACATATTCCCCGTTTTATTTTTTTTAAAGACAATTTTGAACTAAGATAAGTAAAAAAAATATATGGTTTTGGCACGGTTCAAAATTAACAAGTATAATAAACAAAAATAGAAAATTTAAAACGGGGAAAGGAATGTATACAATACTTACTGAAGATTATTGCTGTATTTTTTGAAAGCTACAAAGTTATAATAAAAATACAGCAATAATCTTCAGTTCAGACAATATCATAAACTACATATTCCCCGTTTTATTTTTTTTAAGACAATTTTGAACTAAGATAAGTAAAAAAAAATATGGTTTTGGCACGGTTCATAATTAACAAGTATAATAAACAAAAATAGAAAATTTAAAACGGGGAAAGGAATGTATACTTAATGAATGAAATACTTACTGAAGATTATTGCTGTATTTTTATTATAACTTTCTAGCTTTCAAATTGAGTTTATAAGGCTTTAAATACGGTAAATTACTGTATCTCCGTAAGGAACGCCCTTAACGTCAATTCGTAAACGAATTAACAACTCTATTAAATAGATAAAGTACAGTCAAAAAGGTCCGAAACTGGCATACAGTCTTTTTCAAATTTTTCTTTGGAAAAATATAATATGAAGTTCAAAAAATTTTATAAGTTAGTAGCGCGGCAGATATCTTGTTAGAGCAGAAATAGTGTTGATATAAAATCGATACTCGTTTTCAATAACAAAAAAAACTTTCAAACAAAAATAGCAAACGGGCGTTTAGCTGCGCGCATGTCAAAACTCCACACCCCTCCTGAAATAAATTAAATCTCAAAACCCCTATAATCTGACAACCCCTAAACTCTCCCCCTCGCTAGCCCAAGGGGATCACCCGAAATAGGGGAGGGCCCAACGAAGGTCAGACTAGGGGTAACACGAGCGAGTGCTGGCGCGGTTTACAATATTTTATAAATTACCCGACCACGACGAACAAAGAATGTGTGTATGATTTTGACACCGTAAAACCTTATCTCCAGGCTTGATTTAAAAAAATGAGTTGTTCATAGGTTTGTGCTAAGGCCTACTACGAAACCGTTTTGAGACTGAAACAATCGAACGAGACTGCCGCGTCCCGCTCTAACAACGTCATTTCACGTTTGTTAGAGTAGGAAGCGGTATTCTCATTCGATTGTTTTAGTCTTAAAACTTGCTTAAAACGGTTTCGTTGTACGCACAGTATGATAAAAACCTCGATTTTGTTTCACCGCGTTTTTCTTTCAAAATACTATAGTTGATAGTTATATAAACATTAGAGTAGAACTCCGAGATCGATATTCTTTGTAGTTATTTTTTTAAAGAGTGTCAAAGTTGGCGTTTTTCCGGGTCAAAAATTTGCATAAAAATTAATTAAAAAAAACTAATCAAGTAACATTAATTTTGTTTATACAATTGAACAAGCACTTAATACTTTACTTTTTCTCCAAATTTGGTTAACCTACTGTGATCAAGTAGGGAGATATTTATTTATTTAATAATTTTATTTTTTCATTTTTAATTTCGCGATTAGATCGAGTTAGAAAAAGTTTTAAGCATGAAACGATAGTGTGAGTAATCCTTTATCAATGTTATTAAAAATCACACTCTAATAACCTCTATGTCAGAAGTTATATCCAATTCAATTTTTTTTATAAAAATTCGGATTTTTTTATACCCAGGGTTGTCACTAAAGTTGATATTTTATTTTCCCCGACTACATCAAAAGGTGATTACTGATTAGATACTGTTTGGGGATATAAAATCATTAGTTAACGTTATATTTTTTCACTTTTTAGATTTTTTATTATTACACCTACCTAAACGTGATCTTGATATTTTTCGTATAGGATATCGATTGCGAATTTGCGTATCAACCGGATAAACCAAACAAGAGACCTTTAGTGACAACCCTAGGTACAATAATCCGAATTTTTATTAAAAAAAATTTAAATTGGATGTAACTTCTGACATAGAGGTTATTAGAGTGTGATTTTTAATAACATTGATAAAGGATTACTCACACTATCGTTTCATGCTTAAAACTTTTTCTAACTCGATCTAATCGCGAAATTAAAAATGAAAAACTAAAATTATTAAATAAATAAATATCTCCCTACTTGATCACAGTAGGTTAACCAAATTTGGAGAAAAAGTAAAGTATTAAGTGCTTGTTCAATTGGTATAAACAAAATTAATGTTACTTGATTAATTTTTTTTAAATTAATTTTTATGCAATTTTTTGACCCGGAAAAACGCCACCTTTGATACTCTTTAAAAAAATAACTGCAAAGAATATCGATGTCGGAGTTCTACTCTAATGTTTATATAGCTATCAACTGTAGTATTTTGAAAGAAAATCGCGGTGAAACAAAATCGAGGTTTTTATCACACTGTGGTACACGGCCTCAGATTTAAGATTAGTTATCGTATAGAAATGTAGGAAATAGAGTATAGAAACTCCAGCATGTGTCTTATATTACGAACTTTAACTTTACCAAACCTTAACCCATCAAGCCCCATAAGGACACCGGTGACCGCGACAACAATAGATTTCCAAGAATCCGCGATTGAAGGATCTCTATCTTTTGTTTTTGACCAATGTCAGCTGAAAATGAAACCTATAGCCATAATTCATAAAGTGGAATTTTATTTGAATATATTTTGTCGATCGCGGTCGCGTGCCGCGAGAATCAGAAAGCCACCTTACTTACACTAGCTATGGCCCGCGACTTCGTCCGCGTTAACATAGTATAACAACAAAGATGGATAGTTTTCCCCTTTTTGTGGTTCCTTATACAAAGGGTAAAAACGGGACCCTATTTAAGCGAACGTCTTCATCATAGTAACTCCAATTTTTAATATCAGTTCAATCAGTTCAAAATTCAAGATTTATACTCACCGCCTATTTTATGTAGAATTTATCAAAATCCTTTCTTAGGCGATGCCTACGTCATAGTAGCATTATGCATGCAAAGTCTCAGCCCGATCGGTTTCAAATTGACAAAGTTTCAAACAAACTTTCATACCCTATTTTATCCCCTTGGGGGTAAAATTGATTAAAATCCTTTCTAATAAGGTACTATTATGTATTATGTGCTAATAGCGGATGCCTAGAGCCTATATCATAACATCTACCTTTATACCCGACTGCGAAGTACAATATTCGAGAGTACGTATTGTTTGGTACGTTCTGTAGCCTCGGGCCGTAGCCCACGAAACCGTTTTGATGGATTCTATCTTGAGAGAAGATGTCCTACTACTCGTTTACAGTAACTGTGACTTGTAAGATTGACGTACTGATCAAAAAGGCAAAGGCAGTCGGCTGCTTAGGTTTTTAAGTTACCGTTTTAACTTTCTTATACAATTAACATTATTTTGACGTATATTCATGCCACCCATAAAACTTGTATCATTATTTTCAACCTTACCCCTTGGTAATCCATACTAATATTATAAATGCGAAAGTGTGTCTGTCTATCTGTCTGTCTCTCCGTATGTCTGTCTGTTACCTCTTTCACGCCCAAACCACTGAATCGATTTTGCTGAAATTTGGCATGGAGATACTTTGGCTCCCGGGAAAGGACATAGGATACTTTTTGTCCCGGGAAAATGTACGGTTCCCGCGCGATAAACGAGTTTTGGCGCAACGGAGTTGCGGGCGTCATGTAGTAAACTAATAAGCGTCAAAAGTGCGAATGCCTTCCACATTTCGAGCCCCACACGGCTTTGCTGTGAGTCATATGGCGCCCCCTACATTGCCTCACCGAGCGGCATATTGCGGCCGAAGGGGGGAGGGAGGAGCCCCCTTTCCCCCTCGACGGTAACAGGTTTGAGTGTGTACATCTGTTCCGCACGAAAATAGATTCAAAAATATTTTATGGGTACTTTTTGGGCTAAACTGCTCATGGCCTTGTTTAAAAATTGAAGGGCAATAAACAAGTAGGTACATAATATTATGTACTAGAGTTTCCACGAGTGATGCGTCTCCCTCTGATTGCATAGCATTTTTTATCAACTTATGCAATTATAATTTATTGTTTTATTTATGCAGTATTTATAAGCTCTATTGATTTTGCATAGCACAGCGGCGCACCGCTCGGGGTGTTAGGTTTATTTTCGTTATGAAATATCTTGATTCGGTCGCCACTAGCCGCGATAAAAGCTAATGCAATAGCTTAAAAGTTGCCTATGTCGTTCTTCGTACTCTATAGTCTATACCTATGGAAATACTTGGAGTCCTGGAAAAGGACATAAGATAGTTTTATCTCAGCAAAATGTAGGGTTCCCAGTTTATCCCTATAAACTAAATGGCAAAACAAAGTTAGCAATTCTATGGTAGTTTTATAAGCTAAATTTGTTAGGAATTTCGTTCCCTAAAAAATGTAAGCCGAAACCAAAAAAATCTCCTTTACAGTGTTGTATATTTCGTGGAATATTTGGGTATGTAGGCGTAAGGGGTAGCCCCCCCTCCCACCACACGGTCGATATCTAGGTCGCCCTGGGGGTAAAGGGATGGGCATCCGACGTGACGGACTTGTATATCTGTTGTATATAATAGTATATAACATGATAATTGATATAATATTATGTACCAGTTTGGTAGAGTAAGGGCGAGGACTACAGCTGAAGGTCCATGAAGGAGCAAATCTAGATAGCGAAATTGTCTATATTATAGACTATTATAGACTATAGCATGCGCAATAGGCGTATTTAGGGGGGTATTACATTATCATTTATATTGGATCATTTTTAGGATCATATAATATAGGATCCAGTCAAAAATGATTATTAGATCAAATAACCATTTTTGATTGGATCCTATAATATATGATCCTATAAATGATCCAATATAAATGATAATGTAATACCCCCCCTAAAAAAAATCTCAAAGCGCCGCAACTTTCACAGATCACAGTGAACTCTACTATAGGGACACATACACGCCCTAAAGTATTAATAGTACTATCACTTATTTCTTGTTACATCCACAGTCCATACTAATATTATAAATGCGAAAGTGTGTCTGTCTGTCTGTTACCTCTTCACGCCCAAACCACTGAACCGATTTTGCTGAGTATGGAGAAACCTTGAGTCTCGGGAAAAGACATAGGATACTATTCATCCTGCAAAATGTACGGTTTCCGCACGATAAACAGCGCAACGGATTTGCGGGCATTATCTACTCCTGTATATAACCGTAACTGTTTGTCCATCATGATTAGTACCTTGATCGTGGGAATCGCAGACACAATAGATTTTTAATTGTTATGCGACAGCCGGGTGCCGCTTGGGTGATAATGGGCCAGCGCGGCGTGGAGCGGCTACTTAAGGGCGTTCCCTCCGGAGATTCCGTAATTTACCGTATTTAAAACCTTATAAACTCATAATCTGAAAGCTACAAAGTTATAACAAAATACAGCAATAATCTTCAGTATATCAACATCCCTTTCCCCGTTTTAAATTTTCTATTTTTGTTTATTATGTACTCATGATATCAGCTTCCAAAGTAATACCAATTTATTAAAATTGAAGCATACATTCAGCATCTCCTCAGCATTTACAAATTACTTTTATTTGAAACTCACGCCAATAGATCGACAATATCATAAACTACATATTCGCCGTTTTATTATTTTTTTCGGACAATTTTGAACTAAGATAAGTAAAAATAATAGGGTTTTCGCGCGATCTCGGCAACGCGGCAAATGTATGGCCAAGGTTGTTTGCTCGGGGGACGGCCTTAATGGTAAATTGGTAACGTATGGGAGATCTCACACTTTTGTTTGCCCAAATATTCGGTATTAGATAACGTTACGATTACGCTCATTCTCGCCCCTCTGAACTACTGACCTGTCGGCTATCGCCTATGCCCTATCCTATCAAGCAGAAATATTCTCAGTTCTGAGCTTCTGACGCTCTCTTTGCGTTTGTTGAGCAAAACGAGCATCGGCTTATTGAAAACGAGCACCAATTAAAAAAAAAACGGGCCTACGGGCCTAGAAATTTCTTGCGCGTTCAGCGTTCGTAATTTTTTTTCTAGTTTACATCAAGACCTAATTTTTTCAATAATAATTTGCCATATTAATGCTAATCTACCATGAATCATGATATTATGGAATAATTAATAAGAATAATATTATGCATTTTTATAACATATTTACTATCAAACGAGGCTAAAATATCCCATTACCCCATCATGCCCCGTACGAGCACCGGTGATCGCGACAACAATGGAATACAATAGCATCTCCAAGAATCCCCGATCGAAGGATTAAGAAAACGAAAACTGACCATTCGTTATCCTTTGGATCGTATCAAGCTGATCATGACGATTAATTTAAATTTAGAACCGGGCACCGCCATCTTGAAAGAGTAGGGGGCCGACCCCATTCAACGGTACCTCCATGTGAGACTAGAGGGGATAAAACACACACGTATATATTTCTATAAAGGCCCCCCCTCTCATGTTCGGCCATAGTGAATGGCCATGATTACGCAAGCTGTATAACTATAACTTGTGCAAAAAATATAAAATGTTTATAAAAAGTCCTGAGGCTTGATAGACTTAAAGTAGATTAAGGGCCTGTTTCACCACTTCCTGATAAAGTGGCGAATAGGCTATCACTTTTTTGACAGATTCTCCATACTTTAACTGACCGGCCCTAGGTCCCTCTACATGTTCGTGATCGCTTCTTATTTGTCCATCATTGGCCAATGTTGGTCGACGTAAATTGTGCGAAAGGCGATGATAATAATATATATAATAATTATGTATTATATGATAGGTTTAAGTTTCTTAATATGTTCTTCAAAAGTCAATACATCACTCATCAACTTCTAACGTGGGCTCTACACTTGTTAACAACTTAACAAGTCGGAGTTAAAACATTGCAATGACATTGCATTTTTTTTTAATGAAATAAGGGGGCATACGAGCAAACGGGTCACCTGATGGAAAGCAACTTCCGTCGCCCATGGACACTCGCAGCATCGGAAGAGCTGCAGGTGCGTTGCCGGCCTTTTAAGAGGGAATAGGGTAATAGAGGAGGGTAGCGGATTGGGCCTCCCGTAAACTCACTCACTCGGCGAAACACAGCGCAAGCGCTGTTTTACGCCGCGGTTTTCTGTGAGAACGTGGTATTTCTCCGGTCGAGTCGGCCCATTCGCGCCGAAGCATAGCTCTCCCACGTTTATATCATCGTAAGGTAGTAAGGGTCGTCTGGAGGTCGCCAGCGTTACCCTTCAGACAGACCGACTCCTAGGGATTTAAGTTTCAACACATTTTAAGACAAACTTCTGAAATCTGATACAACTTTTTTACCCCCGGCGAATGCAGAGGGTTGTAAGTCTGACGTGTCTGTCTGTTTGTCCGTGGCATCGTAGCAGGTGGATTTTGTAATTTTTGTATTGAAGTAGGCTCTACTTATTCGTTGATTCAAACTTATAATAATTCATATTATGACAGACGGTTCGCAATAAGACGGTATCGTCATCAAATTTTAAAGTCTTGGAGGATTTTCTCTAACGCACATTCTTATTTTTTTTGACAGAAGTTTATCTGTCCTGCAGCCCCCCTAGACAAGTGCCAAGCGATCATCGTAAACGCACGCTACAAAATGTATGGGATTTGACATTAGTATTCGTAAGTATTCGCTAGCGAAGCGATGACTTATGTCAAATCGCATACATTTTGTGGCGTTAGCGTTAGCGTTTACGATAATCGCTTGCCACTTGTCTGGGGGGCAGGGTCCACTCAAAGACTTCTACTTAAACTCAGTTTAAATAGAAGTCTTTATGTCCACTAATGATTTTGATTGGCAATAGCGTCTAAATATTAAGCAATCAACAACGCTATCGAAAAAATAAAAATTGGTTGAGCGATATGAATGAAAAGGTAACAGACAGACACGCTTTACAATATTAGTATGCATTTTACTGACTTCCAAGAATGACTTCATTCAAAATACGCCTTTAGTGTAGACTAACTACTAAGTAAGCTTAGTCCATACTTGAGTAAATTTTAAGTAGTAACTACTAAGTTGCCGTTACAAAGTTTGTGGTATTAGGGACAGACAAAAAGGGGTTGTGAAGGGGCCCAAAGAAAGGGGGAAACCCACTTCCCTTCCCACACTTCTTACGCAGCTGTCCCATAGAGCCAACTTTATACAAGTTTTAGCTGTTTATATTATAAACTATAATATTATATTATGGTGACTATATTAATATAATTTTAAAATGGTAACGGATAGTTTTGCTAACCTGTATATTATTTCTAATTAAAAGTGGTTATAGAAAAGAAAATAATTTATATCTTTAAACGTACATATACATAATATTATGTTTAATCATAAGGAGGACATTTTAGCAGTCTAATTTGCACTTAAACTTACAATCATTACTTAACTTTAACGCGTGTGACAAAAATGAAATGTATCGAGTTTAAGTACTAAATCTTCATTAAAATAATTAATTTATAATTAGATGTCTGCAAATGCGGCCATAAAGATATTTTATTTCAACTTTCATCGTAGCGTCTTCCATAGATCCTTAATTCGTGGCTTCGTCGTAGTCCAGTAAGAAATGTGCAACATTTAGCCGATTTCACCCTTGGATGGCCCAAGGTAACCACCGACAAGGTAACAATGAACCAAAAATGTGCAACATTTAGGGTCAATTCAGACCGCAATGTGACACGTAGGTGAATTTCTAAAGTACTGAATTGACAGATTTCAATTGCGTGAGACGTCTTGCAAATCTGCCACATCCATACGAATTTCAATGCATCTACGCGTTGCCTTGCGGTCTCAACCTCAGTCGCTTTCACCCTTGGGCCCAACCACCGGCAGAGTGCAGACCAGCAATTTACCGAAAACGTGCAACATTTAGCCACTTACCCGTGGGCTCTACCACCGACAGGGTAACAATTAACCAAAAATGTGCAACATTTAGCCACTCTTACCCTTGGGCCCTACCACCGGCTAACAGTTAGCCAATCATCCTTGTTACGAAAATAGCCGACCTTGTGGTGTGTACCGGTTCGCGCGCCTTTCGCCATGGGGTCACCGGGCTAAGCGTGTGCCGTTTGAACGTATGAGGACATGTTTATATGTAAAGGGATATATTTCGACCTGCAGGCTTAGCAAACAACAGAAGAAACGGGAATGAATGGACATACTGACAGATTTTAGTGACAAAATGGCGGATTCGGTCCTTCTATCTATGGTGACCATGCTAAGCCTCCAGAGGGACTGTAGTCTGTATAATATTATGTTTCTATCAAAATATTGAAGACGTAAATGGAAGAAGTGTGTAACGTAAACAATAATTTAAAAATTGTCGTTTTCCTGCATGGAGGCTTCAGGACCGGGAAAATGGTTTGAAATCAAATTACGCACCTAGGGCAGGAAAATAAGAAATGCCTCAGATCACATGTAACAACAAACAAATTGTGATCTGAGGCTTTCTTATTTACTGCTCGTGGTATTTTTCTCAACGACGGAGGCGGAAAACGGCAACATCATCGGTAAGCGCAGTGCAGCGGGAAGAAAGTTGACGCTCTCCGCCCGGAGGTGAGAAAAAATATTGTGATGATAATTTAGGTAACTTACAAGGTTTGTTCGAATTATGTGTTTATTTGTTAGTTAAGTATCCACTTCATTCACTTTAACGTCTTCCATTATGTTTCTATCAAAATGGATATTATGTTTCTACTATCAATAGAGATAGGTTTTAAAAGATAGGTTCGTCAGTGCTTGTAATTCCTAAGTTGAGCTTAAGTAGGGCAAAAGATTTCTAACACTGCCAACCTACCTTGTTAAATTTTATACTAAATACCAGGTAGGTAGATACACCTACACCCAATTACGTGATTAGCATTGGAAGTAGATAAACGCCTATTCATACACCTACCTACGTATTACCTGCCTAAATCTCTAAATTCTAATTATTCTCATTTACGTATTATAACACGCAGAAGATAACTAGGCAACTCGTCTAAAGGACACTCTATGGAAGCAGGTGCTAAGGTAATTTCTGTGTGTTGTACCATCAAAGAAATTGATTCATATGCAGTTGAAGGACCTACGTCATTTGGTCGGGTTATGTCAAATGTTACAGTTTGTTATCTGTCGGATGGGTTTAACGTAACGCGACCATATTACGTGGGTCCGCCATCTGCATATGAACCAACTTCTCTGATAGTACATCTAGGAAGCTGGAATCTGCACTTCACGATTTTAAACCGACTGCAAAAAATTCGGTTATTTTCGCGCAATTTTTAACCAACTGTTGAAACTGAAGTTATTTACGAAGAAAAAGACAGTTTCCGAAATTAGTAACAATAAGCTACATAAGAGGTTTTTGCGTTTTAAACATGTCCAAAGTCCCAAATCGTATATCATAGGACCCAAAATATCCCCGCAAAATCGGGTGGTGTTCTGCGCACGGCTGACGATCGATATCCCCCCATTTACCCCAAAATACCCCGGGGAGGTAAAATCCTCCCTGAAACATCGCCCAACTATTTCGGTATCAGCTGGGGTCTGGGGGGTTAGCTATAGTTCCAAGTATCATCTTTACAGAGGATTTTTGCTTATAGCCGTAGGTATAGTATAAGAAAGAGATTTAAAAGAGTTAAGGCCTGTTTCACCACTTCCTGATGAAGTGCAGGATATTAGGCTATCCATAACTTATTTGACAGATTCTCCATGTACTCTGTCAAGTCTTGTGAAAAGCCTATCCGGCACTTATCAGGAAGTGGTGAAACAGGCCCTAAAGTTCAAGAAAAAGTGAAAGCAGAAAGGATCCCTAGTACAAGACACTTGACACTTCGAAGATCCTTTAAGTAACATTGGAGAAGACCCAGGCGACCTGTAAAGTCTAAGACTAAAGACTAAAGTCTGCTTATTGAGGACTCCAGTCGTGGATAGTCACAACCGCCACGATTGCAAAGCTGCCAATACACGACGAATATTCCACTACACATATTTTGTAATGTCCCTTGTATTGGTCCTTAATGTAAACGTGTAGAGTCTGTATTAAGGAAAAATAATAACATACTTAACTATTAAAATCTACCTACTATAAAAGCTCATAACTACTACAAACAAAACAGACAACAAACAACATTCAACTCCCAAATTATTTGTTTTAAAAAAAATCTTTTCAAATTTCAAATAGGGTTTTAAAAATCGAACGTCCGTTTTTTAGACACCCTCAACGTTATTCGGCCAGTGGGGGCCTCTGCCTCGCCCCCTAGTATCGAAAAAATATCCAAAAAAATTATAGGGCCCCAGGAGGGTCGCACAAAAAATCTCTACCTAACCTAGTGGGGTGCCTTGCTTTTGTTATTTTTTTATGTTCGCCCACATAATGTTTGGTTTGAATAAATTGTTTTAAAATTCATCCAATATAAGTTTACTATAACAAATAAAACTGTTCTGATCACATAAGGATCAAGGAAAAATCTTTTACATCGGTTTTATCTGACCAGCCATTAAAAATTAAAATTTTGTGTGATACTTCTCAGTAAAGTTTTTTTGGAAGGGCTCCTTTAACAATATGTAGAGGCTGCAGAGTTTAACAATATATTGTATTAGAACCCCACTACAATGTGAATTATTGTGGTTTTTTTCTCTATTTACAATAATTGGTCACATGGTTAAACTGTGAAAGCCTCGCCTCAAAATATTGATATTTTAGTCCTCCTTTACCTGGCACGTGTAAACTTTTTAGGGATCCGCAGCCAAAGGGTTAAGACTCAAGACGAAGTCTAATCAGGGGCCGTACCACGAAACCGTTTTGAGTCTCAAACAATCGTACGAAAATGCCGCGTCCTACTCTAACAAACGTGAAATGACGTTGTTAGAGTAGGACGCGGCACTCTCGTCCGATTGTTTGAGTCTCAAAATGGTTTCGTAGTAGGCCTACTGGCTACATTTTATGAAACTTTCTGACAGTGCGAGTATCAATAAACTATGGTCGAAAGTCTTAATCCGCCCGAAATGATATCAATTTGGTGTGCCAGAATTATTATTATTATTATCAATTGCTCAATACTACACTACTTACACTATTCAGACAGACGTTATAGTTAATAGTTACAATAAGTTAAATAACCCTCCTGGCAGTCGGGTAAAAAGTCCCTTGACAGACAACTCAGACAGAGACAAGACATTGTCAAAAACTGTAGATCTGTGTTTTAGTTACGAGGTATAACAACACTTTGTATTGTGCCTCGTGTCACGGTTTAACTATAACACTATATTAAATATGATTTTTTTTGGTATTTACGGAACCCCTCCGACTCAAACTTGATTTTTTATGCTCGGCCAAGGCCTGTTTAACTTTGTGAAACCCTATAAGCGTTGTGGGGGGAGGGGGGGCGTTGCCATGGCGACCGTTACTTCCTGGAGGGCCCCTCTCTGGGCCTCCCTCCCGGGGCGCACAAAAAGGCCCCAAGTGGACTTTCACACGGAATATACTTTCAACAGCAGCTTGCTTAGTAAACTTTTTGCTCGGTTGATTTGAAATTTAAGCCAATTTATTAATGCTTATTTTTATTAGTACTAACTACTAAAAAATACTACTATTTTTCTAATCGTTAGCGAAAGAATCCGTTTGTCGGTAACCGCACATTTTTCCGTAATAAAAGCAGTCGTATGTCCTTTAATGGAAATTGGAAATACATATTCTCCATACGGCATAGCGCGTACCTTACATGAAAAAAAGGAAATACCAGAAGTCAAAAGTATCTCCATGCCTTACATGAAAAAAAAGCGTAAAACCCGAACTCACAGACATTACACACACTTCCGAATTTAAATTATTAGCACATAATTAGTATGGATTTAGTAATAGGCCTACGTCAACGCCAACAACTAATAACATGGTTTGATCAAGTAATGAACGTAGGTTCGGTCCCCTCCCTGTACTAACGGCCCCCTACGGTCACATAGCACGCTATGTCACTATGTTAACGGTTAACCTCACGAAATATGTACTGAGCTTAGCAGAACCTGCCAGTTGGCAGGTTCTGCTAAGCTCAGTACATATTTCGTATTCGTTATTCGTTACGCTATCAAATTTTTACTGGGCCTTTGTCTGCTACACCAAGCCATTCTGTGACCAAGCTTATTATGATCACCATGCTATTATAGCTGACCACAATAGCATTTCTGGCTACGAAACAATAGACAAAATGATAGATTGACAAAGAAAATCTCTTATTTTGTGCCTAAAGTCTGTCAGCATTTTACAGCAATGCTTCATCGAAATCTGTTTAGTAGTCATTGCCCGAAAGAGTTCATTTAAGGATTCTTTCACAGAGTGGTTAAGAACTAAGATCATGAATTTTCTACGTGTCAATCGCAGCGTCGAGTTCCTGACTACAAGTCATTATTAAGTATGTAGCTGTCCTCGGCCCGTTGAACCAAATTTTAACACCTCCATCGTGGTTATCGCAGACACAATATATTTTCAATTGTTATGCGGCAGCCGGCTGCCGCTTGGGGATTGATGTGTTAATAAGGATTACTCCAAAGAATCAAAGCACTTACCCAGGGCCCCCGTAAGGGCTACTGGCGCCCTTACGGGGGCCCTGGGTGTGGTAAAACAAACTCTGATCAAAATATACTAAGGACTACGAACTCACCTTTCCCGCACTCCGAACAAAACTTCTCCTTCTTCTTGTGCGTCCAACTGTGGATCTTGAGGTGGTCTTTCCGCTTGTAGCTCTTGCCGCAGAGCGGGCAGACGTGTGGTCGCTCAGGGTCGAAGCCGCCGTTGACATACGTGTCGTATGACATCTCATCCTTGGCGACCAGGAACTGCTTGGCTAATTCCACCGCCGGGTAGAAAGAATCATCGTTGCTAACGTCCGTGTCCATCTAAAACAATACAGCATTAATGTATTTTAAAAAGAATTTTAAACGCTACATCTCACACCGCGAAAACAACACTGAAAGTCCGCATTGGAATGTTATCAAGATTTTTGAAACTATACACATTACATACTCATTAGCATTACACATATTTGACTGTCATTTTTTTATAGCTTCTGATGAAACGGGGTTTTCAATATTGTAAAGCCTAAACAGTAAGCAGATTTATGAGTTCATGTTAAGTTTGTAGGGAATCATGAGAACAAATTACAAAATCGACCAATGACGCTACTGTGTTTGTAAACACTAAAAAACAACGAGTTTAGCTGTTATAAATAGAAATCCTAAGTTGCTAGAACGCCTGATTTCCTTTTTGACCTTCTTGTCGCAAATTAATCATTCTAATTCTATATTTACTATACTTACATATTACAATACTATAAAGCTTATGAGTTTGTTTGTTTGTTTGAACGCGATAATCTCATGAACTACTGGATCGATTTCAAAAATTATTTCACCAATGTATAGCTAAGATGTCCCTCGGTGCCATAGGCTACATACATATCCGCCCGTGGTATGTACATACATACCACGGGCGGAGCCGGAGCGGCCCACTAGTACATATTATAAACACACAACATTATATAATGACATTATGGCCTATCCTTATTTGGCCATAATGTGTTATAATCTCATGGCCTAACAAGGTTAGCGACTATTGCAGAGGTCTAGATTACTCTAGAGCAGTGTTTCCCAAACTTGTCGGGACCGCGACCCATCAACAAGAAAGTTTAAAGTTCGCGGCCCACCTTGTGTCATGAAGACAAAAAAAAGCAGCAGTATGTAATTGCTGCCGCAACATTTACCGTTAATTCTTATCGTAGTTCACCATTATACCACTCAAACTCATAGCACTGACGTTCACTTCTGGACTTGGGCCTTTTCTAAACCTCGTCACACACAACTATAGGATGAGTGTCGTAATAGGCTACTTGACCTATATTCAATTTCATTGAACAAATGCATATTTCTAGTAGAACTTGGCCTAGGAAACCGTATTTCACCCTTATTATCAAATAAAAGCTTATGATTGATAAATAAAGTCGATTTGAAAATATGATTTTATGAAAATAGGAATTGTACTGACGAAAACGCTTTTGCGGTACTTCCGATTTGGATGTGACGTCATCCTCATACTAATTTAATATCTTTTATTTATCGCGCTCGCTATATGTAAGTTTTTTTGTACATAAATAATAAGAATAAGCCTATTATATATTTTCTTGAATAATTCAAATAAAACATCAGTTTTATATATATTATCTCCATTTATTGTAGACGGGAAATGAAATGGCCAAAACTTTTCTCCAAAAGTTTTCAACATTACAAATGATTTCTAATTTCTTATATAAATATTTTATAATTTTTGGGCACTTTAAGACTCGTACATTTAGCACATTAAAAAAATTTCAATAAAGAGAGTTTAAAATACAAAGCGTATGACGTCACACTATGGCGGACAGTGTTTTCGGCGCCATTTAAGAGGCATATTTTTCAATAAACATTTTTATGGGTTTCTACTGTGTAAAATATTAAAATATTAGTTTTTTTTGTAAAAATGAATGATTATGAAGCGATTAGCATGAAAAAAAAAATTAGGTCAAGTAGCCTATTACGTACGAAAATCGTCCTATAGTTTCAGGGAACATCCAAATTCAACCCGCGACCCACCAGTGGGTCGCGACCCACACTTTGGGAAAAACTGCTCTAGAGCCTAGACTATAGTCTAGAATCTAGATTATGTGTCTGTTAACAACTTATCACGTACCTCATAAACATCTTCCTCATAATATTCGTATGCCATGATAGGTACTACAAATACACGATTTGCAACTACACTCTAATGCATTCAGCACCATAAAAACTATATCACTACCACTTTTAAAACGAGACTCGACGTCCGACAGAGAACGACAGACACTGCGAAACTGGTCGAAAATGTGAAAAGGGGCGTAGGTTGTAAGACCGTAGTGGGACGGGCAAAAAACTCTACCTAGCCCGGAGGGGTTTTGTTTAAGAATTGGCCTCTTTTTTATAACCTAAATGCTTTTATAAGATAGTCGACATTTTTTGTGGTGGTAAGACGTCCTATTGTGAATAGTTTTACCTAGAATTGGTGGGTAAACCTGGTAAATCCGTGGGCAGCGGGGTCTAGCGTCTACCCTTAGGAAAAAATCCCAATGTTTCGCAATCAATGCCAGTTTTGTAAAAAAAAACTGTTATGTACATAAAAAATACTTTTTATGGGTTAAGCTCCAATATAGTTGCGTGTGTATTATACGGTAAATTATACGGCTATTGCTGAACCAAAGATTTCCTTTCGTATTATTGGTCCTTATAGCCCAAAGATGGATAGAAGTGGAGCCACCGCGATTTTTGATGTTAGTTTTTTTTCAAATTTTAGCAGCTTCTACTCTAGAGGAAAATAGAGTCTCAATCTGTAGGAGGAGGCGTTAATTATGGCACTACATATTCCAAGTTCGGTACCATATTCGGATGACTTAAGAATGCTAAATTCATTTTAGGACTCGTATTTGCACGATATATTTGTTAAACAACGTAAAAAGAAGAAGAAGAAAAGCCTTATTTAAACGCGCTAATCTTAGTATGAGTGAGAATATAGGCGAAGAAATAGAAGAAATGTGAAAAAAACGGTGGAAATTATTTGAAAGGGCTTATTTCGCGAACTACTGGAGCAATTTTTCTGTTATTTGGCACAGATAAAAAGTAGGCACGTGAAGGATCATAGGCTATTTATTGTGGACTAATTTGTCTGTGAAATATCTTAACTACGCGGGCGAAGCCGCGTGGAACGTCTAGTAATATTATAAAGCTGAAGAGTTTGTTTGTTTGAACGGGAACTACCCATCCGATCTGAAAGAATCTTTTAGTGTTTGATAGCCTAATTATCGAGGAAGGCTATAGGCTATATTTTATCACGCTAAGACTAATAGGAGCAAAGATATAGAGGAAAATATTGTGAAAATAAAGCTGAAGAGTTTGTTAGTTTGTTTGTTTGAACACGCTCTTGAATCTCAAGAAGTGCTGGTCCGATTTGAAAAATCTTTCAGTGTTTGATAGCATGTTTATCGTGGAAGGTTATAAGCTATATTTTATCACGCTAAGACCGATTAGAGCAAAGATACAGAGGAAAATGTAAAAAAAAACGGGGAAAATTATTTGAAAGGGCTAATATCTCACAGACTACTGGAGCAATTTTTATGTTATTTGACACGAATATTATATAGCAGACTACGTGAGACATGGGTTATTATTTATTTATTTGTGAAAAATATTAGATTTCCGTGAAATTCCAGATTTACGGGGGCGAAGCCGCGCGGATCATCTTATGTATAATGCTCCATTCATCACCATGTCTTTGGCATGCAGAATAATGCGTCTATCAGCCTCCTTATATTAATACTAGACTATACATCTAAATCCTACGCAGTTATTGACCTCAGACTTTGTTAAAGCTAATCCCCCCCCCCCCCCCTGCCACACCCGCATGAAATATTCAGGTGGCTCCACATCGTAAACCCATCTTAGGGATATAAAGATCAATCCTGCCAAAGGAAATCTTTGGTTCAGCAAAAGCCGTATTCCTCGTTTTTTTGTCGTGACTCGTGTACGTACACGACTTACGCACACGCTCAGAGCTGCCCACTAACTCTGGAAAACCCTGTAAGGGGGTAATACCCCCCTAAGTATATGAAGCTTTTTCGTGGAAGCATTCGTCTGCAGTGAGTAATCAGTACAAAAAGCCCTTAAATCATAGAGTTATTATGTAGTAGTACAACATAATAACTATGCCTTAAATATTATTTTTTTAAATATTTTAAGGCTTTTGACTTCCTGTTGAAGTGTGATGCGAATAGACTATAGGTAAATTAAGTAAATGGTCATTTCTTAATGGGTTAGCTTTAACTTGTGTGAACTGATCATTAATCAACTGTTTTAGACCATACGATCGTCAGAAGTCTTCGTCGCCCCTACTTGCAATCTTATATCGACTCTAGTTTTCCAATTATTATTATTTTTAACAAAAAATTAAAACCGACTTCCAAGGTAAAAACAATAATAACATTAATGTGAACTAAAAAGTATTAAATAATTTTTACTATCTAATAGTGCCTTTTTCCGAATTCGGCTAAACCTCAACTATTTCTGTACTCAATCTTCATTATTTTGAAGTCGGTACCAGATAGCTGAATCTTCAGTCCTCTGACAGTATATTTAAAATTTTTGGAACTGGCACCGACTTCAAAATTATGAAGATTGAGTACAGAAATAGTTGAGGTTTAGCCGAATTCGGAAAAAGGCACTATTAGATAGTAAAAATTATTTAATACTTTTTAGTTCACATTAATGTTATTATTGTTTTTACCTTGGAAGTCGGTTTTAATTTTTTGTTAAAAATAATAATAATTTCACTCTTTTTAGTTACACTAGTAGATAAATCTTCGCGTATATTTTACGTATCTTATTACAATTTGTTAAGAGTCACAACTCACACTCACAAAATAATATAATATTATCAGTGAAGTGAACATATTGTGCTAAGTAATTTAACAA
The DNA here is from genome assembly GCA_937595015.1 of Polyommatus icarus. Lineage (NCBI taxonomy): Eukaryota > Metazoa > Arthropoda > Insecta > Lepidoptera > Lycaenidae > Polyommatus > Polyommatus icarus. Next base: position 4,551,995 of record OW569330.1, on the reverse strand, counting down.
TTTTAAAATTTCAAGCCCGAAGCGGTCACCGGCGATTGCGATAACAATAGAAAGGCTATTGTGTCTCGTTTTTCCACGATCGAAGGATCTATCAGATAAAAAATTGTACAAACTTGCATAGGATGTAGCGTAGCATAATATTTAATATTATCATAATTATTGACAGCTGTTCTTGTTATTAAGAATTCAAATCGATAGGTACTTAGTGCACCATCTATCGATTAATAAGTATAACTAATTAAAAAGACACTTAATGACTTTGTTTTGTTTAAATGCTCTTTTTAAAATAACTTTATTTTAATTCTATTTGTCTATTAAAATTTTATAAAGTAGTAAAGTATTCGATCTGTATATTATAAAGTAGTTAGTAAAGTATTCGATATTCTGTCTTCGCGCGGCGGCGCTGGGCGGCGACCGACGCCGACCGCCGTATATTAAAAACAAACAGGTGTTGTTAATTGTTATACAGTACATCATTATTATTATTAGTATATCCATACCTATGCCTTGTACTATTATCTATTCTGTGCCATGAGACATTCGTGGCCTTAACACGACGTGGTAATGATGATGATGACGATGATGATGATGATGATTATGATGATGAATATGAATTGCATAGTAGTTTATGCTTTCTGTTCTTAAAACAACGCCGAAACTCCCAAACGTGTATCTATAAGGAATCAGGAGTTCTCTCAGCATCATCGAAACCATGGTATACCTTGACCCAATATTTGACTTTTTGGTAGCGTATTCTTAGTACACTTCACATAAAACCAAAATCACCATATGTTTCCATATAAATTTCGAGGAGTTCCCTCGATTACTCATGGATCCCATCATCAGGTCACCACCTTTGTGAAAATGGGACCAAATTGGAGTGAAACCTAATACAACAAAACAAAAATTTCGAAAATCGGTTCACAAACGGCGGAGTAATCGTTGAACATACAAAAATAAAAAAAAAAAAAAAAAAAAAAATATCCACAGCCGAACATATAACCTCCTCGTTTTTTGGAAGTCGGTTAAAAATAGAGTTCACTTTTCCACAAAACGTGATATTTCCCTGTAGTCAAGTTTAGTTGAAAAGTAGACTCTGTTTTGAGTGCATTAGAGTTTATAATCATAATTTCAATGATGGGTGACAAGTACTAGGCATTTTTGTAGATCGTACAACTTTAGAAGCTCCAAATCGGCAAAGGACCTTGCGAACCATCCAACCTTGCCAATGTATGTATAATGTATATTGTATAATCGTCATCCTAAAGGAACCTACATTATAGTTTGTGAAGCCTCTGCTGTGCCCTTGGTCAACCAACACTATGAACTCTATTTATGCTCATCAGAATCAGCCTAGTAGCTTTAGAGCACTTTCGATGCAGCAAACAAACAACTACATGGTTTTTAGGGTTCCGTACCTCAAAAGGAAAAAAACGGAACCCTTATAGGATCACTTTGTTGTCCGTCTGTCCGTCTGTCAAGACCCTTTTTCTCAGGAACGCGTGGAGGTATGAAGCTGAAATTTATATCAATTACTCAGGTCTACTGTCCCTTGAAGCTGTGAAAAAATCAAACTTCTAAGCCAACGCAATCAAAAGATACAGCCGTTTATGCCGCAAATTTTCGACACTTGCAAGGGAATCAAAACCTACAGGGTGCTTCCCGTGAACTCAGAATCTTGAAATTTGGTACGAAGCAACGTCTTATAGCATAGATAAAGGAAAAATTACGAAAACCATAAATTTTTAGTTGCATCACATAATATATATTTTTTTAATAATTTTAAACTTACTACCCATTTCCTCATACTCGATTGTCGTAATGAACGAACTTTGTAAACCTTGCAGGTTTGTACGGAACCCTCGGTGCGCGAGTCCGACTCGCACTTGGCCGGTTTTTTTTTGTATAATATGTATACTCTTCTTGATGATGATGATGTAAAATATGTTAACCGCTACTATTATATAGTAGCCGACCATAATAATCCTTCTAAATTAAATATCACAAGTGTTAAACAGTGTAAAGGCTCTACAATAGCACTATAAGTTGGTAGAGTTAACATTTTTTGTTTACGTCCAGATCAAAATGAAACAAAACGGAACAGTGATGATCAATTTTATTATTTAATTTCCCTTCAGTTTTGAAAGTGGAATCCTATATTTGCTTGTTATAGCGATTATTGCTTGCAGAACTGGATATTTCAAAAAATATTTTCCGTAAAAATCGCAAAAATAACAGCTTGTTAGCAGCTAGCGCCCACCCCGAGAGGATTAGTGAGTGGGGTGCGAAAGGGGTTATCCCCTTGGGTTATGCCACCCCGTACATAACCCCTATATACTATGTATGTACCCTGTCTTATGTACTGTCTAGGCTGTAGGTGGGTTCGTCGGTGTAACGCGAATACATGTGTTACTGACCTAAATATTAATTGATATGACTATTATTATACCAAATGGGTTGTTACTTGTTATTATTCCTACATCCATTTTTAACCAAGCACGACGACAAAAGGGTTTTCTTTTTAAGTTTGGTATTCTATTCGTCCTTACCATTAAGGCACGGAACCCTAAAAGGTATTGTATAACACTGTAAATTGTAATGTATTATTAGAACAGGTACAGTCGACGGCAAATCTGTTTTAACACTTTTGCACTTTATTCTCGAGTTGAGTAAGAGCGACACCCCATTGTTTCGGTGGTAACATTAGTAGTGCATTGTGGAAATGCGAAATAGAAATACTGACAGATTGAAGGGACAAAATTATATTTCTTTTGTCTATCACTTTATATTATTCTTGACTAGAAAGAAACCGTTCGATGATGACCATGCTAAGCATACTTGAATAAGAATGATTTTGACTACACATTGGACAGTATATATACTTATAATGGCTTTTGTAGAATATTCTATTATTCTACTTTAGAAACATTCCCACTTGCACAAAAACTTCTCACAGTTCACAGGTAACGGACCCCTTTGGTCCCCACTTAAATGGGGAGCTCCCCTTTAGGGTAAACGGGAGATCCCCTTTGCCGCGCGTGTAGGGGGGACTAAAATTACTTCAACAATATGGATCGCCGGATCTGGCTTGGCAATTTTAGACTTTATTTCTTGGCAATAACTCATAAAAATAGCGTTCTTAAGTTGTCGCAATATAGGTAGGTAAAGTAGATAGAAATAGAAAAAAAACATACAAAATATTAAATTCCGTTTCGTTAGTTTAGTAGGTACTTGTTATTCTTGGTTTAAAGTGTATAAGACTATCCCTAGTCCCTACAAACTATTCCTAGGCTCTACAATCCATATTATTATCATTGTTAAAAGAAAATTACATCTTAGATACCCGTATAGAGTTACAGGAATCCAGCGAAACTCGAAAGAAACGTTATGCCAAACTTATATGACGCTCACAACTTATTTGTGCCAAAAATCACGCGGAAACCCTACATTTTTCCGGGATAAAAATAGCTTATGCATCTCCTTTAACCAAATTCCAGCAAAATTGGTTCAGCGGTTTGGGCGTGAAGAGGTAACAGACAGACAGAGAGAAACCCTTTCGCATTTATAATATTAGTAGGGTTAGTAATTTAATTTGTCTATGGTATGGTAGATCTCTATCATACTTAATAACTATAACTTATAAGGCGCAGCGCAGACGACAGACTATACGTGACGCACTTTTTAGTCTGTGGGAAATAATATTATGCAGTAACGCACACGATGTGCAAAAAGTCTGCATATAATTGCATACTAGGTTCTATTTCCACAAACAAAAAGTGCGTCACGGATAGTCTGTCGTCTGCGCTGCGCCTTAAGGTCAATTATGCTCATGCGGTGATTTCAAGCTTAATTCTGTGCAGCTCTCACATTGGCAGTTTTGCAAGCGTGGGCTATATGGCTTGTGGCGTCGCAATACGCACTTTTTTTTTTTTTTTTTTTTTTTTATTTATTGAAGTTAACAAACAGTAACCATAGTATATAATTATTATAAATATTGTTTAAGCTTTAACAAAAACTTAGTAACTACGGAACCAACAGCGTTAACTACAAATTAAAACTTGTAGGGGCATAGGCTCTTTGGGCGGGTGGTGAAACACCTTTGACACGATAGAGGTCTGTATTTGGTATTAGTTAGCACTCACAATTTTTGGTTTTCTTAACAGCATCACAGATGGTAAAGATATCTTATTACTGTAGTCTGTGTTTTTAAATCGATGTAAATAAGCAAAAAATAACTTAGAAAAGGTTTCATCGAATAGGCCTCGAAACTTCTGGACCTATATTGATACAATCTGGCACAGATGTATCTCCTTTAATAAAAGCATTCATTCAGCGAGTAACTAAACTAGGTATCCTCGTCTGTCATATTGGAAAAGCCATACGACAGACAAAGACAATACCTTAAGGCCGTGTTCAGACCGAATTGACTATACGCCGCTGAATGTAAGTAGGCTCACTGTGAGCCCCAGTGTGAACGTGAAAATATTACACGGTATCGAATGTCCGCGCCTACGCCTAGCGTAATGGCGTATTGTCCGTTAGGACTTAGGTGTGAACGAAAAAGTGAATATGTATGGAAATACAATAAACTGCGTAACGCTCGCTCACATTCAGCGGCGTACAGTCAGTTTGGTGTGAACACGGCCTAAATACTCTGGGTAGTAGTACTGACAGAGTACGAGATTTTCACGCAGACGAAATTACTATTCTTTAGGCATAGTGTTTCAATGACACAACAAACAGTACCGTTATCATCTTCCCAACAGTAACATACAGTGGGCAGTCGACCTACGTAACCGGTTGGCAATGGTCTCTGTAACTTATTACAGATTACTACATAGTACATACTATAATACTATGAGTAATAGTTCAAAGCTACTTAGCTTTTACAAAAATGCTCTTTAGTTAAAATATATGAATTACATATAATGTTAAAGTAGCTCAGAGTTCAGACTGTTATTTTAATTTAAATCTGATTGGACTTTGGATGACTTTTAAGCACTCCTAAACCATATTGAAAAATAGTTTTTTCAATATGGTTTAGGAGTGCCTGAAAAAATTGTACAATAAGATTGAAAGACGCGGCAATTTAAAAAAAAGCTCCATATTAACCCTAGATACGTAATATTGGGCAATAACATTGATCGTCTAGCGGTCCGCTTAGAGAAGATAACTAAATGGTCCATGGCTTTACAGTCTAAGCAAGAGCTCAAGGAATGGGGTCACAGACTATGCAGGAAGCAATGGGCTAAGACCCCTGGCCTTGAACACTCCAAGGCACTAATTCCTGGCTTCAACAAGAAACTATCAGAATTAGTGCTCACCCTGGGTAGGAACCAATTAAGAATCCTTACCAGAAGCCTAACTGGGCACTGCAAGCTCAACAAACACCTAAACAGAATGGGTATTTGTAGCATAACGACTTGCAGATTCTGTGAGGAGGAGGATGAAACACCTATTCACCTTCTCCTCGACTGTCCTGCTCTACTACAGAGCAGGAACAGGCACCTTGGTCGCCACGAATACTCACCCACAGAGGAAATTCGTGGCACCAACCCCAACCATATCGTTCAATTTATGAGCAGTATTGAGTTGGGGATGATTCTCTAGTGCGAAGGAGTTACAATAGATCCTCATGGGTCGCAGTGACGCCAGGGCTATAGCAGCTGCCTTCTTTGTAATAAAAAAAAATTGCTTTACAGAGCAAAAATACCCTAAAGGCAAACTTTACATGCAAATTGTGCGAAGTACAGATGACAAGCGCTCAACTCGGTACCGTCGAGGAAATTGATTCCTAGGCAGATAACGGACTTACGCGACGTCATCTGGTTATATTACGGTTAATATGGTATTATAGCTGTGCTACAGCCAATACCATATTAACGACCAAATTGCTTAGGTCCGTCATCTGCCTAGGAGTCAACTTCTCTGGTAGTAGAACAATAAATAGAATATGACGCCCGCAATTGCGCCAAAATTCGTTTATCGCGCAGGAACCGTACATTTTTTCCGTTCCGTTTTCGGGATAAAAAAGTGTCGTATGTCCTTTCCCGGGACTCAAAATATCTCCATACCAAATTTCAGCAAAATCGGTTCAGCGGATTGGGCGTGGAGAGGTAACACGGACAGACAGACGGATAGATAGAGTCACACTTTCGCATTTAAAATATTAAGTATTTTATTTATTTCCATACTTATTTCTACCATTAGTTTACCCCAATCCGATAGAAACATACAAATAAATGTATATTTGAACAAACATGATCTCTATTCTCTATTCATTTTACAAACCAACGCTTTTTATTAGTAGGAAATCTGAAAATGTTGTTAGAAAACCGCGCGTATATATCATTTTAGAAGGTTATCGAAATATGACCGGGATTTTGAAGTACATAGCGGTAGGTACTTGTAAAGTAAATAATGTAAGGGACCGAAAGGAGGGAGACCCACCCTCTAAACTGGGGGTCTCGAGGGTATTATAGGGGTGCTATTTTATCTCTCACATTTAACGCTAAATATAGAACTTGGCTCTATACGACTTCTATAGAGAGCATGGCCTGGGCAAATCGAATATCATTATTAAAAATCACCATGTGTGACTGAGAATTGAAACGCCACTTAAGAAACTCTTATTGAAGATTTGCAGTTTGCTTAAGAAACTCTTATTGAAGGGTCGTTTTGATCTGGAAAATATATTGCTGGCGACAGTCCGTTTTACAGTGCGCGGCAGAAAGTTACGCGAAAAATGCACTGTGGAAGACTGCCACTCACCATCGTATTTTGATTTGCATTGTTCTAAAAACGCGCGGTAAGTTGTCGAGTCGTGCGATTTCTGGGGGCTGGGGTCGTACCACGAAACTGTTATGAGACTCATACAATCGAAAGAGAATGCTGCGTCCTGCTCTAACAGCGTCATTTCACAGTTGTTAGAGTAGGACGCGGCATTTTCATTGGATTGTTTGAGTCTCAAAACAGTTTCGTCGTACGGCCCCTGATTCGCAAGCATCGAATCTCACGCCCTGCGATAGAAACGACTTCGAGAATTGAGAATCGAGCCCCTGGGGCTTAGTCACTTATGTATAGGGCCCCCGTAAGGGGTACTGGCGCCTGTGTGCAAAAAAAGGATTTTGGCGCCCCTTTAGGCGAATTTTTGGGTCCTTGCTTTTGGTGCCCCTAAAGATGGCGATTTGGCGCCCCTAGAGAATGGCGCCCGTGTGCATTGCACATATTGCACATATGATAGCGGGGGCCCTGCTGAGTTATGTATCTAAACTTACCTCAGCAGTATGATCGCTCTCTGTGTTCCCTATGTCTGATTCCTTGTACTCCTCATCATCATTAACCTCCATCTTGATGTCAGTCAGACCCAAGTCACCGATCACACCGTGCTCCATTATGTGTTTGTTGTGTGTCTGTACGTGCTTCTGTAGGTGGTCTTTCCGGTTGAATTCTATAATAAAAGATGCCTTTAATTGAAATAAACAGATATTTTAATTTATCTGTGTAATATGATCAGTGACGACTGATGACTGATGAGTGATGACTGATGACAAAGCAATGCTATTTTAAACTTGCCAATACCATCCATATACATATATGTAAAAGAAACAAAATATAAGTGTCTGAATAAAGGATTACTTTATTTTATTTATTTATTTAATACCATCCATACTAATATTACAAATGCGAACGAGAGTCTGTCTGTCTGTAACTTCTTCACACCCAAAACATTGAACTGAGTTTGCTGAAGTTTGGTACAGACTACAGACTATAGAATTTACTATGCTATAGAGGTTCCATTGAAGAAATTGATTCATAGGCAGTTGACAATAATAACCTACATAATTTGGATGGATTATATCAATTCAATATTAGCCATGACTCATTCAGAAATTTATTTGCTGAGTTTGACGTAACTCTATCTGCTTGTGAATCAACTTCTCTGATAGTATAATATAGAGTTCTGGAAAAGAACATGGGATTTGTATCTCAGAAAAATTGTTGAACAGATAAACGAATTTTAGTACAATTGAGTTGTGGGTGTCTTCTAGTACATGATAAACTATAACATTTTATAATACCACGAATCTAAAACTACCCATACATGATATCTACTCCAAGTATGTATATGGAATAGCTGCACTGCACATGCTGCCATTAAGTTTGAAACTTCAAAAACTAGATGACTAACTTAACTTAAAATTAGTTTATTTTGCGCGGGAATCATACATTTTTTCAGGATAAAAAAAGACGGTTGGAGAGTAGTGTTTTGTGTCGAACTCGAACTCGACTTGAACTCGACTCGAATTCGATTGTCTGTAAAGTCGGTTTACTGACGATAGTTGAACGTGACAACGTCATAGCCTTAAATGGAACGCCTCAGAGCGAGGTAACGCCGCATATTGCGTCATGTTTTTTCGTGCGCGCAGCCCATATCGAATTATAAGACGTTGTCACGTCAAACAATACCATACCAAATTTCAGCAAAATCTGTTCAGCGGTTTGATCATGAAGACGTAACAGACAGACACATATTTGCATTTATAATATAAACAATAATGGATTCTATGTTTTAAATGTACTTACTTTTACTACAGATTGGACACGCTAGAACCTTAACATCAGAGTGGATGGTGACGTGTATGTTGAGATGCTCTTTCCGCTTGAACGCCTTCCCACACTCCGGGCAGACGTGTGGCCTTATCCCGGTGTGTTCTTGCATGTGTCTATCTAAATGCTCTTTCCTTTTCAAGCTGCAATAAAATACAATTTATAAGGTACATAAGGTAAATGACTAGTAGATTGGACAGTACCAGTCATTGGAAAAAGCACAAAAACACAATATTTATTAATGTTGTTTTTAAAGAAAAACAGTCAGTTTTTAAAGCAAAATTAATATGCTGTTTTTGTGGTTTTTCCAATGACTGGTACTGTCCAATCTACTAGTCATTTACCCTAATTTATAAGTAGATATAAAGCAACATGGATATTTTTTTAGGTGCAATTTAAACAAAAGTAACTAAGATTTGCAGACACACAGAGAGTAGTATGATGATATTATAGGCATGAAAATAAATGAATTATGAATTGAAGACGTGAGTGGAAGAATCAAACAAGTAACATTTCGTAACCCTTTCTTTTTCCCTATTTATTTTAATAAAACTTGTAACTTATCTTCTTCATAACCTAGCTAATGTAGGTATCTGGCTACACATATAATCCATAGTTTTTCAATTTCAAATATTTTTTCTGCCTTCATTGCCTTCATTTAAGCAAAAAAAACGGGAAGTTTTTGCATGTTACTTACCTTATTCTTCCACTCACGTCTTGAATTGTTAATAAACATTATTTGGCAATGGGGGGTATTGTTTGGAGTGTTAAACACTCCAAAAATCCCACCCAACATAATATCAAAACTGCAATAAAATTTAGATAAACAGAAACAGGCAAAGTTGGCAAACAAGCATGTTTTAAATTTTGCCATGTTCTCCATTTCATATTTTAAATTATTCCCCTGATCGCGGTTTCTTGGAAATCTACTGTTATTCTATTGTTATTGTGGTCGAATTTGACCACTTGGGGCTTGACGGGGTAAAGAAAGAAAATACATTAATATCTTGACATTATCATCATGTAATCATGAAATTACATACTAATGCACATAATACACTGTTGCAAGGGAGCCTTAGGACTAAATAACATTCCTAATATTTAGATTAAGTATGTCATGCTGTGAGGGATTTATTACGTGTGCAATAGAATCTAAAGAAATAACTTAAAAAACATACCCCTTCCCACAGACTTCACACACGAATTTAAATTCATCATAGTGTGATATCAGATGAAGTTGTAGATTGTCCTTCTCATCATACTCCTGCGAGCACTCTACACATGTGAATATTGTCTGTCCGTCTTCATTCTGGCTCACTATTGCCACTCTGTTATGAGCATAATGTTTTTTAACACTAATCTCTGACTCTTTGTCTAAAGAAACAAAACAATAACATAAGAAATTAAAGCTCTACAAGCATAGAAAATTTTAATTCTTTTGGGTTTAAATATTTTTTTTACTTTGATAAAAATAAAAATTACTTATTAGTGATTGGAAAACGAAATTAAATTATTTTTGAAAAGTATTACTTTTTAGAATTATTGTTTTTAAATAAATGAATAAAAAATTACCTTCTATGTTACTACACATTGTTACTATACATTTAGAACTCAAGATAGAAAAAAGTCGTAAGCCTCGCTATAGTTGCGTTCTGAATTTGAAAATAAAATCTCGAAATAAGTTTCTCCCCTAACAATGTGCCGCTGCCCGCTAACGGTAATCTTAGCCCGATCCCCTCCGAATAGGGGTTGACTACCCTTTGTCAGCTGCCTACCCCGGCATGTAGGGGGCGGGCTGCGACCCCACTTTATACGCTCCGAAATAGCTTTGTTATTCGTGGCACTGACGTATTTTTTATGCCCGTTTTTTACATTCGAAAATTCGAGCGTACAATTGACTGGTAATTATTGTACTTTGTAGATAGGCGGGAAAAGTTGAGATCACTGTTTTCACCCACTTTTACAACACTTTTTCATACTTTAGTTTTCCATTTGTGTAGTCAAAATTATTATGTATCGTTAGTTATTGCAAAGATAAAAAGTTTACGGCTCTATTATCACTGTTTATAAGCCTGGTAATAAGCAAAAAAACATTTAGGTCACAGTAAAATACTTCGGTTGTATGTACCGAAAACGAAGCACCTGCGTGCGTCACCGAACAAACGCAAACACAAACTGACATTTTCACAGATTACTAGTATATATTTGGACGTTTTAAATAAAAATTGAACTGTCAAGTTGACAGTTCCATTTTTTTTTGTTCTTGTTATGGCGCTCGGCTTTAAACTATGGCCAGTGTCAAGTATTGGCGGGAAAAAATATTTTTTCGTAAAAAAATGACAAAATTTTCAAGTCATTTTTCCAGATTATCGTCAAGTCGAAAGTCTAATCAAAGTCTAAAAAGTAGTCGGTAAAGTCAACGAGTCAAGTCAGTTGTTTTAGTAAAGTGGTAGACTAGACCCTTTACTAAAACTTTCGATGGAGTTTTGGAGGGAACACAAAATGGCACGTTTCTTGAAGTTGTATCACTTGCCCACACTTGTGCACGACAACGAATATTTAATGGTTAATATTCTACCAACATTACACATTAAAAACCGAAATAACACAATTTTAGGAAATTAAATACAAAAACACAACATCACTCTTTCGTATTCCCGGCAAAACTCCGTACAATTTTTATTGACAGTGTCAACTGGCATGTCAAGTGTCAAGTGGCATTGACAGCTATTTTTCTAGCCTCCAGATAAGGGCTATGACTTGAACTTGTATGGGTTTTTTTTTAATTTTTTCATGTTTTTTACAGTTAAAATTTTGACAATAACCATCTTGCAAAAAAATGTGAAAATGTGAAAACTGAAAACTCAAACGGATGAGTTCTGTCGGGAATGTCAAAGAGTAATGTTGTGTTTTTGTATTATTTTCCTAAAATTGTGCTAACTGCATCATCATTGGTAGCAGGCAGCTGATTGCTAAAGTCGACTGGGCTAACTTACCTGAAATAAATCTTGACGGGTCTATCATTCCCTATAGCCCCTCCGTTCACAACCTCGGGATATACATTGACCGCACTCTTTCATGGAAGACCCAAACTCAAGAACTCCGCAAGAAGCTGTTCGCTGCCACTGCCTCTCTCAGACGCCTCAGTTACTTCCTTCCTGTATCAACTAAAATCTCACTAGTTCACGCTCTTCTTTTTCCCATCTTAGACTACGCAGATGTCAGCTACAGTGACCTCAACGAACAACTTCTTTCTTCCCTAGAACGCCTGCAAAATCTTTGCATCCGATTTATCTTCGGCCTACGAAAATATGATCACATATTAACTACCTACCGGACAGAGCTAAAGTGGCTACCTGTGAAGTTGCGTCGGAATACACACATTCTCCATCCTTCTTTACAATATTTTATTTAATCCAAAATCTCCCGCTTACCTCAAACAAAACTTTACCTTTCTTGGACACAAACATCCTACACTTCGCTCTGCTAATAAACTGACTCTTGCCTTCCCTTCTCACAACACTAACTTCTATGACTCTTCCTTCACCGTCTCTGCTATCCGTCTGTGGAATGCTCTACCCGAAAGCATACAAAATTCCAAATCTATAAATACTTTCAAGAAAAGACTTAAGCAACACTACTTAGATCTATCTGCGAACTCTTAAAACTCTGAATTCTTTTATTTTCTTCTTCGTATCATTATATGTTTATTTTGTTTATTAATAGAAATTGTATCCATTATATTTATTTATCTTATTATAAATTATATATTATATCTCATTTTATCATTTCATTATTTGTTATCTTTGTTTTTAATTAATATTTTCTGTTATTTTTTTATTAATTAAGTTTATGGTTGCCTGGAAGAAACTGCTTCCAGCAGTAAGGCCGCCATTTCAAACTGTTTTCATTCTTTGTAACTTTTGTAAACTGACTTTTTTAATTAGCGGTTTGAATAAAGAGTTTTTTATTTTTTTATTTATTTAACTGGGTTTTTTAATGTGTATATTGTGTAAATTACATTACCTATTGGTGGGAACTGGGATATTTACCATTAGATATTCGTTTTCGTGCACAATTAGTGTAGGAAACTGATGCAATATCCAAAAACGTGCTATTTTGTGTTCCCTCCAAAACTCCATCACAAACAAATATATCCAGTTTCCGTAAAGCGTCTACCACTTTACTGAATCGACCGACTCGACTTCTTGAATGTATTGACTTTAACTTAGACTTTGACTAGACTTTAGAAATTAGACCTGACATTATTTTGTAGAATATTCTTTTCCCGCCATATTTATACTGGTAACTGGACACTGGCCATGGTTTTATAGCCGAAGTGCCATATTAAGAAAAAAAAGAACGAAAAAACTCAAATGTCATTTATCAATGTTAGTGTCATGTCTACAAATATATAATAGTAATCTGTGGTGTCATGTACATGTGATCGAGTTCAGGCCGCGAATTTTCACAAAAATCATTTAAACACAGATTACTAGTATATATTTGTAGACATTTAAATTATAAATACAACACAAACCTCCGCTTGTGAGTTGTGACAATGGATTACGAAAAACAACTTGAAAATCTTGCCATAAACTTGTTCGAAATCGACGCTGTTAAATTTGGAGATTTTACTACTAAAACTGGTTTAAAAACACCCATTTACTTTGATTTAAGGGTTATTGTTAGCTACCCTAAAATAATGGTAAGCATAGAAACTGTTTAATTACAGATTAAAATGTATTTTTCATACAATTTCCCAAGTTTGTAACCTTTATGTTTTTATAGGACTCGATATCTCAGTTACTGTATGAATTTGCAGTAAAGGATAACAACTGCGATCATTTGTGTGGAGTTCCATACACAGCCCTGCCAGTCGCTACATTACTGAGCATTAAAGCGAAAAAGCCAATGCTTATGCGACGAAAAGAATCTAAATCATATGGAACTAAGAAAATGATTGAAGGTCATTATAAACAGGGCGACACGTGCCTAATTATAGAAGACGTCGTAACATCAGGCTCTAGTGTATTGGAAACTATAAATGACCTCAGAAAAGAAGGGCTTAGAGCGGAGGAAGCTATTGTGATATTAGACAGGGAACAAACTGGAAGAAAAAATTTAGAAGACAACAATGTGAAGCTGAAATCACTGTTCACAATGACACAGCTTTTGAAAATATTAGTTGCAAACAAAAAAATAACTGAAGAAATGAGTGCTGATGTTAAATCTTACTTGCAGAATGTTCAAGCCCCTGTAATTGGTAAGCATTAATCCTTCAGGCCCCACGCGAGCACCGGTGATCGCGAGAACAAAAGTATACAATGGGAATTCCTAGAACCTCCGATCAAAGGATTAATCCTTTTGTAGTCCTAGGAATTCCCATTGTATTCTTTTGTTCTCGCGATCACTGGTGCTCGCACAGGGCCTGAAGGATTAATATTTAAACAATGTCAAACAAAACATAATATTATTCATTACAAAGCTATGATTAATTTAAAAAATGTTTTTACAGCTACCAGTGTCCAGAGGACTCTAATACCATATGAGAAGCGAGCAGAACAAGCTACAAATGTTATAGCAAAGAAGCTTTTTAACATTATGGCAGTCAAAAAAACAAACCTTTGCTTGTCTGTGGATCTTACTGCTTGTGCCCAGATACTAAACCTTGTGGAAGAAGTAGGGGACCATATTTGTTTATTAAAAACCCATATCGATATAATTGAAGATTTCCACTTGGATTTTATAAAGAAAATTAAAGAGATGGCACAAAGACACAATTTTTTGATTTTGGAAGACAGAAAATATGCTGACATTGGCAACACCGTGTCTCTACAACATACAAAGGGCTTGTACAAAATAAATGAGTGGGCAGACTGTGTCACTGCCCATTCATTGCCCGGGGAAGGAATTTTGAAGGCTCTAAATGATGATAATGAAAGAGGGGTCTTCTTGTTAGCTGAAATGAGTTCTGAGGTAAGCTATATATTAATCCTTTGATTGGAGGTTCTGGGAATTCCCATTGTATTCTTTTGTTCTCGCGATCACCGGTGCTCGCGTGTAAAATATGTATTTTTAACAGTTATTTCTAATGCAACCTTTGTTATATTTTTTCATTGCCTGACGGCCATTCCCAATATTTGATCTATCTCTGGTTTCGCCCTACTAGAGATAGGAATAGTTACCTATCTTATGTCAATTTAATGTTAGCTGTGAATTGTGATCGGTCGTATGTCAAAACAGAGATAGATATTCAATATATTGGGAATGGCCGTAAGACTTAAGAGGTTAACCGATTCATGGCCAATGCCGCGCCCAGCGCGTCATTCAAAAAGTTTTAGTGAGGCCGATGACGCGCCAGACGCGGCATATAAGAATTGTTAAAAAACACGTTAAAACTAATTTATTATACTGTAATTACAATTCCCTTGTCTAAATATACATGTTGAACTCAATTTTATGCGTGGCCGTTTATTTTAGAATTAAAGGCTACTAGTCAGAGATCGTCAATCATTGGTTCACTCGAAGAAACCTTACTTTTCTGCGATTAGCGTATTTATGAAACTTTTTTTTCTTATTAACACTCATCTTCATCAGCGTCAGTAATTTAGCTTCGATGCTACTGTCTGTTGAGTTATTTTTTGCGTCATGACAAATACGAGAACTTTCAATTACTTAATGTCCTTTTCAATGTAAAGTTTTGCAATATTGAGTGACTATATTCTGGAAAACTTTCATTCTCCTTATTGTCGTTTTCCAGGCAATATTCATTTGAGTATGTTTGTAAATCGTGGCTGGCTATATTCAGGAAAGTCATTATGTTCCTGCTGACTATCCAAAACAAACGTATTTTATTTGTTTAAATAAACGATTTTCTGAGAGCTCTTAAATTTTAATACAAATTTATATTGTCATAGCTACACAACTACTCTAAGTTATTTATTCTTTAACTAAAATAGATGAAGTTGCTAGTCATAATAAATCCCACAACCTTTACGGAAAAACTATCATGCCTATTGATTTGTGCTTTAACATGTAATTAGGGTTCTAACTTCCGTACCCAAAAGATAAAAACGGGACCCTATTACTAAGGCTGGCCTCACACAGCCGGAACGTCTCTTTGAATAATTTATAATCGGAAATTCATAATCTAAATTTCGGCACCTTGCCTCACACACATCTTTGAAAATAAGATTGATCAGTAGTCTCATGATTCCTGGCACATATTTAAACGTCTTTATGGAAGAAGAATTAATACTAATAAATATTATTTTTCTTTTACTTTCGTTTTCACTTAATGTTTCCCAATTTGGAATTAAACTTTTAAGAATTTCCAACCACGCTATGTTTTTTTCCCTGTCATGGTAATCCTCAATGGATGTGTCCTATATTTCAATGCTTAAGATTAAATTTTCCGTGTCAGACATCACGCCAGTAGGTCACAACACGTCCAGGGGTTAGCTTCTTGCAGTGTCAACTGAAATAATTCATAATCTGATTCCAGTATGTGTGTGCCGCTCTATTAAAATGTATGGGAATACGCGCGTTATGAAATCATAATCTTAAATTTATCGATCCGGAATTCAGAACGCTCGTCAGTATCATTCTTACAGATCGATCTGAGAAACATAATCTGAAAAAAAATCAGAATGTGTACGTGGAGCATACTTACTGATATTGTATGGAATTCCAGTCTTTCTGAATTAATAATATGAATTCAGAAAGACATTCCGGCTGTGTGAGGCCAGCCTAAGACTTCGTTGTCTGTCCGTCTGTCTGTCTATCTGTCTGTCTGTCTCCAGGCCGCAACTCAAGAACGGTAATAGAATTGAAATTTTCACGGATTATGAATATCTGTTGCCGCTATAATAACAAATACTAAAAACAAAATAAAATTAAATAAATAAAATAAAAAATGAAGGGGGGCTCCCATACAAAAACATAATTTTCGGCATAATTTTGCTCTATAATGGTACGGAACCCTTCGTGCGCGAGTCCGTGTTATATGTGTTATCATCAGTCAGTCAAGGTGTGACGACGTGAGCCCTCACAAAGCTCGGCTTTTAGTAACCAGCACTAATTAAAATCATTAATACCTACATACTCGTATGAGCAAAATTTGTGCCAAAGGTTGACGACTACTTACACATTTTGTTAACAGTATGAATTACTACTTTTATACGCCATATCAGCTTTGAATTACAACTAATACGAACACTGCACACAAAATTTATCTTTTCCCTCTCTGATTTACGCCTATTTACAATAAAATATGCATAAAACACAACCAGTGGCCAATGCCGCACGTGGCGCGTCATCGTTTAGCAGGGCCGATGACGCTTATGGTGCGTCATCGAACAAAGTACTTGGCCTGTCGTAAGAATTTGTTGAAATGAAGGTGGCAACGAATCGGTTAAGAATGACTAGTTTAAATAAAGTTTTTTTTTCAGTTATTTAACACAATCATTTGTTCATTTTAGGGTAATCTTATCACACCAGACTACATAGAAGCTACAGCAAAAATGGCTGCCAAATACCCTCACTTGATCACTGGATTTGTTTGTCAAAAGCGGGATACCTTTGTGGACCCTGGCCTTATCCAGTTGACACCGGGAGTTCAACTAGAGAGCTCTAAGGATGACCTAGGACAAGTGTACAACACACCAGAAAAAGTGGTTCTAGAAAATGGGGCAGATGTGATTGTTGTTGGTAGGGGTATTGTCAAAGCTAAGAATCCCAAAAACCAAGCTCTGGTCTATAAAAATAGACTATGGGAGTGTTATGAAAAGAGAATTTCCACCTCAAAGTAAAGTGGTTTGTTCAATATATTGATGCTTAGGTAATTTTTGGACTACCTCTATTTACTACTGTAACAATCTATTACATTTTAGTTTTTACATAGTATGTAAGGTTGTAACTTGTAAGTACATATTATATGAAAGCTGAGAGAGTGGGACATATTTTTGATATATTTTACATTCCATTCATGGGACCAACATTTTACATGGATTTTGAATTTTACAAAGAAAATTATGTATCAACCTATATTATTATTAATTATTCCATACTGATGTTTATGTTAATTTTAAAGTATTTTTACTTTTATATCATTTATTGTAATTCTTAGTAAGTATAAAATACCTGTTATGTTACAAATTATTTAGAAGGACCAATAAATGAAATTCTAATAATTGTATTTCAGCCGTCTTCCCTGTTTTACCTCAATTTAAATAAAACATTAAAATATTTTATTGGAAAATCTGCCATTTAATGGATGCTGTGGCCACTGGTCTTTGCTTTACAAAGAAACCTAGAAATAAAACACTACGTGTTCACGTTACATTTTTACCAAAAGATCTAAGGCTTCGCGCGGTCTATGCATAGTATTATACAGTATACATAATCGAAATAAATAAATAAATACAATAGGTCACATTATACCTAATTTATTCAAAATAGGTAACGAAAAATAGCCCTTTTTTTTGTAACATTGAATAAATATTTCTCCTACAGCAACACTTTCACTGCCTGCTGTGAGCTGTCAAAACTTTTACGTCAATGTCAAAACTCAAAGCTGTGCTATGGCCTGAAAACAAAACAAAGAAATTAGTTGGTATCGATAGAAATGGACAAAATAGCTAAGGATTTAAATATAAGCCCTAAAAATATTTTTGTCACACCTTTACCTAACACGTTTTCTATTGTTGTCCACTACAATTGGATAAGAAATTGGCTAAAGAACTTGGAAGCGGACGATTCCTTATATAATTTGGATAACTCAGCCCCAACTGGTGAAAGTGTATCATATCCACAAAAGAAATTGTTTATTAAGGTATTTATTTGTGCCTTACCATAACATACATCATTTAGATATATTTTACCATGATAATTTTTATGTCAAACTTTTACAGGTAATAGATAAAAAAATCTCAAAAGTTTTGCCACTTCCGCGGTATAAATTTAATGAAACCAGCTCGGAACTGCCCCTGACCTTCTCCCAACTCCTACAGTATGTATCACAGAACAACCAAAGAAATCTATGGAAGGAATCATATAAAAAATACTGCCAAAACAATGAATGCCCAAAAGAAACGGCCATAGTCAATCTAATAGAGCATGACCAACTACTGTCTGAGATTATTGTGAGGCTATATGGCTGCAACATTGTTAGAGTGAAAGACGGGGCAACTAAATATAATGAGTACAAAGATATAGCTAATAAACATGTATTAAAATCATATGAAACTCATGTCAATTTACTGGCAGCTATTTTTGCTGTGGAAACAGACAATAATTTCTATATTGTATATAGGGGACACTACGAGAACAATTTATTGGATTGTCTTAACTTCAGTCCTACTTTAATAGACAAGACATATGCTAGAGGCTTACTTATAATCTATCAACTTTTAAACTTCTCGAAAGCCTTATGTGATAGAGGATTGAGCATAGGCACTTTGACTCTGCAGGATATCTATCTAAATGAAGATCTGTGGTTGCAAATAATACCACCAATAACAAACAACTTAAAGTGTCTTGATCCTTCTTTAATCTGTGAACAGA
The DNA here is from genome assembly GCA_937595015.1 of Polyommatus icarus. Lineage (NCBI taxonomy): Eukaryota > Metazoa > Arthropoda > Insecta > Lepidoptera > Lycaenidae > Polyommatus > Polyommatus icarus. Next base: position 4,532,819 of record OW569330.1, on the reverse strand, counting down.
GCAGAGTCAAAACTTTGGCATCCTCTAGCAATGATGAGCCAAAGAAAGCAGAGGAATGGAGGTGGAGAAATGATGCTGTGCAGCTGGAGAAGCTATGTTTATTGTGGGTTAGAGGAAGGATATCTAATTTGGACTATCTTTTGCATTTGAACATTCTGGCAGGGAGGTCACCCAATGATCCCCAGGCACATTTCATGGTTCCCTGGGTGACAGATTTCACTTCTAGATGTGGTAAGTTGCATTTTGTCACGTGAATGAATATAAGTTTCTTTTACATATTTCTTGCTCTAACAATGTGTCAAAGTTGGCTTCTTGGAATAGGACCTATGTTTGAGAGATGTAGGTTACTATTTCAATTCTAAACTACTAAGCTACTTTTCTAGTACTTAATAATAAAAAAAAAAACAGACTGTACATTTGGAATATTGAATTATATAATATTGTCGTTGCACCTTAGTATGTGTTTTTAGTAAAATTTTCAGGGGTAAACAATAAACTAGTTTATTTAATGATGGTTGGACTTATCAATAAATTAAAAATGCAGTATGTTGGCAAATCTTACGAGGGCTGTTTGAAAAGTTCTCGGCCTTACATACTTCTGCGTGTCTTACAAGCATAAAACTTATACCATGTATAGGGCCATTATTAACTAGATTAAAACCCACACCTTTTGTAAATTGCTTCATTAGAATCTGTGCCAAGTCAGCAGAAATGTGAAGGCGCGCGTATTCAAACAGTTGCGCTATTAATGCAAAGTCTAATAAAATTGAATTGTGAACACGGAATTAGTTTTTGTCATTTTCGACAAGTTTTGTATGTCTTTGCAGACATATGCAATGATTTAAAAAAAATACACAACAGTTAAAATAGAAAATATAGGTCTTTATACTATATTTTCTATTTTAACTGTTGTGTATTTTTTTTAAAGTACCCCAGTTGCTAAAAATCGTTCATTTTCAAAGAAAACGCCTAAAATTAAAAAATAATGTTCTGATCTTGGAATAAATAAATGGATAAAAGAAAGAAAGATAAACAAGATTTTAAAAAATAGCATTACTTTTGTTTTGTAATAAGTATCGTAATGATAAAAATAAATGTCTTTGAAAAACCAGTGCCGCGTTTTCCGACAAAATTCGAAGTATCAGGCAGCTCGGAAATTAAACTGATTTTTTTAAAAATATTTTGTACTAAAGAGATTCAAATTTTATTAATTTTATAATATGAATTTATTCATTAGATTAATTTTATTAAAATTACGCCAAAATATAATAGCCTAATCTTTTAATGAGCGCGGAAAATCGAGCTACCTATAAAGAAATCTTCTAGAAAAAGTGGGTGTTACAGATTAAGACCACAATTTTTTTATTAAGGAATAAAATCTATTAAATTACTCTTATATTCTAAAATAACAGTACATTTTGAACGGGAAATAGTAATTTATTAAGTCTTTACCACAAAAAAAGTGCACAAAAGGCCCTACGAAAGTATGAACACGATGATCGGATTGTTGTTAATTGGGACAACACAGATGCTCACACACCCGCCTTGCAAGGCTTTCTATAAAATTATATAAATACGTAAAATAAATTTTACTATCGAAAAATTTTGGCTTAGTTTTTAGTATTACAATACATTTTTCAAATCTAGATTAGAGTTACCAGGGACGGAGATATTCTCATTACAACGAGACATAGTCGATCTCGGTGATCATTTTGTAAGACTTTGTGGGATATGCGTGGCCGCCACAAAGGAAGATCTTCCGACCGAGCAAGGTGGTATGCCCGGTCAGGCCGAAGCCCACGTGATACATTTCAGCTGTCGTATATATACCGCCGCGCTCAGAAAACTTCGATAGCGCGATGCAGGAATTTTAGGCGAATTGTTGGTACCGCCACATCACTCCCCCCCCGAAGACCGGAGGTCGAATCTTGAAGTCTTTTCGCTTGAGTCGCCGGTGGCAGTGAGTCCCAGTGAGTCGGAACTGTAAGCTGCTGCACGGGATCCAGTGAGTCGGATAAGCTGCCGTGCGGGGCCGATGCTACGTGCTGACCAGGAGAGATGTGCTCTGCTTGCTGACCGGTCGGTGTAGTGAGAAAGCCCGATGATGCCGATGCGGAGTCGCCCAGGCCGCGGTACACTGCGGCTAGTGGACGATGTACCCGATGAGGCGATGCTGGCTGGCGCGGTGCGGAGGGGCGGGGGAAGTGATGATGATGAAGAAGGCGTGTTCATATCACGTCGAGGTCACCAATGTGGGATATGCGTGGCCGCCACAAAGGAAGATCTTCCGACCGAGCAAGGTGGTATGCCCGGTCAGGCCGAAGCCCACGTGATACATTTCAGCTGTCGTATATATACCGCCGCGCTCAGAAAACTTCGATAGCGCGATGCAGGAATTTTAGGCGAATTGTTGGTACCGCCACAACTTTTTTTTAATGAACTTTTTTAGTCATTAAAATTAATTGTAATTTGAATTTTTAGAGCCATATCTTCTAGTTAAAGACTGAATTTAAAATTGAAAAAATCATCTTAAATCATTTCATTGGAAAAAAATTTCAAAGCCGAGAACATCTCAAACAGCCCTAGTATTATGTATGAACTAAGACCTTTAATTTATTGATAAGTCCATCAATCATTCAATAAAATAGTTTATTGTCTACCCCTGAAAATTTTACTAAAAACTCAATGATATGAAGGTGATGACAGAAAGACAATTAATCAATTCCAGGAAGAAACTGGCGAGACCTGTCAAAGTCGAAGTACAGACTAAACAAAGGCGACAGGCAGCTGGACATGACATATGACACCAATTGCTCCGGCCACATTCCCCACCATGTCACTGATGCTCTTACTGACATCACTTGCTATGTTTATTTGGCTCGCAGGTATGATTTTGTTTTTTTGGTAAGTTTTTAAAGATTTCACTTTAGGTGTCACAGATACTGAAAATACCTACTTAAACACAGACTCAAACTGGATTTAAAATCGAAAACATTTTGTTCATATCTTCTGTACCCTGATTCTGTGATGTAATGCATCACTATTAGTAAAGCATTGTACAAATGCAATATCGATATATTAATGTGCGAGCGAAAGGAACACAAATGCAGTATTAGTAAAGCATTGTACAAATGCAATATCGATATATTAATGTGCGAGCGAAAGGAACACAAATGCTGTCAATGTACGAATTTAACTATCCATTCGCTAATCGCCATTAGTCTCCTTATCAAACATCGAGTCTACAATATTATATGCTAAGTACTGACATACGGTTTTGCTCAATAGTTTTACTCCAAATCGAGTAATAATTACTGTGTGGACCGCAAAACTGACAGCTCGAAGGCTTGCATCGAGCCGCTCAAAGGATTGATGGAACTGGATCGAGCCGGATTGATGGAATGAAATATATCGATTTAGAATAAAACTACCGAGCAATGCTGCTGAATGTGTGGACGAATGCCCGAGCCGCGGGTTTTGCTCGACGTTATTGCTCTGTATGCAAAACCGTATGTGAGTACTACTATCAGAGAAGTTGATAAATAGGCAGATGGCGGACCTACGTAATTTGGTCGCGTTACGTCAGGCAGCCGTCAGATCACGATTATTATTATTGAATTGACATAACCCGACGAAATGATGTAGGTCGGTCAACTGTCTATGAATAATTTTTTTTAATACAAAATTTTAATCAAACATTTTTGCGATTGAGTTTTAATTTAAATCGTTGTATTTATGTTACTTGTTACTTTACTAACTGTTATTAACAAATCTATGGACAAAATTATTCTGAAATAAAGTTTTATTTATTTATTTATGTTACAGAACTTCAAAGGATATCCTTTGTAAATATGTGCGCAACAAGTGGGTGCCGGCGGAGTACCCGTCGTCGATACAGCGCATGCAGGAGTGGACGCCTGACGAGTGTATACCGGAGTTTTACACAGACCCCACCGTGTTTAAGAGCATACACGAGGATTTACCTGTAAGTTGTCGAATATTTAAGCCTAAGCCGGCCCCTAGACAATCAATTGTATTGGGCAATATCACGCTTCAATTTTAATGAACAGTTTATTTGACAATCTATACTTATTATAAAACAAAGTCGCTTTTTTTTCCCTCATGTATCTTTGTTCCCTTTAATCTTTAAAACTACGCAACGGATTTTGATGATTCTTTCAGTGTCAGATAGCCCATTTATCGAGGAAGGTTATAGGCTATATTTTATCACGCTAAGACTAATAGGAGCGAAGAAATAGAGGAAAATGTGGAAAAAACGGGGAAAATTATTTGAAAGGGCTAACTTGAATACGCTAATTAAAAACGGTAAATAATTTTTTTCAGTGGCTGTATATTTTATACCCGTGCGACGCCGGGGCGGGTCGCTAGTTAGATATAAGGGGCACAATGTTCAATATCAACCTTAGATGGTCAATAATATTACGCAACACGTGATATTGCGAAATAAAATTGCTCGTGTAGGGGCTTGCTAATAAGACTTCAGATCAGATTATTGTTATATACCGTCAGAGAAAGTGGTTCATAGGCACATACCCAACCTATGTTATTCGGTCTGGTTATATCTAGTCAATGGCGGTCGTGATCAGTCGGCTGGGTACCCAACAACCGGATAACATAACCCAACGCCTCCGTGGTCTAGTGGTATAGAGCGCAGCTCTTGACTCGGAGGTCGTGGGTGCGATTTCCGCGTTGGAAACATGTTATTTCCAAGTTTGGTTAGGGCAATGCAGGCTGATCACCTAATTGTCTGACAAGTAAGATGATCCATGCGTCGGATGGGCATGTAAAAAGTCGGTCCTGCGCCTGATCTCTCGCCAGTCGTGTCGGTCGTCCGTCCCACTGGGTTATGAGAGTAAAGGAATAGAGAGTGCTCTTGTGCACTGCGCACACACTTGGGCACTATAAAATTACTACTGCGTAGCTGGCCTGGTTTCAATAAAACCGTCACCGAAACCGGTGTGGGAGCTATTATATTATAACATAACCCAAAAATTAGGTCCATCTGCCAATTTATCTATTTCCTGACAGTATGTGCATCGTAAACAAAATCTATATAGTTACGCCTAAAAATATTGATACGTTGATACCTCTCTCCTTCCTCGTATAAATATGTTCGAGTCTCAAACGACACATGAAGTAGATTAAAAGTAATAGGTTTGTATTATAAACATGTGCTTAGCGACTGTAATTTAAAAGATACTAGCTCATCCGATGAACTTCGTATCACTTGCTTCCCTCTGTGAACCTTCCCTGGACTTTCAGAATTATTTAAAGACTAAAATTAGCCAAATCTGTTCAGAGGTTCTCTAGTTTTAGTTCATTTTTATTTATATAGATAGATTTTTTAAATGGTTTTCCTTACTAATTAAAGGATCTAGGACTACCGTCATGGGCGACGTGCGCCGAGGACTTTATCACTAAGCACAGAGAGGCGCTTGAGAGCACACACGTATCGGAAAACTTACATCACTGGATCGATATCACTTTCGGTTACAAGTAAGTTTTGAAATATTTTTAAATGGGTGTTAGTTAAATACATGATTATAATTTATAAGATAATAATATGTTGTTACATATAACCGCACGTGGGCGAATTGTAGTTCAATAACTTGTTCTAGATTGGGATAAAATCAGTGAGTCAAAGACTCACTGATTTTATCGTCCACGTTATAAAATCAATAAAGCTAAGCTATACTATCAGACACAGCGGTTTTAAAGGCGAAAAACGCGTGCCTATCTCTTTCATATTATAATCTCATTTCATTTTAGAATAAGGGTTAAAGTAGGGGTTCCCAAACTGTGCGCCGCGGCGCCCCTCTTGCCTCCATAACCACAACTATTGGAAAATAAAATTATAATATGAATTATACAAAGCTGGCAGATGATTAAATAACTATTATTTACTTGCTTAACCTACTTAACCATACTTAACTATAATTATTAAAGGTATTTAATGATTAATTATCTAAATTAGGTTATTAATGTATCTTTTTGTAATAGCTTGGTAGAGTAGGGTGCCATGGCAAAATATTGACTTGTAAGTGCGCCGCAAGCTGAAAAAGATTGGGAACCCCTGGCCGTTAAAGTATAAGCGATTTCAATGTTACGGATTTTCTGGCACACCAGCTATAATGGCGAAAAATGTCTGCCTATTTCTGGTGGACGGCTCAGAGTACAAGCGATTTTGATGTTACAGACTATCAGGCACAGCGGCAATAAAGGCGAAAAACGTGTGCCTGTCGTTAGTGGACGGGCACACGCGCGTGCGTCGCGGCGCGAGCGTGCAGCTACTGAGTGCGCCGCACCCGCCGCGCCGCCCGCGAGCCCCGCCCCCCGCCCCGCCCCGACTGAGATGGACCGCCCCGCGCGAGACCAGTTAGTATAAATTACGTATGCTCTTAAAACAGTGCTTACAAATAAAATTAATCAAACAAACAAATAAAATTAATCTCCATTGTTTTTTAAATTAGATTTCCTATTGCACATAATTACAGATATGTATTATGTGGCGTGGCATAATTTTTGTACAATAAATAAATATTATTATTATTTGTTTAAACAAACAACAAAATATAACAAGCAAATATTATTTGTTGAAAAATCCTTAAGGATGCCAAAACATATTTTTAAAACAATTAATTTAGTAAATAACAAAGGTTTACTAAATATAGCTTTAAGGTGTTATACATTTTATCTCAAAACAATATCTGATTCTGTATTAGTTTTTGTCAAATACAGTGTGTTATTGTAAACACCGTTATCCTTGAAAACATCAAATGAACCCGTCAAAATGAACAACTTTTTTTATGAGGAGGATGCTGGGAACTCCAAAAAATCCGTCTTCATACCCATACAAATTGCCGATCCGGGCAATTTGTATGGGTATGAAGACGGCATTTTTTCCACGGGCACATGTGATGGTTTCAAGGACAACGGTGTTTACACTAGCACACTGTATAATATATACTGACGATTTTTCTTCTTTTCTAGAAAAAACCGTTCGTGACAGTTCGGATGAGCTGTCAGACGAAGATGAGGAGTCCACCAGTCTTCCGCAGCATATCTCCAGACTAACGGTCCCTACGCATCGCGTCCGTAGACACAAAAGTAGTTCAAGAGCCCGCTCGCTCTGTAAAAGCCAAGAAGACGACGCCAGTATCAGCGAAGGCAGGGCTTCCTCGCATTCCCGACACTACAAAGTACAGAGATCGGAAATGGGAAAAGGTGTAATATACCTGCCCAAAGAATTTAACCCGGCAGCCACCATACAATCTCTTGAAACTCTAGATAACTTCCGCACAAAATGCTTCTTCAGTAGAGCCGAAGATAAGGACAAGCATAAGGAGAATGTATCTTTAAATCTATGTTCCGTAGAACAGGAGCCCAAAGCAAAAGTTTCAGATGAAACGGCTTTCACGAATCACATGTTCCTAGCGTCGTACGATCATGCGTACCTGAAGAAATTCGACGCGAATCTTGAGACGGTTATGAAGGAGAGAAAGAATAGAATGTTTAACACGAGGTATACTACAGCTGCCGGTGTATATAAGCAGTTTATATCGGAGAGTAGAAAGCAAGATATGCTCGTCATAGGCTGTTTGATCGTTGAGATATTCCTGCACAATAATATGCGTCCGCTGAGACTGAATAACAACAATTTTCAAGAAAGATACAACAGCTGTCGCACCGTACTAAAATATAACTATAATTCGTTGCCCAAATGTGTGAGTTACGTAGCGTCTTTGATCTTAAACGTGGAACCTCCCACCTTAAATTATAGAAGTGAGTTGCAGCCGAAGAGAGAAGAAAATATCATAGTGACAGATAAAGGTTTACCCCCACCTACACCTTCGCAGCTTCTGCAACCGCTACTAATGCAGCATTTGATACCTTTCCCGCAGAATTTTCATATTTTGTACAACTTATTGAGTACGCTCCACGAGTTTGAGTTAACCAGCAATGAACTATACGTAATGTATACCTACGAATGCGACGGGTTGCAATGCGAGAAATATCAGAACGTCGACAAAACAAAGCTGTACTTCGTCCAAAGAATCGCCGAAGGAAAGATTCAGGCTTGCATAGCACACCTGGGAATCCTAGTCAATCAAGTTACCAACGAAAATCAGTTCAACTTCCTCGATATATTCCTCCAACATTATATACAGCTGTTGAAAAATAAAGATACTTCAGTCCTAGCGGCTTGGCATTTATTCGATACAATAAGCAAGGCTCTAGGTCCGGCAGAGACGAAGGACAAACTTCTGAAGCATATACTCAATTTGTATGAAGACGACAATTATGTTTACGAAAGAACAGATCACAAAGTGACCGATGTTGACGTGTACGCTATAGCAGGGTTGGCGAGCAAGCAGAAATTCGTTAAGCTATACCACCACATTTTCCTCTTGCAGCTAATGGTTCGTCTCGGTCTTCAATGCTTCCTGGATAACTTTATCCAGCATCTAGTGGAAGCTGTAGGTGGTTACAAAGACATCTCCTCTGAAACCGGCACCCCTGGTCATCTATGTAATAACCGGACTATGTGCAACAAGAAACCGAGGTATTCGGACGATAACGTCAAAAATGCCTTAACAGCTCCATCTGATATCTTTTCTCCGGATACCTCGTACGGTTCAGAACAGATAGTAACACCCAACCATGATGTTACTATAGCTGAAGTGCATGAGGTACTGCTAGAAAAGGACTCGGATAGCAAGAGCGAGACAGATCTATTCCATTTCGAAACGGATAAGGAGAGAGTGCCAAGTCGCGGTAGTAGGAGCAGATCTCCCACTGGGTCTATAGATTCGTTGACGCCAAAAGAGCCACTACAAACCCCGTCACCGGCCGCAGAATTTGCTGCCCAATCGAATTCTAGATTCTTCACAACATTACCGAGCAAAGAAAACGCAACGAATGGACACGATTTAGAATCAAAAGCCATGTCTCCAACAATGGATATACCTAAGCCCATGTTCACGAGTCACATACACTTCGCTGATGGCGAATCTTCTTCGGCCGATGGAGGAAAATCGAGCAGCACCGACCATAGACAACCGCAGAACCTAAATTTCAACGAAAGAATGAAGAATAATCTAGAAAAGTCCGATAAGTTTGTGGAACAGGATACTAATAAGATATCAGATATGAGCTCAGAGAGTTTGATTTGGTTAGCCCATAGACTCGGTCCAGTACTAACCTGCAGGTATATAACAAGGAATCTTCTGAAGATGTTGACACTTTGTTACATCGGTAAAGAGAACTTGTGTCGATGCGATAGCGATGTGAAAGATGAGTTCGATGAGATCTCGATAGTGAATAGCAGAATCGTTGGCGACAAAAATGCGATTAAGGTGATAAGGTGCCTCACGTCTATAGTTGGTGAGTACTTTAGTTTCAAATTGAGAAAAAAAATCTTTCTTGTGTTTACTTTACCTTACTTGTTATTATTACTAGCTATATGACCGAGCAATGACAGTTTATGAAAATGATTCCTAGCTAGATCGATTTATCGCCCCCGAAAACCCCTGTATACTAAATTTCATGAAAATCGTTGGAGCCGATTCCGAGATTCCAAATATATAAAAAAATAAGTAAATAAATAATCTTGCTTGTATTTTCTCATTTATGTAAGTTAATAACTTTGTGTACATTTTCTGACATACAGTTTTTTATAGAAACCTTTCAAAGGTAGAATTCAAAAACTTTATAAAGTAGACATTCTTAAATTGACCCATTGGTGTATCGGATTTTCAGATCGGATCTCTTGTTCTCAATGCCTATAATATTAAACATCGAAAATCCCTTCCAGCGATGTACGGCGAGCAACTGATAATATTCCAATATCTGCCGCACATGGGTGAGCTGATAGCGTCGTGTCGCCGCCGTCTGTCCGCGCCGCTAGAGGGCGGGGTCGTCGCGTACCTGCAACTCATTAAATATCTCATGCCCTTCATGTCTGATGTGAAGGTTATGGAGCAGCTACAGGTATAGTGTTCTAGCCACAGATATCAGAACCAAGAGATGGGCCGCCGAGCGCACTTTGCTTGAGTCCTGGTGTAAGCGACACATACATTGACACCTGAATAATTACACAAGTTACACCCACACATTAACAAATCTCCGCCACTCATACATTCAAGTGATGCTCTCATTGCTACGCACACATTACTCTCTGTGTAAGTACGCGCCTTAGTCCAGACAACACATTCAACAAATTTCACACCCACGCTAGTGATTGACTGTCGATAAATTACTATCGAGTACATTACATTGTTGCATATTATGGCGAACAATTTTAGCTTTTGTACCAGGCCCCAGTACAAATTTAAACAGGCTTTTTATTTAGATTCATCTTCTCTTTAGTTAAATCTTGCAAACTTAAAATCTACCCTACTTTTTAACGTGTAAGTTGCATCACAGTCACAGTGTAATGCAAATTAGGTCAAAAATAAAAGATTATTTCGATTTTTCTTCAAGAGATAAAAATAATGTAAATTCGTAGCGGAGTCTAATTCTCGATTTACACGGGTGACAAACGGGTCGATTTTAGTCGCGCGGCAAGTCACCAGTCGAATCGCCTGTCCAACCCGAATTTACACATTCTACAAAAATCGCCTGTGACTAGTGCCGACAAACTATGTATCTGCAACATGTGAACGCTTGCGACTGAGCGTTTACACGGTCGATTTTAGTCACCAGCCGCATGCGCCCATTGGCCGTACGACTTTGGGGCTTGCGATTTCAATTTTCAGCCGCATGCGGCGTAGTCGAATTGCCATTTACACGGTCGATTTTCGCCGTGCGGCGTAAATCGTGCGGCTTTAGTCACCCGTGTAAATCGAGCATTAAGGTGGCTTTCGGATCTTTGCCGCGAGCGACCGCGACCGAAAAAAATTCAAACAAAATGCTACTTTATGACCAAGGCTATAGGCTTCATTTTAGTCAACACTCTACGCCACTAGCTTACGCCGCCGCCGGTGGCAGCATGGGTCGCCACACAAAATATGTCAGTAGAAAATGATGCCTATAGCTTAATATGTCATAAAGTAGCAAAAGTCGTGGCAAAGATCCCAAAGCCACCTTTGAATAAATTCGTACGGTATGGAAATAAAAAAAACTATATGATAATTGGTACTATCATTTATTAAAATACTAGCTGTCCCGGCAAACGTTGTTTTGCCATATAAAGTATATATCGCCCACATTATTTCTATTTATTGTAGTGACTAAATAAGTACGGGATAGCGATGGATGTTGCCACGGTGCAATCACCATGGCTACGTCCATTGCTATCCCGTCGCACAAATAATGATCGCTGTCAGTCTCGAGTTGTAATAATTTACTATTATTTATTCAACAAATGCACTTTTCAATATAAAAAGTTACCAGTTGCCGATTTTCAAATCTACTGTATATGCATATAAAATTTGGTAAAAATCAGTAAAGTCGTTTCGGAGAAGTACGGTAACTAACATTGTGACACGACAATTTTATATAATATGTTTGTATAAGATAAGAAGATTATTACCATTAATTATGGGACAATCAATTTTGGACTTACTAATATGTAGTTAAGGAGGTTTAAAAATTACATCCCACTAAAATGTAAATATTTACTAAGCACGTCTTGTCGTTTAGATAGTTTTGGTGCAGTATTTTTAGTCAAAAACTGAAGTCGCACATTTAGGTACTTTTCCGATACTGCTTTCAATAATAATGTTAAATGATTATTCATAGGCGACTGATCAAATTGATGCCAATGTATCTCTTTAAAAAGATTCATGCCGATAAAATGCGGCATTGCTTTTAATATTTTTGCCTGAAAATATATACCTTTTTATTTTCTCAATTGTAAAAGCACTATAAAAATTATAACAGTATTATAAATTACAATAGAATTAAATAAAGCTTTAAGAACAAACCGTTGCAAAAACCAAGCGTAATTTTAACGTAGGCACTGCCCATTCAAAAAGCCTGCGAATCTTTGTATGTGGCTTAAAAAGTTTTTTTTCAAAATGCACAGAACATATTGTGCTTCGTTTTGTTGGCCACCAATCGGGCCCTCTCACAGTTGAATTTATCCATTTTTCTTTATAATTTTTCTCATTTGGAAATCTAAAACGGGAAAAACACATTTAAAAAAATTATGAAATATTATTAATATTAATGTTACAAATTTTTATAATATCTTATATATAAAATTCTCGTGTCACATTACGTTAGTTAGCGTATTCCTCTGAAACGGCTTTACTGATTTTTACCAAATTTGATAAAATTTGTGTATAATGTATATTCAGTAGGTCTGAATACTATATTATTATTCATTAAGGTACTTTGATAGTTGCTACACAAATTTAATAATAATAATAAAAAAGAAGGTAATAAAGTAATTCCTTAGATTATTTTACATAATATTTATAAATATTAATTAAACTGTCAAAATAATCACCTAATAATATTAGTTATTAGTTTATTACTCATACTAATCGCGGCAACGTGACGTATCGACAACAAGAAATGACAGGTACATCACTATCTCACGGCGCTTAACAGCGGCGGTGCCGGGCAGCGACCGATTCAATATGCGCAATTTTCATTACTCGCTCAGACTGTTTTCAACACCTGGCACGCTACACTTAGCGAGCAATGTAATGCGTTCAATCTTTAGGTTACATATTTCTCGCACTACCCGACTGGAAATTTCTAGTGCAATTATTTTAACGAAAAAAATGAGATTTTGATAGAAAATACTGGAAATACAAAATTGTTTTTGTACTTACCTATGAAAAGTGACTCCTTCAAGTTTATGGTCACTTCGATTCTTGCACACAACCACCGAACAGTTAGGCATTTAAAAAAAAACACTCCCGTAGTACGCGCTTAGACAATCACGTCCCGACTAATTGTGTTTTCACAACTTTCGCCTGTTTTGCTCATGTTTCACTTACACCGGCCACGCCCCCACAGCCTCTCTTTATATCTCTGTGGTTCTAGCTATGATTTGAGTATTTGATGGTTTAATGTTTCTAAACATATTTTTTTGCATTTTCTATAATAATAAAATCTAAATCGATACAATTCTTAATACCCATAAGAGTGTTTTCATGATTAACATCATAATATCAATCGTCAAAGTCTTTTAGATACGTTTAAATTTTGCTACGGTTTCAAAATCAAGTACGAGTATGTAATTTAATTCCATTATTTTTTAACTATCCCTCATATTAATACAAGTTTTATTCATAAGTTTTTTATTTGTTTCTCTCTAGGACACGTTTCTAAAGTCGATCCTGCAGCCCGCACTGCGTCTAGCGTCTACAGGTCGGTGCGCGTACCCGAGCGGCGCGTCGGCACGCGCGGCGCTCGCACGCAAACTGTTGGATGCAATGTATGCACTCGCGCTGCGTATAGGCCCTGAAATGACGAGGAAATTGCTCTGTGTTGGTGCTTTGCAGAGGTAAGGATTTAATTTTTTTTGCGATATTTATTTTTACTATATTTACCTTCATAAAATGAGGTCATATTGCACAGTGTACGGAGGAGACGAAAAATCGGAAATTTTCTTTTTTCTTCAATTTTGAATAGGCATTAATATTATGAATGCAGGAGTAGAACACCGGCATGTCAATTCGAAATAGTTTTGATGCTACGAGCTACCAAAGTTTAGAGTTTTTTTGCGGCCCGGAAAGGAAAAGTCCATATTTCTCCAAAACTTTTAAGTAATTAATAAAATTTTATATTTCACCTGAAAGCCTATTAAATAATGTATATTTCAAGCTTTTTTCCTGATTCGCCGTGTCAATATTTTACATACAATAAAATAATTTTCATTTAATATGTTTTTATTTTTTTTATACAAAACCAAACAAAAGATGCAATCGAAAATATCGACAAATTAAAGGTATACAAGCATTCTATACGCACAAAAAAAATCACCCGTGAGATCCGTTTACAACCACTGCTAAATCAATTTATTCAATTTACAAACTTAATTGTCAACAGGGTTATCAAACGACGCAACGGTGAATATATTTTGTAGTCTTTTCGTTTTCGCGTGACCATCACGTACTTTGATTTTTTTAATAAATACTAGAAATAATATTAATTGTTTGAAGTATTACGAACTGACATCCGATTTTTTTACCGACATCCAAAAAAAGAGGAGGTTTTATATTTTTTCTAAGACTTCTTTTTGATAATTTTAATTATACTCATTAAAAGCGTATATAACTTTCATACTATAAATGTAAATATAATATGTGACTATTTCTATTGCATTATTGACAGCCATCCATTGAAAATGTTTGGTGGCAGCCCTAGCGTAGGATTTCACGATCAAATATCTCTAGTTCTAAACGGATCTTACAAGTGATTTTTTTTTGTGCGTATAGAATGCTTGTATACCTTTTATTTGTCGATATTTTCGATTGCATCTTTTGTTTGGTTTTGGTTTAAAAAAACAAAAACCTAAAAATTAAAACTATTTTTAACCGACTTCCAAAAAACGAGGAGGTTATATGTTCGGCTGTGGATATATATTTTTTTTTTTAATTTTTTTTTTTTAATTTTTTTTTGTATGTTCAACGATTACTCCGCCGTTTGTGAACCGATTTTCGAAATTTTTGTTTTGTTGTATTAGGTTGCACTCCAATTTGGTCCCATTTTCACAAAGGTGGTGACCTGATGATGGGATCCATGAGTAATCGAGGGAACTCCTCGAAATTTATATGGAAACATATGGTGATTTTGGTTTTATGTGAAGTGTACTAAGAATACGCTACCAAAAAGTCAAATATTGGGTCAAGGTATACCATGGTTTCGATGATGCTGAGAGAACTCCTGATTCCTTATAGATACACGTTTGGGAGTTTCGGCGTTGTTTTAAGAACAGAAAGCATAAACTACTATGCAATTCATATTCATCATCATAATCATCATCATCATCATCGTCATCATCATCATTACCACGTCGTGTTAAGGTCACCAATGTCTCATGGCACAGAATAGTACAAGGCATAGGTATGGATATACTAATAATAATAATTATGTACTGTATAACAATTATTAACAACACCTGTTTGTTTTTAATACACGGCGGTCGGCGTCGCCGTGAATTAAAAACAAACCGCAGACGACAGAATATCGAATACTTTACTAACTACTTTATAATATACAGATCGAATACTTTACTACTTTATAAAATTTTAATAGACAAATAGAATTAAAATAAAGTTATTTTAAAAAGAGCATTTAAACAAAACAAAGTCATTAAGTGTCTTTTTAATTAGTTATACTTATTATCGATAGATGGTGCACTAAGTACCTATCGATTTGAATTCTTGATAAAAAGAACAGCTGTCAATAATTATGATAATATTAAATATTATGCTACGCTACATCCTATGTAAGTTTGTACAATTTTTTATCTGATAGATCCTTCGATCGTGAAAAACGAGACACAATAGCCTTTCTATTGTTATCGCAATCGCCGGTGACCGCTTCGGGCTTGAAGTATTAAAATTGTTAAATTACTTAGCACAATATGTTCACTTCACTGATAATATTATATTATTTTGTGAGTGTGAGTTGTGACTCTTAACAAATTGTAATTAGATACGTAAAATATACTCGAAGATTTATCTACTAGTGTAACTAAAAAGAGTGAAATTATTATCATTTTTAACAAAAAATTAAAACCGACTTCCAAGGTAAAAACAATAATAATATTAATATGAACTAAAAAGTATTAAATAATTTTTACTATCTAATAGTGCCTTTTTCCGAATTCGGCTAAACCTCAACTATTTCTGTACTCAATCTTCATAATTTTGAAGTCGGTGCCAGTTCCAAAAATTTTAAATATTCTGTCAGAGGACTGAAGATTCAGCTATCTGGTACCGACTTCAAAATAATGAAGATTGAGTACAGAAATAGTTGAGGTTTAGCCGAATTCGGAAAAAGGCACTATTAGATAGTAAAAATTATTTAATACTTTTTAGTTCATATTAATGTTATTATTGTTTTTACCTTGGAAGTCGGTTTTAATTTTTTGTTAAAAATAATAATAATATTGTAGGTAAAATATCGACACGGCGGATCAGAAAAAAAGCTTGAAATATACCTTATTTAGTAGGCTTTCAGGTGGAATACAAAATTTTATTAATTACGTAAAAATTTTGGAGATATATGGATTTTTCGCTTCCGGGCCGCAAAAAATCGCTAATCTTTGGTAGCTCGTAGAAAAAAAACTATTGCGAATTGACACGCGGGTGTTCTACTCTCGCATTCATAATACTAATGCCCATTCAAAATTGAAGATAATAGAAAATTTCCGATTTTTCGTTTCCTCCGTACCCTGTGTATTGCAACGTGGTCTTGAGAAGTCTATTTGTTGCAGATTTTTCTTGGCGTTCGATAAGGCGACGGGTAAGACTGACAACTGGCCAAAGCAAGAAGAGGCTAACTTAGATAAGGTAAATACTATGAATTATAACATTTTAAGTGTGTATAAATTGATATCTAGGTTTATAATATTAGAGCTATGAAAATATTGTATTTTTTTTAAATAATTGTTAAATGCATTATCCAATATTTCTTCACCATTATTTAAAAAAAAAAAAACAGGTGTCCGAAGACGACCCAACGGATTCAAAAATGGAAGGCTTCCTGGAGATATGCCGCGACGGCAGCACCGCGGAGTGGGCGGTGCGCGACGGGCGCGCGGTGCGGGCCGACATACCGGAGCTGGCGTGCTCACCGCCCGCCGTGCCCGACACGCACGTAGCCGCCACGCTCACCGTGAGTACACCACAGACATAGTGATACAAGGAGATATGCCGCGACGGCAGCACCGCGGAGTGGGCGGTGCGCGACGGGCGCGCGGTGCGGGCCGACATACCGGAGCTGGCGTGCTCGCCGCCCGCCGTGCCCGACACGCACGTAGCCGCCACGCTCACCGTGAGTACACCACAGACATAGTGATACAAGGAGATATGCCGCGACGGCAGCACCGCGGAGTGGGCGGTGCGCGACGGGCGCGCGGTGCGGGCCGACATACCGGAGCTGGCGTGCTCGCCGCCCGCCGTGCCCGACACGCACGTAGCCGCCACGCTCACCGTGAGTACACCACAGACATAGTGATACAAGGAGATATGCCGCGACGGCAGCACCGCGGAGTGGGCGGTGCGCGACGGGCGCGCGGTGCGGGCCGACATACCGGAGCTGGCGTGCTCGCCGCCCGCCGTGCCCGACACGCACGTAGCCGCCACGCTCACCGTGAGTACACCACAGACATAGTGATACATGGAGATATGCCGCGACGGCAGCACCGCGGAGTGGGCGCGCGGTGCGGGCTGACATACCGGAGCTGGCGTGCTCGCCGCCCGCCGTGCCCGACACGCACGTAGCCGCCACGCTCACCGTGAGTACACCACAGACATAGTGATACATGGAGATATGCCGCGACGGCAGCACCGCGGAGTGGGCGCGCGGTGCGGCCGACATACCGGAGCTGGCACTTAGCCGCCACGCTCACTGTAAGCTAAAACTGTACACATTAAACTGCACAATTCAGTCGCATTCATACGGAGTTTTATAAATCGTAACAACTTAACGTAACAATATGTTATAGGCACAAGAAGAGCTACTGATGGTGTTCGACGAAGATTTAGCGTACCACGCATACACGACGTT
Organism: Polyommatus icarus; assembly: GCA_937595015.1. Classification (NCBI taxonomy): domain Eukaryota; kingdom Metazoa; phylum Arthropoda; class Insecta; order Lepidoptera; family Lycaenidae; genus Polyommatus; species Polyommatus icarus. The sequence continues at coordinate 4,515,101 of OW569330.1, read as the reverse complement.
CGCCAAGTTTATAGGCGTGGACTGCCTCGACCGGTGTCTGAAGAACGGCGATACCATACGCGCCCTGTGTACCAAGTACAAGCAGAAACATAATATACTGTAAGTTGTTTATTTTATGTTAACCGACTACGCGAAAAATCAGAATGATTGAATTAACAACTTTGTATTGACAAGAGACAGGACCTTGGTTAGCGGCTAACCTAACAAACCTCACATAGACCAAATTATAGATTTTATAAGTCGTCAGGAAATCTAGGCTTTAAATGAACGTGGGCGGGGCGCTGCTGGTAAAGCAGAACTGTCAAAAATGGGGTTTTTGTGTGATTGCAGCGTTAGTTCCTTTTTTCGCCACATTCATATAAAGCCTTGTCGAGCTCTAAGTAATATTTCCATCCCTATTAATTTATAGGTCTACTCTGGTAGACCTATAAAGTAATAGGGCATGATGGCAATTTTTGACAGCAGATTTTCAAAAAATATCCTTGATCATTGGATAAATTTTTATATTTGCATGTTTCACACACAAAATAAGCCGCTAAAGGAATAAAAAAGGATGAAAACGTTTTATTCCTAGTATCCCGGTATTGCTAGAGTCAATTTATTTTCTCACTTTTTGCCATCAGATTCTGGTAGACCTATAATAGTAGTATTTGCATTCCCAATTTGATTAATCCTTATTGCTTTGGTGCTTGCAAACAATCTTAAAAAAAATCTAAATTTCAGCGACGAGCCCGTCAAAAGCATCGACATAACCCCACGGCCGGATCTCTCCGACCACACGGGCTCTAATAGCTTCGGCAACGTCACTCTCGTCGGCAACAGGATCGACGTCGTCGACGACGCCGCGCAGGTCGACGGCTTCGACGTCGTCGCATACAAGATGGACACCGGATTTAAGAATGACAGGTAGTTTTTTTTATAATTGAAGAATGACAGGTAGTTTTTTTTTACTCGTAAAGTTGTGGTCAAGGTCATTTTGTTTAGCAACTGGGTTGGATGGTGTCCAACGGCTTAAACGTAGTCGTTTTAAAGATTGACTCATTGTTTTTCTGTTTCATTTAAATCGTGATATTAACGGATAATGTTGTTACTTCCTTACTTTGAGCTGGAATAAATAAAATTATGATGATGATGAAAAATAGTAGTCTAAGTTATCTCTTATAAAGCTATAACACAAACTACCGACTTGTGAAAGTCCCACTAAAATCACTAATCAGGCAGACAATCAGCCAAACATTTTATATTAAAACCCTTACAATACTATCTTAATATTATCGTTTGCCAGTATGTAAGTTACATAAAAAAGTTAAATTGAAACTTCGAACAGGCATCTGCGCGGCGACTGGCTGATCTACTGGGAGCACGAGATAGGGCGCGCACACTCGCGGTTCAACCTTAAGCAGATCCGCCTGCAGACGTTCGTGGGTCACACGCACTCCGTCCGCTCCATACACGCGCTGGACAACGAGCACAGCTTCATGAGCGGCGGCAAGGACAAGACGGTGCGCCTGTGGTCGCTAAGGAACCAGGTAAGATTGTGGCCTCAGTTTTTACACAACTGCGTCGAAAGGGGTTATGATTTTCGATTGTATGTGTTACGTGGAAAAATACGGTTAGGCTCCCAAAGTTAAAATATTTGAGCTGAAGAGATTCATAATCAAATCCGTAAATAGTAAAAAGATCTTACAATATAATAATGCCCGCCGACGAATTCCAGAAAGTTCCTTGCCCGATTCACGAAAACAAGTAAACAAGTGTGGGAAGTTTCTAGGAGGCTCGAGCATGTACCACCTAGCGCCATCTAGTTTCGAGTAGGGTATTTAGGTGTAGCGTGGCCCCTAGATAAGTTTTGCTTGTTAGACGCTAGATGGCTCTGTGTGTTCGTAACAATATTAATACTTTATTATTTTAGGGAGATGGCAACGCTGTAACGCAATGCAACTGGACGTATACGGGACACAAGAAAGGCGTGCTGTCTCTGTCTTTCATTGAGTCTCTACGTCTCGCCGTCTCAACCGACTCCGTGGTGCACATCTGGGATCCGTTCATGGAGAGTGTGGTGTCACAGGTATGATGAGTTTATGGGTTTCAGTTTCTTCAGGCGTAATTGTATCTGTCAATTTCGAATTCCGATATCGCCCCTTTGCAATAAAATAGAGATTGTAATGTTAAATGAAAGTGAAAGTGCTAGTTTGAACAGGAAATATATTGTTACATAAATAAGGCAAAAAATATATTAGTAGTGTATCTGACATAAGACAGATAATCTTCATGTGACTTCTCCCAAAACAAGCTAAGATCAGCTACTCGCATACATTAGTATTAAGTGTTTTTTTATTTATACGCCTCCGTGGTCCATTGGTTTAGAGCGTGGCTCTTGGCTGGTCGTGGGTTCGATTCCCGCGTTGGAAACAGGTTATTTCCAAGTTTGGTTAGGACAATGCAGGCTGATCACCTGATTGTCTGACTAGTAAGATGATCCATGCGTCGGATGGGCATGTAAAAAGTCGGTCCTGTGATTGATCTCTCGCCAGTTATGTCGGTCGTCCGTCCCACTGGTTAAAGGTATGAGAGTAAAGGTAGAGAGAGTGTTCTTCTACTGCGCACACCCTTGGGCACTATAATATGACTCCTGCGTAACTGGCCTGGTTTTATTGAAACTGGCCACCGTCACCAAAACCGATGCTGTAGTTAGTGATGAGCAAAGCAAGACCAAGACCAAGACTCGACCAGTCTTGGTCTTGGTCTTGTTCTTGCTTGTGCAGTCTTGGTCTTGGTCTTGCTTAAATCTGTCTGGTCTTGGTCTTGGTCTTGGTCTTGCATGCCTAGTCTTGGTCTTGGTCTTGCAAAAAGCAAGACTCTTGCAAACATTTTTCTAAACTTTTTGTAAACGTTTTCATTTTCTCGAAAAAACATTTTCAAACCTAAGTTATTAGAAGTTAGCTGATGATGATCATAATATTATCTTAACTTGATATGAGAATGGTACTTGAATTGAAAATACTAATGAAAAGTCGAGAGCCAACTCAGCATAGGCTGATCTTCTAGCGGCAATAATGTCCTTAAGAAAAATGAAAATTTTGAAAAATAATAACATTTTATTTTTAGGTTTCCGTAGCCAAATGGCAAAAAACAGAACCCTTATAGATTCGTCATGTCTGTCTGTCTGTCTGTCCGTCCATATGTCACAGCCACTTTTCTCCGAAACTATAAGAGCTATACAATTGAAACTTGGTATGTAGGTGTAGTAATTATGTGAACCGCATTAAGATTTTGATACAAAAATAGAAAAATTATTAAAAATTGTAGGGGTTCCCATAGGTACAACTGAAAAAAAAAATATTTTTAGGAACGAAGTTATCGCGCATTGCGAAATGGGGCTAGACGGAAAAAGTTGTAACGACACTTTTTGCCACTGTTTGTATCTATCTTGATCTATGTCTGTGCTTTTTGCTATAGTTATAAGACGTGCGTCGTGCGCGTCTTTCTCTGTCGGTCTCTCTCTCTCTCTCTCTCTCATCGAAAGAAAGCCAGTTATGATTTTTTCTTTTTTTGTAATGTATACGGGTGTTTTGTACATCCATACTAATATTATTAATGCGAAAGTGTGTCTGTCTGTCTGTCTGTCTGTTACCTCTTCACGCTCAAACCGCTGAACCGATTTTGCTGAAATTTGGCATGGAGATACTTTGAGGCCCAGGAAAGGACATAGAATACTTTTTATCCCGGAAAAAATGTACGGTTTTTGCGCGATAAACGAATATTGGCGCAACAGAGTTGCGGGAGAAATAACTTCGTTCCATCCGGGTGTCCCTTGACACCACTCAAGTTTTTTCTCATCAAGCCTATACGTGTGGGGGTATCTATGAATAGGTCTTTCAAAATCTAATTGAGATTTCTAATATCATTTTCTTCTAACCTGAATAGTTTGCGAGAGAGACTCTTCCAAAGTGGTATGACGAGTGACGTTACGTATTTACTATTAAAACTACATTACTATAAAAACTACAAAGGAAAATTGGTTTGAACGAGAACTAGCATGCGCGTGCGGTCTTTATAGGCAAAAAGGCAGTGCTTGCCATTCACAGATAACAGATATTTTAATTTAACTTTCGTACTTTTTAAATGACTCATGACGTTAATTTTTTAATAATACATAATGGTAAAAAATATAGTAAAAAAATAAATATACACATTTAAAACGCCTCAATTTATAAAATAGCAACATGTAATCAGGTACACGCGCGAACGGGTTCACGAGAGGTCAAGATAGGCTCAGTGTTGAGGTGCCTGCCTTGCGCGTATGTGTGAGTGTGTCCGTGCACAGCCGAAAACGCACACAACCATGAATATCGAATGCGATTGTGTACTGTAAGCTCTGCGGCAGACACCAGCAGTGTTGCCAACTATGGGGATATCCCACTTTTAATAGGGAAAAATTAAATATATAGTGCGTATTTTAGGGAGTAAAAATATCATAATATTATATTCATGGGCGTGAAATTTTTTAAGCAAAAATGTATATTTATTTGGTTTTTATTACTGTTTTTATATAAATAATGACATCATGAGTGACGTTTTTGCCGCAAACACAATAATTGCGGTCGGCTGAAGTAGTATTTTCAGCGTTTTGATCTCTCAGTGGGAAGTACCCCAAGTAATAAATAATATATTTAAATAATAGTTGGGGAGTTCTGGTTGAAATTCAATGTGTTTTCAAGTTAATTTAAGGGGGAAATTTTTGAACAGTTGGCATCACTGGCGCCGCGGCCGGCGCGGGCGCGCGCCTTGCTGACGGCGATCGGAACTACTCGTGAATTATAGTCGTGAGCAATCGGATATAATCAGAGTAAAATGAATAGACGCAATTAATCTAACTAATTACGTACAATATGTACATTATGCATTTTTGTTTTGTGAGGTTTATAATATTTGTTTACATTTTACATAGCTGAAATTTTTAGTGTTTTGGGAGGCCATTTGCTTTTTTCATGTGATCGAGAACTGTTACTATATTATATTATTATTTTTGGTTTTATAGTTTTCTAAGAATATTTTAGATTTTAATATTCGAAAGTTTGTATAATATTTAACAGTTTAACATTAATAATTGCGTACATTCATAAAGTATCACTCACTTGGATAAGATAATTTGTGGTGGCCGAAATTTTGCATTTATTTACATCGTATTATGGATCGGATCTCAAGTAACCGGAACCTTGATTATGTGAAAAGACAAAAGTTAAGCTGATTAGGTGAGTACTTAAAATATACTAGATACAAAAATGAAAAAGTTGTAAAAGAAAAAGTTTTTGTTTTGTTTTGTTTCACGCCAAAACTAATGAACCGATTGTAATAAAATTTTGAACACAGTTAGTCTAGAGCCTGAGAGAGCCATAGGCTACATTTTGATGAGGCAAAGATATATTATCTAATTTCCATGGAAATATCGATGAAAATAAATTCACATTGTATTTCTAATACGTAACAATAGATGGCGTTTTTTTATTTATTTTAGCTTAGCGCACAATATTATGTTGTATGGTAATTGGTATACATCGATGAAATAAACTCTCATTGTAGTTCCAACGCGTGACAACAGATGGTGTTTTTTATTTCTTCATAACAGTACGTAATTATACTAATTAGTTTAGAAAATAGTTTTCAATGTATATCCACACTATTATTATTATATTAATATAGTAGTATATATTAATTAATAATAATTAATTAAGTAAGTATATATTAATTTATGCGAAAATATCTCTTTTTGTCCGTTTGTCTGTCTGTTTTGCTTTCACACCAAAACTACTGAACCGATATCGCTGCATTACCAGTGTCAAAATCTTGTGCACGCCCCTGAGAACTAGGAAGCAGTTTTTTTATACGTCATAAATGGTAAATACCTTAATAATTTAATAAAACCTTAATAATTTAACTTTCATTAAATCAACTGAAATATAAAAATGAAATCAAAAACCTTTTAATTTCATAATATAATTTCATAATAAACCTTTTTGCTGCTGCGGAGTCGGAACCCTTCATGGGCGAGTCCAACTCGCACTTGGCCGGATTTTCGAATTCTCTCTATCTCGGTTGAAAGATCTTCCTTTTCGGCCGCCACGTATTACGTATATTCCCAAATTTTTAGTTAGAACTTTAAATGCATGGTTACACAATCAAAAGGGTAAAAATGGGACCCAATTACTTACACATCACTGCCTGTTCGTCTGCCTGTTTCCAGGCTGTATCACAAGAACTTAAAATTAATGTTAAGTAGATATTATATTGTTATAAATATTTTATTTCATGAATATTATAGTCGCTGCGACTAAGTAAATTTTTTTTGCAAGAGTCTTGCATGGAGCAAGACTCTTGCATAGTCGGTCTTGGTCTTGGTCTTGTTCTTGCACACCTAGTCTTGGTCTTGGTCTTGCTAGGCTTAGGTTAGTCTTGGTCTTGGTCTTGGTCTTGCAATTTTTGCAAGACCAAGACCAAGACTGCAAGACCAAGACTCATTTTGCTCATCACTAGCTGTAGTTATTACATTATTAGTCAGTATTTGTATAATTCTCCTAGAATTGGAAAAGAATATATTAGTAAGAAGTTAAATAAATTGTATAATATAAAATATTGTCTCCACCTCACAGTTGGACAACTTGAAGTCGGCGGTGAGTATAGTGCGCGCGCTGCCCGGGCCGGCGTGCACGCTCGTCGCCGCTACTAACGACGCCACGCTGCGGCTGATTGACCCGCGCGCGCCCAACAACCCGCCAGAACTCAAGGTATACTAAGGCCTATTACTATTTTTAATCACCACGGGCTTTATTTTTTCTATCGAAGATGTCGTTATAAATCGAAAAATATTTTAACAAAACAAAAATATTTAAAATGTGCTTTCTTCTCCAACGTGCATTTTAGTGTCTAAACACACGAGGCTGAATTACGCCGGCGTAAATTCCGCCGCGTTTACGCAGCGTTTCAAACTCATACAAAATACGGGTGGAACGCGAGAGACGACACACTATTCCGTCGCGTATTTGTATGCGTTTGACATTTGCGGCGGAATTTACGCCGGCGTAATTCAGCCTAGTGTGTTTAGACACTTAGTTCTCAGTCCGTTCGTTGACTTACAAATTCGAGAAAACGATAAAATACTTTTAAAATGGACGCTACTGGAATTGAAGTCCGAAATATCTCGTGTTCACAAAAATAAGTTTATCTTTGTAGGTTATAAACGGTGGCAGCGCGTTCATCCGCTGCATGTGCGTGAGCCCCGGCGGCGGGTGGGTCTGCGCGGGGTTGTCCAGCGGACAGCTAGTCGTTATAGACATGCGTACCGGACTGCCGCGGGCGCTGTGGCGGGCGCATGATGGCGAGGTGAGTGCACACTGTACATACACAATGCACACAGAGTACATATAAGTTAATATACAAATGTACGAAGTACGTGCGTATACGCTGACATGTACAAAAAAAACGATGCACGTAAATTGTACGGTAATTAACATAGATACAGTATAAATAACTACGCCAACTAGTGGTTATATATGTCGCAGCCCACTAGTTAAAATAGACGTTCAATAAACAGCTAGCCCTTTGACTGAACAAACGCCATTCAATCACACGGCTATACGTCGCTTAGCCGACTTGTGGACCGCAACGTTCAACACTACAGCTAGACGACGCTTTGCCAACTAGTTAAATGGCAAACTAACTAAGGTGACCATTGACCATTGACCATTAGTTAATTATGTAATTTTAGAGAATAGGAAAACTTTTTGTAATTTCTTGGGAGATTTACATATATTTAGTTCTTTCTTTCCGAAAAATATTATCTTGAAACAATCACAAATACCGGCATAGTTGACGCCATTTTGTAAACATAACGCACCTAGCGCCGCGGTGGTGAGCGCTGAACTAATTCAATCAAACGGCGGCTTTTGAATCAGCTGTAGTGTTAAACGTTTTGAGCGACTTAAATATTCAATTAAAAAGCTAGACCTGTGATTGAATGGCGTTGTTCAGTCAAAGGGCTAGCTATTTGATTGAACGGCTATTTAAACCAGTTGGCTGCGACATATACATACGTACTGGACTACCGCGGGCGCTGTGGCGCATGAAGGCGAGGTGAGTGTACGCAAGCGTATACGCTGATATACGCACACGCGCACGCAAAATATTTACAACAATCAGAAACTGCGCAATATCAGGTATTGCGTAATATTATTGACCGTCTAGGGTTGATATTGAACATCGCGCGCCTTCAATCTAATTGTCAAATAACTCTTCAATTAAATTGAAGCGTGATATTGACAATACAATTGAAGTCTATGGGCCGGCTTGAAACAAGGGTGTATTAACGTACCGTTTTTTTTCAGGTTCTCCGTCTAGCCGCGGTGGACGATCACAAAGTTCTCAGTTCGGGCCTGGACCAAACCACGGCGCTGTGGCGCGTCGACGACGGAGAATTAGTTGCACATTTAAAGTAAGTAAAATTCATACTATATAGTCCGGTCGCGAAGCACGTTGATATCGTAAATTGATTTGCACTTGTTACCTATCTCTTTCACTTGCATACGAAAATATTGTTATTGTGAATTTACGGAAAAGAGATGGTAATATATTCATGCAGCAAGTGAAAAAGACAGGTACCGAGAAACTAAGGTTAATGCTATAAAAATGCTAATGATATAAAAGAGGACTTACTTGTAAAATATATTTACTTTGAATTTAGCAATATTAATTCAGAAACAACATGTTTTTTTAAACATGCTGTTATGGATTATTAGGAAACCTTGTTCCATGCGTGTTGTATGGCCTGATACATATTCAGCGTGCTTTTTCAATAAAGTATAAATCCAAAGCATGATATTATGTACCATCGAGGCAGTTGATTCCTATGCATTTGAGAGACCAACGTCATTTGGTCGATCATGTCAATTCAATGTTAATTGTGATCTGTCAGCTGGGTTTGACGTAATGCGACCAAACTACGTAGGTCCCCCATCTGCATAGGAATCAACTTCTCTGATAGTACATACTCTTAAGGATTTGTGTATCATCCCACAAAAATGACGTATTGAGTTATGAATGCATTCATAACTCATAATTTTATTTGTTGGTTAGTACACAAATGCTTAACAGCGACTTATGTTTATGATAATGATGATAATTAATATGTTTTCAGGGGAACAACTGAACCCGTCCACTGCCTGTCCGTCTACTACAACGAGTTGATATCGGGCACGACCAACAATCGTATCGGAGTTCACACCTCTCTAGACCAGGAGGCCTCCTTCTCAAGTACCAAACTCCGTTCTGATACTTTCAAAGGGGTTTTAACTTGTATGTCTGTGTTGCCGCTCAACAGATTGTTGTTGCTAGGCAGCGACAACGGCACTATAAGTCTGCTGTGCTGATTGTTACCTTACCTTTATAGTTGGTTTTGTACTTTTCGTTGAGACAATATATTTTTTTTGTGGAAATCGGCTGGATATGCGTATATTGATTGGAGCTAGTTATCTCACTCACACACAAATATATTGCTGTTCCCGCTTATACAGTTAATTCGAGCGCGTGTGAAAAAAACAATTAGCGATAAATTAATATACGAAATTCGTTTTCCTCCCCGACCGTGATATAGCTGGGCTCCAAATTTTTTATGTTGAGAACATAATATTCAACTGCGCAGAATAAATTCAGGCATCTAATATTAGTACCTACCGTTAATTATTCTTCAAAGTGATCCGTCTAATGATACATGAAATACAACTTAAAATGTTACCTCTTGCCAACTTAATATAAGAAAGAAAAAAATTGTTAATCATCTCATGTTTTTATTAGAAAAAGTCGCAAATCAAAGATCTCAATGACAATATAGTAAAAAAATTAAATTAAAGTTGGATGTAAATCAAATGTATAATTAATGGGATAGATCTAAAATGTCGATAGAATGATCTCATAAAATCTTGCTCACAAAATGTAGGCACAAGTAGTGTAACACGTTATCTGAATTTAGCTATTTTATTAGTATTCTATTTTTTTTTCTTTATATATTTGGGCTATGTGCATTAAAATTTCGAAAGGCTGGTTTACAAAAATGTAGTAAACAAGGAAACCTCATGTTAGTAAAGGTTATTGATACTATTATGAAGAGAAATAATTTCGAATAAAGTTTAACTAAAAAACTTAAATTATATTCAATTACCGCTTTTCAGGCAAATTTATTGCTTAAAAAATCGAGTAAAATGTAATTAGAAAAATTACAGGTATTATAAAAATTGCAATACATATTATAATAATGAACATATTATATGATTGCGCGAATCTTTTTTTAACTACTAGATTTTTTTTAATATTTTTAATTTTATATCCCATGTATAAGTGGCCAAGTATTAACCATAACAGCTATGTTGTGCTTATATATTTAGCACGGACTGTATTAACATTCCAATTAATAATTTTTATTTGAATATTAGATTTAAGTTATAATTATATTATATAATGTATTAATTTTACGAACAAACATTTTAGATATTGCTTTAAACTTTAAATGAATATGTCCTGTTTTATTTTAATGACGACTTAGCAATCATATCACAAAAATAACGCTCTACAAGTACAAATTATATGTTACCAAAGATACAAAGTTTATAATATAGTTTGTGTATTTCGAATATAACTTGTAACATTGTATGTGATTTATAAGATATCTATTTAAGTTAATCTAAAAAATTATGATGTTTTTTTTTTGGAAATACATAATTTGGCAGGATTTTTTAAATGATGCAACACCCACTTGTGCCAGTTTGAGTTGAAGAGAATTGTGGAATTAATATTCCATTATGTTATCCCTTTCTTTTTGCGTATGCATGAAAGAGAAGGATTGATTTTTTCACAAACTATCAGCTTAGATTGCTTTCTTTCATACATATGAATGAAAATACCTAGACTAGTGCAAGTGGGCCTAAGACCTTGATTATACTTTAGTTCGTCCGAAGTTATTTTACCTCTTGTAGGACCGTTATACCAATGATGTAAGGACTACTTTAATGTAAACTCAAAGGTAAAGTAACTGTGTACGGAATAAATAGCAATAATTTGCAACAACTCAAAATAGTGCCAAACACTACTGCATTGAGACTATATTTTATATTTGGTCGCGTTAGGCATTTGTGCATTAACCTACATTTATTTTTGTTGTTGTGAAACAGTCTTGTTCTAAATGATCTAAAGAACATGACTGCATCAATGACTCAATACGTATTTTATTTCGTGGGATAGTACCACTGACCTCCATTATGAAACTTGAAAGTACGCTGGACCTATGATACCCTTTGAAATGACAGCTGTTTTTTGTCCCTATTTGAAGCGGAATCAGCGTCCCCATGCGGGAGAAGAGAACTAAATCAGCCCCCCTACCATGAGCTCTTATAATAATATTATTTTAATATTACTTTCAGATTTCGCACAAACAAAAAACATAGCTATATTAATATAAATAGAGATCATGTTTGTTTATGCGAAATTCAAAAGTAATATTAAAGTAATACTGCTATAAGAGCTCATGGTAGGGGGCCTGACGTAAACATGACGTTTAAAAGTCGCCATATTGGCACTGATAACAGCAGTGGGAGTACTTGGAACTAATACTAGTTTCTACCACCGTAGTGTTTATATTCTCCTTGGTTTCTACAACCAATAGCGATTTGCAAGTTACGTCAGATTTAGTTCTATTCCCCTGCATTGGGGGCGCTGATTCCGCTTCAAATAGGCACAAAAACAGCCGGGAATCATATTATGTCCCAGCGTACTTGTATAATGGAGGTTAGTGGATAGTACACAACTGCTTAACATTGTCTGATTGTCTTTGTGATTTTGACAGCTATTTTAACTATTTTAAGGTGAGTCCACATTAATGTAGCTTTAAAGAAAGCAGAATTAGGGTACAATGTGACCGTGTCTGGACGCACCGTTATAATCTTAAATCAATGAAATGTACTTATTTAATATTTATTACCTATCAGTCAATTTAGTGATGTTCCACTTCTCATTGAATTTACTGACAACTGGCAACTAAAATATAATATAGTGAGTGTGGCAAAGCGCGCCACCCTGGCTAGTGCGCCGTATGCTGCTCATTCAAATTCGCCGTCTGATATCGCTTTATAAGAAGTTTAAATGTTTATGGGACCCAAAAGATGTTTATTTTACGAATAGAGGTGCAAGAGACGATGCTTGGGCTCAGATTTCTCGCAAAATGGGAAACAAACCAACAGAATATCTAAAGAAAAAAATGCGGTCTCTGGCGGGAGGATACACCGTCCTTTTCTTTTTTGTACTTTTTTGCGCAATAATTTAGGCAAAATAAGGTTACTGCTGCAACGGCAATTCGCCGCCGCTGTACGTGCGACTTCATATCGTGCAAGATACTGACTGACTTGAATAACGGATCGCCTTCGGATCGCTTGGAGCGTATATTAGGATCGCAGTTTCCATGTTCTTGGATCGATCTAACGCGCTCCACGCTCCACGCTCCTCGATCCTGGATCGCGGATCGCGGGATCGCCGCTCCAAGATGGATCGTTTGGTGTGGACCCGGCTATTGGAGATCTCCAATCAGCAGTATGGACTTATGTTACTATACACTATATTTATTACTTATTTCTAAGTTCTGCTTAACGATCTCCTAACGCCTCTAGTACACCGACGCTGCGAAACGCGAAACAGCCGCCAACCGATTTAAGCGCAGCGCAGACGATAGACTATCCGTGACGCACTTTTTAGTCTGTGGAAATAGAACCTATTTTTTATTTTATTTTATTTAACAATTTGTTGCACATACAGGTTTACATGAAAATTTACAAAAAAAAGAAAGACGACACAACAGGTACTGCTTATCTCTAAAAGGGATTTCTTCCAGCAGCCCTACGAAGAGAAATTTGATGGGAAATATCAAAAAGGGTGTGCATAGATAAATATGTTTATAGATTTAACTAAATATTAATACACTTACAATGAAGATAAAATAATACAATACAAAGCATAAATACTATAATAGACTAAATACAATACTATAAATATATATATTTAATACACTACATACAAACATATATTTTAGGATTCCTTGTTAAGGTAGTGCTCTCTTAGTCGACTTTTAAAGACATTAATGGAAGAGCTGTCACGAATGGTGTGGGGAAGGGCGTTCCATAATCTAACTGCATGAACGGTAAAGGAATAGGAAAAGAAGTTGGAGCGATGGGAAGGAAAGGATAGATTCGTCCTCACGTTAGACCTACACGAGGTGTCAGGAGGTCGCGAGAGGTTGAAACGATCAATGAGGTACGAGGGAGAAATAGGACTGTAAAGGATTTTGTAAAGGAGAGAAAGGAATTGGGAGCCAATTTAGTTGCGATCTAAAGTCTGACACATGGTCATACTTTTTTAAGCCAAACACAAAACGAATGCAGAGATTCTGCAACCGTTCCAGTTTTGTAAGTAGCTCTTCAGTAAGGTCCAAATAACAACAATCTGCATAATCAAGGATAGGGAAAATAAGGGTCTGGACTAGAAGGAGTTTAGTATACAAAGGCAAGAAATTTTGAAGGCTCTTAAGCATGTGTAGAGAATGGTAAATCTTTTTACTAACTTCATTCACCTGAGCTGACTATCCGTGACGCACTTTTTAGTCTGTGGAAATAGAACCTATGTAATTATAATGCAGTAACGCACGCGACGCGCAAAAAGTCCGACGCGTTACTGCATATAATTGCATAGGTTCTATTTCCACAGACTAAAAAAGTGCGTCAGGGATAGTCTGTCGTCTGCGCTGCGCCTTACTGTGTAATCGCTGTCTTATCCGCCAGTCGCCACACGACAATGCGCTGTATTGCATCTCGCTCTATTGCTATTTCGCATTGGTTTCGCAGCGTCGGTGGACTAGAGGCGTAAGTGACGAATATCTTATATAGAAGTGTTGCCAGTTGCCACTATCTTTTGCGGGCTCTACACTTGCGGCGCGAAAGCCCGCGAAGGCCGCGAACCGCGAGTGTGGAGGGTTTCGCGGCTTCGTATTTGTTCGAATCGCGTGTGTAGTAGTGTAGTAGTGTAGAGTCCGCATTTCAATATAAAGCCGGATCCAGACGAGTGTAACGTGTAATGTAATTCACCGTGTAATGTAACACGAATTCTACGTGTGGACGGCACTACGAGCATTACATGTAACGCTCGGGGTTTATCCATCGGCTGTCTGTTTACGCGCGAGCACAAAGGCTCGTTTGGACAATTCGCTTTGAGTTCGTGTGCCGTCCACACTGTTGACGCTAAATTTCACGTATTCTTACATTACACGTTACACTCGTCTGGACCCGGCTTAAAGTAAGAAGCGAAAAACTTCCGTTTAAGCTATTCGTAACATATTATTTGCGATTGTGAAACAGGCTTTAGGAATGCTTTAATATGAATACAGAAAATCTCCAATAACTTGGATCTAAAAAGATACTGGAATGGAACATTTTACTAGGACGAAAGTCCGAAATCTGAACGCATAATATATGTGTATAATACTAGAATATAAGAGAATTATGTATATTGTGTAACGAATTATCTGTTGTACACTAGTAAATAAATATATTGTAACTGAAATAGTTTTCTTTTCCTTATAATTTTAAAATTCTTAGTAATCCTATGGTAATCCTCTTTGTTCCGATCTTTTTAAATACTCTGACTCCAAAGAGAATATTATAATCATTTATGCACGTTTTGGAAGTCTACTGTCAATAATTTTAAAGCATGTCATTGTCAAATGTTAATCTGATAGATTTTCATTCATTGTCAACTGCTAAACAATTTTATAAAGAATATCTATTTTCGTAAATACCATGCGTGGTCGATCTACCACCTCACTGGCCCCGCCGATGCGAGCTAGCACTCACGAGTCGCAGCTCAACGTTCTGAAGGAGGAACCCCTCACCGCAGTGCACTTTCTCAGCCCGTCACAACTCGAGGTGATCTTCCGCACCAACATCAACACTGGACTCACCGCGAGCCTCGCCGACGAGCTGCTAGAGTTGTATGGCCCCAACACGTTCAAGGAAGAAAAAGGGCCCCGCTACTGGAAGATACTCCGACGCAACCTCTTCGGCTGGTTCCAGTGCGTCCTCTGGGCGGGCGCCATCTTGAATTTCATCGGATACGTCTGCTCCCTCTACATAAACACCGAGCACTCCGGTAAGGAATACTTGTATCTCGGAGGTGTCATCACCGCGACCGTCGTCGGCACCGGACTGTTCGGGTTCTACCAAGAGGCGCGAAACATGGCCGTCATGAGCGGGTTCGAGAAGCTGATCCCGTCGTATGCGACAGTAGTCCGCGACGGCGTGAAGCTCAGCGTCCCGACGAGCGAGCTGGTTATAGGCGACGTCGTCGAAATGTTCGGCGGAGAAATCGTCCCCGCAGACATAAGAGTCGTGACTTGTACGAATTTTAAAACGGATATGTCGGCGCTCACGGGCGAATCCAAGCTCGTCACTCACAGACCGGAATGCACCCACTCGAACCCCCTGGAATCCAAAAATATGGCGTACTACGGCTGCCCGATCTCCGAGGGAATCGCGACTGGCGTCGTCGTGGCCACGGGAGAGGGCACCGAGATGGGCAAAATCGCTGGCCTAGTATCCGGTCTGGAGAAAATTAAAACTCCCATCGCCAAGGAGATTACGCATTTTATAAAACTCATTTGCGGCGTCGCGTTTACGATGGGCTTCATATTTTTCGCGATGGTTTTCTACCTGGAACGCAACTGGATATCGGCTCTCCAGTACATGCTCGGCATCATACTGGCGAACGTCCCCGAGGGACTCATCGTGACCTTGACCGTGTGTATGACTGTGTCCGCCAATAATTTGAAGAAAAAGAACTGCCTGGCAAAAACTTTGCAAGCAGTCGAGACGCTCGGTTCCACTTCGTGCATATGCTTGGATAAGACCGGTACCTTGACCGAAAACAAAATGAGTGTCGCTCATTTATACTGCAACTTCACTATTTTCGATAAAAATGACCACTCCCACGTCTCGCAGCCCGCGTATGCCGCTCTATGTCTGGCGGCGTCGCTGAATTTGAGAGCGGTGTTCGCTCCCGACGAAGTCGAAGTTGACGACGATCAGATACACAAGAAGAAAATAATCGGAGACGCCTCGGAACAGGCGATACTGCGCTACATGGAAATCAACCGATCCGCGACGCAGACTCGAAACGAGAATCCGAAGGTTGCGGAAATACCTTTCAGCTCAGCTTACAAGTATCAAGTCACCGTTCACGAAATGCAAGCGACCAACAGCTATTACCTAATAATGAAGGGGGCGCCAGAAATAATATTGGAATATTGTTTGCGCCTCCTGACCGACGAGGGCGACGCCGAGTTGAATCCCGAGTTGAAGAAGGAGATAAAAGCGAGCTTCATCAAACTGGCTAACATGGGTGAGCGTGTCATAGGATACTGCGATTATAACTTGCCAGTGCACGAGTATCCCGTAGGGTACATATTCGACACCGAGAGGAAAAATTTCCCCATGGAGAATTTTAGATTCATAGGAGCGATTTCAATGATCGATCCTCCTCGGAAGGATATAGAAAAGTGCATAGCGCTCTGTCGTCAAGCCGGCATACGCGTTATTATGGTGACCGGTGATCACCCGGTCACGGCGCTGGCGATATCCAAAAAGTGCGGGACGATAACGCAGCCCAACGCATACGAGTACGCCTTCGAGCATCACATCGAGGTGGCCGACGTTCCGGAGCACGTTAAAAACAAATTCCAATCTGCCGTCATCACCGGGAACCAACTGCGGAAGATGACCAGCAACGAACTGAAAGCGGCTTTCACGAGATACGGCGAGATCACATTCGCGAGGACGAGTCCGCAACAGAAACTCACTATTGTAGAAACTTTGCAGTCGTTGAAACACGTCGTGGCGGTGACCGGAGACGGCGTCAACGACTCGCCGGCTCTGAAGAAGGCCGACATCGGAATCGCCATGGGCATCACCGGCACCGAAGTATCGAAACGAGCGGCCGACATGATTCTTCTGGACGACAACTTCGGGTCGATAGTACTGGGCATAAAGGAGGGTCGACGAATTTTCGACAACTTGAAAAAGACCATCGCCTACACTCTGACCTCGAATACACCTGAGATGCTTCCTTTCGTGCTGTACGCAATACTAGGAATACCATTACCTATGACACTGATCACGATTCTGGTGATTAACGTCGGCACGGATCTGCTGCCTGCGATGAGCCTCGCGTACGAGACGTCAGAACAGGACATCATGTCGATCCCGCCACGGAAGACGACCGACCACCTCGTCAACGGAGTCCTCATATACATGGCCTACTTTCAAGTTGGGATGATCCAGTTCTTTGCTGGAATGTACGCGTACTTGGTCGTGTTCGCGCAGCACGGCTTTTTCCCTGCATCCTTGATGTACGTGCGCAGCGCTTGGGAGGACCCGTCGAGTAACGTAAAGAATACAATAGGCACGGTATGGAATTATGAGAGTAGAAAATTTTTGGAGCGCAAAGCGCAGACTGCATATTTCGTCGCAGTTTGTTGGACGCAAGTATCAGACGTTATCATTTGCAAGACTCGTCGGATTTCTTTGCTAAAGAAGGGCATGACGAACCACGTGTTGAATATAAGCATCATAATCGACCTCCTAGCTGCGGCTGCTGTTACTTATATTCCGATTTGCAACGTAATCTTTGGAACGGCTCCTATAGAAGCCGCTGATTTCTTTTTGGCTATCCCATTCTTTGTTCTGATGATTGTGGCTGACGAAGTAAGGAGGTTCATTATCAGGCGTGGTCTCTCTAAATGGGTTGAGAAAGAGACCTACTACTAGAAATCTTTTAAGCAAACTTTAAGTTATTATAATGCTAAGTACTCACATACGGTTTTGCTCGATATTTTTACTCCAAATTAAAGGAAATTACATATTATTTGACATATTTAATTCCATCGAGCCGGCTCGAAGCGAGCCTTCGAGCTGTCAGTTTTGGCGGTCCACACGGTGGTTATTGCTCGATTTGGAGTAAAACTATCGAGCAAAACCGTATGTGAGTACTTAGCATTAGACGTTATTGTATTTCCTTAAGGTTACAAAACATTATTAAGTTTAGTTTTATGCACTTTTCTAACACTTCTAAGTAGTAGATGATTATGTTTTTATGTCTGGCAGAGTTGATAATATTTCAAAATAAAATATTATTATAATAATTGGTGGTTTCTCCTTAAAGAGATGTGTTCTTGTATGGCCCCAGTCCCTCTATAACAGAGAATCTGATAGGTTGAGAACTCCTGGCTATAATAAAGTATGAATGGGCACTGCATGGGCGCGGTCCGTATGAAACCGCACTACATACTCAAGTCTCAACATAATTTATCCGCGACCTACATTTCGTTGTCTGTCTGATACGCAATTTATGGCTTATCATTAGCTTAATAGCTGTGATTAGCTTATTAAGCCTTTAAAATTAAATTTAAAACCATTTGCCATGATAATTCTAAAAATTGCACCCTTTGGATCTCGAGTTATTGAAAATATTTTAGAAGAAATCCCTTGAGTTCAAAATGCCTTATTTGAGAAGGGAAAGCATTTCTTAGGCTTTAACTTTTAAGACAAGAATAGGGTTGCTGAGGATTCCTCTTCCGCTTCCTCATAATGAGGAAGTTCCGCAATATTTTGGGTTCCTCAACCGTTACCGCATCCTCATAAATAAAAAAAAATCCTCTTCCGCTATCGCTTCCTCAAAATTTAAGAGGAATTTATGAGGAATTTCACTGCTGATGCGCGTTGCGTATCCAATCATGGCAACCCACACGCCAGAGCGCGAGAATCATCATATCATTCACTCATCTTTTTTTTTGTGTGCGTTTTTGTGTATGTTACTGTGTACTGTGTGCCGAGTGCAAGTTTTTTTTTTATATTCGATCGTAACGCGTTTGGCGTTTACTAAGATTTTGTATGAGATTACTCACTGGGCTGGGCTCACTCCCGTGAGCTGGTGGCGCTGTACAAATCCCATACAAAATCTTAGTAAACGCCAAACGCGACGATCCAATGTGAAACAAAAAATTAACACTAGGCACACGAACTCCTTTAACTGCTGGACCGATTTTGATGATTCTTTATTGTGTGTGTTTCGAGAATGGTTAAGATTCATAGTGCTTCCTCAAAAATAGCCTCTTCCTCATCCGCATCCTCTAAATTTGCGCGTGACGATTCCTCTTCCTCCTCCTCTTCCTCATAACCACTTCCTCAACAACCCTAGACAAGAATAGAAAAAAGCTAAAGGAACTGCTATATAAGTTTGAAGTGTTTTTTTGTTCGATATCACAACGTCCAAGAATTTTTGTGTAAGACATGGCATTCTGCTTCTACCATGCGTAATCTTAATCTACAACTCCAAATAGTCTGTGTAGCGCCCCCCCATATTGTGTCATGCTGGATCATCAATTTAACCAGACGTTGCTGCGTTGCAAACAAAACGCGTATTATTTCGTGAAACGTCGCAAAAATGTAATGCCGTTTGTGCATGGAACCTACAATACATCGTAGGAATCGTAGGTATAAAACCTAGATTATAATGGTAACTTATGATATTAACCTTGCGACACTTACGTCAGTTATAACTTATAACTTTAAAGAATGGGTCAATAATGGTTCGTGTGGCCAGTCTTGGCACCGTTTCGCACACGTGTTCCACTCGTGTCTGTTATCACGGACATAATATAGTGATATAGTTCATTGCCTTTCATATACAATATCGAGCATAAATATATTATTGAACCGCGAGGAATTTTCATAGAAATGTATACTGCAGCGTCTGCAGCATGATACATTTTGGTTGATAACACAATCTGTAGGAATTATGATTTATTGAACTAGAAGTTCCGAATGGCTCTGACCACGTAAATAAGGGTTTCCGCGGAGATCGTAGATATTTCCCCAAAAAGTAGCAAATCCTTCCTCGTGGTCTGCAGCTACTTCATATCAGTAATCAGTGACATAAATCACATAAAAATCAGTCGAGTGGTTCGTCAGTTGTTCAAATTAAAACCGACTCAGCGCTCGAAAATTATTCGAGGTGGGGTTAGTTAGTCAAGGGGTCTTATCTGGAAACCTTTTAACATGGATTAGTGCTATTAAAAGTCCGAGAAACCCTAACTACTTACATGTCCTAAAACTGCAGCTGGAAAGTCTCTATCACACTGATAAGCCCCGACATTCGTTATCTCTCGAAACTGCAAGCGGCGAGTATGTTGCATCATGTGTTACATTATTTATGTTGCTAAAAACACTCGTAGGGCCGAATGTACAAGATGAAGTTATGAAGGGCATAATGAATTGGAAGTATAAGGTTTTCAAAACACATAGAGCGGTTTTTGTTTCGTTAATTTCCTGACGACGGCACAGAATATATTAT
Organism: Polyommatus icarus; assembly: GCA_937595015.1. NCBI lineage: Eukaryota > Metazoa > Arthropoda > Insecta > Lepidoptera > Lycaenidae > Polyommatus > Polyommatus icarus. The sequence continues at coordinate 4,494,614 of OW569330.1, read as the reverse complement.
ATTAGTAGTACCAACGACGGTACAATTTGTCGATAAAATAAAATATTAGGTTCGATAGTGATTACTTGTTATAAATAGCTACTAAATAAATTGAATTGGTTGGGTTAGGTTAGTCTACTGTTACTAAGTACCAACCTAACCTATCTATTGTTCTTTTTAACCGACTTCCAAAAAACGAGGAGGTTATATGTTCGGCTGTGGATATTTTTTTTTATTTTTTTTTATTTTTGTATGTTCAACGATTACTTCGCCGTTTGTGAACCGATTTTCGAAATTTTTGTTTTGTTGTATTAGGTTTCACTCCAATTTGGTCCCATTTTCACAAAAGTGGTGACCTGATGATGGGATCCATGAGTAATCGAGGGAACTCCTCGAAATTTATATGGAAACATATGGTGATTTTGGTTTTATGTGAAGTGTACTAAGAATATGGTACCAAAAAGTCAAATATTGGGTCAAGGTATACCATGGTTTCGAAGATGCTGAGAGAACTCCTGACTCCTTATAGATACACGTTTGGGAGTTTCGGCGTTGTTTTAAGAACAGAAAGCATATGCTACTATGCAATTAATATTCATCATCATAATCATAATCATCATCATCGTCATCATCATCATTACCACGTCGTGTTAAGGTCACCAATGTCTCATGGCACAGAATAGATAGTAGTACAAGGCATAGGTATGGATATACTAACTCGTAATAATAATTTTCTATTGTTACCAACAACACCTGTTTGTTTAATACACGGCGGTCGGCGATACAGAGGCCACGGTGTCGCGCGGGCGGCGCGTGGCGGCAGATGACAGATCGAATATTTTACTACTTTATATTATACAGATCGAATACTTTACTAACTACTGTTCACTTCACTGATAATATATTATTTTGTGAGTGTGAGTTGTGACTCTTAATGTAAAGAAAAGACGTCATACGCCTAAAACTGGTCTTATGGTTCTGTAGGGTTACCCTGGGACGTTAATCCCTCTGGCGTAATATCAATTAAGACAACCAGTGAGTGTGAGCGAGAAGAAAAAGTTTCTTGTAGCGAATTAGTTATATCAAATGAGTCGAGTAAGCGATACCGCGATGCAGAAGCTTAACAACGACATCTGTTGTTGAATTGCGGAACTAAATTTTCTTAGAAAATATAAAGTTTACAAATCTCAACACTTAACAAATTGTAATAAAATACGTAAAATATACGCGAAGGTTTACGTACTAGTGTAACTAAAAAGAGTGAAATTATTATTATTTTTAACAAAAAATTAAAACCGACTTCCAAGGTAAAAACAATAATAACATTATATGAACTAAAAAGTATTAAATAATTTTTACTATCTAATAGTGCCCTTTTCCGAATTCGGCTAAACCTCAACTATTTCTGTACTCACTCTTCATAATTTTGAAGTCGGTGCCAGTTCCAAAAGTTTCAAATATTCTGTCAGAGGACTGAAGATTCAGCTATCTGGTACCGACTTCAAAATAATGAAGATTGAGTACAGAAATAGTTGAGGTTTAGCCGAATTCGGAAAAGGGCACTATTAGATAGTAAAAATTATTTAATACTTTTTAGTTCATATAATGTTATTATTGTTTTTACCTTGGAAGTCGGTTTTAATTTTTTGTTAAAAATAATAATAATAATTAATCATATTATGCTAATCATGCGGTACAGTTCGGCACACTTATAAGTCATGGACGTATAAAAAAAGGCGGACGGAGTCCCACCCTACACAAAACTGTGTCGTTCAGAGTCGGCCAGCTGGCTGTATGTACACAGTCCGCACGCACACATTCTTGCGCTAGTCCATACCATTTGACAGGCGTCAGAATGTGTGCGTGGCCGACTCAGAAGAAAAGTGAAGACACAGTTTTGTATATGACAGGACTCCGTCCGCCTTTTTTTCTACGTTCATGTTATAAGTTTAATAATAATTAAGTACCTAAATAATAATATACTTAATAATAATATAATATCTATGGACGCTTCACACCACGTCAGTCTGGCCCCGTGCTAAGTACCCGAGGGACTTGTGTTACAGGTACCAGACAACGGAAATATATTTAATAATTTTATACTATACATATATTTAAGATTTTTATTATATCATACACATATTTAATACACATCCATGACCCAGGAACATTGAAAAACTTTTTGTTCCGTCGGCGGGATTCGAACCCGCGACCCCCGGCTTGAGTTGCCACACACTCTAACCATTGAGCCACGGAGGTCGTCGAAAATAATTCTTAATTTGTAATAAAATATTATAAAGTATACCAAAGTCCAAAATAAATAATAATTAGCAAAAAGATGTGCAGCTAAACGAATGAAATCCACTTCCACACACATGATAAAAAAAAATTGCCATCCAATAGTTGACATTGTCCTAGACTACAAGTGCTATGGAGTAGACGGTGTTTTTATTTTTCTGCGTAATGTTAACATGAACCTGTCTGTCTGATAGTGATTGCAGGTATTCGGAGCACTGGGCCGCTGTCAAAGTCTCCGTACAAGGCGGCCGACATAGTTATGTGTATTTCAAACACTTTTTATAATCATGTTTAATTTTGTATGTAAGGAACGCTGACGAAACTTTAAAGGGCGATTGGTATTTTTGTACATATGATTCTGAGAACAAGATTTGTATTACACTCTACTTTGAGACCTACAATAATTATTATCTTAGAACACTTATAATATTATGGAAGCTAGGTGGATGAAACAATAGTCATGAATAGAGCTAAGAGGTATTTAAGATATTTATTGTATTTTTTATTTAAAAAATTGGTGGTTTTTAAAATGTAAAGTTTGTTTTAATATATCTAGAATCTAGATGCTAGAAGAAATAGTTAGAAAATATGATGACTGATTTAAAATGATAATTTATCTTGATTCTTGAAGATACACTTTGAACTTTGAAGTAACCTGCACATAAAATAATTTTATTTAAATGTAAGCTCAGATGAAGCTTTAATGAATCTCTTTATCCCAGATAGCTTTTAACATTCGCAATTAGCATCGATTACTTAACACTACTTATTAATGTACGCATAACACACGAAAGCTTTTATAGGCTTCAATGTAACATATTAAATATGCTTAGTAAGCTAAATCCATACATTAATTTCATGTGTAAAGGAACTGGTGCAAATCCTTGGTGTTGCAATCGACTTCTGCGCCTTTATATACGCGGCCCGTGTGTGGACTGTACCTGTGTTCTACCGACGCACGACAGTCATGTACGCTAAGGTATTATTTATTTTTATAAATAATTATTATTGTAAAAAAGGAAATTTAAAAAAGTAAGGTTAGAGAAATGCATGGAGTGGATTATGATTATGTTGTTGTTGTTTTTTTTTTTATAATTAGGTCACATTTAATATAATATGAAATAATTTCATTAAAATGAACGTGAAAAGTCTAAACTATATAATATTGAATTCATAATTGAAATGATTTTTGTATTTTCCGTATCAAAAATACTTAGATATTTTTGCTTGCTATATTATAATTTATAATGCATTTGTATTTTGACTACCTCTATACTAAAGTTAGGTGTAATCTTAATGAAATAGCGCTTACTTATGATAAAAAAGTTAAATAATTTAAAACTGCAGCAAATTCAAAAATGCTACGCCGTAGAGGGCCTACGCCGTAGCGTAGTACTTCGGGCAACTTACTTGAGGTTCCCTCAGTACTTCCTATACAATAACTTTGATTTTCCTGCCTCATTGATGATTATTTTTATACACGGAGAATCATCTATTTATAAGCGATTGTCTGAAATGTAATTTCAAAACGCTACGCCGTAGAGGGGTCTACGCATTTAACGTTTTGGGCTGGTTTTGGTCTCGCTTGAGATGAACTTCGCGCGTAAGCGTCCGACTATTGCAAAGTATATCCATATCTTTTATCATAATAGTTTCAGCGGTTTAAGCGTGAAGAGGTTACAGAATGACAAACGTAAGGACGGACAGAAAAACTTTCGAATTTTTATGTATAGTATGTATAGTACGGATTCCTCGGAGCTCGCACGCGGTATAGCTTTCTAATATATAAAATTATCGTGTCACAGTGTTTGTGCGCGAACTCCTCCAAAACCGCTCAACCGATTGTAATGAAATTTTGCATGTACATTCGTTAGGCCTGAGAATAGGTTTTTATCTACTTTTTATATTGATACTATAAATAATTTATTTGACAAAACAAGCTAGTACCTATATGTAGCTACGCCTCTGATGGGTTCTGTGTGCAGTTATTGATCGTGTGGTGCTTGGTGTCGGCGGCGGCGGCGGCGCCGGGCATCTACGACGGTCTGGGTCTGGCGGGCCACGCGATCTCGTATGCGGCCCCCGTCGCCCACTACAGCGCCCCCATACAGCCCATTGTTAAGGCTGTTGCTGCACCCGTAAGTACTATTCAAATTTTTTTACTCAACACTTTATGCACATTCTCTAACATCAAACCTTCAGAAATCGGTGGTAGACATCGTAGGCTCAATGTTCAAAAAGCATAATTATCTATATATATAAAACTCAAAGGTGACTGACTGACATGGTGATTTATTAACGCACAGCTCAAACCACTGGACGGATCGGGCTGAAATTTGGCATGCAGGTAGATGTTATGTCGTAGGCATCCGCTAAGAAAGGATTTTGATAAATTCCAACCCCAAAGGGTTATAAAATAGGGGATGAAAGTTTTTATATAATAATACTTCTTTACACGAGCGAAGCCGCGGGCAAAAGCTTGTTTAATTTAAAAGCATGAAACATTATGTTTATACGTAGGCTTATACCAACATTTAATGAAAAAAATATTCTTGATTTTTAGGGCCATGCAGAAACGTGGTAGAGTACTCGTATCTCGCATTGTTGTATAAAAAATCTGTGCTCAGTGATCGGTCTCGTTATTGATTCTAATAACCACATCCAGGTGGTGCGAGCGGAGCCCGTGGACCCTAACCCAGCGTACAGCTTCGCGTACGGCGTCCAGGACCCGTCCACCGGTGACCACAAGGATGCGCAGGAGACGCTGCAGAACGGCGTCGTCCACGGCTCCTACAGCCTGGTGGAACCCGACGGCCACATCAGGAAGGTCACGTACACCGCCGACCACGTGAACGGCTTCAACGCGGTCGTGCAGAGGACAGGCAACGCCCATGCGGTGAGTATAGTACCTAACCACAACGCTTCGAAGCAATGTTTGTCGTCTTCCTTTTTTTACCGACTTCCAAAAAAAGGAGGTTATAATAATATGTTAGTCTGTATATTTTTTTATATGGGAAGAAAGTAGAGTTCTCAATACTGTATCCCATAAGGATATATATCTGACATTCTTCTTTGCAATTAAACTTTCCTCTTGTTACATCCTGCTGTTGTCAAGACTTAAAGTTGAATTGAGTCAGTAATAGCCTATGATGTTAAGAGCGTTCCTTCCGGAGATACCGTAATTTACCATATTTCAAGCCCTATAAACTCATAATTTGAAAGCTACAAAGTTATAATAAAAATACTGCAATAATCTTCAGTATATCGACATTCCTTTCCCCGTTTTAAATTTTAAAGTTTTGTTTATTATACTCATGATATCAGCTTCCAAAGTAAAACCAATTTATTAAAATTTAAGCATACATTCAGCATCTCCTTAGGATTTACAAATTACTTTTATTTGAAACATACGCCAATAGATCGACAATATCATAAACTATATATTCCCCGTTTTAATTTTTTAGGTAAATTTTGAACTAAGATAAGTAAAAAAATAGGGTTTTGGTGCGCTCTCAGCAACGCGGCAAATGTATGGCCAAGGTCGTTTGCTCGATCAAACACTACATAAAACCATTTCGCTTTTTAAACGCATGATATGTCCATCGATTCCTGCCTAACTGACCGTTTTCCTATGTTCATTCGTTTATTTGATGTAATTGATTCTTATAGTAAATCTAATTTAAGATATATTAGATATAATGTAAGAATTTAAGTAAATTTAATATAAGCCTTGGAAAATTCAAAGATAGCAAACCTCCAAAAGAGCGTATTCCCTCTTAAAAGGCCGGCAACGCACCTGCAGCTCTTCTAATGTTGCGAGTATAGGCGACGGTAGTTGCTTTCCATCAGGTGACCCGTTCGCTCGTTTGCCCCCTTATTTTATAAAAAAAAGATTCTCAACATTAAAACTTAAACTGTATTTTATTCTCAGGCGCCTGTCGCAGTAGCCCACGCGCCGGTGGCGTTGGGCCACGCGCCAATCCTGGCCCCCGCGCCCGTGGCCGTCGCGGCCCCTGTGGCGAAGCTGACCCTGCCTGCCATCGGACACCCCTGGTAGCCCACCACCTAAACAACCGCCGAGCGAGGAGGAATGAATTGGGGAATGTGACTGGGTTTTACCAGGCACTGTCTGTGTGTTCCTTCTCTGTTGTGGTGTTGGGTCCTGGGTCCTCGTCGGCGGTGACTCTCGCATGTGCCTTGATATTGTCCTATTGTTAATTTATTTAGTTCTGCTTTGACTGTTGCTACGGACCTGATCTTAACGCGTTGTAAATGTAAATATTATGTTTAGTTTTAAAATAAATAAAAGTTTTTTGCCTATTTCGTTGTGTTTTTTCAGGTTCCTTTTTATTTCAATTTTATCTAAGTAACACAACTTTATAAGTCAATAGCAAGTTTAGGGTGTTTGAATGTCTGATAAAAAAGGGGACGCCATCAACCTTGAAATCTTGAAAATACACATTGAAAATTAGAATTATTATTCCTACTTTTTTCATACTCTAAAATTAACCTTTTGTAACATGCATTACAAATCCACAATTTCTATCGTATGTTGCTAATACTGAATACCTATAGGTTCCTTTTCCTAGAACTGTGCAGGCTGTAGTAATGAATGCCCAGATTGAGTTACACTTAATGCGGCGGATGTTGGTCGTTAAAGTTCCTTTGGAAACACCATAGCGTGCCCTTACAAGTATCGCGGAATTTTCATGGTATTTGACACAAAAAGCAACAAATTTTAAGATAAAATGTCTCGCTGCAAGTTGTTGATAAGATATTAGTATGTAGAGTTTACTCTTGAATATAAAATTGAAATTTTTATTAAAAATTAGTGACAGTGTTTTCTTGACAGGACCTCCGATAAAACAGACCCCTATTACAATAACTGTTCTATATTTACAGACAAAAACCTTAAATACTAAATAATAAAAAAAAAAGCGTGGTATAGTCCTATTTACAACTGTATTTTACCAGCTCAGATTTCTAATACTCTATTAATTTTTGCCGACAAAATAAGAAGTTACATTTATACGCTCCATAAAATAGCTCGAAATTGACTATAACGATATCACCGTACGTAGAACATATAAAAAAAATAAATTAACAAATTGCTCCACTTATGTAGAGCCCCTTTAATTCGAAGGTCCACTACATACCCACCTAGAGCCAAATAAATGATATGAGGCAACGTGAGTCAGGCAGAATGTGGCGGCCCGGCGGATTTGGCAGATCAAGAAAGGTGATCTCATAAATTTAGACCTTATTTGGTGCGGTCTAGCGCCTTAGCGCGTGACCTAAAACTAGTCGCGGTTAAAATCTAGACGGGCTGACTTATTCGTAATTGATCGAATTCTATTCGCGTTTTATGATCGAAACCACGAGGTGCAGCACATTTTTTTTCATTTATATTATTTTTCCATTTCGTTTTCGGGTGTTTAATACTTTTTACTTTGCCCCAATCCAATGCAACGTCATAAATTTGACTACACAACAATTAAAAAATAAACTCATTCAGTCCCTGCTACTTTCACTGTGAACTCTGTTTTCGCTGTGAAGTCCGTCGGGGCTTTCTCACTGGCCCGCGTGAAGTTACCACATTTTGAAATTCACGCCCACCGGTGAAATAGTGGAGTCGCCGTAAAAGTCATGAAAACGGCAAGCAGCACCAAGACCAAAACGTGTTTGTGGCCCGTATAACAAAAAGGCTGAGTAGGTACCACTACGATTACTCATGAGTAAATCATTAATCATTATCACTTTGTTCTGTTACACCTGCATTACTATATCAAAGAAACTTCTATACTATAAAATTATAAATGCCAATGTGTGTCTGTCTGTTACCTCTTCACGTCCAAACCGCTGAACCGATTTTGCTGAAATTTTGTATGGAGATACTTTGAATCCCGAGAAAGGACACGGGATACTTTTTGTCTCGGAAAAATGTACGGTTTCCGCCCGCACAATAAACATTTATAATTTGCGCGTAAACTATTCATTCGATTTTGATGAAATTTGGTGCGGAGATACTTTGAGTCTCGAGAAACCTTTTTAGGATACCTTTTTCACCCTTTGAGTAAGGGACCATAAAAAGGCAAAAATTATCCATTTCCGTTATTATACTATGTTAACGCGGGCGAAGTCGCGGGCAACAGCTAGTTATCTATATATATAAAAGTGGATTTTCAATTGTGTTAGTTACGCAATAACTCGATAACGGCTGAACCGATTCTGCTAATTTTAGTCTTAAAATAATCCTTGAAGTCCAGGAAAGGTTTTTAAGTGACACGAAGTTCACCGGGACAGCAAGTAGTATATAATTTTGTTTTATATTTCACAAAAATACTATTTTATTAATTCGAAAAGAATCCAACGAGAAACGTAGCTTCATAAATGTTGCATATTCCATCAAGTGTAATGGAACAGATCAGAGACATGGAATCCATTTATTAAACATAGGTTCGACATACGTGTACAACGGAAATAAATATTTATTAGTCGGTGGCTGCCCAAAGCGGCATAAGGATCAAGTCTAGATATCTAGGTTAGCGTAACACGTATCCGATGTTTGCGAAATACCAGTACCTTGATTCTAATTTTCTATGCTATATTAATGCAGCTTTTGCAGCGTTTCTTATTCGATCCAGTCCACGTTATCAAACAGAAAAGATAGGAAACAAAGACAGAAAAAAATGAATTTATGTATAGAATCTTTATTAAATTAGAATAATTCAAGCTTTCCAGGTACGCCCGATAAACGTTCATATTTATATTTACTTTCAAATGATTATAATAACTATAATATGCTAAATTATTTTATTTCATAAGTACATACCTAAAATTTATTCTTACTACAAAATTAAAAGTGGTGAAAGTTGACTATCACCTTAGAGCAGGGGTTCCCAAACTGTGTGCCGCGTCGCCCTGGTGCGCCGCGGAAAGGCGAGAGGGGCGCCGTGAGTCGATCCTCCATCAATATCCACAACCAATATTATAAAATAAAATTATAATATGAATTATACAAAGCAGGCAGATGATTAAATATTTGTTTATTATTATTTACTTGCTCAACCTACCTATAATAATCATTAAAGGTTTTTATTTATGTATCTTTTTGTAATAGCTAGGTACATATAAGGTAAAGTAGGGCGCCGCGGCAAAATAGTGTCTTGTAAGTGCGCCGCAGGCTGAAAAAGATTGGGAACCCCTGCCTTAGAGGACCAAGCAAACTATATTCAAACCGAACCGAAAAAACACATACGTAATAATATGTTTGAAATTCTTTGCCGCCTGCGCTGCTTACTATTTATTTAAATAATCAATTTTGTTTCGGATTTGTGTCGAAATTAGGTAGCACTTTCATCATATTACAAGATAAAAAATCAACGGTCTGTAAGACACTTGGTTAAGTGTCTTGATTTCAAACGGATTGGCGACACTACTTCGCAGAACATTCGCTCATTCCTTATATCGGTATTCTGTTCTGCTGCGCCCACTTGAGTATGGGTCGGGTGATGTGGTCGGCGCGGGCGTGCGGACGGGGGCCCCGCAGCAGCGCCAGGGCCTCCCGCAGTTCCGCCGCCGCGGGGCCCCGCTCTGCCCCTGTGTTGCCCCTCTGCTGATCCGCCCCTGCACGCGCCCGCTCCGCCGCCGCCGCCTGCGCGCAGCCGCACATCGCGCCGCGCAGACCTTCCCACATTTCCGGACCACCGTCCAGCCTAAAGGAATTTTTTTAATAAAATAAGGGGAAAAACGAGCAGACGGGTCACCTGATGGTAATCAACTACCGTCGCCCATGGACACTCGCAACATCAGAAGAGCAGCAGGTGCGTTGCCGGCCTTTTAAAAGGGAATACGCTATTTTCCTGAAGGTTTGCAGGTCATATTCGTCCGGAAATACTGCTAGTGACAGTTCGTAACAGAGTTCGGGTTCGGGTAAAATTCTAAGAGCATTTCAGGATAATGGAACTCACTTATGGCAGAAACATAATACACCTCTACTTTTTTATGGAAAAATTATCAAATCGCTCACCTGTCGAGCATGTGGAAAGCTTTGGCAGCCACCAGAAACTGTCCCATGCGGTAGCTGTCGTTGGCCACCAGCTGCAGTAGCGCGAAGTTGTCCGGAGTGCCAGCAGACTACAAAACAAACATAACTAATTTAAGATGTGGATGTGTCCCTTGTATGTATTATATACCTAAGCTTGTTCACAATAAAAGAAGCAGCGTTAAAAGAATATTAATAGTGCTGTTTCGCCCGTTAATCAATCAACAACGATGACTAATAGATGAAGTCCTCTCTGTAAAACTCGGAAAAGAGCGTTTACCGAGTTAAAACAAGATGGCTCAATAATAATTATTGTATAGTTCTTGCACTCTAGGAGTGCGCGTCGCCTTTATTTGTAGTTGGAAATGTGAATAGACATTTTCGTTAGTGTGCGTACCCGACGGAGCAGTCAGTAGCGAGCGAGCCATGTACACGTGTATAGATATGGTCACTCACACAACTAAGGGCGACGCGCACTCGTAGATTGCAAGAACTATACCATCAAATCGGAAATTTCTAGGCAGTTGACGGACCTACGTCATGTGGTTGGCTTATGTCAATTCAATGTTGGCTGCTGTGATCGATCGGATGGGTTTTTTTTAATGGGCAAAAGGCCCACCACACATTCCCACCACTGCAACTCCTGTATCGCCACCAACCGCAACCAACCACGAAAACCCTTTGATATGATCTCAGTGATGCCCGAGGGATAAGCTAAATCTGTCTTGGGACCCGCAACGAAATAAATCAGAAGAAATGTAGGAGTAGGAGATATCCAATTTCCCTGCCCAAGCAAAGCGAGAGACAGCCAAATTGTAATGACATTGATGTCCGAACAAAGGGGGAAGCACCACGGGAATAAAATTAAATTATACTTATTACAATATGCCTACTTCATTAAAAATGACATTTATATAATTTACTAGCTGTCCCGGCAAACGTTGCTTTGCCATAATATATTATGTATTTGCCATTTTATTAGGGTTCCGTACCTCAAAAGGAAAAAAACGGAACCCTTATAGGATCACTTTGTTGTCCGTCTGTCCGTCTGTCAAGACCCTTTTTCTCAGGAACGCGTGGAGGTATGAAGCTGAAATTTATATCAATTACTCAAGTCTACTGTCCCTTGAAGCTGTGAAAAAATCAAACTTCTAAGCCAACGCAATCAAAAGATACAGCCGTTTATGCCGCAAATTTTCGACACTTGCAAGGGAATCAAAACCTACAGGGTGCTTCCCGTGAACTCAGAATCTTGAAATTTGGTACGAAGCAACGTCTTATAGCATAGATAAAGGAAAAATTACGAAAACCATAAATTTTTAGTTACATCACATAATATATATTTTTTTAATAATTTTAAACTTACTACCCTTTTCTTCATACTCGATTGTCGTAATGAACGAACTTTGTAAACCTTGCAGGTTTGTACGGAACCCTTGGTGCGCGAGTCCGACTCGCACTTGGCCGGTTTTTTTATTGAAGGTCGCCGTCAGTCTCAGGTTGTAACATAATTTGCAATTAAATAAAATTGCGACTATAATTAAAAATCTAAGCTATCCTATCTCTCAAGTTGGAAAAAAGCACACAAAAAAAAACAACATTAAAATCGGTTAAGTAGTTTAGGAATCCATCGCGGAAAAACATCGTGACAGGAGATTTATATATATTAGATTAGATTAGATAATGGCAAACTTGTGTTCGATTGTTTCCAATAGTATTTGTGACAAAAACGTTTGAAAGCACGGAAATTCTTTGCGCTGCCTAGGTACGAGGTCATCGTTATATACGACTCCAGAGACACATTGGAGGCTGTTTAACAGATCGGTTCTTTCCTCATGCCAGAGACCACACTTTTAGAGATAGGACAGGTTTGACTTAACGCGGCCAAATTACTTAAGTCCGCCATCTGCCTAGGAATCAACTTCGGCTGACCTTGACGCATATCTCCCAGGCGAGATGCGCCTCCCTGTTCATGACGTGGCAGCGGCACAGGCAGGCGAGGTAGGTGAACGAGCCGGTGATGGCCTCGTCCCGCACGCCCAGCAGGCTCTCCTCCGCCTCGCGGTACAACCCCGTCGCCACCTTGGCCTGAGAGGATGGAAGGAGGCAAGGTGTAACAAAAATCACTATCACTATTGAATTCGGTCGCAATCCGGTCACAATTCAGTCGCAGTTCGCTTGAAGTGGTTATAATTCATTTGCAATTTAATCGCAATTTAGGTGCCATTAATTAGTCGAAATTCAGTCCAGTCAAATTAAATAACCTGCCTATTATTTATTAAACTAGCTGTCCCGGTGAACTTCGTGTCACTTTAAAACCGTCCCTAGACTTCTACGAATATTTTAAAACTAAAATCAGCCCAATCCGTTTAGTCGTTTTCGAGTTTAAGCGCGACTAACACATTTGAAAATCCATTTTTATATATAAGAAGACTAGCAGTCCCGGTGAACTTCGTGTCACTTAAAACCTTCCCTGGACTTCTACGAATATTTTAAGACTAAAATCAGCCCAATCCGTTCAGCCGTTTTCGAGTTTTAATTAATAAAAAGAAAGTGGTGTTAGTTACACTACCTATATCGCTCGCCTGAAAATTGGTGGAGAGATACTTTGAGTCCCGGAAAAGAACAAAGGATACATGTAGTCCCGGAAAAAAGTACCATAACTAATATAATACTATAGCACTAGAACATCTCACCTGGGCGTAATTAAAGTTAAACGTGTCATCGTTGATGAAAAAGCTCTTGATGGAGTTGAGGTAGACGAGCACCTCGTCGTACTGCGAGGCCAGGAAGTAGGAGGAGGCCATGCACTGGCGGCCGGGGATGGTGTCGCACTCCGCCGCGGAGCTGCCCACCACGTGGAAACTCTGCATCGCTGTCTTCATCTGCTCCTCCTGGAACAACGAGGCTTTTTGCATTTGCCGATTACCGCCAGAACCGACGAAGCGTTACCTTTTAGAATTACGTTTTCAAAAACTGCTTATAGGAACAACGCTTTTCTATCTATTACCCGCCGGTAAAATTTAAAACCCTCATTTTCGATGGCGTCAAACTCGCTTCGGCCATCGAGAGCTTGGTGTGGCCGCTAGCCGCGTGGCGACCAGGTGCGCGTGGTCTATGGCGACTTCATACTAAGGTATATATCTCGATGGCCGCTGCGACCTGGCCGATAGTGCGCTATTGGGCAGTGGGCATGAGTTAAGTGCCAACTCACGTCGCCGGTGTCGTTGTACAGGCGCACGGCGACGACGGCGCGCAGGATGTAGTGCAGCGGCGACGTCGACGGCAGCGGCTCCAGCAGCGCGCGCGCCTCCAGCGGCTCGCGGCGGCGCAGCTTGTAGCCCGCGAGGTTCAGCCGCGCCTCCGGCACCACGTCGATCAGGGCCGGCAACACCTGGACGAACATTCAGGAAACTAGATCGACTGTCTGTGTGTTTAATCGTTCCCACAACTTTGCCTTAAGCAGGGAGTGCGGTATAATGGGTGATGGGGTTTTAAAGAATAGACCCCACGTAGGAGTGATTGGAGTCCCTGCCCAGGGGTGTATGGCACCGATATCCTTAATCCGCCGGGGGTGCGGAAAGCATTTAGTCATGTTTAGTAACTGTGATATGAATTGTGGAATCACACTATGTCGTACCTTCAAAGCACCTTCGCCATTTTTGAACACAACCAGGTTGTGTTTGACCAAGTCCTGCCCAAACGTGTGCTGGTCGGATGATATCTGCTTGAGTTCGTTTTCTGCTGACTTTCCATTATATAATCTACAAAGTGTTTATTTAATTTTAAAACAACAACAACTACATTATAATTAACGTGATGTCATGAACTTAACTGGGATGATCTAAACTCTAAAGGCTTTCAACGACACCTCATTATAATTATTATCTTATTTATTTAATTATTATAATAATTATTTTCAGGAAGCTATAAGGGAACACGTCCTTTAACTAAGACTTTTCCTTTATCGCTTATTTAAAGCGGTTATTTATAGAATCGCCAATCAAAATGTATGGAATAGGCTACTTGACCTATATTCAATTTCATTGAACAAATGCATATTTCTAGTAGAACTTGGCCTAGGAAACCGTATTTCACCCTTATTATCAAATAAAAGCTTATGATTGATAAATAAAGTCGATTTGAAAATATGATTTTATGAAAATAGAAATTGTACTGACGAAAACGCTTTTGCGGTACTTCCGATTGGGATGTGACGTCATCCTCATACTAATTTAATATCTTTTATTTATCGCGCTTGCTATATGTAAGTTTATTTGTACATAAATAATAAGAATAAGCCTATTATATATTTTCTTCAATAATTCAAATAAAACATCAGTTTTATATATATTATCTCCATTTATTGTAGACGGGAAATGAAATGGCCAAAACTTTTCTCCAAAAGTTTTCAACATTACAAATGATTTCTAATTTCTAATATAATTATTTTATAACTTTTGGGCACTTTTAGACTCGTACATTTAGCACATTAAAAAAATTTCAATAAAGAGAGTTTAAAATACAAAGCGTATGACGTCACACAATGGCGGACAGTGTTTTCGGCGCCATTTAAGAGGCATATTTTTCAATAAACATTTTTATGGGTTTCTACTGTGTAAAATAATATAATATTAGTTTTTTTTTGTAAAAATGAATGATTATGAAGCGATTAGCATGAAGAAAAAAATTAGGTCAAGTAGCCTATTGACATAAGCATCCGTTAATATGAAGTTGACGTTTGACTCGTCTAATGTCAATTCCATACATTTTGATCGGCGTTATATCAAGAAGAAGTCTTGGCTAAAGGGCAAGATGAAAATCCATTGTCACATACAATTAACACGGACACATTAACTTGACGCATCCAAATATATAAACAGCATGCGAGCTCCATAATGACGTCATCAAACCTTGCGTCTAGTTAATTTGACCGTGTTATACATACAGGTCAAAATCATAACCCTCCTCTTTAAAAAGAAATGGTTAACATCATCCAGAACAGAAACCCGGCGAATAGTTAACTCACTTGAACAAGTTGCAGGCCTTGAGGTTCCCCGCTATAGTAGAGGTGGGATGGTGGGCGAGGTACACCCCCAGCACCTCCTGCGACACGTCATAGTAGTCCAGCTTGTAGTAGCACAGCGCCACGTACACGTTCAATGCCATGTACGTGCTGGAAGGTGTTAGCTGTCATGTAAACTGTCACTTCATAAAAGTGTCGCTAAAGGCTAGTTTACACGTATTAAGTAGATAAGTATAGGTCTACCAGAATCTGATGGCAATTTTTGACAGCAAATTTTCAAAAAATATCCTAAATCATTGGATGAATTTTTATATTTGCATGTTTAATACACATATTAGCTGCTAAAAGAAAAGGATCAAAATGTTTTATTTCAATTACCCCGGTATTGCTAGAGACTAGAGTCAATTTATTTTCTCACTTTTTGCCATCAGATTCTGGTACACCTATAGTAACTAAATTTTAACTTAATTTGAAGTGCCTGCCCGAAATGTGTCAAGTGACAAGCCCCGCCTGCCAACTTAACAGAAAATAGTCAAAATTCTAATTTCCTTGTTTAGTACTTAACTAAATTTTAACTTGTTATTTGCTACAAAATTTTGTGTTTACATGCAATATATAACTTAAAATTTAGTTAACTATTTATCTACTTAACACGTGTAAACCAGCCCTAAGCGCTAATCTCTAGAACAATTGAATGAGGGATGTTTGGCGCTAGCCGCTATATAGCCGTAGCTTAGGCCCTATGGTGACAACTGTCGTAGTAAACAGCTGTCATATATCACGAAATAACATGTCATATTATGTCTGTCTGAGTTCTGACACGACCTTTGACACGATTGACTCTACCGTCCCTCTGGTGGCAAACGTATCGACAACCCACATTGATTTCGCTAATTATTTTGGTTGTGTTTGTTAATGTCGGAGGAGGGAGTATCCCCTTAGTAGTCTGTGGAGGAGGGTTTTTAGGAAATGCAAAAATTTGTGTACATGTTATAATTTATAAATAAATATGAAGTATATCTACGTCTTAATTTACATGACCTATTATCCAATCTACATCTAAGATTCTAATTACTTCTTTCTATTAACATTAACAGCCTAATATTAGTTACAGAACTTTACAATGAGTAAGTATACCTAGGAGCATTAGTTATGAATCTGATCCAGTTTATCGTATTATCATTTTCATATTTCTTGTTGTATCTGAAATTATTATAATTTATTAGAATTCTAACTATGTATCACATTTAACTACTTGTGTTTTGCCCACATAACTGTGTCGTGTAAAAATGAGTCGAGTTCGAGTCGAGTTCGAGTCGAGTTCGAGTCGAGTTCGAGTCGAGTTCGAGTCGAGTTCGAGTCGAGTTCGAGTCGAGTTCGAGTCGAGTTCGAGTCGAGTTCGAGTCGAGTTCGAGTCGAGTTCGAGTCGAGTTCGAGTCGAGTTCGAGTCGAGTTCGAGTTCGAGTCGAGTTCGACACAAAACACTACTCTCCAACAGTCTTTTTTTTTATGAAATAATGGGGCAAATTAGCAAACGGGTCACCTGATGGAAAGCAACTACCGTCGCCCATGGACACTTGCAACATTAGTATACCTACAGGTGCGTTGCCGGCCTTAGAGGGAATACGCGCTCTCTTTTTAAAGGTTTGAGATATCCTAAGTATTGAACTGACCGTCGATCAAGCAGCAGCTTCTTGTAAACGTCGATCGCCTCCTGGTAGTGTCCGCGCAGGTAGTGGACGGCGGCCAAGCTGAGCTGGTCCTCGGGCACGTCGCGCAGCGCCGCGTGAGCCACCATCAGCGACTCCTCGTCGCCCAGCTTGTGGGCGAGGTGGAACTGGAGACGATGCTGGGGAATATGATTAACGGCCTTAAAAATCCATACTATACTATACTACTATCTGTCCCGGCAAACGTTTCTTTGCCATATTATATAAAGTACTAGCTGTCCCGGCAAACGTTGCTTTGCCATAATATTATAAAGAATTTCGCCCATATTATTTTATTGAAGTGACTAAATAAGTATGTCGCCATGGCAACGTCGATCGCAATCTCGTCGCACAAACATTGGTCGCCGTCAGTCTCAGGTTGTAATAATTTACTATTATTTATTACACTTATTAATATATAAAGTAACCAGTAGCCGATTCTCAGACCTACTGAATACGCATATAAAATTTGGTAAAAATCAGTAAAGCCGTTTCGGAGGAGTTCGTGGACTAACATTGTAACACGAGAATTTTATATATAAGATATCGCCCGTATTATTTTATTGAATTAGTGACTAAGTAAGTATGTCACCATGGCAACGTCCATCGCTATCCCGTGACCCGCGTCGCATAAACAATGGTCGCTCTTTATAGACAAATAATTTGCAATAAAATAAAATTGCGACTATAATTAAAGATCTAAGCTATCCTATCTCTCAAGTTGGAAAAAAGCACACATTTAAAAAAAGAAACATTAAAATCGGTTAAGTAGTTTAGGAATCCATCGCGGACAAACATCGTGACAGGAGATTTATATTACTATACTATTATACCTAAATGCGAGTGTGTCTGTCTGTCTGTCTGTTAACTCTTCACGCCCAAGCCGCTGAACCGATTTAGCTGGGTACGGAGATGCTTTGAGACCCGGGAAAGGACATAGGATACTTTTCATCCCGAAAAATGTACGGTTCCCGCGCGATAAACTAATTTTGGCGCAACGGAGTTGCGGGCGTCATCTAGTATCCAAATATGTTGAAACTGAACAGACAAAACAACACAATCGGTAAAGCCGTTTCGATGGAGTTTGGTAACAGACGCCGCGACACGAGTATTATAATTATATATTTATTTAAATATAATATTTAAACACATCCTAAAACATATTACAGAATACTTTTACCTTAAGCGGACATTTAGGTGATTTTTCTGCTGCCTCCTGGGACTCCGCGTACATTCCTGAAATTGTATAGGACATGAATAAAAATGTTAATTAATGCTCGAAATTCATAGGAAGAAGACAAAACTACGTAATTTGGTTGGGTTGGGCCATTAGGCATAGACATAGACCACGGTCTACGGGAAAGTACTGTATATACATATAGTTAATACTCCTAATCACGAGAAAATTTACGATTACCGCCTGATAAGAATAAATAATAATATCTATGGACGCTTCACACCACGTCAGTCTGGCCTCGTGCTAAGTACATGAAGGATTTATGTTACGGGTACCACACAACGGTAATATATATAATACTTTTATACGATACATGATATATTTAAGATTTTTATTAAATTATACACATAATATTTAATATACGTACATCCATGACCCAACTTTGAAAACTTTTTTTTTGTTCCGTCGGCGGGATTCGAACCCGTGACCCCCGGCTTGAGCTACCAATAGCAGCCCACCAACTGAGCCACAGAGGTCGTGGAATACGCCTGATACTGTTTTTACAGAGCCGTGTGACTCCTATGTTAAAAATATTAGGCACTGTTTACCTAAGTAAAAATAGCACACGGCCAAATCCAGATCAATGGTGTCGCCGATCCTGGAGTCCAGGGTTTCCCTGGCCTTCACCTCGAGGTAGATGTCCAGGGCGCGGCGGTACTCGGCCAGGTGGAACCAGCACCACGCCGTCCACACCCGCACCCATACGTCAGCAGATCCGTCCGCCGCGAGGAACTGGGGAACACGGAGATGCACACATTATGACTGCAATGGGGTGAGTTGCATTTTCTATACATGTTCCAACGAAGAAATTGGCAATATGCAATTGACGGACTTACGTTAATTGATCAGGTTATATACAAGATTAGTGTAAACACCGTTATCCTTGAAAACATCAAATGAGCCCGTCAAAATGAACAACTTTTTATATGAGAACAATGCTGGGAACTAAAAACTTCTGTATTCATACCCATACAAATTGGCGATCCGGGTATCCGTATGGGTATGAAGACGGCTTTTTTTGAGTTCCCAGCATTGTTCTCCTAGAAAAAGTTGTTTATTTTGACGGGCTCATTTGATGGTTTCAAGGATAACGGTGTTTACAATAACACATAGTATAAAAATTCAATGTAATTTGAGATCCATCGGCTGAATCAACTTCTCTGATAGTAGGTACCTATCGGTCATAAACTCATAACTCATAAAAGATGTAGTGTCGGGCGTGCCGCACTTTCCCTACATGTCTTCGTCATAACGAACTAAAACTATCTACTACCAGGCTACTCAAGAGAGTAATAAGGAGCGTCCAATTATCTTACGCACAAACGTCTACAGTCTACACCGTAAAAATCCTGCACCTGCATAAAATTGCCAAAGGAGCGCAGCGGTACTCGTAAAATGATAGACTGCAGTCAAGTATTGGCGCAGTATTTTTGCCACGTTGCAAGTCTTAGGGCGTATTTTCATTAGGGCGCATTTTCATTAGTCGTTAACGCGTGCGGTATACAGCATACGGGGAGTCTAACTCTATGACAACTAATGGCGCATTTTGATTGGTCGAGGCATGCGTTTTAGAAATCTCCCGCACCGACCGCGGGCCCTATCGACCTGAAAATGCGCCCTTAACGATCAGACAAACTCTCAACATTTTTATTATTCTACTAGCTGTCCCGGTAAACGTTTCTTTGCCATATTTTATAAAGTATGTCGCCCGTATAATTTTATTGAATTAGTGACTAAATAAGTATTGGCACCATGGCAACGTCCATCGCTATCCCGTGAGTCGTGACCCGCGTCGCATAAACAATGGTCGCTCTTTATAGACAAATAATTTGCAATAAAATAAAATTGCGACTATAATTAAAGATCTAAGCTATCCTATCTCTCAAGTTGGAAAAAAGCACACATTTAAAAAAAGAAAACATTAAAATCGGTTAAGTAGTTTAGGAATCCATCGCGGACAAACATCGTGACAGGAGATTTATATATATTAGACTAGCTGTCCCGGCAAACGTTTCTTTGCTATATTATATAAAGTATATCGCCCGTATTATTTTATTGAATTACTGACTAAATAAGTATGTCACCATGGCAATTGTTATGTAATTTTCAATTGTTATGCGACAGCCGGGTGAGGCTTGGGGATTGATGGGTTAACTGACTTACTTCCAACATAGTGAGTGCCCCGACATAATCCCGTTTGAGGAGGTAATCTTCTAGCTCCGGAAAGCTCCTCTTGGAGGAGCTGCTACCAGAACGACTCTCGCTCGCTGGCTTCGACCGGCTTAGAATCTGCAAGACAAATTATAACAATTACTACAAACACAAGGGAAGTACAAAATATTATTATAATTCATATTTTATACCATTTTATTACTGAAATGTTTTTTTGTGTATCGAGCAATCTATTTGTTTTTGTTTTGGTTGTCATGTGGTTACCATGGTAACGTTAACTAAAACATAGATAGAGATTGCACAGTATAGCAATATTGTGGTGATTGTATTATCTTTGACGTTAACAGCGATATGACAGAACGTTTGGTTTTGGTTTTGCGTCTGTAGTATTTAATCAAAATTTCCATAGACAAATTGATAGAAAACGTTGTAAAACGAGCTGACCGTTTCGCCTGATGGTAAATAAAAATTATTATCATTGTTTTTGTCATGGATCTCAGCAGCACCGAAAAGTAACAAGTGCATTGCGTTTAGTAAATTCTCCCACTAACTTAAACCGATAGTATACCAAAGTTTGGTATGAAAGAAAGGCATGGTCCCTTGGAAGGGCGTCGACCCTTGCCTTGCTTCTGTTCCTTGCCTTGCCTTACCCTTTAAATTAGTCCCTCTTTCCTAAATTAGGTTATATCCTATTTTAGAACATAGTCTGTCCTAAAATTACTATTTTCAGTGTCCCTGAATAATATAGAGTAACTAGCTGTCCCGGCAAACGTTGCTTTGCCATAATATATTTGCCATATTATTTTATTGAAGTGACTAAATAAGTATGTCACCATGGCAACGTCCATCGCTATCCCGTCGCACAAACAATGGTCGCCGTCAGTCTCAGGTTGTAATAATTTACTATTATTTATTCAACAAATGCACTTATCAATATATAAAGTACCGAGTAGCCGATTCTCAGACTTACTGAATATGCATTTAAAATTTGGTGAAAATCGGTAAAGTCGTTTCGGAGGAGTTCGCGGACTAACATTGTGATACGAGAATTTTATATATAAGAGATTAACTCTACGCTTCTGGAGAGATTCTCTCCAGAAGCGTAGAGTTCCTTGGCGGAGCTCCGTATAAAAAGTTTTGGAGGCCCTTAGGAAGTTAAAACTTTTCACAAACAACGAATCGCATAGGGTGCCAACTTTGAAACTCACGCTTTACGCACGTTGGGGGCCCCATATCATGGCCTTGGGGCCCCGGCAGATACAGCGGTAGTAGCCCCTGTCCCTCTCTCTACCATTGTCATAGCAACGAGCATTGTTTAATCCATGTTTAATCAAATCCATTTGCTCTATGGTTTAATCTTTGTCAAACTAGACAGTGGGTTACTCGTATTTATTTTTAACAATAATTTATTATTAAATAATAAATATTTGACTGTTAATTAACAATGTCTGCACCGCCACCGTCTTACTGCTCAGAGGACCTCGAGTGTGGTTGCTCGCGAGACGCCGAAGTCGTGGTCCATGATGAGACCTGCATCTTCTATGACGGTAGTTCGGTAAGTTGACAGATCATCAGCAGCAGCTGTATAGCAGCTGTATGATCATCATCAACACCACCATTAATATAGCAATGACTGTGAATACTGAATACAGTAGCGGCGTTAGGGGGGCGACGCTAAGCGACCGCCTAGGGCACCGGAGCAAAAAGGGGAAAATAACCTTTTTTAGGGTTCCGTACCCAAAGGGTAAAAACGGAACCCTATTACTGAGATTTCGATGTCTGTCCATCTGTCTGTCTGTCTCCAGGCTGTAACTCAAGAAGTCAAGAAGCTAGAGAGTTGAAATTTTCACAGATTATGTATATTTGTTGCCGCTATAACAACAAATACTAATAACAAAATAAAGTTAATATTTAAGGGGGCCCCCATACAACAAACGTGATTTTTTTGGCCTTTTTTGCTCTATTTCAATAATGGCAACAGGAAGGTACATACATTTTTCTGAAAGTCCTTTTAAATATATAATTCCAAATTTATATATGTACTTTAATATTTAATGATAATATTAAAATTAAATAAAAAAATTATCCCATACTAAAAAACACAGTTTTTGGCTTCGATCACTAATATACAAGATACACAGTCTCATACAAAACCTCTCGAAAATCTGTCCCCGAGTAATAGTTTAATGAAGTATACATTTATCTAAAATCAACCTTAATTATAGTAATTATTAAAGATCTTTTTATAAAACAATGAACATTTGTGTTTACAAAGCAATAAAATTTTTACGTCCGATGCACGCTTCATACTAAATTCAACCATCCGCGCATATGATTTAAGTTCAAATTTGTATAGTGCCAAAAAAAAATCCAATTTTACGACCGAAATTCGCCGCTGGAACAGGGCGAAGTGAAGTATGAGTGGAGTGGAACTGTTCAAATTTTTTTTGTTGATTGTAATTTGTAATAATTTTAATAGTCCATTTTTTTATTTTTCCGAAGTTTAATGTATAAAGTGAGGAGTAATTATTTTTTACTTGTAATATTATGTTGTTCTAATGTTATGTCTAATTTTATCATTAACCAAAATATACATAAGTGTACATACATTTTCCGATAGGCCACAAAGGACAACTCACATCACCCAACGCCCATACTTTTTAACCTACTTAAAAAATCCTTAATGGGAACTATATTTGATCGAAGATGGGAACATAATATTATTACCACATCTAACTGGATCTCGAGGAAACCTGAAAAAAATCCTCAATAAAAAAATTATAGTAATAGCGACTCCATCAAATGGAACAGAAACATAGCTTATAACCCGAACATTTCAAGTGGGCATGATAAACTACGATAAGTACCTTTAGTATGAGTATTCGCAATTGAGATGGTTTATACCTGGTGTTGATTTATTTACAACTTAATTTTAAAACTGTCTTTTGATGATTTCTTAAAGAAATACCAATATTTACAATACAATTGTAAGAAATATATTAGGATAAAATTAATACTTACCGGAAATATGAAATTCCATCCTTTTTTTTGGTTTTAGACGTATGATTTCTACAATTATTAAACGCGCACCGAGGCATGTTTCCCGGCGGAGCGTTCGAGCACTACTAAATCAAAAGTGCACCAGAATGTTGAGTTTGGTGCTCTTTTGGTGAGGTCGTTTTTTGCCGCGGATTGTGTATCTTGTATATTAGTGATCGAAGGTTTTTGGCCCAATTTTGCTCTATAATGGTACGGAACCCTTCGTGCGCGAGTCCAACTCGCACTTAGCCGATTATTTTTTAACACTGTCAACACCCTGGGTGTCGAATAAATCTCGCCCAGGGTGCTTAAACGCTGGTAGTGCTAAAACCGGCACTGGCTGTAGACTGTAGAGGTTCTTGAAAGTGGAGCGAGACTTGATATACACACACTGGCAAAATTAGCGGAACATAGGTAAAAAGGGCCACAACTTGAACTCAAGTGGGTCGGGCTGTGTGAAATCCTTTTTTATAGTTTCTAAGCTCATTTAGGAAATAAAATATTGAACAAAACTGGCAAGTTGACAGATTTTTATTGCAATTATGCCCTAATAAGTGTTTTTCGATGACTGACGTTGTAAGTGTTTCTGATAAGAATGGCGTTTTTAGCGGGGTGCAAGGTATGCCAGCTCATTTGATTGCTTGGTTTTGAGAAGAACACATTGCTTAGATACAAAATTAGTTATTTCCCAGCATCTACGTCAGCTAGAGCTGTAACCACGATAGAGAAAGGTCACACCTACCGTTCGGTCAGTCAGGCCTTAGGTGTGTCGGCTTTCGTGGTCCATCGTAACTTTCAACGCTACAGAGAGATTAGATCTTACGTTCGGAGACGAGAACAAAGCAGGTATCGGGTGACAATGGTTCAGGATGACCGTTTTGTAAGGATACAAGCCTTAAGAAGTCGACCTCAAACAGCTTTGCAGACACGAAATCTGTCCGGAACAGGTCCAAGGTGTATGTGTAAGTGATTGTACAGTAAGAAGAAGACTTAAAGAAGTTAAAAAACTTGAGACAGGACACCAAAGAGCCAGGATAAGATATGCGCGTGAACATCAAAATTTAACAAGTGAGTGAAATCGTGTGCTGTACAGTGATGGGAGCAAATTCTGTATAGATTTTGTTGACAGGCGATAAAGAATGTGGATATATGGTAAGGAACGCTATAGGCCATCAAACTTAACGGAAACAGTGGCCTATTATGCAGGCTTCGTAATGGTTTGGGGTTGCATAGATTTGGAGCTCGCACAGAGCTGGTGATTGTTGATGATGGTACTTTGACAGTACAGGGCTATAGCTCAGATATCCTGGAACTGCATGGTGTGCCTTTTACACAGTTTTAGGAAGTAACTTCAATTTTATACGCGTCCATAGAGTAAAAAAATCGGGCATTATTACCTAAATGATGCTGGCGTAGCCCAGGTGGAGAGGTCAGCACGGTCTACGGACGTGGATCCGATTGAGGACGTGTGGCACATCAATGGGTGAACGGTACGAGTTAAAACTCTAGCTCCAAAATGTGTCCAAGAACTCGAGTTGGCGCTACTGGAGGAGTAGGAGAATATCCCACAGGAAATGATTGACAATCAAAATGCAAGCATGGAATGGAGTATCCAGGCCCTCTTGAGATCCATAGAAGGCATTACATGCTTTTACATGGCATTTTTTAAATAAAAATGGAGAATTTAACTTAAAAACTTACTACTGAAATCTCAAAGATTTTTGATTTTTGATGATTTTTTCTATTTTGCACGTTTTTATGCCCTAAATTTATATAAGTTTTATTTCTTAAACATCAATTGTTAAATTAATAAATAAATATATAATAATAAGCGAATAATTTTCAAAAAAAACTGAAAATTTTGTTATGTTCCGCTAATTTTGCCGGTGTGTTTATTTTTTTTTCTTTTTTGGTACCACTTACGTATTTATAAATGATATTATTTTATTAATGCTTACCCTGTTTTCAAACCTACACTGCTCTCAAACTTACCCTACTTCCGAGCTTACTGTTACCGAACATACCTCTATTTACCCCTATAGTCCTCAAATCGTACCTACTGGCTACTATTTGTACAGGACAAAAAAGATTCCAACGGTGCTGGTGCTTCAGTTGAGCAGTGCGAGTGTTGCGGTTGTGACGTCACCAAGTGTCCAAACCAAGCCATCTGGAGGACTGTGGATGAGTAAGATCCTGCTAAAACGAATTTAAAGAAATTTCACATTGTGAAAAAAGCGTTAAAAAACCTAAACCAAATTATATTTATTGAGTTACTTGTTATATAGAGCGCCCAAAAAGGAAGAAACCGAAATGCCAACAGTGCTTGAGGCCACCCATCCTTTGATGAGCCGCTTCCAAGACACTCTGAGAAGCTTCTTGGAGAAGGAGAACGCTATAGCCGAAGAAGAGATACTCAATTTGGTGAGATCTTATTTGTTATGCCCAGATTCTGAGATTATTTTACAGAAACTTTTTAAATTCGTTTGAAAACAGGCAAGAGACTAAGGCCCAATTTCACCAACGACTGTTAAAGTCAATGGTCGAATTAGAATCATGTTACCTCTTTCGTTTTTCATACGAATGAAAGAGAAGACATAGAATGACATTTTAAGAGGCTGTTAACAGACGTTGGTGAAATTGGGCCTAAGTTAACAATATGAATTAGCGTAGGTAAGTCTAGAGTTTGGTGTTAATCGACTAAAATTTATATAAAACTGACCGTGCAATAAATATTTTGCATTTTTCAGAAGGAAGAGCTTCGCCTTAGCAAGGAACAATACGACAAAGGTCTGGAAGCCATCTACAAGAGTGACCATGATACTAATGCGCAAAGGGTAAGGCTATGCTGAGTCTATAAAAGGCTATCTAGTATCTAGAAAGAGTTTAATATATTTTCATTAAAAATTACTATAAAATCCGTTATCCGACTTCTTTAATAATAATTTGCCAAGTCGGGTCTTAGGCCGGAATAAATAGTCAGTACTCAAGATGCATCTCGGTCTCAAGACGCGGTTCGGCTATGTTATAGGTCCCAATTTTGACAGCCAAATCACAGAGCCTGAACCGTGTCTTGAGACTGAGATGCATCTTGAGTACTGACTATTTATACCAGTTTAGCACCTACTTAATTTAAGTACATAAAAAAATTAATGAAAATCGGATCTGTAGCTTACGTGCGAGTAGAACAAACATCAACCACTCAGTATAAACTTACTCTAACTTTATAGGTATTAATAGAAGAGTACGAAGAGATGTTGTCTAAGAACACTGCCGAGCGCGTCAAGGCTGAGGAGAGAGCGAAAGAGGCTAACGACAGATACAAGAGAGCTAAAGAGAAGTTGGACGAAAATATTATAGCTGGTATAATATAAATACATAGTATTTAATACTTAAAGTCATATTTATTATGTAAAGTTTGCGGGGTGCAAACGATCAAATTTGTTTGACAAACATGTTTGATGTAATTTACGTTTTCATCAAACAGCACCGCAGACGAAGAAACGTGCATCAAACAAGTTTGTCAAACAATTAGCTAGAATCAGTTTGAGATCATGAGATCTTGTTTGACAAATACATCGGAACACGTTCAAACAAGTCTGTCAAACGCTACGCCCATGCAAATTTTCTTCAGAGGTCAAACACGTAGTTTGTTTGACAAATGCTAAGTACTCACATACGGTTTTGCTCGATAGTTTTACTCGAAATCGAGCAAAAACCACTGTGTGGACCGCAAAACTCATAGCTCGAAGGCTCGCATCGATCCAGATTGATGGCTCGCATCGAGCCGGCTTGACAAATTTTTTGACACAACTCTTCCTTAGTTTTTATTATTCGTAGCTAATTTCCTTCAAACTGTAGTAAAACTATCGAGCAATGCTGAATGTGTGGACGAAAGCCCGAGCCGTGGTTTTTACTCTATAGTCTATGTGCAGATTGCTCGATCGAGCATATATGTGAGTACTTACATAAACGATTCAAACAAAGCTGTACACTATCAAACTGTTTGACAAACACGTTAAATTTGACAAACAATTTGATCATTTGCAGGGTACTTTAAATCTGCTATCTTTACCCTCAAACCTCTGAACTGAACATAATATCATAAAATTAATTATCTGATGTGGATTGTGGATACTTTAAGTTCCGGAAAAGGACAAGTTTGCTCACGGAAAAATGTAAATTAGATAATATTGTATTATTGTAACTGTACTTTACTGTTAATGGGCATAATGACTATTTTTTTCTTATTGGTAATTGAAAGACCCTTAAAAATACAAACACTGAAAGAATGACTCTGATAGCTTAAAAATTCACCAATGTATGAAAATTCAAACATCTCATAAAATAGACCTGCCCGAAACGCTCCATACAAACTGCTATAGTTCTTGCAATCTAAGAGTGCGCGTCGCCTTTATTTGTAGTTGGAAATGTGAATAGACATTTTCGTTAGTGTGCGTACCCGACGGAGCAGTCAGTAGCGAGCGAGCCATGTACGCGTGCATAGATATGGTCACTCACACAACTAAGGGCGACGCGCACTCGTAGATTGCAAGAACTATACGAAAGTATGACGACGTCACTCTTTCGTAGTTTGTACGCATCGGGAGAGAACTTTGTTTCATAGGTTTATTAAATATTGCGTTTATGAAAGTGGTTTGATAACAAAAGTTGCTTTTAATTGCATAAGTTATAGAATGGCATGTAACAAATATTAAGAAATTTAATTGAAAAAAAATCGACTTGAATATCCAACTTTGAAGACGCATAACAAAAAAAAATACAAATGCTATCAAGTTGAAATTTTGGGAACACTTATTTTTTACCGTGATTTCTTTATTTTATTAACAAAATTCGCTAATCTTAGACCTTGTCATCATCCCTATTGCGTAGTGTGTGATCGTTGATGTCTTTTGTATGTAACTGTTTTTTAACTTAATATTTTCCGTTTTTCGTGTGTTTGTATGGTTGTAATGACTATAGATTAGATATATGTTAAAGAACTCAAAAAATAACCCTGTATAATATGGCGTAGTCGTAAAAACCCTTTTAAGGAAATTCTACAGTTCATTTTTCCCGTAACATTACCAAACAAGAGTTTAATGGTTGTCGAATTAGCATATAAATATTATGTCGAATCTGACTCGAATAATTATACATTGTGGAGACCTCATACCTGAGCCTGTGCCAAGATGTTCTCTTAATCGCTTCTTTATAGAATCGCCGATCAAAATGTATGGAATTGAGATAAGCATTCGTTAATATAACGTTGAGTTTCGACTCGTCTAATGTCAAATTCCATACATTTTGATCGGCGATTCTAAAAGGAAGCACAAAATCGTTTGTCTGTAAAGTCGGTTTACTGACGACGTTGACGTTGACGTTGTCACGTTCAACTATCCTTAACCCCTTAACCCCTTAATCCTCGCTTCCAAATCTCTATAAATAGAAACAAACTTTTTCGACTGTAACCTAAAGTTATTTCGAACAAAGACGAAATCCAGTAAAATCTTCGAACATATCACAAGTCATACCTTGACACGTAGGAAATAGAGCACAATTTTTAATAGCAGAAATAATATTAATAGCTCACAGATTGTTTACCAAGTGTTGTTGCAAGATATCGACAATTGCAGCACTTACGTCAGCGTCTTGATGGCCCAGCGGGACAAGCTAGATATCACAGCGCCAAGTTCCAGGATAGCGTCCACGCGGCGGCAATACTTTACTTTTCACTTTCTTTAAAAAACATGTAAATGTACTATAGTATATAATAATATAGCAGCTGTCCACGCAGACGCATCGCTCACTCAAGTAGGACTTAGGAGAGAGACGGATGTCGAACGCTGCCGAACGCAAAGGCCGATTGTGCTTCCTTGTCGCTCGTTCCGCGCTCTCGCTTGCACTTCAAGCCTTAAATGGAACGCCTCAGAGCGAGGTAACGCCGTATGAACTGTCATGTTTTTCGTGCGCGCACCCCGTATCGAATTATAAGACGTTATCACGTCAAAAAGAAAAGGTCTTGGCTAAAGGGCCTGAGGTTGTTTCTCAGAACGTGAAGCCAACGAGGAGCTGGAAGCACTGACAGCACTGTGCAGACAGCTGGAGGAGTGGCGCTCGGAGACAGAGTCGCAGCTCGCAGTCAGCCAGCGCGTCTCCGACAAGATGAGGATCGAGAAGAAGGCCCTCGCTGATGAGAAACGACAGCTGGTGAGCTCGTACTCTTCTCTGACTCTATTTATTTCTGTCATTTTTTAAGTGAAAACTTCTTTAGCGGCGTTGAGCACTTTTGTGGGATGGGTAAAAACCTACGAATAATAAAAAACTACGGAAGAGTAACTCCGTCAAAAAACATGCTCCAAAATACTTGTCAAAAAAGTGAACCTTAGGTTCACTTTTCATACGTTTGGTGACCTTGAGCGGTATAAAGGCTGACGTTACATGACAGTTCGAATGGAACCAAATTTAAAACTGTATTAGTATGGGAGTTACGTTTCCTGGCTTTATTATTCGTAGGTAAAAACTGTGAAACTCGCGTCAGATCGAAAAACCTTGGAAAAACGGTAAGACGGTTGGAGAGTAGTGTTTTGTGTCGAACTCAAACTCGAATTCGAACTCAAACTTGAACTCGAACTCGAACTCGAACTCGACCTCGAACTAGAATTGATTGTAAGGGTTTCGAGTAATTAAAAATAACGATTTTTTAAAAATCGATTTTCATAAAAAATGGGTAAAAAATTTAATCGATTGTAAGGGTTTCGATATGTTTTACTCGTTTCGGAAAATTAGTTTTCCATACGAATTTTTCAAGTTAGAGTGAGATAACTGAAATTATGATGATTAGGTATACTGGTAGTAATATTTTTTATCATTAAAATCGTACGAGACCTCATGCGTCTCGTAGCGACAATAGAGTAAAAATCGACATCTAGTGCGTTACGAGATCCATAAACACTCGTAAGACGCGCACCCGGAAATTAATTAATGTTGTGCTATCGAAAAAGATATTTATTGAAAGTTTAATTCAGAAATTCAAGGGAGAGCTATTGTGATAAAATATTGATAACTAGGTTGTCCCGGTGAACTTCGTGTCACTTTAAAACCTTCCCTGGACTTCTACGAATATTTTAAGACTAAAATCAGCCCAATCCGTTAAGCCGTTTTCGAGTTTTAGCGCGACTAACACAGTCGAAAATCCATTTTTAATTATATATAAAGATAGTGAAACAGGTAGTATCCGAACATAAATATACTTACAATAAAATATAGTAAAAAAAGACGCTGTGTTGATTGTTATGAGGAGGCCAGATAAACAATGACGAGCAGGGAGGCCGACAAAAAACAAAACAAATAAAAGGGTTTTGTAATAAATGCAAGAAAACTTTATGTTCGTCATGTTTTAATGAAAAACATTGAATATTTTGTTACTTGCTACCTTTTTGCAATAAATACTATCGATATTTTTGAATTGTTCAATTTCCCATCACTATTGATTTATCGATATTTAACGAAAATGTGACTTACGAGATCCAAATGAACTCGTATATTTTTGCAATTACGAGGCCCTTAAGTTCTCGTAAATTTATTTTGAGTTTTTCTTAATCATTTTTACTGCTATCTCCGGGCGGGACCAGATACTATAAGATACATTCATTGTTTATCGTTTCATATAAATAAAATACGAAATCAGTCAGTTTTCAGAAAAATATTAAGGTTTTAAGGAAGCCACTCGTACGAGATCTAAAGGGTCTCGGTGCGTCATTGCGAAAGGAAAGTAACGAATACTTTTCAGTCTCGTAACGCCAATATGGCAGATCTTACAAATTACCTTACGCAGTGAAGGTGTTAATAATCGGTTTTCATAAACAATGGGTTAAAAAAAATGCACAACGTTAATAATCAAGTTTTCACTTCTGCCGGCACTCCCAGAGTGCAACCCGTCTTTTTTTTAAACTGGCCGGTCAAGTCAACGTAGTTCCACTACGTTCCCTGACTCCAATCTCCATTTAGTTCTAACAAGTTTTTAAAAACTGGACTTATCGGTTTAGTCAACGTACCGTAGTCCCACGACCTATGTTACCGTAAGGACCGAGAAGAAGCCACTCGCTGATGAGAACGGCAGCTGGTTAGCAGCTTCTGTCATACTTATATTTAGAACTCTGTGACGAAATTAGTCTCGGTGAAGCTAAAATGGTCAACGACAATAATTTAAGTTTTTCTTTGGATCAAAATACAGTAACTTAATTAAATTCAACAGGACATGTTTATATTTGGGCTGAGCAACGAAGTTTGGAAGTTAGAGTCAAAGCTGGAACTGTTTAAGAAGCAATTGGAAATCAAGAACGTAGAGATGGAGAAGGTCAATGACAAGGTAAAATAGTTCTTAATAATTTGAAGACGATCTAGCGTTTGAATATTATCCTAACATTAGATACAGTGTAGACCATAACATTATAGTGAAATAGATCATCAAAATCAATAGTGTGATAAAAATAAGTCTATTAATTTGGATATACACTACTTAATACCTACCCGAGTGCTATGTTTTGCACACGTTTTTATAGGTGACAGCATACGCGGCAGAACTGGAAGACTTGGAACTGGATAAGCGTCGCCTGATGAGCTTGTGGAACTCTGTTCTGGTGAACATTAAGCAGAGGGATAAAGTCTACGATTCTGTTAGAGATGACTATAAGTAAGTAAAAAGAATAAATGAACAGTGAGGTTAGGGCCCTGCACTTTCATCAAGCAATATTGCATGTTAAATAATGCCAATGTTAAATCAGTTGACGGCCTGTTAAAGCTATAAAAAATTACTGCGAATAAAAACTTACAATGTTATCATAGTCTGCCAAGCCCACTTTTTAAGATATCGAACTCAAGCGAAAGTACTGCTTAAGTAGACTCAAATTGTATGATTTTTCATTAGTAAGACTAAGTATTGTTTTATAGAACGCTGCAAGAAAACTACCGTACGCTTTTAAATAACTTCGAAATAACGAAGAAGATGGTAATGGAAGAAATGCAGAAAGGGAAAGAGATAGCGATGAAGAATGAGAAGATTATGTATGACATCGGCCATGTGGAGAAAACGCGTATGTAGAGACCACAAAGATCTGTGGTAGAGACGAATTAAGCTAGAAACAAATTATCGGACACATCCATAAGTCGCGGCTGATGGATACGACTTAACAATGGGCACGGTTCATCCGTAGACGTCAAAGACATAACCTATAATATGTCAATGGCAGACGTCCGCGGATGCAAAAACATCTGGCCTGCCAGATTCTGTTCGAACGTCCGAACGCTCAATGTCGCGTCCGCGACTTATGTCAGACAATGTGCACAGTTTAGTGTATTTTGTATTGATCAGATAGAAACAAGCCGCATCCGATGAAATCGTCCGCGGACGTTGGTCCGATAATTTGTTCCCAGCTTTATTCATTGATATGTAATATTATAGTACTAGGTTTAAATCTAAAGGATTAAGTAGAGGAATAATGATTGTATGTTTTAGTCAAAGTTGAAGACACAAAGAGAATTGCTTTGGAAACTCAAATACAAGAACTGCAAGAGGCCATCCAAATGACAGAGAGGGATGAACAACTGATTAAAACTGTAAGTCGTCTTAATATTACGAATTACGAAGTTGAATAATATAAAAAATAGATAAATAGCCCTGGTTAAAGTTACGCATTCAGTGATTCTAAGACTTTTCTCTAAACATAATAAAATAAACCTGGCTCAGGACCAAATAATTAATATACTCCTTAATTTCAGGAGAATCAAACTATGGCGAACATATTGAAAAGTACAGAAAAAGAAATAGATCGGAAGAACGACATCAAGCTTCAGTTGGAGAACGAGATATTGACGAATCTACAGGAATGCCTTCTCAATGATAAGGCAGTCGAGGCGATGGCAAACGGTATCAAGAAAATGAGAGAAATGTCAAGGAAACAGGTAAACATTTCTTTCCAATTATTTAACAAATTATTTGATGAGCGATGACTAATGAACACAATGAAAAAAGTTTTATTTTGAATATATTATGTGGGGTGATTACATTTCAGGAAATAGTTCTAATGACAATGGAAAATAATCATGCTAAGTTGATGCTGGAAATTGAGGTGTATAGGAACAGACAGACCAGAAATAAAGAAGCTCTTGAAGTAAGTCTCGCACAAGTGAAGGAAAGAGAGAAAGAAGTCGATCAGCTGGAGGAGAAATATAAACAGAAGATTATAGACTTCGCAAAGAAACAGAGGGAGCTCGATATAATATCGAAGAAATATAACGCCCTGAAAGAGATATTTGATGTAAGTAACATACTATTTGTTTATGAGTAATTTGAGACACTTTGAATTTGAAAATTGTAGCATATACTGTACACAAATGAGACAAAATAATATAATTAACATAAAAAGAATCTACAATTTGGATGAAACAGTACCCCGAACTTGTAATAGAGAAACATTTCAGGATCTAACGAGTGTATTTCTTGTAATTCATAAAAACCTGATAATACGTTGTTTTGTCAATTTACTTTATACTATCCACTACCTGTACTTTCAAGTCATACAAATAATAATTGACCAACAGCTGAAGACTCCCCAAGAGCGTCGCATATTGGAGTTGGAGCAACAGATCCGAGGGTTGCGCGAGCGTGCGGAGACCCTGCAGCACGAGTGGCTGCGACTGCAGGGCCACGTGGTGCGCCTGGCGCAACAACACCACGAGGTCGTCACCAACCTCAACATCATCAACAAACGTATAACCATGGCTTAGCAGGCCTCTAGACGAGCAATTTATTGCGCGATATTACGTATTGCGTAATTTTATCGGCCATCTAGGGTTGATATCGTCAAATAAACTGTTCAATAAAATTGAAGCGTGATATTGCACAATACAATATTGGATCGTCTAGGGGCCACGCTGGCTTAGGAGCTAAGTATTTGTTTTGTTCTCTTCTAGGACTTTAAAGTGTAGACAAACGAACGGCAGCATGCCTGACATGGAAACCAAAAGAGAGTTTCCTACCATGAAAAAATAGATAAATCGACACTTTCCCCCTTATGCCCGCTGTACACTCTCGCCGAGAGCTCTCGGGCGAGAGTCTCGTGCGAGAGCCCCTTGCCCGAGTGCGATCATGTACATTCTCGCTTAGTTCAATCGCAGTTAAGAACTCAGACAAGATGGACGAAAACGACCATTCACCATTCACCATGCATCGAAAGATATCATTGTAATCCAAAGATTTATAATCATATTTTATTTTATTTCTCAGAGATAATGACTGATAATGTCGTTTATTATTGTTATTTTTCTGTTCTACACTGTCCAACGGCGAAACTAGTACTAAAAGACGCGAGAGTGTACAGTAGTGCGCTCGTTTTCCTCGCGAGACCCTTTGTCTCGGGCGCAATATACCGACAACGGACCGAGAGGGTCCGAGACAGGCGAGACGAGGCGAGCGCACCCATTTACACTCTCGCACTCGGGCCGCCTCGTTTTGTCTCGGCGAGAGTGTACAGCCGGCTTTAAATATAGGTTGCTAAAAAGTTTTTTTCAGATATTTGGTTAAAAGTCACTTTCACAACGTTAATTTGCAGAGATATCAATCTGTGAGCAGAAGTTGATGAGGACTCAAGCGGAAAAAGAGCACATAATCGAGGAGAAGCAGCGCGTGGATCGGACGTTGCGCTCACTCCGCGGCAGACTTGAGGTGTTAGAGCGGGAGAGGAAGAGCGCGGCCGAGTCGCACCAGAGCGCGCAGTTGGACCAGCAGGCCGTGGCGTACAATTACAGCGCCAACCTTAAGGTGAATACTGAATTGATAACTATTTTACTCTAGAATGTTCAAGACACAATAGAAGGTGCCCACAACAACATACATGACTCGACATTATTTTGAAGGTACGCGATGAAGGAAATATTGAAGAAAAACTAACATTGGTTGTTTTTAATGTAGGAGGCGGAATCTGAAATAATCAAATTGGAGGAAGAGATAGAAGAGTTTGAAAAAGAGAAAATGAATCTCACCCAGGAGCTTGATCGAGTTCAACGAGAGGCTCTCATCTGGCAAAGGAAGGTAAAAATATTAACTTTACACACTAAACAAACTGGAAATTACTAACTTCAACTTGGGTCTAAAATAACGATTCTGTTTTAGAGTATAATGGCGGTAGATTTGAAGAAGAGTCTCACCGACGCCAAGTCATCAGCTGGTGAAATAGGACAGATGAAATCGGAGATACACAGGATGGAAGTAAGATCATTTTTGTTTCAAAAGTTTTGACTCAGTCAGAATTTGTGAGGGTAGCTACTTACGTGCCATCTTCAATTCCTTTATATCCATATGTTTACAAAAATGTTAAGGTTCGCCGCGATCAACTCCGCAAAACCAGCGAGAAGTTGGCAGATGACTTGTCTCTGTACGTGACGCGACGCGAGACGGCCATAGAGAAAAGCAGAGCGGCAGCGGCGGTGGAGAAGGTGTATGGGAGCTCCGCGCAGACGCCGCAAGCTGCCTACAAGCACAAGCTGAGGTTGGCTAAGGCGGATGTGGCTAGAGTTACTAAAGTAAATATTTTTATTCTCGCTACCTACCTTTTTTAAGACGACTCTGATGAAAAAACATGTATGTTGTACTAGTAGAAACACTGGTCTATTGCTCTTGACATCATCATCTTGATTCTTGAGCATCAGCTTTGACATTACGGCAAAATTTACGCCTTGCGGTTTTCGGTTTGCCACAAATAAATGTACCAAGCGTCATTGTTTTTTACTTTGAAGGCATAGAAGCTCTACCATCTCTACATTTACGTCGGACAAATACGCATTTTTACTGTAAAACTTATGTATGTCAGGATCTGGCTGAAGCGAAAGCGCGGATGGAGCATTTGGAGCGCGAGCAGGAGCGGCTGGAACGAGAGATAGCGGACACCGGCGCGCTCAACACGCAGCTGGAGGAACACGTCGCGTCGCTCATGAAGGAGACCAGAGAGACGGACAAGCAGAAACAATGGGTAAGGGCGTTTGTGCACTACACGGAATTTTAGCGTCCGGCGTTCATAACTTTCACGTTGGCCGTATCAAAATGTAAGAAATCGTATTTATCATCCGGCGCGGCGCGGCATCCCGATTTCTTACGTTTTGATATGGCAAACGTAAAAGTTAGGGGGCGTCCACAAATTACGTGAGGTGTTTAGGGGGGGAGGGGGTCGAGTAAAATCTCACCTAATCTCACGTTGGGGAGAGGGGGGGTCTCGGCAAATCTCACGTAATTTTTTTCTCAACAAAATAATAGGTACTATTTAGTATTTTAGTCCATTTCATGCAGATTGTACTGTTATTGTATGATTTAATCGTAAGCGTAATCGTTATACGATTAAGATCATTCCAAATTCGTTCGAAAGAAAGTCTATTGGCTGTCAAATCAAACGTTTATATAAGAAACCCACATTTTGAAAAATCTCACGTGAGATTTGGGAGGGGAGGGGGGGTTGAATAAAATCTCACGAAATCTCACCAGAGGGGGAGGGGGGGTCAAAAATTTAAAAAAAAAACAGCTCACGTAATTTGTGGACGCCCCCTTATGAACGCCGGACGGTAAAATTCCGTGTAGTACACAAACTTATTGGTGTATTCATATCGTTCCTCGTATAACAATGTCATCGATGTACCAAAACGTCCTTACTAATATCCGCTGAACCGATTTGGTTGCAAGGAACGGACTTAGGATATACTTTTATACCGGAAAAAATGTACAGTCACAACGCGATAAACGAGTTTTGGCGCAACGGATTTGCGTGTGTGATCTAAATTTAAGCGATCTTTGTAATTATTCATTTAACAATCCTTTTTTAGCTGCTGGAACGCGTAGTTCGCAGCCAACGCCTCGGTAACGAACTATCAACGGCCGTCAGACGGCAGGTGATTCGCGTCAAGAAACCCAAAGCAGCAGTGCTGTCGGAGTACGAACAAGCTACAGCGTTCAATGACCAGTTTAGAGAAATTGTACAGACTCTCGCGTCGGAGTATCCGTTTTTGAATGACGAAATGGAGGCAATTTCTAATACCCTGAATATTCACGGCCCAGACGATTTGCCGAAGCTCGTGGAAGATTGCTGCTGTTCCTGGACAAGTTCCGAGGTCGTCAACGAGAATATTCCAGAAAAACTTGAATAATTTATTATATTATTGCGTTTGATAACTTTAAAAGTAGATTTTTAGGTATTTTAAATTTTGTAGTGATTTTGTATTTTTTTGAAATAAATTCTTTTTAACAAGCTTGGGCATTTCTATTGTGATTTTTTTAATAGTCAAAAGTGTAAAACCGGTTTGGAAATAACATTACTTGTTAAAATAATATCGTTTTCGGCATCTGCACTGCCCCTTGGCAGGGTGGACTGATAGGATATAAGCGAAGTTTAAATTAGGAACATAAACTATGTATAGTACTAAGTCCACGTGCTTCGTGGCTCATGACTCATCAGTCATCATTCATCAATCATCATGGTGCAATACGTAGTTCATGTTCTTAATTCAAATTTCGGCTGTTTCCGTATCCTGTCGACCCACCCTGCCCCGGGGCAATGCAGATGCCGAAAACGATATAAGTTATAACAACGTAGTAATTATAATATTCTCTTTGGTTATAACTGATAACCAATATGTTATACCTACGAATGTTATATAACACTTTTTTGTGTTATCCCTATAAAGGCGTATTTTCACTAGAAGGCCATTCTACCATTCACCATCCTGCATAAGCTGCCGTGCAATCCGCCGGCTTATGCAGGATACATGGGCGCCGCCGGCAGAAATAATTCTCCAGGGGTGCAGATTTTATTTCTCTTTCTTTTCTTTTTAACCGACTTCCAAAAAACGAGGAGGTTATATGTTCGGCTGTGGATATTTTTTTTTTTTTTTTGTATGTTCAACGATTACTCCGCCGTTTGTGAACCGATTTTCGAAATTTTTGTTTTGTTGTATTAGGTTTCACTCCAATTTGGTACCATGTTCACAAAAGTGGTGACCTGATGATGGGATCCAGGAGTAATCGAGGGAACTCCTCGAAATTTATATGGAAACATATGGTAATTTTAGTTTTATGTGAAGTGTACGTATATGCTACCAAAAAGTCAAATATTGGGTCAAGGTATACCATGGTTTCGAAGATGCTGAGAGAACTCCTGACTCCTTATAGATACACGTTTGGGAGTTTCGGCGTTGTTTTAAGAACAGAAAACATATTATACTACCACGCAATTAAAATTCATCATCATCATCATCATCATCATCATCATCATCATCATCATCATCATCATCATCATTACCACGTCGTGTTAAGGTCACCAATGTCTCATGGCACAAAATAGGTAATAGTACAACTTACAAGGCATAGGTATGGATACAATAATAATAATTATGTACATAACAACACCAATTATTAATATAGGCTGTTTATACACGGCGGTCGGTGCGGCGTCGCCGTAAACATCGCGGCATTGCGTCGTACCTATTCAAGTTCTAATGTCAGGTAATGCCGCGCTGCGAGCATTTTGAGTGTCATAATATGATTTTAAACTTTATCTTCATTAATGTAGTACAATATAGTATCGCTTGAGAAAGGCGCAGGCGGCCGCGAGGCCGACTTTCCAAGTTTCTCATGCGATAGTACTATGTATTACAATAATGAAGGTAAAGATTAATATCATATTATTATTATGACACTGAAAATATACTCGCCGCGCCGCTGGGTGTGATTCGGCTCATCCTTCGATCGCGGATTCTTGGAAATCCATTGTTCTGGCGGCCGCTTTGGAGTTGAAGCGTTAAATTTGTAGGGGAGACGTGGGTCTTGCACCACAATTCGAAAACACTCGCGTTTATACTTCAGAAACTGTGTTTATTTACGTTTCCACATGAGTTAAATACTTAAAACTAAATAAAATACAACGGGAGACGCAAGTCAACCCGCCATTGCCCACGCGTGCCCCGTAAACTCTCCCGTCGCCATCTAGCGAAAAACTAAAGGTACCGCGTTGGCGGACGGACATGCCTTCCCGAGGCAGTAGTTTGCGGCAACTGCATTATAGGTGGCGCTACAACCTCCCCCTCCAAGTCACAAGACCGCCCCGGTCGTGACTTGGGTCTACCCCTCGGCTTAGCGGTAATAGGTTGTTCGGTTTCTCCGACGTAGGGAGTGAGCTGGCTGGCATGATACTTGCCCTTCACCACGTTCTGATTATCCACGACCTCGTATGTGGTAGGCGATACGACGCGGCTAACCTTAAAGGGACCTATGCGACGCGGAGCGAACTTCTTCGTAACGCCTCTAGCTGCTTGGCTGAGAGCGTGATTAGTGACCCACACAAGGTCCTCCTGCTGAAAGGAAAGTCCTTCCCTTCTGCTCCGATCCGCAACTTCCTTTCGAAGATCTTGTTGATGCTCATGCCTCCAACGAACCTCCTGCAGGTTGTCTACAAAGTTTTTGAGATAAGGGGTAATCTGGGGTACAAAATTTTCCTGCTCAACAATAGCACGTATGTCGTTGAGCACATGAATAGGTGATCGAAGCTCACGAGCAAAATTCAAATATGCGGCTGTATGACCAGTGCCTTGGTTATAGGCCGTATTAAGCGCAAATCTCACCGCAGGAAGAGTCTTTGGCCAGTCTTGATGACTACTATTGACCAGAATCGCCAACATGGCCTTCATGTCGCGATTCTTCCGCTCTGCGGGGTTCGCCTCTGGGTGATACACCGGAGTAAGAGCTTGATCAATTCCTAGGGCTAACATGGTCTTCTGCATGACCGCGGAGACAAATTGAGTGCCGTTATCACCCACGACACGTCTGGGCAACCTGTAACGTAAGAAAAACTCTTCAATCAGAACTTTTGCGCATTTCTCAGAGGTAGCTTCGTCAAGGGCGAAAAGCTCTACCCACCTCGTGGCCGTATCTTCCATCAAGAAAATCCATTTCTCACCTTGACTACCCTCTGGTAGTGGCCCGAATAGGTCCATAGCCAGAACTTCGAAACGCTGATGCATGGCCGGTGTCTGTAATAGACCGGCTGGCTTTAAATTGTTAGGCTTGAAAGCCTGACACAAGTCACATGACTTGAGATATTGGGTGACATACTGACGCATCTGGGGAAAATAATATCTCTCCTTGATCTTCTTCAGAGTGCGTTCGACACCGAGGTGTCCAGCTGTAGGGGCGTCATGGAGCTCCTTCATCAGCTCATCTCTGAGGGATAGCGGAATCACCAACTGAGGCTCCTCAGTCTCGCTATCAGAATCAACACGGAAGAGAACACCCTGGGATACGTAGTACCCTCTATCTGTCCACCGTTTATAATCGTGATCGTCTTCGAAGTCCTTCAAGATCTTTTGGGTCTCCGGATCTTCCAGCTGCGCAGCGCGGATCTCAGCGGCTCCACGGTGAGGTAAGTCGATTGAAATAGGACATAAATCACACGATTCTTCTATTTCAGCTCGCACAACCTCCTTCTTTGCGGGAGTCATACGGTACGGCGGAACTGCTACTGGGAGGCTATCACCCGTATCGATGCGATGTACTGCCACTGGAGTCGGCGCTCCCCCTGGCGAAAAGATATCTTCGTTTCCTGCGAGCACTGATGAAAGAACTTCCCTTTCAGGAGCAGTCAATAACGTTCCCTCATTCTCGCGGAGCCCCACGGAAGAACAAACAAGAGAAGTGACTTCATCCTCGAAAACTAAAGGAAAGTAAGTACGACCTTGATTTACCGTATTTAAAGTAAACCGATTTGACTTAAAGTCAAGTACCATACCAGCGTCGCGTATAAAATTCATACCCAGGAGAGAGTCTGTAGCACCAGGTAAGATCACAAAGACAGTAGGTATAACAACATTGTATACTTCTACATCGACAACAGCAGATTTAACATTTTTGTTACAAATAGAGCCGTCGGCTAATTTTATGTCAACATTGACATCCTTAAAATTAACACTATTCTTTACTAACAAATCTTTCATAGATTCACTCGCGATAGAGATTTTTGCGGCGGTATCAACAAGAAAATGTCCACTAACACCAAATATCTTGATTTTTATTTCAGGTCGCGCACGCGCATCGATTGGCGCTGTGCCGACTGCAGAAACCGAGAGCGCCTGAAGAGAAGTCGATGTCGTAGGCAGCTCATCCTTCTTCTTGCAGTTCGTACAGTTAGCTCGTATCACGCCAGGAGTGCCACACCCGAAACATACTACAGGTGACGGCCTTGCCTCTGTTCTCGATTCACCTGAACCTGTCGTTACTTTGCGTGGTTGTAGCTTATGACAAGCGTCCTTCTCATGACCAAACTTCTTGCAATATAAGCAACGTGGTCTGGCTTTGGGAGTAGAACCACTCGAAGTGCTAGGCGAAGGCGGTGAAATTACAGCAGGGACTGGGGCGATGGAATGCGGAACTACCACAGCTGGGGTAGCCGAAGCAGGGAAGCGCACTTGTGTTCGCGTGCGACTTTCCTCTAGAAGATCTTCCACAGAACGAGCCTTCTCTAATAGCTCGGCGAACGAAGAGAAACTGGCTCGAGACACTCTCTCACGCAGTCGTCGATGGAGTAAGCCGTATATCATGTCCAGCTGAACAGGGTTTTCAGGTAATGTGTTGGGCGGCAACTGTGCAATCAAGGCTCTCGCCCTACACACGAAAACGTCTGTCTTCTCATCGGTTTGCTCTTTACTAAAAAGTTTGCGATAAATCTTATGTGGTGGGAGGCGAGGACCAAAAGTCTGCCGCAGGAGCTGAATGGCGTCAGGCCAAGTCGACACGGAATGTTTAACGCCTTGCCACCATGTGCCAGCCATCCCCGTCAATAGCATAGGGAGGCCACGAAGCGCGATGCTATCATCCATGGTGACACATTCTTTATAGACCTCTATGGCGTCTATGAAAACGATGACGTCAGTGCCTTGAGCTCCGTCAAATCTTGCAGAACATCTCGCGAAGTTGCTCTGGCTCCCCATCACACTAGCAGTGGACGGCGGCGGGCCAGGTATACGCAGAGCAGAGATTAGTTGTTGTAGTTGTAGATCCGACATGGTAATTGATGTGGGAGTCCCGCCCACAGGCGGCGACACCGTCGAGTGCGGCGTAAACATCTGTGTGGGTGCACCTTGCACCGGGGGGAACACAGTATGCTGAGTCACGGGTGGTATCGCAGCACCACCACGGGCAGCTTCGGCGTCAGCAGACGCCGCGACAGAAAGCTGTCCAAGACTATTCGCACGAGCACTTCTCGTTAACACCATCTTACCACGGTAAACTATACGGTAATCTCATTATAGTCTCTGTATATAAAACCTTAAAGTCCACCATAACAAAGTTCACGTAAGAAATAAAACATAACACAATAGTGTTCATTACGCAAATAAATGTTCAGAAAAAAAAACTTAACAACACAAGTCACTAGTGTGTCCATACCCTTATAATATGAAAAAAGTCCACATTTAATATTGTCCAAAACAAAGGAATGGCACAAAATAAAAACAAAAGTTCTACTTCCCTCTGAGAAGCGACGAATAACTCCAACACTACTCGAAGTGCGCCCGCCGACAGCCATAGGTAGGTGTCAACCACCTAGGCGTCGCGTCGCGTCGGCGGCCGGGCGGCGAGCCAGCAAGTAGGTACAAAGCGTCTCGGACACCACAACAAGGCGCCGACAACACTCGATGCAACGTACTTGAATACGTCGTAATAATAGTCACTACACTATAATCGAGTTAGTAATCTCACTTATGTACAAGTCATTGACACTAAACTTGCTTTTAAAAGTTTTATGCAATCGAGAATGTTCCCGTAAATGTTCTAACAAAATATAAAAACACAAAACTAGTCCTTGCAATCACAAAATCGTCTAGATTATAAACAGTTTCTTACACTAACGATTATCGAAAAGCACTTGTTTTCGAGTTCGTTTTTCGAGTCGAGTTCCAATAGTAACGACAATATGTTTGAAAAATTGATCATTGCAAAACATTTGCTAAATTGTAAATTATATTGGTTTCAATTCAAGTAAACTATAAAGAATAGGCATCTATATTACAGTCACAGTTCCCAAAAGCCTAGATTTTAACACACGTACACAGTTCAACTGAGTTCGAAACTCGATTTAAGTATAAACGAAAACTTGAGTGTTTTGTGGTGGAATTACAGTTCTAAATTACCGAACACAAGACAAGAGCCGAAAACAGAGTCTAAAGCACTACGCGGGCACACAAAGTTCTAGGATTTTGTCGCTAGAAGTGAGATTTCGGCAAGCCTAGGTAACCTATGAGTAGGTACGCTTCACAACTAGGAGGAAAACAAAGTTCTTAGAACACTCCACGTGAAAAAAAGCTTGTAGACACAGTTCTTATCACGGTAACACAGTAAATAGTTCACTGGATTGCACTGTAAAAGTTTTTCCACTTTTGTTTCAAACGGGAAAAAACCGGTTTGTCCTTGATAGTCCGGCCAAACGTTGGGCAGCCAATTTGTAGGGGAGACGTGGGTCTTGCACCCATAAAGGTAATATACCTATCGGAATAGAGAAACAATCCCGAGCTGTCAAGCTTAACCAAAATTTGATTTACATCTGTGTATGCAATTATGTTTACGTGTGCATGTCAGTGATGTACAAACATCTTGTAATTCGACAAAATATCGATCATGGAATAATAATTGTAAGATTGTAAACATAATAAAATGGAATAAAATAAAACTGCATAGATATATAATAAAATTGTAATTTTGAAGTAAAATGTGACTTTTCTTCAAAATGCTTGCTGCATAATTAAGTATGCAT
Source organism: Polyommatus icarus (assembly GCA_937595015.1). Taxonomy (NCBI): domain Eukaryota; kingdom Metazoa; phylum Arthropoda; class Insecta; order Lepidoptera; family Lycaenidae; genus Polyommatus; species Polyommatus icarus. The sequence goes on along the minus strand of OW569330.1, from coordinate 4,450,273 downwards.
GAATTTTTCTTCGGAGTCCAGTTTGGACGGTTAATTATTTTAAGCCATGAATTTCTGGTATCCAGGTCAGCAGGAAATCTGAAAAATTGGCCAAGTGTGAGCCGGACTCGCGCATGAAGGGTGACCGGTTTCACCCTGGCATTTTCTAAAACCCGGCACGATACGACACGACATGTCATGACACGATTCGACACGACAGGTTACGTCACGTCACTTCCACGACACGACACGACTTCACTAGACCCTATTAATTTTCAATTCACTCTCAATGAGCCCTTTTATTTGATGCCCATCTCGCAGAAGTGCTTTCAACTATTCCCCTATCTTGGATGAGCAGCCATATTAGATGTAGAATGACATTAAATCTGTGGAAATTTCAGAAGTCTATCACTGATAATATAATAATAATATCTATGGACGCTTCACACCACGTTAGTCTGGCCCCGTGCTAAGTACCTAAAAGACTTGTGTTACAGGTACTCGTACCAGACAACGGAAATATATTTAATACTTTTATTTATACTAAGTATACATATAATTATTTAATATTTTTATTATATTAATACATATTATATTATACACATAATATATAATACACATCCAGATCCGGGAACATTGAAAACTTGTTGTTCCGTCGGCGGGGTTCGAACCCGCGACCCCCGGCTCGAGCGCTTACCACTGAGCCACAGAGGTCGTCAAGCGATTACTATAGCGGTTCTTGTTATACAGCCTGGAGACTGACAGACGGACGGACGGATGGACAGACGGACAGGCAACGAAGTCTTACTAGTAGAGCGGGACCCCACTACTAGGACTTTTACCCTTTGGGTGCGGACTGCGGAACCTTAAAAACGATAAATTATGTATGATTATATATTAATATACTTAAACTAATTATAAACTACGGATGAGTATGTTATCATTTCAACATTCCTAGATAATTAGTATATTAGTATACTTAACTAAAAAATATTTTCATATCGATACAACTTATCGATAACTTGATGCAGCCCTAGTGTAAAATAGATGAAAATTGTTTACACAAAATATCCCTAAATAGTGCACCATGGCTAGTCAAGTTATGTTTTCCATATAAATAAACTTAAATAGAAGTGAATTTGGTAAATCAATACCAATAACTCGTAGGGAATTGGCAAAAATAAACTTAAAACTAGGTCCTGTCGATATAGAATAATTCACCTGTGAAATGAATATTTGTCCGGGTTTTTTCGATATGTGGATCCAGAATCATTCCACAAACATTTAACCATGTTTCTAGAGCAGTATTTCTAAAAATTATTCATTATTTAACTTAAAATCACAATTTTTCTGAGAGCCCAAATTGACAACGATCGGCCCAGGGGCAGACAGACTGTCAAACAGATGAAAAAAAAGCTATGCAACCTCAAATCACGCTTCTCTTTCTACCACGCAGTGTTACTGATAGTGACATCTCTCTTGCTCAGGCCTTTGTTTCTCTATTCCGATAGGTATATTAACTTTATGCTTGCACCACAATTCGAAAACACTCGCGTTTATACTTCAGAAACTGTGTTTATTTACGTTTCCACATGAGTTAAATACTTAAAACTAAATAAAATACAACGGGAGACGCAAGTCAACCCGCCATTGCCCACGCGTGCCCCGTAAACTCTCCCGTCGCCATCTAGCGAAAAACTAAAGGTACCGCGTTGGCGGACGGACATGCCTTCCCGAGGCAGTAGTTTGCGGCAACTGCATTATAGGTGGCGCTACAAATTGTTAAATTACCTAGCACGCATAGGGTTGTGTTCGCTTAGATTTTTTTAAATGTATTATTTAAATTTATCTACCTGATATTTGGGCCTTGGGGTATTACAAATTGTAATAAGATACGTAGAATAAACGCAGTAATTCGACGCGTAGGGTGGTATGGTCACTAAGTCACTACTCAGTACTCACTAGTTCACTACCACCGACGACCACTTACAAACTCGCGGACTATGACGGAGGTCATCTTGGAGGGTTAATTAATATTTCTAATAACAATACGAGATCAATAATTACCACTCAAAATGTTGACAATTCAAATTTCAATGCTCACTGCTCACACCAATGGTGACACATTTCTGATTTCACACAGCCAATACAACTATATAAAACTCCTACGTACAAGCGATACTGCGATTCAGGAGCACCTCAGCGAAACCTAATGAATACATCGTGTAACTAAAACTATATGAACAACAATCGGAGTTCGGACAAGCGATAGCGCCGACAGAGCGCCTCAATGACATATAGTGAAGACAATATAAAATATTTTTTATACAATGTAAATTGGCACTAATTATAGTTTATCTACTAGGTAACTAAAAAGAGTGAAATTATTATTTTTAACAAAAAATTAAAACCGACTTCCAAGGTAAAAACAATAATAAAATTCTTTATGAACTAAAAACTAAAAAGTATTAAATAATTTTCCTCTCTAAATGTGCCTTTTTTAACCGACTTCCAAAAAACGAGGAGGTTATATGTTCGGCTGTGGATATTTTTTTTTTTTTTTTTTTATTTTTGTATGTTCAACGATTACTCCGCCGTTTGTGAACCGATTTTCGAAATTTTTGTTTTGTTGTATTAGGTTTCACTCCAATTTGGTCCCATTTTCACAAAGGTGGTGACCTGATGATGGGATCTATGAGTAATCGAGGGAACTCCTCGAAATTTATATGGAAACATATGGTGATTTTGGTTTTATGTGAAGTGTACTAAGAATACGCTACCAAAAAGTCAAATATTGGGTCAAGGTATACCATGGTTTCGATGATGCTGAGAGAACTCCTGATTCCTTATAGATACACGTTTGGGAGTTTCGGCGTTGTTTTAAGAACAGAAAGCATAAACTACTATGCAATTCATATTCATCATCATAATCATCATCATCATCATCGTCATCATCATCATTACCACGTCGTATTAAGGCCACCAATGTCTCATGGCACAGAATAGATAATAGTACAAGGCATAGGTATGGATATACTAATAATAATAATTATGTACTGTATAACAATGGGATGTTTTCTTTTTATCATCTCCACCAGACAGCGCGACAGTAGACACTCACTAATTTTCTATTGGTTCCCCACCGATTTGAAATTATCTGCAGGTTGGCATTACTGACTACATGTTGGTCGTGTTTCTAAAAAATATCAGTGTACTGTCAAGTGTAATATCAATCAAAATATCATACTCCTAAGCGATCATTGGCTTAAGCAATTAGGCCAGTATACTGGTAACAGCTTAGGAACACGCTTGCACTTGTCAAACTGAAAACATGATAACTGAAAGAGTTTTCTACTTCTACTTTTTATTGTCTGTGTGGTTTTTATTATTTTTCCCCAAATTGTGTTATTTGGATTTTTGATGTTCATTATTGGTAAAATATTAGCCACTAAATATCTGTTATCTTGCACAAGTGCAGGTAAGATGTTGTCAAAACCAAAATGTATTATTCCTGTGACATTTGGTGTGAACAACGGTAAATAGGGCTATTTCTTCCGCGAGTTTTAACTAAAACATCGTTATTATAACTTTATTATCCTATTCATTGGAATATTATTGTGTCTTTTTCAAATTGAAATGTATCAAGCTTTACATGCTTTTGCCCAGTTATGTAGCAATTATTGATGGTATTCCCTGGTATTACCGATAGTTGTCTACCAATTGTCTACCCATACGCCATCTAGTTACTAAAATGGAAGCTGTTTGACAATCAAATTAAAAAGCTAAGAAAATTCCTCATTAACAACACCTGTTTGTTTTTAATACACGGCGGTCGGCGTCGCCGACCGCCGTCGCCGACTGCCGTCGCGTGGCGGCAGAAGACAGAATATCGAATACTTTACTAACTACTTTATATACAGATCGAATACTTTACTACTTTATAAAATTTTAATAGACAAATAGAATTAAAATAAAGTTATTTTAAAAAGAGCATTTAAACAAAACAAAGTCATTAAGTGTCTTTTTAATTAGTTATACTTATTAATCGATAGATGGTGCACTAAGTACCTATCGATTTGAATTCTTGATAACAAGAACAGCTGTCAATAATTATGATAATATTAAATATTATGCTACGCTATATCCTATGCAAGTTTGTACAATTTTTTATCTGATATATCCTTCGATCGTGGAAAAACGAGACACAATAGCCTTTCTATTGTTATCGCAATCGCCGGTGACCGCTTCGGGCTTGAAGTATTAAAATTGTTAAATTACTTAGCACAATATGTTCACTTCACTGATAATATTATATTATATTGTGAGTGTGAGTTGTGACTCTTAACAAATTGTAATAAGATACGTAAAATATACGCGAAGATTTATCTACTAGTGTAACTAAAAAGAGTGAAATTATTATTATTTTTAACAAAAAATTAAAACCGACTTCCAAGGTAAAAACAATAATAACATTAATATGAACTAAAAAGTATTAAATAATTTTTACTATTTAATAGTACCTTTTTCCGAATTCGGCTAAACCTCAACTATTTCTGTACTTAATCTTCATAATTTTGAAGTCGGTGCCAGTTCCAAAAATTTTAAATATTCTGTCAGAGGACTGAAGATTCAGCTATCTGGTACCGACTTCAAAATAATGAAGATTAAGTACAGAAATAGTTGAGGTTTAGCCGAATTCGGAAAAAGGCACTATTAAATAGTAAAAATTATTTAATACTTTTTAGTTCATATTAATGTTATTATTGTTTTTACCTTGGAAGTCGGTTTTAATTTTTTGTTAAAAATAATCCGAATTCAGCTAAACCTCAACTATTTCTGTACTCAACCTTCATAATTTTGAAGTCGGTGCCAGTTCCATAAGTTTCAAATTTTATGTCAAAGAAAATATAAAGATTCCGCTATATCTGGTACCGACTTCAAAATGATGAAGGTTGAGTACAGAAATAGTTGAGGTTTAGCTGAATTCGGAAAAAGGCACATTTAGAGAGGAAAATTATTTAATACTTTTTAGTTTTTAGTTCATATTATAAGAATTTTATTATTGTTTTTACCTTGGAAGTCAGTTTTAATTTTTTGTTAAAAATAATTACTTTTTATGAACAACAGTGACTGTCTATTTACTTCAAAAGAATACATTTAGTGCTGAAACATTACGAACTATCTTTGTACGGCATTATATTTTGGGTTACAAAATGCTTTTTATTTCAATCATTCCTGTTGATCCCGAGATTCCCAAGTTGCACCCCTTGGGAATCTCGGGATGGGGGGTGCACCTGCCGGCGCCCATGGCAGGATAGTGAATGGTGTTGCAGGCCTGCACGGAGGACTGCAATGCAGGATAGTGAATGGGCCGTTTAAGGGCCATATTTTGTCTCGCGACCTAGTCGCGCGTCATGAAATGTCGTGTGACGTGTCCCGCGACATGTCGCAGTGACAACGTCGTCCCGGATCAATCCCGAATTGCGGGTCCCGCAATTCGGGATTGACCCGGTATGTCAACAGTATGTCAGTATGTGTGTCATACTGTTCACCACTGACTAATCTAAACAAGTCATAATAATATTATGTCGAACTCGAGGGACAAAGTGGCAGGGGACAAACAACGTGTGGCAGCCTGCAGGGACAAATCTGTAACTGCGCAACGACTGCGCAGCGCACACGCCGCGATACTGCGCTGTAGCGGCATGGCGTGGACGCCATTTTGTACACTCGTATTTTGTATACTCCCTAAAGTCTAGACGAGCGGTTGGCGTCCAAGCCATTTTGTCTGCGCAGTCGCGTCGCTTTCAACTCGCTCGCTAATCGCCAGTGTGATAAGGCCCTAAGTGATATTGTTCAAAATTATTGTAGGTACTAGGCGCCAGGATGAAGAATCACGATTCGGTTCGCGATTAATGAAAAATATGTTTAGTAGATGGAAACAGGGCTTCATAACGTTATCGAATAACAGAAAAAAATATCGTTACGTATCGTTATTTTCATAATGGTAGCCAGAGAACGTTATTTTTATAACGTTATCTAGTAAAATAACGTTATATTTACCGTTATTATTATAACGATATTTTTTCGTTATGTATAAACGAACAAATATCGTTATAATAATAACGGTAAATATAACGTTATTTTCTGGTATCAGGTGTGCAATCGTGCACGGTGCACTAAATCTCATTCGCAGCCAACTTTTTTTGCGAGATTTGTGCTTACCTACTTTTAGGAGTTTATTACATAAAGAAATAATAAAAATAATAGTTATTGTTTTGGGCTAAAAATGGGACGGACTATATAACGTTATCAAAAAACATATATTTACCGTTATAAATCCTATATAATGTTATAACATTAACCGTTATTAATATCAATTTTTAACGTTATTTTTAATATCGGGTAAATTTTTATAACCTTATCTATGCCCTTAAGCAGTAACGTAAAAAAAATGAGGGCTTCAAAAAACGTTAAGAATTAACCTTATTTGAAGCCCTGGATGGAAATTGAGTACAGAGTACAGACTGACTAGAATCTTTGCACTCAAATTTAAAGTAAAAAAAAATACAATTCCCGGCAAACGCGCAATTTGAAAAGCAAAGAGGATGTAAATGTATACTACGTAACAAGAGGTCGGACTTAGAAGAAAAAAATAAAGATTCGTTATTTTTTTAATTTAAAACTAAACGACAAAATTTTAAGTGCCACGGATTAAAAACTAAAGTGACGATATGCATATTTTTAGAGCCTCTTCCTAAATGGCAAAGGCCTCAAAAGTGAAAAAAAAAAATATTTTTTTTAAGGCTAGAGCTACTTTATGGGCAAAAGCCTCCTAGAACTCTGCTTTGTGTATCAAGGTAAATAAAAAAACATTCCATGAAAACATATTTAATTTATTAAAAAACAAAACATAGGGTAAATGACTAGTAGATTGGACAGTACTAGTCATTGGAAAAAGCACAAAAACACCATACTTATTGATGTTGCTTTAAACTGACTGTTTTTAAAGTAAATAAAAAAACGCCTGATTTGAAAGAAAAACTGGTAGTTTCCAAAGCAACCTTATTAAATAATATTATAGTGTTTTGTGCTCTGTCCAATGACTGATACTGGCCAATCACTAGTCATGTTCACCTTAATATTTTTAATTATAATATAATATTATATACATAACTTATAAACTAGGTACGTTACAACTTTGAACACAGTAAATTAGTCATCATGTTGACAGTACACCTACAAATAATAAAAACTAAGGAAGAGTCAAAAAACATGCTCCAAAATACTTGTCAAAAAAGTGTACCTACCTTAGGTTCACTTTTCATACATTTGCAATATTTAGGTGACCTTGAGCGGAATAAAGGCATTATATGACAGTTCGAATGGAACCAAATTTAAAACTGTATTAGTATGGGAGTTACGTTTCCTTAGGTTTTATTATTCGTAGCAGTACACAGTGATTTTTTATTTAAGACAAAAGTGAAGTCATTCTTTAATATTTACAGAATTACAATTCAATTAAATCGGTTGCAATTAAAATGTTGATAATCTTTATCTTGAGTGCTTATTCCACTTATCCTAGCTAGGTTCCTGGATACTAAATCGTTTCCGATTTAGTCAAGTGGAATAACATTTAGAAGCTAGGATCCTAGCTAGGATCCTAAATCGTTTCCGATTTAGTTAAGTGGAATAACATTTAGAAAGCTAGGATTAGGTTTGCGCATGCACAGTAAAAAGTAAAAACGCGTTGAAAAACAAGGCGAATAAGTTCGTTCGTTTCGTTTTTCGTTTCACATTGAGCATGCGCAAAGTTATCAATTATAATTGGTGTTAGTGTTAGTGACATATTCTAAAATACCTGTCAGATTTTCTAAAAGCTGACAGAAATTTATGGTATTTTAGAATATGACAATCACACTGACACACAAAAAAGCCACGCATGCGTAGTTGTAAAACGAAACGAACACGACTATCGATACGGACTACGAATATATATTTTTTTAATAATAGCTGATATTATACCCAAATTGGTTCTATATTTTTGCAAAAAATGAAACTAGCCTTTTTAACAGAGGCCAAATTACAATGTGTCCCAACTCCCAACACAAAATATATTTTTTTCTCTAACTTTTGATTTTTTTCTCTGGCTCTGATATTCATATGACCAACACTTCATAAAAAATCGATATTACTTCTAAATTATCTGACTTTACAGCAAAGCTAAGGAATTTATTACAATAAAAACCTCCTCTAAATTTTTAAATAAAAAATAACCGCTGCCGTGCATCGCGATCGATCGCCTCCGCGCGTGACCTATGACCACTGATCTCCATTATGTATAATGGAGATCAGTGCCTACGACTGTCGTCACTCGTCAAACTCGTCATTGAAGAGAATACAATCACTGTCGTCGGCCGCTCGCGACGATGGTCGCGATGTGTACTATCAGAGAATTTGATTTCTAGGCAGATGGCGGACCTAAGTAATTTGGTCGCGTTAAGTCAAACCCAGCCGACCGATCACAGCTAACACTGAATTGACATAAGCCCGACCAAATGACGTATGTCCCTCAACTGCCTAGGAATCAATTTCCTCGATGGTACATAACATGTATGACGTACGTGTGTAATAAATTAATAATAATTGTATTACAGAGCGGCCGACGACAGTCAGAGGTCGCGCACTCGCGCGCGGCCGCAATCGATCGTGAATCGTGATAATACACGGAATTTACATGAGTAATTAGTAGTAAGTATATATATATATATATATATATATATATATATATATATATATATATATATATATATGGATTTTCAAATGTGTTAGTCGCGCTAATACTCGAAAACGGCTGAACGAATTGGGTTGATTTTAGTCTTAAAATATTCGTAGAAGTCCACGGAAGGTTTTAAAGTGACACGAAGTTCACCGGGACACCTAGTACTTAATAAATAAATAATATATTATGAAAAATATAACCTAAAATAGCTAAATAAAAGCTGCTAAATGATTTAAAATTTACCCTGTTGCTACTGTAGCGCCACCCTAATTTCACCCTTTAACGCATTTCAGCGGACACTTTTTACATACAGAGATAGTTCTCCTCCATCTACACTCCTTATCCACTCAAACGTCCGGGCGACTATAGTCGCCCAAAACTTTTTGGCGTCAACCGTTAGGGCGACTAGAGCAGCCCAGATGACTCGCTCCACTTAAACGTGTTTTTATCTATGGTAGTGTTCAAGAGGTACACAAGTGTTTCGCTAGATGGTTCTTTATTAAATTACCCGTCTTTTGGGTTGGTAAAACAGTACGTCGGGCGACACAATCATTATGTAAAAATTATTTACAAACACGCGTTGAAAAGTTTTGAAGTGTCTGTGAGTGCCGTCTTTAAAATGTATTTATTATACGATTGTATTAGGTGTTATATATTGAAATAATTCTGAACAATCATTATTTCAGAATATTTACAAATTATAAGCATCCACAGTCTAATGAGATGCTTAAAAGTGAGTTAAAATCGAAAAGCAAAAACTTTGCCGTTGTTTGTCGGTTTTTCGTTATGCTTTTGTATGATATAATGTTTAATGTAGTAAAATACTTCTTGTAATTGAAAAAATAGGTCATCATTATTATATGTAAATATTTAAATGAAATAAATATAGCAAAACAAGAAAGGATTACATATTTTCATTATTAAATTCTCAGGATTTAGACATGGGCGGCCATAGCCGTCGCATAAAATGGGTAATTTGTTTTCCTTTATTGTAATACAATCATCCCTCTAAGTAATTAAATATTGGTATCAAAAAAAAGCTTATATAATCTAGTTTATTAATATGTAAATAGTATTAAAGTATGTTACGAAATATTACGTAAAAACTTGTAATTATTTAATATTTTACGCAATTTTCACCTATGTTGTAAAGTTCCATTTTTTTTTTGTACTATTTACGATAACAGTTATAATTTACTTTTCACATATTTTGATTCCATATAATATCAGCTTTATACAGATATTTTTTAATTTGCCTTAACAGTTGTAGCTTGTTAGAAAATAGGCTTTAAATCGATGACGGTATCTGGCGCTAGACCGCATTAATAGATCAGCGCGCGCGTGGACGTTCAAGGGGTTTGCAGCTGTCAGACACGGACGTTTGAGTGGTTATTATATAATTTTAATAGTCTGTCAAGAAAGTGAAGAAATCAAAAAGTGGCAACGATGTTGACACTACGATGTTGCCACTTTTTAATTTCTTCACTTTCTTGACAGACTATAAAATCTATAAAATTAAAAGTTAAAGAACCTAATTTAAACCTAAGTTAAAGAATGTACGTGAAACGAGGGTGGTTTCGCTGGCATACAATTTACAAACTATAATAATTATTGTCTATCCATAAATGATGATAAAATGTAACTTGTATTAATCATCAAACAAAGGAGCAATTAATATAAATATTTTTAAAAGTATAAGCAACCAATGGATTCCCAAATCGAAAATACGAAAAATCTCATTCGTGACTGGCCAATTGTATAAATTATATTTGATTGCACAAAATATTAGGGCTCTAGTAGACCTAAGGATGTTATAGCCACAGTTTGTGACCAAGGCCTTACAAATGAAGGGGCCATCAACATGTAAAAAAATCTCATCAACCAAATTACTCAAATTACTTACTACTTTGTTGGGGATAAAAATAAAATAACTTATATTATGACATCCCACCTATCGCCCCATATCTTTTCACATCCGTAAGAAATAACTATCATGACGCCAGTGAAATGGTTTTTAGTGGCAGTATAAAGCTATAAATGGGCACACGTCTTAGTGGACTTGTGTGAAATAAACACAAACCTAAGCTTAAATTACCCAAGAATCACAAAGACGCATGTTCATTTAAAATATGGGATGAATATGATATATCGGGTAAAATATTATGCTGCTCGACCAATTATTTAGGTCATACAATCTCCTCAATTTTAGCATCGCGAGCCGAGCCGAGCCAATGATATTTTACCTTTGCATACAGAAAAAGCAAACTTGTTAATGGACACCTCATATTATGTCAATGTTAGTCAATAATTGGATAAGTTATTCGATTGCACAAATGGCCCTAGTGACCTAAGGAAATTAAAAAAATATAAGGGAAAATGTTCATAAAAACTTGATAAAAACAGTTTTTATCATGTATGTAATGTGAAGAAAATTTATTTAAATGCTTGGTGGTTTGAATTTTTTTTTAATCAGACAGCCAAATAAGGTTACGCAATGTTAAGGGTATGAACTGTGAACAGGTGTTATATCATAACAATTAAATATTTACTGTTTACAAGATATATTATGGGAATTGTGTGTGCCAACGATTTTAAATAATATTTATATTTAAGACAATGCAAAGACGCGTTAGAAATATCTTTGGTATTATCAGGCAACATTGCCCTACGAATTCATGACGAATTCACACCACACCATTTCACTTCGGCATTAAAATCTTCTAATACAAGAATGACTTCTTTATTGGGAAAAGGATCAAATTGTGAGTTGGATGAAAATCAAATAATAATTGATTATCACGATATTGATTTTAGGGTTGCGTATTAAAAAATGAAAGAGTCTGAGTCCGTAAATAAAAAATCAATACGTCTAATAATATTAGATGAGCCGATTAGCGATGAATCCGAGTGTAACGAAAGTCCCAAATTACATAATATAATAATTATAAGCTTGAGTTATAAATAGTATGTAGTACTTATAACTTAATGCATACCGCGATACATATTATAAGCGAAAATTTTTAATAAAAAGGATGTTACGGATCTCGAAAAAATGTTTAAGAGCTTCGAAAAACAACCAATACATTATTATGTCAGCGGATACCTAGGTACTTAGCAAAAATCCTAAACTGCATCGAATACGCAAGGGTCCTAAAGTTGACGACCCATCGGAAACATCCATTTATAATAATTATTATTTAGCATTACGGAAATGGTGGGATATTGAGGGAGATGATAAAGCTAATCTCATCACTTAATATCCAACATTAAAGCTTTTCGAAGCAGTAGTTAACCGGCCACAGCTGTGTTTGATAAGGAAGTGTTAAATTGTGTAATATTCTCTTTGTAGGAAGTGAAACCAGTGGTATATTATATTATTATTTACATGAATTCACTTGTGTAACTTGTTTAAGTAGATCACTTTAATAGCTGGCATGTGGCACATCACTGTCGTGATTCCTGAATGTGTCAGAACTCAGATCAGATTACAGATGAGAGATCTAACAGGTTGAGGTAAAATTTTACATTTTTCAATGCACGATGTGCAGCTTGAAGCGCTTATTCCATTTCACTAGTAGTAGTAGTATAGTAACTTTCTAAATGTTATTCCACTTGACTAAATTTAGTCACTTAATCATTTAGATATCTAAATTTAGTGAAATGGAATAAGCGCTTTAGCGTACATGCGCTGTGCGCATCAATAGTCATTAATTTCTGTCAGACTTTAGCACATGACACTGACATAGACACTTATTTCCAACTTTTGCGCATATACCATTGACTTATAAAGAGGCATATATACGCCGCACAAAAACGAAACGACGACTGGTTAGAGTTTAGACGTGTTGCCCGGTAATCCTTATGGTTTTTATGATTATACATTTGACAAAATGCGTTTAATTTAATGATCAAAGAGCTCCCAATAAACATTTACATAATATAAAAAAAAATACGTTTAAAAAGTTATTTTACAAATTATAGCCATTGAGATAGACTACGGAGAGAGCTTTATTTCGGTGTATCTGTCGCAGTCGACTGGTTAAAAAAGCCATTCAATCAAACAGCTAGCCCTTTGACTAAACAACGCCATTCAATCACACGGCTATACGTCGTTTAGCTGACTTGTTGACTGCGACGTTCAACACTACAGCTAGATGACGCTTAGCCAACTGATTAAATGGTAAATTAATTAAGGTGACCACGAGTTTAGTGCTATTATTACACAAGCGTAATGATAACAAGCAGATTAATTGCATTCTAACTCATTTTGAATACAATTGCAATAAATACCTTGGTGATGCATGTTTTGAATTTTCACAATCCCGTAATTTCTCCTCGAATATTAGTTTAAATTTTGATTCACTCGTATGTGCCCCCCTAATTTCTGTCTCTTTAATAATACTTGTAATGTATATTTACGAAAAATATCTTAATACAACCACAAAACACCGGCACAGTATAGCAATATCCCTACAGTAGTGAAACGAATGTACTTGCGCAGAGCAACGGAGGGGTACCCGCGGGGAAGCGGGCGGCGCGGACCCGCGTACACAAACTCGCGGAGTTTGTGTACCTGCCCGCGCAGGGGTGACGTTGGCGCGTTGTCTACGAGTTTTGTGTTGTAAAACGATAACTTATCTTATAAACAATGGGATATAATATGTGTTCAGTGTCCGGATGTAAATCTGATTCAAAAAACAAAAAGGATTTAAATTTTCATAAATATCGGCTCACAGTTCACACTAATATTGTGTTGGCCTTGGCGGCATTTATTTGCATATCTGTTTTATTGTTTACGTTGTAAGAAGCGTAACATGGAGAGAAACAATAAAGAATAAATTAAAAATCTGTCAAATACCCTGTTACATACTAATTAGTACCTACCTAGCTAGGTAGTTATACCTAGCTAGGCATAGTGTTTTGAAGTGCTTCTGTACCTACCGTACCTACCGTACCTACCAATTGTTATATGATTAATTGTTGGATACTTTATATATTCCTACTTTATTATTTGTAGATAATATTATATTCGAATGCGTCTTCATTATTTTAATCCTTCGATAGTGGATTCTTGGAAATCTATTGTTATTTTATTGTATCTTGCTCACCGGTGAGCTTTTGGGGCTTGATAGGTAATGAAATTTTTAAATCCGAAAGTGCGTCTATCTGTATGTTACCTCTTCACGCCCAAACCGCTGGACCGATTTTGCTGAAATTTGGCATGGAGATACTTTGAGTCCCGGGAAAGGACATAGGACACTTTTTGTTCTGGAAAAATGTACCGTTCTCGCACGATAAACGAGTTTTGGCACAACGAAGTTGCGGGCATCATCTAGTAGAGAATTGAAATCATCTAAAAATAAAGTTTCACGTAAATATAGATTAAACAGATTAAATGATAACATTACAAGCACAATATTTTATTTTTATTTTATTTCCCGTTTCGTGGCAACCCTGGCATATCTGCTCGGTACCTACACCGGTGGCGGCATCGTGCGACATCAAAGGCGTTTCGTTACTGTAGGGATAATATTGCTATACTGTGACACCGGTTAGTTGACGCCATATTGTAAACAAAACGCACGTCTAGCGCCGCGGTGGTGAGCGCTGAACTAATTCAATCAAACGGCGGCTTTTGAATCAGCTGGAGTGTTGAACGTTTTGAGCGACTTAAACATTCAATTAAAAAGCTAGACGTGTGATTGAATGGCGTTATTCAGTCAAAGAGCTAGCTGTTTGATTGAATGGCTATTTAAACCAGATGACTGCGACATATCCGTCAAGAAAGTGAAGAAATTAAATGAGTGAGCTATATCCATTCGCAGTCCTACACGGCGGACTGCCGTGAATGCTTTTACCAGCTGCAGGCTGCAGCGCCCATTGACAGTTTGACATACAAATATATACTTGTAATCTGTGGTTTGACACCTTAAAAAGCCACAGAGTACTATAATAGATACGGTATAAAGCCTTGTCGGACTATAGTCTGTACGTAGTGTCAATAAAAGTTTCTAGTGAACATTTTATGCTAGATATTGTTGAGTTTTGTCATTTGTGATTCTGCTAAATAATAAACCATAAGAACGGGCAAAGAATTGTCTCAAACACATGGATTTGACATTAAATACGTACGTTTTGAACAACATTTTTTGGACTTTAGATTTTATGTTTACAACACAATTTAAAAAGTTATAATGTCAATTTTTGACGTTTGACGTCTAAATCTAAAAAGTAGAATTAATCTTGTCATTGAGATCCTTCATAGGTACTATAATCTCTATATAATGCCCGCTGTACACTCTCGCCGAGAGCTCTCGGGCGAGAGTCTCGTGCGAGAGCCCCTTGCCCGAGTGCGATCATGTACATTCTCGCTTAGTTCAATCGCAGTTAAGAACTCAGACAAGATGGACGAAAACGACCATTCACCATTCACCATGCATCGAAAGATATCATTGTAATCCAAAGATTTATAATCATATTTAATTTTATTTCTCAGAGATAATGACTGATAATGTCGTTTATTATTGTTATTTTTCTGTTCTACATTGTCCAACGGCGAAACTAGTACTGAAAGACGCGAGAGTGTACAGTAGTGCGCTCGTTTTCCTCGCGAGACCCTTTGTCTCGGGCGCAAAATACCGAGAGGGTCCGAGACAGGCGAGACGAGGCGAGCGCACCCATTTACACTCTCGCACTCGGGCCGCCTCGCTGTGTCTCGGCGAGAGTGTACAGCCGGCTTTAAATTACCGTGATATCATTCTTTATAGTTTGTGCTTGATATTAACTATACAGTCTATACATAAATTATTGTAGTTTGTGATAAAAAAAATATTATTTAATATTTGTTTATTTAAGTTCACTTCATAGGAATGTTCATGGCCGAGAGGCCGTGAGTTGTATACCTACTATTTGGTTCATAGGTAGACCTACAACTTACAAGATTAATAAGTAGGTACAAAATAATAACCTCAAGCAACGATGTTCATAAAATTCCCGTTAAAAGATGGCAGAACGTTATTCTATCGCCCTACTCTCTAGTGGCCAATTTCGATATCGCTGACGAATGACAGAAACTTTACAGAAAATTACTATACTCGTTAAACATACAAGCTTTCTACCAACTAAAGTCCATGGACGTAAAAAAAGGCGGACGGAGTCTTATTTAGTCAGGAGCACTGTGTCACAGTATAGCAATCTTATCCACTGTGTCTTCAGTGGTGTTTTTGGGAATTTGGACTTTATCTTAAAATGCTCATGAGCCAGGTATACTGGTCATTGCATATAACACCGACTCCACTTCAACCCAACTCACAGAATGGCATTGAATTATCAGTTTTATGTTGTGTGATTTAACACCTCCATTGTGGGTATCGCAGACGCAATAGATTTTCAATTTTTATGCGGCTGCCGGCTGCCACTTGGAGATTGTTGGGTTAAGAGTTAGTTTGTGCCCCCTGATGGTTGCTCGCCTTGTCGTGGCGGTGGGGCTCTAGTAACCGCAGCTTGGACAACCGCGGTGAAGCAAAGTGGCAACCAGGGCCGGCAGGTGTCGCCGCCTGGCCCGAGGAGGGCGCTCCGAGCGGACTGGAGGAGTCCGCTGCAGATGCGCACCGAGGTGGGGCCGCAGAGAAAGAGGCAAGTAAGTATTACGGTGTGCCGCTTGCCCTATCCTCTGCGGCCAAGGACGGATCGCGGGGGGGAGGCTTTGTGGTAGGTTGCCGCTCTCCCTACCCCCCCTGCGAGCTGGCGGGGCCGTTCCGTTTGAACGGCATTGGTGGGGCCGCAGAGGAAGAGGCAAGTAGGTATTACGGTGCGCCGCTTGCCCTATCCTCAGCGGCCAAGGTGTGGTCGGTGGCAGAGCCACAGACCTGATTTGCCACATGGCCTCCAAGTAGCAGACTCGGGGGCGTCTGCTACAGCCCTGGTGGGGGCCGAGGAGGAGGGCGCGCGTTGTGCGCCCATTGTGGAGTCTTCGGGCCGCTGACGGGGTCGCAGATGTGTGTATCGTTCCCGTGGCCCCGTCAAAAGGCGGCGTGGCGGAAGATGGGGGGTTTAGTGGGTATACCGTGGTCTCATTAGCTACGGGAGTCCCACATCACCGTTCGGGTCGCTTCCTGCGCCCGGGTGGTATGCGTAATGCATTTCCCCCTCCGGGAAAAAAAAAGAGTTAGTTTGTGAACTAACACTGTGTGCACAGCCAGTTGGCAACTAATCATCAACTAGTTGTTTGTTTGTTACTACATCATAAAGCTGAGAATTCATTGCCATTCTGTGAGTTGGGTTGGAACTTGGAGTGGAGTCAGTGTAATATGTGATGATAATGAGTCTGTCAAAAAGTATAAGCACAATATTATTATAAAACCCTAAAACCATAAAAAAAACTAGCAAGGCATGGGATGGAAATTGCTTTTACAAAATAATAAATTAAGTTCTTAATACTGTTTACAATAACAACTTGATCCATGTAATAATATAACAGAAGATAGGATGAGCCATTTCGGATTATGGAA
Source organism: Polyommatus icarus (assembly GCA_937595015.1). Lineage (NCBI taxonomy): Eukaryota > Metazoa > Arthropoda > Insecta > Lepidoptera > Lycaenidae > Polyommatus > Polyommatus icarus. Next base: position 4,433,002 of record OW569330.1, on the reverse strand, counting down.
ATAAGGATTGTGGTTAATAAAATCACTGATCCCTTAATTTTAATCATACAATACTTCTTAGTCTTAGTTATTAAATCATATAAAATATCTGTCACATTTTATGAATTTTAGTAACAAGTAAGTGTTTTTCTATATTATTAAGTATAATATTGTATAATTATTCTCCTAGGTTAAACATGTTATTAATAGCACCACAGCATTTGCCCATAGTTACGGTTAAACCCTTTAAAGCTATTGCCTAGGGCAGTATTTCCCAAAGTGTGGGTCGCGACCCACTGGTGGGTCGCGGGTAGATTTTGGGTGGGCCCTGAAACTATAAGACGATTGTCGTACTCGCTCTATTGTCATTTTACTCGTTCATTCGTCGTCGTGGGTGCGTGCGGGACGGGGGCGTGGCATTCGAATGCAAACGTAAGTAAGTAAGGCTGACGATGATGATTTGGTGGTGAACTACAACAAGAATTAACGGGTAAATGGTGCGGCAGCAACAAAGCGCTGCTTTTTATCTTCAGGACACAAGGTGCAGGGCCGCGAACTTAAAAATATCTTGTAGATGGGTCGCGGTCCCGACAAGTTTGGGAAACACTGGCCTAGGGCATCTCATCTGAGGGGGGTCCAGAAGAGTAAAGGTTTATAGACAGATTCTAGTTGACATAATATGGACAGGTGTGCTACAGGGGTGCCTCTCATACAAAAAATAAAATTTTTGACCTTCGAAAAAAGGTCAAAAAGGTCTTGCGCGAGTCTGACTCGCACTTGGCTGATTTATTTACCATTCTTTTAAATATAAAACATTGTTATTATTTATTAGTTACCTACCTGTTAACCATTTAAATTATTACTTTGGATTACTTTCAAGAAATACCTAATAATTCTTTACTAGCAACACTTTAAAAATTGAGTGTTTTTATACATTTTTTTGACCTTGCACCCTCGCTAAGTTTTTTCTCCCACATGAATAAAAGATTTTTCGCCATATGTAGGTACCTACAATAAATTAATGTTCGGCTTTTTAAGGCCCTTTATTTTGATATATTATATTGTGTGGAATGTGGATACTAGATGTGCATCTGTTGTCGAAACTATTGGAACGGAGTTCCTTATCTCGCGTTGCGAAAAGGAGCTAGCCGGAAAAAATTGTAACAATACTTTTTTTATTAGTACCTGCATGGTAGGGGCAGAGGGCGTTGATAGTATTCCTATGCGTCAACTAGATGGCGTTTTATTTTAAAAAAAAATTGAGTAAGTGTATTAAACGGATTTCTCCCGAGAACTTCGTTTCATTCGGGTAGGTACCTAGGTACCATATTAAAAATCAAATTTAAGCACATGACACTCATACAGTTAATCTTTATCTTCGCGCATGTGCCAGCAATAGTCGTATGAACGTTTTATTTCGTTTCAATTTTCAACTACGAATGCGCGGCTTTTTTCGCAGTTTGGTATCTGACTAGTGACTTTCAACTTCAGTGTGTCTTTTTCTAAAATCTGACAGAAATTGATAGTATTTTACTTGGTATAGCTGGTCTACCAGAATCTGATGGCAATTTTTGACAGCAGATTTTCAAAAAATATCCTTGATCATTGGATAAATTTATATATTTGCATGTTTCACACACAAAATAAGCCGCTAAAGGATTATAAAAGGATGAAAATGTTTTATTCTTATTATCTATCAATTGACTCTAAAAATACCGGGGGTATTGATAGAGTCAATTTATTTTATCAAATCTCACTTTTTCAGGTTGGTTCTGCTCAGGTTCACAGATTACAAGTATATATTTGCTTAGGTTGACAGTCAGCTGCCAAACTGCGAAAAAAGCCGTACATACGTAGACGTATCTACGTATCTACGTGTTCGTATCGTACGTATCTACGTGTTCGTATCGTAGACGTATCTACGTGTTCGTTCGCCGTACATCTGTACGGCGAACGAACACGTTACACGACTAATATTGCTGTGACTTTTTTTTTAAGTCAGCAACACTTTGTTCTTTCATTTTTAATGACAGATTAACACTTCGGCATTCTTTTCGAATAAGCAAATAGCTTAAGCACCGTAGTAGTTTTTCCGATATATTTATGTAGTGGTTTTGACACATCCAAGATAGTGATGTACTAGCCATTAAAATTGTTACTGCATATTTACTTATGTTTGCTCTATATATATATGGTTTCACTTCTTTTTCAAACAGGGCTGTAGCCGTATCTACTGTTTCACAGAGCCTTAATGTTGGATATGTGAGACTATTTTTGTCATCCCACCATTCCCGTAATGCTATATAGTTATAAATTGAGTTTTCCGGTGGGTCGTCAACTTTAAGGGCCCTTGCGCATTCGACGCAGTTATTTTCTTTTAAAAGGATTTTGGCTAGGTATCCGCTGACATATACAGTGGGTTGTTTTTCGAAGTTCTTAAACATTTCTTCGAGATCCGTTACATCCTTTTCAATTAAATTTTCGCTTATATGTAATTCGGGAATTTCGTTACACTCGGTTTCGTCGATATTCAGCTTATCTACCATTATTGATTTTTTATTTACGGACTCAGACTCTTTCATTTTTTTAAAAACAATGTCGTGAAAATCAAATAATATTTGATTTCCATCCAACTCACAATTTGATCCTTTTCCCGGTGGAGAAGTCATTCTTGTAATAATAGAAGATTTAAGTGCTGAAGTAAAATGGTGTATTGTTGGGTGTGAATTCGTAGGGCAATGTTGCCTGATAATACCAAAGAGATTTTCTAGCGCATCTTGATTGCACTGTCTTAAATTTAAATATTTAAAATCGTTCGCACTCACAATTCCCCATATATCTTGTAAAGATTTAATTGTTGTGATATATCCGTTCACACACCTAACATTGCGTAACCTTATTTGGCTGTCCGATTTTAAAAAATTCAAACCTCCAAGCATTTTAATAAATTGTCTCCACATTACATGATGGAAACTGTTTTTATGAACATTTTCCCTTATATTTTTTTTTATTTCCTTAGGTCCATTGGGGCCATTTGTGCAATCGAATAACTTATCCAATTGACAAATGACATATGAGGTGTCCAGTAACGATTTTGCTTTTTCTGTGTCTATAGGTGAAGCATCACTGGCTCGCAAAGCTAAAATTGAGGAGATTGTAGAGCTTAATAATTGAGCAGCATATTTAACCCTCATTTTCGTCCCATATTTTAAATAAACATGAGTCTTTGTGATTTTAGGGAAATTTAAACTTAGGTTTGTGTTTATTTCACACAAGTCCACTAAGTGTGCCCATTTAGCTTTCCTGCCACTAAAAACCATTTCACCGGCGTCGTGAAAATTATTTCTTATGGATTTAAAAAGATGTGGAACGTCATATAGGATATAAACTTTTTTATCCCCAACAAAGTAATAATTTGAGTCATTTGGTTGATGAGAAAATTTTTTTAACATGTTGATCGCCCCCACATTTGTAGGGCCTTGGTCACAAACTGTGGCTATAACGTTGTAGCCTGTTTGGGTAATGGCATTTATGCAATTTTTGATAAGGACAACTAATTTTTCTGAAGAGACCGTCCCCGTGACGAAATAATGGGCGATTGGTTGCTTATACTGTACATGTAACCCTTGTATCATAAAAACGAGAGCATGATCAGCGATTTTATTTGACCTTTCATCATTACCATAATCCTCATAACCGTCGATCCTGTCAGATCCTATATTATAGATGAGTCGTTTTTTTAGCGCCATCTCGTCAAAAAGAATAACACAAAGTTTATCCTGTTCTGACATTTGAGGCGCTTTTTCTTTTAAATGATGCAGTACATTAAGGTCAATGCCTGGCATACGTTGTATTTCTTGTACAACTGTTTGTAAGGTTCTTATGCTAGGCATTGGTAACAATTTTTCCAAATATCTGTATGCCTTTGGTGATTTTTTATAAACAGCCAAGGCCACACATTTGCTAAACGTCGACCATCGCTTACCGTGGGGTTTTTTCTTACGATTTGAGATATCCGATTCAATTAGGGATTTCAGTAGGGGCGATTCAATGTTTTCTATAGCCCTTAATTTTTTTCGCATAACTTTAATTTTTTCTTTCGCTTCTTTTAATTTTTCTTTTATTTTCTGACGACGGAGCGTAACCACGGTGGTTGTTTGCTTTTTGACTGTAACAAAAATTTTAAAATCACTCGTCTATGTTGAAAACTTTGGCATTGTTTTTGACGTAATAATTTAGACATTCTATAATAGGAAGGTTATTTCCTTAGTACAACTACTACAACAAAATAATAATATTATTATTGTTGTTTCTACGTTGGGAGTTGAATTCATTTTATGGAGTCTATCTACACTCCATAGTCTTACTGAGACATCAAGTCTGTCCGTCAGTTTGTCCATCTGTCTGTCTTCAGATAGACTTCTGAATTATCACAGATTGTGTATCTATACTATATTAATACGTGAGAGAAAAACTTTGTAACCCTTTTTACGAAAAATGGGGAAACGTAGGTGCATGACTAATCACTTGCACTTATTACTAATCAAAGTGGATACGGGGCTTAAAGGGCCTGTCACTTTGATTAGGTAACAGGTCTTATAAATTAAAAAAAATATATTATTATATGAATTCATGCAATATTTTAATATTCTATACTTAGTTACCGAATGAATAACAAAATCTTCTTACCTGGATTCGTTATTTTGACATTTGAACTGTGGTGAGCCACATCTAATTGAACGCTTGAGGCTGTGGGATCTGAAATGAAGCGCAAAACATTTTTCGGAATATTTTAAGCATTGCTTTTAAAAAACCGGCCAAGTATGAGTTGGACTCGCCCATGAAGGGTTCCACAGCAGCTACAAGGCTTATTTTTATGAAATTAAAAGGTTTTTGATAAATAATTTTTATATTTCAGTCGATTTAAGTTAAATTAAGGGTTACCATTTATGATGTATAAAAAAACTACTTGCTAGATTAGAAAAGGCAGGTTAGAAAAAAATTATATTAGAAACCTCAATATTATTTTTTGAAGATCTTTACCTGGAGTGGAACAGATTTTCATTTTCTTGCGACTCTCGTTCTCGGATATGATATCAACAAGTGATGAACAAATGGGAGTACCATATTTTGTTTCTGTATCAGTCTGTGGGATTGTAGCACCTAAAATAATTAATAGTATTGTTAATGTTCATAAACAAGGTTTTACAAAATGTTATGTACAAGTAAGAACTCTACTACCTACATATTATAGTTTTTATTTTATACTAGACTAGCTGACTGCTGAGCTGACCCGACAAAAGTTGTCAATCATTAATTAATTCGTATTGGTAATAGTTAAGAAAAAATAGATTAAAAGTAGTATCTCCATGCCAAATTTCATCAAAATAGATTCAAATATAGTTTAGGCGAAAATCATAAAAGTTTTTTGTGCGGAAACCATTTTCCGAGACAAAAAGCATCCCTTGTCCTTTTCCGAGGCTCAAAGTATCTCCATACCAAAATTCAGTACAATCGGTTCAGCGGTTTGGGCGTGAAAATGTATCAGACAGAAAGACACACTTTTGCATTTATTTTTATAATATTACTACTGCAGTGCGACAAGGCTTTATATGAAAGTAGGCGGTGGCACTGCTCGTAAAGGAGAACTGTCAAAAACTGTAAAAATGACGTTTTTGTATGATGGCAGCGTAAGTTCCTTTTAATTTTCGCCACGTTTATTTAAAGAGGTTCATTCACGGCAGACCGCTTTGCCCGTTGCCGTCCGCCGATTTAAGCGGGATTGTGAATATTGTCGCAGCGTACATTGTGGCAGGCAACACCGAGCCTGGATGCGACTTGAGTCAAGTCGTGAATGTTTGCTTTTTCAACTGCGCATGCGCGGCTTTTTTGTGTGTCAAGAGAGTGTCATATTCTAAAATACCGATCAATTTCTGTCAGATTTTAGAAAATTTGACAGGTATTTTAGAACATGACACTCTCACTGGCATCAATTTATAACTTTACACATGTCAGTGTGAGTGTCATGTTCTAAAATACCTGTCAGATTTGACACATGATTTGAGAACATGACAAGGTAATTTACAAACATAGCATTCTGTAATGCTACGTCCGCACGTTTGGCGTTGGCTACAAACTCCAAATCGCCACAAATGGTCACAAACGTTTGGCTTGATTAAGAAATCCATCCACACGTTTGCGAGTGAGTTAGTTTGTTCTAACGCGGCAAGAATGACGGACATCGAAGTTGCTGTATCGGCTATAACCACAGAAATAAGATCTAGATAAAACATTAAATGTTAACTTAAGCCAAATTTTGGCTTAATGATTTCTTAGGCTTAATGATTTGGCTTAGTGATTTTGGCTTAAGTTATTTTTATCTATCCATCCATACTTCCATACTAATATTATAAATGCGAAAGTGTGTCTGTCTGTCTGTCTGTTACCTCTTCACGCTCGAACCACTGAACCGATTTTGCTGAAGTTTTGCATTGAGTCCCGAGAAAGGACATAGGATAGTTTTTATCCCGGAAAAATGTACGGTTCCCGCGCGATAAACGAAATGTTGCGCAACGGAGTTGCGGGCGTCATCTAGTAGGTAGTATAAATAAAATTGGAGTGTCTGTTTGTAATATTGAAAGAACCGTTTGTTAGTAAGTACACGCATATGAATTTATTATAATTATTGTACGCTACATACATCAAAACAACATTTTTTAAAATGTTTGTATGTCTGTCTGTCTGTCTGTTTTTTCCGGCTAATCTCTAAAACGGCTGGAGCTATTTTGACGGGACGTTTTTTGGTAGATAGCTGATGTAGTAAGGAGTAACTTAGGCTACTTTTCAACCTACTTCCAAAAAGAAGGAGGATATATTATTTTATATTTTACTTTGATGCGGGCGAAGTCGCGGGCAACAGCTAGTTAAAAATATAAGAAAACGAGTTAAAAAAAACGACACATACGGCTATAATTTAATACGTTTTCATTTGACCACCAGTCATTCATTTTTCGAAAGCACACCAGACAACTAAGGGGATACCTACTACGTATCTAAGCACATCTGTTCGCTTACAGAGCACGACATGAATGACCGCACACAAACGTGTGGGCGAGACACGAGTGGCAATTGGCAAACGCTTACGGCAGTTTCCCTTTGATTTGTCTCAAAAAACCGATACTGGTCGGATCGGCTGCAAGTCTTTACAAACATATGCAGGCACTTCAGTTGGCTATTTGTATTTGCTGTATTATGGCTATTTGTTGTATTAGGCAAAATTATTGACGAATACACAAACAAGTAAATATAGGCAAATACGGCCCTCCACACATGGACGTCAAATACCAAACTTTAACTTGATTTTCTTTACTTGCCTATTTGACTCCTTTGATGTGCGTCAAAAACCGACAAAGGTCCGTGATACGTGTATTTGGTATTGGTCATATATTTTGTCAAATAGGCAAATACAACAAATACGCAAATAGCCATATCAAGTGCCTCCATTAAACAAACCAAGCCAAACACCCTATCCACGTTTGTATTTGTGACCATTTGTTGAGGTTTGGCAAACGTGCGGACGGGCCATTAGAGTTTAAAGTTTGTGTTTACAAACTGTACAAGAGTCAAGACAAGTAAGAAAAGTATTTATAAATTATACTAAAATAATGTCTAGTTTTTAACCGACTTCATGTGTTGTTGTAAATATTATGTGTACCTACTAGGTACTACTAATATAAAAAATTTAATAGTATGTCTCTGCAATTATTAGAAACTTTAAAATAGAATCTAAATTCTAGAATATATACCTACCTAAGTATATTATTGTACTTTTGTTAGAAAACACGTTTTATGCAACGTTAGTGTAATTATAATATACTATAAACAAGAAATAAACTATGTTCATTTCTTGTTACTTACCTTCATCACAATATTTTCTTTTATTCTCATCCAACTCTGTGTCATCTTGTAACATTTTAGTGCCTGGAAAACATTCAATACTTACAGAATAGAAATGTGAAAAATAAAATATGTTATGTACCAATTGCAATTTGTTGTAATCATTGGTCATTACTCATTACAATATTAGTAGAAAATGCTTGCATAAAGTGCTGGGTTTGTAAGTTATACTACTTGGATGTAAATAAAGTGAACTTACATTTGGATTTATCAAATGGCAGAAAATAATTATGTTCATTCATAACATTATTGTGGTTGGTGGCTCTGGAGATTTCATTAGTGTCTGTAAAATTCAAATATAAATCTTTTAATTAATATTGATTGGATACTTCCAAATACTTGCTTATAGTGTTGTGTTTGTAAGTTATAGGTACCTACTTGGATGTAAATTAAGTCTGAACTTACATTTGGATTCATAAAATCTTTTAATATTGATTCTCATATTACAGGTAATCTGTTCTATTGTAAGTTTAAAAGCTAAGTACATAAACACAATTGCACTTTCATTCAATGATACACATAATATTACAGTTTGATTACAGCGGTAAACTATTCAGGTTATAGAAAGAGAGAAGATATGAAAAACTTTTTAATCATGTGTGCAATGTATATATGATAATTAATTCATTGCACACATGAATATATTGTATTGTAATATACCATACTTTGAGATATTCTAAATGTAAAAGCATTGATTTTGAAAATATTCTATCAATCATTTTCTTGGCAAGGTACCTGTGTTAAAGTTATTAATGTATGATTGCTGTATTGTCAAACCTAGCTAGCTAAACAATCATAATACTATATAAAAAGACTGAACATGCTAATTTTGAAGACTTAGTTAGCATTTCAATCTCAGTCATATCAATTAACTCAGCATCCTTCCAAGATTTTTGTTTAAAAAGATGTGAAATCATATAACATGCCAATTGCCAGGATTTTTATATGAAATTCTAGATGGAGCCCAAGCCACAAAAGCTGGACTACTAAATTAAATATTGGCCTGATTTACAATCATAAACCTAGTTTTATCGAAATGCCTGGCAATTGTTATTCTTAGTCTTATGGCGCATTTTCACTGGTCGATAAACCGCATGCGGGGTGCGGGAGATTTCTAAAATGCATGGCACGACCAATCAAAATGCGCCATTACTTGTCATAGACTCCCTGTATGCTGTATACCGCACAAGGTAACGACTAATGAAAATGCACCCTTAATGCTATATCTATCAATGTTTGTGTTAAAACAAAATATTAAAATTATACAAACTTACCTCCAATTGTTACTGTTTTGTGTATAAATATTGCATTTACAGGTATTGGTGGCATAAGCTTCTCGGGTGGAAAATTTTCTAAAAATTTATCACTTAATGGTGGGCTTGGGAGATACAGGGTAGGTATAGCAGTTGCAGTTAGTCGTGTTCCTTTGTTACGGAAGTTATTAACAGGAAAGTGTTTACCACATACGAAATGAGAATAATGTAACTGAGTAATAGTTAAGCTAGCTAATGCTGGTTTCCCAGTGGCTTGAACCCATTTCTTACAACTGAAAGAATAATAATATTATTACGTAAAACGAAAGTTGCACTTGCATAATATTGTAAGTAGTAAGTATGTGGACTATCCATACGTTTTAATATATTATACTTTACTTATGATATTACTTATTAGTTATTACCTACTACCTATTATTATAAATGTGAAAGTGTCCGTCTATATGTCTGTTACCTTTTCACACTTAAACCACCGAACCAATTTTGCTGAAAAGCATGGAGATACTTTTGAGTAAGTATAGGGAAAGTACATAGGATACTTTTTGTCCCGGAAAAATGTACGATTACGGCGCGATAAACGAGTTTTGGCGCGCATCGTTTTGTTTAAATATATTTTGGTTTAAATTTTAAAATACATCTTACACATTAGTACTAAAATTTTCCTTACCGTTCCTTGTTGGTGGGAAATCTTGCAAATATGTAGTTTTCTTCATCGATATTACGTCCCATGCAGATTTCACACTTTTTGTACTTTTTCAGACCCATTTTATCAAATTTTTTGGTTTATTTTATTACAAAAGCGAGTTTAACAATTGTGCTAACACGGAGAAAAATTTTCTGAATCTATCCAAATTCAAATAAATTTAAAAACCGCGGCAAAAATTGGCGGGAAACGCTTACTTAATGTTAGAAAGAGTACACACTATTTATGAGCGAGACAATTATATTTGAATCGCACAGATTATGCTATGTCGTTTAGGCACCTCGTTTAAATTTGGAACCCAATTTTTTTTTGTTCGGAACTTGCGTCCACCTGTTGAAAAGTCAAAACAAATTTGACGTTTGGATATTGTGAAAAATTTTATTTATTATTTTCTGCTTTTTATTAGTTTTAAATACTAAAATTCATTATTTATTGGCTTTAAATGGCGAAAATTCAATAAGTTTCGAAGTGCAAGAGACGTTTTTAATTGAAAAATGGAATCAGATTCTATGGATGAAGACATAGATGGACTCATACTTAGTGTTCACGTGAAGAACTTTTTTTGTCATGATAACTTAGAAATAAACTTTAATAAGAACGTTAACTTTATCATCGGTAGAAATGGAAGTGGAAAAAGTGCTATTTTATCTGCTCTAGTAGTTGGACTTGGTGGCAGAGCATCAGCAACTAATAGAGGGAACAACTTGCATTGTAATCAATTTTTTACTATTTACTTGCCTTTTTGAAAACACACAAGAAAAAAGTCATAACACGGTTTATTTTCAGCCTTCATTAAAAAGGGAACTAACTCAGCAACTGTTGAGATAAAAATAAAGAATAGCAGCCCAAAAGCATTCAAACATGACATTTATGGTGATTCTATCACAATAGTTAGAACTATAAACGCTTCAGGAGGATCAAGTTATAAAGTAAAATCAGCCACAGGTTTGTTAGTCTAATTAATTAGTTAAGATATTGTATATTATTATGGAGGGTCTTCACATGGCTATTTGTATTAGCTATTGGCTATTTGTTGCATTTGGCAAAATTATTGACTTCTACACAAACAAGCAAATAAAGGCAAATACGGGCCTTCCACACATGGACATCAAATACCCAACTTTTACTTGATTTTGTTTACTTGCCTATTTGACTCTTTGATGTGCGTCAAAAACCAACAAAGGTACAATACTTTGTCAAACATACTGTAGCTACACATGGGGATTGTTTGGCGAATACATCAGATATGCAAATACAAATAGCCATGTGAAGTGCCTCCATGTCATACACAAGTTATAAAAAATTACTTTTCTTAAATTCTAGGTGATGTCATCTCAACAAAATTTGAGGAGGTGAATTCTATAATACTAGCTCACGATATACAAGTGGACAATCCTATATCAGTATTGAATCAAGATGATGCCAGAAGTTTTCATGCATCAGATGCAAAGAAGAAATACTCTCTCTTTCGAAAAGCAACTAACCTCGATCAAACAGAGAACAATTATGTTAAAGCCCTAGAAAATTGTAATAAAGCTATTGCTATTTGGAACAGGAAGAATGAGGTATGTTATTTGTTTCATTAATTTTTTCTTTACATAAATTTTGCTAAGCAACATTTTAAAAATAAAATTGTTTCAAGGTTACATTTTAAAGTTATTTGTTATATTTGTATGTCAACTGATTGATGCATAAAAATGATGTGTAGGCAAGCAAAGAGTTGGAAAAAGAGTACAAAAAGTGGAAAACAATGCATGACCAAATGCAATCAAGAGATGAAATAGAAGCTCAAAAGCAAGCACTACAAAATGAGTACTACTGGAGCGAGATTGTGGAGTTTGAGAAGGAAGCGGCATCCATACAGGCACAGTGCGAGAAACAGAGTGCTAAGTGTCAGAAGCTGTCCGACAGACTGAGGACTATGGAGGAGAGCTATGGAAGTTATAATAGTACTATTGAGTAAGTGTGTAGATATGATTGGAAACTTTGTTTGTTAATAATTTATCATGACAAGAAATAAGCTAATCTAGAACCATTTTGTATTAGGCTGTATTTCCACTGAAGCGGAGCGGTGCCCGAATTTAGCAAGCAGCTATTCCAGCGGAATGACAGTGAAACGGAGCAAAGATTTCAAGCATGGTGATTGGTCAATTCGACACCGCTAAGCTCCGCTTCAGTTGAAACGCAGCCTTACACTCTAGAAACATGTTTATTAGCCTAAGATTTTAATATTAAAAACTATTCTTTTAAAACAGATCTTTGAAGCAAAGACTTCTAGAAGGCACAAATGAGAAGAGATCATTGGAACAGGAGCTACAAGAGATTGAGAATGAGTCACGTACCGTGAAGGAGAGCTACAGAACCGCACAGCACACCGCCAGCAAACACGTTGACTTGCTCAAGAGGGAGAAGAGAAAAGTCATGGACTTGGAGAGAGAGATAAATAATATACAGTGAGTGATTTCCATTGCTGTACTGTAATCAAAATAATGAGGCACAGATTTTTTTACAAATGTTGATATTTTATATGAAACTAGATTGTGCCCACAACTTCGTTGCGCCATTTGTTTATCGCGCCAGTAGGCCTACTACGAAACCGTTTTGAGACTCATACAATCGGACGAGAATGCCGCGTCCTTCTCTAACAACGTTATTTCACGTTTGTTAGAGTAGGATGCGGCATTCTCGATCGATTGTTTGAGTCTCAAAACGGTTTCGTGGTACAAGCCCTGAACCGTACATTTTCCGGGATAAAAAGTTTCCTATGTCTTTACCCGGAACTGAAAGTATCTCCATGCCCAGCAAAATCGGTTCAGCGGTTGGAGCGTGAAGAGGTAACAGACAGACAGACAGACATACACACTTTTGCATTTATAACGTTAGTTGGAATGGAAGTATGGATGTTTCCCCTTATTCTGGTATTTGGACTTTAGGTAGTCTTGACTTGCTCCTTTGTCTGCATGAAAGTTTATAAAGAAATTATAGCTTCATATTTTTCCTAACACATTTATTTGCAAATATATAAAGTATTGTACATAATATTATACAGTATATCCTTTCCCTGGACTTAAGTGTTAAGTGGTATGAAGGTTGCAAAAAGTTTACCACATATTAATCAGAAGACTGTTTTTTATTTTGTTAATTCTTCGATCGGGGATTCTCGGAAATGCTATTGTATTCTATTGTAGTCGCGATCACCGGTGCCCGTACGGGGCTTAATGGGTTATTGTTGCATAACTATGATATATATGTATATATTGTACGTTGTATATATTGTGAGACGACCTCCGTGGCGCAGTGGTGAGCGCGTTGGTAGCTCAAGCCGGAGATCGCGGGTTCGAGTCCCGCCGACGGAACAAAAAGTTTATAAAGTTCCTGGGTCATGGATGTGTATTAAATATGTGTATCATATAATAAAAATCTTAAATATATGTATAGTATAAAAGTATTAAATATATTTCCCTTGTCTGGTACCTGTAACACAAGTCCTTCAGGTACTTACACGGGGCCAGACTGACGTGGTGTGAAGCGTTCATAGATATTATATTATTATATTATATATGTATAACATAAGCTTGTACTTACGTCAAGAACATAATATGAATTTCATAACATTAGGTCAGGCGGTGTGGAGTCCCAGCGCGAAGCCCTGGAGCGGGCGGAGTCTGCGGCGCGGGCGAAGGCCGAGGCGGCCCGCGCGCGGTACGACACGGCGCAGCACGAAGCTGAGCAGGCGCGCGCGAACGCCGCGCACGCAACCGCGCCCGCAGACGCCGCAGCCAGCGCCGCGTCGCATCAGCGGGATAAACTTAGTAAGTTATTTTAGATGGTGGATGTTCTTGGCATATTGACGCCCAATTTCACCAAAGTCTGTTAGTGTTAAAAGCTTGTTAAAATATCATGTCTTCTCTTTCATTCATACGAAAAACTAAAGAGGTAATGTACTAATTCGAGCATTAACTTAACAGTTGTTGGTGAAATTGGGCCTAAGGCTGCATTTCCACTGAAGCGGAGCGGAGCTTAGCGGTGCTCGAATTGATCAATCGTGCTATTCCAGCGCAATGACAGCGAAGCGGAGCGAAGATTTCGAGCATGGTGATTGGTCGATTCGGCACCGCTAAGCTCCGCTCCGCTCCGCGTCAATGGAAACACGGCCTAAATGTCGAACTTTAACATGGCAATATTATCTAAAAGGTGTGCAGTGGATGCGACAGTGTAAAGTATTAAGTACTTTTACAACAGTATTTGAAAAACTTGTGTCTATCTGTATGCAGCCAAAACCGCCTTGGGTTCTTTTTTCAGCCGTCTTTGTGTCCGTGCACCAAGTCAATACCTTGATAAAGTTTTATGAAAAAATTGACTTTATTTTATGTGTGCTAAAAAGAGGTCATAATCAGAATGCTGATTGAGCCATTTTTGTCGGCCTTGCGCGCTTGTCCTTACCCACCCTTTCTAATATTTATATGTCGCAGCCAACTGGTTTAAATAGCCGTTCAATCAAACAGCTAGTCTTTTGACTGAACAACGTCATTCAATCACACGTCTAGCTTTTTAATTGAATATTTCAGTCGCTCAAAACGTTCAACACTATAGCTGATTCAAAAACAGCCGTTTGATTGAATTAGTTCAGCGCTCACCACGGCGGCGCTAGGTGCATTTTGTTTACAATATGGCGTCAACTAGCCGGTATTTTGTGATTGTACTAAGATATTTTTCGTAATTAATATTTATATGTTACAACCCAAGCAGCATCACAAGATATATAACAGCTGTATTAAAGGTCGTTTATACTCTTAATGCTGTATTTCCAGGCTGCATAAAGGCTGTATAAGCTCTTATGCAGCCCTTATACCCCTGAAATGGGCACAAATTATACAGCGTTTTGCGTTATATTAACTGTACAGTAGCTGTATAAGCAAAAATAGGCTGTTTAAGGCTATTTCTCCAAACCGTAAAATTTTGCTGTCCGGACGTATAAACTACCTGCAGAGTTATATATTTATATAAACGTAATTGTAAATATAATTAAAATTAATTTAAAAGTCGAAAAATTGATTCCCTGGACGTGTCCTGTCCCCAGAATTCACTATAAATTCCCAACAAATCCCACAAATACAATGAAATTCTAATTTCAAAGTAAATAAATCGTAAGAGTATAAACAAAATACTTAAAAAACAATTGTATATAAACGTATATATCGTTATATAAATAGAAAACACCAATCAAAGTTATGTCCTGGCTCACATTGTGATACCCTATACGCTTCACTAGGAGGCTCGTACCTCCCCAGTTATAAGTAGCACGTGGTTGCGGGTGCGCAGGGCGGGAGGTTTGAAAGCCCTCTAAACATCATGGAAGGTGGTCACACAATTCGTTGCTCCGTCTCCGAGTTACAAAGGAAAATATCTGATCCCCTCAACTTTGGTTCCTTACACAATTGATTCCCTATTCGCTAATTACAATGTCATTTCCAAAGTTAAGTTTGCTTAGACACGATGTATACGACGATAATGAGTATGGTTTTTAGTTAGCCTATTTATAATTTAATATATATGTACAGTTTTTGTATAGCTCAGGAAAAACTATCTTTTATTGATTCCCTATACATACATTTTGATGATTCCCTGGGTATTTTAAGTAGGGAATCAAAATATTTTACATTTATTTATCTAATTGGTACATATCTGTTGATTTTTATTAAAATAAATTACATTCTCTTCATATACTGATAAAAATAAATGACAATAAAAAGGAAAATATATAAAAATAATAATTCTTAAAGTCAAAATATTTCAAATAAATTCATTTTCCATTCAATGTATTTGGTTTTAACGAACAAGTTTAGCTTGTAGTCAATTTTATACATGTTTATAATTAAATTGAACATGTTCTTTTGGCTGAAAAAGCTTTTTTCTATTAGCTTTGTTGATTCCCTATGTTAGAAAAATTTAAATCGAAATATCTTCTAAAATTGTGAAGTGAAAAAGGGCCCAAATAGATAATTATTTTTATAATTCACTGAAGAATAATATGCGATTATTGATTTAAAAAAAAATGCAGAAATAAAAATGTACCAGGGAATCAACTAAATAATCCAAATCTGGATAAATGCCCATAATAGCTGTTTTTCGGCTGTACTATGGTGTACGAAGAAACCAATACACTGCAATTATTCCATTGTAACTCACTTCTTCAGCTTTACGCTGTAAAAAGTCTGTTGAACAGAGTAACAAAAGAATTAAAACGAAACAGAAGATATATGTATTTTAATGATGGCGTTTATAATAACTGTTGATTGAAGTAACATATTATAAAGGAGCTTCGATGGGGGCAGGATACAGTGCATTATCGTGCAAAAATAAATTTATTGTGGTTATTTTTATTTTTTGTGATAAAAAATAAACGCGCCAGCAAAATAATCAAGAAAGAGATATTAAATAAGCTTACTAAATATGGTTTTTATAGGTTAGAAATTAAAAGGTAGAGCCTCGTTGGTGCATAGAAGGTTGTTGGACAAACTAAAAATATTGCTAAATACAATAACATTAGTCTAATTTTTATGTACTCATGTTCGTAATCTTCGATTTGTAATTGATAAAATGGCGACAATTTGCTTAGCAGCCTAAATTCTATTTTGATGGTCTTATAGCATTAATAGCTGTACTATGTAGGTAATGGATATAGTATTCAGCTGTAAGCGGTTGATGGGCTGTATAAAGGAATAAATTTACTATTATTGCTGTTTATTACTGTCAAAGAGAGAAATTCTACAGCTTTAGTCTGTAAAAGGGTGTACAATTACACCATAAAAAGAAGCTGTAGAAGAGTTTAGCTACTCCATAATACAGCAATAAGATTTGAGGACCACCATAATACAGCTTTAAGCTGTATTAAGTAAGCGACGGTATGCATAATACAGCTATTGTACAGCTTTAAAATTCGGATCAAAGCGTTACAAGAAACCTAAAGCTGTGCATGACAGTTTCGATACACTGATTTAGAACTTTATGCGTACTGTATTTTCTTAATACAGACTTAATACAGCTAGAGCTAAATTATTACTCCGAAACCGATATTATAACACTACAATATCTCTTCAACGCTCTTATACAGCTCTAAAACAGCGTTAAGTGCTATATTGGCTGCTTTTTATATGTTCATTACGCTTGGTTGCTGCTTGGGAAGTGTTATCAAAGTGACAGAAAAATATGGGAGTAAGTACATACGAGTGAATCAAAATTTAAACAAATATTCGAGGAGAAATTATGGGATTATGAAATGAATCACTTATTCAAAATGAGTTAGAATACAATAATTTATTCTACTTGATATCATTACATTTGTGTAATAATAACACTAGTAATTTGCCATTTAACCAGTTAGCTAAGCGTCGTCTAGCTGTAGTGTTGAACGTTGCAGTCAACAAGTCGGCTTAACGAAGTATAGCCGTGTGATTGAATGGCGTTGTTCAGTCAAAGGGCTAGTTGTTTGATTGAACGGCTTTTTTAACCAGTGGTCTGCGACATATACATACAATCTGACATTGTCTAGTAGTGTCTAATGTCCATAGATATATAATTTCTATGCACGCAAACTGTTTATATTCTTGTTGATTTTCTAGAAGGTTTAATATTTGTATACCTAATAATATTATAAATCATATTTCAGAACAACTGAAGCAGCAACTTCGCGAGCTAGAGTCTCGAGGTAGCGACTCGTTGGCGGTGTTCGGCGAGCGCATGGTGGAGCTGTGCGAGCGGGTGAAGGGTGCCGTCAAACGGAAGGAGTTCTCGCAACCGCCGCGAGGACCTATTGGTAAGAAGATTCGTTATTGTCATTTAGAATAGAATATACTTTATTGCGTTCAAGATATTGTATATATAGTACAAACAAACATAATTTAAAATACATTCAGCAAAGATACATTAACACTCATGGACTCTGCGCTTAGTTTCCGTGATCATATGGAAAGCATAATAAACAGGACATCTAAATTAACGGGATTTGTAACAAGACGAATGAAAGTCTTTAATGAACCAAGTATATCCATCCTAATATTTAATTCTATCATCCGCAGCATTCTGGAATATTGTTCACCGGTATGGAATCCAACTTATCAGATACATTGTGAGCGCATCGAGCGGATACAGAAACGTTTTGTTTATTTTTTATGTTTTAATAATCCTACGTGCAGAAGGTTTTTCACTTACGAAGATAGACTAAATCATTTCCAAATATCAACGTTAAAAGCGCGCCGCAAAATGCTGGATATGATGTTCCTTTACAAGGTTACACATGGACTGGTTGATGCGCCTGACTTGTTGGAATCCTTGTCATTTAGCGTACCCAGAGTAGGTAGTCGTTTCCAACATCGTAAAACTTTCTCCCTATCATCATACAGGACAAATTTAGGACAACATGGCCCTTTGTACCGCATGTGTTCATCATGTAATGCTATCAATATGACTTATGACATATTCTGTGGTTCTCTTGTCTCTTCTAAAAATAATCTTAAGGATATCTTCAGCTAGGGTACTGTTTTGTTTTTTTTTTTGTAACTATCTCTACAAAATAATATGTGTTTTTGAATTATTAGTAGTTAGTTGACACAACTTTTATATTTTGTAATGTGCATGTTGTGTTCACTCCTTAGAGAGATACATTCTCTGGTATTATAACTTTATACTCTATTATTTATAGCTACATGTATTATGAATTGTATCTTGTTTTGTGAACCTAATAAAAAAAAACACAAAAAAAAAAAAAAAAACACAAAAACGGCTTTATTGCTATTGAGCAATTTCTTCCAAGCCACCTTTGGCATAGGAGTACAATTTTAATTAATTTAAGTCATTTAAGTTCTAACACCGCGAAAGTCACTTTTTGGCTATTATTTTAATGTCATTCACAAAAAAATCGAAAGACGCATTGTATCAGCCAATAAGGAACACGTATCGCTTAACAAAAACTCCTAAAGTAAATAGTAAACTTGCTTTAGGTATTTATACAAAATAATGCAATTGTTTTCTCTCTCCTTAAAAGTTTTAATTTTTTTTCTTTACGCGGAGTTAGAACTTAATGGACGTTATGTAGTCGGAACAAAAAAAAGTTGTTACTATAATATCGGAGTTAGTTAAGAATGTATGCAATTCATCAGTAAGAAGCTCAGCTGTGTTGCTTCGTCGGAATAGAATAAGGCTTATTCAACATTCAACCATCTCAATTTAGGTCTTGTCGATGGTTTTGTTACACAACACAACAGCTATAATATCATAGCATGATAGTATAAGCATTTAATATGTATCCTTGAAAAACATTTAGAAGGCTATAAAAAGTTGTAGAGAGAGACCTTCCAAAACTATTTGAAAATAACTTTTTTTGTTAACTAGGTCAGTACCTCAAGGTGAAGGAGAAGAAATGGGGCGGGGCGCTGGAGCACATACTCGGCGGCTCCATACAGAACTTCTGCGTCAACACGCCGGAGGACTCGCGCAAGCTGTTCGAGATTATGGGACAGGTATGGAGATGTTATACAATGTTTTATCCTTGTCTGATACATTAGAATAGTTGAACATACAGTTAGAACCATGAATGACATACCTTATTTCATAGAATCAAGAACAGAAAATCTTGAGGTATGATATTATCAGTAATTGAAATAAAGTCAATGTTATTATGTAAAGTAAAATTATTTAGCACACTATTTTAATAGCAAAATGTTGGATCTTCATTACCTTAAGTTTTATAACACTTTAAATAATATGTAAACCACATTCCTGCAAATAAATCTACTTTATTCCATTGACGTGACAACGTCTAATAACTCGTTAGTACGGGCTACAAAAAAGTTGGCATCATTATCAGACGAGCTCTGTGGCTCAGTGGTGAGCGCGTTGGTAGCTCAAGCCGGAGGTCGCGGGTTCGAATCCCGCCGACGGAACAAAAAGTTTTCAATGTTCCCGGGTCTGGATGTGTATTAAATATGTTGAAATAATAAAAATCTTAAATGTATGTATAGTATTAAATATATTATTATATTATTATAATTGTCCCGTTTCGCTCATTGTCGCGTTCCGCAGGCGAGAGCGCGGCACGAACAAGAGAGAGGAATGATCGGCACAAGCGATCGGCTCAGTTCGTAGTTGTCACGTCAAACGTCCGTAATCCGACTTTACAGACAACCAATTTATTTGTTTGACTATTTTTAGACTTTCTATTCAATTAATTTAAGTTGTATAATGTAGTTATACATAATCATTTAAACTTTTTTATGTATAGGTATACGGCAGCGGCGCTAAACCGGGGGTGACGTGCAGTCAGTTCCTACCGAAGCGGCACGACGTGCGCGCCAGCAGCGTGCGCGCGCCGCCGCACCGCAGCGCATTAGACGCGCTCAACGTCGCAGACCACGTCGTCGCCAACTACCTCATAGACAATCTGAGTCTCGAGAATATACTGCTTGTTGCTGACCACGGTATGGACTATCAGAGAATTCACATGCATATGGGGGACCTACGTAGTTGGTCGCGTTACGTCAAACCCAGCCGACAGATCACAATTCACAGCTAGAGCCTAGGATAAACTACGATAACATGGCGCGCCCCTCCAAATGACTGTTTCAATGTGTGTAGTCACATCCTTATGAAAGAGTTTGTATGTAGTAAGTATTTAACCAATCAACCAGTACTCGTAATATTTCACTTAATGTCACTTATTAGTCAGATTTGTTGGTCAACTAATCATAACTAGCCGATCACGCAAGACAACGCACATCGAACGTTTTGACAACGCACTTCAAACGTTTTGAATTTTGAAGGGGCGCGCCATGTTATCGTAGTTTATCTATATCATTGAATAGGCTACTTGACCTATATTCAATTTCATTGAACAAATGCATATTTCTAGTAGAACTTGGCCTAGGAAACCGTATTTCACCCTTATTATCAAATAAAAGCTTATGATTGATAAATAAAGTCGATTTGAAAATATGATTTTATGAAAAAAGGAATTATACTGACGAAAACTTTTGCGGTACTTCCGATTTGGATGTGACGTCATCCTCATACTAATTTAATATCTTTTATTTATCGCGCTCGCTGTATGTAAGTTTATATGTACATAAATAATAAGAATAAGCCTATTATATATTTTCTTCAATAATTCAAATAAAACATCAGTTTTATATATATTATCTCCATTTATTGTAGACGGGAAATGAAATGGCCAAAACTTTTCTCCAAAAGTTTTCAACATTACAAATGATTTCTAATTTCTTATATAATTATTTTATAATTTTTGGGCACTTTTAGACTCGTACATTTAGCACATTAAAAACATTTCAATAAAGAGAGTTTAAAATGCAAAGCGTATGACGTCACACTATGGCGGACAATGTTTTCGGCGCCATTTAAGAGGAATATTTTTCAATAAACATTTTTATGGGTTTCTACTGTGTAAAATATTAAAATATTAGTTTTTTTTTGTAAAAATTAATGATTATGAAGCGATTAGCATGAAGAAAAAAATTAGGTCAAGTAGCCTATTGACATGAGCCGACCACAAAATGACGTATGTCCGTCAACTGCCTAAGCATCAATTTCCTCGATAGTAATTTTTTTCCTTTATTAAATAAGGGGGCAAACGAGCATACGGGTCACCTGATGGTAAGCAACTACCGTCGCCCATGGACACTTGCAACATCAGAAGAGCTGCAGGTGCGTTGCCGGCCTTTTAAGAGGGAATACGCTCTTTTCTTGAAGGTTTGCAGGTCGTATAGGTCCGGAAACACTGCTGGTGACAGTTCGTTCCAGAGTTTTACAGTGCGCGGCAGAAAGTTACGCGAAAAACGCACTTTGGAAGACTGCCACTCATCAAGGTGATCAATTCAATACCAACCTGACGGCTGGGTGCGACCAAATTACTTAGGTCCGCCATCTGCCCCTGAATCAACTTCTCTGATAGTAAATTTTCGTAGTCTAATTATAATTAGTTTATTTTAAATTTCTATCATTAAAAAATTTATATTTTTAAACTTTAGTCTAACCTGTTCATATTTCAATTATATTATGTTCTCCTCAGACGAGGCCGTTCGTCTTTCCGACTCGGTGGAGAACGTGCCGCAGCACTGTAGCAAGGTGGTGACGTTAGACGGCAGCGAGTACCTCCCCGCGCCGCACTACCGCAGCTACGGCGGCGCCGCGCGACCCGCCCGGTACCTCGCCACCAGCACCGCGGACAGAAAAAGGTTGGTTGCCCCTGCCCATATACAATACTGGGAACAAATATATTAGAAAAGGTTGGTTACTCCTGACGAGATATAGCACTGGACTTAAACCGAGGAAAAGGTTGAAACTGACGAGATATAGCACGAGACTGAAGTTCAGAGAAAGGTTGGTTACAACAACACAAGTTGGGACAATACAAGTTTAAAAAGTTTTGTTACCCCTGTCGAGATATAGCACCGGACTAAAGTGCAGAAAAAGGTTAGTTACCCCTGACGAGATTAGCTCCGGCTCAGGATCAGAAAAAGTTTTGTTATCCCTCACAAGATATAGCACCGGACTAAAGTGCAAAAAAAAGGTTGACTGTCCCTGACAATATATAGCACCAAACTCGAATTCAGTAAAAGTTTAGTTACTCCTGACGAGATAAAGCACCGAACTCAAGTTAAGTATAGGTTTTGCTAAGTACTGACATACAGTTTTGCTCGATAGTTTTACTCCAAATCGAGCAATAACCACCGTGTGGACCGCAAAACTGACAGCTCGAAGGCTCACATTGAGCCGGCTCGATGGAACTAAATATGTCCTTTCCTTGGTTTCGAAGTAAAACTATCGAGCAAAACCGTATGTGACTAATTAGCATTTGGTTACCCCTGTCGAGATATAGCACCGGGCTAAAGTTCACTAAAAGGTTGGTTACCTCTGTCGAGATAAAGTACAGAACTTAAGTTGAGTTAAAGTTTGGTTACCCCTGTCGAGATATAGCACCAGACTAAAGTTCAATAAAAGGTTGACCTTTGTCAAAATAAAGCACCGAACTACATTTCAGGAAAAGGTTGGTTACTCCTATTGAGATATAGCACCGAACTAAAGTTCTGTTAAAGGTTTACCCCTGACAATATAATTTAGCACCAAACTCAACTACAGAAAAAGTTTCGTTACCCCTGACGAACTGAAGTTAAGTAAAAGTTTGGTTACCCCTGTCGAGATATAGCACCGAACTACATTTCAGGAGAAGGTTGGTTACTCCTGTTGAGATATAGCACCGAACTAAATTTCAGGAGAAGGTTGGTTACTCCTGTTGAGATATAGCACCGAACTAAATTTCAGGAAAAGGTTGGTTACTCCTGTTGAGATATAGCACCGAACTAAATTTCAGTTAAAGGTTGGTTGCCCCTGACGAAATATAGCACTAAAATAAGGTTTAGAAAAAGTTTGATTACCCCTGACGAGATATATAGCGCTGAACTCAACTTTAGAAAAAGTTTGGTTACCTCTGTCGAAATATAGCTCACCGGATGACCGGACTAAAGTTCAGTAAAATGTTGGTTACTCCTGTCGAGATATAGCATTGGACTGGACAAAAGTTTAGAAAAATATTGATAACCGCTTTTGAGATACAATACGTCTTGAGCTTGACTGTCCGAGTTTTGTTTATAAAAATCGAATTTAGTTGATATGTCACACATAAGTACCATTATATTATCATCTTGAAAATAAACGTATCACAAGAATATTTTATAATAATTACATGCCTTACTTACCATTATACTTACTTCCACACAGGCAAGTGGTAACCGAGATCGAGGAAGGCGAGTCCAAGCTGCAGACTTTAGAGGCACAAGCAGTCGAGCTGCGAAACGAGGCGGAGCGCGCACGCACGCAGGAGCGGCAGTGCGCACGCGCGTTGCAGGCGCTGTTGCAGGCGCGACACGCGGCCGAGGAGGCGTTGCGCACCGCTACGGCCGCGCGCACTGAGCACGACGCGCCGCATCACGCTGTGCTGGTAATACATACTACATAGTCACTAACACAAAATATAGTGATAAACTACGATAACATGACGCGCCCCTCCAAATTACTGTTTCAATGTGTGTAGTCACATAATCCTTATGAAAGAGTTTGTATGTAGTAAGTATTCAACCAATCAACCAGTACTCGTAATATTTCACTTAATGTCACTTATTAGTCAGATTTCTTGGTCAACTAATAACTAGCCGACCGCGCAAGACAACGTACTTCAAACGTTTTGAATTTTTCAGGGGCGCGCCATGTTATTGTAGTTTATCTCTACTATAAACATTAGGGTTAATTCAGACCGCAACGCGACGCGTAGACGCATTTCTAAAGTATGAATTTGACAGATTTCAATTGCGTGAGACGTTAGACGTAATGCAAATCTGTCAATTCAGTACTTTAGAAATGCATCTACGCGTCGCGTTGTGGTCTGAATTGACCCTTACTAGGACAAAGGTATTACCCATTTAAAAAAATGACAATATTGCTTTGAAATACCCATAATCATGCATGACTCTACACAACAATACACATAATACGACAAATGCCCGGTGCATTACGAAAATAAACCTCGCAAGTATTGTGATTGAATCTTTTCATCAGCATTTTGAAAAGTACACACTTTTCATTGGCACAATCAACAATGTGGTTGAAGAGTCCAACTTAAGTCAAAAATCTTAGTATAGAGGCATTAGATAGTATGATACACCCAAAACGTGCGGCAAGATAGAGGGTGCCAAAATTGTATGTACTTGAAAAAGTAGCCCGGATTCTCCAGTACGTACGAGTATAGCTGATATCGAGGTATACTGCATTTATATTAAGGGGGTGACTAACCCAAAATTTTCGATTTTATAATTCTTTTTTATACTTGAAAATATTTTTTTTTTTGAAGTGAAAACTTCTTTAGCGGCGTTGAGCACTTTTGTGGGATGGGTAAAAACTCGCGTCAGATTTTCGTGTTGATCGAAAAACCATAGAAAACCGTAAGACGGTTGGAGAGTAGTGTTTTGTGTCGAACTCGAACTCGAGAACTCGAACTCAAACTCGAATTGTAAGGGTTTCGATTAATTAAAAAAAACGATTTTTTTAAAAATAGATTTTCATTAAAATGGGTTAAAAATTTAATCGATTGTAAGGGTTTCGATTAATTAAAAAACAAACGATTTTTTAATAATCGATTTTCATAAAAAATGGGTTTAAAAAATGCACAACGTTAATAATCAAGTTTTCACTTCTGCCGGCACTCCCGGAGTGCAACCCGTCTTTTTTTTTAAATTAGATACTTTACATTTCTAAGAATTCGATCTGAGCAAAAACACGATATCTTATAATTTTCTCGATAGAAAAAAATTACAAAGATGCATCTAATTTTCACGAATTTTTCATTTATTGCCTTATCTGATAACCGTGCGTTGAACTAAGTTAATATTTTAACACATAGTATAAAATTTTGTCATTGAGAAACCGACCTAGCGGATTTTTAAAATGTTGTATATTTATCGAGTTATTGAGAAAAAACTAATTTGGCGATGAATCCGCGTCGTCCTTTTTCACCTGGCATATGAAAGACGGGCGTGAGTGTGAAGAGAGAAGGACGATGTTTGATTTTTTGAGTTAGTCGCCCTCTTAATGGAAATAGGCTACCAATTTGATTTATTAAAGTCACACTTCTGTGGTCACACTCATTGAAATGTCCAAAAAAATTGATAGCGCAGGGCAATAAAACAATTTTATGGAAAAGTAGACTTCATTGTATGGATTTGATATTATATTGATTGGAAATCGGAGTTATTTCTTTCGACAGTGTGTAAAAATAAACCATATTTGCAAAAAAACAAAAAGACAATATTGCCGAAACCCGGGATTGAACCGGGGACCTTTAGATCTTCAGTCTAACGCTCTCCCAACTGAGCTATTTCGGCCATGAATAGTTGCTTGTAATAATACAAGTCTACACTGAGCCTTATTTACATTTTTTTCCTCATTTAAATATGCTGATAAGGTGTTTGAGTTATCAACGTGAATTAATAAATAATAATTAAAATGCAGATTGTGTCATATAGTTTGAGAGTTGCAAATTTTTGCCACGATTTTTTTATTTTAGTCGTTAGAGTTGAGTAGATTTCCAAAAAAAAAAGGAAGTTCCTTTAGCCTAATTGATATTTTTATTACAAAAGGGTTGCTTAAGTCAATTTTATATTCAACGCATGTTTCGATATAAACAGTTAAACACATTGAATTGAATGGAAGCAATACGAACATCTACACAAAACTGCGTTGTAGCTTCATAACGAGTGAACCGATTCCGACTTTTATAATAAGGGAGATCGCACAAAAAGTGTGACGTGTGCGATCTCCCTAAAGCTTACCGAGAATGCTCCTACTCATCATAATACTATTGTTTATTTGCAAAGAATGTTTACAGAAAATACACCATTAGATCGCACACTTGGCAATAATTGTTAAAATACTATTTAATCACTTCAATAAAATAATATGGCAAATACATAATATATTATGGCAAAGCAACGTTTGTCGGGACAGCTAGTATTATTATATTTAGATAAAATATGTCCTTTCCTGCAGGGTTGCCTTGAAGAGATCCTTATAGCGATGAGCAGCAATAAATTAATTATCTATCTATACTAAGTATATCTGTTACTATTTCAGGTGGACGAACTAAACGTGAGTAAGGACAAAGTGAGAGCACTGACCGAGCAAGTTAATGCGTTCAACGAGCAAGAGAACGAGTACAAGAGCAAGATAGACGAGTACGACGCACGGACTAGCAAGCTCAAGGCCAAGTACGCGCAGGTCGTGGCCACCTGTAGGAGCCTCAACGTAAGACATACATACTGTATACCAGGGGTTCTCAAACCTATTTTGTCTACTGCCCATTTTGAGAACAAATTATGTTTTAGCGACTCCCATTGTTTCAATTTAAATGAATGCATCTAGATGAAATTGATTACGGATCACCCACCAAGCCTCTACACAACGCCCCCATTTTTCCGTAGTCAACAAGGAACCCTTATAGTTTCGGTCTGTCCGTCCGTCTGTCCGTCTGTCTGTCTGTCTGTCCGCGGTTTTACTCAGAGACTATAGGACCTACAAAGCTGTAATTTGGCATGAATACACATATTAAGGGCGTTCCGTCCGGAGATTCCGTAATTGACCGTATTTAAAACCTTATAAACTCATAATCTGAAAGCTACAAAGTTATAATAAAAATACAGCAATAATCTTCAGTATATCAACGATCCTTTCGCCGTTTTAATTTTTCTATTTTTGTTTATTATACTCATGATATCGGCTTCCAAAGTAATATCAATTTGTTAAAATTCGAGCATACATTCAGCATCTCCTTAGCATTTACAAATTACTTTTATTTGAAACTTATGCCAATAGATCGACAATATCATAAACTACATATTTGTCGTTTTCAATTTTTTTAGGACAATTTTGAACTAAGATAAGTAAAAATAATAGGGTTTTGGCGCGATCTCGGCAACGCGGCAAATGTATGGCCAAGGTCGTTTGCTCGGGGGACGGCCTTAATGATGGCAACAAAATGGTACATGAAATCGTAAAAAAATATTTTTTTATGGTACCTCCCCTACACATCAAGCGGGGATGAATATTTTTTTTCGCGCCCACCCCATCGTGTGGGATGTCGCTGAATAGGTTTTTTTAAAATATTGCGAGTATTCATTGACCATTTTCCGATTTAGGGATCCGTTTGTGAAATATTAAGTTTTAAAGTAGAAAAAATCGTTAGAGTCCAGTGTCCCCCCCCTTCTACCAGCTAAGCGGTTGGTTCTGGAAATGTGAAAAAATTCACGGAAGTAGGAAATATACTGAATTTAAAAGGAAAACTATCACAGCTAAGAAGACTTCATAAGTTATTGAGTAATAGTCGATCAACTAAAAAAAATGTATTCGGCGAAGTATAAAGGAACTTTTTGTTCAAAATCCTTTGAAAGTAACTGAGATGATGTTGTTAGTAGTGTAAAACACGCTATAAATGTAACGTACATTGACCATAAAAAATGGACAAAAACTAGCGTTACTACGGAACCCTATATTGCGCGTGGCCCGACACGCACTTGGCCGGTTTTATTTTAAATTAGTTTTTATAACTACGAAAATATGTTAAGTATAAAACATAACAATACCAGAATCTGATGGCAATTTTTGACAGCAGATTTTAAAAAAATATCCTTGATCATTGGGTTTATTTTTATGTTTGCATGTTTAACACACAGAATCAGGCCCTATTTAGAAAAAAAAAAGGATCAAAATGTTTAATTCCAATTACCCCGGTATAGCTAGTAAATTTAATTTCTCACTTTTTACCATCAGATTCTGGTAGACCTATACAAACGATTGCTTTTGTTATTCTATAGGAAGAAATAGAGCAAGAGAAGATGAAGATGGACCAGGGTGTGACGGACAGACAGACTTACCAGCAGCGACTGACAGAAGACAAGAGGAAACTCGACGCGGTGCAGGAGATATTGCAGACCAAACAGACCCATGTGCAGAAGAAGATACAGGAGGCGTTGCTACTATGCCCCCGGGTTGATAATCCCAGGTAAGTATTTTACATATTATTCGTTGCTTATCTTAATCTTTTTTTTTTTTGATGCGCAGGGGAAACCCATCATGGGTGCCCCGGGTTGGGGATGTGCCTCAGTTAGCTGAAGCACCCGGGGGTATGTGGGACTCTTACCCACTAAAACCACGTATACGGAGGGATATCTTGGATCTGTTTAACACTGGACTCCCTCCACTGCTTATCTTAATCTTAATCTTATATATAAAATTCTCGTGTCACAATGTTAGTCCACGAACTCCTCCGAAACGGCTTTACTGATTTTTACCAAATTGTATATGCATATTCAGTAGGTCTGAGAATCGGCTACTCGGTACTTATTATATTGATAATTGCATTTGTTGAATAAATAATAGTAAATTACTACAACTCGAGAAAAACGACGACCATGATAGCGATGGACGTTGCCATGGTGACATACTTTATTCAGTCGCTTCAATAAAATAATACGGGCGATATACTTTATATAATATGGCAAAGAAACGTTTGCCGGGACAGCTAGTAATATATAAAAATAAGTCGGGTCTTCCTTCCTGACGCTATAACTCCAGAACGCACGAACCGATTTCCACGGTTTTGCATTCGTTGGAAAGGTCTCGGGCTCCGTGAGGTCTATAGAAAAAAAAATCAAAAAAAACTTCAAGAGAAAAGCAGGAAAACAGGGAAAAATCATTTTTCACATACAGCGCCATCTCTGATACATAGTATGTACTACAACAGCGCCAGTACGTGGTGTGTGAGTATCCTTCACGAAAATAAGTACGTTTCATTTTGAAGCGCTATATAACCGATATCCACGCGGGCGGAGCCGCGGGCGGAAAGCTAGTAAATATTATAATAGAGCAAGACCGGTCTGCCTGTATCTATAGGTGTCGCTGTGTTATGTGTCTAATTACTCTTAACTCGACCACACAAGTTCTGGCGCATTATAATTAAAGATCATTTAAAATCATAATGTAAAACTTATTATTAATGAATAAGTTTTACATTCGACATCAAAAGAAATCTAAAGTGTCTTGAATTTGACAAACTCTCGCAAGCAAGCGTCGTGAATCATGATAATATGCGTTATTTCAAATCCCATTTTTTAATCGACTTCAAAAAAAGGCGGTTATCAATTCGACGTACGTTCATATGTATGTAATATTTCCAGAACTGCCCAGTTTTTGTATATGTTAGTCTATATCAGCGCCTGAACAAATGTGCCAAATTTCAAAAGTGTATGTATGTATGTATGTATGTTTTTATGTTTGTGTTCGCATATCTCCGGAACGACAAGTCCGATTTCAGTAATTCTTTTTTTGTTGTAACTTGTACTAGGCATTGTTCAACTTAGGGAAGAGTGCAAGTTTCATCAAAATAGGTTCAGTAGTTTTGGACATAGGGATTTATTTTATTATATAAAGCACTGTATACCTTTCGTCAGGGAGAAGTCCGTAGTGATCGGTCTGCTCAAAAAGACGGAGTTGAAGTTGAACTCTCTGAGCAACACGCGCATGACGCGCGCGCAGGTCGCCGAGAAACTGCTGACGGTCGAGCGCAACTACCGCCGCACCGAACTCACGCTCAAGAAGCTCAGCGCGCTCATTGAAGAGGTACCCAAAATGTTCGATTTTATAATTCATTTTTATACTTACTTGAAAATTAGCCCGAATAATTTCATATTCTAAAATTAGATATAGAATATAATGTAGTACATTATATTTCCAAAAATTCGATCTGAGCAAAAACACGATATCTTAAAATTTTCTCGATAGAAAAAAATCACAAAGATGCATCTAATTTTCACGAATTTTTCATTTATTGCCATAACCGTGCATTGAACCAAGTTAATATTTTAACACATTGTATAAAATTATATCATTGAGAAAGCGACCTAGCGGATTTTTAAAATGTTGTATATTTATCGAGTTATTGAGAAAACTTGGCGATGAATCCGCGTCGTCCTTTTTCACCTGGCATATAAAAGACGGTCGTGAGTGTGAAGAGAGAAGGACGATGTTTGATTTTTTGGGCAAGTCGCCCTCTTAATGTTAATTATCACATTACGACACTTCAATCATTTCACTTTTCCATTTCTTTAATAAACACATAATACACACGTAAAAACTTGTGTTACTGCAATCAGACAACGGATGCACACCTAACGATTTTAACCTTTAGCACATATAATATCACTTTTAACTAAACTAGGCACAGTTGGCTTGTTGGAAGCCGAAACAAAAGACGTAGTATCCCTTAGTAGTCTGTGAACAAACGTAAGCGCACTCGGACGACAGCCACAGGAGGGGGCGTTTCCCCCTCCAATACTCCCACTCCGACACGCCCTGACTCTGTCAATTGTCAAACTAGTTTCATTTAAAATTATATTTATATTATAATTTTAAATGACTTTGGGCCTTATCAAACAGGCAATAATTATTATACCGCATGTTGAATTTTACTTGTGAAAAGATACATAAATGGTCACTGTTAAGCATTTGTGTATTAAACTACTTTTTAACCGACTTCCAAAAAACGAGGAGGTTATATGTTCGGCTGTGGATATTTTTTTTTTTTTTTTTTTTTTTTTTTTTTGTATGTTCAACGATTACTCCGCCGTTTGTGAACCGATTTTCGAAATTTTTGTTTTGTTGTATTAGGTTTCACTCCAATTTGGTCCCATTTTCACAAAGGTGGTGACCTGATGATGGGATCCATGAGTAATCGAGGGAACTCCTCGAAATTTATATGGAAACATATGGTGATTTTGGTTTTATGTGAAGTGTACTAAGAATATGCTACCAAAAAGTCAAATATTGGGTCAAGGTATACCATGGTTTCGAAGATGCTGAGAGAACTCCTGACTCCTTATAGATACACGTTTGGGAGTTTCGGCGTTGTTTTAAGAACAGAAAGCATATGCTACTATGCAATTAATATTCATCATCATAATCATAATCATCATCATCGTCATCATCATCATTACCACGTCGTGTTAAGGTCACCAATGTCTCATGGCACAGAATAGATAGTAGTACAAGGCATAGGTATGGATATACTAACTCGTAATAATAATTTTCTATTGTTACCAACAACACCTGTTTGTTTAATACACGGCGGTCGGCGATACAGAGGCGACGGTGTCGCGCGGGCGGTGCGTGGCGGCAGATGACAGATTGAATATTTTACTACTTTATATTATACAGATCGAATACTTTACTAACTACTGTTCACTTCACTGATAATATATTATTTTGTGAGTGTGAGTTGTGACTCTTAATGTATAGAAAAGACGTCATACGCCTAAAACTGGTCTTATGGTTCTGTAGGGTTACCCTGGGACGTTAATCCCTCTGGCGTAATATCAATTAAGACAACCAGTGCGTGTGAGCGAAAAGAAAAAGTTTATTGTAGCGAATTAGTTATATCAAATGAGTCGAGTAAGCGATACCGCGATGCAGAAGCTTAACAACGACATCTGTTGTTGAATTGCGGAACTAAATTTTCTTAGAAAATATAAAGTTTACAAATCTCAACACTTAACAAATTGTAATAAAATACGTAAAATATACACGAAGGTTTACGTACTAGTGTAACTAAAAAGAGTGAAATTATTATTATTTTTAACAAAAAATTAAAACCGACTTCCAAGGTAAAAACAATAATAACATTAATATGAACTAAAAAGTATTAAATAATTTTTACTATCTAATAGTGCCCTTTTCCGAATTCGGCTAAACCTCAACTATTTCTGTACTCACTCTTCATAATTTTGAAGTCGGTGCCAGTTCCAAAACTTTCAAATATTCTGTCAGAGGACTGAAGATTCAGCTATCTGGTACCGACTTCAAAATAATGAAGAGTGAGTACAGAAATAGTTGAGGTTTAGCCGAATTCGGAAAAGGGCACTATTAGATAGTAAAAATTATTTAATACTTTTTAGTTCATATTAATGTTATTATTGTTTTTACCTTGGAAGTCGGTTTTAATTTTTTGTTAATTTGTTAATGCATGTAGTCTTTTTCAAAATTATTTAAAAAAACATGACTGCATTTATAATTCAATAGTCTCAATACATATTGTTTTTGGGATGATACACTGCTTAACAGCGTCCAAATATGTATTTAGCTTTATAGTATCGTGCCGACGCTAGCAAACCGTTAAACACTACCATAGATTACTTACTAGATTATGTTTTCAGATAAAGCGGACAACGGACAAGCACCTGAGTTTCTGTCAGCGCGTGCAGACGTACGTGGCGCGGCGCGTACAGCACTGCTTCCAGGCCATACTCACCATACGCGGATACACGGTTAGTATCCACTTGACAGTAGAGTAGAGCCTCCCACACCGGGTTCGGTGACGGTGGCCGGTTTCATTGAAACCAGGCCAGCTACGCAGGAGTATTTTTTATAGTGCCCAAGTGTGTGCGCAGTACACAAGAGCACTCTCTATTCCTTTACTCTCATAACCCAGTGGGACGGAAGACCGACACGACTGGTGAGAGATCAGGCGCAGGACCGACTTTTTACATGCCCATCCGACGCATGGATCATCTTACTTGTCAAACAATCAGGTGATCAGCCTGCATTGTCCTAACCAAACTTTCCAACGCAGGAACCGAACCCACGACCTCCGAGTCAAGAGCCGCGCTCTGTACCACTAGACCACGGAGGCGTTAGGCCGTGAAGCGCACTTGACAGTACTGTATATAGTAATAACAGCAGAAAAATTGGTTCGTAGTGAGATGACCTACTACGAAACCGTTTTGAGACTCAAACAATCGAATGAGAATGCTGTGTCCTGCTCTAGCAACGTCATTTCACGTTTGTTAGAGTAGGACGTGGCATTCTGGTTCGATTGGCACCAGATAATTTGGTCGAGCAATGTCAAGCTAGATAGGACATTGCATAGGTTTGCATCTGCCTAAGGCTCAATTTCTCAGATTGTAAAGACAACTAGATAATATAGTACAACATTAAATAAATCTTCGACTATAGTCTGTCAAGAAAGTCATGACAGGCGGGAAAATTTTCTAAACGTAATCACGATTCATCTTCATCATCATATCAGCCTATATTCGTCCACTGCATGCAATCACGCTTATAATGTGTATTTTTTTCTTTGTATTTTCACAGAGAACGCTTATTACATTTTAAATATTGTCACCTTGCACATTTTTATCTCGAATTAATAGAGTTCTCATATTTTTTATTTCATTTAAAAAAATTCCCGCCTGTCATGACTTTCTTGACAGACTATAGAAATAGAACGTAACATAACTTTTATATCCCTTAGTGTTAGTAAAAACTTTTATTTCTGTATTCATATATAGCTCACTTTACTGAATCTATTTCCACAGGGTCGTATGGACATAGACCAGGCGCGTGGAGCCCTAGAGCTGTGCTGCGGGGGTCGCGCGGGCGCGGCGAGCGGGCGCGGCACGAGCGCTCTGTCCGGGGGCGAACGCTCCTACGCCACTGTCGCCTTCATGATGGCGTTGTGGGACGCTGTGGAGCTACCGTTTTATTTTATGGACGAGTTTGATGTGTTTATGGTACGAAATATGAATCCATACTAATCTAATATATATAAATCTCCTGTCACGATGTTTGTCCGCGATGGATGCCTAAACTACTTAACCGATTATAATGTTTCTTTTTTTTTATGTGTGCTTTTTTCCAACTTGAGAGATAGGATAGCTTAGATCTTTAATTAAAGTCGCAATTTTATTTTATTGCAAATTATTTGTCTATAAAGAGCGACTATTGTTTATGCGACGCGAATCACGGGATAGCGATGGACGTTGCCATGGTGACATACTTATTTAGTCACTTCAATAAAATAATACGGGCGATATGCTTTATTTAATATGGCAAAGAAACGTTTGCCGGGAGCCGGGACAGCTAGTAATATAAATATAAATGCGAAAGTGTATCTGTCTGTAACCGCTGAACCAATTCTGCTGGGTATGAAGATACTTTGAGGCCCGAGAAGATATTTTTTATCCCGAAAAAATGTACGGTTCCCGCGCGATTAACGAATTTTGCGCACCGGAGTTGCGGGCGTCGTCTAGTACGTCATATTTATGAAACGAAGCATTAGCTTCAGCTAATAATATAGTTTGACCAAAATGGCCATTTTTAAATCATCCATGTTAAATAATCAGTTTATGAAATGTTTATTCGGGTGCGTTTTTACCATTTTTTAAATAAAATTTCTTACACGTTAAGGCTGGCCCCAAACGTTTTCCGTATTCGTAAGTCCGTGAGACTAGCGCAAACATTAGTTTTTTTAACGCGCGAACGCGCCGGCTTGCGCTTGAAACGTATGTGCAGTTAATGTATTTTCTACAAATCCATGCATTCGGATTTCCGAATACGTAAAACCGTATGTGGCCGGCCTTAGTTTTTTTTGCTCACTGTCAGTTGTAATCAATAAAGTCATGATAGGAAGTAGCCTACGTTTGTTTTAGGACAACGTGAACCGCAAAATAGTTCTGCAGCTCCTGATCGACCACGCGCTGAAAAACCGCGCGCGCCAGTTCGTGTTCCTCACGCCGCAGGACGCGTCCGCGCTCACCGCCAGCCGACAGCTCAGCATACACTTGTGAGTTATAGTGTCTAAACACACTAGGCTGAATTACGCCGGCGTAATTTCCGCCGCAAATGTCAACACGCACGCAAACAAGTACACATTCATACATGCACACGCGAATACATAAATGCAAACACGCAAGCATACACGCATTTACGTAAACATGTACGCACGCACGCCCCTTGCACACAAATACCTCAGAGAAGTTGATTCATAGGCCGCTCCTGGACTTGCATAATTTGGTCACGTTATGTCAAAACCATCCGACCGATCACAATTCACAGCTAACATTGATTGACATATCACATAAGCCGACCAAACGACGTAGGTCCGTCAACTGCCTAGAAATCAATTTCCTCGATGGTACACATAAATACATAAATGCACACACGCAAGCATATACACATATTTACGTAAACATGTACGCATGCACGTTGGACGTAGGTTTATACTTGTATCCAATACACAAGTGCTAAGGTTTATAGGAACGATTTTATTAATTATTATCAGATCTGGTGGGCTATTGTGACCTCTTATTTCCAGCCAGTTTACGCCCAAAATGTACCGTTTTCGGGCGTAAACTGGCTGGAAACAAGATGTCATAATAACCCACATAGTTATAATTTTAAATGTATTTGATTTTTAACCGACTTCCAAAAAACGAGGAGGTTATATGTTCGGCTGTGGATATTTTTTTATTTTTTTTATTTTTGTATGTTCAACGATTACTCCGCCGTTTGTGAACCGATTTTCGAAATTTTTGTTTTGTTGTATTAGGTTTCACTCCAATTTGGTCCCATTTTCACAAAGGTGGTGACCTGATGATGGGATCCATGAGTAATCGAGGGAACTCCTCGAAATTTATATGGAAACATATGGTGATTTTGGTTTTATGTGAAGTGTACTAAGAATACGCTACCAAAAAGTCAAATATTGGGTCAAGGTATACCATGGTTTCGATGATGCTGAGAGAACTCCTGATTCCTTATAGATACACGTTTGGGAGTTTCGGCGTTGTTTTAAGAACAGAAAGCATAAACTACTATGCAATTCATATTCATCATCATAATCATCATCATCATCATCGTCATCATCATCATTACCACGTCGTATTAAGGCCACCAATGTCTCATGGCACAGAATAGATAATAGTACAAGGCATAGGTATGGATATACTAATAATAATAATTATGTACTGTATAACAATTAACAACACCTGTTTGTTTTTAATACACGGCGGTCGGCGTCGCCGACCGCCGTCGCCGACTGCCGTCGCGTGGCGGCAGAAGACAGAATATCGAATACTTTACTAATTACTTTATATACAGATCGAATACTTTACTACTTTATAAAATTTTAATAGACAAATAGAATTAAAATAAAGTTATTTTAAAAAGAGCATTTAAACAAAACAAAGTCATTAAGTGTCTTTTTAATTAGTTATACTTATTAATCGATAGATGGTGCACTAAATACCTATCGATTTGAATTCTTGATAACAAGAACAGCTGTCAATAATTATGATAATATTAAATATTATGCTACGCTATATCCTATGCAAGTTTGTACAATTTTTTATCTGATATATCCTTCGATTGTGGAAAAACGAGACACAATAGCCTTTCTATTGTTATCGCAATCGCCGGTGACCGCTTCGGGCATGAAGTATTAAAGTTGTTAAATTACTTAGCACAATATGTTCACTTCACTGATAATATTATATTATTTTGTGAGTGTGAGTTGTGACTCTTAACAAATTGTAATAAGATACGTAAAATATACGCGAAGATTTATCTACTAGTGTAACTAAAAAGAGTGAAATTATTATTATTTTTAACAAAAAATTAAAACCGACTTCCAAGGTAAAAACAATAATAACATTAATATGAACTAAAAAGTATTAAATAATTTTTACTATCTAATAGTGCCTTTTTCCGAATTCGGCTAAACCTCAACTATTTCTGTACTTAATCTTCATAATTTTGAAGTCGGTGCCAGTTCCAAAAATTTTAAATATTCTGTCAGAGGACTGAAGATTCAGCTATCTGGTACCGACTTCAAAATAATGAAGATTAAGTACAGAAATAGTTGAGGTTTAGCCGAATTCGGAAAAAGGCACTATTAGATAGTAAAAATTATTTAATACTTTTTAGTTCATATTAATGTTATTATTGTTTTTACCTTGGAAGTCGGTTTTAATTTTTTGTTAAAAATAATAATAATTAAAGTATGGAATTCTTTTGTTTTAATTATTGAGTTTTAAAAATATATTATTTCTCTTTCAGGATGGCTGATCCTCGTCCGTAACGGTCGTGCGCATATCAAGAGATTATATTTTTAACATTTACTTTTTAGTATTACAAACTGTTAGTTGCAAGTTTTATTTTTATAAATAAAAATAATCTTCTGATTGAGTTTTATATTACCGTTTTGGTTTATTCCCTTGTTCAGTTCACTAGTTGAAAACATAGTTTACAAAATATGCTTGCCCAGTGCCTGTAAACTTGTTGCCACTTGTTAAATTCGTACCAATTTAAATTGTGCCTTTATATAAAAAGTTAAATGTTGTGTGTTCAACTTTTAGATAAAAGCTCCAGAAGTGGGTTGATGTAGGAAGATTACGTAGTCTTTTATATGGGACTCAAAGTTTTTTGTGTATAGAATATAATTTTTGCAGAAGTTTTAAGAAACCAATAAAATACAAATGCATTGAGATAACATTTTTATTAAAATATAACAACAAAATAATTTGTTCAAACAAATAAAATCTTTGTAATAGTTAAAAAAGTAGGAACATTTCTTAATAATTAAGTCTTAACATTCATTATTATTCCAGTTACCACCAAACACCAACTTTTTAAAAGCCAATAACAATTAAATAAAACCTTGAATAGTTTACAAGTAGAGTTGTAAATTTTGGACCCCAAAAAGCAAAATTTAAAATTGAGACAGAATACCACATTTGCACCTAATTAATACATATTCTGCTCTCCGATGTCATCTACACGCAAATAATTTAAAGTCAACTACTTAAATTAATTTGGCATAGTATTAAATTATTTCGCGATGTATATGCTATTTAAATAAAACTATTTGGATAACATTGAATCGGAACGGAGTCTTATATATCTACACAATGTTCATCAAGCTCATACCCAAGAGAGGGGATAGACAAATAGTCATAATATATGTTATTATTATAATATCATTATTATGAGTTATGAGTAGACATCGGATTATATGCACGATCAAAGTGCCGAAATATGCATGCAAGTATGCACGAATAAATGGCCGAAATATGCACAAAATATGCACAATCAAAAGTTACTAATCATTAAAATTTATTAAATTTTGAAGAGCTTTCCGGTGATGCCGTTAATAAAAGCGTCAATTTTATAATTTCCTCAAATCCATGATTTTTAATTTTTTTAAACAGCACCAATAATAATTTTCTACCAACATTTTCCGATTGCAATCTTAATACTCATGGAAGTTTAATAAATCGGTAACTACTTTATTCCCTTTTTTAACAATGTTGCCAACTACAAAGAAAAATTTTGTTACTAGAAAGATATTGTACTTATCGGTGCTATCGGGTGCATCGCATTCTTTTAATGGGGATGGAGCCACATATTTGAAGTGTTTTGATCTATCCTACCTCTGTTTTGTGACCTCGG
Source organism: Polyommatus icarus (assembly GCA_937595015.1). Classification (NCBI taxonomy): domain Eukaryota; kingdom Metazoa; phylum Arthropoda; class Insecta; order Lepidoptera; family Lycaenidae; genus Polyommatus; species Polyommatus icarus. The sequence continues at coordinate 4,394,197 of OW569330.1, read as the reverse complement.
CGTGTGTCATGATAGCTAGTTTGGAGACTACGAGGGCATAAAACTACCGAAATATGCACTATCAACAAAAAATTGCCAAAATATGCACTATCGCCTAAAAAGTGCCATTATATGCATTTGCATATTATGCAAGTATGCAAATGCATATAATCAGATATCTAGTTATGAGCAACGTCGATTGTAAATAATAAGAAGATACTTGATCACAGTAATTATCCATCATAGCCCAACCTGAAAACTCCCCATTACCTTTATAACACGTGTATTATGAATGACAAACACTTATCTTGTTACAAACCCCCTCCCCCCCCCCCCCCCTCCCCCTTTCTTAAAAATATAAGCTTTTTGACCCAACTCCCCTTTTTATGGGACATCGGCTGGGGTATACAGTGGGTCTCCCCGGACGTGGGGAACCCACTAAAACCTCATGGTACTAGCAGACTCATAGGCAGAGGCGGACCTAGGTAATTTGGTCGCGTTACGTCAAAGTTCAAACCCATCCGACCGATAATAGCTAGGGCTCGACAAGGCTTTAAATGAACGTGGCGAAAAAGGAACTAACGCTGCCATTAGTGCATTCTCTCATTATGGGAGATCGCACACGTCACACTTTAAGCCGCAGACTCGATCACACAAAAAGTGTGACGTCTGCGATCTCCCTATGCATGACAAAATTGCGATATGTTAAAACACTGACCGCTATATAATGCTTAGCACAAACATACGCGACCACGCGACTGCGAAGCGGCAGCGTCAATACAAAACACACATTTGACAAGTTGTCAATTGTGTGTTTTGTATTGACGCTGCCGTTTCGCAGTCTACACTGGACTGGCTATGCCGCACAAAATGACAGCAATTTTTTGTGCCGATTTGAAGCGCCACCGGTGAGCGTACTGTGAACTAATTACATAGAAAATTACAACCGCCATTTGCAAAATAGTAGTTCCAAGTACACTCACTACTGCTTTCACATAGCAATCAGCGCCAATATGGCGACTTTCAAATAGGAACATTTTATTGATAGCGATCGCCGGTCCAGTGTATTATAGAGGTCAGTGAGTTAAAACCACAGTGCCGCCGCTACACGTCTATGTGTTTCTCGTGCGCGGTCTTCTGGTGTCGCAGTCTGTGGTCGGAGCGCATGAACCGCACGCCGCAGTACTTGCACGGGTACCGCCGCTCGCGCGTGTGACTCACCATGTGCACTTTCAGGTATCTGGAAGTATAGTTCAGCTTATTCTAGCCTATAAAAAGAGGTATCCGTAGGTTGAGAAAGTTACAAAGTAGAGATAAACTACGATAACATGGTGCGCCCCTCCAAAAAACGTTTGAAGTGCGTTGTCTTGCGCGGTCGGCTAGTTATGATTAGTTGACCAACAAAATATCTTGGTAATAAGTGACATTAAATGAAATATTACGAGCACTGGTTGATTGGTTGAATACTTACTGGATACAAACTCTTTCATAAGGATTATGTGACTACACACATTGAAACAGTAATTTGGAGGGGCGCGCCATGTTATCGTAGTTTATCTCTATCCGTAGGTTAAGAAAGTTACAAAGTACCATCGAACAAATTGATTCATAGGCAGTTGACGGACCTAAGATATTTGGTCGGATTATGTCAAATCAATGATAGCTGTGATCTGTCCGATGGGCAAACTGCGACCAATTTACGTAGGTCTGTTATCTGCTCATGAATCAACTTCTCTGATAGTACTTAAGACTGAGCCCTCCAAATTATCGGACCAACGTCCACGGACGTTTTCATCGGATGCGGCTTGTTTCTATCTGATCAATATAAAATTTGACAAACTAAAGAAGTATGCTCATTTCGAACATAATAAGTTTTTTTTCATAGGTTGTTATATTACTAGGATGTTAGAGTAAGAGAAGGCCCATCGTCGTGTTTGGTGCTTAGTTTTCGTAGGGTAAAGTACCCCGCAAACGATCAAATTTGTTTGACAAACATGTTTGATGTAATTAACGTTTTCATCAAACAGCAGCACAAACGATCAAACGTGCATCAAACATGTTTGTCAAACAATTATAATAATAATAATAATAATAAAATGCTTTATTCAGACATTAAAACAATGCACAGCACACACTAAACAACAATCAAGCAATAAACCAAAAGAAAAAAAAAACTGCTTAACTAAAATACACAACAACATCGGAGAGAACAACAATAAGTAAAAGCATACAAAATTAATCTAAAAAAAATGGCAGCATTAGGCAGTGCATTGCATAATGCCGAAAAGGATTTCCACTCAGGTGTATTACCACGGCACAGAACACTACACCGCAGTTCCTGATCTTCCGTGGTTCCTATACATTACGCATGACGCACGACAGATTCAGCATTATTAGGGTTTAAAATAACTAATAGCATACATATAATAATAAAATAAAATAATAAAAAAAAATCAAAGAATACTTAAATAAGTTTAAAACGGTAGGTAGCTGCTATTTACGATACGGCACAGCACAATGCACCGCACCTGTGAGTGAGTGAATTAGCTAGAATCGGTTTGAAATCATGAGTTTTTTTTTTGACAAACACAGCGGAACACGTTCAAACACGTTTGTCAAACGCTACATAACCCAAATTTTCTTCAAACACGTAGTATGTTTGACAAACGCTTCAAACAAAGCTGTACACGATCAAACTGTTTAACAAACACGTAAAATTTGACAAACAATTTGATCGTTTGCGGGCTACTTAAAAGTCGAACTCACTTGGGATGTGCGAATGTGTTATCACAGAGCTGGCAGGGATATGCGCGTGTGGCGACGTGCGTCTCCTTGTGGTACCGCAGCGTCTGTTGGGTCTTGTAGTAGTTACCGCACTCGTCACACTTGAAGTTCTTCTCAGGGGAATGTGTACTGCAAATAGTAAACATTTTTACTACTGGCAACTCCATAAGCGGGCCCCTAGATGATCAATGTTAATGTAAAATATCACATATTTGATATTGTCCAATATTATTGACCGTCTAGGGTTGATATTGAACTATTTGATTATTGTCAAATAGGGATTGCAATCCCGCAAAGCGGGATCCCGCGCCAATTTTTAATTTGCTGGATCCCGCACCTACAAACCGCGGATCCGCGGATCCCGCATAACCCATTTGCATAATGCATAATGCATAATTTCTCGGGGAGCCCATATTATGCTGGAAGCTTTGATAGCAGTACTTTGTGCCAAACCCGATCAAAGGCCTTCGCAATGTCCAAACTAACAGCCAATGCCTCTCCCTTCGACACAATCGCCTGAGCCCAATGATGAGTTAGGTACGCCAAGAGATCACCAGCCGAGCGACCCTTACGGAACCCTGGCCGTCCAAGTTTCGAAGGAGCTGGCTATTGATAATTGATTCCATTATAATATTATAAATTGGTTATAGCGATTGGTCTGTAACTGGAAGGATTTGAGAGATTTGAGATTTCGGGTATACCAAGGCTGTCTTCCAGGAAGCCGGTACAATGCCAGAAGAACAGGAGAGCCGAAAAAGACGCGTTTAGATCAGAGCCAACTCTGGAGCACTCTTTTTTAACACAATAGGAGGGATTCCGTCGGGCCCACTCGACTTATGGATATCAAGGGAACGGAGGGCTATTTGTACTGAGCGCTAGTTAAACCAAATATCCGACATGACGCTCGTGCATCGCAGTATCGTCGGCGGTTTCTGTCCCCCGTCATCTCGGGTCAAGTTTCACGCAAAGAAAGCCCAGAAGATCGGCTTTGTCTTTTGCCTCATGGGCCAACGATCCACTTTTGACGTGTAGGGATGGTAGGGTTAGCTTGCAGAAATTCCCTTCAATAGCTTGGCCAGAGACCAGAATGCACGGGTTCTCGGAGGGAGGCGCTCAAGTCTCTCACAAATTCTATTGACGTGCTGTTTCTTTTGCCCGAGTGATCACTTTCTTGAGTTCTTCATTTTATATGTGCCGGTATTTAAATCCCGAGCAGACACTGCATTGGCCCAGGATTGGTAAGCCTTCATAAGCCTGGCATAATATGAGACATTTTCTATTAATAATGTTGATTATTAATATGTAAAATATAAACCCGTAGTTTCAATTTATTCAATTTTATAACATAAATTAAAACATGCGGGATCCCGCGGGATTAAATAAGGTGCGGGATTGCAATCCCTATTGTCAAATAAATTGTTCAATACTATTGTTCGATGATATTGGACTCTATAGGGAGTAGGGAGGCGCGGCGCGGCATTTTGTATGGATTTGAAAGATTTCAATTGCGTAAGACATCTTGCGAATCTGTCAATTCCATATAAATTTAGAAATGCATCTACGCGTCGCGTTGCGGTCTGAATCAACCCTTATAGCTAAGATATGTACAACACATTTACCCTAACCATTGTATTCTTTGACTGATAAGTTGGTAAAGCCAGTTGACAACTGATAATACTAGCCTCACGGATTAGAAAATAAATCATATTTTTTAATGCTACGGGTGACCACTCGAAATCTGACTAAATAAGCTAAAAACATACCGAAGGTGGACAAGCAAGTGGCTTTTCTTGAAGAAGCCCTTTGAGCAAAACTGACATAGATGTGATTTTTCTTTCTCATGAACTCCTCTTCTGGAAGAAATAGAAATGACATAAATTTTTACGTAGACATAAAAATTTAAATATTTTCCATGTTCCAAAATATATCTTAGATACTAATATTATAAAGCGGAAGAGTTTGTTTGTTTGTTTGAACGCGCTAATCTCAGGAACTACTGGTTCGATTTGAAAAATTCTTTCAATGTTAGATAGCCCATTTATCGAGGAAGGCTATATTTTATCACTCTAATGGCCTGTTTCACCGCTTCCTGATAAGGTGCCCGATAGGGTTATTTGACAGATTTTCCATACTCCATCTGTCAAATTAAGTGGTGGATAGCCTTATCAGGAAGCGGTGAAACAGGCCCTAAGACTAATAGAAGCGAATAAATAGAGGAAAATGTGGAAAAAACGGGAGAAATTATTTGAAAGGGCTTATCTCACGAACTACTGGAGCAACTTTTCTGTTATTTGGCACAGATAAAAAATGGACCACGTGAAGGATCAAAGGCTATTTTTTGTGGACTAATTTGTCTGTGAAATATCTAATTTACGCGGGCGAAGCCGCGCGGAACGTCTAGTGTATTATAGATGTTATTTCCATACTATTAAGATTTTTAATTGTCTTGGGGATTGATGGGTTAAGGCAAAAAACTTACATATGAAATTGCAGGTTCTTTTTGGTGTAGAATGCTTTATCACAGTCGGGCTGGTCACACCTGAAGGGTTTGTGTTTGGCGTGTTTCATCATGTGCACGTCGAGCTGGGACCGGCACACGAAGCTGCTCTCACACAGAACACACTGGTACGGCTTTGGTACTGTCTTGTGTGTGAGTTGCAGATGGCTCTTTAGACTCACTACATCTGTAAATATTTATTTACATTTGAAGAATAGAAGAAAATAGAATTTATTTATTTCCAAGTTTGTTACAAGGTCTTATAATAGTTTGTGTAATGCAAAATTTATACAGGTAAGTGTTAACTTCACAAATGCCATGACGTGTAAAGCATATCATAATTCATGATACAGTGTAAACTCCATGTAACGTCACTCTAATTAACGACAAACTCTCTAAAGCGTCGAAATCATTGGACTTTGGTTGGTTTAGCTTGTCTACCATACAATGATACACTCTACATAGCATCACACCCACTCCCAATAACGACATCATCACAACAAATGAAACGTAAAAAGTACCTTTTAAATTACTAAAATTAGTACAAACTGCGCAGCTGTGTACGTTTTTTGTCGCATTGCAATGCATTGTTATCCTAGCCCACAATATACTCAACTTTCGGCATCATGCATACAGAACTGTCTAAGAAATTCGTTCTTTTGTTTACAATTTGAGATTGATTGCACGTGTAGGCTGTTTTAGACCCTAACTAATAATAAGGAGTCATGGATGTTTATGTATTCGTTATCATATTCTCAGTTAAACATGTTACAAACATAGAAAATCTCTGTATATTGACGAAAAAGCATTGATTTTCCTTCTCTCCATTTAACGGCCACTCTATATAACGTCATAAAATGCACGGTCCCTTCAGTGACGTTAAATAGAGTTTACACTGTACATACTTTAAGAAATAAGATGTTTTTAATTAACCCATCAAGCCCTGTACGAGTACCTGTGATCGCGACAACAATAGAATACAATAGCATTTCCGAGAATCCCCGATCTAAGGATTAAGATCATAAAGATATTTATAATCTAGAGTTCATTTAGTTGCAAACATAATATTATTTAGTTTATTTCTGTTTTCCTGTACTGCCATTTAAACATTTAACATAGCATTCAACTAATCAAATAATAGCCTAGTGATTGATGGTAGACTTATTAAGAATAAAAGTTACTTTAAGCAAGATAACAAATTCCAGAACTGTTTATGTATATTATATTTAAGCTTACCTTTATTACAAATATCACAGTGTTGCTTAATTCCTAAATGCCTGTGCCTGTAGTGTGCGTTCCTGCCACCAATAGTGTTAAACGTTTTCTCACACACCTTGCATGGGATTTTCTTCCGCTCCTCAAAAGATGTATGTGAGATCATGTGATCCCTCATATTCCTTACTGCCTTTCCGCATATTTCACAGATCACATACTTTTTGACACATTCGTAAGTTTTATCTTTGTGTTTTCTGTTTTTTCTTTTAGCTTTAACTAGAAAAATGAGACACTTTTATAATTATATAGCTTGATATATCAAAATATATTATATTCTTGTTGTTCTAAACCTATGCCCATTTATCCCTCCACCGTATTAATAAATTACCTTTTTTTGCTTCATTTTCTTTCTCTTTCGCATCCTCATTGTATTCATATTTAATTTTCTTTATTACACTAAGGAGCTCATTGTCAGAATCACTCTCATTCTTAACTAAAAGCTCCTGTTTTAAATGAGATATCTCCAAGTCATCATTATCAAAATCTGATATGTTCTCAAACTTTATGTCGGTACTGACTAATATTTTATCTTCATCAAGAGATTTCCAATATTTGTCACTGTCTAGTGCAAGCGACTTAAATTTGTAGTAATCTATGATCTTCCCATAACATATCTCACATACTTTTACATATTTATCACAATTTGGTGGAATCTGCAAGATGAGAAGTTATCTACATTCAGGGAGTGTTCTATACTACCTTAGTGATTTTATTTGAAACTAGCTGTCCCGGTGAACTTCGTGTCACTTTAAAACCTACCCTGGGCTTCTACGAATACTTTAAGACTAAAATCAGCCCAATCCGTTCAGCCGTTTTCGAGTTTTAGCGCGACTAACACATTTGAAAATTCATTATTATATATTAGATAATATGCTTAAAATACATTTGTGTGGTAGTAAATACCAAGTAGATAACTGCTAATATACTTCTTGTTAGAAGTTTAGTAAATACTTGAGTTGTTTTTTCTTCTAATTTCAAGCATCACTTGCATGCAGAAGGTATGTATCAATTTAGCAACATTACGATCATCATTAGGTAATTTAAAAAAAGGCAGTATTGTGAATTACCTTTATACTTAAGCAAAAGAAAATTATATCAGAATAAGATTTCAACTCATTTAGATCTTTGGGTAATTGACTGAAGTTCATTGGTTGATCACTTAGTACCGATAGACATGTTCTACAGGAGCTCATCTTATTTTTAGTACATTTCCTATGCATCTAAATAATGAAATATGAATACAATCATGTTTTATTGCAAGTAACAAGCGGTGTAAACACAAATGACAAAACACAAGCAAACAGGGTTGCCAACCTTAGAATTTTTTTCCTCGTACATGAGCTGCTCAAAATCTCATATTTTGGTTTTCAAACCTCGTACATTCAATAAAAGGTTGTAAAATTGAATTTAGGACATTTTACACAATGAAATATACTGTTTTAAGTTATCTACTAAATAAAACATAATATTTTATAGGTATTAAAAATAATATTTAAAATCACAAAATATCAATCCATTTCACTTTGCCTTGCACAAATTTAAATATCAAATATGATGTCAGGAAACAGGACGTTTCATAGCGCGTTAAGGTTACGTTCAGTCTAAACTTAAATGCACACATTTTTTTGGTGTTCCTAATTTACAAGTTTGGATAGATGGCATTACCTATTACTAGCAATATAATATTAGAATGGTATCCTTCCATAATGTCAAAATCTCGTACAAAATTGTACGAGGCTGACAGTGTCCTCGTACCTAGTACGGAAGACCACAAATCTCGTATTTGTACGAGGAACCTCGTACGGTTGGCAACCCTGCAAGCAAACTATGAGAAATATTGACAGTGTTGACACTTGACGTTTCCATCATCTGACGTGTGACTGTCAGTGTCAAAATTAAGTTTTTTCGTAAATAAAGGCAAACACAAAATAGGTATCAGCCAAGTGTGAGTTGAACTCGCGCACGAAGAGCTTTGTGCCGTCATAGAGCCAAAATAGGGCATAGGCCACAAATTGGGTTTTTTGCATGGGAGCCCCCCTTAAATATTAATTTTATTTAAATTGTATTATTAAAGAAAAATATAATTAAGAATTTTGTAAATAGGGAGCACCACTAAAATACAAATTTTATTTTGTTTTAGTATTTGCTGTTACGGCAATATTATTATTTATTACACAATCTGTGAAAATTTCAGAAGCCTAGCTATAAGACTAGAGCAGGGATTCCCAATCTCTTTCAGCCTGTGGCGCAGTTACACGTACACGTTCAGTAGTATCTCTTATTAGTCTGTGCACGTTCATTCAAGCGACAAATACAGAAACACTTTTATTGGCTCTTAAGCTCAAATGGAAATGGGCAGGACATATTGCACGTACCAAAGACGGCAGGTGGACGAAGTCGGTTACTGCATGGCACGGACCAAGATCAGGGAAACGCCGACCAGGACGTCCACACAAACGATGGGCAGACAGCGTACGAGCAGTGGCCGGTAGACACTGGATAGATGTGGCACAAGACAGGGAGAGGTGATCAAATTTGGAGGAGGCCTTTACCAAAAAGCGGGTTCCAAACGAATAAACTACTACATTATGACATAAAAATCAATTATATATATTATAAATATTAATCAATGATAATTCTGAATCAGCTATATTTTATGACATCTTTAGAATTGTGTAAATTAAATCTAATTATAACTGCAAATACAATTATAATATTAGCTAATTATTATTGCACTGGAAAACATATAAATTAATTACTATTAAATTGTTATATTCTGTGAATCAAATGTAATGTGATGCTGTAAATCAACTAAATGTATCATAATTCTATATTTTGAAAAATTGTAATGTAATGTAATTGGAACAAATAAAAGGCTTTTTATTTTTATTTATTTATAAGAAGTAGACCACATGAAGGATCGTGATAGGCTATCGATTTTAATCATTTTTCCAGTGGCTAAGTATATATTTTATACCCGTGCGACGCCGGGGCGGGTCGCTAGTCAAAAAATATAATAATAAGTCGATCTGGACCACTGGCGAGTGGCCAAAAAATTGGACTGAGTCAACTGTGCTACCTTTACATAAGAAAGGCTCTACAAAGGAATGTGAGAACTACCGCACATTGGCCCTAATATCACATGCAAGTAAAATCCTACTCTACTAATAGACGCATTCGGCATTACTTGGACTGGCAAATTCCTCAGGAACAGGCAGGCTTTGTTAAGGGAAGGGGAACTCGCGAACAGATCTTAAACGTTAGGCAGGTCATTGAAAAATCATATGAGTAAACACACCTGTAATAATGTGCTTTGTTGACTATAGAATAAGAATAAGAATAAGAATAAGAATAAGAAAAGTTTATTTTGCACATCACACAACAAAATATTTACAAAGGACGAAAGAACACAGAACAATTAATATTTTAACATTATGTTGTGTGATATCACAAAAATGGATCCCAGCTCAGCATATTGCAGCAAGTTGCTGCACTGATTTTCTGCTGGGACCAATGTGTGACATCACAATAATAATATAGTTTGGACATTACAATAATAATTAGTAACTAAGAGCATACTAAATAATAATTAATAAACTTAAATACTAAATAAATTATTAAAGAAAATAAGAACTAAAAGAAAATACTTAATTAAAACTAAGTGCATAACATTGGGAGAGAAAAAAAAAACTGTCAATATTGTCGTTTGAGTTTTGACGTATGTTTGACGTCTCGAACTCGAACAAAGATTTAAAAAGCTTAATTTTTATGCATACCTTCTGTGAATATAAAACTGAAACGTGGTTTCATACGTGGCATAACCTATTATAATATTATGATGTGACCGTTTAATATTATAACAATAAAATTTAAACCTGTGGAGTGGAAAAGGTGTATAACTATATACAGAGTACAGCGATCGTGGAACAAATGGGCTAAGATTGCTCATGGCTGTCCCGCATTCCGACCATGGAACAACCCAAGATATCTTTGGACCAACCCTACACCACCGCCAGAGGTGCATCCAACGAAAGGTAATATTACGCAAAAAGATGTTGTAATTGAAGCAAGTGTGTCTTATAATGTTTGCTAAATGTTTTTTTTGTTTTCAGCATCCTGAGAGGAGGTGGAAGGTTGTTCCAACATCGGGAAGCAGCGTACCTGAATGATCCACGAAAAGCTACAGTCTTATGAACTGGTGTCAGGATCCGGTATTGGGAGGCACGAGTGCGATTGTAATAGCGCGATTGTAATAGTGCGATAGCAAAGCCTTCGACTGCGTCCAATGGAATTCCTTGTAGCAGGTACTAAAAGAACTTGGGGTTCCGGATCATCTAATATATCTCATCCAGTCTCTCTATTGCAATAGCAGTGGAGTAGTAAGGATCAAGGATATGACGTCCCATCCCTTTAAGTTTGGTAAAGGAGTACGACAGGGCTGTATTCTCTCACCAATTTTATTTAACGCATACGGCGAATACATTATGCGGAAAATCTGTGACCAATGGAAGGGAGGCGTCCGCATAGGTGGAAAAAAGTTAAATAATCTCCGATATGCTTATGACACTACTCTCTTGATGCAAGAGTGCAAGAATTGTTGGAGAGAATACAGCAAATCAGCAATACCCTGGGCCTCTCAATTAACAAAGCGAAAACCAAAATAATGGTCATAGATAGAATTTAGAGTGAAAGGTTTTGCACTTAAAAATTTTAACTTCAGTTTCAAATTAAAAAAATAACGGATGTTAATTTTTTTTTCTTCTAAGTGCGACCTCTTGTTACGATGTATACAGTTTACATTCTACAAATATATACTAGTAATCTGTGGTTTACATCCTCTTTGGTCATCACTCATCACATCAGTTGCATTAATTCACGGTACCTACTTGGAATTACTTTTGTGGATTTGTAAAAATATTTATCCAGTAAGGTAGCAGTTAATCCGTAAATCTAATTATTTAAATATTTAAATTTTGACAACGGATATAATTATGTTATAATTTTTGTTATTTTATATCATATGAAGTGTATTTGCTCTTGTAGTTAACTTTCTTGTTTTGATGCTTGAGGATGTGAATGCAGTAGGTTTGTATTGCTATTTTCAGAGTAATTCTGTGGTTTTTATAGCAAAACTGGTATCAAAACACTAGTCCCAAGTAAGTTTTGGATAATTACTCACTGTTTTGTCCTCGTCACAGGTTCTAGTGGTATGTAAGGTTTAGAAAAAAAATTACGAAAATTTACGTGCAGCTTTTTGCAGTAGAGGGGTTCAAATTTTTGAAATAATTGTACTAACTTTTTAGGTTTGGAAAAAATACCATTCGATAGATTTCTTAAAGAGTAACAATAAATCCTTAATATTTTTTTTACAAAAATACATATTTAAGGTGAAAAATAAATAATTACGAAAAATTCTATATGGGAAAGAATCTACAATTCGATTTTTTGCAAAAAAAAAAAAATACGCAAATATACGTGCAGCCTTCTGCAGCAGTAGGAGGGGTTCAAAATTTTGAAATTATTGTACTAACTTTTTAGGTTTAAAAAAATATACCATTTGATAGATTTATAAAAGAGTAACAATAAATCCTTAATAAGTATTTTGCAAAAATGTCTTTTTTAAGGTGAAAAAAAAATAATTACGAAAATTTTGCGTGGGATGAAACTATGAATCGATTTTTTATAAAAACTACTTGACCATACTCTATCATTTTTGAAACGAGTAAAGTTCTAGTGGTATATAAGGCTTAAAATGGTTGCCTGTAAAGTCGGTTTTACGGGCGAAGATTTTACGTGACAACGTGTGGGAGAGAGACGCAAGGCATTCGGCGGGCCTCTCTCTCGTTCGGTGACTCATCGTAACGTTACCGAGCGTTACACTTTTTCATAAGTGACTCCCAGCCGCAACCTAATTTAAGACGTTGTCACGTCAAAAAAGTGCGCAAATTTACGTGCAGCCTTTTGCAGTAGGTGGGTTCAAAATATTGAAATGTTTGTACTAACATTTTAACGATTCTTTGCTATTTCTCTAATGGCTATTGCGTTAATTTTTTAGGTTTTTAATAATTTAATTATACCATTTTTGTACAGATTTACAAACCAACTTCAGGTTCTTGGGTCAACCCGGATATTTTTAGGCTATCATAAACACATTGATGAATAGGCAGATCCCTACAACCCCTTATTGAAAATAAAACAGAAAAACCAAATATTATATACATAATACCTCTTTTGTGTACCGCTATACAAATGCATTTACAGAACCGTATTAGGTATACATAAACGACTTCTTAAAGTCTTTTAAGCAGCAGGTCGACTGTGCCTGGATGAAATTCTTGATGTTTATTTTTAGACATTTTTGGTCGAATGTAAGACAAAATTACTATATTATGTAATTATATAACATAATTATATTATAATATATGGATCAGAGCTTATAATAGAGTTGTGTAACAAATCATCATTAGTTTCTGCTCGACTCTAATTTCTAGTATGCATCTCTAGTATTTCAATTTTTTTTTATTTCTTGCCTCTGAAGCTTCTTCACTTAAATAACCAATTGGATTAAAGCCCAAATGCTTACAAATATCAGCACCATGTAAGGAGATGGATAAAACTTAAAGCCGGCTGTACACTCTCGCCGAGACACAGCGAGGCGGCCCGAGTGCGAGAGTGTAAATGGGTGCGCTCGCCTCGTCTCGCCTGTCTCGGACCCTCTCGGTCCGTTGTCGGTATTTTGCGCCCGAGACAAGGGTCTCGCGAGGAAAACGAGCGCACTACTGTACACTCTCGCGTCTTTCAGTACTAGTCCCGCCGTTAGACAGTGTAGAACCGAAAAATAACAATAATAAACGTCATTATTAGTCATTATCAGTGAGAAATAAAATTAAATATGATAATAAATCTTTGGATTACAATGATATCTTTCGATGCATGATGAATGGTGAATGGTCGTTTCCGTCCATCTTCTCTGAGTTCTTAACTGCGATTGAACTAAGCGAGAATGTACATGATCGCACTCGGGCAAGGGGCTCTCGCACGAGACTCTCGCCCGAGAGCTCTCGGCGAGAGTGTACAGCGGGCATTACATACAGCTCTGCTATTTCCCTAGGGGATTTCAATTATATGGATCTGCCTATTCACCAATGTGTTCATGATAGCCTGAAAAACATCCGGGTCGACCCAAGACCCTGAAGTTGGTTTGTAAATCTGTACAAGAATGGTTTATGTAAATTATTAAAAACCTAAAAAATTAAAGCAACAGCCATTAGAGAAATAGAAAAATTCGTTAAAATGTTAGTACAAACATTTCAATATTTTGAACCCACCTACTGCAAAAAGCCGCACGTAAATTTGCGCACTTATTTTTCTAAGCCTTATATACCACTATAATTTTACCCGTTTCAAAAATGATCGAGCATGGTCCAGTAGTTTTTATAAAAAATTGATTCATAGTTTCTTTCCCACGCAAAATTTTCGTAATAATTTTTTTTCACCTTAAAAATACATTTATGCAAATACTTATTAAGGATTTATTGTTACTCTTTTATAAATCTATCGAATGGTATTTTTTTTAAAACCTAAAAAGTTAGTACAATAATTTCAAAATTTTGAACCCCTCCTACTGCAGAAGGCTGCACGTATATTTGCGTATTTTTTAGAACTTCACTTGTTTCTAAAATGATCCGGTATGGCTCAGTAGTTTTTGCAAAAAATCGATTTGTAGATTCTTTCCCATATAGAATTTTTCGTAATTTTTTTTTTCACCTTAAATATGTATTTTTGTAAAAAAAATATTAAGGATTTATTGTTACTCTTTAAGAAATCTATCAAATGGTATTTTTTCCACACCTAAAAAGTTAGTAAAATTATTTCAACATTTTGAACCCCTCTACTGCAAAAGGCTGCACGTAAATTTTCGTAATTTTTTTTCTGAACCTTACATATTACTAGAACTTGTTTAATAAATTAACCAGTATGTCGTTGTAGTTTTTGCAAAAAACCTATTTATAGATTCTTTCCCATACAACATTTTCGTAATTATTTTTTTTCACCTTAAAAAATACATTTTTGTAAAAAACTTATTAAGGATTCATTGTTCGGCGTTTTCACACGAGACACGACACGACACGATTCATAGACAAATATAGATTGCACGACAGACGTCACACAGGCTGTCGTTGGAACGTTTTCACACGAGCGACGATTTCAGCGACGACACCGCATTCACTTATGGCTGCTTTACACGTATTAATTAGATTTAAGCCGGCTGTATACTCTCGCCGAGACACAGCGAGGCGGCCCGAGTGCGAGAGTGTAAATGGGTGCGCTCGCCTCGTCTCGCCTGTCTCGGACCCTCTCGGTCCGTTGTCGGTATTTTGCGCCCGAGACAAAGGGTCTTGCGAGGAAAACGAGCGCACTACTGTACACTCTTGCGTCTTTCAGTACTAGTCCCGCTGTTGGACAGTGTAGAACAGAAAAATAACAATATTAAACGACATTATGAGTCATTATCTGTGAGAAATAAAATTAAATATGATTATAAATCTTTGGATTACAATGATATTATCTTTCGATGCATGGTGAATGGTGAATGGTCATTTTCGTCCATCTTGTCAGAGTTCTTAACTGCGATTGAACTAAGCGAGAATGTACATAATCCCACTCGGGCAAGGGGCTCTCCCACGAGACTCTCGCCCGTGAGCTCTCGGCGAGAGTGTACAGCGGGCAATAAACCAGCCATTAGTTCTTAAAAATATTAAGTCATCTATTGTTGGGGTTTGTTTTTTTTAAGAAGAAGGCAAAATATCCGAAAATCTTATGCAAATCGGATCAGTAGTTTTCGTGTTAAAGCAAAAGTCTTATGTAACAAAATCTGCCCCTTCTTATGCCCCATTAGAGGGGTGGGGGGAAAAATTTATACACCAGATGTTACGTTGGAAGAAAACAAATATATCTTCGAAAACCGCATTCAAATCGGATGAGTAGTTTTCGTGTGATGCTGGAACAAACATACAGACAGACAGACAAAAAAACAAACTAACTTTTCGGCTTCTATAGCGATATTGTGACACCCTCCGCTTATTATTTTTTGAATATATTTAATGTACAGAATTGACATTTCTACAGATTTATTATATTATTGCTAGCTGTCCCGGCAAACGTTTCTTTGCCATATTATATAAAGTATATCGCCCGTATTGTTTTATTGAATTAGTGACTAAATAAGTATGTCACCATGGCAACGTATATCGATATCCAGTGAGGCCGTGACCCGCGTCGCATAAACAATGGTCGCTCTTTATAGACAAATACCTAATTTGCAATAAAATAAAATTGCGACTATACTTAAGGATCTAAGCTATCCTATCTCTCAAGTTGTAAAAAAGTACACATTAAAAAAAAAGAAACATTAAAATTGGTTAAGTAGTTTAGGAATCCATCGCGGACAAAAATCGTATTTTAATAACAACAGGAGATTTTTATATTATAATAGATTATGTATTATATATATTATGTATTATGTATAGACGTATTCTACTATATGAAATATTAATAGGTACTATGTAGTATAGTATTATAATATGGTAGTAAGTATAAAATATAGTTATTATAATATTATTTTATATTATTAATTATCATATTAGGTACCTATAATACTGGTATAGGTGATATAAGATATTATATTATAGTAATATAGCGCCGTACCGCGTAATGCTCGCCGGCAAACCGCTATACAGTTTGGCAGGCTGTCAGAACTTAAATTATGATTTAACATACTTTTCATTTTAAAAAATATTTATTTATTATCTGTAGACAAAAAACGGGACGACATAGCGGATTGTCGTCTCAAAATCGTGTGTCGTGCTGTGCTGTGTCGTTCCGTGTGAAAACGGTACATAGAAATGTATGGCGCACGGAATCGTCACCGCAGTTTGTCGTGTCGGGTCGGGTCTCGTGTGAAAACGCTCTAAACTCTTCTTAAAATCTATCTGCCGATCCACACTCGCGCGCGAAGGCACGCCGCGGATCGCGGCGCGGATCGCACATTACTGCCAAATCCTCTCAAAGTTCGCGACATGTCCGCAGTGTAGTTCGCGCTTTAAGCGTTCTTTATTTGAAAAATTTCCCGCGCGTCTACTTTTTTCATAATATGGCGCTCGGCTTCTTAATTAAGAATGGCCAGTGTCAAGTAAAATATGGCGGGAAAAAAACTTTCGTGAAAAGTTTACAAAAAGTTGTTTTTCCAGATGATCGTCAAGTCGAAAGTCTAGTAAAAGTCTAAAAATAGTATTTTAAAAAGATAAAACCGACTTCAAGTTTCACGTAAATAATTACGTAGCATTAAAATTCCCTATCTCAAAAACTACTGAACCAATTTTGATGAAACTTGCAGCATTCCCTAAGTTGAACAATGCCTAGTACAACAAAAAAAGAATCACTTAAATCGGACTTGTAGTTCCAGAGAAATGCGTTCACAAACATAAAAACATACATACATACATACATACATACACTTTCGAAATTTGGCACATTTGTTCAGAAGCTGCTATAGATTAACATATAAAAAAACTGGACAGTTCTGGAAATATTACATACATACGCGTCGAATTGATAACCTCATTTTTTTGAAGTCGGTTAAAAAGTAGTCAGTAAAGTCAACGAGTCAAGTCAGTTGTTTTAGCAAAATGGTAGACCCTTTACTAAAACTTTCGACGGAGTTTTGAAGGGAACACAAAATGGCACGTTTCTTGAAGTTGTATCACTTGCCCACACTTGTGCACGACATAAAATTTTTAATGTTTTTTTTTTTATGAAATAAGGGGGCAAACGAGCAAATGGGTCACCTGATGGAAAGCAACTTCCGTCGCCCATGGACACTCGCAGCATCAGAAGAGCTGCAGGTGCGTTGCCAGCCTTTTAAGTGGTAATAGGGGAATGTAGGGAAGGGAATAGGGGAGGGTACGGAAGGGAAAATGGTAGGGGATTGGGCCTCCGGTAAACTCACTCACTCGGCGAAACACAGCGCAAGCGCTGTTTCACGCCGGTTTTCTGTGAGGACGTGGTATTTCTCCGGTCGAGCCGGCCCATTCATGCCGAAGCATGGCTCTCCCACGTCAACGCCGGTTTTCTGTGAGGACGTACGTAAAACGTAATACGTAATGTAATATTACCAACATTACACATTAAAAACCGAAATAACACAATTTTAGGAAAATAATACAAAAACACAACGTCACTCTTTCATATTCCCAGCAAAACTCCGCGCGTCTACTCTTTCTTGACAGACTGTATTAATATATTGTATTATCTGTTCACTAAACAATGCTGGCATGTCTTGTATGGCAAAAGCCCATATTAAAATAAAGATTAAAAAAAACCCCTTTGTCGCGGGACAGAAAACCGACAACATTCGGGGAACGGGCCGCGAAGTGCGAAACATATGCGAATCGGATCCACACTCATGCTTCGCAGAAATTTCGCGGCGCCGCGGCGTCGCGCACGGTCCGCGTGCGAGTGTGGATGCGGCCGGGGAACCAGCCGCGAAGTGCGAAAAATATGCGAATCGGATCCACACTCACGTTTCGCGGAAATTTCGCGGCGTCGCGCGCGGTTCGCACGCGAGTGGGGATGGGGCTTATCGAATGGTATTTTTTTCCACACCAAAATCCAACTTTTTTGCGAATGTCCACCATTTAGCGATTTCGGACCACTGTGCGGCGGTGTGCTGGTGGCAGTTCACCGCGACCTTGTAGCTTCTGTAAATACTAACTGGCAGTCTAGTGCAGAAGATATCTGGATCTCGATCCAGCTGCGTGACAGCACTAGGAAAAGTATATTTTCTCTTAATTTATGTACACTTTACCTTTGCGAACAAAGCAATGGAAATAGCTTCTCTAATCAATTAAATGCACTTACTCGTAGACAAGCTTTCAGACCTAGTCATTAGTCGACCCAGTGACAAATTCATCATTCTGGGAGACTTCAACATGAGTTCCATTGTGTGGACGTCTACGCCAGATGGAATTGCACCTAACTTATCGTCTAACAACAGTGTACACTCTAATTTTATTGACACTCTAAACCTTTGCGGACTACAGCAATGCAATATAATTTTAAATAAACACAATAAAATCCTCGACTTGGTCCTATCCAACATCAAAATCTCCGTCATGTCTAGTCAGTAGTCTAGATCCCTTAGTGAGATTACGTTAAATGCAGACTAACCTCAACCATTGAAGCCCCGCGCTCGTAATACTTACCAATATCATAAAGGCAACTTCGATCTCATTCGCCGTGATCTCAACCAAATTAACCGGGTCGACCTAATTGCAAAGGACACTATAGATGTCGCAACCAGCAATTTTTATAAAATAATATTATCGACCAACACGTCCCGCAGCGTATTAGCAATTGTGGCAAATACCCGCCCTGGTACAATACTCTCATTAATATAATTAAAGAAAAGTTAAAATATTATAAAGAATCATACCACCTGCAACTTTTCGCCATCTTCCCACGCGAAAAATATACCATACTCATCACCTTTGATTATGTAGTATATAATCAAAGCTCATCACCTTGATGAGTGGCAGTCTTCCACCGTGCGTTTCTCGCGTAACTTTCTGCAGTGCATTGTAAAACTCGCAGTATTTCCAGACCTATTCGACCTGCAAACCTTCAAGAAGAGAGTGAATTCCCTCTTAAAAGGCCGACAACGCACCTGCAGCTCTGCTGATGTTGCCAGTGTCCATGGGCGACGGTAGTTGCTTTCCAACAGGTAACCCGTTTGCTGGTTTGGTTTCTAACTAATTTTACTCGTTTACTAATTATTTTATATAAAAATAAAAATAAATAAAAAGGAGTCAAATTCAATATAAAAATTAAGCCTGGCTGTGGGCTCCGCTGCAAAAAGAATTGAGATCTAAATGAGTGCCAAGTTCTATACAAAATCGAAATATTATGTATTTGTAGAAATAAAATTACATTATAAACAAGTACTAAACTCTATTTCTTTGCTTTACATGTTGGATACCTATAAATAACAGTACATTTTATTTAAAATATGTGAGATCTTAACAACTTTTGCTTAAATCCCGAAAATATCGAAAATACCGGAATACCGGTATTGGTCTGGAGCCAATACCGAAAATACCGGTTTTGCTTAAATGATCCGGTATTGCGACCCCTAATCGTTTCCGATTTAGTTAAGTGGAATAACATTTAGAAGCTAGGATCCTAGCTAGGATCCTAAATCGTTTCCGATTTAGTCAAGTGGAATAACATTTAGAAAGCTAGGATCCTAGCTAGGATCCTACCTAGGAGCCTAGCTAGGATAAGTGGAATAAGCGCTTTAGCTGTAAGCCACCCAAAGAAAATAAAATAAATAAAATAAATATTATGCGCAGGTCTTACTATCTATGATATAATATGATCCTAACCTAACCCAACATATTGTGCTCACTGTTCCTAGATGGATACTACTCATTACACATCACATGAGTGATGAGTGATGACTGATTGAGTGAGTCAGATAAGTAAGTACTTCCACTTCATCATCCAGGATTATGATGAATTGTAAAACATGAATTAATAAAACACTACAATATAAAATCTTAAAATTTATTTTATGTAAGAATATTGGATACAAACGATATTTCTTCGTAACAAATTTTATGAATGAAAATTGTACAATTAACTGAAGCATCATGAACTACATAATTCGCAGAATAAAGAGCCTAGGATGCTCTTTAAAATTGGCAGGCACATTCAACTTAAAGCTAAAATAAAATATATCTAAAATCCCTCGTATCACCGTGTAATTGTGATGTTACAATCGAATACTGTTTAAAATATTATATTATGTACATCTGTCAACGAAATTTCGCACAGTTAAAAGCTGCCATCTAGAAAATTATGGTGCTAGGTGGTCAAACTAAAATTGTAACCAAAAGTGACAAAATATTCCTTTGTAAGTATTATAATTTATTCTGGGAATATACCATGCTATAACCACACTGCAAAACAAAACCAACGTGCGAAATTATTAGCTATATTAAATATAACTTAGTCAATAATTGTCAAAACTAATTAAATAAAGTTTTCTTCATTAAAAAAATAAATAGGCACATCACATTCGTTCTGAATGTTTAGAAACACAACATAGAATACTTCGATTAATTTATTTTATTGGTAATTTTCTTTAACAACCTACATATTGCAAAATTGCCAGTATATAAAAAAAAAACTTATGGCCGTTTTTGTACTAACTTTGTTATCGACAAAAAGCTACATAATCTCTATGTACGATTAAGTACTTTTGTATTGCATACACAGTTGTAGTACTCGACTATTTTGTTCCAAATTACTACGGTTTGTAAAATATATTTCACAA
Source organism: Polyommatus icarus (assembly GCA_937595015.1). Lineage (NCBI taxonomy): Eukaryota > Metazoa > Arthropoda > Insecta > Lepidoptera > Lycaenidae > Polyommatus > Polyommatus icarus. The sequence goes on along the minus strand of OW569330.1, from coordinate 4,373,267 downwards.
ATAACACTACAATAAATATTGCCACTTGCAAATAACAATTTTACTTATAAAATGCAATGTTTGGGTCAAATATATTAAACTGCAATAAAATAGCGAATTGATGGAAAAAAATAGAATAATTTAGACTTTCACATTACTAAAATTGTGCATTTTTAGCGCAATATTATACGTCTTATAAAAGTTTAAAAGGAAATAAATTGACCCATTACAATAAATTTAAATGATATCGCAATAACATTAAAAACCTTATCACTTATAATGAATGTGTAACGTGTAGTATAAAACCTTTAAAAAAGTGATTCGTTATTCTATTATGACCTCGTACGAGGCGGCATGTATAAAACATCTTAGCCATAAAAATGCAGTCGTATTTAAAAAGATACATCGAAATATTTTAGTACCGTGGTTAGCACCGACAAGATACTACGGTATACGGCTGGTATAGCATGACCAGAAAAAAGATACTGCTAAAGATTAATTTTTGAACGCAGCAACACTACAAAAAGCTTATAATTGGTCAGAGCTCTAAGATTTGACTAACCAAATTCCAATCTTGTTTTTTTCAGCCCATTGTGGTTTTTTCTGGTCAAACTATGTCGATGATAACCACTCTTCATCTACGGGACGATTATTATGCATAGGCCTTAACAATGTACGCACGTACCGTTCAGATATATTTTACCTTTGAAAGGACCGTAAGGACATAAGCAAATGTTTAAATCTCTACTTTCAAGTACGTTCGATTTCACACTGAGTACAGTCCTAATGATTGTTACAATCATATCTATGATTATTACAATAAACGTTACTTTTAAATGCTGGCAAATAGCAATAGAAAAATATTATAATTAACTTACGTGCGTACATCGTCAAACTCCTTTTATATAAGTTATTTCATGCCGTAACGTCAGTGCTTCTATAATTTGTATGTAAACTCATTTTAAGGTGGGTTATTCGGCATTGGTGACGTCACAAAGCACTGCATGGATACTAAGTATCCATCGCGCTTTGCTTAGTTTCACATACAAATTATATTGCCACATTTTACTTGTAAAGGTGGGTTTATATGGACAAAAAAGTACTATTTATGGTCAAACAACTTTACTCCAGAGTCCAGATTGATACTGTGTTTAAAATATTGCCAAAGAGGCACTCTCACCTTTAGAATATAAAGGTGATCTTGCAAGGGCAATAAAAATTTGCAATCGATCCACCACTTTAAAACTGCCCGTATAACCTCACCTTTACACATGACATTTGACGTGTTGTTTTTTTTATTTACGAGTCGGCGGCTGCGGGCGTGGGGACGGCCAGGGGCGATCGCTGGCGGTCAAACATCTCCAGGATGAGCTTGGGGTCTGTCCCGGCCGGCACCGTCACCGTGCCCGTCTGTTAGGGGGCGGGGCCTCATGAGTACCATCGCACGTTCTTCTCCGAAACGCGTGGCGTCCGCAAGCGTTTGGGTTCTGGTGACCATACTTTATTACTACCCTCAAGTTTTGAATTTCAAATGTAACCTCAAAGTTTCAAGGTCAAATTTATTTTGAGGTTATATCCCTCTAAGTAAGTGATAACTTTAAGTCTTATCATAATGATTCTAACGTTGACAAGGTTGTACAAGCTGATACATTTATTAACGAAGGGACAGAAGATATTTTATGCGAAACAGTAATTAAACATAAAAAATAGAGATTTGGGATCGATGGAAAACGCAACAATAAGTTCTGTCTCGTTTGGCCAGGTTTGTGACTATACAAGAATATTTTTGATTTTTAAAGTGCTGGCAACATTTGCAATTTTTTTATCTTGGTCACGCAAGCAACATTTTACAGAAAATCTATTACAGTACCGTACACACCAAGGTCCAACGTGTTAATCAAACATATAATATAACATAAGGTTGGAATATTCTTGATTAGAAAAAACATATCCAGCATTTACTATTTGTATCGGCTTGTACTATGAGCACGTGTAGCTACATTTGTACCGGAGTATGGATCACAGGGACACTAGCGGACGCCACAACATTGTCGGAGAATACATGTTGTTAGTTACAAATAAATGTGTTATTTTTAATAGCCCCTGACTAATAAAATACTCACAAAATGTGTATACAGACTACAGTAATACAATGTTTTTTTTCCTTTTGTATCAAACAATTTTTCTGACAAGTAAATTTTCTGTTGAGGGCAAAACATTTTATTACAATGCTTGTATACACAGTGTGAATATTTTTTTATATTTTAAAGGGGTTTTCAACCACTTTATTATAATAACTTTTGTTTGTTAAATTCGTATCACGTTCTAAGAGTTGAACAAAGTAAAGAAAGGAAGTAAGAGTCAAATAGAAATAGGTTTCAGTATGTAAAATAAAGAAATATTAAAAGCAATTGCAAAAATAATCTTAAAGGCAAATTAAATCAATACAATAATAATTGAACAAGACACATATCATAAAGCTGAGAAATAAATACTATACTTTGAAATAAAAGTAAATAAAAGTACTATTTAATATAAAGTTATTATAATAAAGTCAAAATAGCTATAAGCTTTATAGCTTCATGCCTTTGAGTCTGACCAGTAATATAAAAACCCACATTACCCCGGTTTTGTATATTTTGAAGAAATAGTATTAAAATTAATGTCAAACATCAGAATGGGGATTGTCCATTTTTTTTAAATTTTGCTCATTACAAAAACATTTCGAGGAATAAGGTCAGTGATCGTTTTTCTGTATATAAACGAAAAAAATACCCATTAGTTACTTATATTTTTGAACAAATATGTTTAACCTTAGTTTGACCTTCAATGGCGTTAAATTAGCAATAAATTCGACCAACGTTACGTTTCGAACTTTTGGTAAGCTTCTCGTATCAGCTTTCACATAATGAGAACTTGCATTTGACGAACCAGCCATTATAAATAAGATTGAAAGGAAAAAAAACATACTGCAGAAGTCAATTGGCCGCCGATGATGACGTCACAGCGAAACTTTAAAAATTTATTGAGAAAAAACTAGCCAATGAATTTTAAAATTATTTAATTTATATTCTTAAAATACCCTATTTTAACGAAAAAAAATATAAAAAGTACATGTGATTTTTTTGGACAATGCCCATTATTCTTCTGCTCATGCTATCTATTCCACACTATTATAATATAGAGTCGTTAAAGTTTATTATTATTATTATTTTATGGTATTCTTGATTTTCTCGGTTTTCACCGGCAAAATGGCATGTACGAGCCGAAGCCAAGTACACACCAGGTAAGTTATTTATGTATTAGGTGCATGATCAGCTTGTAATGTATGTGATGTATGAATGTGTGAGTTTGGATGTATTTGCGGTGTATGTAGTGTTGTACGTTCCTCATCTGTCTGTAAGAACTTTCGTACTATACGACACGTGTTGAGGATAACAGCCTTTTGCATTAAATATGTTAAATTGGGAGGTAGTTGTAGGGTATCAAGAGATTTGTGAAGTTGTTTTGGTATGACTCCTGTAGTAGATAAGACTATTGGTACTATGGTTACTTTTTGCAGATTCCAAAGGCGGGCTATTTCATCTTTAAGATCAATATACTTGGTAAGTTTCTCTGCTATTGTAGTTTGCAAGTTATGAGTGTTTGGTACGGCTATATCAATAAGGAATGCAGTTTTGTTGATTTTGTCTACTAGCGTTATATCAGGTCTATTGTAGTGAGTTGTTCTGTCAGTTAATATGGTTCGGTCAAAATAAAGTTTGGTAGAGGCGTTATCGAGGACATTTTCGGGCTTGTATTTGTAATAGGGTTCTATTTCAGTTATGAAGTTTCGTTGTTTAGCAAGTCTTTGATGTATTATACTGGCAACCTGGTCATGCCTATGTTTATAGTCCGTCTGCACTATTGTTTTACAGGCTCCAGTAATATGCTGTATGGTTTCAGAGCAACTATGGCATTTTCTACAACTATCTATAGTACTATCTATAGTGGTTAGGGTTTTTGTGATGTATTTCTGGTAGTTTCTGGTCTCTATAGTTTGGTCCTGTATGGCAATCATGAATCCTTCAGTCTCCGGGAATAGATCTCCTCGACTCAGCCATGCGTTCGACGCTTCCTTGTCGACATTTGTTTGGCATAAGTCATGCAGGTGTCTTCCGTGGAGAGATTTTCTAGCCCATTCGGATAGTTTGGTTTTGTCTTCAGTTACTTTTAATTGGTTGCTTTGAGTATTTTTCAGATCTAAAGGGGTAAATTTGTTGTCATTTTGAACTATTGTTTTGTGGAGAGTAGAAGTTTCAGATTTAGTGATGAAATAGTGTCTTAAGTTTGTGACCTGTTTATTGTGTAGATTTGTTATGTCGGTAATGCCTCTACCTCCTTCTTTTCTAGGTAACGTAAGTCTCTGTACGCACGATCTTGGGTGGTGTTTGCGATACTTAGTCATCGTTGTATTAATTTTCCTTTGTATATTGATTAAATCTGTTTTGTTCCAGTTTATAACGCCAAAAGAATAGGTAAGTATTGGGATATTATTAAAGAATTATATGTGTTTCTTTCTTGCCTGTCAAGTAATTTGCACTATTATAATATAGAGTCAATAAAGAATTATTATTTAATGTGTTTTGTTCTTGCCTGTCAAGTAATTTGCACTATTACAATATAGAGTCAATAAAGAATTATTATTTAATGTGTTTTGTTCTTGCCTGTCAAGTAATTTGCACTATTATAATATAGAGTCAATAAAGAATTATTATTTAATGTGTTTTGTTCTTGCCTGTCAAGTAATTTGCACTATTATAATATAGAGTCAATAAAGAATTATTATTCAATATGTTTTGTTCTTGCCTGTCAAGTAATTTGCACTATTATAATATCTAAGAGTCAATAAAGAGTTATTATTTAATGTGTTTTGTTCTTGCCTGTCAAGTAATTTGCTCCTGTATCAGACAAGGATAAAAAAACAACATTTTAACGTTATGTATATTACAAAGTGTGGAAGTTTTGTAAGTAAGAGGGTTCGAGTGGTTATTTTCCGTAACTTGACAACGTATTTACTCGACAACGCGACGCAAAAGAGGGTAATAATGTGTTTAGTTATATTTCTGGTCAGGTAATATAATAAGCAAGTGGGGATACCTCGATGCGCGTGATGACGCCCTCCTCGCGACTGTGCTCTAGGACTACAACAACACAAGCGCCCGTCAACATACAGACACACACTCCGATTAAATTCATTTATATCTTTATGTAAACAAAGTTATGACTATAACGTTACCAATTTAAATTTCTGTGAAAGTAGAATGCCACCTTAATTTGGTCGATTTATATTTTTTGTTTACATTCAGATCCAAATGAATTGAATTGGAGTATAGTCACATGTAACATAAATAAAGCATAAAGGAGCTTCCAACTTTTTAGCATCTCAATGGACACGAAAGTTTGTAAGAAAAGGTTGGGAACCCCTGTTTAATTTAGAATTTTTAAACGTTTGAATTTGGAACATTAAATATAAATAAACTTATAAAATAGAAATTAGTCACATTTTCAATTATATTCTCAAATCGAATAGTATCGAATATTTTATGTAAGATGTAAAAATAGCAAAATATACTAATAGCAACCTTACATGTAAATTAATATAACGTAATAAAATGTTATGAACAAATAATAATAGCCTAGCTTCATGCGGCTTTATAGCTTGTATGCACTATATTGTGTGATAAATTCAAACATTGGATATAGTAAAAAAAAAACACTGGCCTATGGTTTTTTTTTATTTGGCACAATGTTTTCTTAAAATTTTTCTAAACAAATATTTATGCTCAATGCATTTTGAGACATAAGTGGATATAATTTCTAGATACACTACGCGTTTCATGCCTGTTGTATAATTATTGTAATTAGTGTTACATAATTACTTGCTCTGTAAATATATAACATTTGCTGGTTGGTACGAATTTAAATGTTTTAATGAAATCTTTGGTAAACTTTTGTTTCACCAAAAATATATTGGAATTAAGTTTACTTTTTACTTCCTTTAGCTAGAAGGAAAGCAAGACTCGAGCAAGTCTCTAGGCTATTGCTAATAGTTTGTTATAATATTATGTAAGATCATGCCAGGTCTTGCGGTCTCCTAGACAGCACCCGATCCAGCTTTTACGCCGCTCCGGGCAAAATAATAATTGCCGCCCCAAAAACCGGCCAAGTGCGAGTTGGACTAGCGTACGAAGGCCACCGACGACGCCGCGCCGCTCTCAATTTGCCGCCCCGGGCAATTGCCCGGTTTGCCCCCCCCCCCCCCCCTAGATCGGGCCCTGCTCCTAGACGATCAATTTTTTTGTGCAATATCTCGTGCTGTGCAATATTATTGACGTCTAGGGTTAATAAATTGTTCAATAATATTGTTTAATGATATTGCACAATATGACAGTCTAGGGGCCCACTTACATAAATTACGCGTATTTGTGTAGAAAGTGATGTCATAACACGTTTTTAGCCAATTAACTGGCACAAGTGGGCCTAACTAGATTGCAAGTACTCACTGTTTTCGGAGGCGTTGGTGGTGGTAGTGGTGGTTGTGGTGGCGGTGGTGGCACCGTCCACGTTATTCTCGTTGACCATCGTCCGCGTGGTGGTCTTCACCACCATCGAGCTGGTGTTCACCTGCGTGTTCTGTGGAGACGGACATTGTTAGCTTTACACGTACAATTTGTACGCTTAGTGCGTGTGTACACGCAAAAGTTGTACGCTTAGTGCGTGTGTGTACGCAAAAGTTGTACGGTTAGGGTGTACACACGCAAATTTGTACGCTTAGTGTGTGTGTACACTTTGTGTGTAAACATAGTATGTTTACGCACGATGCGTACATTTTGGAAATATTACGTCCGAAATGTACGCATCGTGCGTATACGTATGTCCGAGTCGTATGTATCGTGCGTATGTAACGTTTTAGTTTTTACACATTTCGCGTACACGTATTAATACTTAAACCCCCGAATTAGTTATAATATCTCTTTCCGGGCACTTAGCCAAAATCGATAAAAAAGTGTAATCGATCCTCAAGGAAATATAACGTGTAGTACTTTACTAGAAAATAGAAACATTTAAAGCTATTGAAATATAATACATCCACAATAGGCTACTTGACCTATATTCAATTTCATTGAACAAATGCATATTTCTAGTAGAACTTGGCCTAGGAAACCATATTTCACCCTTATCATCAAATAAAAGCTTATGATTCATAAATAAAGTCGATTTGAAAATATGATTTTATTAAAATAGGATTTGTACTGACGAAAACGCTTTTGCGGTAATTCCGATTTGAAATCCTCATAGTAATTTAATATCTTTTATTTATTGCGCTCGTTATATGTAAGTACATAAATAATAAGAATAAGCCTAGAAAGATTTGTAAAATATATTTTATTGAATAATTCGCTTAAAACGTCAGTTTTATATATTATCTCCATTTATTGTAGACGGGAAATGAAATGGCCAAAACTTTTCTCCAAAAGTTTTCAAAATTACAAATGATTTCTAATTTCTTATTAAATTCTTTTATAATTTTTGGGCACTTTTAGAGTCGTACATTTAGCACATAAATAATGTTCCATAAAGAGAGTTTAAAATACAAAGCGTATGACGTCACACTATGGCGGACAGTGTTTTCGGCGCCATTTAAGAGGCGTATTTTTAAATAAACATTTTTATGGCTTTCTACTGTGTAAAATATTAAAATATTAGTTTTTTTTTGTGAAAATGAATGATTAAGAAGAGATTAGCATGAAGAAAAAAAGTAGGTCAAGTAGCCTATTTTATCGCTTCTTTTCTTCTCAGGGTGCATCAGACATTGGACGCTTTACAGCGCCGTGGAATCGAGCGTATACACACATACGAAATACATATTCCCCAAAGTAGATCCGCAGGGCTATCACGTAAGGTAAGAATAGCGATCAACAATCCACTAGCAATAATCGCGCGAGCGATTGCTGGTTGTCAAATCGAATCGATTGCAATCGTATTGTTTTGGCTGTTACGTGATACGAAATTGCTATTTTGGAGCAATTATCGCGCAATAATTGCTATCGCATTGCTCTCGCAAGATACGTGATACGGCGGCCGGTCGCTTCATTTACCTGTAGGTTGATGTTGAGTTCTGGTTCTGATGGGGGCGGGGCGGAGTGGTCCCGCACGGAGTCCACGGTGATGTCCCCGGACGCCGCCGTCACGTCATGCACCGTCTCCGCCGTTTCCTCCTACGTCACGTCATTCGTTAACAATCCGTCACAACGTTGATTAATCTAGCATGGTCACTGTTAAGAATTTTTTTCTTGGATTTTGCATGTAATATTATTTCGTTGTAGGAGATCGAGAAAATGACTTACGGCAAAGTAATGTCATTCTAAAGTAAACAAATACTTAACCAACTACACTTTATGATAGGTGTTAAATATAGCAAAAAAATATTAAAAAAACCTAAGAAATCTAAAAAAATAACTTATTGAAACAATAAATTTGATTAAGGGCCTGTGTCACCACTACCTAATAAGTGCCGGACAGGCTATCCATAATTTACGATATCTGACAGATACTCACTACTCTGTCTGTCAGATAAGTTGTGAATAGCCGATAGCCTATCCGGCATTTACCAGGAATTGGTGAAACAGGCCCTAAGATATATTATTATAATTAGATGAAGAGAATCATTACATTAGATGACAAAAACTAATATTTTCGCTATGAAACATTCACAACAAACAGAAGCGGTTCGACTCACGTTGTCTGTGCGATCAAACAACGAAAATGAAACAAGTCATACTTTGTGTTCACCATTAGTTAGTGGTTGTTCCTCAGGCTGCGAGCGCAGCGCCGCCGCCCACGGCGAGAGCAGGATGTGGCACGCCGCGACAGTCACCTGTTACAAAATATTACTGTCAAAAAAGAGTAGACGCTTTACTAAATTTTGTAATCGTAATCAGTATCAAATGGTGGTTTTTTCGCCTCGTATTTCCACTGACAATGTTTGTACACTTCAAATATTATCATTCTGGCTCATTTTATATCTGGTTTATTAACGATTTTCAATACTTCCATACTAATATTATAAATGCGAAAGTGTGTCTGTCTGTCTGTCCGTCTGTCTGTCTGTCTGTCTGTCTGTTACCTCTTCACTCCTAAACCACTGAACCGATTTTGATGAACATACTAATATTATAAATGCGAAAGTGTGTCTGTCTGTCCGTCTGCCTGTCTGTCTGTCTGTCTGTCTGTCTGTCTGTTACCTCTTCACGCCCAAACCGCTGAATCGATTTTGCTGAAATTTGGTATGAAGATACTAGAGTCCCGAGAAAGGACATAGGATGCTTTTTATCCCGGAAAAATGTACGGTTCCCGCGCTATGAACGAATTTTGTCGCAACGGAGTTGCGGGCGTCATCTAGTATTATAAATGCGAAAGTGTCTGTCTGTCTGTCTGTCTGTCTGTCTGTCTGTTACCTCTTCACGCTCGAACCGCTAAACCGATTTTGCTGAAATTTGGCATGGAGATTCTTTGAGTCCCGAGAAAGGACACAGGATAGTTTTTATCCCGAAAAAATGTACGGTTCCTGCGCGATAAATGAATTTTGGCGCAACGAAGTTGCGGGCATAATCTAGTAGATTAATAGATTAATATAGGAAATAAATATTATTAGTAAACGCTTTGTAATAATTAAAGACGTGATTGCATGAACTAGAGAACTAACATTTATCTATATCTATCTATACTTATTATAAAACAAAGTCGCTTTTTTCCATCATGTCCCTTTGTTCCCTTTAATCTTTAAAACTACGCAACGGATTTTGATGATTCTTTCAGTGTTAGATAGCCCATTTATCGAGGAAGGTTATAGGCCATATTTTATCACGCTAAGGGCCTGTTTCACCGCTTCCTGATAAGGCTATCCACCACTTAATTTGACAGATGGAGTATGGAAAATCTGTCAAATAACCCTATCTGGCACCATATCAGGAAGCGGTGAAACAGGCCATAAGACTAATAGGAGATAAGAAATAGAGGAAAATGTGGAAAAAACGGGGAAAATTATTTGAAAGGGCTAACTTGAATACGCTAATCTCAAGAACTACAGGTCCGATTTGAAAAATTATTTCAGTGGCTATATATTTTATACCCGTGCGACGCCGGGGCGGGTCGCTAGTAAAACATAAGAACAATAGGCTACTTGACCTACTTTTTTTCTTCATGCTAATCGCTTCTTAATAATTCATTTTCACAAAAAAAACTAATATTTTCATATTTTACACAGTAGAAATCCATAAAAATGTTTATCGAAAAATATGCCTCATGAATGGCACCGAAAACACTGTCCGCCATAGTGTGACGGACGCTTTGTATTTTAAACTCTCTTTATTAAACATTTTTTTATGTGCTAAATGTACGAGTCTAAAAGTGCCTAAAAATTATAAAAGAATTAAATAAGAAATTACAAATCATTTGTAATGTTGAAAACTTTTGGAGAAAAGTTTTGGCCATTTCATTTCCCGTCTACAATAAATGGAGATAATCTTTATATATATATGTTACGCTCAAAGACCGAAATCGCTCAGTGAGCGAAAAAATAGCTCACAACGCGTTGTGGTCACAGTGAAACAGCCACGACGCGAAATTCGCGTCGTGGCTCTAATGAAAACGGCCACGACGCGTTGTGGCAATCACAAAAAGACCATAACGCGAAATTCGTGTCGTGGCTAATATGCTATTTGTTTATCTTGATTTGTTCTTGATTGATTAATCGTCTATAGGCATGGAAGATTACACATTTTGAATAACCTTACCACGCGTACTACAAAATATTTTCAAATCGACTTTATTTATCAATCATAACTCATAAGCTTTTATTTGATGATAAGGGTGAAATACGGTTTCCTAGGCCAAGTTCTACTAGTAATATGCATTTGATCAATGAAATTGAATATAGGTCAAGTAGCTTATTATTACTAATTTTTTCCTTATAATTTGAACACCTTACCCACTTAACATTTAAAACTTTCGCGTTGCATTATAATTAAAACTTATTAATCGGGACTTAACGCGACTAGTTGGTAAACCACTAACGTATTCAATTTATACGTACTAGATTTTTTTTATCTCATCTAGCTTCACAATATTATATTCTTCAATTTGTTGCCATTGATTTGTGGATCTTAAAACATCGGAAATTCGAATGTCATCGCGGTCTACAAAGTAGTAATACACCTAAATCTTAAAGATTAAGTGTTATGCTGTCTTATTTAACTTAGATTTACCTTTGTCGCTGAAAGTGTGATCCTTTGCAGTTCTGACGACGAGTGCAAGTAGAGAGCTTCGCCACGTTTCGAGAAACATAAGCTGGCAATGCCACTGTGAAAAACACATTATATTGCATTCATTATATTTTATTTACTGCTCACTCAAACTGTCGTTTTAGTTATCTACAGTCCCATGTAATGGCATTAAGCAGCATTCGACAATTTCGATAGCGAACTGGGATTTAAAAAGTGAACTTGACACATTGGAATTGGATCATGTGACCTTGCGCTTGTGACGCCTTACGTCCATAATCTATTTTGGTTCGTGACAATTAAACAGTTTTTTTATATTGCTGAATATGAATTCACTCAAGGCGAATAAACTATAGCGGACATTTACTCACTTGATGTCCTCCTTGCGTACGGCAGCCGCGTTGAGCTGGCGTCGCAGGTCGGGCGACAGCACAAGGCAGTCACCGAGGTTGGTCAGACAGAGAAGGCACCACTCGCGGTGTCTCTCTCCCGCATTCGCACCGGCCGTCTCGAACCATGCAAACGACGTTCTGCGCACCTGGTACAGTTAAACATGAAAGTTATTTGCACATACGCATTTTGCGAACACGTGCGTATTGATGGACGCATTATGCGTACGTGTTCATACTCTTGCTATCAAACTATAGTTTGGCGAGATTTAAAATGTAAGACTATTTTGTAATAATAAAACAATTCGTACGATGCGCAGGTTTGAGTATATAGTAAAATAAAGTAAAATTTTAGTTACCCGTGCGCCCTCGTGCGCGGTGAGCTTGTATTTGTGGTGCGGCTTGAGCGCGGGCAGTGTGAACACCTTGAACTGCTCCTCCGACGCGATCAGCACGCGATGCGCCCCGCCCTCTGGCAGCGGGGACACGCCCCTCTCCACCTGGAAGGACGACAGAAGTTTGGGACATGGTAGACATTCTCTTTGTATTCTAGTCGATTATTGAAGTTTTTATAAAATTCATTATAAATTTCTATCGTGATCGACATCGTCTTCTTTGCCCAAAAAGCTTCAATACTAATGCTGTCCCTTTTCACATGTTCCAAAACAAATGCAAAAAAAAAAACAGGAATGTAATAGAAAATATATTATAATATTATCTTTTATGGACATGGAATGCAGGGTATAAAACGACTTACCTCTAAAGGATCTGGTAGCGGTACGGACGCGCCGTCCAGCACTGTGATTCCGATGACGGGCGCTCTGTGCTTCAGTTGGATTTCCTTCGCTAACTGACATGTTACCTGCAAAACGATACTTTACAGTTTACATTAACACACCCGATATCTAAAAACTTGGTTTACGATAGTGCAGATGAGTATGGTCCAAGTATGAGCATAAACTATAAACAAAAGCTAAAATAATATACATATATTTTTATATACACAAATTACAAGCAGTATAAACAGTAAGTATAGAGAATTTCATGGGTATAAGCAAGGGCGTCGACAGCCGATGGCGCAGGGGAGGCGGGGGGGGGGGGGGGGGCAAGTTGACTTTACCTACTACAGTTCATACTTTTCTCATTCTCTATGAATAAGAGTGGAATTGGTGAATTCATTAGAGTTTCGACGTACGGGAATGGTTGTTCAAGGCTTGAACTTCAAGCCCCCCCCTTGGCGACGCCCTTGGGTATAAGATAGCGGTGGTAATACATACGGGGTCCTCTTTCCGTTTGTTGGTGTTGGGTACGTTAAGCGTAAACGCGTACACGGTGCCGTTGTTCGTCCCCGCCCACAGCGTTGGCGTCGAGTTTTGTGCTGGAAATTATCGAGCAATCATTTTTCAATTACGGTAAAAATGTTTCACTTTATTTGCTACTTAGTATAAATATTGCTTGTAAACAAAGCTCATAGTACAGGTTCCCTAGAACATTTTTTGATCTGATTACTATCAAGCAAAAGATTGTTCTATTTTAGGACAATGTTAATGTTAAATATATGTAATTGATTGTACTGGACCGGTTCTTGGTGGAAATTCATTTTATACACAAATGAAACACAATATTACTTGCACTTTTTCCACTATATTCATAAATTACAATTTAAAGACTTAAAACACGACCGGTTTCGACTAACACACAACGTCAGTACACCTGACGATGATTTAGTCGAAACCGGTCGTGTTTTAAGTCTTTAAATTGTAATTTATGAATATAGTGGAAAAAGTGCAAGTAATATTGTTTTTCATTAATGTTAAATAGACATATCTGCCTATGAATGTTCTATGAGCCGGCCCCTAGACGATCAATTGTATTATGCAATATCACGTTTCAATTTTATTGAACAGTTTGACAGCTAGATTGAAGGCACGCGATGTTCAATATTAAGCCTAGACGGTCAATAATATTACGGAATACGTGATTTGCGCAATAAATTGTCTAGGGGCTGATAGTACAAAACTTACAGTTAATAAGGAATGTCCTAGCGAAGTACAGACAGCGCACCATGGAGCCGAACGCGTCGTCCGTGGATCGCGCCTCCACCGCGCGCTCGACCGGCTTCACGTCCGGGTCCGTCTCGTTCAGTTTATCCGCCGCCGGCGCCGGGGTCTTCTTGGCTGGCTGGGAGAAAAATATCATTTACTTTTACTAAACAATATCTTATATATAAAATTCTCGTGTCACAATGTTAGTCCACGAACTCCTCCGAAACGGCTTTACTGATTTTTTCCTATAACAATTATGTATATTCAGTAGTTCTGAGAATCGGCTACTGGCTACTTTTTATATTGATAAGTGCATATTTTGTTGAATAAATAATAGTAAATTATTTCTTCTCGAGACTGACGGCGACCATTGTTTGTTCGACGGCCGACGGGATAGTGATGGACGTTGCCATGGTGACATACTTATTTAGCCACTAGAAAATAATATGGGTGAGATACTTTATATGGCAAAAAAAAGTTTGCCAGGACAGCTAGTATTATGTAAATACGTTAAGTATCATTAATGCCTAAGTTTTGATCACGGGTTCGATAGAATTGTAAAACAAATTGCCAACTTCTACGGTTAACCAATAATACTTTTAAAAAACAAAGTTGTAGAGTGTGACAAGAAAAGATTGAGCGTTTAACAATGACTATGACGGAGTTATCAGTTAGTAAACATTTAATATGCATGAAAGTGATATTATAAGCATGGTGAAATCAGGCCTGTCTCACTTCCATACAAACGACGCGAAATCGCCGAGATATTTACCTACTACATATTCTGGAAAACAACCTAATTTCAACCTTTTGCATTGGGTTTAGTGTTAATAGTACAATAACTGTCTGCCGTCTTGCTTCAATCTGCCAGGGCTGTCAAGCGAGCGGCGCGGCGGCGCGGCGGCCGGGTGCTATATTATTTTTGTTTCCCGGATGCGTGTGCTGCGTGTGTGACAAGTCGAGCGAGTGCCAGCTTATTGAGACTAGTCCGGTGACTAGTCGGTCTAAACGGTTGCGTTTATCATACCTAAGCTCGGGAGTGAAACTTCTGTACCGTAAGGTACTAATTATGTATTCTGTGGTGAAACACCTGTGTGGGTGAGGTGGGACTGGCCGCGGTGGTCTGTCGCCGTTGTGATCGCCCCTTCCGTAACCGCCTGAACGATTCCCGCAGTGATTTCTTGAAAGACTTTCTCCTTGAGATCGGCGTGTCGCCAGCACCGGAATGATCTAAAGAGGGATAACAGCGATTAGATAAAGATCTTACACTGCATTAGCCGTAATAATAATATACATAAATTGAAATCTATTGAATTCAATTAACTTTTAGGACCATAACTTAGCTATTTGTATGGCTTTTCTTTATAAAATTTCATTCGGTCTACTCGAGATCTAACATTTAATTTTACAACATTATGTCATCAGCGTCCTCAACGCAACGGATTAACGTCACCGCAATCAAATGTATAACAGCCTGTCCACGCGGCGCGTTGAGTCAGTGTTGCGTCGCCGCAGCGCTGCCGTTTGACGCATAACCGGCCTCGCGCTGCATCATCGCAGCGTTATTACGAAGCAGTCCTCCCGCTTCGTCTCGGGGGCTGCTGCCCGTCATGTGGGCGTTGCGACGACGCAGCGCGCCGTGATAACACCTTGGTTATTTGTACGTAAAACAACGCAACGGCAGCGCTGCGTCGACGCAACGGGCCGTGTGGACTGGCACTCACGTGACGTCACTCACCGTGCGGGTTGAGCGTGCACTTGTGCAGGAGCGGCGCGCTGCGCACGGCGTCGAGCAGCGCGAGGCCGTGCGCGGTGCCGGCGCACAGCACGCCCCACTCCCAGTGCGCCGCCAGCGCCGTCACCGCTGCTGGGGGTGACAACTGCGCCACTGTGCTGGCCTGAAAAGTTGATGATACATACATGATTTTATTGCCGAAAGTGCTCGTTTATAACCAATATAAAATGTAACACACGTTACATTTTATAATAACACATTATCGTGTCAATATCAAAACCCTCAGGCCGTTCGAACTTCGAGGTAACAGCACTGAAGTCGCACGCAAGACGCAGGCAATGCCATAATTATTATGCGATGATAAATATGTGACTATGGCCCTGCCTGCGTGAATATAACTGCCCCGCTACTGCGCGAGTTATAGCTAAATCCAAGGCCTTTTGTTCTATCGCATACAATACACACAAGGCGTACGAAGTACGCTTCCGCGTAGAGACGCTATAAAGCACATATAAATATTCTTTGTATGAGATATACTCGGCACTGCGGCGCTCAAAGTGAATCATATCACATCATATAGAATGATAATACAAAATATAATAAGTACCTGAAAACCAGCAGGGAAAGTGAGCGGACCGGAGCGCAGCGTGAGCTGGTCGTGGCCCTTCCACACGAACCCGTCGCGGTCCGACACGATGTTCACCGATATCGACTGTAAGAAAACAAATACTATTAAAATAACAATACTTGTAAAAGAAAGTATTATAACGCGGTCAGGAGCAGGTAAGAAAAATTAAAACATTTACGGCGCAGCGCAGACGACAGACTATCCGTGACGCACTTTTTAGTCTGTGGGAAATATAACCTATGCAATTATATGCAGTAAAGCACACGACGCGCAAAAAGTCCGCTTGTAATAGGCTTGATGACTAACATGTCACAC
Organism: Polyommatus icarus; assembly: GCA_937595015.1. Taxonomy (NCBI): domain Eukaryota; kingdom Metazoa; phylum Arthropoda; class Insecta; order Lepidoptera; family Lycaenidae; genus Polyommatus; species Polyommatus icarus. The sequence continues at coordinate 4,356,852 of OW569330.1, read as the reverse complement.
AGAGAAATCGGGTCGCTGCATATTTTGCGCTGACTCGGACTTAGTCTGGGAATAGGCATGATGATTATTTTTGTTTCTTATTGGTAATTGAAAGACCCTTAAAAAATAGAAACATCGCTGAAAGAATGACTCTGATAGCTTAAAAATTCACCAAGATATGACAATTCAAACATCTCATAAAAAAGACCCGCCCGAAACGCTCCATACAAAGTGCTGACGTCACTCTTTCGTAGTTTGTACGGATCGGGAGAGAACTTTGTTCGATGGGTATATTAAATATTGCGTTTATGAAAGTGGTTTCATAACAAAAGTTGCTTTTAATTGCGTAAGTTATCGAATTATGGTATACAAATATTAAAAAATTTAATTGAAAAAACATCGACTTGATTATCCAACTTTGAAGGCGCATAGCAGAAAAAAAAATACAAAAGCTATCGAGCTGAAATTTTGGGAATACTTATTTTTTACCGTGATTTATTTATTTTATTAACAAAATTTGCTAATCTTTGACCTTGTCATCATCTCTATTGCATAGATTCTATTTCCACAGACAAAAAGTTCGTCACGGATCGTCTGCGCTGCGCCTACGCGTTACTACTTGGGACTTTTACCCGAGTATGTACGCGCGTAATTGCTTGTAAAATTTTCATGCGCGAGTAAGAGACAAGTAGCGATGGGTCAATGGACGAATTTTCACCTGCTTCTTGATTGTATACTAGTGAATTATCTGCAATTACTTTTTGCTTTAATTGTGAACAAAAACTTTTCTGCATACCTTGACTTCAGCAGTACTTGGTGAATTCTTGAGACTTGCTACCACAATGTGTCCGGCTGCGCCACCGATAGTCAGCATCCCAGACAGAGGACACAGCAATACCTGAAAATATACTACTTTTTAGACAGTTCATCAATAGCAACAATATAAATAATTATCAGAAAAATTTATTGATATACCTATAAAAGCTATATTATGAGCAACGAATAACAAAACTACAGGAAACGTAACTCCCATACTTCAACCGTTTTAAATTTGGCTCCTTTTCGAACACTAAAATATGACAATTCAGATTCTCGCCAAGGTCGTTTCCCCGGTAACGTATCATAATATTGTGCGCTGGACGACGGCCTGCGCGGTTATTGTCACTGTCACAGTTATGAAACAAAGCCGTGGACAATAATTGTCAAAAGCGGATGGTATTATGCAGTATACACCAAACATATCTACTATCACGAAGAAAGGAATACATAATTATTATTTGAAAATCAAACAATTTCCTCTGATCCTTTAAGTCATCGATAATAATCTATACTAATATTATAATTGCGAAAGTATCTCTGTCTGTCTGTCTGTCTCGCTTTCACGCCAAAACTACCGAACCGATTGTAATGAAATTTTGTACACAGATAGTCTAAAGCCTGAGAAATGACATAGGCTACTTTTTAACTGGAAAAAATAGTTGTAAGGGGGTGAAAATGCGTGAATTTGTTCAAACCAAAAATTCATAATAGATGGCGCCGTACGTCTCCTACATCGCAATGACGCTTGCTCAAATGTCTTTCTATAAGTGGTGGTTTGACACCAATTTTGTTGACATCGCACGTAAACTGAAGTCCACGCGGACGAAGTCGCGTAGAAGTAATATATAATAATTTTGAACAAATCTTGTACGACTCGGACGAATTTAAAACTATCCAGAGCACCTATACAACACGTTTTCAGATTACAAAAATCTATGTGCTAAATTATTACAGAATTGAAATAAAAACTTACGGTGCAAATGCAGATTTTCGTAATCTCTTTCGGTCATTACTCATACAAAATATATCATGACTATTAAAGTGTATGCTACATTAACGAGTAATCTGGCTCGGCATCCAATTCGGTCTTACTAAACGAAGTACGAACGGCATTATAAAAATAAGATACTCCATACTGATGTCAGTCAGAACTCAGACCCTCGTTTATGAATTATGATTAAATTGTTACATCTTGCATAACACTGTCCATGGCGACTTTGTAAAAATTTTGTAATTATATAATGATTTGATTATTGCATTTTTACAATAACATGTAAACTTAATAAGACAAACACAAAGAGACCAGCTTAATTTTACGCAAATACCCTGGCATCTAACTTAAATAAACCATCTTTTTGGGCATGTTTTTGGGTCGGAAGAAATACAAGAACTTTACCTAAGCATAATTTATAAAAATTCACTTACTGATGAAACTTGAAAGGTTATTCCTGTATTAAAAGTCGTATCTGTATGACTTCTACACCATTTCACAGGGTATTTAGGCATTTTAACAACGAAAATGTTGTAAAAAGCTACGTAAAAAGTAAGTAAACAAATTGTAAAATGAGTTTGACAATAATAATCATGTCAACCTGGTTGAATGTCACTCGTGTATATATACACGAAAAATGTGTACCGAACACATGCATAAATGTGCATGTATTCGGGTCACATTTTGTAGCCTTTTGGTGCACTTTTTTTGACGGAGTTACTCTTCTTGTAGTTTAAAGTTCACTGATTATGAGTTAAAAACATGAAATATTTTGCAACAATGAACAAAATATACTACTGAATAGTTTACTAACCCTTTTGACTGCCAATCTTGGATCATCGCTGTATGGATCAAATGACCCAACCCGTCTGAAAGGAGGCCATTCTTCTTCTTCGTTTTGACTGTCGTTGTTTTCTCCTATTTCTTCTCCGCTGTAAATCGAAAAACAGTTTAAATACACTATTGGAAACATTAATGTTTTAAGGGAACTACTTTTTGTTGCAACAATCCACATTCTTAGTATTCGATACACCTTTAGATTTTTCATTGTTAGATACAACAAGATTTTAATCCTTCAATCGTGGATTCTTGGAAATCTATTGTTATTCTATTGTGTCTCGCTCACCGGTGAGCTTATGGGGCTTGATGGGTTAAGTAAGAATAATTCTTTTACAATATTCACGATTTTGTCTCGCTTCAATTCCCAAGCGGCCCAGGTGGGCCGCAATAACAATAGATAAGCTATTGTGTCTGGTTTTCCCACGATCGAAAGGTTAACAAGACTAATCTATAATCAACTTATGGTCCTAGCGTATGTATCTAGAATGTAATGGAGTCTATAGTATGTGTAATGTTTACCTCGGCGTCGATCGTTTCAGGCCACTTCGCAACATAGGAAGCAATAAGCAAAAGATGAGATCGATTAGCTAGTGCGTAGGGTTAGGTACTACATTATGTAGCTAGTAGCAACATAATACATGCAATACGATAGCGGCAATACATTGACGTCTTTGAACGGGTAACGATGCATCGAAACGATCCATTGTAATGAGCTGTTTGAACACCGACAACCGCGGAAAAACGATCTCACGCGGCAAAGTTTAATTTATTACGATCTTAAATATTTACATAGCAGAATCTTATTTATGTCGTTCTAATGTTATTTTCAAGAAGATATAAAAAGAGATAACAGAAATAAGTCAACCGCTAAGTAAATATAATTGGTAAGTAAGGTTAATATTTGAGAACACCAATTGAGACTTAGTATAAAAGACTTTATATTTTTGTGCCAATAAAAAATCCACTTTCTTGCCAGCTGTGCATACATTATTTATCAAAATAGAACTATACCAAACCCGAAGAAAATATTTTTAACTGACCCATGTAGAAAGGAGATGTTTAGGAAGCAATACATTATAGACCAAGCAAATGTTATATAATATATAACAACATATACATTATACATACCTAAAGAGATGTGCCGTTGTATATTTGTATAGTGGTGTCATGACAACGCCTGTTACGTCCCAAAATCGGACGGAGCCATCTTCGTGTCCTGTTAGTAGAATCTGTTTAGGCTCGGCCTCTGTGGACTCCACTATACCACCAGAGATTGGCCACTGGCCCTCCGAATAGATGTTTTCTGTCTGTTGCTTGCCTGTAAACGAGAAGTTAAAATTAGTAATTAAAATTAGTAAACTATAAACTTTAGCGTCAGGATGCAATTTGAGCGAATAAGCTTTGCTCTGGCTCTAATGCTTTGTTTTTCTATCAGAAAGCAGTTCAGTACACAGATACAAATAAGAATTTTTAAAACAGATTGGCACGACCACCACATTTTTTGTTTCAACTAAATTGTAGGCCAGATATCGCTGTCTCGCTCTTACCGGCCGCTACTATGGAGTCCAGCACGCTGTCGGCGACGGGACTGCCTTCTGATTGGCCCACATATTATGTGAAACAAGAGATATCGCTGTCTCGCCCTTACCGGCCGCTACTGTGGAGTCCAGCACGCTGTCGGCGACAGGGCCGGCGAGGTGGGCGGTGGTGACGGCGGACGCATGCACCCAGTCACCACTTGATTGGAGTCCAGCACGCTGTCGGCGACGGGACTGCCTTCTGATTGGCCCACATATTATGTGAAACAAGAGATATCGCTGTCTCGCTCTTACCGGCCGCTACTATGGAGTCCAGCACGCTGTCGGCGACGGGGCCGGCGAGGTGGGCGGTGGTGACGACGGACGCGTGTACGGGCAGCAAGTACAACCGTCACCGCCTTCTGATTGGCCCACATATGTGAAACAAGAGATATCGCTGTCTCGCTCTTACCGGCCGCTACTATGGAGTCCAGCACGCTGTCGGCGACTGGGCCGGCGAGGTGGGCGGTGGTTACGGCGGACGCATGCACCGGGAGTAAATACGGCAGCCGCAGCGGCCGCCAATTGGCGTCGCAGAGATCGATCGCGACTAGCTCTTCTTCGGCAAGTACAACCTGAAAACATTGCACGACTTGCTTAGGCCCGGTTGTGTAGATCAGGGTTGGTAACGTTAAAGTTACCTAGGATCATGTATCTTTCATAAATACAGTGGTCAGTGGTAAAAATAGAGCAATGTAAGCTACAGTACTCTATTTCATTACGGGGCGTTGTTCTCTAGTATGTACAGTGCTCCCCAAAGTGATAATGCGTATAGAAATTTTCGTCATTGTTCGGCAACGATCGTTTTTCCCGAGCGTCGGAAGACGATGCCACAAAACCTTTTATTGCCCATGTCCAAATCATGTCATGCCATGGCAATGCCAACTGTTTACGACTTGACCGTAACCAATTAATATTTATGCAACTTGTTGGTAGCGTTGCCATGGCATGACATGATTTGGACATGCGCAATAAAAGGTTTTGAGGCGCTTGCGCCAAAAATAGAGACAATTGACGGACCGGCGACAGCCACCGAGTACCGAGTACCGACTATAATATGATATTAATACTTCTATTTCTTTCGAATAAGGTGCAAAATGCAAAGCATTGTTTGGGGCTCTTACGTCGTGATTACGACAATTAGCGAAGATTTTCATGCGCATTATTTAATTTGGGAGTACTGTAATAGTCTTTGTACGAAGTTAGTGTTTTACATTATTGTTAGTGCTAAATGGCTGCGTGTACACTCACCAGCGCAGCGGCGACTTGGTTGACGGTCTGCAGCTGTATCTGCGCCGGCGTGACGGGCCGCTCCTCCTGCAGCGGCGTGCCGTCCGGCGGCACCGGCGTCGTCGTGAACATGTCTATCACCTGTGTACACGATAATATAATTTTAACGAAAAAAAACGACTTGAAACAGTATTTACTTACCATGGGACCAGCTCTGAAATATACTCTTTCCAACGAAAAAAGAATCATCAAAATTGGTCCATAAACGACGATATTATAAGGAATCAAACAAAAAAAGCATGCATGCGGTCGGTCTTTGAAGTAAGATTATTTTTTACAGTTACTGCAAATTTAATGATATCTTAACTTTCATTTCATAAAAAGTTTCACAGAAAGTATAGAGAATGAGTCAAAATTTCCATTAAATTATTAATAGTATCCCTGTGTGAAGCGTTTTGATAGAAGTTGTAATAGTGGGGTAGGTGTAGTCTTCAACTACCAGCTAGGATTATTATGAAGTTAAAATTCTTACCCGGCTGGTGAAATCGAAAGCCACATGTCTGTCGCCCTGCTGCACCGTCACTGTGTATTTGTCCGAATATGAGGCTCTTGGCATACCACCTGAAATAAAAAAAATATTCAGGTCATTCTTCAAATTTCAATTTTGTAGATATTATGCTACCGACTCATATCAACGTTTACGTGAGTGACACATATTAAAGCAATCTCACGCATACATTGTACCGCATCTAAAAATGCTTTAAGACCGGGCTGCCAAAAATATCAAAACACGCTAGCCCCGCCTACATACCCCGCTATCCTCCAATCGTGTTATAATGATTCCATGAATCGTGCCCGCATGAATTGTACTTTGAGCCGCAGCAAGTAGTGAACAATATCGCGTAACAAGGGTTCCCGCATTATAGCACGAAAGTAATGGTCGTAAGTCCCAAAACAGTTTTTTGATGATTACTTAAAAACTAAATACAATACTAATATTTCCTTTAGCTATGATTTTACAAAGTGTATGATTGTAGTAGTGCAAGTTATTTAATGATAGTAACTGAATAAGTGTAACAGATATTTGTTGAAAAGCCCAGAAATATTCATAATTTCGAAAAATAAAACTATCGAGTCAAAATAGCATAAAATAATATCAGATAAATATACAATGATTAAGTAAATCTCAATTTCATTTAAGTCAATCATCTTCCGGGATCGTAATACTTATTAGAAAACACAGCAAAATTTGACAGCTCGCTCTTAAAGTTTAAATTATGTTTGAGTAAAAGCATGCGTTAAAATCTTTAATATAATTCTATGTCACTCGCACAAATTGCTCTCTCGTTTCTGCTGACATCTAACAAAACATCTATTTGCTCTGCGACCGGACTACAGTATGTCAACAACTCACCAGCATATATCGTGATCTCCTCGCCGTTCATGCTGGTCCGCGTGAGGATCTTGGTGATGGCCTTGCACGGGTAGGGGCCGTACGGCGTGATGGGCTCCTTGAGGGGCCGCTCGCTCGCCGCGCCCGCCACCTCCCACGTCACGTACGACCCGTCGTTGTGGGACGACGTGAAGTGCTCCCCTGGAACAGAATTAAGTCAAGTTTAATCTAAATTAAACTTGGAACTCTATGGAAATGAGAGACGGTGGAAATGTACCATCGAAGAAATTTTATAGGCAGTTGACTGATCTACGTCATTTGATCGAGTAATTTGTCGGCTAGATTTAACATAACGCGGCCAAATTACGTAGGTCTGCAATCTGCCTACGAATCAACTTCTCCGATAGTACGTAAACTACGTAATAATAGCAGGAACGCAACAATATCCGAATTGAACGAAAGGTATTAACAGTTGAACAGTAATCACTAATCATATACCTACCAAGGATTTTTTTTATTAAATAAGGGGGCAAACGAGCAAACGGGTCACCTGATGGTAAGCAACTACCGTCGCCCATGGACACTCGCAACACCTGCGGGCCGATTCTGTATCGTACATTTGTGAGTTAATAACTGAGTTAGTAACGAAACCGAGGAGTGAGTAACGGAAAGTGCCACTTTTTAACCGACTTCCAAAAAACGAGGAGGTTATATGTTCAGCTGTGGATATTTTTTTTTATTTTTTTATTTTTTTTTTTTTTTTGTATGTTCAACGATTACTCCGCCGTTTGTGAACCGATTTTCGAAATTTTTGTTTTGTTGTATTAGGTTTCACTCCAATTTGGTCCCATTTTCACAAAGGTGGTGACCTGATGATGGGATCCATGAGTAATCGAGGGAACTCCTCGAAATTTATATGGAAACATATGGTGATTTTGGTTTTATGTGAAGTGTACTAAGAATACGCTACCAAAAAGTCAAATATTGGGTCAAGGTATACCATGGTTTCGATGATGCTGAGAGAACTCCTGATTCCTTATAGATACACGTTTGGGAGTTTCGGCGTTGTTTTAAGAACAGAAAGCATAAACTACTATGCAATTCATATTCATCATCATAATCATCATCATCATCATCGTCATCATCATCATTACCACGTCGTGTTAAGGCCACGAATGTCTTATGGCACAGAATAGATAATAGTACAAGGCATAGGTATGGATATACTAATAATAATAATGATGTACTGTATAACAATTAACAACACCTGTTTGTTTTTAATACACGGCGGTCGGCGTCGGTCGCCGCCCAGCGCCGCCGCGCGAAGACAGAATATCGAATACTTTACTAACTACTTTAAAATATACAGATCGAATACTTTACTACTTTATAAAATTTTAATAGACAAATAGAATTAAAATAAAGTTATTTTAAAAAGAGCATTTAAACAAAACAAAGTCATTAAGTGTCTTTTTAATTAGTTATACTTATTAATCGATAGATGGTGCACTAAGTACCTATCGATTTGAATTCTTGATAACAAGAACAGCTGTCAATAATTATGATAATATTAAATATTATGCTACGCTACATCCTATGCAAGTTTGTACAATTTTTTATCTGATAGATCCTTCGATCGTGGAAAAACGAGACACAATAGCCTTTCTATTGTTATCGCAATCGCCGGTGACCGCTTCGGGCTTGAAATTTTAAAATTGTTAAATTACTTAGCACAATATGTTCACTTCACTGATAATATTATATTATTTTGTGAGTGTGAGTTGTGACTCTTAACAAATTGTAATAAGATACGTAAAATATACGCGAAGATTTATCTACTAGTGTAACTAAAAAGAGTGAAATTATTATTATTTTTAACAAAAAATTAAAACCGACTTCCAAGGTAAAAACAATAATAACATTAATGTGAACTAAAAAGTATTAAATAATTTTTACTATCTAATAGTGCCTTTTTCCGAATTCGGCTAAACCTCAACTATTTCTGTACTCAATCTTCATAATTTTGAAGTCGGTGCCAGTTCCAAAAATTTTAAATATACTGTCAGAGGACTGAAGATTCAGCTATCTGGTACCGACTTCAAAATAATGAAGATTGAGTACAGAAATAGTTGAGGTTTAGCCGAATTCGGAAAAAGGCACTATTAGATAGTAAAAATTATTTAATACTTTTTAGTTCACATTAATGTTATTATTGTTTTTACCTTGGAAGTCGGTTTTAATTTTTTGTTAAAAATAATAATAATTGTATATTCACTTACATACAAAAGTGAGACTTTCGGTTGCTCACTCCTCCGTTTCGTTACTAACTCAGTGATTAACTCACAAATGTACGATACAGAATCGGCCCGCAGAAGAGCTGCAGGTGCGTTGCCGGCCTTTTAAGAGGGAATACGCTCTTTTCTTGAAGGTTTGCAGGTCGTATAGGTCCGGAAATACTGCTGGTGACAGTTCGTTCCAGAGTTTTACAGTGCGCGGCAGAAAGTTACGCGAAAAACGCACTGTGGAAGACTGCCACTCATCAAGGTGATGAGGATGGTATGTTTTTCGCGTGGGACGATGGCGAAAAGTTGCCCAGCAGGCGAAAGGATATGCTCCAGGTGGGGCGAAACGCGCGTTAAAACTGCATGGCGGTAAGAAGCCTTGTACGATATTTCCACAAAATTTTTAAGATGATAATTGTTTACCACCCATGATATTGTACCACCTATGCTGACACTTATTTTTTTGGTTGTACTTATGCAAAATCTGTAAGTTATACTACTTTTGTGGGATATAGCTACCAACAACAATTTATTACATTGAGTGACATACCGTCATCATTCCAGCACAAGCTCTCCAACTGCTGGTTGGAGACAAAGGTGTGTGTGGGCGCTGCAGCCGTTCTGTCCCACAACACCACCAAACCGCGGTTGTATCCAACTAGCAGGCGGTGCGGGGCTTTGGGGTGCTCGCACACCGCTTCTACCGCGCCAGGGTTGACTTTGAAGTCTTCTGGGCAGCTGGAATATTGCAAGTAATTCATTATCAAACAGTATATTACGATAATTTTATGCTAAAATATATTGATGATATTATGCAAGTAATTAGAAAATAAATATGTCAAAATATTTTAGGCAAACGAGTGGAAAAAGATTGGAAGCAAATCCTTGGTACGTGCGAAGTCGCATCAAAGCGTTGTGTAGTCGTAGCGTTCCAATACGCTCTGTCGTTTTACACAAATATTTTTGAGTATCATATTATTGTATTCAGAAAAGAGTAGATAGATTGTTGATAATTAGTTGCAATTTACTGAGATCGTATTAATAATCTGATGCTCTGTGAAAATAAAATCTTGTGTAAGTTATAAGCTTTGATTAGCTTTAGCTATATTTGATTTATTTACATTGCATTCAATATATATTTTATTAATACTTCGATCGGAGGTTGTAGGAATTCCCATTGTATTCTTTTGTTGTCGCGATCACCGGTGCTCGCGCAGGGCCTGAAGGATTAATAATAGTACAAGTACAATTCTAATATCTATTTGCACCAGCCAGAGTTGAAGTTAAGATTAGACAATAATCTTTAGGTTTATGAAAGAGAGTAATCAATAACCCAGCCTAGCATTCATAAAAAGATAATCATAACTCACTTCTGCATAACCACATCCTGGTATATGACATCCTCGCTGACGGTGAGCGTATTAGCGTCTATGGTGTATATATTCCCTCCCTCTGTGCCCAGCAATATGTTCTTGCCCGAAGCCTCCACGCATATCGACGATATCCGCTTGTTCTTGCCCTCGAAGGCGTGTGATTTGAGCTCTATGAGGGATTTCTCGTTTAACTCCCATAAATGGAGACTGTTGTCGTCGCAAAGAGATATTAACCGGCCAGTACCTGGAATGAAATAGATACATTTTAGGCATTTTCTTTGAGCCCTTTAATACCTCTATTATATCTGCGTCGACTATTTTTTGAGCTCTTTCAAAATTGAGCCAGTCATTTCTTTTTATATCATGATAGTGCAGATCTGTAAGCAAAAGAAACGCTAGACTAATAAATCTATTATTATTTAGTTAGTTGGTTGTTAAATAAATCAACAATCGTAAATAATATTACTAACTTATAATTGGATTCTAGATTAGTGCATTTTTATTATTTTTAGATTTAATGCATTTTTTTTTTCATATTATAATATTTATCCATATTATCATGACAATGTGAAACATAAAATATAATAAACATTATTAGTTTTAAGTAACGCATTTAATAAAAATAGTTTTTTTTTTTATCACAAGCATACAGATAAAGCACGATAACGAGCGTTGTACGATAACGAGCGTTTTCACAAAATGTTGTACCTGGCCAGATTTGAGGACGGTTTTTTAAAGTGTGATATTTTTTGGATTATATGTGGTAATAATGTTCTGTGTGCAATTAACTATCATTTTATATGAAAAACACTTTAAAATACTTCTTAATTACGAAAATATTGAAGAAAATATGAGAGATAGTCACAAAAGGCTTGTCAATTATGTTACCACATTTTATATAGTATTTTAGCAGTAAGTTAAGAAATAAATGACTGAATTTATTAATTTTAACGGCTATTTTTTAAAAAACATAAAAGAAAATTCAACAAGTATTCCTTTTTTTCCAAAACCCTGATTTAATGTCAGTTTTGTTACCAAGTATCTTGAGCCATCATATTTTTTTATTTGTTTCTTGCATTCCCTTAAGAATTGGCTTTAAATTTATTTATTTAGCAAAGTTAAATATTTTATTAATATTTAAAACCCTCAAAACCTCAATATTTCTGCACAAATAACAAATATAATGGATTGATTGAGAAAAGGGTAACATAACTGACAGTAACATAATCATAAAGGTAAATTTACATGGGTGGAGTTATAGGTGTGAAGATGGGTGGATAAGAAAATGTCAAGACTAATGATAGCACCAAGATACAACATATACATTTTTAAAATCAAATTATAATATTCTAGAGATCGAATCTGAAACCTAGACGAAAGTCAAAGAAAAATCGCATCGTATGATCATCATCAACTGACACATAAATCAAGCTACAGTACCCGGCGATAAATATTGCACATCGACCTTTGGAAAGTGACAGTCGGCTAATTTCGGTTTTGTAGAGCGTTATCTCTTACGCACGAAATACAAAAAGTCCGGTATATATTAGGAGCTGTTAAAACAATTATGGTTTGCTTCTTTTGACAATTTTATTATTCTTTGTATAAAATACACCAAATTTTCTATAAGTTATGGCTTTAGGTTCGGGGAAAATAAAATAAAAAAGGGTGTTCAAATTATGTTTACGTATTTAAAATTCGTTTGGAAAATTACAGCTGTAGCAAATTTAGGGGTGTTAACAACTCTAGATATATATTTTGAACTGGATGCGACTGCACTCTATTGAATTTGAACAACGACTGACATAATGTCAAATAGGTGTGTGCTACAAAGATAACGCTCTATGAAACCGAAATTAGCCGAATGTCTCTTTCCAAAGGTCGATGTGCAATATTTATTGCCGGGTACTGTAATTTGTTGCCATTTCACAAAGAAAATATCCCATATTTGATTATTTTCTCTCAGATTTTTGGTAATATACTTAACATGTCAGGCATATTCAAAATCTGGGGACCGAATTGAAATCGGATTTGTAAATTTATTTGAATGGTAAAAAAGACTTAATTTGCATATTCCAAGTAAGTAAATTCTTGGCATAATAAAAAATATAATATATTTGAAGCTGTATAAACCAATTACGTTATTATTATTTTTAACAAAAAATTAAAACCGACTTCCAAGGTAAAAACAATAATAACATTAATGTGAACTAAAAAGTATTAAATAATTTTTACTATCTAATAGTGCCTTTTTCCGAATTCGGCTAAACCTCAACTATTTCTGTACTCAATCTTCATTATTTTGAAGTCGGTACCAGATAGCTGAATCTTCAGTCCTCTGACAGTATATTTAAAATTTTTGGAACTGGCACCGACTTCAAAATTATGAAGATTGAGTACAGAAATAGTTGAGGTTTAGCCGAATTCGGAAAAAGGCACTATTAGATAGTAAAAATTATTTAATACTTTTTAGTTCACATTAATGTTATTATTGTTTTTACCTTGGAAGTCGGTTTTAATTTTTTGTTAAAAATAATAATAATTTCACTCTTTTTAGTTACACTAGTAGATAAATCTTCGCGTATATTTTACGTATCTTATTACAATTTGTTAAGAGTCACAACTCACACTCACAAAATAATATAATATTATCAGTGAAGTGAACATATTGTGCTAAGTAATTTAACAATTTTAAAATTTCAAGCCCGAAGCGGTCACCGGCGATTGCGATAACAATAGAAAGGCTATTGTGTCTCGTTTTTCCACGATCGAAGGATCTATCAGATAAAAAATTGTACAAACTTGCATAGGATGTAGCGTAGCATAATATTTAATATTATCATAATTATTGACAGCTGTTCTTGTTATCAAGAATTCAAATCGATAGGTACTTAGTGCACCATCTATCGATTAATAAGTATAACTAATTAAAAAGACACTTAATGACTTTGTTTTGTTTAAATGCTCTTTTTAAAATAACTTTATTTTAATTCTATTTGTCTATTAAAATTTTATAAAGTAGTAAAGTATTCGATCTGTATATTATAAAGTAGTTAGTAAAGTATTCGATATTCTGTCTTCGCGCGGCGGCGCTGGGCGGCGACCGACGCCGACCGCCGTGTATTAAAAACAAACAGGTGTTGTTAATTGTTATACAGTACATCATTATTATTATTAGTATATCCATACCTATGCCTTGTACTATTATCTATTCTGTGCCATAAGACATTCGTGGCCTTAACACGACGTGGTAATGATGATGATGACGATGATGATGATGATGATTATGATGATGAATATGAATTGCATAGTAGTTTATGCTTTCTGTTCTTAAAACAACGCCGAAACTCCCAAACGTGTATCTATAAGGAATCAGGAGTTCTCTCAGCATCATCGAAACCATGGTATACCTTGACCCAATATTTGACTTTTTGGTAGCGTATTCTTAGTACACTTCACATAAAACCAAAATCACCATATGTTTCCATATAAATTTCGAGGAGTTCCCTCGATTACTCATGGATCCCATCATCAGGTCACCACCTTTGTGAAAATGGGACCAAATTGGAGTGAAACCTAATACAACAAAACAAAAATTTCGAAAATCGGTTCACAAACGGCGGAGTAATCGTTGAACATACAAAAAAAAAAAAAAAAAAAAAAAAAAAAAATATCCACAGCTGAACATATAACCTCCTCGTTTTTTGGAAGTCGAAATAATGAGGTCCCTCAGAAGTATTTTGGTGCAAATGCAGTATATATTCATAAATTTACGAAATACTTTAATATATAGTTGAATATTAATATCACATAATTACCCAGAAGAGTATAAAATTCCGGACAATAAATATTAGTAGCTTAAATCAATGTCTAAAGTCTGGGGACACACCAAATCAAGGGGGTACAACATTTTGTGAAAATGCTCTAACATGGCGCGCCCCTCCAAATTACTGTTCCAATGTGTGTAGTCACATCCTTATGAAAGAGTTTGTATGTAGTAAGTGTTCAACCAATGAACCAGTACTCGTAATATTTCACTGATGTCACGTCTTATTACCAAGATTTGTTGGTCAACTAATCATAACTAGGCGACCGCGCAAGACAACGCACACCAAGCGTTTTGACAACGCACTTCAAACGTTTGGAATTTTGGAGGGGCGCGCCATGTTATCGTAGTAATTTATCTCTACCACAAAAGGCCATAGAACTTCATAGAAATCGATTCGTTTACAAGGCCGTGTAGTACATACTACATTAACAGCGATTTAAATATTCTACCGAGAAATATACAGGGAAACTTAAAAGAACGCTATTCATATTATATTTATATAGCATGATTCATTCACATAGTTGCGTATTTTGCAAAATATATTTTGTATTTATAATGCAAAACTAAACTTCATTAACGTCAATATAATTCGGTGGCAAGATGAGAGGTCCAAAAATTAGTTATTTGTCGATAAGGACGGATATTGTTGGCAGATTTGGCCAATTTGTCACTATTGACCCTTTTTTGGAGTGCTTATTTAATTATTTTACATCAAAATATTATAAATGTTTCTACCCCTAGTTTGCTTATTTGGTTTACTAAAGTAGAGATAGGCCCTGCTTTAGTAAACCAAATAGTGTACACTGTACAGGCTCATACGCTTCTATGAGTTTCTGTCTATGGTTCGATGCCCAAGATCTTTCTGTAGCGCTAGCACGGCGACCAGCGGAAATGCGAAAGTATGGACAAACTGTGGAAATAAACCTAAGGTGCCGTTCCGATCTTTACCGCGGCTAATCGCGGCCGACAAAAATTTAATTAAAATGCCACTTTATGACAGACTATAGTATATTATGTCAAAACGTAGGATATTATTTCAATTTTTAGGACTATAGTCTGTCAAAAAGTGGCATTTTAATTGAATTTTTCGGAATTAAAAAAAGATCGGAACGGCTACTTAAGTTTATCTCCACAGTTTGTAACTATAGTCTGTCATTAAGTGGCATTTTAATTGAATTTTTCGGAACGAAAAAAGATCGGAACGGCACCTTAGGTTTATTTCCACAGTTTGTCCATACTTTCGCATTTCCGCTGGTCGCCGTGCTAGCGCTACAGATATGTCTACGATCGAACTAACACATCTATGAATCTGCCTGTTTGTCTACAACTCTACACTCACCGGGTATGAAGTGTATCTGTGTGACGGCGGCCTCTATAGTGGTGTGCTGCCCGTACAGCCCGACGCCGGGCGGCCTCTATCGTGTTGTGCTGCCCGTACAGCTCGACGCCGGGGCGGCCGTACACCTTGAGCGCGCCCCTCGCGGTGCCCACCGCCGCCAGCCGAAGCAGCGGGTCCCAGGCGAGAGCGGTCGCGCGGTGCGGGAACCCGTGTTGACTGTCTGTGTGTGCTATGTGTACACTCACCGGGTATGAAGTGTATCTGTGTGACGGCGGCCTCTATCGTGGTGTGCTGCCCGTACAGCTCGACGCCGGGGCGGCCGTACACCTTGAGCGCGCCCGTCGCGGTGCCCACCGCCGCCAGCCGAAGCAGCGGGTCCCAGGCAAGAGCGGACGCGCGGTGCGGGAACCCGTGTTGGACTGTCTGTGAACAAGAGTGAAATGTTAATGAATGATGACTCTGAAGTTATAAACTTAGGTTTCTCGAGAACTTAGCACGGGGCCAAAAAAGGTACCCGGGGGTGCTCGAAGACTTGATGGGCATAAGAAATAAGTAGGATTACTAGGAGTACAAAGAGTACTTATTTATCAAATTACACTTTCAGGAATGGGCTTTAAAATATGAAATTATAATTTTTTAAGAAACATTTTCTTAGTATGTAAGTAGCTCATTTATTTATTTGTTGTGTTTTTAACTGACTCTCCATCATTCCGCAACGTATCTATTTTATAGGTTCCTTATACAATGCTCATACATATAGTTATGTCGTGTCAAATATTTTAATTGTATGATAAGAAAACCCCACTTCAGCAATATATGAAACACGTGGTAAACCGCCACGTCCATAGGATCTATACGGACGGCAGCAGGATTGAGGGCCGAGTTGGGGCCGCACTCTCTGTATGGAAGGGTGAGGCCGAGACGAAGGCCGTCAAGCTTGCTTTGTCGCCGTATTGCACCGTCTACCAAGCCGAACTTCTAGCGCTCCAAAGAGCTGTAACTATTGCCTGCGAGAGTGGAGAGGTGAAGGTCGGTATCCTGAGCGACTCCAGGTCGGCTCTTCAGGCGGTCACCCTTAGTTCTCCTCATCCCCTAGCTGTGCAAACAAGGGCGTCTCTCCGAAAAGCTGCATTGCAGAGGCGGGAGATTTCCTTGTTTTGGATAAAGGCGCACGCTGGGTTGAGGGGGAATGAGAGAGTTGACGAGTTAGCCAAGGAAGCCGCCCTGGGATTGAGAAGGAAACCCGACTACGATCTGTGTCCTGTTTCATTCGTCAAGCGTATTTTAAGAGAGGATACGATTGAGGAATGGGACAGGAGATATGAGGTAGGAGGGACGGCCGGAGTCACGAAGCTCTTTTTCCCAAGCGCTGCTGCTGCATATAAAATAGTCAAAAAGATAGACATTACACCTTACACCACGCAGATACTGACCGGCCACGGCGGATTCGCCTTCTACTTGCACAGATTCAAGCTGAAGGAGGATCCGTCCTGTCTGTGTCAGCCCGGAGTCGAGGAGACGGTTCCTCACCTGCTATTCGAGTGTCCAATTTTTGCTAGCAATAGATACGATATTGAACAAAAGTTGGGCACATCGATGACAGGTGAGAATCTGCCATCCATCCTGGGGGGGAAAAAGCGGGACATCTTCCTAGCTTTTTGCAGGAAGATCGTGGGTGTAGTTTATAAGAGAAATAGCAATATTATAATCTGTGATACTAATTAGGTTCTATTGATAGCTGTGATATTAGGATAGTTTTTGTATTGTGCCGCTGTTTTGAGTTTTTTTTTTTTCTTATACTATTTATATTGTATTTAATTTTAGAATTATTATTATTTTTTTTGTAATTATAAATTTAAAAATGTGAAAAAACAAGCCCTGATAATGTTAGGGGGAGGATTTTGGAATTAAAAAAAAAAAAAAAAAAAAATATATGAAACACAATACGGCTTCCTCATGCAGAGCGAAAGTACAAGTGACTCAGTGCACCATCCTCCTACGACACTAGAATAACAATTAAGAGTTTTCCGTTGCTTCCTACGCGCAGAAACTCCTTTATCCTGCTGGGACTGTATATTTTTCTGTTATGAAAACCATCCTAGGTAATTCCCCGGGATTCAAAGTATTTCCATACCTCAATTAATTCTTCGATCGCGGATTCTCGGAAATCTATTGTTATTCTATTGTTGTCGCGGTCACCGGTGTCCTTATGGGGCTTGATAGGTTAAATTGGATAAGGAGCTTAGGTGTAAAGGAGAGTAACAGAGACACATTTTCGCATTATGGGCCAAGATGCCCGATTTGAATAAATAAATAAAAATAAATTTATAAATTTTGGAACAGTTGAGAAGAATAAACGTGGGCACCGACCACACAAAACGTGAGTCATCTAAGCCATTGAACATTTTTTCTGCTTTTAGGCTTTGAGAAGTGATAACCAAAGTTTTTTGCAGACGTACGGTATCAGAATTTTAAGAGCAGTTTGCAGAAAAGTAGACCTTCAACTTTCAAGCTGCTAACTATTCTATTTGACTAAAAATGTTCTTAACCGGTGGTCCCTGGAGGCATTCCAAGTGGTCCGCGAAGCCATCGTAATAAATTGTGAGAATTCAGAAGATAGCAAAGAGTATGCGGTCATAAAAGTCACATTAAATTAAAATCTGAAACTTTTAGATTTCTGCCAAATAAAAAAATGAGGGCTAAAAATTAGTACTTAATCTTATCTATATACTAGCGGTCCCGGCAAACGTTGCTTTGCCATAATATAAAGTATTTCGCCCATATTATTTTATTGAAGTGACTAAATAATGTATGTCGCCATGGCAACGTCGATTGCTATCCCATCGCACAATGGTCGCCGTCAGTCTCAGGTTGTAATTATTTACTATTATTTACTCAACAAATGCACTTATCAATATATAAAGTACCGAGTAGCCGATTCTCAGACCTACTGAATATGCATAATTGTTATAGGTAAAAATCAGTAAAGCCGTTTCGGAGGAGTTCGTGGACTAACATTGTGACACGAGAATTTTATATATAAGACTAGCTGTCCCGGCAAATGTTGCTTTGCTATAATATTATAAAGTATTTTGCCCATATTATTTTATTGAAATGACTAAATAAGTATGTCACCATGGCAACGTCGATCGCTATCTCGTCGCACAAACAATGGTCTAGTTATTATATATTGTAGTGTTATATAGCTAGTTATTATTAAATTGTGCTAGTATTATTTATCAAACAGCCCTTAATTTAGGTAAACCAACTGGGTGGTCCCTGGCAAGACAAACATTTGGTATAATGGTCCCTCCTGACTAAAAGGCTAAGAACCACTGCTATAGAGGTAGAGTATACAGTATACACTTAGTCCTCACTCTTCAGCGTTAAATGTTAATATCTGTATTATGTATCTTCCCTATTTACACTTTATTATCAACATGCGATATACATCTCAATTAAAGTTATTTTTACACTTAAGTATGTGTGATTCGCAAAAATAAATTGTATAAATCAAAGAAAAACTTTTTATCGTCACGTTGGATTGGGGCCAATAATATATTTTCAATTTTCAAGAAACATGAGTTTCATTCTCCATTATATTATGAAGAATCTAAACTATACTATACAGTATACGTACTACAAAGAGTATTCTGCCCATATACTGTCAGATAAATTATTATGCTGATTGGCTGATCGACGTGTAAATTGGTCGGGTTATGTTAGGCCAAGCTTAAAATCAAGTATTTGTGTATCATCCCATAAAAAAAATATGTATAAAGTTATAAATGCAGTCATGTTCTTTAGATCATTTGGAACAAGACTTCATTCATAATCATAAATCAACACAAACTTTTTTGTGTGCGACTATTAAGCCATCTGTCCTCGAACACAGTAATACCTGGTAATACTATCATAGAATTCATAGATATAATGTTACCGAGTTTTGAAATCTGTATGTATCTAATGATGGATCTACTTTAGTTTTTACTAGATGACGTCCGCAACTCTGTTGCTCCAAAATTAGTTGATGGCGCGGAAACCTTTATCCAGGATAAAAAGTATCCTATGTCCTTTCCCCGGACTCAAAGTATCTCCAAACCAAATTTCAGCAGAATCGGTTCAGTGCTTTGGCCGGGAAGACCTGGTAACAGACACATAGACAGACATACTTTTGCATTCGTATAATATATTAGTATGGATAGTCATCCATACTAATATATTATACGTTCTTTGACTACATTTTTAAATTTATTAATGGAAAGATTTTGAACGTTTTCTGGGATTTTATTGTAAAGGCGTACACATTGACCTTTAAAAGATTTACTAACTTTACTAAGTCTGATTACCGGTATTTCTAGTTTGTACTTATTTCTAGTGTTTCTTCCGTGAACGTCACTTTTGGTTCTAAATTTACTAAGATTCTTTCTAACATATAAAACATTATCCAAAATGTATTGAGAAGCAACAGTTAGAATACCAATTTCTTTAAACTTTTCTCTCAGAGATTCAAAAGCTGACATTTTATAAATTGAACGTATAGCTCGCTTCTGCAGCACAAAAATCGTATTAATGTCGGCAGCGTTTCCCCATAAGAGGATGCCATACGACATTCTACTATGAAAATAACTGAAATAAACTAGTCTTGCTGTGTCTTCGTCAGCAATTTCCCGTATTTTTCTGACTGCGTATGCTGCAGAACTGAGCCTATCTGCAAGATTAGCAATATGAGGACCCCACTGTAGTTTACTATCTAGTGTAATGCCTAAGAATACAGTGGAGTCCACCAAATAAAAAAAATAAATAAATATGCAGTCGCATAATATTAATTTAGCAACAGCTAATTACAGCTGTAGATGACGACGTGTGACGATGAATCACACAAACAAGACAGTGACAGTGTTTTCTGTAAGGCGAACCGTGTGAACGCGTATAGGTATCATACAATAACGTATTGCGTAAAATAGTATTATGTATCACCCGAGACATGCGTGCTGCAAAATCTATTTTGTCTTTAGGTTTTTTGCATTGAATAGGCTGAAAAACCGACTAGATGGTGTAGATTACGGAGTAGCGGGTAGAGTACATATTTTTGCGGCAAAATCCTTAAGGATATCATTTTGCGCGGTCGGAAAGCATGTTCTGTTACCAAATTTTTTAATTAGCTTTTAGTTGTGTCAGGGGGTTCGTACGTTTATCCTAGTCTACTACTTATATAGCTCAGAGAGCCATTTTATTTAAGACTCTCTTACCGCTGCACTCCTCTGAGTGCAGCCGTCTGTAATATGCATATTTTTAAATTATTAAATGTCCGTACATTTAATGATTTCAAAATATGCATTTAATTACAGTTAAGTAATTAATATTCGTCTCGTGCGGCAGTTTAACCTTTGTACTTATAAAGAAACTCTCGATGACCAAAATTATTGGGTTAAACAGATTCACACTAGAATCAATAAAACACTTAGGTAATCTCTACGGTAATCTATAAGATTCCCACTTCCTTTAGGTCACCTACAATCAAATCATCAATGTCATTTGCTTTGCATTTGGTTGCGAAAGTTTGTATGTTTAATGTTTATGTTTTGATCTCCAACGCGGTATAATGTTTTTATCTTTAGCCCGCGATCTCGGTAAATATTTTATCAACTAAGGCCGGGCTTATTTTAAACATCCAGAGGAGTTATCTATGCTGTCAGCGGTAGGGCTGTCTCTCCATCTAAAAAACTCGAAAACTGATATCAAAAACGAATGCTACTGAATTCGTATATTATGAAGTTTTTAAGAAAGTTGTCATGATAGAGGAAAAATATTGTTTAAATGTATTGCTGGAAAATAAATTGATGTAAGATAAAAACATTGCGAATCAAAAATACTGCAATTTGCAAGAAATTTCAATAAAGCAGGTTTAAATTAAAAAAAAAATACAATACTTTATTAACATAATGATTTTTTACTTCACGTAAAAAAATTTAATTGCTTAAAAATTAAATTAGCATTTTATAATGCTAATTTAATAATAAATAATGTAATAAATCACATCAAAGTATTTTATGGTTATCTGGCAGACCTATCAGTTATTTTAGTACACGACCACTTGCAACTCTTTTAGCTCAGTTCATTTCATTTACTATTTATGCACATTATAACGGGTTTACGAGTATAAAGTAAATATTGTATTGCAAATCAATATTTAATATCTGTCAAAATATATATGAAACTAGCTGTGCCGGCAAACGTTTCTTTGCCATATTATATAAAGTATATCGCCCGTATTATTTTATTGAATTAGTGACAAAAAAAAACCCACAGCCGAAAATATAACCTCCTCGTTTTTTGGGAGTTGGTTAATAAGTACGTCACCATGGCAACGCCCATCGCTATCCCGTGACCCGCGTCGCGGGTCAAATGGTCGCTCTTTATAGACAAATAATTTGCAATAAAATAAAATTGCGACTATAATTAAAGATCTAAGCTATCCTATCTCTCAAGTTGGAAAAAGGCACACATTAAAAAAAAAGAAATATTAAAATCGGTTAAGTAGTTTAGAAGTCCATCGCGGACAATCATCGTGACAGGAGATTTATATACAGGATGTCCCAAAACTGAACGATAATCTGGGACCGGATCAATGACCAAGTTACAGCAGTTCCGGGAAAAATAAAATAAAAATTCCATATCACTCAGTTTAGCGATAATAGGCAATTTTGTAAAAAAGTCGAAATTCGACACCCTTGGTCGCATTTTCAAGTCCTGTGGTCACCAATATCACAATTTCGCTGTAATTTTTTTAATTTTGAGATCTTCATTAACGATGCTATTAATCGCAACTACGAATCAATGCAAAAAACATTGTTAATTTAATAAAATAAGGTAAGTTTGATTGAGTCATGGTTCACAAAAATATTGTTAGTTAACTTTGACACTTCATTTTGAAAAAAAAAATGTACTATACTACATAACATAATAATAATTAATAAAACAGTGAAAGAACCGTCGTAAAACTTTTTATTTAATTATACTCCTTAAACTACAGTAAATGTTCGAATTGGTCTTTTGTAAGGCGTTGCAGAGCCTGTATTCGTGCCGGAGGCAAACAATTCGAACATTTACTGTAGTTTAAGGAGAATAATTAAATAAAAAAATTTACGACGGTCCTTTCATTGCTTTATTAATAATTATTATGTTTTTTACAATAAGATTGGTTATTAACTAACTGAATTACCTCTTTACTAAAATATAGTAATTTTATTTCAGACCAGAAACAAAAAATAACAAATTTTAGTAACAAAAATTCCTAATCTTGTGTTGTTCAAAATGAGCTCAATTTGTAAAAAATGAGAAACAAAAATTTTAATGGCAAAAAAGTGGCTAGTGTTGCACCATTTTTAAATCTTGATTAATTGCGCCAACTTTTGAAATAACTTGCCAAGGGTAGTGTAGTACATTTTTTTTAAATAAAGTGTCAAAGTTAACTAACAATATTTTTATGAACCATGACTCACTGAAACTTAACTTATTTTATGGAATTAACAATGTTTTTTGCATTAATTCGTATTGCGATTAATAGCATCGTTAATGAAGATCTCAAAATTTAAAAAATTACATCGAAATTGTGATATTTCGACTTTTTTTAAAAATTGCCTATTATCGCTAAACTGAGTGATATGGAATTTTTATTTTATTTTTCCCGGAACTGGTGTAACTTGGGCATTCATCCGGTCCCAGATTATCGTTGAGTTTTGGGATATTCTGTATATTAGATACTAGCTGGTGCCCGCGACTTTGTCCGCGTTAGCATAGTAGATCACGTCCCAAGTATTATTTTTCAAAAATATTCAATGTACAGAATTTACTTTCCAACGAAACGACCGATGCCGAAGCTCGTCGCATATTAATCAATCGACACTCGAAATCGGTAAAGATAAGATAGATAAAAGCTCGTAGCAAGGCAAGGAGTGGAGATAGATACAAAGTGTACAGGACAAATTTGTAGGAAATTTTATGACCTTTCATTATGTAAAGTATATACATTACTTTTTTTCTCTACGACGCGCCGTTTTAGCGATATGAGCAAAAAACTAAAAATTTGGAAAATTGGGCCCCCTCGACCTTAGAGGTCGTGCAAAATTTGAAGTAAATCCATCCAGTACTTTCTGAGTTTATCCCGGACATACATACAGACAAACAGATAAACAGACAAACAGACAAAAATTCTAAAAACTATATTTTTGGCTTCCGTATCGATTGTAGATCACGTCCCAAGTATTATTTTTCAAAAATATTCAATGTACAGAATTGACTTTCCTACGATTTTATTATATGTATAGATACGTTAGTGTGATATAATTACCTGCTAGTTATGCATACTTTTGCGAAATAAAGATAATATTGTGTGCTCTACTCTGGTAATCTACTAGTTTTGTATACAGCGAATGTGAATAATATTAAAAAAATATTATTCACATTCGCTGCCTCCCACAGGTATGGCATTATCAGACTCCTATTTATGATCATACAGGGAACTGTTAAAAAAAGTTTCAGGGTGGTACAAATCGTTTGGCGAAAAAAAAAACTTACACCTTTGCAGTGGTATGGCGGCCATTGGGCGCTGTCGGAAAAATATGGCAAGGTGATTTTCGTGAATGGCTACTCGACGATGATTAGCTATACAAAAATTAGCCTGGTACAAATGGTTCAATTTTTTTATTAAAATTAACGTATTCGCGTCGGTATGGCAGGCTGTAAGCCGCACCCGACAAGTGTGGCATTACGCTTTCGCCTACTTATTTTTTTTTCGACTATCTGAAAATACAAGCATTTTTGTGGAACAAATCGTTCGACACTCGTTATTTATCCGACACGTTCGATCAACGCCCACGCGTTTGGGCTGCCAGTGCGAGCGCTATGACCATCATTTCCCTTTTTGCCTTTACGTAATTATACCCCTGTAAAACCGCCATACTAGTACAAATCACCAAGAATTTTGTGTCACTATCTCCAGGTCTATACCTGGACTTGTAGCCAACATTGCCCACCTTGATTTTTCACGTAAATATGAACTTTGCGCAGGTGGCATCAAAATCCAGTGAAAAAATTTGTGAAAAGATGGTGTTTACTATAGACATTTAAACGATATCGCGAATAATATCCTACTTAATTGACTGGGCAATGTTACCCTTACATTTTTTTCCTTTTCCATACAATTTGCATTTTGGTCTGTAAGAGTACTAGGGCTGCCACATATCTATAAAATTACTTAATCATCTTTTACATTATTATCAGGAATATATTATAAATATTAAATTGCTTCTGTTTATTTATAAACCCATTAACGTCATTATATTATTTGGCTGGCTGAGCAAGGCATACAGTAATAAAAAATGACATCGATTTTTAGTAAAGTATTTAAAAATGTCCGATTTGACAACCCTAAGCATTTTTTGATACCGGGCAATGTTGTCAATCGATGATCGGAACACTGCTGGGTTAGTTTGCCCACCATCATAAGTTTTATTATATAATTCCCTGATTAATTACATTATCACTATAATACTCTATAGATATTATTTTATAACACACCAAAAGCAAACTAGCCTGTGGTTTCACCATCACGCACAATTTACTCACAAATCTGCACCACAATTTGCCCGCAAAAATGCATACCGTTTTTCAGAAGTTCTAACAAGTTACTGAATAATGTTAGCACTACGGGGTATTGTCAATGTTATCATTCATATAACCTATTTTCCGCCAAATCAAACAAATATTGCCATAATATTAAAATAACTCTGTACAAAGATTTGCTTAAGAATGGATTTTAGGGCAAAGTTATCCTATGTGGCAAAGTTGGCATGTTTTACCGGTACCTATAATCCGGTCTCTAGCCATAGCGCTTGAGACTTGAGCTTATTGTCAAATTTCGCATTTGGTCACACATTTTCCAACTTCGCTATCGATATCAAACGCAATTACTTGACCACGATAAAGTTTTTTGTTCCACCATGCCCCGCGGATACTTAATTTTGCGCGCTCGTAACATCTTGGTATTCTTGGCGCGGATAAACCAAGTAACTTTGACCTCTCTTTGCATAGATGTCATTAGAAGGCGGGGGATCAGACACAAGACCGCGAGTAGCATCGGCTGAACCACATAACTTTGACCTCTCTGTGTATAGGCGGCATTAGGAGGCGGGGGATCAGTTACAAGCCTGCCAGCAACATCGGATGAACCACATAACTTTGACCTCTCTCTGCATACTCGGGATTAGGAGGCGGGGGATCACAGCCGAAACCTCGTACCGGTTGTACCGTTAGGCGCGGAGTCGTGGTATTTAGAATATTGCGCAAACTGGTCGCGATCCACTTCCTCTAATAGGTTTTCAACCGGTAACATTACTAACAATTATGTTTACTTTTACCCGAATGCGACAGGAGGGTTATGTTTTTGAGAGCATGTATAATGATCCGCTAGATGAATTTTAGCGTAAGAGACGTGTCGTTAGATTCGTGTATAATATTATGAGACATTTGCTTATTACAAAAATTTACTCCTTAACGTCTGTAGCAACTCTAAAATAGGAGCGTCATCGTTGGAAAAACCTAAATTAGAAGACGAACATGTAAATGTCACGCATTCGCTAATTTAATGCGATGCAAATAACATTGAACAACAAACAAACTAGCAAAAATGCATGTTAGGAAAATCCTTAGGCTACAACTCTAGACTTCTAGACATTCAGGTTTTTAAAGATAAGCTCTTAATGGTCACGGACAAACGCCATACATTCTACCCACGAGTGACTGACCTTCGAAAAACATGGCCACCACATTCCTGCCGCGTTTTTGCATTTGTACATTTTAATACCGAAACTAAGCAAGTGTGCGTTTTAAGCTACTATTTCCGTACCCCACGGCTTCGCCCACGTAAAATTCCTGATATACAAACCTAAAAGAGGGATTATCAAAGGCATAAGAGAGGGTTTTTCAAAATTATATTTTTTATTATTTCCCTTTGGGTATGGAATGGGGGATAAAACCCCAAATTCAAGGGATATATTAATTTTAAAAACCTCTCTCTTATGCTCGGTTCCTGGAGGTTTTTATTCGTTGGTTGACGTGAACTAGTGAATAGACAAAAAAACTTTAGAAACGGCGCATTAGTGGATTGATTATTATGGATATATCTAAAACTATCTTTAATAATAACTGAAGTAAAGTTTAAGGTACTAAAGGTAGAGCTAGCTGCAATACCTTGGTGCAGCGAAAGCTTATTAGTTATTAGAAAGTTCACGATAGAATCGATTGTACTTGAAGTTAATAATGAAACCAATACATACGACGCCCTTTACATTACTTGCTTGTGGAATTATGAGCTTGTTATAGAATATTGTTGGGTTCCGGATACTCAGCTCAGAATTCAGATACTCCTGAGTCCAATGGGCATTGTCCAAAAAAAATCATTTACTTTTTATATTTTTTTTCATTAAAATAGGGTATTTTAAGAATATAAATTAAATAATTTTGAAATTCATTGGCTAGTTTTTTCTCAATAAATTTTTAAAGTTTCGCTCTGACGTCATCATCGGCGGCCAATTGACCTCTGCAGTATGTTTTTTTTTCTTTCAATCTAATTTATAATGGCTGGTTCGTTAAATGCAAGTTATTATTATGTGAAAGCTGATACGAGAAGCTTACCAAAAGTTCGAAACGTAATGTTGGTCGAATTTATTGCTAATTTAACGCCATTGAAGGTCAAACTAAGGTTAAACATATTTGTTCAAAAATATAAGTAACTAATGGGTATTTTTTTCGTTTATATACAGAAAAGCGATCACTGACCTTATTCCTCGAAATGTTTTTGTAATGAGCAAAATTAAAAAAAAATGGACAATCCCTATTACAGAGACGCATTTCTTCTCCTATCTCTCCTATTTACTTATTTTATTATACTAGCTGTCCCGGCTAACGTTTCTTTGCTATATTATAATATAAAGTATAATTATTATATCGCCCGTATTATTTTATTGAATTAGTGACTAATTAAGTATGTCACCAATCACCATGGCAACGTCCATCGCTATTCCGTGACCCGCGTCGCATAAACAATGGTCGCTCTTTATAGACAAATAATTTGCAATAAAATAAAATTGCGACTATAATTATTAAAGATCTAAGCTATCCTATCTCTCAAGTTGGAAAAAAACACACATTAAAAAAATAAAACATTAAAATCGGTTAAGTAGTTTAGGAATCCATCGCGGACAAACATCGTGACAGGAGATTTATATATATTTAAATTACTTCTTATATTATATGTGTCAATGTGCTTAGTTTGTCGTCAATTATAGGGATATAACAAATTAATTATTCATGAACGCGTTGGAATTTCAACCTCAATAATCGTCAGCTTTTAATTGAATTATCTATGTTATGAGTTATGACATACCCAATTAGGTATATCATAATTATTATACTATAGTGATAGGATAGATAGATAGATAGATCGTTTATTTGCTTAGAATGCAGGTACAATAATAACGTGTTACAATATTTTTCAGAGCCTCATACATTCTGCCTTACGGCATGCAAAATTTTATCATCGTCAGATTATCAGGAATGAATGAATATAAATATGAATGTAACTTATTTTGACTATTTAAGGTTTAATAGAGCGTAACTATTAAGAGTTATTTAATACTATATTATCATATTATGTATCGCATTCACAGAAGAAAATGCAAGACAGTTTTATCTTTAACTTGGATTGGCGCATATGGATTGAATAGTATGCTAGTACTGCTGCAGTATCATTATACTGCAGCAGTACTAGCATACTATTCTTAAAGCATTGCCTACATTCTACGTACACAGTACTAAACAACAGTAGACAATCTGTTAATCAACACACATTAAAATTACCATTAGAACGTCTGAATCGGGTGCACAAAGTATGTGATCTCAGATAGCTTTAAGTACCAAAACAAGTCTATACCACGTCGCGTACAACTCTTTCTTGTGCTGAGATTTATTTCAAATAAAAAAAAAGAGAATTAATTCAAATACTGCCGAGTTGGTATGATAATATTAATACTGCGCTTAAGGCCGTCCCCCGAGCAAACGACCTTGGCCACACATTTGCCGCGTTGCCGAGATCGCGCCAAAACCCTATTATTTTTACTTATCTTAGTTCAAAATTGTCCTAAAAAAAATTTAAAACGGCGAATATGTAGCTTATGATATTGTCGATCTATTGGCGTGAGTTTCAAATGAAAGTAATTCGTAAATGCTAAGGAGATGCTGAATGTTTGCTTAAATTTTAACAAATTGGTATTACTTTGGAAGCTGATATGATGAGTATAAGAAACAAAAATAGAAAATTTAAAACGACAAAAGGAATGTTGATATACTGAAGATTATTGCTGTATTTTTATTATAACTTTGTAGCTTTCAGATTATGAGTTTATAAGGATTGAAATACGGTCAATTACGGAATCTCCGGACGGAACGCCCTTAAGGTGTAATGATAGCCTCATAACAGTATAATGTATGGGAAGGGTCAATCGCATCAGAGTGCACACACCCACACCTATGATGTCACTGCTATTATGCCAGTTGGTCGCTCGGCCGTCGCGGGTGACATCATTTCCATACCTGGTAGTGGTAGCGAAAACTGTAACACTGTTACCTGTACCTCTATTTAGCTATTGCAATCCAATTTTTATACAGCTTTGATGCGAAAGAAAAGTGCTGGAATGTTATAGGAAGAAAATTACAGATTTTTTAACCTGCCACTTCGTCTATTCTTTCGTAGATATAGGAAACCCATTCTATGGATGACATACTAAGCGTGCTGGACGTTTAACCTGGGCAGCATTTAAGGGTTGAACTGAAAAGGATGCAGAAAGTCTGGGGTTGATTGTGGAATATGTTCCAAAACTTTGGAATAGAAACCAGAACACTGTCATTACTAAGGAGGAGTAACTCCCCTACATTGCAGATTTTATTCGCGAAAGTAAAATATTTTGTCTTAGAGCTGGTACACATTGAGCGTTTTGAAGCGCGCCATACCATACAACCATAAGATTATCCTGCAAAGAGGCTCAAGAGCCAATCATCTCCAGCATTTCGAAATAAGCACAAACCGTAAGCAAATTCTTTGTTTGTGAATGAGAACCATGCAATTATGCCGCAAATGTTAATGTAGTTTTAATCTATGAGCTCTATTTTTCAAGAGCACGGATTTATGATACGGTTCTCATATACCGTGGGTTAGTAAGGGCATACTGATACAGCTCCACAAGGCTCACTTGGCAGTTGGCATCAAACTACTGCGACCATGTTGCAATGTCACTTTAGGGTCAATTCAGACCGCAACGTGACGCGTAGATATGCATTACTAAATTTGTATGGATTTAACACATTTGCAAGACATCTCACAAATTAAAATCTGTCAATTCAGTACAAATTTAGAAATGCATCTACGCGACGCGTTGCCGTCTGAATTGACCCTTAGAGTCTAAGTGCTAAATGCTATCTAATATTCATCTTCGCAATGCAATTAACATATCATACGGTACTTCATGATACCGAAAACTATCACCGATGTCAGCTTGAGAGTCAGCCGCTCTGTATCCACGACCTCATGACAATGCATTTTACGATCCTTGCAGCTCTGTTTCATTTAGTCATGTTTAGTCAATAGTAGCTCATACATCCGGCGTAATAACTAAAATGACACATGACAGATAATACATAATCTTTTTATCTGAACGGTTCCGCCACACGAGAGCTTCCTGTGTCCACGTAATCGCGGATCGATTTACACTTTCACCGCATAATGTCAAACGACGAAACAAGAACAGGATGCTATTTTAGATTTTTATGAGGTCAATTTAAAGATGACCAAGTTTGGCAAAATTTCGCCATGTATCGCTCTCATAAGCGTAGAATCAGACTACTTGCTAAAGGCTTTGCTACCAGCAGTGTCTTATGCTACTAGTAGATGTTTACTGTTAGGTGAATAGCAGTGGGTAAAGAGTACAGTTGCTATACCTAATATTCGAAAGATTTTGTAACACAGATAAGACGCATCCTATAACCTTCATACATTAGATTCCACAATCGTAATTCTGGAATCTTATGTATGCACTATGCAGGCGGATCAATATCCTAGGAAGTGGAAACTCTAGGAGCAACCTTTGAAACTTGATCCGGCCTTACTCCTAGTATCACTAGGGATATAGATAATAAGACATAGTACATTATTGTTGGTATTGTTTTATGGTGGCATTAGGCTGCTCTATACTTTGAGAATTTGTAATTATAGGTACTCGGTTTCTGAGCTTTTTTGGCAAATTAAGTTTTTCTCTTCACTGACGGTATTGATTGGCTTAATATTAACCAATCAAAAACGCTGTTGAAAACATAAACTCCTGTCAAAAGCCTATGGCATTAGAGCAGTATTTATCAAACAGTATTAGGTTTGGCAAATAAATTGAATCTACTTGTTACAAAGAATTTTCCGAGCACTCTTATTGTTATTAGTAATTACTTTGCCCATTAGAAAGTCGTTTGTTCGGCGCCAGTTACCAACACAGCCTACAAATTGATAGCGAGTGTGAGGGAGAAAGTGAGATAAACCTGTCCTATTCTTTGGAACCTTCTGGTTAGCGAATTCCTTTTTTAAAATCCGATACATCATACAACCTACAATTTTAAGATCTACACGTCATCAATATACCGTCTGTTGAGGGAGAGAGTGAGATGTGCCTGTCCTATTCTTTGGAGCCTTCTGGTTAGCGAATTCCTTTTTTAAATGTACAACCTTAAAATTCTTACACGTGTTATAAACGTCTTATGTGGGTGAGAAAATTTGATGTTTATAGAGAGGTACCAAAGAATAGGATAGATCAAATTCTTTGGTACCTCTACCAAAATGCTTTTTTCGAATTAAATATTCCTAATCACAGAAAACTTTCAAAACTTATGATAGTGAGTGAGAAAATAAAATGTAACTATCCTATTCTTTGGAACCTCTAGCAAATTCCTTTTCCTAATCACAGACAACCTTAAAGTATGATAGCGTTGTGTGAGCGAGAAAATGAGATGTATCTGTCCCATTCCTTGGTGCCTCTAGCGAATTCCTTTTTCAAATCAGATATTCCTAATGTTAGACACAATAGGAGCTAACCTTGAGGCGTGATTCACCTCGTAGCTGTGACGCGGTACGTGCTACATTGACGATCTCGTACGGACGACTCACAGCTTCATTCATAAACATAGAGACACGGATTTGTCATAGCAAAACATTGTATAACCTTAAACCGGTTTCAAACTATAGCAATTATAATAGTAATTACCTATGATAAATATTTATTTTCGATAGATGATTCATATCTTATAATATAATATTTTTTGCTATTTTATATGTATGTATGATAATTAATTTTTTACTTACTAGATGACACCTGCAACTTTGTTGCGCCGAAATTCATTTATTGCGCGCGAAATGTGTAAGTTTTTGCAGAACAAAAATTATATCGAATGGCGAATATAATCCCGAATCTCAAAGTATCCCCACAGTCCACACTAAATTTACTTATATCAGTTCAGCCGTTCAAGAGGTAACAGACAGACAGACAAAATTTCACGTTTATATTATTAATAAGGATGTACATAAACACGTAGAGAGCCTCATACTTGTAAGTTGTAGCCTGTTATCAGTCGCGCTTATCAACAGAATCATCGTTTCCATGGTACTGTGACAAACCGCGATACTAACGATACACGGTTTTCTGAATCATGATACATCCAAATTTTTTTATTATTATTTTTTTTTACAAAAAAAAACATCATGCTACATGATTGATGATACCAATTAAATCATAATATCAACATCACACCCCATCTAAGTTTAATAAACGCGTCTTTTAAAAAAATTGAGCCGAAATTAGATAATGATTAATGACCTCTGACTTCTTTTGCGAAACTTTTTTATGATCCTTATTAAGGAAACGGTTTCATAATATTTAGCTCTAATTTGGACTCTACAATTACATTTTGAAAAATGCATGACTTCCTTTTGCAAAAACAGAATTCTTAAGTACAGTCGCTATTTACTTCAATATAGAAAGATTCAGCCATTCATAGCGGTCCTTTCAAACAAACGTTAGAGACAGTAAATCCTGAGGTCGATGACCAAATTTGTCCGTGTCCTTTTTCTTTCGCCGAGAAAATGCTTTTAAGCATCTTGCGGGGGATGGTGGTCCTGCCCGCAAGTATGTGGGTCTCTGCTGTGCGGGAAAGATGGTAGTGGATGTAGCCCCTACCCACTAAAAACTCCGGCGGCACTCCACTATTTGCCCTAGGCGGGCCGCGGGATCACGTGAGCTTACACCACGGCTACGCCGGCTAGTGCCTGCTGATTTTTTTTCTCCCTGTCCTGCGACCGGACTATACATATTTAATTTGCCAATCGTACCATGTTCATACAAGGTTTGATTAAGTCCTCAGCTTTGTCTGGCAACAGTGCGAGTTATACAATTATAACGTATAAGGCATAGAGCTGCGGCGTTGAATCATTCTATTACATCTATTAGCGGCTATGGTAAATGCTAATTAGCGCCGGCGTCGTATAAGGGTCTCTTACATAGGTTCGTTATGAAGGAAATTCGATATCAACTGATTTGGAAGGATGATTTAGAAAATATAGAGCACAAAAAATCTCAAAAAGTTTAGAAATTCTGCCTTATTCTGAAATTAGAAACCAACCATTATATCAGAATGAACGCCCTAATAATATTGATGATACAAAAGAAGAAAACCATACAGCCATATTAAAAGTGACAGCAATTTTACAAAGTTCAGCGCGACCGGCTCAGCCTGCGCTTGCGCAGCGTTAACAGCTAAGAAAGCAACAAATCTGACATTTAAAACTGTATCTGCAGCAATAAGGAGTATCATTACTTTCTAGCGCTTTAGCGCAGCATTGGCAACTAAAGCTGAAACAAATTGACGCTTCTGACTACTATAGTGCCTACACGGCACACGCGCAGTGACGGACGACTTCCTGGCATTTTCCGGTCACAAACTCACAACTCAGCGCAAACCTATTGTGTATGCACTATACATGCTATGATTGTCATCGTCCTAATGATAGTTTTATGGTAAATATACTATAATATTTAAAACAGTTAGTTAGGCAACAATTTGCGAACTGTGATGACGAATTATTTGAATATTAACAACATAGAGACTTAAGAAAATATAATACAGACTGGTGACTAAGTAACTTTGTTTTTAAATATTATGATCAAAAGATTCCAATCTACAAGGCCAGAATATCAACACATTAATAAACTATTCATAAAATTCTCTTAAACACTCCAAACACCATAAAACTAAAGCTTTGTTTACATGTTCAACACAAAATATAATTTATGAATCCATCATTTAAAACATGCATTCATTCATCCAAAATAGACGTATACATATATTATACAGTAGCAACTCGATTAAGTTACTGGACTAATGATTGTCGTAAGGCATTCGGAAAATCGAAAAGCTGGATAATCGAAAATCTGGATAATCGAATGTATGAAAAACGCGGGTTCGGTGCATTATTGCATATAAGCACAGTAAATAAAATCATGCTTTTGGTTTTGATATAAACGATACTGAAATCAATGGTTATCTTAAGTAAATGTTAAGAGATACGTGTTTCGATGGTAGTCCGGATAATCGCGAATAACTGAGGGCCGGATTGAGTTTCTACTGTAAATATGATTTACGGCATATAACTGTCAGGGCAATTACGGTGTATGATTTACGTCACGGCCCGTAATATGTACGTTCACGTCGGGTTTACGTGCCGCGTTTGTTTACGGGATAGTTAAAATTACGTGGATTTACGGGAGTTACGACCAACATCAGATTCTATTTATACAGGCAACCGCATAGTTACAGAAACGTTTTTATTCGACCACCGAAAGGGGGTTTATGTTTTTGTAATGTATGTTTTGTTTTTAGCCCTAACGGTATAGTTTGAGGGGTATCACTAGATTCGTCTTATAAGACTTAACCGGGTACTGGACACTCAAACACAGTCGGGTTTTATACAACAAATATGAATATTTAGGTTTATTTTTAAACCTAGTTCAAATGTAGAGTGATGCTAATGTGCTTCAGGCTTCAGCAAGAGTGGGCCCACCTATAACTGTTTCGGGATTGTAGGGATAAGGAATCAGAATCAAACTTATCTCAAGAGCGTTACTCATTAGTCATTACTAGACATCGGATTATATGCACGATCAAAGTGCCGAAATATGACGCAAGTATGCACGAAAAAATGGCCGAAATATGCACAAAATATGCACAATCAAAAGTCACTTAACATCTCTCGATCGCGGATTCTTGGAAATCTATTGGTATTCTATTGTTATCGCGGTCGAATTCGATCGCTTGGGGCTTGAGGGGTTAAAATTTATTACTTTTTTGAAGAGTTTTCCGGTGGTGCCGTTAATAAAAACGCCAATTTTTACAATTTCATCAAATCCAGGATTTTTAATTTATCATACAGCACCAATGAGAATTTTCCGATTGTAATCTTAATTCGTAATGCCCATGGAAGTTTATTAAATTGTTAACTACTTAATTCAAATTTTGTACTATAATGAAAAATTTGTTTCTAGAAAGATAATATACCTATTCGATGTATTACATTCTTTAAAAGGGGATGGAGCCACATATTTAAAGTGATTTGATCTATCGTACCTCTGTTTTGTGGTCTCGGTGTGCTAGTTTGGAGACTACAGAGCATCTACAAGAGCATAAAACTACCGAAATATGCACTATCAACGAAAAATTGCCAAAATATGCACTATCGCCTGAAAAGTGCCATTATATGCATTTGCATATGCAAGTATGCAAATGCATATAATCCGATGTCTAGTCATTACTCATTAGATACTTCTCTGGCGTCACTAGTGCCACGGTTACCATCAATTAGACATCAAGTGATCCGCTACCTGGTTCATTTCATTTACAAATTCCCAGTAATCGTTGACTAAGCAAAACGAATTTTGAAAGGTATTGGCAAACATTTCGAGGGCCGCTAGCGATAACACTATCAGCTGATAAAGTACGGAATACAGATAGCCAGAGGTTATATGGTACAGTCGCCGGTAAACAACCATACAGCCTTATTACTAAGCAAGTAAGGTTCAATATTCGTTCAATATAATTGGCGATACTTCAATTTGTTTATTGATAAATTGTAAAATATACGGTAAAATAAATAAAGCGTATCTCTAGGAAATGTTATTGATACATAAGTAGATTAGTACTTGATGTCATTCAGTAATCAGAGTATAGGATTTTGAGACTTTTCCAGTCCTAGAAATCGGAGCAAGTCACCTTGGAAACTCTAAAGGTGCTCCCTAAGCGGGAGAAAAACCAGACTAAACCACTAGACCACGGAGGCGTTATATTATTATTCTTATTTCATCAGGTACATAGAGACAGACCTATGTATGTTCTGTCATCATCAAAGGAAACAAATGTTGCTCCACTGATTACACAGCTGCAGATTGTAACGCAGGTCTTGTTTCATAACATACAAACATACATTATTATGTTACTAGTAGGTACACTAACTAGATCTCTTATCAAATCTCGTACAATAAAAAATATCGTACTAGATGGTGGCCGCAACTCCGTTGTTCTTTTATTGCGCGTGAACCGTACAGTTTTCGGGGATAAAAAGTATGCTAATTTTCTTTCCCGGAACTCAAAGTATCTCCGTACCAAATTTCATCAAAATCGGTTCAGCGGTTTGTGCGTAAAGAGGTAACAGACAGACAGACACAATTTTGCATATATAATTTTTGAGTTGTCATAGAATTTATTATTTACACGTTTTCACCAAAAAGGTTCAATAAACCTTTGTATTGTTGAAATTGAAACTATTCGTTGTGACGCGCGCTGTTATATCAAGGAACCCCACGCGTATCTACTACTAAAATTAATTCATTGTCAAATAAAATAAAAATACGAACAAATAGGAACCGGAAAAATAAACGGGATAACAATAAAACAATATTTGCGTGACAAATGACAATTGTTTAGTTACTTTTAACTGTACAAGTCATTTTAACTTTTAAGTATTGTATTTATGCACCCTGTCAATCTCCCACACAGAACCAGTTTCGTGTCCCACTTTTGTTTGGTCAAAAATGACCAAATGTTGCAAAAATTTTGAAGCTCTGGCTGTGCAGAATAAAAAAGCTAGTCTAGAATTGCAGAACCTTCTATAGGTTGTAACTTGTAGCAAAACTGAGCGATAACACTTTAAGGTGTGCATGAGTCTTCTGTATTGAGTTCACTATGAAACTAGCAGGGCTGAAAGAGTATATACGGGGGATCCCTAGAACAATCTTTTTTGTGATTAGTAACAAGCTAATTTTTTGTGAGTAGCTCTACATTTTGACAAGACGAACAACATTTTTATTTTCGAAAAATCTCAAAAGTGGTAGCTAACAGAGATAGAAAGGATTTCATACTTCGACTTGATGGTCCTAAAATATGGATTGTTTTATTTGTAGGACAAGGTTACTCTTAAATTATGTAACTACTACATGACGCCCGCAACTCCGTTGCGCCTAAACTCGTTTATCGCGCGGGAACCGTACATTTTCCGGGATATAAAGTATCCTATGCCCTTTCCCGGGACTCAAAGTATCTCAATACCAAATTTCAACAAAATTGGTTCAGCGGTTTAGGCGTGAAGAGGTAACAGACAGACAAACAGACAGACAGACAGACAGACAGACGGACAGACAGACAGACACACTTTCGCATTTATAATATTAGTATGGAAGTATGGATTAACCTACCAATATACAAAAAATCTGCATTCTGCTGGTCAGGGTTCTGTAATCAACAAAACTTGGTTGACTACTGTACCCTAAAACGGAACCCTAACCAGCTGATTTTTCGTATATTGGTAGGTTAATAGTAGTTAAGTATGAATACGTAATTTAAAAGTAACCTTGTCCTACAAATAAAACAATCCATATTTTAGGACCATCAAGTCAAAGTATGAAATCCTTTCTATCTCTGTTAGCTACCACTTTCGAGATTTTCGAAAATACATAAAAATGTTGTTCGTCTTATCAAAATGTAGCTATTCACAAAAATTTTGCTTGTTCTCTATGTTGTTACATCTAAGCCCTGTATAATATTTCAATAGAGTGGTTTAATAGTGGTATAGCGGCTAGCATGAGTTGTGGCGGGTACAGTATCTTAGGGTCAATAAAACGTTAATAATCGCAAAAAAAGTTAGAGCGCATATATTATTTGAAAATACTCAAGAAATCTCCAAAGCAACACAAAACAGGTAGTCTTATAGAAATACAAATATGATTAATTGATTATCAACACATCTTACAGCCGCACCCAGGGACATTAAATTATTTATTAGAGATAAACTACGATAACATGGCGCGAGTCGCGACCCTCCAAAATTCAAAATGTTTGAAGTGCGTTGTCAAAACGTTTGAAGTGCGTTGTCTTGCGCGGTCGGCAAAAATCTTGGTAATAAGTGACATTTAGTCAAATATTATGATTGGTTGAATTATGAATACTCACTACATACAAACTCTTTCATAAGGATATGACTACACACATTGAAACAGTAATTTGGAGGGGCGCGCCACGTTATCGTAGTTTATCTCTACTTAACTTTAATCGAGGCATTGTGTCAAAATCTTAATTAATTAAGTAGATAATCCGTCAGCATTTCTTAACCTGTTTGTCGTGTGTTACTCCTTTAGTTAATCATTCTATCCATCACCTGTATCCGATATTATAATTAGGATCACAGATAGGGCTTCTAAAAGTTCTGGATATGGGGCGCGTTACATGGCTTCCTCGAAGCTGAATTGACAGTTAAACTACTTAATAAACTTTATAGTTCCCTTTATTTACGAAAGAGAAGCTATGATATTTTAAGAAACGATAACACTACTAAGTAGCATAGCAACATAACTACTACTAGGTAGCCTGTTAAACTTTTTTAGTTTTTTACGCTTAAATCGCTGATGATTTGATGAAATTTTGTGTTAATATAATATACTAACTCCGCACTCAGAGATGAATATTAATTACTTAATTGTAATTAAATGAAGATTTTAACATAATCCCCATACATATTATCAGTAAAACTCTTAATTAAAATTTAATCGATACAAAATCGCAACATCTATTTACGAAATGAAATAGTAGCTTCGAACAAACTACATATTACGGCCAATAAATTGTACTACGCCAAAGGCAATAAGGTGGATTGACAAAAAATCTTTCGATATGCCCACAAATATTCTACTCACATCCAATAACCTTCGCAGGTGACTGGCCGAACACAAAGGAGGCTATGTATCGAATATACGATACATATTAATCACACGACAAAAAGCAGCGTAAAAAGCTACGTAGCACGATATAAACCTAATTATATCGTAAGTAGTTCAAAAGAAAACTCGATCGATTTTAGGATTGGCCTGTTATATTTAGCCTGGAAAGCCGTCCATACTTAAGGGGGTGACTAACCCAAAAAATTCGATTTTATAATGAATTTTTATACTTGAATATAAAAATAAAAAAATCAGGATTTTTTTTTATTTATTGCCATAACCGTGCATTGAACTAAGTTAATATTTTAACACATAGTATAAAATTATATCATTGAGAAACCGACCTAGCGGATTTTTTAAATGTTGTATTATATTTATCGAGTTATTGAGAAAAAACTAATTATGCGATAAATCCGCTACGTCCTTTTTCACCTGGCATATGAAAGACGGGCGTGAGTATGAAGAGAGAAGGACGATGTTTGATTTTTTGGGTTAGTCGCCCTCTTAATAAAAATTATAAATGCGAAAGTGTGTCTGTTACCTCTTCACACCTAAACCGCTGAACCGATTTTGCTGTAATTTGGTATGAAGATATCTCGAGTCCCGGTAATGGACATAGGACACTTTTATCCTCGAAAAATGTACGGTTCCCGCGCGATAAATGAATTTTGGCGTAACGGAGTTGCGGGGGTCAATCGCCGTTTACTTAAATGTGTTAGGTAATGACGAATCGCAAAAAAGACCAATCGTAATGGGCAAAACAGAAAACTACACACACCGGCAAAATT
Source organism: Polyommatus icarus (assembly GCA_937595015.1). Taxonomy (NCBI): domain Eukaryota; kingdom Metazoa; phylum Arthropoda; class Insecta; order Lepidoptera; family Lycaenidae; genus Polyommatus; species Polyommatus icarus. The sequence continues at coordinate 4,317,001 of OW569330.1, read as the reverse complement.
AGCGGAACATAAGTAAAAAGGGCCACAACTTGAATTCAAGTGGGTCGAGCTGTGTGAAATCCTTTTTTATAGTTTCTAAGCTCATTTAAGAAATAAAATATTGAACAAAACTGGCAAGTTGACAGATTTTTATTGCAATTATGCCCTACTTAGTGTTTTTCGATGATTGACGTTGTAAGTGTTTCTGATAAGAATGGCGTTTTTAGCGGGATGCAAGGCATGCCAGCTCATTTGATTGTTTGGTTTTTGGAAGAACACATTGCTTAGATACAAAATTAGTAGATTTTCCAGTATCTACGACAGCTAGAGCTGTAACCACGATAGAGAAAGGTCACACCTACCGTTCGGTCAGTCAGGCCTTAGGTTTGTCGGCTTTCGTGGTCCATCGTAAATTTCAACGCTACAGAGAGACTGGATCTTACGTTCGGAGACGAGAACAAGGCATATATCGGGTGGCAAAGGTTCAGGATAACCGTTTTGTAAGGGTACAAGCCTTAAGAAATCGACCTTAAACTGCTTTGCAGAGATGAAACCTATAGGAACAGGTCCGAGATGTACCTGTAAGTGATTGTACAGTAAAAAGAAGACTCAAAGAAGTTAAATTAAACTCAAAGGTGCCAGCAAGGGCACCAAAACTTGAGACAGGGCACCAAAGAGCCAGACTAAGATTTGCGCGTGAACATCAAAATTTGACAAGTGAGTGAAATCGTGTGATGTACAGTGATAATAATAATAATATCTATGGACGCTTCACACCACGTCAGTCTGGCCCCGTGGTAAGTACCTGAAGGACTTGTGTTACAGGTTCCAGACAACGGAAATATATTTAATACTTTTATACTATACATATATTTAAGATTTTTATTATAAGATACACATATTTAATACACATCCATGACCCAGGAACTTTATAAACTTTTTGTTCCGTCGGCGGGACTCGAACCCGCGACCTCCGGCTTGAGCTACCAATGCGCTCACCACTGCGCCACGGAGGTCGTCAGTGATGGGAGCAAATTCTGTGTAAATTTTATTGACAGGCGATAAAGAATGTGGCTAAATCGTAAGGAACGCTATAGACCATCAAACTTAACGGAAACAGTGGTATATCATGCAGGCTTCGTAATGGTTTGGGGTTGCATATGATTTGGAGCCCGCACAGAGCTGATGATTGTTAATGATGGTACTTTGACAGTACAGGGCAATAGCACAGATATCCTAGAACTGCATGTTGTGCCTTTTACACAGTTTTAGGTAGTAACTTCAATTTTTTGCGCGTCCATAGGGTAAAAAAATCGGGCATTATGACCTAAATGATGCTAGCGTAGCCCAGGTGGAGAGGTCAGCACGGTCTACGGATGTGGATCCGATTGAGAACGTGTGGCACATCAATGGGTGAACGGTACGAATTAAAACTCCAGCTCCAAAATGTGTTCAGGAGCTCGAGTTGGCGCTACTGGAGGAGTAGAAGAATATCCCACAGGAAATGATTGACAATCAAAATGCAAGCATGTAATGGCGTATCCAGACTCTCTTCAGATCCATAGATGGCATTACACGCTGTTAACATGGCATTTCTTAAGTAAAAATGAAGAATTTAACTTAAAAACTTACTACTGACATTTCAAAGATTTTTCTTAATTTTAGATTTTTGCAGATTTTTTTAATTTTACACGTTTTTATGCCCTTAATTTATATAAGTTTTATTTTTTAATCATCAATTATTAAATTAATAAATAAATATATAAAAAACAGCGATTAATTTTCAAAAAAAAATAGTATTTTATTATGTTCCGCTAATTTTGCCGGTGTGTATAGATAGATGTAACAAGTCGTAAGCTTTAATAGTTTCTTAGTTTATCGCTATATATAATAGGCATTTTAACCGATATTAAACAAGTAGCATTAAGTAGCAATCCTACAACAATTAGTAAGTACAGCTACGTAGAAATTAACGGTTTCTTAATGACATCCGTCGACAAAATAATGTTGACCTAAAATGAGATCATATTTGCATAAAATAGATATAAACTCGATTAGGTAGCTGATACTCTTATCGGGCGTTGACCCCAGGACATTTGGACAATCAGTCGTTCACCAGACAGGATTATCTTATGTAAAGTTCGGTAGAGGTCCCACTACATGGTGAGGCCGATCGATCCGTTTGGACTGTCATCAGGCCGACCTGACTGGACTGGACGTGCACATAATATTTGAGATGTATCTAGGGTTGCCAACTCCGTTGATCAGAAATCCGGGAGGTAATTTTCTTTTACACTGCAGCACTGCGAGTAGCTTATGTAGTACCTTTTGATTACAAACAATAAAATCATAATACTTACTTCTTTTGACCACTTTTTTCTTTCCGGGAGAGTTGGCAACCCTAGATCTATCAGCCTTGATGATTATGTTAAGTTTTGAAGAAACTGACTGGTGGTATAAATGCCCAGTTTTTAATGCATACAACTTTTCTCAGAACTTGTATTTGAACAAAACATAACGCAATACGTGTTAGTTAACGACGATTATAATTTCTTTGTTGTTTGGTTAAATTGGGACTAATTTTTCAGTGACAGGTTCTTGCAGAAGAAAGCCGAAGCCTGCATAAAAGGTAGAAAAATTACGATCTCCAAAACGTAAGGGGTAAGTAAAGTCAACAGGAATACAGTTATAGACACCCCGCGCCACTGAAGACTCAATATTATCAACAAGACCTACAAAAACACAGTCCAAAATGTCTTTATTACAACTAACAGCTATGAAGCTGTAGTAATAGGGGTTAAGAAGTTTGGCCCGCCTCGCGCCGTCTGATTGGATGACTTGTGAGTTGTGACTATTGTGTGACACAACAAACGGGCTAGTTGATGGTTGTGCGACCTCCTATGATAGAAAGACGTTTTAATGTTAATTATCTTTTTTGATAGTCGGTTAAACCAAAGCGTGATTTCAGATAACTAGTTACTAAAGGGATGCAGTATCGCGATTCACGTCGTACTTTCGTAAAACTTCTCTCTGTGTTGCACGAGTTTGATCGACGTCGCTGATTTAGGGCCTATTTCACCACTTTCTGATAAAGTTTCGAATAAGCTATTCACAACTTTTTTGACTGATTCTCCATACCATACTTGTTCTGTCAAGTTAATTGGTGGATAACCTATTAATCACTTATCAGGAAGTGGTGAAACAGGCCCTTACTCTATTATATTAACTGAAAATTCCTATAGCGTCTACAGGTTTTTTGTTAGAAAGCGCTCTACATTCATAAAAACTTTTCTCAACACAACCGTCTATAATTTTCTATTTTTATTTCTACATCATATTACATACCATCGTCTAATGGTAAAAATCGATATTAATTTCGAGTGCGTCGGTAAATTAAACCAGCGCTAGCGTAACCACGCTTTATTGCCACCAATTCATGAAACATAATTTCACATCGTCGATAGTTACATCTAGATAAGTCACGTTCGCGTCGATAGAGTTATCAATATGGCCGCCTATCTAGTGGCAGTAGATTGAGACCTTAGACTAGACACCCGATTCTTACAGATGAAACAAATGAACTTATAACTAATAAATAATTTGTTTTGACTTGAAACATGTGTCGTTGTAATACAGTAAACGTGTACAATGTGCATGCCTACTAGTTTGTCGGGTGGGCCAACTCAAAGGCACAGCCCGCCAAAAGTAACTACTATAATTTAGCTTATTTTTGTTTGAATAGATTCTTCTGAAAGTTAGATATTGTATTTTTTTTATATTCTGTAAGTTTTTAGTACATTACACAAGTAAAATGTTTGAATGAAACCTTCTGTATCTAGCGCATTACATCGTCGTCAGTCTGTTTTGTATGCTCTCGAAAGTGTAGATTGAAACAACGCGGTCTGTTTCATCAACTATCGTCAGCCCACGTCTTCCTCGTACGGTCGCCGACATACCCGGTGTACCATTCGCTCTTATTACCATAGGCATAAGGTCTAAGACTGTACAATTATAGCCCAACTTTTAGCAATGATATCATGCCTGGAATAGACAGGAAGACTTGTTATTGTTGAGGCTATTCAGTTTTAACTTTAAGTCATTGCTGTGTGTGGGTTGCTTGAATTTGATAATACCATTTGCGTTAATTGAACACTAAAAAAAAGGGCAGCTCCACCGCACTGATAATAAAGTATATTATAAATAATAAAGTATCCCGCGGTAATTTTCCCGTGATGAAAAGTATCTTATATCCTTCTTCTTGGCTTACTTACTCTATATGTACATGTCAAACATCACAGTCTGCCTAGTACTTTAGGAGCCTATTCGATGCAAACAAACTTGCCTCTATTCTCTATAGTCTATGATTAGCACAAACTTGAAGATTACGCATGATTTAAGCATATTAGACATTAGTTCACAAATATTCTGAAATAAAATGTTTATTTAAGGCATAATATCCCAGGCCATCATTAATTAACGTCTGAGAAGTTTTAGTTGGTTCCCAAGAAACACCAATGTTTCATAAATTGAACAAATTGAAAAGATAATAAAACCAGCCATGTCTAATAGGTTTCTATTAGACGTCGACAACGAAGCTGTTTTCAATTTTCTGAATCTAATGTGCCAATATCAGTTGTTTTATATATATTAGCTATAATACTGTATTTTTTCTAGATTCAGATAAGGTACAATCTTCTCTGATTCTATTTGACAATTTTATGCTTTGGGTTAGTTTTCTTTACTTCTACTGGTATCTAACTAAATAACAAAGTATTTGTAATGAGCTATTGTTACCGAAACTGTTAAAATAATGAATTTTCAGCCATTTTCTACTTGCTATTTCCTATAAAACTATTCTAATCAGTAATCACTTTATCAATAGTAATAAATGGGCATTCAAGGTTGAGATAAGTTAATAATAATAGTAATTGCAGCAATACATACATAAATTGTAAACATGAAAATACATTGATGATACAAATATCAGAAATTGTTAAATATGTGTATAATATGTACTATGCTTGTAATGATTCATGGTAAATTTCAGGGAAATATTGATTTAATGTTATCACTATCACACCTTATCACCCAACGTCCGATAACACAAATATTGTTTAGCAAAATTATGGTTAATATCATATATTATGTACTTATACCAACTTACTTAGACTACTGCTAAGTTAAAGATATTTAGGATAGACCTTTAGCATCTTAAAGGTCAATGGACTTTAGACATAATATTATGTTCTATTATAAAAATCCTAAAGTTAGGTTTCGTATTAAATGCTAATTTCATACAATTTGTTTTTAAGCATTGTTTGAAATCATACACTGTAACTGAATACAGATATAACACTTATTTACACCACAAATTATGAATGATCTCATTCAGAGATGCTTTGATTCAGTAATTGTGGTATATTTGTCACAATCATGTATCCTTGATGTAAATAATAGCTTAGGTTTTATTCCTTTAAATTCCTTTTAATTATACATTTTTATATTTTGAATAATTTCCTATTAGAATAAGCTATATTGTTGTCTCAATTTTATGTTATTGCTGTCCCTTTCGCACAGAATTGTATAATGTCTCATGCAAATGTTATTGCTGTCTCTTTCGTTTTACAACTTTATTTATGTTTTTTATTGTTAATTAGTCTTATAAGAATGTTTATTTACCATTGTATTAGCTTATAAGACTGTCCTTTAATGTTATTGTATAAATTTGTATTTCTTGAATAAACGGACTGCGTATGCACGGCAACAAACTGATACAACCCTACAGGTTCTAACAGTACAAATTTCACATATAAACACGCACTTTCTCAGTGCACACACACTCGACTTACGACCTCCGCTGATGCCTGGGCAACCCCTGCCCCCCATCAACACTCCACGTGACTGCAGTAACAAGTTTCATCTGGTGTTTCTCTTCTTACCCTGCACCCTGCTTCCTCAAGACTGGAACCCCAAAAGTTACAGTCCACTCCACCAATCTACCCTGTGACGACTACAGCCCTGCTGAGTTGCTGTGTCGTCAACACTTGATGTCAATTATTCCGTGACATATGAAGCCCAAACAAATTTGGATAATCAGAGCTCTACTATTTAGACTTTTCCTTGACTGTTAACATTATAATGTTTTAAAAGGATAAAAATACCTACTAGCATTATTTTGTAATATAAATCAATACAAAACAAACCTATATTTACAGCTGTTCCAGACAAATTTGGAGTACCCCTGTAGATTCTTATTGCCTCATACCTCTGGCCAAAAAGTAGTAGAAAATTAATTTGTGACTGCACACCGTAATTATAAATTTTTATGCCTATCACCCATACCATCTTATACAGAACCCCCGTAAGGGCTACTGGCGCCTGTGTGAAAAAAAAGGATTTTGGCGCCCCTTTAGGCAAATTTTTTTGTTCCTTGGTTTTGGCGCCCCTAAAGATGGCGATTTGGCGCCCGTGTGCATTGCACACATTGCACATATGGTAGTGCACCCTGATCTTATAATAACTTGAAAGAAAAATCACGATGTTTTCGCTTTCAAAATGATATGGAAATGTACATTTGTATGTAGGGCCCGTCAACATTCTTAATAAGCCTTGGGCTGAATATGTGCCAAGTACCTTTTCTTATCACAATCAATTAGCTATGTTACACATGTCCATGGACTAAATTTTTATTATGATTATGACTAAAAGAAACCATAAAATCTAATCTCAAAGCAAATATTTTGCAGGGCTTGGCTGATAAGACGCAATCAATTGTACAGGTACCCTGATATCTTTATTGTACTATCAAGTAAAAGGTGATTAATTGTTTCTTTTACTATATATGGTCAGTATGGTAAATGTAGCTAAATGCTCTGTATTGTTTATATTTCAAATACATAGACATAAACCTAAGAAATCATTATACACTTTATTTATTTAATTTATTTTGCAATATCATTATTAAATTAAGTTAATGAATGTTGTTTATTAGATTGGTAAAGTTTAAATACTGTATTTAGCAACAAAATCTTATTTCATTTATTCCTAATACTACAGGAATACTGTGATATACTCATAGGTTTTTTTTGCAACACTAGTCTTTTTAACTAGGTTTTTTATAATTTAATAGCAGTCTAAAGTACAGCTAATATTACCCTGGTCTCAGAACCTCTCGGTCACTCATAAATAACGACTTAAATGATAACATGAAGGAAATCTTATAACTTAGACTTACCTTTCTAAACGCGAAGAGCTCATTTTGAAGTTTTTGCCGCTCAGCCGAGGGCTGCTGCCCCTTCCCACGTATAAACTTTAGCATTCTGCCGGCCTGCAACAAGAGAACCCCTTAGCTCACTTCACAAACACTATGCGACATATAAAACTTGAGCCTACCATGTTAGCATACTACACAAGTCACTCGACCGGTATCGAAAAGCGAACTGACTTCACACTACGAAGTTCACCGCGGCGTTGTCACAGGTCACTATGCCCGCACCCTGATAATATTAGGTTGCTTTTCGCTTGTGAATCTAATCGATTATAGCTCACGACGCGTTATAAAGCAGCTAAACATGAGCAAATCTTTGAGTTTACACTAAACGCTCCGAAAATCACTGATATTGTCCCGAAAGAGACAGCGCCTGCTGGACAGGTTACGACGGCAACTACACTCCGTTGATGGATGTTTTTACACGAGGAACAATAAAATATTCTAAATTTCACTCCTTACGTACCTAAACACGACAGTTTGAAAAGTTTGTGTGATAAAATCGAAAATTAGAAGAATGACAGCAACTTCGAACGGCGTCAAATACACATAAAAATCATAGACTACAAACTAAAATCTATGTTTTTTTGGTTTTTGTACAGATACAAAAACACAAGATGACATCACTATCCATCGTAGATAGAGTAAAAGTATAGATTGCTGGATATTTCCTTTTCACTCACACAAAGAAAGAGATAGTTAATTACGTATTGCTTGTGGAGAAAAGAAATAAAATAATTATTTTCTGTCCCTCACCACGTGGCCATTTTTTCCAATGTGACAAAGTTTGACGTTTCGTACACAAACAGCTGTGATTTACAAATTTTGTTTGATTTAACTATGTAACGTAGAAGTAGTGGTTTGTGTTTTTCTTATAAGATGTGTACTATATTAAAATAATGTTGGGGTGTAGTGTTATGGGCTGTAAAAGCAATACTATAAGGAAAATTGACGGAATATGTTTTCACACGTAAGTTTTCAAAAATTTCGTTTTATTTTATTAGCATCACAGTTTTTATAAATTAACTTTCTTTAATTATTAATATTGTTCACATAAAACATATATTTTACTAAAATTAGCATCTAGTATATTGTATTTTATGTATTTTGTTTTTATAACCTCAAATGCCAGTGTTGCCAGATGTTGCTTACATTAATTACCCTGCTAATGGGGAAATTTAAGTAAATATGTTTTTTTCAACATTTTGTTGTTTTTTTAACCGACTTCAAAAAAGGAGGTTATCAATTCGAAGCGTAGGTATGTATGTAATATTTCTAGAACTGCCCAGTTTTTGTATATGTTAGTCTAGATCAGTGTCTGAACAAATGAAACAAACTTCAAAAGTGTATGTATTTAAGTATGTATGTATGTTTTTATGTTTGTGTTTGCATATCTCCGGAACTACAAGTCCGATTTCAGTAATTATTTTTTTGTTGTACAGTTTCAAGTTTAGTATTGTTCAACTTAAGGAATATTGCAAGTTTCATCAAAATCGGTCTAGTAGTTTCGAGATATTTTAATTCTCAATTAATTAAGTACAATTATTTTGAAGTCGGTTTTATATTTTTAAAGTACTATTCCAATACAATTATCATGTATCCAATTTTTTCCAGATTTCCTAATGACCCTGAAATCCTTAAATTATGGATAACTGCAAAAAATATACTGAATTGGGGCCCACCACGTGGTTCAAGAATATACAGTGTACATTTTAAAAAGAAGATGTATTAAATGTTGGAAAGAAAACATTTCTTTTTCTGTATATGTTAGTCTAGATCAGTGTCTGAACAAATGAAACAAACTTCAAAAGTGTATGTATTTAAGTATGTATGTATGTTTTTATGTTTGTGTTTGCATATCTCCGGAACTACAAGTCCGATTTCAGTAATTATTTTTTTGTTGTACAGTTTCAAGTATGGTATTGTTCAACTTAAGGAATATTGCAAGTTTCATCAAAATCGGTCTAGTAGTTTCGAGATATTTTAATTCTCAATTAACTAAGTACAATTATTTTGAAGTCGGTTTTATATTTTTAAAGTACTATTCCAATACAATTATCATGTATCCAATTTTTTCCAGATTTCCTAATGACCCTGAAATCCTTAAATTATGGATAACTGCAAAAAATATACTGAATTGGGGCCCACCACGTGGTTCAAGAATATACAGTGTACATTTTAAAAAGAAGATGTATTAAATGTTGGAAAGAAAACATTTCTTTTTCTGTGCCTGTCAAGGTAATTTATTTATAATTATAGGTCCTTTTTGTCTGTGTACAAAAATTAAATTAATATTTTTTATTACAGCTCCTAGACTCTAAGAGCGAAGCATCAGGTAACCCATCGTGTGAGACCTCCTGCTTTGTATGGGGAGGGAAAATGGGAATATTTCCTACTCCGCCTATGACCTATCTTCTTATGATTAATTTCGTTGCGGGTCCTAAGATAGCTTTAGCATGTCTTTTGGGCTCCCTGAGATCATATCAAAGGATTTTCGTGGTGGTGGGAATATGTGGTGGGCCAAAGCCCGTTAAAAATACTTTTTTAAATACTTACTGCCGTACTCAGAGAAATTTAATGATTAGGTATTAAACTTCAATTTTATGAAGAGTTTGACAGATAAATAAGATAATGTAAAGATAAGCCCCATGGCTTAACTCAATATTTTTATTCAATCACAGTTAAGTAATTATTGATACTCGTCTCTGAGTGCGGCCGTTAGCTAACTAGTAGTTACCCTTTATTTGATACGCATATCAAATGTATGTTAAATAAATATGTTAATGATTGAATTGTGTTTTTATTTATTGGTCAGATTTTACCCGCGGGTTTGCCCACGTAAAATTCTAATTGATTGCTAGTCTTTAACGCAATAAATCATAGTATTATACTTAAAAACTGAACCTCATAATTCAAACTTGTAAGTTTGTAGTAGTTTACGACCGGAAACATGTCACAATATATATTTTTTCATAATAAATCAAATCAAATCGTTTATTTCGGGCATCAGAAATAAACGATTTATATTTTAAGGTATTCGATATATATATATATATATATATATATATAAAATACCTTAAAATCTAACATACATATTATTATAATTATATAATAAATACCTTAAAACTAACATACATATTTTATATATACTTAAAAAACTAACACTGTCACGTTTTGCCGACGACGTGACTCACCTACTGACTGAATAGACCGCGGGTAACACCGCGGGCCACTGCTAGTATTAATTATTAAATGTCGAATAATAATAATATTAAAAAAGGATTATTCACACTATTAAACTATTCACAGTGTATCACATTCTATAATTATTACTAATAAGTGAGGGAGTAATTACCTAACGTAAGTTATTAAAAAGTAAAACATCAACAGCTTTTAGTTTTGGATAGATGATGATTACTGAATGCATCCGTTAGACAACATTTTAAACTTTCGCGTTCCATTATAATTTAAAACTTGTTATTCGGGACTTAACGCGACTTATTTCAATAGTAGTGCTACTATGAGTACATACTTTTTCTCGACGTTTCGGCCGTGTTGCAACGGCCGTGGTCACGAGGGGACTGAGTATGTGTCACGAGGGGACGAGAAAAAGTATGTACTCATAGTAGCACTACTATTGAAATAAGTCGCGTTAAGTCCCGAATAACAAGTTTTAAAGCATCCGTTAGACGTCAACAGTATTTAATAGGCCTTAATATACGCAGCTGTAGTTGCGGTAAGTAGCTAGTTTATAATAATTATGAGATCCGTGGGTAATTTTTTCATATTCGTCGTTACTGGTAACACTAACTACTTTTCTTCCTGTCCCTTTCAGTGACACGCTAACCAAAGTTCTACCCAATCCTTATTCTTTGCTATCCATAGACACTAAAACACTGACCTCTATTTATAGACTCAATAGAGGTCAGTGCACAGATTACGGATATATATATATATCCGTAATCTGTATATATATATATATATATATATATATATATATATATATATATATATATATATATATATATATATATATATATATATATATATATATATATATATAGAACCGTTTTCACTAGGGCCTCGACTCGTGGCCCTAGTGAAAACGGCCACGACGCGTTCTGGTAATCACAGAAATACCACAAAGCGAAATTCGTGTCGTGGCTGATATGTTATTCGTTTTTCTTGATATGTTCTTGATTGATTAATCGTCCATAGGTATGGAAGATTATAATATTTGAATTACCACGCGTACTACAAAATATTTTCAAATCACTGCATGTGGGATAAATGCGTGGTGGCCAAAGGAAGATCTTCCGACCGAGCGAGGTGGTATGCCCGGTCAGGCCGAAGCCCACGTGATACGTTTCAGCTGTCGTATATATACCGCCGCGCTCAGAAAACTTCGATAGCGCGATGCAGGAATGTTGGGCGAATTGTTGGTACCGCCACATCACTCCCCCCCGAAGACCGGAGGTCGAATCTTGAAGTCTTGTCGCTTAAGTCGCCGGTGCCAGTGAGTTCCAGTGAGTCGGAACTGTTGCAGTGAGTCCCAGTGAGTCGGAACTATAAGCTGCTGCACGGGATCCAGTGAGTCGGATAAGCTGCCGTGCGGGGCCGATGCTACGTGCTGACCAGGAGAGATGTGCTCTGCTTGCTGACCGGTCGGTGTAGTGAGAAAGCCCGATTGATGCCGATGCGGAGTCGCCCAGGCCGCGGTATACATTGCGGCTAGTGGACGAGGTATCCGAAGAGGTGATGCTGGCTGGCGCGGTGCGGAGGGGCGGGGATTAATGATGATGAAGGAGGCGTGTTCAGTCGAGGCTCACCAATGTGGGATGAATGCGTGGTGGCCAAAGGAAGATCTTCCGACCGAGCGAGGTGGTATGCCCGGTCAGGCTGAAGCCCACGTGATACATTTCAGCTGTCGTATATATACCGCCGCGCTCAGAAAACTTCGATAGCGCGATGCAGGAATGTTGGGCGAATTGTTGGTACCGCCACACTGCATAACGCGTTTATCATTATTATTTATAATATATCCATAGTTCCATAATATAGCTACCCGTACTAATATTATTATAGTCTACTTGTAAAAACACCTGTACCTGGCGGCAGACAGATAGACAGACAGCAATAATATTATTATTACGGATAGTATGGAACTATGGATATTTTATAAATAATAATGATAAACATGGCAGTGATTTGGTAAAAGAAAAAATATTTTGTAGTACGCGTGGTAATTCAATTTTGATCTTCCATACCTATGGACGATTAATCAACCAAGAACAAATCAAGAAAAACAAATGGCATATCAGCCACGACACGAATTTCGCGTTATGGTCTTTTTGTGATTGCCAGAACGCGTCGTGGCTGTTTCACTGTGACCACAACGCGTTGTGAGCTATTTTTTCGCTCACTGAGCGATTTCGGTCTTTGAGCGTAACATATATATAGATGTAACCATTGAGTTAATATACACTGGAGAGAGCCTTATATCGGTTTATAAGCGTCAAAAGCGTGTAATGTTATGTCCGACTTACTCGGACATAACAAAGTAGTCGGTCTGCATATTTCATGTAATAAAAGTGCTAATAAAGGTTTTTAGTGAACATTTTATGTTAGATATTGTTGAGTTTTGTGGTTCCGCTAAATAATAAACCATAAGAATGGCCAAAGAATGCCTCAAACACTTGGATTTAACATACATTTATGTTTACGGATTCTCATTATTTGAACTATAGTTTAACGATATTAGTTCAAATAATGAGAATCCGTAAACATACGTAAAAAGCTATGCAATTTTTGTAGACAAATTATTAATTGATGTGACATTTTTAGCACTAATGCCATAAATAGCACAAATAAGGGATTATTAAACTTATAAATTATCTTTTTAGCTTACAAAAATACCGATTGAAAAGCCCAAAAAACGTTGTTCAAAACTTACGTATTTAATGTTAAATCCAAGTGTTTGAGGCATTCTTTGGCCATTCTTATGGTTTATTATTTAGCGGAACCACAAAACTCAACAATATCTAACATAAAATGTTCACTAAAAACCTTTATTAGCACTTTTATTACATGAAATATGCAGACCGACTCCTTTGTTATGTCCGAGTAAGTCGGACATAACATTACACGCTTTTGACGCTTATACACCGATATAAGGCTCTCTCCTAGTGTATATTTTCTCAATGGGTCAGTGCACTAGAAGTATCAAACTTGTTTAAAGTTTTCTATACTGTGTACTAGATGGCGCAACAATTCATGTTACAAAACTTAAGGCGGGATTATAGGCGACTGACATTTTAGAATTTGAGACAAACTAGCTCAATAGATGGCACTGGAAAGGTACATATTTACATATCAACCCGTAGTCAATTTTAGTATTTTCAGAAATAATGTGATCACTCGGTAAACTCGACATACAGAGTAATGATTAACAGAGAGGCCATGTTCATAACTTGATAAACGAAATCTTTAATGAATTTTGTATTATAATAAAATTGTGTATTTATAGATATTTAAAAATGATGTTTGTTCTGTACTCAAGAACATAAAAAGTATTTCCTCATAATAATACATATACAAATTGACACACATACATCCCAAAGTATTAATACCGAAGTAGATTTAAAATTCGGTAAAGTAGATTCAAAAGTTCTTAACTAGAATAAAACAGCTCGCTTACTGCTGGGAAATAGGGAGCTTATTTTATGACCTCAATGAGAATCTTGTGCTTGGGTTTATTGCAATAGCTTTAATAAATAAGATGTAGAGTATAGCCCCATGATGATCACTTATATCACCTGGAATCAATATACCTAACACCCTCCACAAGTTCAAAAAACAACTCTTTTAACGCTGCTACTTTCACAGTGAACTTTATATATAAAGGACACATACACATCCCAAAGTATTAATACCGAAGTAGATTTAAAATTCGGTAAAGTAGATTCAAAAGTTCTTAACTAGAATAAAACAGCTCGCTTACTGCTGGAAAATAGGGAGCTTATTTTATGACCTCAATGAGAATCTTGTGCTTGGGCTTATTGCAATAGCTTTAATAAATAAGATGTAGAGTGTAGCCCCATGATGATCACTAATTATATCACCTGGAATCAATATACCTAACACCCTCCACAAGTTCAAAACAAAAACGATAACTCTACTTGCAGTAAAGGTAACGTTTTTGTTTTCATTATAATAATAATAATAATATATTCATTATTCTTATGCAGATCATATTCATATTTTCTTCGTCATTTTAAATTTTTAGGAATCTGTTCCCAAAAGAGATATCCGTCTGTCTGTCTCCAGGGTGTATATCAAGTAAACTCGGTAGCTAAAGAACTTAAATTTTCAAGAATATTTTATTATTTTTGCTGTCACCAATCACCATAACAACAAAATATAGAAACAAAATATTTAATAAATGAATAATTAAGAGGTCTGAAATATTCAAAACAAAAATGCAATTTTTAGGCCTTTTCTGCTCGACATTAATAATGACAACCGGGAGCATTGAAACTTTAATAATAATCTATACTTACTAATATTAGAATAGTCTGTCTGTTACCTTTTCATGCCGAACCATTTTTTATGAAATTTGGTGAAGAACGGACGAAGGATACTTTTTGGTCCGGAAAAAAATTACGGTTCCTGTACATTGCATCAAATTGTCGTGAGTAAAGAATCAATAATTGCATAAATGCAATCTCTTTAGTTTTTACTTTTAAATGCCGTCGCGAATCAATAAAATAAAATATAATAAAATATGAATAAAATATATTTTTTTGATAAAATCAAATAAGGTTTTAGGGCATTTCATTCCGATCACATTATTTTTTCTTAAAGAATTTAGAATCCTTAGTTATTTCCTCCCGAGGTGCACCAAAATCATGGTGTAGTACTTTTAAATGCCGTTTCGATTTTTGTTCATAAATATATTTTTTTGATAAAATCAAATAAGGTTTTAGGGCATTTCATTTCGATCACATTATTTTTTCTTAAATAATGTAGAATCCTTAGTTATTTCCTCCCGAGGTGCACCAAAATCATGGTGTAGGTATCTACAAAATATCTAGATCTATCCGCATGATAATATTATTTTTACGATTTCTTGTGCAGATTTTATTACTCCAGTGCTAAGATGTAATTAATTCTTTCTATTGATATGGATTGGACATATCATGTATCATTTTACTATGTTTTGACATGTATACGTAAAAATCTGTCTCTGTGTTGCGGTAATCTGTACATTGTTTTCTGACTAGCTGTAATGTTTACATTTTTTGACTTTCAAACCTACTAAAACCGTAAAAATGATCGTTTGGTCATTGGTGAATATAAATTATCGAATAGCATCTTATTAGGTAGTCTCTCGCCAAATAATTTAGGTTACAAAGTAGTTTTGTTATTCGTAGTTACAAAGCAATATTGTAGTATTTGTAAATCAAAAATGTTGACTAGGTTCCGGAATAAAACCCAGTCTACTGACCACTGCCCAAGACGTCAAATTACGGCGCTATTTTGTACTGGTTTTCCACTAGTATTAGATAAGTATGACGTATTATAATTACATTCGAATCAACGGTATGGGACCACGGAGATTCTAGACGTAAAGAGCTGCCAGTAGGTATACTGGGATATATTTGTGAACATACTCTGGGTTTTCTATGATAGACAATCAGCCTCTGACACACAGATTTGACTGATGTCATTTATTTATTTTCCATCACGTGCCTGTGGATTTTTTGTACCAAATATTCATGATCAGGCGTTGCTCTCACATATCAACAGATTGTTCAAATTTGTAAACAAAGTGATTTATCTTTATAATTGGTATATTTTATCAAAAACGAAGCTGATGGGTGCTTCCGGAATCATAATTGAAACATTTTGGCGTAAAAATATTTATTTTTATGTATTTTTACGCCAAAATGTGTCAATTTTTCTGTATTTGTTTTCGCTGAATTCTAGAAGAAATAAAATTTTGAAAGGATTATTTTTAACGTACATTTTTTTAGTGGTAAATGGATTTAAATCAAAATTTTAAGCTGACTCTAACCTTGATAAGGAACGTAACTAACTTGCAAAAAATGTTTGAATGCTTACAATTACTTGTGGTCAAAGTTCTAGTGAAAATAAAAACACGAAATTTCACTAATTCTCGTTGTATGCGGCCTCAATTTTCGATTATAAGATTGCTTTAAGTTTTGTTAAAATAGAGCAAGAGCCTGCGAGGGACAGACAGACCTTCCTTTGTTTCGTAAATCTGAAAGTTTACCTGTTTGTGACCTTTAGGGCTTGTTTCAGCACTTTCTGATAAACTTCCGAATAGGCTAATAATCCCCTATTCACAACTTTTTTGACAGATTCTCCATACGTGATCTGTCAAGTTAATTGGTGGATAGTCTATTCGTCACTTATCAGGAACTGATGAAACAGGCCTTAACAGAGGTGAGTACGACCAACAACTATGGAGTTTCGGTCGTATTCAGTTCTGAAGATCTACCTGACCTTCCATAAAAAGTAAAGCTCAATTTCATAGCTTATATTCTTCGCGGTAAGTTATGGAATCTCGTCTTCCAGTGCCAGACATTTTTGACAGTAATTGCTTTTCACTGCTAGACACCCTCAAAGCTAGGATCAATTAGTATGCTCATGCAGAGCATGGAACTGGATACCTCCTAAAGTCCATAGTTCCTGGTCGTTCTTACCTCTGTAGAGGTAACAAACAGGTAGGAAAACTTTCAGCTTTAAGTAACAAAGGTAGGTCTGGCCCTCAAGGGCTCTTGGTCCATTACCGTCATATCTCGGAAAAATTCAGTGTTATGGACCTTTTTTCCTACGTTCATGGTTGTGGACATGTTGCGGAGTGAAGATTTTGAACGCATGTTTCTGAATGCTGTTTTATCTGGCCACGGGACGATATCAGTCCACTGCAGCTCAAATTAATGAGGTACCTAAATAAAAATTTAAAAATGCTCCATCGAAAGTCCGAATGAGTTGGGATTATGGAATAGTGAAGACGGTACCCCATACCAATACCCTATCAACGGAGGTTCAGAGTTAACACGTCTTGTTGACAAGATTATGACGACCGAGGCGCGCGAGTCACCCCACCAAGTGCCTACCATAAAGTTAATATACCTATCGGAATAGAGCAACAATCTCGAGCTGTCAAACGTAACCAAAATTGGTTTTCATCTGTGTGAAAAATATGTGTACGTATACACTTCCACAAGCATGATTGAACATGAATTCTATGAGATTATATTGACAACGTGCGGCACGTGCCGACTGGACGTCAAAAAAAGAGTGCTGCTGTCATGTATCACATGTCTCTTTTTACCACGCGGTGTTACTGATAGTGACATCCCGCTTGCTCAGGCCTTTGTTTCTCTATTCCGCTAGGTATATTAACTTTATGGTGCCTACCATAAAGTTAATAATTATATTAACTTTATGGTGCCTACCAATCCTTCAATTTATTTTGTTGGTATTTTTGAAGTTAAACTATGTACCTAGTTAACTCAAAATAAGAGCCACATACCGCATACAATACGAAACTCTTTGGGGGGATCACGTACCCGGTACCCTAGGGTTCCGTGGAAGCCGCTTTAGGATCTAGATAGAACAGTGTTTCCCAAACTGTGATCCGCGGACCGCGAGTACCTATATATTGTTTGGGGGTCCACGGTGTCATTTCTGTACATGATCCGACTTTTTGTTGTTTATTTTATTACGGGGGTCCGTGAAAACCATTGACCATAAGAAACTAGGTGAAAACTGTGCTTGACGTCCTGGGGGTCCGTGGCTAAATAACTAATTTTAACCGACTTTTTCGCGGATAACTTCGGGATTATTGTTAACCGATTTTGATGTTTTTTTATGGTGGTAAGAGGATGCTTCACAGGTTGATTGTTTAGGAAATATTGTTCGAAGTCGGATATTTAGATATAATAAGAGTTCCATGCCTGAAATAAACATATAAGGAAACTCATGTTTTACCTACTCGCAGTGGGATTTATCGAAAAAAATCAAAATGAAATTCCAGTTTACAATGTAGGATATTTACATCACAGTAGTTTGTAGTCTGTTGAATGGCTGCCACAAACTCCATTAGCCTGGAGAAATCGAAGGCTTCGTCACATCTGCGGGCAGTTCATTTGAATTCGTTAGACCCGGCGTGACGACTCCGATACGATACTAGTATAAACTAAGTAATATTATATAATAATAATAGTAATAATAATTTATTGAAACAACCATACATACATCTGTTACAAAATAATTTACAGGTACATTATATTATTTTTTTTACATTACATTACATTATATTATTTTAAGATTACAGACGTTTTACTGCCGAGTTTCTTTGATGTCTGCACTAGGCTGAGCCTGTCCTGCAGATCACCAAAATAGTATCTTAATAAAAAATAAAAAAAAAAGTTACTAATAACTAAAATTTATAAAATTAATAATTTATAATATCATTACCGCGCTGCGTTCTGTGTGTGTGTGTGTGTGTGTGTGTGTGTGTGTGTGTGTGTGTGTGTGTGTGTGTGTGTGTGTGTATGTTTGTGGGTGTTTGTGGGTGTGTGTGTGTGTGGGTGTGTGTGTGTGGGTGAGTGAGTGTGTGTGTGTGTGATTATGCTGCATGTGATTATTTCTATCTATATATCTCTCTTAATATTTGTTCTTTCTCGTCATAATCTAGAGCTTTTAGCCATCTTGTTACTTTTTCTTTTACTTCTTTTAAAGAGCTGTCTTTTATAATGCATTCCCTTTTTATTTTATTATATATGAATGGGTGTAAATATGGACCAAATCTTCTAGCGAAACTAGAAGATATCCGCGGTAACGGTAGCTTTAATATTCTTTTTTTGCGCAATGTTTCGTAATCGGGAGATTTAAGAACAGCACGATGTTCCTTGACAATAACGCGGAGTATAAAAAGAGCACGAACAGTAGGAAGATCTATATCTTCGTACACATTTGCTGTAGAATACCAGATAGGTTTCTTCAATATGACTTTCAATATTGACTTTCAATATTGATATATTATCTAAATATATAAAACTCAAAGGTGACAGACTGACATAGCGATCTATCAACGCACATCCCAAAGCACTGGATGGATCGGGCTGAAATTTGGCATGCAAGTAGATGTTATGACGTAGGCATCCGCTAAGAAAGGATAACGGGTTAAAATAGGGGATAAAAGTTTGTATATAATAATACTTCTTAACGCGAGCGAAGCCGCGGGCAATAGCTCGTGTTTTATACAGGTAAACGTATGCCTACCTGTCTGTCTGCCTCTTCCCACTTTCACACTTTACCCCACGGAACTTTGTATAATCTCGGTGCTTTACCCGTTGAACTGATTTGGATAGGTAAAATCAGAAATGTTGAGTTAAAAGAAAAGGAGGAATAAATATAGTTCCTAAAATATATAGACCTGGGGCCAGTAACAGATTTTCATGACCAAGACCCTCCCAACCGAAACTTCGTAAAATAAATAAGGGACTTATACTATGAATACTAGCAACCGCCATCTGCGACTCCGTTGGTGGGGTGGGCAGTGGCAGCCTCCCAAAGATGAAGAAAAAAAATTTTTTTTCAGTCATTTCCTCTCATTTGAAAATTTATCAGAGTGTTGTTAAAATACTCTAGTAAACAATTTAAAAAATCAGCCAGCTGTAAGTCAGTGGAAAAGTCGTCAGCTGATAAGTTTTAGTAGGTATAGATGCTCACACCTTTCAAGGTACCAGCTGACAAACTTTCCACTGAGATACAGCAAGCTGACATTAATTTTCATTCATAGTAGCATATAAACGATCACCAGGTAAATTTTTAGCTGAGAGGAAATCATTGAAAATATAATATTTTTCTTCATGTTCAAGGAGCCAGCTGACGTATAATCCACCGTGTTATGGTCAGCTGACTATGTTTTTCTTTCAAAATACTTACATAAACTATACTCTGATAAATTTTCAAATGAGAGGAAATGACTGAACAATTTTTTTCTTCATGGGTGGGGGGCTGCCACTGCCCACTGCCCACCCCACCCACGGAGTCGCAGCTGACGGTCGCTAGTATTCATAGCATAAGTCTCTTATGCATTGTACAAAGTTTCGCCCGGGAGGAAATCATTGACCAAAAATTTACCTGGCTCCCGGGCCAATAAGAAAGATTTGGCGGTTAAATTGACAATGTTATTTATTATAATTTATTGTAATTATCAAAAATAGCAAATATTTAATACTTGTAAACAGAAATTGCAGGTGGGGGAGCGTTTTAAACATCGCATTACGTAGGTATCCAATACTCCTTTAGAAACAATAATATCTTGCGTTTTTTTCTAAAATCCTTTAATCTGGGTACCTCATATTAACCTCAACTTACAAATAATAGAAAAATATTTAGCGCGAGTAATGCTTACAAGAATTAATAGCAGATTTCTATTATTCCAACCCAGTGGGCAGTGATCCAATACAGCAAAAAGTTTGGCTAATGTTTATTATACGTAAAATGTTAATTTATATACTCTGAATAAAAAAAAAATGAATTGCGTTCCTGCGTCCGTTTATATTATTCCAGTATGCGGGGAAAACCCACTAATCAGATATTAAAAGTCGTAGTCGTGTCGTGTTGGTGTAAAACGCTCGTAGAGGCTGGCCGGTTGCCATGGTAACATCGATTCGCGGCGGACGCATCCTGCACCGTGGCACTTTATTAAACCTCTGTACAAACACTCCATACACTAATAAATATTGTTAGCCTGTTTACGTAATGTCTCGCTTATTAAGTACATTTCTAGTTAAGCTCCATGTCAATTAACTAATTTAGTTCGAAATATAAACATAAATCCAAGACTGAGGGCCTGTTTCACCACTTCCTGATATGTGCCGGATAGGCAATCCCCTACATAACTTGACAGATGAAGTATGGAGAATATGTCAAAAAGTTGTGGATAGCCTATACCTACCTAGCCTGACACTTTACAGGAAGTGGTGAAACAGGTCCTAAGGCTGATTAGTCTTTTTTTATAAAATAAGGGGGCAAACGAGCTAAGTCACGTGATGGAAAGCAACTACCGTCGCCCATGGACACTCGCAACATTAGAAAAGCTGCAGGTGCGTTGTCGGCCTTTTAAGAGGGAATTCTCTCTCTTCTTGAAGCTCTCACGCTGACCGCTCGCTGACCGTCAGCGCCATTATATTCTGTCAAACTATTCATTAAATTGAAGGTTAATCATAATTAGATGTATCTATCTGAGTACGGCGGTAAAAACATAAAAGTGCCCATCCTAAGTTTACACTCAAATCCAAAATTATGAATAGAAATATTATGCAGTATAGTAATTAGTAGAATTTCCGTCTCACTGGCGTATTTCTATAGGGAACGGAAATGAGTGAAGATCATCCCTATCGCGTGATGGAGAGCGATTATGCGAGCGGATATTCGCAACACCGGAGGAGCCCAAGTGCGTTTCCTCGTTTAATAGCACGTAGAAAGGGGAAGTTAATATTCGTCCTCACAAACATGCATGCTACTTATAGCCCCATTTAAGGGGAGGCTGATTGCTCCGACCGGACTGACCGCAGGCCAACCTGATCGGACAGGAGTCAGGACTCGTTCTGTGCATTGCAAAATTGACTTATTCCTATCTTCCAACCCAGAATTAGCGATCCACCCCAGTAAAACTAGCTCATGACTTGTGGTTTTCTGTATATGTAAAGAGCGGCGAAAATATTTGCCCGGAGCGGCTAAATGGCCAGATCGGGTCCTGTGTGTATGCACGAGTCCGGTCGGTGGTGTCGGTCGACGGTCAGGTCGGTCGGCGGTCAGTATATTTGGAACGATATCCCTTTAAAGTTTTAACCTATTTAAATATTTACTGAGATAAGTTTTGAGTTGCGGGTAAGGACATAGGATAGTTTTTATCAAAGGAGACCTGTGCAAAACAGTTCCAGGATATCCCTCCGTATACGGCTGAAGTCAAACCGCAGGTGGTTTTAGTGGAAAAAGGATATTTTTTATCATATTAAAATGAAGAGTATGCTTTGCAACGATTCGCATGACAAAATTGCGGGCAACAACTATCATTAATAATTAATTTGAAAGTAAAATTAATTATTTATAGCGAGAACAGAAATAGGTTCGGTCCGTTAGCATCGACGGATAAACGGACAAGCTTGTCTAATGGATCCCTAAGTCCATACATTTTTAAAGAGGTCTGATTCTCGGACCTCGAATCTCTATTTAATTTTTAGCCAGAAAATAAACTAGGACCGAAAGTGCCATTGACAGTACATGTGTTGCATTAAAACACTAAAGAACGAGTCGCACTCCGGGGGTGACGGCAGAAGTAAAAATATAACAGCAGCAGCAGACATACCTTTTCATCGCGCAGTAGGAAAAAAGAGAACCTATGTCACTTCCTTTCCTAATTCCCGGTGCGTAGGAAAGGAAGTAATCTCTTCATTATATTCTCCCTCCGTCTTACGAGTTTTTTATCAGGTTTCGTGTGACGCAGTTTTTCTTTTTTTTACCTATATAAAATTGGTAGAGGCAGTGACATTCCTAAATTAACGGAACATAATATATCATACTATCATAAAAGTATATTGTCCCACACATTACACAATAATAAACTTATGATTTGCGCGTTAACTATTCAATCGATGTACGGGAACAACTACTTATTAACTAAAGTCCACGCGAACGAAGTCGCGGGCAACGGCTAGTTATAAATAAAACCTCAAAAGTCTCCGGCGATCCTCCTTGTGCTAAAAAATTTATTCAAGGTTAAAGGTACGAAAATGATGTTTTTCCTGTTTTTTCCAAACTATACATTTTATCACAAAAATAGGTAGGGCAAGAGTGCATAGAATTCTCCACAAAAAATATTCAGACACTATTTTCATACGACTTACCATTCCTTATTTTCAGCTCTATGCGAATTATTCCGAGGTTACGATTTTTTTGCGTCCAATTAGATCGGGCTGCAAGCTAAAATATAAGTTTTGACTGGTTTCTACATAAAATAATACAGCGTTTTAAAAAATTCAATTCTACAAATGAATTTAGGGAAAAAGGCGTGGATCCTGATAAAAAAGATCATTCGATTAGATTGATAGCCCCAGCGAAGTAAAGGGACTTCGGAGAATTTCAATAGAAAGCCAAGGTAGAAAGCCAAGCTACTAGGCTGCTATTTATGTATCCGGAACTGGCCACTTACAAGAACAATATTTAAAAAGTAATTACAACATTTGAAAATAGAACTCTTCGGTTGAAGAATACATTTTGTTTCATGTGACTGTCAATTATTTTTCCATTGTGGCATCATTTTGAAAATTGCGTGTCTTCATTTGCCATGGATTTAACGCGTGAACATTTTCGTGCAATGATTTACTATGACTTTTGGCGTGGGCTAAATCAACCACAGTGCTTTATTCAACTCACCGCAACTTTTGGAGATGAAGCACCATCAAAAACCACTGTTTATCACTGGTACAGTGAGTTTAATCGTGGGCGGTCTATGCTCACGGATGAAAATAAAGAAGGTCGCCCAAAAACATCTGTTGTCCCACAAAATATAGATGCTGTGCGGGAACTAATAATGCGTGATCGTCATGTTACATATCGCGAGATAGAGGCGTCCTTAAGCGTAAGTATGACGAGCATACATAATATATTACACGAACATTTGGCTGTAAAAAAAATATGTTCGCGTTGGATTCCGCACAACTTGACAATCGATCAAAAACGGGCTCGTGTCGATTGGTGCAAAAAAATGATAAAAAAATACAACCGTGGTACGTCAAAAGCCGTTTATAATATCTACACTAGTGATGAGCAAAATTAGTCTTGGTCTTGCAGTCTTGGTCTTGGTCTTGCAAAAATTGCAAGACCAAGACCAAGACCAAGACTACCCTAAGACTAGCAAGACCAAGACCAAGACTAGGTGTGCAAGAACAAGACCAAGACCAAGACCGACTATGCAAGAGTCTTGCTTAATGCAAGACTCTTGCTAAAAAAAATTAATTAGTCGCAGTGACTATAATATGAGATAAAATATTTATAACTATTAAAAATATTAATAACATTATCTACTTATCATGAGTTTCAAGTTCTTATACAGCCTGGAAACAGGCAGACGAACAGGCAGCGATGTGTAAGTATGTAATTGGGCCCCTTTTTTACCCTTTTGATTATGTAACCATGCATTCAAACTGAAAATTTGGGAATACGTCATATTACATTTATACATTATACATGGCGGCCGAAAAGTAAGATCTTTCAACCGAGAGAGAATCCGAAAATCCGGTCAAGTGCGAGTTGGACTCGCCCATGAAGGGTTCCGCAGCAGCCAAAAAGGTTTATTTCATGAAATTAAAATATTTTTAGAGTTCCGTACCCAAAGGGTAAAAACGGGACCCTATTACTAAGACTTCGATGTCTGTCCGTCTGTCCGTCTGTCTGTCACCAGGCTATAACGCAAGAACCGCTATAGCTAGACTTCTGAAATTTTCACAGATTATGTATGTCTGTTGCCGCTGTAACAACAAATACTAAAATCAAAATAAATTAAATACTTAAGGGGGGCTCCTATACAACAAACGTGATTTTTTTGCTATTTTTTGCTCTTCATCAATATCGGCAACACATAGGCAATTGAAATGTTCACAAAATACTTAATTGTATTTGTGCTTTAATAATTAATAATAAAATTAAAATAAATTAAATAATTAAGGGAGGCTCCCATACAAAAAATACAATTTTTAGTCTATTTTTGCTCTGTAGTGGTACAGAACCCTTCGTGCGCAAGTACAACTCGTGTTTGGCCGATTTCTGTTAAATTAATGAAATTAAGGTATACCATTTATAACGTATACAAAAACTACTTGCTAGTTCTCGTTCAAACCAATTTTTTCTTGGTAGTTTCTATAGTAATGTACAATCATAATATATATTTTTTAGACTTATCATGCCTTATCTTATCATACTTTAGAAGTTAGAGGGGAGAGAACAAAGATTTTACCACTTTGGAAGAGTCTCTCTCATATATTTTCTATTTTTGTATCAAAATAAGTATTATTGTGGTTCACAGAATACACCTACTTACCAAGTTTCAATTGTATAGCTCTAAGTATATAGTTTCGGAGAAAAGTGGCTGTAATATACGGACGGACAGACAGACAGACAGACAGACAGACTGTATGACGAATCTATAAGGGTTCCGTTTTTGCCATTTGGCTACGGAACCCTAAAAATAATCTAGATTCTAGAAGAAATCCCAGAATAAGTTCTTATTTTTCAAATTTTTTATTTTTCTGTTTTTTTGAGAAAATGAAAACGTTTACAAAAAGTTTTGAAAAATGTTTGCAAGAGTCTTGCTTTTTGCAAGACCAAGACCAAGACTAGGCGTGCAAGACCAAGACCAAGACCAAGACCAGACAGATTTAAGCAAGACCAAGACCAAGACTGCACAAGCAAGAACAAGACCAAGACCAAGACTGGTCGAGTCTTGGTCTTGGTCTTGCTTTGCTCATCACTAATCTACACAGGTGATGAATCTTGGATCTATGCATATGACCCCGAAACTAAACAACAGTCAACGGTATGGGTGTTCCAAGATGAGCCGAAACCAACAAAAGTTACTCGTGCAAAAAGTAATTTGAAGCAAATGGTCGCCTGTTTTTTTTGGAATTAATGGACATGTGGCTACAGTGCCATTAGAGAATCGTAAAACGGTTAATTCTGAATGGTATACGATCATTTGTTTACCAGAAGTCTTTGAAGAAATAAGAAAGGACAACCGACAACGCAGAATCATATTACATCACGACAATGCTAGCTGTCACACCTCAGCTGAAACAACTCAGTTTTTGGAGGGTCAAAAGATCGAATTGACTGGTCATCCGCCGTACAGCCCTGATTTGGCACCTAACGATTTCTTTTTATTTCCATACGCGAAGAACAAATTACGTGGTCAACGTTTTTCGAGCCGCGAAGAGGCTGTTGATGCGTTCAAAATGCACGTTTTGGAGATACCTCAATCAGAATGGAAAAAGTGCTATGAAAATTGGTTCCAGCGTATGCAAAAGTGTGTCGATCATCGCGGGGATCGTCGGAAATCCATAGCTTAAAATTTCCGTCCGTCCTTGACGGACGTTGTTCGTAGAGTCCACATCCTGAGTATGCTCCGGTGTTGGAGCGAAACGCGCGTCGAGGTTTTCAACCTGCATGGTGGTGAGGGGCCTTGCACGGATTTGCCAACATTATTGCTTGTGTGGTGGTGGTGTTTGCAAGTTCTTGCGTGCGAGTGTACGCATAGGCAGTGTGGGAGGAGGGAGGTGCTGTACGCATGCCTATGCGTGCACTCACTCATTTACTTAAAGGTGGAAGTTTATTTCGCGGAATATTGCTAAAAATAATAACAAACTAAATCTCGGTATACATACTAACAAACAAACAGTAAATGTAAGCTCTCATTGGTCAAAACTTAAAAAAATCGATCATTTGGCATTTGTTTTTTTTCCATCCCTCTAACAATATCAGTTGTTTTTTGCTTTCTTTTTTAATTTTTTGCTCTTTTTCTTTTTTATAAAGGTTAACATTTGGCATTTGTTAGAGGGCGGCCTACAGGAGATTCGACCGGCGTCTACATTAGATTGTGAAGAACTAGGGGGTCCACAATGGTAAGCGAAGGTATGTGAAAATTAATTTAGTTTCTGTAGTGAAAAAAATGGCTGGACTCCTGGAAAGCTCTGCGTAAAGCGTGACACAAAACCAAGTTTCTACAGATAGACTACGTTATAAGCATGTTATAAGAATACTGCTGCTATATAAAATCTGTATCTAGTCTCTAGATCGAATTTGGATTAAAACAGCACAATCCGGGTACTGTCTTATTGTGGCTTCAATGCAGTGTTCAGATTTATCTTACCCCTGACAGGACCTTTATCCAAACGTCATAAAGATCTTCAATAGAATCTTCAAGGTGTAAGAATAATTATTGTGTCTATTATCATTTATCTGTTACCGACAATCTGTGATACATTTTATGCAAACAGATGTTTTATAGAATAGCTAGTTGTATTAGGACTTTGTCACTCAGAAACCGTACATTTTTTCAAAATATTTTTTTCTTCGTTTGTATTCGGGACTTGAACTACCTACCTAGTACCTAGTACATATCTTTTAAATACATCCAAACAGATTAAAAGATTTCAGTGTTAAGAACATGCAACTAGATTTTCGTATCAATAATAAAACTGTTTTGCACTACAACAAAACAGATATTATATGGACAAGAAACACATATGTTAATTGGAGAGAGCTATCTTCGAACATTGCCTTATATGGTCAATTTTTGTCAACTTACCGGTGGCGTTTTGCTATTTCCTTCGCACCCATGGGAAATCTTGATCTTACCTTTCACTTTCTTGAAGCAGTACCTCTCGTTTTTCTATCTTGAGTACCATAGGAGTCTCCAATGAACCAGCAAGAGCTTGCTGTTAACATATGTGTTTCTTGTCCATATAATATCTGTTTTGTTGTAGTGCAAAACAGTTTTATTATATGTCCTTGAAACACATATGTTAATTGGAGACCTGTTTGATTTCTGCTGGTGAAAGAGTAGAATTGATTATTCTTATCTACTAATATGACGCTATGTGATTCTGAATTTAATACTTATCTAATAAAATGTACAATGTCTTGTCTGTCATTATACATCTATCCCTTTACCCTTTTAAAGCAAAAATAATGTAAGCGTGTCTAATAGGAATTATATCCTTAGCAGCAAGTTCCCTTTGAAAATTAGAAGATATTATAAACATGGTAAACACAAAAAGGGGAGACAATAATCTACACATAATACCTATTATGTTCCTAAAATCCTCTTGGTCCTCTGCTTATTCTTCCTTTATATTCTAACAATAACAATTGTTGTCTTTTTAATCAAATACTGTACCTATAAGTACCTGTAGGTACTACTCTTAGTTTATTATTTCAATCTCATCTTCTATCTGAGATCACAAAATATTAATTATTTAACTACCTATCCATAATGTTATTAATTTACTAGTTTATTTATTTATTTTTTATTATAAATTAAAAACAAAGCTTTTATTTTAAATATGTAGCAATCGTACTCAGAGTGGAACAGAATTACTTAAATGTAGTTAATTTAAAATTTTGATACAGCTTCCTACATTAATTATCGAATTCTTCATTTAATTGACGGTTAGTCCTAATTTTAAAATGTCTCTGAGTGTGTTAGTAAGGACACAGCCTGCTCTTTCAGTGCCACACTCGGAGTGTGACACTGAAAGAGCAGTAAAATATTGTAATTATTTAAAAAGAAAATTTTACATAAGCTCCGTACATTATCTGTCATAACTCATACTATTCATTAAATTGTAGGTTAATCTTAATTAAATATCTCTAAATATGGCAATAAAGTCACCTAATATTGTTAGACTAGAAAACATAATATTTTTCAAATATTAATTATTGAAATGAAATAGATCAGCAATCAGTAGTTATAAATTTTGAAAATTTTCTTTTAAGTAGTAAATTCTTACTACTCTTGTCATTGTTAACTCCTTTACAGTACATCCTTTATTTGTTATTATATTTATCCAGCCAACTCTTAGAGGCAACTGCGGGTCTGAATGCTACCTGTAGGAGCAGCTGTATTTACCTCTTTGAAAATGTACCTGATCCCTCTTGCTATTATAGATTTAGTTGCGATTATAATCTGACTTGATACCTATGGTGGCTACCTAATCTCCCTAGGATTGTGTAAGATTTATTAGTCTTTTCACTACATAATTTACAGGACCTATTTTAGGGCTTTTTGTAACTTACAGGGTATATTATCTCCCTTTAATAGCCTGTCTATGGACACATGGAGCCTATGGACACATAGGAATCCGTCCTAGGGCCAACTCTAGGCCACCTTGTTACTGTGCCCTTCTTACTGAAACAAAATTTTGGTTTCAGCTACCTCAAAATGATAGGTCTTGTAACTGTCTGCCAGATACCAAGAGTACTATTAGTTGTTACTCTTTAATGTTCTCTTCGGTACCTCAATTAGTGTTTCTTTGGAGAGTTCTATTATTCCTGTAAAATATAATATGCTCCCAAATGGGTTTTTTATTTATATTTTTATTTTTATTTTCAGGCTGCCTTTAGTAATCTAGTTTATAAAATATGTATACAACAGTCTATAAAAACTCTTTGGCAGTATTTCTGGAGCCCTAGCACAATAATAATAATAATCTCTTTATTTCAGGCCAAATAGTCCAGCCTAACAGCTACAGATTATAATAATTACATATTGACAATTATTTTGACTTATGAGTTAAGGCTGATCTATGTTACAACCTATTTTAGACTCTGGGTTTTCTCTTTTAGATCTAAATGTGCTAGGACTCCAGCTACACCCCTTCCACCCTTTGGTATGGGTGACCCTGGATTTATCTGTTATATGCGACACCAGTCTATTAAGGGACATTCGATTATCATTTATATTGTATCCTAGATCATTGAGTTTATATTGGACACAAAAATTTTCTGAGTTCTTTTGAGGAATGGTTTCCTGAGTCCTGACCTGACTGCCCCCCCCCCCCCTAGTTTTGGCAGGCTATTGTTGTATTATGTCTACCTGAGTGGGGGCCTATTGTGCAAGTCCTGACATCTGGAATAGTAATCTTAAGTAATATCTGGGTCTTAATTTTGGATTGTGCCCCAAGAACCATTGCTTCTATTGAGGAACTATTTCTTTGGCACCGTACCTGTGGTGCAGCGCCTAAAGTATTATTTGGTGGGTGAAAATATCCAAACTAATGGTGCTGCCCTCTTTGACTAAAGGTATCACAAATTATTGCAGCACCGTCTCTTAAGTCCCAGGTAACATGCAATTGCATTCTGGCTGATCTTCTCTAAGCGAGCAAGTATAGCCGTTGGGACACCCCATATTGAAAATGGCCTCCGAGGCCTGGGGTAACAAGTGCCCTTCCGGCACGGGTATGTTATGAGACATCTACCCCTTTTGACACCCAATATTGATAGTGGCCTCTTAGGCCTGGGGTGATAAGTGCCCTTCCGGCATGGGTTGGTTTGTAAGATAACCACCCTGGTACCCCCTATTGAAAATGGCTTCTGAGGCCTGGGGTAACAAGTGCCTTTCTGGCAGGTTAATGTTGTGAGATAGTCACCTCTATGACGCCTCCCATAAAATGGCCCCTTAAGGCCTGTGATAAAAAGTGCACCTCCGGCACAGGTTTGTCATGAGAGTCTGTTTATTCTGCTGATAATGTTATATATTAACAATGTAATATTGTAATTAAAAGTAATAATCTTATAATTTGAACTAGCTTAAAAACTTTTTTCTTTTCTGCCAGCCTTAATGTCAGTTTAACAGGTCTAAGGTACGGGCCCCTCCCTCGTTACCTATGTACGCTATCAGCGTCCTGTTGTATGACTGTTTAAGTCTAAGAATAGCATATGTATGAGCAGTCTTTGAGACTTTGTAGTTGCTACTAACGCTGCATACATTTTCTTTTTGTCTGAGTGCCACCCTCTCCGGTGTGGTCACCAAACTCCTGATTACTACTTCTGTTTTAGCTTGGCACCTTGGGTTGTGTCTGCAGCATCCGCTGTCAGAAAGTGGAATACCTCATCCTTATAGAGGTTTATGGAGCTGTTTTTAGTGCCTGTCACCCTGTTGTAGAATCTATTAGGAAAACCTATTGACGGAGTATTGTTTGCAAAGTGTTACATAGATCCCCCTATGGATTTTAGTTCTCTAACAGTACAGCTGTTCCTTTTGTTAATTACCTTATGAGTTTGCTTATTCTTATGTCTTTTCTGCTAACAGGAAGTTAAATTCCAAAGGTGTCACAATCATTGACATAAGCTCTGCTCACAGTGCACAAACCCATTATATTTGAAAAATCTGTCTAGGTTTTGGAATTGATCTGCAGGCTTAAATTTGCTCAAGTTTCTATTAATATTGAAATATTGACACTATAATATGTATAATTTGTTATCGTTGTATGTACAGTATGGGTCCTGAGATGCAGTCTCGTTTTCCTATAATTAACTACTGGCCCTTTTTAGAATATATCGGGGGTAGTTTATAGGTAACCAGGGTAGTTTTAACTTTAATATTAATTATTTTGCAGGAAAATACATACCTAGGTGATCTCTTCCTGAAGGGAATGTAAGGTCCTATAAATAACTAGAGTATGACTTTTTTGCAAGGTCCAAGTGTATTCCCTGCGACTAAGCTTCCTATAAAGCAGTCCTTTCCCGGAATCTTTATGGCTATTTCTGTTTATGTTCAGGGCCTGGTTTTTTCTTTTCTACCCTGTTTATTATTGTAGAGAAGAGAATGATTACTCTTTATAGTTTGTTTAGAATTATTTACCCTATAGATGTTGCTG
The DNA here is from genome assembly GCA_937595015.1 of Polyommatus icarus. Lineage (NCBI taxonomy): Eukaryota > Metazoa > Arthropoda > Insecta > Lepidoptera > Lycaenidae > Polyommatus > Polyommatus icarus. The sequence continues at coordinate 4,285,276 of OW569330.1, read as the reverse complement.
AATATGTAGGTACCCTTATTAGTGTGTGGTTCCTAGGATTATATTTTATATCTGTCCTGCCTATAGTTGTAGTTTCTCCTGATTAAATAAATGTTCATTTCTACTTCTACCACAGCTAATCTGCCCTAGCCCCTGACCTGTCATATACCTAGTGATAAAATATTCAGACTTAGGGCCGTAAAGGTTTGCTATCTTAATGAGCAAGGTTTCCGGCTTTAGATCCTGTACAGTGTACAGCCTGTTCTACAAAAATTTTTTAGGTTTTATTTTCATTAATCCTTAACGCCACAACTCACAAGGGTTAGAGTGGCAGAGTACCTCTTAGGAGTATCTTAGGATAGATCTGTAGCGAATGCCCTTCCGGGCCTGTGAATGAAATCTTTAGAGATCCTCGATCTCCTCTATACATTCTGTACTAGCCTCTGCACTGGTCTTCTGATCTAAACTTGTGTTATTACATACAATAACTTGTTATAGAGTTTACCAATGATGGCTGAGACTAGCGTTGTAGGTATACTCTGGTGTGTTTTGAGTATCTTGTCGGTGTGAGTAAAATTTACCAAAAATTGAAGGAGTTGCGTATTCTGAGACTCACCTATTTCTCTAGGTTATTCACCTGATCGGAGGGACGCCAACTTTCTGTCTGAAACGTCCGGACAATCATCCTCCGAAGTCCGAGGACGACGAGTCCTGAATCTCGTCACTCCCTGCTCCATGTGTCTTTCGAAGTCACTGAACACCTATCAGCTACCACTCACGGAGCTCGAAAATCGAAGTCTATAATATTTACTCATCACCACGTGCACCACTTGTTTACAAACAAATTAGCAAAACAAACTGAACGAAAAATTTGTTATTTCAAAAAATAAAGAAATGAGGAAGTTAAAATAAACTCAAAACACCATAAATTTCTATAAAAAGGAATTGATTAAATTATAACTTAAATAATTTACAGTTTAAGTACATTAAAATTTCAACAATTTGACCGATATGCGAAATACGATGTTCGCGTTGGCAAATTCAAAGACGCTATGGTACTCAAGATAGAAAAACGAGAGGTACTGCTTCAAGAAACTGAAAGGTAAGATCAAGATTTCCCATGGGTGCGAAGGAAATAGCAAAACGCCACCGGTAAGTTGACAAAAATTGACCATATAAGGCAATGTTCGAAGATAGCTCTCTCCAATTAACATATGTGTTTCAAGGACATATAATATTAAACACCTATAATATTTATTAACCGTGCAAAATTTAATCAAAATAAATATATCATTAAAAAAAGTCTAGTATTTAAAAGCACATTGATGAAGTAGCTTATAAGCCAAGCGTAATTATGAAAACTTACACACTTAAAAAGGTCCGGTAATTTCTATGATAATTTCTAGAAGACTATCTACTTACCTTTAGAATTACTGCTACACGAAAGTTTTGTGTGTGTGTTTACTAGAAATGACTTTTACTTCATAAAAAAACGGGACTTCAGTAAGGATAATACACGTAAATTTTTGGAGTGCCTTCAAACACTTACCTTTTCAGAAGTGTATCATAGCACAAACTGTGAAGAGGCATTTAAATCCTTTTACGAATTATACAAATTGTTCTACTACTTGTGTTTCCCAGAAATTAATGTAAAAATCAGTAAGAGTTCTACACACAAAAGTTGGCTAACTAAAGGCATCAAAAAATCATGCACAACAAAGAGAACACTATATTTTAAGTATACCCACGATGCCTTACATAAAAATTATTTGAGAAACAAATACCTTCGCTATTCTAAAATCCTAAAACAATGCATACATACAGCACAAAAGAAACAAAACACTCACTATATTAGTACATCAAAAAACAAATGCAAGGCAACATGGACACTTATAAATAAAAATGCTAATAATAAAAATAAACATAACATTGAATCAATAATAAATAAAGACAAACGTTATACAAATCCCCTAGAAATTGTGGAATTATTCAATAATTATTACATTGACATTAAAAATCAAATAAAATACAATAATACTAATAATAATAAAAATCACAATAATAATTTACATAATAAAAATGACTTTACCACATCTAAGACTAATCATACTAATACAACTAACATTGACATACCAAACTCTATATATCTAACACCACTAGTACCTAATGACATCTACAAAATTATAATGTCTCTAAGCAATACTAAATCAAGCGGATATGATGATATCAACACAAAAAGCTTAAAACTCTCGGCAAAGTACATAAGTGCACCACTTTCTCATATAATAAACTTGTCGTTTGAACAGGGGCACTTTCCTAGTCAAATGAGGAAGTCAATCGTAAAGCCTATTTATAAAAAAGGAGACTTAACAGACATGTCAAACTATCGGCCCATTACGATGATACCTGTTTTTTCTAAAGTTTTCGAGCGGGCTATGCAAATTAAATTAGTATCATATTTAAACCGCAATAGCATTCTAAGCAAACAACAATTTGGCTTTACGAAAGGGAGTTCCACAGCTTTGGCATGTTTTACCCTTGTAAAGGAAATAACAGAAGCTCTCGATAAAAATGAACACATAGCAGCCGTCTTATTAGATATGAGCAAAGCCTTTGATCTAGTCAATCACGATCTACTTTTAAAAAAAATGGAAAAATATGGAATTAGAGGTAACGCGCTAAACTGGTTTAGGTCATACCTGAAAAATAGATCGCAATGTGTAGAGATTACAAATATCATTAATCATAATGCAGTCAAACACCGTTCCAAATACAAAATGAACAAAGATGGCGTCCCCCAAGGGAGTATCTTAGGCCCAATACTATTTCTTTTATATATAAATGAATTGCCAGATGCCACTGATCACAGCTGTTATATGTTTGCTGACGACACTACCTTACTTATCAAGTCTACTAAAGACAAAATCAATTTTGAAATAAAACGTGAACTTGACAAAATTACTAAATGGCTTAATCAAAATAATTTACATATTAATATTGACAAAACTAATATTATTAAATTTAACAATTCACTTAATAATGATGACATCCACAATATGAATAATAATTGCAATAACTCAATCAAATGCGTGCCCTCAGCATCTTTCCTGGGTATTACATTGGATAAAAAGTTAAAATGGAAAGACCATTTCAAAAAAGTGTGTGATAAACTAAATAGCTACGTTTTTGCTTTGAGAAGAATAAGGAATACTGTGTCGCAAGATGCTGCTCTTACAGCGTATCACGGTTATGTATCGTCTATTCTTAGGTATGGTCTTGTTTTATGGGGGAACTCTTCGGATATAAATAATGCATTTCTGACACAAAAAAAATGCATTCGGGCGATGGCAAAAGCGGAATACTTAGCTCACTATAGGCCGCTTTTAAAAAAATTTAAAATACTACCTCTAGCATGTCAATACATACTTGACACATGCATGTTTGTTAAAAAACATAGCTACCTATTTGAGACAAACAATAATCTAAAAGCAAATAAGTATACAAGAAGGGATTGCAATAAATTGTATATACCTCGTCAGAAAAAACAATTATATACTGAAAATAGTTACTGTATGTCAATAAAAATTTTTAACCGATTGCCTAAAGACATAAGAAATATTTCTGTAACAAATAAATTCAAAAAAATATTATTTGATTGGTTGCTGGACAAATGTTTCTATAGCAATAAGGAATATTTTGAATATTTTAATAATGTGAGAAAATTTGGCTTAAAATAATTAGATAAATGTAAATTGATAATAGGTATAATTATGTAATAACTAATAATTTAGTAATAAATAGTCAATAATTATTAACTGACATTAGTGTATTTATTGTAAAATTGTAATTGTTATTTTAAATGTAATTGACTAATGACAGAATTTATCTTTAATTAATTTGCCGAGTGATAATTTTATATAATAATGGAATGACTAATAATTAAATGACTTATACTGTATTAAAAATTGACACTAGTAATTAATATTTAAGTATATTGACAAACATTTTAAGGAAGTTGAGTGATTATTCTAATTTAATTGTAAGTATTATTTGATTGAAAAAGTAAATTATTATGTTTTGTATTTAAGATTATGTTACCAGCAGGGACAAAAAATCTAACATTTCCACACCTCATTGAGGTAGAAATTGTAAAACGCTTATAAACACAAGAACACCATGATTGTAATCAATTTCACGGAAATAAATGATTATTATTATTATTATTGTTACAGTAGCTGGCCCTCCAAATGAGCTTGTTATTTGTTGATTAAAACTTCTTCACTTCACTTCCAAGCTTATTTTACATAGCTAAATAATAGTGAACTCTTATAAAGTCCGTGGAAGTTCTACACGAAAGTTTTTCGGAAGCTTTACAAGTTGCCAAACTTCAAAGTGACTTGTGAGGCCAACTCAGCCAAGTTTGCTGAGTAAGACGTACAAGCGTTTTTTTGTCATGAAAAAAATTAAGGTATAATAATTGTTCACAGACTACTTAGGGATACTACGTTATTGTTATTAAAGTTAAATGTACCGAATTTTTAGACTCAAGTATACAGCTTAAATTGTAATGTTGTATCTTTATAACTAGACGTTGTTTGCAACTTCGATAAAAGTATCTAGTTTATTGCACTGGAACCGTAATTTTTTTTCGGGATAAAAAGATCCAATTTTTTTTTTAGGACTTAAAGCAAAGACCTTTTCCCTTTTCGGCCGCCACGCTTATTTCCACATCCAGATCCCGTGCAGCAGCTTACAGTTGCGACTCACTGGGACTCACTGCAACAGTTCCGACTCACTGGAACTCTCTGGCACTGGCGACTCAAGCGACAAGACTTCAAGATTTGACCTCCGGTCTTCGGGAGGGAGTGATGTGGCGGTACCCACAATTCGCATAACATCCCTGCATCGCGCTATCGAAGTTTTCTGAGCGCGTCAGTATGTATACGACAGCTAAAATGTATCACGTAGGCTTCGGCCTGACCGAGCATAACACCTCGCTCGGTCGGAAGATCTTCCTTTGTGGACACCACGCATACCCCACAGACCTATACCAAGCAACTCCATACCTTTGTGTAAATCGGTTTAAGCGTAACGGGGTAGCAGATATGCAGATAAGACAGATACAGTTTTGAATTTAAAATGAGTTTTTAGTAGCATGCACCAATCTACGTGAGCGTCAGTTCCTCTCAAATATCAACACAAAATTCACCTTATTATTTTAGAATGTCAAGCTTATTTTACGCTGCGAGTAGAGTCTGTCAGATTACGACGGGCCAGGGGAAAGCCAAGTGTCATTATTCGTGGCCGGAGCTATATTTCGGGTTTTATGCACCTGCAACGGCGCAGTGTCTCAGAAATTGTGGCGATATTAAAGCTATCTAAAGTGAAAGTTATTGCGGTACCTGTCTTCGTATAAAATGTACGGTCGAGATAGTAGAATCTCGCTTTAAATTATATTAGGTACTAGAAAATTTAAGTGAACTATAATGTTGTAAACGATTTTTCTGTGTTAAATACTCGTAATAACCGGCTTACATTCTTCCTGTCCATATACAATGAGGGCTTTCAATATTTCATTTACCATTAGATGGAGCTGTGTAGTCGTTGTATCTAAGCACACCAAGCCGAAAATACGCGGCCGAATTTCGGCTTTGAATGCGCTACGCATAAATATAACGTGATGTAATTTCGGCATGGTATGTCATCAATAATTAAAATACATTGCAGGCGTAATCATGCCGTACTTCGGCCGCGTAATTTCGGCCTAATATGTTTAGACCATAAAGTTTAGACGCGTAGGGTCTTTCGTTATTCTAACATTATCCAACGTTGTATTCGATAACTGGATTTAAATAATGCAAACCCGCTATAAAATTATACGTACTTACGTATAAAGGCAGTGACGAATATGATTTAGGTTAATTCTAAGTTATAAAAAATTCTGCGTTTACGTCTAAACATATAATTAAAAAATTAAAACCCTACCTTGATAAAGTGATGCATTATATCAGAAAATTGAAAAGTCTGATAATGATAAAGACTTTGAAGCGTGTTTTCTCGGCGCAATCGATAGACGATGCCCGCAGGACGCCGTGATAAATTTCTATTCATGATGTTGCTTCATTCACAATTTGCTATTCATCTATCTATTAACTTTGTTAAAATATATTAGTTTTATAAAATTGATCCATATTAATATTATATCCATACTTCCATACTAATATTACTAGCTATTTGACCGAGCTTTGCTCGGTATTCGATAAAACACGAATAAAATGACATTTTCTAAAAATGATTCCTAGCTAGATCGATTTATCGCCCCCGAAACCCCCTATATACTAAATTTCATGAAAATCGTTGGAGCCGATTCCGAGATCCCAATTATATATATAGATATATACAAGAATTGCTCGTTTAAAGATATAAGATAAATGCGAAAGTGTGTCTGTCTATCTGTCTGTTACATCTTCAACCGCTGAACCGATTTTTCTGTTTGGTATATTAGGGATACTTTGAGTCCCGGTAAAGGACATTGGGTACTTGTCATCCCGGAAAAATGTGTGGCTCTCGAACATTTAGAAATGTTATAAAATAACTGCTAAAGTACTGATTGACTTCATGTATCAGACATGAAGTCAAATCAGTACTTTAGGGAAGATACCTAATGCTAGACACTGAACTAATAGATGACACTTATGACAAAAATACCATAAAAATAAGAATTACTCTAATTATTTCTCACCACTGTAAATTTTATAAGCTCTGTTGAATTGAAAAAATATATTAGAGACGCCTTCGGAAACAAAATTTTAAAATGGGATCAGTTTTCGTAAATAATATGACCGCGTCAACACGCGCTCGGCAATTTCTTAGCAAATAGGTTAAGGAAGGCTAAATTTTGCACGTAAGTTTTGAATACATTTATTTGATTTTTTGTAATTTCTATTGATTTCATTGGATTAATGGTCATGTTGTATACACTAATTAATGTTTATTTAAGATTTTTTGTCCATTTTCCCTAACAATATAAAGGGTGTCTACTATTAGTTCTTGAAAATGTAAAAAAGCCTAATAGATGACATGGATCTCATCTTTGGGTTTTGCAATACATACTAAAGTTATTTTGTACTTTATTCTACTGCAAAAATCATCACTATTCTCTGAAAATATAATTCTATTAACAATCTAAGAACTTAGAACTACTGCACCTAAAAATGGACGTGTCTAATATTATAACTGATCTAAAAATCGATTGCTTTAGTTTTTAGCAGTAAAAAAAAAAGAAAAAGGAGAGCTGAGAAAAGAAAGAAGAAAAAAGAAGAGGCAAAAGAAGCATGGAAACTAAAGACTGAAAATAAATTTGCTAGGAAAAAAAAGACGGGTTGCACTCCGGAGTGCCGGCAGAAGTGAAAACTTGATTATTAACGTTGTGCATTTTTTAACCCATTTTTTATGAAAATCGATTTTTACAAATCGTTTTTTTTTTAAATTAATCGAAACCCTTACAATCAATTCGAGTTCGAGTTCGAATTCGAGTTCGAGTTCGACACAAAACACTACTCTCCAACCGTCTTACGGTTTTTCCAAGGTTTTTCGATCAGCACGAAAATCTGACGCGAGTTTCACAGTTTTTACCCATCCCACAAATGTGCTCAACGCCGCTAAAGAAGTTTTCACTTCAAAAATATGAAAAAAGTAAATAAAAGGAAAGATAGTTTCAGCATGGAAGAAGAATGAATAGAATCTGGAGACAACGTGGATAATATTTCTGATGCATGTAGTGACTATGATGAAGTAAATGAAATCTTTTGAAAAATGGCAAATAAAGACCTAATTTACTAGGAAAAAATATGTAATGTTCTATGTCAACTATTAGTTCATATTGGTGTCTACTATTAGTGATGTTCGTTTTTTGTGATGTCATCTATTAGTACTTATGACTAAGTTTACAAAAAGACCAATAATATATTTTTAATTGATTTGTCAGAGAATAATTATAATAGTTTTATTTTGTAAGAGTTACTGAAGACATGGAAGAAGTTATCAATCCTCTACTTTCATAAATATATATTTTATAACATTCAAATGTTGCATGTTTCCTTAAAGTGTCTGCCATTAGGTCTTCTCCCTTATATCTTTTATAAATAGTTCGCTCTTTTTCCAATATTATAATGCAGTACAGAGCTTTTGTTTTTTTCGTAGATAAAATCTATCAAAAACTTTGATATTTTCATAGAAGGATTACTGTGGGTTTATCCTGAAAACCTAACAGACGAATATGGGTGTAAAAAGCGTTTTTCCGACATTGTGAAAACCATTTTCAAGCTACATAAGCCCATATGTGTGTGGGCAATTCCGGCGGCCATGGATTTCGTTTAACCACTTTTTTATTGCCCTTTTTCAATAAAGTTCCAGATAGTTTCCGAATATTTCGAAGCCAAATAACTTGTTAAATTGGTTATCTTATCACTTATCAGAAAAAAAAACAAATTATTTATTTACTTAAATAAAGTGCAATATTATGGTGTTAAAAATATGCATTTTATTTTTCTTTTTTTTTGCTCTTGGCGACGTAAATATGTGGTTGCATCCGAAGTCTTTTAATTTTATTTTAGCCATTCATAATAGGATTTTTAAGAAATTCTACACTGAATGGCTGCGTTTTCATGTTTAATTGACACAAAAAGTATCTTATGTCTTAAGTATCTTACGTTCTTTAGTATCTGCATGCCCATCAAAATCGGTTCAGAGGTTTGAACGTGAATAGGTAACGGACAGACAGACATACACTTTCGCACTTATAAAATAAGTAATAACTTTATTAGATTAAGTGCAGAATACCAACTGATACCTAGTTTGTCAAGTTTCGCATTCATTTTAAGAATACATGAATCTTCTTCAGCAGTGATTTCACGTTACAAGCGCCATTAGTCGCCTATGAATTGTACATTTTTCCAGAACAAAACTATCCTATGTCCCTTTCCGACACGTGCGCATGAAAAAACCGACACATTCGCATTCATAATATGGAGTATGGATTTCAATAATAAAGATTGAGGAAAACGATTCCATATAACGTCCATATTCGATCAGCAGATGTGTGTCAGGGGCGGGCAACTGTTGGCACGGCCGCTAATACGATGTAAATGACGGTTTTATAACTTGATTTGCAGTTTATTTAGCTTATGTAATATTCATCAATCATCATGTTTTAGAAGTATTTGTAAGAAGTTAGATCTGAGGGTTTTCGAAGATACTATCCAGTTATATTTATGGCGTTATGTATTTATTTTTAGGATTCTTGAAAAAGAAAATCTACGAATTCAAAACTGAAAGATACACAACTTATATTATGTAAGACTTAGATTTAGGAGTAAGCTTAAATCTACCGCTGTACTCAGAGACTTATTTTGATTTTGATTTTTATAATTTAACTAGCTGACCCGACAGACGTTGTCCTGTCTTAACGATGATTAATTAATTCGAATAATAATTGGTATAATTAAGAAAACAATAGATTAAAATTAGTATCTTCATGCCAAATTTCATCAAAATAGATATAAATAGTTTAAGCGAAAATCATAAAAGTTTATTGTGCAGGAACCGTACATTTTCCGGGACTAAAAGTATCCCTTGTCCTTTCCCGAGACTCGAAGTATCTCCATACCAAAATTCATAAAAATCGATTGAATATTTTACGCGCAAATCATAAATGTATATTGTGCAGTAACCGTAAATTTTTCCGGGACAAAATGTATTCTATGTCCTTTTCCTGGTTCTAAGCTACCTGTCCACCAATTTTCAGCCATATCGGTTTATCCGTTCTTGAGTTATAAGTAGTGTAACTAACACCACTTTCTTTTATATATATAAGATTAAAAGTTTGACAGAATTAGTTTTGGTCCTGGAAAATGTTCGCCATTGCATGGTAAATTTCTGATCAACGTAGTGGGCAACATCTTGTACAAAACAAGAAAAAAACGCTATACGATTGAACGATAAAATACCATTGAAAAAGTTTTTTCATCATTAAAACTCAAGCTCACTTAATTTCCATTTAAACTTGAAAGTACTCCGAAACCCATGCACCCATTCAGGCATTTAAATAATCATTGGGTTTTGCAGTTCGTTTGTGATGCTAAACGGCACCCTTTGTCATGAAAACGCTTTTGTGAGAGTTTCAGAGAAATTATTTAGTAGCTAAGTCACCGAGTCTGAGTCACACTGAGTCAACTGAGTCATTGATTCATGAGGCTACTGATTCATGAGGTGAAGGTTGTGTCCTTGAGTTTAACATAATGGTTATAGTAAGCTTGGAAATTAGAGTAACTATTGTTACCCGATTACGAAGCTACAAAAAAGGGTAATGTTTTTGTGCCAAAACTTTTAAATTGCGATGTTTTTTTTCAATAGTCCAACTCCAAGTAACATAAAACTATATAATATTATAAAAAGTATAGTTGCTTATAAGTTTTTGATTATGTTTTTCCCTTATTATGGTCATGTAGCAAGATGATCTCCGGGTAAAGTTTGTGCTTTGTAATACGGGTAAAGTTTTGTAATACATTTCTTAAAAAGTAAAGATATCATAGAAAATTCGAACGCCTGGGGTAATTTTTGACCCCCGATACCAGTTCAGGGTTAATATGCAAAAAAAGAATCCCTTATTGCACCTCTTAATTTTCCTATTTGAATATTTATTGAAAATATTACATTGAAAATGATATTTTATATTACTTAAAAATATTTGTGTAACTAAAAACTTTGATTAAACGAGTATTTGTAAAGTTAATAGGTACAGCGTCTAGACTAAGTTATTCAAAGTCAATTAATTATTCTCCACAAACTACCAAACGAACTAACTTTAAATGGGGGTTTTTCTTTGCTATGCTACACCGTAATTGATTTTGTCATGAGCTTCTTTTAGGCACCGCAAGATATTTATAAACATTTTATCACGTGTTCCTCGTAACTTCGTTATGCCGCAATTCGTTTATATCAAGGAAACCGTAAATTTTTGTTTTGTAAGGTTCCCGAGGTTAAAACCATATTTTGTCATTTTCCGGGACGTATATGTCCCCGGAAAAGGACCTTCATCAAAATCGTTTCGAAAAGAGTAAAGATGTACCAAAGTACTATCAGAGAAGTTGATTCCTATGCAAATCGGGGACCTAAGTAGTTTGGTTGCGTTACGTCAAACCCAGCCGACAGATCACAATTAACATTGAATTGACATATTCGACCCTTTAGTTATTGCTCTGAGGTCAATTGCATAGGAATCAACACAGATTAAGGATATAATATATAGATGTAACCTTAGCCCGTCATCGCGTGGCCATTTTGTGCTTATTTTCATACAAGTAGTGTGCGTTTATTTTCTTAAATATTTCTATTTGTCGATCATTTCGAAGCACATTATTAAAAGAAAGTCATTTAGTTCATGATATCGATAAACTATAGTTCAAGTAATGAGAATCCGTAAACACACGTAAAAAGCTATGCAATTTTTGTAGACAAATTATTAATTGATGTGACATTTTTAGCATTAATGCCTTATATAGCACGATTAAGGGATTAATAAACTTATAAATTATCTTTTTAGCTTACAAAAATACCGATTGAAAAGCCCAAAAAACGTTGTTCAAAACTTACGTATCTAATGTTAAATCCACGTGTTTGAGGCATTATTTGGCCATTCTTATTGTTTATTTGGCCAATCTTATTGGTTTATTCTTATGGTTTATTATTTAGCGAAACCACAAAACTCAACAATATCTAACACAAAATGTTCACTAAAAACCTTTATTAACACTTTTATTACATGAAATATGCAGACCGACTCCTTTGTTATGTCCGAGTAAGTCGGACATAACATTACACGCCGTCGACACTTATGCACCGATATAAGGCTCTCCCCTTTTTTTTTTTTTTTTTTTTTTTTTTTTTTTTTTTTTTTTTTTTTTTTTTTTTTTTTTTTTTTTTTTTGCGACGGGAAATGCATTGACGCATCTCGGGGGGATTGGGGACTCCCCCACGAGTATGTGAGGCTCGCTGCGGCCGTAAGGATGGTAAGTGACCGCAGCCCTACCCACTAAAACCCGTCGGTACTCTTCGTCTTCCCGTTGCCGAGTCGCGAGAACGCGTGAGCTCTACTCCGTGGCTCGACAATCGTTCGCCGGCGTATCAATAGCTAGCTCGTTCTCTATGAAGCACTATGCTCCTGTCACCGAACAGAGGCCCTCCCGGGGCTTGCATAGGCGACTCTCTCTGTCGTCGCAATGCGCGAAGAGTACACTGATAAGGCTCTCCCCTAGTGTATATTAACTCAATAGGAATCAACTTCCTCGATGGTACATACAGACACGTTTTCGCATTCATAATATTTTTATGTAATAACTCTTTATTGTTAATTTGCTACAAGCAGTAATTTCTTTTTTATTCGTTCTACGCCAAAGGAGTTACCTACTGACAAAACGGCTTACGAATGCCAACATCTAGACTATCGACAAATACTAGAGAGAAATAAAAGCTTCTATTTCTCTTCTCTTCATTTTGTGAGATAAAATGCTCATTTGTTATAACAAACAGAGTAGCGCGGCAGGTATCCCGGGGAATTTATTTTGTCGGCGCTCACAAACTGCTCGTCAAAGGAGCGAGGCAGAACGCTTCAAAGCCTGCGAGCTACCACGAGTTCCAAAATATAGAAATTAACTTTTAGTAAACAAATTTAGAAAGTTTAATCCTTCGATCGGGACTCTTGGAAATGCTATTGTATTCTATTGTTGTCGCTATCACAGCTGTGCTCTTATGGGGCTTTAAGGATTAAGGAAGTTTAAATTGAAAATAATAATGATAAGTTTAAATCCTTTATTGAATGATACCATAAAATGTAAGACCTTTTTACCCGTCAGCAAAAACGGAACTTTCATCGGAAATCGGTTCATGTTATTTGGGAGCTACAATAATAAATTAATAAATCTTTAATAGTGAGGAGCCCTAGAACCAATTTTTTTTTATTACTAATAAGCTAATTTTTTGTGAGCCTACCAATATACTCAAAATCAGCTGGTTAGGGTTCCGTTTTAGGGTACAGTAGTCAACCAAGTTTTGTTAATTACAGAACCCTAAAACTTTCGTTTCCCCCTAACCAGTTGATTTTTTGTATATTGGTAGGTTAATAGTTATATAATTTAAGAGTAACCTTGTCCTAAAAATAAAACAATCCATATTTTTGACCGAATTCCAAAAAGGAGGAGCTAATACGTTCGGCTGTATGTATTTTTTTTAATGTATGTTCAACAATAATTACTCAGCCGTTTGTGGTCCGATTTTCAAAATTCTTTTTGTGTTGCATAGGGTTTGATTCGAATTTGGTACCATGTTCATAAAAGTGGTGATCTGATGATGGGATCCATGAGTAATCGAAGGGACTCCTTGAAATTTGTATGGAAACATATAGTGATTTCAATTTTTTCTGAAGCATTCGAGGTAAATGCTACCAAAAAGTAAGAATTCGTACCATGTTATACCCTGGATCCGAAGGTGCCGAACAGAACATTTGAATGCATATAGGTACAGGTTCGGGAATTTCGGCGTTGTTTAAACAACTGAAAGCATAAGCCAATACATCAATTTAATTGATCATCATCATTATGACCATAATTATAGCATGGGCAACACTATGACCCAATTATTGGTACTTTTCGCGATATTTTGCATCGAAGCAGTTGTTTTTGATGATGATTTCACTGTTTGTCGACCGATTTTCAAAATTCTCATGTTGTTGTATAGGATATAATCTTAATTTTGTATAACAATTACGAAAGTGGTGAGCTGATGATGGGATCTAAGTGCAATCGAGGGAAATCCTTGAAATTTATCAAAACAATCATATTTGTTAAAATGTTGTTTCTAGTAAGTTAAACATATGTTACGAATAAGAGAAATTTCATACGAAGGCGTCTCTTGGTCCAAAGGCACTGAACAGAACTCCTGAACCTTTAAAGATAAAAGTTTGAAAATTGCAGCTTCGCTAAGATAACTGCAAGCATTTACCACAATTTCGCTTACAGTAAAATAATGTGAATAGATAACATTCCTATTAGTTATTTACGCATAAAGCCTTATTTTGTAGATAACTAAAAAGAGTAAAATTATTATTTTTTACAAAATATTAAAACCGACTTCCAAGGTAAAAACAATAGTAATATTATTGTTTGTGTTATTTACTTTAAACTTGTGGACTGTATTATATAAGTTAAGATATAAAATAAAATATAAATATTACGTTTTGAACATGTTTTGAAGATAGATGATGCGTTCTCCTGGCCAGGGAAAAGATGTAAAAAAGACTTCTGCCATCGAAGCGAAGGGTGACGTTGACATTCCAATCTTGACAGATGACATGAGTTTGTGTTTTGCCCGTAAAAAAGTGATAACCGTTTATGGTTACTCTAAATGCGCTGATCGCGTACAATTATGAACTAAAAAGTATTAAATAACTCTTTAAACTCTTTAATAGTGCCTTTTTCAGAATTCGTCTAAATCTCAACTATTTCAGTAGATACTACAGTCTTCATTAATTTAAAGTCGGTACCAGTCCCAAAAGTTTCAGATATTCTAAGTTCTGACATTACTGAACTCACGAATAAACTAAGCTGGTACCGACTTCAAAATGTATGTAAATGTACAGAAATAGTTGAGATTTAGACGAATTCTCAAAAAGGCACTATTAAAGAGTTTAAAGAGTTATATAATACTTTTTAGTTCATATTACTATTGTTTTTACCTTGGAAGTCAGTTTTAATTTTTTGTTATAGGACCATCAAGTCAAAGTATGAAATCCTTTCTATCTCTGTTAGCTACCATTTTCGAGATTTTTCGAAAATAAAAATGTTCGTCTTATTAAAATGTTGCTACTCATAAAAAATTAGCTTGTTAGTAATCACAAAAAAATTAGTTCTAGAGCTCCCGTACCATAACTGTTATTGTCGCTCCCGACAAGGTTCTTTTGGTTCGTAATAAGTTTTAGTACTAATGCTGCTTTCAAAATGTAACTTTATAGTCAACTGTTGCTTATAATTTGAGACACTCACAGTGCCGTAAACAATTACATCATCCAAGTGCCACAAGATCATAGGATATCTTTTCTTTATCTAAGGATATTGTGGCAAAAAAACAAAATGGGTAACACCTCTCTGTTATATACTGACCCAACAGAGAGGTGTAACACATTTTGTGTTACGTTACACGTCCTAAGTACTGACTTAGAACGTTAAAAATATTTTCAAAGATAATCGAGAACACGTAGTAGTGCTAGATAAAATCGCCGTTCTATGCATCTAATTTCGCAGCAGACTGAAAAGGTCTAGAACGTTCCAAAGAATACTGGAAAATGGTGGAAAAAACTTGTTATCGGAACCGAGAGAATTCCCATCGAGAAGCTGATTAACATAACTGTCTGAGAGAATAGAATTTTTCAGTTTTAAGCATTGATAAAAGATTTCAAATTCTATCTATTTATAATTCTGTTAAAACCACTGACTTTATTTCATACTAAATCCACACTAATATTATAAATACGAAAGTGTGTCTGTCTGTCTGTTACCTCTTCACGGCCAAACCGCTGACCCGATTTTGGTGAAATTAGGGTTTGGACACCTTGGGTCTCGGGAAAGGACATAGGATACTGTAATGCCACCAACAATAAAGCAAGAATTTATTTGTCTCTCTGTTACCACTTCATGTTTTAGCCGATGAATCAATTTCATATGCTTTGATTTTTCAGATAGACGAATATAATATACAATCTGGTGAGAAATGCCGTTTTAACCTTTTGGTACGGAACTCATACTAAAAATTGAATCCTATCTATAGAATATAGATTTTATAGATAGGATTCAATAAACAGATCTATAGCTCTATAGTAAAAGGTCGGATTGTATTGAGTTGAAATTGCAGTAAACCTCTTCTACGTAGAGCTGCTACGAGCTACGTGACGCGCTACGCCGGTCTACGAGTCTCGTAGCGAGATACGTAATCCGGGAATTCTTTGTTGAACACTTTTATTACTATCTGTAGGTAAATAAAATTTTATTAACATACTATATTATCTATAATTTTATTAACATACTATATCATTTATTTAATGGAAGTAACTAGTTGCTATAGCTATTCGAATAAAAGTTTAATGAAAGTTTTTTTCTCACCTCCGGGCGGAAAGCGTCAACTTTCTTCCCGCTGCGCTTACCGATGTTGCCGTTTTCCGCCTTCGTCGATGAAAAAAAGACGGGTTGCACTCCGGGAGTACCGGCAGAAGTGAAAACTTGATTATTAACGTTGTGCATTTTTTAACCCATTTTTTATGAAAATCGATTATTAAAAAGTCGATTTTTTTAATTAATCGAAACCCTTACAATCGAATCAATTTTAACCCATTTTTTATGAAAATCGATTTTTTTAATTAAATCGAAACCTTTACAATCAATTCGAGTTCGAGTTCGACACAAAACACTACTCTCCGACCGTCTTACGGTTTTTCCAAGGTTTTTCGATCAGCACGAGAATCTGACGCGAGTTTCACAGTTTTTACCCATCCCACAAAAGTGCTCAACGCCGCTAAAGAAGTTTTCACTTCAAAAATAGTATACGCACCACGGGCGTCGGGCAGTAAATAAGAAAGCCTCAGATCAAATGTTTGTTGACCTCGGCTCCGCCTCGGCAATTAATCCAACAATTACATGTGATCTGAGACATTTCTTATTTTCCTGCCCTAGGTGCGTAATGTACTATTAGCATCTTTTCACGGAATCATAGCAGTCTAGTTATATGATTCGGTAAGAATTGACCAAAATACCTCTTTTGCATTATTATTTATCCCACTTTGCCAATTAAATTCTTCTACGATAACTGGTATAAGTACCGTGAATTTTTAGAATCGAGATTTTTTTAGGCGTTCGATAATGTAACTTTCACTAATGATTCTTTTTTCTCGTTGTATTTTCTTTCTTTATCAAGTCGTTCAAAAATAGACTTAATTTCGATTAAAATATTATAAGTGGAATGTTTCAACTTCGTTATCATTATCATACATTAAGTTTGCAATAACAACGTTTAAACAGAGGAATTAAGTTACTGTAACAGCGAATACAGGGGAATGAGGATAACGAAATTACTCGCGGCTGCCACGTGCCATTATTGTATTACGTGGAACACAGTTAAATGGCACAGCATTGTAATAAGATAAAATTAAGTACGTTCAATAAATTTTGTTTATTAAGAATGTTTTGGTCGATAATGTAGTTGTGGGGAATGCGAAAAAGCTGTAACTCAAAATGTTATGGATAATTCATAATTGGTCACTGTTAACCATTTGTGTACTAATCCACATTTTTTTTTTTTGGATTTTGAATGCAGTCTAAATGACCTAAAGAACAAAAGTACAACAGTTTAACAGCGTCCAATTAAGCCATATAATCGTTGGATGAGCTTGACAGAAAGGCGTAGGACTGGTGTGAAAAAGCGGTTACTTATCCTCTTCTAATTCACGTCAAAATACAGTGGGTGGCCGAATTCAAAGAGTATGTAAACTGTATACTACGTAACAAGAGGTCGGACTTAGAAGAAAAAAAATTAACATCCGTTATTTTTTTAATTTGAAACTGAAGTTAAAATTTTTAAGTGCAAAACCTTTCACTCTAAACATACCAAAAATGAAAAAAAATTAAATAAAAAAGAAATGAGCTCAAATAAATGTTTTATTACATTAAAAATTATTGTACATAGTTAAATAAATAGGCTAATAAGGTAAATTAAACAATAAAACAGATTTAATCCACAAACTTTTGTTGATTTCTATTATTCAGTATTATAATATTACAGTACAGTTTTATGAGTTTTATTTATAAATGTAATAGAATAGCTGCCTATGCTACTCTACTAACTACTTGATTGGCTTATACAGTAAACTCTATATAGGGAGGGGATTAAAGCTGCGCGTCCACCAGGTCGGAATCGGGACGTACGCGACGGTGCGGACGGCGAGTCGTGTCGTCATATATTTGTCAGGCGCAGAATGACGTTCCAGAACAACAAATACGTCCGCTGCGTACCTACGCTCCGATTCCGATCCAGTGGACGCGCACCTTAAAGCGGGGAATTGACTACCGGGCCGCCCGCTGCGGGCCGCCCGTCCTGGGCAGGTCTGTCGCATGTCTGCTCATCAATTCCTAGGTATGGGCACAGACATGCCCGTTGACCTAGGAACTGACGAGCAGACATGCGACAGACCTGCCCGCGACGGGCGGCCCGGTAGTCAATTCCCCGCTTTATATATACACACTTAAGTATCATTACTTTGTTCTGTTACACCCTGTATACGACAGCTGAAATCTATCACGCGGGCTCAGGCCAGCTGCATACCACCTCACTTGATCAGAGGATTTTTCCTTGGTGGCCGTACCACTCATAATCCCATACCTTCCTTCTCCTCCTAAAATCTCCTTAACAGCTATTGCTTGCAAACTAAAATGTTGCAAACTAGTATAGGGACCTAAAAATCTGAAATTAATTAAACATTTTTCATTTACTACATTTCCATACAGTTCACATAAATTATTAAAGTATAGTTAATAATATAACCTCATGTATTATTACGTATTACAATAAAACAATGTACACATTTCAACATTTTCCAAATTAACTGCATACTGATATACATTATAATATTTTCTATGAAATAATAATCTATCTTTTTCATATTAAATAGTATTAAGTCGTAAAGTAATGTACAAATATGCAATTAATACTACGACATGTACTTTGTATTAAAACATGGTATGACATAGTTATGTTTTGCTTCAATTTATCAATTTACGGTTACATTTACATTTTACAATGGCTTACCTTTCGTTTTTCAATAATTAATCCACTTAATTTACAATTTTTGTATGAGTTGCTACAAATAATTTTCACAAAATGAAAATCGAACTTTGTGTTTTAAACTCCTTCTTCGTCTTTTTTCTCATGTAGTTTATATTCTTTATGGTCTTTTTTATCAGCCAATCACAGTCGACCTTGCCTGTGCAAGCACAGATTATGCGATTGGGTACAGTTGCTACGTTTAAATTTGGAACCCATTTTTTTTTGTTCGGAACTTGCGTCCACCTGGCCAAATTAATATACTCAGTGTGAGATTTTTACATAAATTCGTATTGGTTGATTGTTTAGCCATTTTGTGTTGTTAGTTTTAGTTTTTGCTTTTATTTCTTGTTACTTTAGGCTGTCTTCTACATTTTGTGAGTCAGTAACATTTATTATTCAATAATAATCTTGTAATAATAACACCATTTAGTACGACAGTCACTTATGCCATATTTTCCTGTGTTAAGTGCGTGCAATAGGGAGTTAGACACAGGCGCTAAAAATGTTTTTTGCGTGGAACGTATTATAAAAAGCAACACTTAAGTCTTATCTTTTTTATTATAATGTATAAATAATAGGTAACACATGATTTTAGTGTTTCTTGGTTATTTTTTGTGTTAATGTAATTATAAGTTAAAATAATGAAAGATGTAGCCGTGGGAAAGAATTCAGACATTTCAGCTAGAAATAAATCTAAAATTTAGACACCTTCGAGTCATATCAATCATACCCGGAGAGAAATTGTGAGATTAGTAGGCGATTCCTAGTCTACGCTTTGAAATATAAAAAAGTGATGAACCTAAAAAAATCTTTGTCCCCATAGCGAGTTGATAAATATGGTAGAAAACGTCTTTCGACTGCTTGAACAGGAGAGGAAACAAGGCGTTTTATTGTTGAGAACAAAAGAAAACCCCTGAAAGTCATGAAAGTTTTGTTAGATGATGCTGGCGTAGCTTTATCTAACAGAATGCTAAGGCGAGACTGAAGAAACTGAATTTCAGTTGTTTCCGTCCTTCGAAAAACCTAAGTTTACCCCAGATGCATGCATGTTAAGCGATTGGCGTTTGCTACAATGTAAAAACACTGGTCTGAGGAATACTGAAAGGAGGAAAACAAGTTATTTAATATTTTTTTTAATTATGAAGATAAAGGCGTGACCTTAATATGACCCAATTGATTCAGATCCTCCAGGACAATGCCTAGTTTGTTCACCGAAGGCGACATGAAATTTTTTATAAAAGCTGTGTTATTGAACGAGTGAAACGTCCTTCGTCGGTTACGACATGGCGCGAGATTAGCTTAAACGGGAATGGTCGACTACACGTGGTTGAAGGAACCATGCGCTAAGACCAATATCTGCTAGTTTCACAAACCCATCTCCATCCCCAGATGGCTGAATAGCAGCCAGACGGGACCTGCATATGTATGCAGGACTCTGCACCTTACCATAAGGCTAAAAAAATTATTAACTTTTTTAAAGATATAAATTTTTCCTTATGAGGCACAAAAACGTATTGTTTTTCAAGTGAGTATAATAATTTGGCCACCGACGGTATAATAATTCTAAAAGTCATATATAAACGACCATCCATTCAAATCTCGCAACCATGAAATTTATAATACTAGGTTAGTAAAAAAATACATAAATGGTCATAAATGAGAAATAATGAAGCTTATCCAATCATATATGAATGCAATGAACAATGAACAGTTTAAGCGGCTCTGTAGTGTAGCCTGTAGGGTGCTCCATCGTAACGAGCGCGCGAGGGCCCTACACCTACTGCAGCCCGATAATCGATATCATGCATAGTGCTGCCACAATCGGTGATAATATAATCGGAGAAGTTTATTCATAGGCAGATGACTGCGTAATTTGGTCGCGTTATGTCAAACTCAGCTGACAGATTACTACTAAAAGGTTATATTAAGGTGAACGCAGATTTGGGCCGCACCGCACGCACCGCAGTCGCCGCATTCGAATTCATATGAAGTTGCGTCGACTGCGGCGCGGGTAGGTATGCGAGCTTGCCTATAACTTCATATAAAGAATTCGAATGCGGCGACTGCGGTGCGCGCGGTGCGGCCCAAATCTGCGTTCACCTCTAATCTGCGTTCACCTTTATCATCAGCACGCACGTGCCATACGCGCCGCATTTTAGAATTCGTTGTATGAAATGATGTGAAACCTCGCACATTCGTCCGCACCGTACGCGCCGCATTTCGTGAACTATGCGGTGCGCTCAGCGCGTACGGCGCGCGCGTGCTGACAAATGTGCGACCAGCTTAACATTGAATAAATGTAACCGGACCGAATGATGTTAGTCCACCACCTGCCTCTAAAGCTGAGGTGTAGAGTTTTCGTAGACATCTGTACAGTTTTCGTAGACACCAACAAACCTTTCGTAGACAGAACTACGGTTTCCGTATAGACACCTACACAGTTTTAGTAGACTCTAAGGCTGGTATAAATAGTCAGTACTCAAGATGCATCTCGGTCTCAAGACACGGTTCAGGCTCTGTGATTGGTTAGCTGTCAAAATTTGGACCAATCACAGAGCCGAACCGCGTCTTGAGACCGAGATGCATCTTGAGTACTGACTATTTATACCGGCCTTACACATTTTTCCTAGACACAGCTTAGAGTCGCTCTGCATTGCATTGCCTTGCATGCAATCAGGTTGCAATGTAAACTGACCCTTAGACTGAACAGAAATCAGAATTAAAATTATGAAAGCTGCAGCCCCATGTCTGTGCTGTTGTATATTTCATACATTCGCAAATTGTAGGAACGAGTGCTAAGAACTTGCCAAGAACTCATTACATGTTATAATGGGACAAAGTTTGAGCTGTCATACGGTCCTGCCGTAGGGTTTCTAGGCTTTGTTACCTCGTAATAAAGTTTAAAATTGTCAGGACTGTCGGTGACCCGCGTACAATGGAATTAGTTTGAGCCGGAACATTGCTTTTATGCTAAGCGTATGTAATGCTTTGTGAAAACTATTATAAAAGGTTTGATTTTTGTATCTGTTTGTTTATTTTTGGTAAAGACCATATTGTAGGCTAACTAGTAACCTAGTCTTCTATTGTGACTTTGGAAGATATTATGATGTTGTCGGGAATATTGTGAAAGAAACAGCACACTGCAGAGTTACATTCATTAGGAACATATTTGTGGTTCATAATATGTGACATAAACGTATTGTACACTTATTCAGCTATTTTGCATGCCCGATGCAGCAATTCGTTTCCCTATGTATCGTATAGTTATGGTATAAAATGATATTTTTATGAAATGTCAACCTGTAATGACCGGTATACATTATTCCAATCCAGTGATCCAATCCCGCGCTAGCTGGAATACTGGAATAATGTAAACGGGTACTAGAATGCACTAAAATGCATATCTATATATAAACTAGCTAAAAGCCGAGCTTTGCAAGGGCTCGCGTATGGGCTACTTTTTTTTTTTTGATATCGCAGGGGAAACCCATCATGGGTGCCCCGGGTTGGGTACCCCGGGGGTATGTGAGACTCTTACTCACTAAAACCACCTGCGGTTCGCCTTCAGCCGTATAACGGAGGGATATCCCGGATCTAACAAACACGGGACTAATCGCGTATGGACTACTTGGCTGACTGATGTTAATACATCTACATATTAAAAAAAAATACTATATTAAACCACTAATCAATAGGCATGGTAGTTTTTCCGTAAAATGTATCACGAAATGTAAAGCTTGTGGTATATACTAGGGCTCGCTTCGCGCGCCCTGAATACTCTTGCTGTTAATAAAAATACATTGGCTCAAACAAGGAACGAAGTTATATTAACGTTGCATGAAGTTGTTAGAATCAGGGTAAAGGATATTTCCGAGCAAGTAAGTAACTCATTAAAAAGCGAGTCCCGAACTATTTATTTCCGCGCATTCACTGAGACAGTTCCAGTCGGCTCATGTATGAATATGTAAACCTCCTGCAGAGCTAATGTGCTGTTCTGAAATATTGCGATTTCTTTTTAAATACTCGTCAAAGACTTTGCCATGCCTTTGACTAGAATGATGTAAAGTAATTAGAATTCATAACCTTTTAAAAATGTGTTTTTTTATTAAAACGTACAATGATATCATAACTAGATGACGCCCGCAACTCCGTTGTGCGGTTCCCCTTAATTAGTTTATCGCGCGGGAATCGTACATTTTTCCGGGATAAAAAGTATTCTATGTCATTTCCCGAGATTCAAAGTATCTTCATACCAAATTTCATCAAAATTGGCTCAGCGGTTTGGGCATGAAGACGTTACAGACAGACAAACACATCTTCGCATTTATAATATTAGTATGGATATTACAATATTACTCTTTAAAAATATTCTGTCAAAAAAAATTGCATCATTGTTCGCTAATAGAAAAACAAATCTACGAACAAAATATGCTCTATCTTATTACCTACCATTGTTTCATGGGGGTGGCATAGTCGGCCACCGACAAAACCCCTTTAGTAACTAGATAAAAAAAAAAGACGGGTTGCACTCCGGGAGTGCCGGTAGAAGTGAAAACTTGATTATTAACTTGTGCATTTTTTAAACCCATTTTTTATGAAAATCGGTTATTAAAAAATCGATTTTTTAATTAATCGAAACCCTTACAATCGATTAAATTTTTAACCCATTTTTTATGAAAATCGATTTAAAAAAAATCGTTTTTTTTAATAATTCCAAACCCTTACAATCAATTCGAGTTAGAGTTCGAGTTCGAGTTCGAGTTCGACACAAAACACTACTCTCCAACCGTCTTACGGTTTTTCCAAGGTTTTTCGATCAGCACGAGAATCTAACGCGAGTTTCACAGTTTTTAACCATCCCAAAAAAGTGCTTAACGTCGCTAAAGAAGTTTTCACTTCAAAAAAATACCTACCATTACTCTGAAATAATTGCAGAAGATAGAAAGACAAAATCTCTAATATTATTCATGAATCAATTCTTACTACAATAGTTTCTCAAATTCAAATTACAAACAGATAAAACTCAATACAGAAGGGACTGTAAGGGCCAATCATTACGACGGTACTCCACCTGTCATCGCAATGATCTGGATGGCCCTACGTTGTGAAACAACGGTTGAAAGGGCTAGCGGTATCCGGAGAGCTCGCGCAATATCGAATCCGCCCGCCCTCGGCGAAGGGCAAAGATGATGTGCACAGAGGCGACTGTTCTTATTTTATACCTACGTGTTAATGAAAGCCTAGTTCGTGATATGAATTTACAATAAAATATAATTCATCTAAGAATATCGATAGATTAAACGTGAAGTGGATGTGATACCTTGAATAGTATACTAATGTTCTAATATATTATTATATTATGTGATTTGCATAATATTTAGTCACCTAACTGAGTATTCGGTATAAATGTCTCTTATAAACTGTATTTTTTTGAGCAGAAAACAAAATTAATAATATTTTCAAAAATTATAACTACCTACGATAAAAATGTACGTTATACGTAATATTCGGTCAAGTTGTTCTCGAATTTTACAGAGACATTGTACAAGAAAATATTGTACTATCAGAGAAGTAGATTTCTAAGCAGATGACCGACCTATGTCATTTAGTCGGATTATATTGTCAACCTTAATGCAAGTCTTCATCTGTCGGCTGGGTTTGACAAAACGTGACCAACTACGTAGGTCCGCAACCTGCCGAAGTTAAGAAATACTATTAGTACGTAAATTATAATACCTCATCTTTCAGCAATGTCGCCTCTGCGCGAAGGCTTCTCTGACGCAGGGCGGCGCGGGGTTCGCTTAGCTTGGTCAGTGCCCCGCGCGTCGTCTCGCAGTTCGCACGTCTGTACGCCGAACTGATCTATGATATTGCACTTTGTTATATAAACATTAACGTGCCCAGAATTCCAGATGATGTCGGCCTAGAGGAGGATTCAAGGTAAGTAAATAGATATTAATGTTAAAATAATCTACGATAGTAACTATTGTTTTTTTCTAATAACGGTTGCTAGTTGCTACTATCACAATGTCTTTATATTGCATTTAACGATAACGTGAAATTACTATTATGATTTTGCGTCGTAATTCGTAAATGTTCAGTTCTTTTTATGTTTAATGTTGTAGTGTTGGTAGGTATTAAATTTCCAATTACATTTAAACATGTCGAATAGAAAGTGATTCATAGTTTTCCTTGTCAACTGAAACGCGAAAAACAATCTATTGTTTCAGTAAAAATAATTTGTTTTATTGAAATAATAAAGTGAACGTTTATTGCCAATTTGGATTTTTTTGGTAATAAATGGTTATTCCATTTACGTATGTGTTTGTATTCATTTCATACGGAAATCAGCAACTTGATAAATTAGAACGAAGGACACTTCTAGCCACACTTTGAATAATATGTTTATTTTGCAAGTAAAAAAAATTACTCGGTGGAGAATATTACAGCTGCAGCCCCTAATTTCATAATTATCACTGTTTATTGCCTACTCACCCATTAAAATCGCTAGCCTAGTTTACAATAGAAATATACTGTCAAAGCCTAGAAACTCTACATTTTGCCATCGTCGTAATCGGGTAATAAGGTTGTATATTATTGCCGGCGGGTACGGGGCGCGAAGCGGACTTGGGGCTATTTATATTCGATCGATTGCGGATGGGCGGCTGGGGACAGGAGTCTTTGTTACCAACAAATACGGGGTATCACCACAACATAAATACATGTAGCCCCAACTTCGTTACAGGAATTTGTTTATCGCACGGGAGCAATATGTACGTATCATGTTTTAGCAAGAGATATTGTATGTCGGATCCTGAGATCTAAAATTTAATATCATTGTTGAAAGTTTAGCAGCTTAAACATGAAAAGTTAACAGACAGACTCTGTTTTACAAGCGCAGGCGCGATACTGCATTGTTTTGATCTCTTAAGCCATCGGCTATGTCCACATTTCTATCGAGTAGTCGTATCCGTATCAGGCGTATCGTATCGAGTATGCGTATCCTAAGTGTGGACGCCTATTTTGACCATAGCGTATCTTATATTGATTTTCATACGAAACGTATCAGATACGCGGTTTATAGCGATCGGGGTGTATCATGATCGCGATCAAGTTGCGTCCACACTAGCGAACATGATATGCTTCGGCGCTACACGACGGAGACACAATAGACATAACTATTCTGTTTACTCTGACGGAGATCTGATAAGCGAAAAATGATACAAATGTGGACAAAGCCTTAACCGATACATACGTACGTCGTTTCTGGCATTCTAGCGTGATGACAGTCTTCTGAATATATTTCTACTGTAGAATAACTTTTAAAATTATAATAAAAGGAGAAGAGCTTTCGCCGATAAAGGTAGTGGTATTTTATTTAAGTAATGCCCTGAGTCTAAATAAATTATTGCACCTATTAATCTGGCAACCTTTATAAAGTTACCTATTTTGCTATCGTCAAAAGTACTTATTTTTCGTTTTTGTGAACGTAATGTTTTTTTATTTAAAGAGAGTTGGTAATGTTACTTCAGCCTAAAGTATAATAAGTTTTCAAGGTCTTAACCCACAAACGTAAGAGTTGTGTTTTCGGTGATTTCAATAGAACTATGTATTTCACTTATCTATTAGACGGAGCTATCGGATAAAAGTCAAAATGGTCACTCCCTGCACTCAGGAAAATTTACGACCACGAACGTAAAGTCTTATCATTTAGCTCGACTCTCAGAAAAATGTCTTTTAAGGTATAATGTCGTGAATTTAATTTTTACAGGAAATACGGGGTGGTTGGCTATTCTTATTCGACACTTTATACAGAGTATAACAAAACTAAGTGATAACACTTAAGGGTGTGTACGTGTTCCTCGTAGAGATTCCACTGTGAAAGTAGCAGCGCTGAAAGACCAAATTTTTTTTCGCCTTTGTATGGGGGAACTCGTGACGCTGGTGCGCTTGCCCATACAAAAGTGAAAAAAATTTGCTCTATCAGCGCTGCTACTTTCACAGTGAACTCTCCTCGTACACACCCTAAAATATTATCACTTAGTTTTGTTACATTCTGTAGAATAAAATATGTACTCTTGAATACAAGTTATTAATTTTGGCAGTTTTCAAGTATGAATCTTATTTCACTACCACCGTTTAATTTACGAGGGCTGCTATTTATGTATCCGGAATTAAAAAAGAAACAAACATAATATATCATTTAATATGGTTTTATTGCTTTTCAAAATATTCGCCGCGATGATCGGCACACTTTTGCATACGCTGGAACCAATTTTCATAGCACTTTTTCCATTCTGATTGAGGTATCTCCAAAACGTGCATTTTGAACGCATCAACAGCCTCTTCGCGGCTCGAAAAACATTGACCACGTAATTTGTTCTTCGCGTATGGAAATAAAAAGAAATCGTTAGGTGCCAAATCAGGGCTGTACGGCGGATGACCAGTCAATTCGATCTTTTGACCCTCCAAAAACTGAGTTGTTTCAGCTGAGGTGTGACAGCTAGCATTGTCGTGATGTAATATGATTCTGCGTTGTCGGTTGTCCTTTCTTATTTCTTCAAAGACTTCTGGTAAACAAATGGTCGTATACCATTCAGAATTAACCGTTTTACGATTCTCTAATGGCACTGTAGCCACATGTCCATTAATTCCAAAAAAACAGGCGACCATTTGCTTCAAAGTACTTTTTGCACGAGTAACTTTTGTTGGTTTCGGCTCATCTTGGAACACCCACACCGTTGACTGTTGTTTTGTTTCGGAGTCATATGCATAGATCCAAGATTCATCACCTGTGTAGATATTATAAACGGCTTTTGACGTACCACGGTTGTATTTTTTTATCATTTTTTTGCACCAATCGACACGAGCCCGTTTTTGATCGATTGTCAAGTTGTACGGAATCCAAGGCGAACATATTTTTTTACAGCCAAATGTTCGTGTAATATCTGATGTATGCTCGTCATACTTATGCCTAAGGACGCCTCTATCTCGCGATATGTAACATGACGATCACGCATTATTAGTTCCCGCACAGCATCTATATTTTGTGGGACAACAGCTGTTTTTGGGCGACCTTCTTCATTTTCATCCGTGAGCATAGACCGCCCACGATTAAACTCACTGTACCAGTGATAAACAGTGGTTTTTGATGGTGCTTCATCTCCAAAAGTTGCGGTGAGTTGAATAAAGCACTATTGTTGATTTAGCCCACGCAGAAAATCGTAGTAAATCATTGCACGAAAATGTTCACGCGTTAAATCCATGGCAAATGAAGACACGCAATTTTCAAAATGACGCCACAATGGAAAAATAATTGACAGTCACATGAAACAAAATGTATTCTTCAACCAAAGAGTTCTATTTTCAAATGTTGTAATTACTTTTTAAATATTGTTCTTGTAAGTGGCCAGTTCCGGATACATAAATAGCAGCCTAGTACTGACCAGATTTTAATGTCGTTAATCAATTCGTAAGAGCCCGCATAACATAGGCTACAATTTGTATAGAAGGTTTATATTATAAAACATGCTCGTAAAGGCTTTACCGACGTTTGTACCAGGCGCACATTAAGCGGAGGAGTTCGGATGATCAAGCCTTAATGCGATTACACCGGCTCTTGAGTTTACACCAATTACCGATGCTTCGCCTTAACGAGCACAATATCGTTTGAAGATCACCCTCGATTTTCTTTTTGTTATTATTTATGGGGAAATAAGCCGTTATCCATGTAATATATTATAAATGCCAAAGTGTGTCTGTCTGTAACTTCTTAACGCTCAAACCGCTGAACCGATTTTGATGACATTTTGTATGGAGATACTTTGAGTCAAGAAAGGACATAAGATACTTTTTATTCCGGAAAAATGTGGTTCTGAGCAGCCTCCTCCAATATTTTTTAATCACAAGTCAACGTTTGTCTTGTTAAGCCTCCGTCTGATAGAATTTTATCCCAGCCACAAGTTACTGATATTTCGTTAATGATAACAGGGTAAATATTATATTCTTTTGGTTTTTTAAGTCCTAACTATAACGATAGTAAGTAAGGTACCATCGAGGAAATTGATTCCTATGCATTTGAGAGACCAGCGTCATTTGGTCGATCATGTCAATTCAATGTTAATTGTGATCTATCGGCTGGGTTTCACGTAATGCGACCAAACTACGTAGGTCCCCCATCTGCATAGGAATCAACTTCTCTGATAGTACCTTTTATTCGAAATTACTAAAAAGCGTTTGTATTGAGGGATGGCCTTTGACGCACGAATTTGTACAAATATTTTATAACGAAGACATTTTCAAAGCATTCTGACCTAAAGCCAATCCATAAAATTAGGTATTGGGATAAGAACATTCTGAACTTTATAAAAGATATTTAATTTAGTCGAGGGAATCGGGTTTTGTCTGGAATTTTCTGGCTTCTCGACGGATCAGATTTTTAACCGACTTCCAAAAAACGAGGAGGTTATATGTTCGGCTGTGGATTTTTTTTTTTGTATGTTCAACGATTACTCCGCCGTTTGTGAACCGATTTTCGAAATTTTTGTTTTGTTGGATTTGGTTTCACTTCAATTTGGTACCATCTTCACAAAAGTGGTGACCTGATGATGGGATCCAGGAGTAATCGAGGGAACTCCTCGAAATTTATATGGAAATATATGGTGATTTTAGTTTTATGTGAAGTGTACTAAGAATATGCTACCAAAAAGTCAAATATTGGGTCAAGTTATACCATGGTTTCGAAGATGCTGAGAGAACTCCTGACTCCTTATAGATACACGTTTGGGAGTTTCGGCGTTGTTTTAAGAACATTAATTCTGTTCTTTGCTTTTTCTTTCGCATTTGCTTTCGCATATGCTACTATGCAATTCATATTCATCATCATAATCATCATCATCATCATCGTCATCATCATTACCACGTCGTGTTAAGGTCACCAATGTCTCATGGCACAGAATAGATAATAGTACAAGGCAAAGGTATAGATATACTAATAATAATAATAATTATGTACTGTATAAGAACACCTGTTACTTGTTAGTTTAATACACGGCGTTCAGTGCCGCGGAGGCGACGGCATCGCCGCGCTGCCGCGCGGCGCGTGGCGGCAGACGTGAGACGACAGATCGAATCCTTTACTAAGGGAGAAGACCTAATGGCAGACACTTTAAGGAAACATGCAACATTTGAATGTTATAAAATATATATTTATGAAAATAAAGGATTGATAACTTCTTCCATGTCTTCAGTAACTCTTACAAAATAAAACTATTATAATTATCACAAACACAAATCAATTAAAAAATATATTATTGGTCTTTTTGGAAACTTAGTCATAAGCACTAATAGATGACATCACAAAAAACGAACATCACTAATAGTAGACACCAATATGAACTAATAGTTGACATAGAACATTACATTACATTTTACATATTTTTTTCTATTAAATTAGGTCTTTATTTGCCATTTTTCAAAAGATTTTATTTACTTCATCATAGTCACTACATGCATCAGAAATATCATCCACGTTGTCTCCAGATTCTATTCATTCTTCTTCCGTGCTGAAACTATCTTACCTTTTATTTTTATTTTTCATATTTTTGAAGGGAAAACTTCTTTAGCGGCATTGAGCACTTTTGTGGGATGGGTAAAAACTGTGAAACTCGCGTCAGATTCTCGTGCTGATCGAAAAACCTTGGAAAAACCGTAAGACGGTTGGAGAGTAGTGTTTTGTGTCGAACTCGAACTCGAATTTGAACTCGAATTCGAACTCGAATTGATTGTAAGGGTTTCGATTAAGTAATTAAAAAAAAAACGATTTTTTAAAAATTGATTTTCATAATAAATGGGTTAAAAATTTTTGATTTGATTTGAATTTGAAAGATTGTAAGGGTTTCGATTAATTAAAAACATCGATTTTTTTAAAATCGATCTTTTGAAAATCGATTTTATGAAAATCGATTTTTTAAAAATCGATTTTCATAAAAAATGGGTTTAAATTTTAATCGATTGTAAGGGTTTCGATTTATTAAAAAAATCTATTTTTTAATAATCGATTTTCATAAAAAATGGGTTAAAAAAATGCACAACGTTAATAATTAAGTTTTCACTTCTGGCGGCACTCCCGGAGTGCAACCCGTCTTTTTTTCCTAGCAAATTTATTTTCAGTCTTTAGTCTCCATGCTTCTTTTGCCTCTTCTTTTTTCTTCTTTCTTTTGACATTTTTATACGTATGTGGACCACATCATATTGTTGCTTTCTTCGTTCTTTATAATTTATAATTACAGAATAAAACTTAAGATACAATATAGTATTAGAAGTAATAAAATATTAATACTCGTAATTGCAACAATTACAATTTAGTCACTGCACATAACAATAATTAAGTATTATAACTATTTCATTTGTAACAAAAATCATTGAAATCAGAAATTAATTATATTTAATACAATGTATGAAATGTCATTTCATTTGTAACAAAAATCGTTGTAATCATTTGATTGTGTACAAAAATGACTTTATTACAGTCATTAGGTGTATTGGCTGGTAATAATTGATGACGTACACGATTGAATATTTGGTTGATTTTCACGTTACTGCGCTGAATAATTTATGTTGAAACGTAACGACTCCATCGGCCTAATGACTCGAAATTACTGTTATAACTGTAATTTTCGCTTTAACATATCCATAGTACCTTGCGTGGTGGAAATATTAAAATTGTGTTTTTAATTATTCATATATATTGTCTACAACAATTCTAGTTACTATTATAATTCAACAGTACAGCTTTGATCCAGTAGCCTGCTGCTATCTAATATATTATTACCTATACGTCAATTACGACATAATATTTTCTGTAGTTTCGATCAATTAGAGAGCCTTTGAAGTTGACGTGACTTGGAAGAACTTATTCTTCAGTCGTTACAAAATGACTTAGCTGTTCGCTTCTTCTTCGCCCGCGTAAATTAGGAATTTCACGGAAACCGTAAATCTTTCCGTAAAAAATAGCATGACCTTCACGTGGTCTATTCTTCATGTGCGCCAAAAACATAAAAAATTCTCCATTGGTTCTTAAGATAATAAGCAATTTCATATAATTTTCCCCGCTTTTTCCTCATTTTCCTCTGTTTCTTCACTTCTATTAGTTTTAGCGTAATAAAATATACCTATAGTCTTCCTCGATAAATGAGCTATCTAACACTGAAAGGATTTGCAAATCGGATCAGTAGTTCCTGAGATTAGCGCGTTCAAACAAACAAACTCTTCCGCTTTATAATTACTTATTATAAGTATAGATATCGTGTTATTATTGTGTGTATATTAATATAATTAAATAAAGTCTTACTGCGAAGTCTTACCGCGAATTATTGATAGGAGAATAGCTCATGATCTAGATTCTAGAAGTTTGTCTCTATAGCTCTGTATAAAGTTATCAGAGTTTGAAGAGATTTAGATAAACTAGGTGCTTGTTGCGATTCATAATGTTCTTACTTTCTATTTATAATCCTCGATAGCATCAAAAAACCTTTTTCCTTTTAAAAATAATTGAGGCATTGTTAATTATAGATATTAGTTACTCGGTATAGATAAGAATTTTCACCTTAGTAATACCATTAGGGTTAAAAGTTCAGCCCCCAGTAATTACTCTAAATGTGTCGTAGGTTGTTTTATAATATTTGTGTTTTACTAAAATTGGATTTAGTTGTGGTTCTATGATTTTAATGTTTGTTTCAGAATGTACCTAATGCTCGATTTGTGGGGTTTTCTGACCGTAATTTATTCCTTCACAATCGCTTTTGATTTTTACATTAACATTCTTGCTAAAAACCCTCAAAAACTGATCATGGGCATAACATAATATTATTATGAATAAAAATATTTACTAGATGACCCAGTGAACTTTGTATTAGCCCCTTCTAATATAAAGCCGTGTTTGAACTTTGAACACGGCTGAGCCGATTTGGCTAATTTTAGTCTTTCTAACAAAAACGAGAGCGAAACTAACAGAATTAAAATTTCATTTCTATTTATATATTTTACTAAGCCGTACTAGAGAGCGGTTCAGAGCTTTGCTTAATGTAAAATAAAAAAATAAATAAAAACAAATATAAATATTAAATAACACAAATATTGAGCGTTTCTCATTCCTATCTAGATTATATTTTCTATACTAGAACTACTCAGTTTTATGTAAATAGAGCCTTTTCAATCCATTATATAAAACGTAAACAAAACAGCACTTCCTAATAACTAATTATAATAAAATAAACTCTTCCTATCAAACCGGGAACCGTAATAGAAATTTGCAAAACATAATTAATATGAAACAACAATGGAATAAGTAGAAGCCCTCCCTCGGATCAATACCACGACGGAGAAACTCTCCTCAATGGACGGAGTTTATAAATAGAACTTTGGTCGAAATTAAATAAGAGATAAAGTTTTTGAGGATTTTTGGTGGTTTTTCACGTAAAAACGAAATCAAGGGAGGAGACCTAATGCTAGACACTGAACTAATAGATGACACTTACGAAAAAAATACCATAAAAATAAGAATTACTCTACTTATTTTTCAACACTGTAAATTTTATAAGCTTCTCAAGCTATCTGTTGATGTGACAAAATATATTAGGGCTTCGATCACTAATATACAAGATACACAATCCGCGGCAAAAAACGACCTCACCAAAAGAGCACCAAACTCAACATTCTGGTGCACTTTTGATTTAGTAGTGCTCGAACGCTCCGCCGGGAAACATGCCTCGGTGCGCGTTTAATAATTGTAGAAATCATACGTCTAAAACCAAAAAAAAGGATGGAATTTCATATTTCCGGTAAGTATTAATTTTATCCTAATATATTTCTTACAATTGTATTGTAAATATTGGTATTTCTTTAAGAAATTACCAAAAGACAGTTTTAAAATTAAGTTGTAAATAAATCAACACCAGGTATAAACCATCTCAATTGCGAATACTCATACTAAAGGTACTTATCGTAGTTTATCATGCCCACTTGAAATGTTCGGGTTATAAGCTATGTTTCTGTTCCATTTGATGGAGTCGCTATTACTATTATTTTTTTATTGAGGATTTTTTTCAGGTTTCCTCGAGATCTAGTTAGATGTGGTAATAATATTATGTTCCCATCTTCGATCAAATATAGTTCCCATTAAGGATTTTTTAAGTAGGTTAAAAAGTATGGGCGTTGGGTGATGTGAGTTGTCCTTTGTGGCCTATCGGAAAATGTATGTACACTTATGTATGTATTTTGGTTAATGATAAAATTAGACATAACATTAGAACAACATAATATTACAAGTAAAAAATAATTACTCCTCACTTTATACATTAAACTTCGGAAAAATAAAAAAATGGACTATTAAAATTATTACAAATTACAATCAACAAAAAAAAATTTGAACAGTTCGACTCCACTCATACTTCACTTCGCCCTGTTCCAGCGGCGAATTTCGGTCGTAAAATTGGATTTTTTTTTTGGCACTATACAAATTTGAACTTAAATCATATACGCGGATGGTTGAATTTAGTATGAAGCGTGCATCGGACGTAAAAATTTTATTGCTTTGTAAACACAAATGTTCATTGTTTTATAAAAAGATCTTTAATAATTAATATAATTAAGGTTGATTTTAGATAAATGTATACTTCATTAAACTCTATTACTCGGGGACAGATTTTCGAGAGGTTTTGTATGAGACTGTGTATCTTGTATATTAGTGATCGAAGTATTAGGGACGCCTTCGGGAACAAAATTTTAAAATGAGATCAGTTTTCGTAAACAATGTGACCGCGTCGACACGCGCTCGGCAATTTCTTAGCAAATAGGTTAAGGAAGGCGAAATTTTGCACGTAAGTTTTGAATACATTTATTTTATTTTTTGTGAATTCTATTGATTTCATTGGATTAATGGTCATGTTGTAAACACTAACAATATAAAGGGTGTCTACTATTAGTTCTTGAAAATGTAAAAAACCTAATAGATGACATGGATCTTATCTTTTTTTTTGTTTGAAGTTTAAATAGGGGTTTGAAGTTCCATGTTTCTAACATGGAACTATTTTTAGGTTACTGATTAAAAATGAATGGATACGTATTTAAGCGTTTTTGGAAATTCTACCCCCAAGGGTGTGAAATTGGGGTTGAAAGTTTGAATGAAAGTCCGTTATTTCTAAAGTTAGAAACTTGAAATTTTATGTTTGGGCTACTGATTAAAAATGATTGGATACGTATTTGAGCGTTTTTGGAAATTCTACTCTCAAGGGGGTGAAATAGGGGTTTGATGTTGGAATGAAAGTCCGTCATTTCTTGAGTTAGAAACATGAAACTTTATTTTTGTGCTACTGATTAAAAATAAATGGATTCGTATTTAAGCGTTTCTGGTAATTCTACCCCCAAGGGGGTTAAATTGGGGTAGAAAGTTTCAATGAAAGTCCGTCATTTCTTGAGTTAGAAACATGAAAGTTTTTTGACGTTTGCATTTGAAATTTGCTTAAATAGGGTCCCGTTTTTACCCTTTGTATAATATGGAACCACAAAAATGGGAAAACTATCCATCTTTGTTATTATACAATGTTAACGCGGACGAAGTCGCGGGCAACAGCTAGTTTATTTTCATAAAGATACGTACCTACTTATTATTTTAAGAAAATACACTCTCCATAAACTACGTAATAACATACAAAATAACAATTCAAGTACGCAATAATTGAAGTATTAAGGTGGCCATATACGGGACAATTATCGTAACGATTTATCGCCTCGATGTTGAAATCGAACGACAAATTGTCCCGTGTATGGGCACCTTTAAATAAAAAGCTATTTTCCATTTATCTATAACTGAAACATGTATTTTAACGTGCACGTGAATAACGCGATTTTCCGCCGCCCGGCAGCCATCTTCTTGTATCATTTTCGTATCAGAAAATGGCTGAAAACGTCCAATACTTTTCTCGTTAGTTTTACTCGGCGCGTCGATCAAGCGTCAATTTTCAAATATCGCTTATAGTGCTTCGCATACTAAATACTTTCTGATGGACTTTAAAAGAGGAATTTCGTAGTTGGTTCTAAGTTCAGCCATTTTGAATTTTCCTAGTATGTTACATCTAATATATATAAATCTCTTGTCACGATGTTTGTCCGCGATGGATTCCTAAACTACTTAACCGATTTTAACGTTGTTGTTTTTTAAATGTGTGCTTTTTTCCAACTTGAGAGATAGGATAACTTAGATCTATTATAATTATAGTCGCAATTTTATTTTATTGCAAATTATTTGTCTATAAAGAGCGACCATTGTTTATGCGACGCGGGTCACGGGATAGCGATGGACGTTGCCATGGTGACATACTTATTTAGTCACTAATTGAATAAAATAATACGGGCGACATACTTTATATAATATGGCAAAGAAACGTTTGCCGGGACAGCTAGTTATGCTATATATTTTGATAGATGGGTAGCGTAGTTAAATTAATAGATTAAAATAAAGTATTAAAGTATATAATATAATTAAAGTATATAATAATATCTATGGACGTCACATCAGTCTCGCCCCGTCATAAGATCCTGAAGGACTTGTGTTACAGGACAACTGAAATATATTTTATACTTTTATACTATTCATATATTTAAGATTTTTATTATATGATACACATATTTAATACTTACACATCCATGACCCACGAACTTTGAAATTTTTTTAATCCGTCGGCGGGATTCGACCCCGCGACCCCCGGCTTGAGCTACCAACAGCCCACCAACTGAGCCACAGAGGTCGTCAGATTGTATGTTTTTGCATTTGTTTATTTTTAAAAGTATACAAAAATAGTACATCCTTCATACTAGACAACGAACTCCTTTACGCCGAAATTGGTTTATCGCGCAGAAACCTTTTTTCACAACAAAATCTATCCTATATCCTTTAGCGTCTCTCAAAGTATCTCCGCACTAAACATTATCTAAATCGGTCCAGCCGTTTTAAGCGTGAACACGTAACGTAACAGAACCATTGTCGTGTTTCTAGAACTGAAATTTCGAACTACACTAAACTGCGTAATACGATACGAATCTCAATTAAATGTGTTTATTGTACAGTAAATACAGCACAATACACATATTTAATTGCTATGTTAGCGTCTCGTTGTTAGCTCATAGCTGGCTGTGACTCAAAAGTCAAACCCTAAACCTCTCTCTGATACCGGGGTGAGATAGCAAACTCTAGACTCTAGCTATGGTTTGGTTCTTGAGATAAAGTTTGGAGACAGACAGATGGAGGAACAGCGAAGTCATCAAAATTTTAGTAATAGGGTATACTTTTTTACTTTAGGTACGGTCTACGGAATCGTGACAAAAATTCGTAGAGAGTTTTCCAGCGGCATTGTGTAAAAAGATATCTGCCATAATATTTAGCCGAGCGCGGTTATTTTACAACATTGTACGTCGAGATAAAACGCGTTGTCACAAAATGGCGGCCGCCTTTTACAAAAGGGGTGAGATAACAAACTTAAAAGGTAAAAGGATTTTAATTAAAAATTCGGCCAAGTGCGATTCGGACTCATGCGCGAAGGGTTTCGTACCGCGAGCAATAGGGTATGCATGGCATATTTTTGTATGGGAAGAACAGAAATAGGTAAGTTCATAATATAATGTGAAAATTTTAACCGTCTAGCTATTGCAGTACTTGAGATACATCCCGGTGACAGACGAACAGGCAGACAGGCAGTCAAATTTATTAGCGTCACGTTTTTACCCTTTGGGTACGGTATCCTAAAAACGGGCTTACCCATAATTTATGCTAAATTTTTCAACTCAAAATTGCAGGCAAAACAATCTGCGACGCGAGAAACAATTGATTTATTTGTTATCGCACTACTACTTAGAGGCGAAGTTGGCAAACTGAGTCGAAGTCAAAGTTATGTAGACTGAAGGTATTTGAACAGAAGCTTCGAGGAATTTCTCCAAACAAACGATCCGAAATTGCTTGTGGAACCCTTTGTTATGTGAACGGTGTCTTTATGAATCGTTCCTTTTTGAGGTTATTAATTTTAATGTTTGGAACAGTAATTTATATACTATATATGCCGCATTATAATATATATGCCGCAGCCAACTGGTTTAAATAGCCGATCAATCAAACAGCTAGCCCTTTGACTGAACAACGCCATTCAATCACACGGCTATACGTCGTTTAGCCGACTTGTTGACTGCAACGTTCAACACTACAGCTAGACGACGCTTAGCTAACTGGTTAAATGGCAAATTAACTAAGCTGACCATTAGTTTAGTTTTATTATTACACAAGCGCAATGATAATAAGCAGAATAAATTTCTAATTATTACTCTCTCTCTTATCTAATAACTCATTTTGAACACAATTGCAATTAATACCTTCGTCATGCATTTCATAATCCCGTAATTTCTCCTCGAAATTCGAATATTTGTTTAAATTTTGATTCACTCGTATGTGCCCCCATAATTTCTGTCACTTTAATAACACTTGTAATATATTATATTTACAAAAAATATCTTAATAAAATCACAAAACACCGGCTAGTTGACGCCATATTGTAAACAAAACGCACCTAGCGCCGCGGTGGTGAGCGCTGAATTAATTCAATCAAACGGCGGCGGATTGTATCAGCTGTAGTGTTGAACGTTTCGAGCGATTGAAATGTTTAATTAAAAAGCTAGCCGTGAGATTGAATGGCGTTGTTCAGTCAAAGGGCTAGTTGTGATTGAACGGCTATTTTACCAGCTGGCTGCGACATATATATTCCTATAGCATTTGAATAATATGCATCTAGCTTATATATTATATAACATATTTTTAACCGACTTTCAAAAAGGAGGAGGTTTCTCCGTATAAATTGTTATTTTTGTTATGGGTTTAGATTCATTTACATGCGATGTGCAGGTACGTTATAGTTGATAAAGTAAATTTGTTTAAAAATAATACCACACACTTAAAGCTAAGATGTGTTTTGACCGTGCCTGAAAATAAAATTTTACAACAAAGTAAATAGGTTGTAATCCATTATCGAAATTAATTTTAGAGTAAACCTTTGTAGCGATCGTGACCCCAAATATTGAATCGATTAGGTTCCGTTCGTGTACCATCTTATATCAGTTATTGAATTTATATGGTATCTAAACAGTACGCGGTAAATACAACCCCTATATAGAGGACCGCATTGTGTATACGTTACAGTTACGCAGTGTTTTGTCTTTATCAGATATGTGCCTTGATAGATAAGGACAAAACATGGTATAACAATTAACAAACATGTGCACACGTTGTTAATCTTTTTAACCTATGACGAAAACAGAGGGGAGCTATAAGTTTGACTTGTTATTTGTCTATCGGTGTGTCTGTTCATTAAAATTATTCGTAGCATTGAAACTAGTGGGCTGATTTTGAGCTATTTTTTTAATGCTGATATTATGATCGAGAGTGTTCTTAGCCACTATTCATCATCACCTCACTTACTGCTGGGGAGTCTCGGGTTTATGTTGCTTAATTTATAATAAATATCATAAATTAGAAATAATGAACTTCGCTCATCAAAAATATATGGGATTGCCATAATAATATGTTTCACTGTTGAGCTCAAATTAAAATGCGTGCATTCATTCGTAAAGGCATAACAAATTTAAATAATTTTCAAAAATTAATATACGGAGGGCAATAAACCTACATGTACTTAAAACATAGAACTGATCATTTATCAGGAAGTATTAAATTTAACGAGGAGCAAACGAGCTACGAACATTTTCCCGCTGATGCGATATTTACCTGCAACTGTATTCCGAAATTAACATCAGTTTTCCAAATCGAAACTCCGCGAGCAATTTGAATGCTAATTTAACCTCGAATTTCCAGGAAGTTCATAAATGTTTAGTTTGAGGTTTCGTTTTGCGATTTATATATATTCTGAACCAAATTGAAAAGTTTGTGTTTTAGGTTAAGCCAGTAAACTTTAGTTTTTAGTTTCTTTGACAGGGTAGACTTAGATATCCTATAATTATCTATTCGCTAATATTATATCGCTTTTTATTGGCTATTGTGAAAACATTACTTAATCAACAACGCTTTTGAAAACATACACTTCGGTAAAAAACTTGAAAAAACAGGCAATGTTATCGTAGTTATCTTTAGATGACTACAACAGTTTTCAAATCAAAGTTTTTTTTATCAAAGTGGAAGAACAAAGATTGCTTACATGTATTAAGCCCGTCACAGACTTAGCTATAATATATATTAATATATTTATAGCAAGGCTTATTAATCTATACTAAATCCACATGTCACAGAAATATATATTATAGCTGAGTGTGTGGTCACGCGAAAATTATTATAGAAAATATATATTAATATGCCTAGCTATAAACATATTAATATATATTATAGCTAGGTCTGTGACGGGCTTTACCTAAGTTTGCCGCTCCTCTGTTCACAATAGCGGCCATTGAGAGTCTGCAGTGAATGCGCAGGGCAAATGACATGCGGTCATGTCATCGACAATGGACACTGGACAACAGAGTGCGGCTCTCGGCTGGATCGCCCTCACCCAGACAATTATTGTTCACTCCATATTGCTATTTTTGAATAGCTCTAGCTTTTTCATTTTTGTACTGGATGCGATGGTTTATTTTCTCGTTTTAAATGCCATTACTCGGGTTGTTGTCTAGTAAAATAAGCTATATAATATACGATAGGCCTTTGACCTGAATATTTTAAAAAGTCAATATATAATATGTATTACTCAAACAAAATAATACCTCGTTCATTCCTCGCGCCACTACTATAACACCGCGCCACCGTACCATTTTTGTCAAGCAAGCAGCAATCTTTATGTAATGTATGACCTATAGCAGATGTTTTTTTCAACATAATATGTCACAGTCATAACCTAACTTTTGAAATATTTGCTCGTATCATTAGAAGAGTTAAAACATAATTTACCCCGAATAGCTAAATCATCAAAATAAAGTTCAATATTGCTTACCAGCCAATAGTGTACAAACTGGGGAGCGAACAATTACGACCATTGATCAGATTACGGCCGCTAACTACCTCCACGTCCAACTCAGCCTCAGCTAATGGAAGTAGAAACATTTCCTTCGCAATTAGCTTTGATACAAGTAACCGTGAAGACGTTATTTATATGGGCCTTTTTCATTTAAAACTAATAATAATAATAATATCTATGGACGCTTCACACCACGTCAGTCTGGCCCCGTGCTAAGTACCTAAAAGACTTGTGTTACAGGTACCAGACAACAAAAATATATTTAATACATTTATATATATACTATACATATAATATTTAAGATTTTTATTATATCATACACATAATATTTAATACACATCTAGACCCAGAAACATTAAAAACTTTTTGTTCCGTCGGCGGGATTCGAACCCGCGACCCCCGGCTTGAGCGTCCAACGCGCTTACCACAGAGCCACAAAGGTCGTCCTGGTCCTGGTCAAAACTAATGGGAAAATACGTCCAGTGCACTATAAGGCCGGCCGCATACGTACGTTTTCCGTATACGATTCACGAATTCGTTTTACGTATTCGGAATTCCGTGAGACTAGAACGCACTGTCTTACACTTTAAACGTACGTGCAGAAACGTACGTTCCGTACGAGCTACGAGGTAAAACGAAAGTGTTCGGCACATAATATTTAATAATTTGTTTTCTATTGATTCCATGCATTTGGATTTCCGTATACGGAAAATGAATTCGGAAATCGCATACGAACAACGTATATATGCAACGTGTGTGCGGGCGGCCTAAATGCTAAATATAATTGTTTTTTTTCCTTCTACGAATAATAAAAACTAAGGAAGAGTAACTCCGTCAAAAAACATGCTCCAAAATACTTGTCAAAAAAGTGAACCTTAGGTTCACTTTTCATACATTTGGTGACCTTGAGCGGTATGAAGGCTGACGTTACATGACAGGTCGAATGGAACCAAATTTAAAACTGTATTAGTATGGGAGTTACGTTTCCTTAGGTTTTATTATTCGTA
This sequence comes from Polyommatus icarus, assembly GCA_937595015.1. Lineage (NCBI taxonomy): Eukaryota > Metazoa > Arthropoda > Insecta > Lepidoptera > Lycaenidae > Polyommatus > Polyommatus icarus. Next base: position 4,243,311 of record OW569330.1, on the reverse strand, counting down.
GTTTTCCTTCAAATGATCTCACTTCAAAGATATACAGTTACAGTTATTCTTGGCTTATAAATTATGCCATCTGAGTTATTCTTTGTATGGATAGTTATGAAGAGAAATTATGATATTTTAGACTCGACACGCAAATTTGTATTTGAGCACATAAGAATAACAGGATGCGGCCACTTTTAACTTTTTAACGCAACAAAGAAGTATATATTTTCAAGTAGGTACATACAATAAATAAAAACATACATACATATACTTATAAAATTTGACACATTTGTTCACACGCTGATATAGACTAACATCTTTGAAAACTGGGCAGTTCTGGAAAAATTCCATGTATACGGGTCGAATTGATAACCTCCTTTTTTTAAAGGTTAAAAACACAATTAAAACATTTTAATTTTTAACACAACAAAAAAGTATTCATTTTCTAGTATACAATAAAAAATACAAACAAAACAAAATTAGAACAATAAAAACACTGCAGCGTTCTAATCAGCCTCTTGACCCGGCGCTGTGGGTCGAGACTGTAATTGTCAGTGTAATCCGCGACGAGGTCAACAGCCACAGTCCTCGTGGACGTCGAGAGCTCTCGGCCACTTCACCCCTAAATTTATACTCCATTTAGGCGCATATTAGCTCACTAGCACCTCCTGCCTGAATAGTATTAAAGAGCAGTGGCTGCGTTTCCATTGAAGCGGAGCGGTGCTTAGTGGTGCCGAATTGACCAATCACCATGCTCGAAATCTTCGCTGTCATTCCGCTGGAATAGCACGATTGGTCAATTCGGACACCGCTAAGCTCCGCTTCAGTGGAAACGCAGCGAGTGGTTAGACAGTATAAATTATAATAAGCAAATTCGCCAGCAAAGGTATCGTTTTATAGGGCATCGTAAGCGCAATGAAGTAACAAGCATAACAAGTAACAAGGCGTTTCGACAAATCCCATACATTTTTTTAACTTCGCTGCTATAAATATGTGAATAGCAATGTCCTTTTTAGATTTAGCAATATAATTTTCGGAAACTTCTTACAAGCTTATGCACTAAAACATAAAAAGAACAAGTGTTCGAAGTTTTAATTATTTACCCTCCGCGTTCATTTCTCAATCAGTCGACTCTATACATAATCTATAGTCAATACTAATTATATAGCAGAGGAATAAAAATACCTATGTCACTTTTATATCCACAATTCACAAAATCAATTCCCACTGCGATAAATCTTCTTAATAATTTTCTGCGAAAATATTATTTTTCTGCTTATTTCCTAAAAGACCTTATCATTTTGCTGATTAATTTCTCTACGGAATACTTATATACTTCGTAGTAGTCCCTCGGGCACCGAAATTATATCAAGATGTATTTGGTTGGTCATTGCTCATTGCTGTTACCGATAAACAAGAAGTTATCCATACTATACTTATGGCCTGTTTCACCGCTTTCTGATAAGGTGCCCGATAGGGTTATTTGACAGATTTTCCATACTCCATCTGTCAAATTAAGTGGTGGATAGCCTTATCAGGAAGCGGTGAAACAGGCCCTTAATATTATAAATGCGAAAGTGTGTCTGTTTGTCTGTCTGTTACCTCTTCACGCTCAAACCGCTGAACCGATTTTGCTGAAATTTGGCATGAAGATACTTTGAGGCCCGGGAAAGGACATAGGATACTTTTCATCCCGGAAAAATGTACGGCTCTTGCGCAATAAACGAATACTGGCGCAACGGAGTTGCGGGCATCATCTAGTAATATTATAAATGCGAAAGTGTGTCTGTTTGTCTGTCTGTTACCTCTTCACGCCCAAACGGCTAAACCGATTTTGCTAAAATTTAGTAAGTATAGACATACTTTGAGTCCCGGGAAAAGACATAGGATACTTTTTATCCCGAAAAAATGCACAGTTCCCGCGCGATAAACGAATTGTGGAGTTGTGGGCGTCATCTAGCAGTAAATGCTCCTAGTCTAGACTTTAGAGTTTAGAGTCTAGTATTTAGTTACTCAATTGTTTTGAAAATCTAAATTTTATATATGTCGCAGTCCACTGGTTAATATAGCCGTTCGATTGAATCGTTGAATCGTTTGACTGAACAACGCCATTCAATCACACGGCTATACGTCGTTTAGCCGACTTGTTGACTGCAACGTTCAACACTACAGCTAGACGACGCTTAGCTTACTGGTTAAATGGCAAATTAACTGAGATGACCATTAGTTTAGTATTATTATTACACTAAACTAATGGTCAGCATAGATAAAGAATGCATAATAAATTGTATTGTAACTCGTTTTGAACACAATACTAATATTAATATCTTGGTAATGCATTTCATAATCCTGTAATTTTTCCTCGAATATTTGTTAAAATTTTGATTCACTCGTATGTGCCCCCATGATTTCTGTCACTTTAATAACACTTGTAACGTATATTTACGAAAAATAGCTTAATACAATCGCAATACACCGGCTAGTTGACGCCATATTGTAAACAAAACGCACCTAGCGCCGCGGTGGTGAGCGCTGAACTAATTAAATCAAACGGCTGCTTTTGAATCAGCTGTAGTGTTGAACGTTTCGAGCGACTGAAATATTAAATTAAAAAGCTAGCCGAAAGATTGAATGGCGTTGTTCAGTCAAAGGGCTAGCTGTTTGATTGAACGGCTATTTTAACCAGTTGGCTGCGACATATACATAGAAATAAGCTTCTGTTTTTTGTTAGTGCAATTATTTCATTTTTGCACTTTATTCGTTTTAACCACTAACGGCCGTTCCCAATATTCGATATATCTCTGGTTTTGACATACTAGGTATAGAAAAAGCTCTCTATCTTTAATTTTTCTGTCCCAATATGTCTATCCAACATAGGCAATCCTATCCGCGGTGCCTATGTATCGATGCGAGGGCCAACCATAAAGGTAATATACCTATCGGAATAGAGAAACAATCCCGAGCTGTCAAGCTTAACCAAAATTTGATTTACATCTGTGTGTACAATTATGTTTACGTGTGCGTGTCAGTGATGTACAAACATCTTGTAATTCGACAAAATATCGATCATGGAATAATAATTGTAAGATTGTAAACAAAATAAAATGGGATCATATAAAACTGCATAGATATATAATAAAATTGTAATTTTGAAGTAAAATGTGACTTTTCTTCAAAATGCTTGCTGCATAATTAAGTATGCATGAAGTTTTCTTCGGAGTCCAGTTTGGATGGTTAATTATTTTAAGCCATGAATTTCTGGTCACCCTTCAGGTGACCGGTTTCAACCGGGCATTTTCTAAAACCCGACACGATACGACACGACATGACGTCATGACACGATTCGACACGACAGGTTACGTCACGTGACAATATCAGTACACGACACGACACGACTTCACTAGACCCTATTAATTTTCAATTCACTCTCAATGAGCCCTTTTATTTGATGCCCATCTTGCAGAAGTGCTTTCAACTATTCCTCTATCTTGGATGAGCAGCCATATTGGATGTAGAATGACATTACATCTGTGGAAATTTCAGAAGTCTATTACTATTATAGTGGTTCTTGTTATACAGCCTGGACACAGAGAGACGGACGGACGGATGGACAGACGGACAGGCAATGAAGTCTTAGTAGTAGAGTGGGCTGCGGGACCCCACCACTAGGACTTTTTACCCTTTGGGTGCGGAATCTTAAAAACGATGAATTATGTATGATAGTATATTAATATATTTAAACTAATTATAAACTACGGATGAGTATGTTATCATTTCAACATTCCTTGATAATTAGTATACTTAACTAAAAATTATTTTCATATCGATACAACTTATCGATAAATTGATGCAGCCCTAGTGTAAAATATATGAAAATTGTTTACACAAAATATCCATAAATTGTGCACCAAGGCTAGTCAAGTTATGTTTTTCATATAATGAACCCTTTAAAGAAGTGAGTTCTCAAAATCAATACCAATAACTCGTAGGGAATTGGCAAAAATAAACTTAAAACTAGGCCCTGTCGATGTAGAATAATTCACCTGTGAAATGAATATTTGTCCGGGTTTTTTCGATGTGTGGATCCAGAATCATTCCACAAACAATTAACCATGTTTATATAGCAGTATTTCTAAAAACTATTCATTATTTAACTTAAAATCATAATTTTTCTGAGAGCCCAAACTGACAACGATCGGCCACAGTATAGCAATATTATCCCTACAGTAACGAAACGCCTTTGATGTCGCACGGTGCCGCCACCGGTGTAGGTACCGAGCAGATATGCCAGGGTTGCCACGATACGGGAAATAAAATAAAAATTAAATATTGTGCTTGTAATGTTATCATTTAATCTGTGTAATCTATATTTACGTGAAACTTTATTTTTAGATGATTTCAATTTACTTGATGATGCCCGCAACTTCGTTGTGCCAAAACTCGTTTATCGTGCGAGAACCGTACATTTTTCAGAACAAAAAGTGTCCTATGTCCTTTCCCGGGACTCAAAGTATCTCCATGCCAAATTTCAGCAAAATCGGTCCAGCGGTTCGGGCGTGAAGAGGTAACATACAGATAGACGCACTTTCGGATTTAAAAATTTCATTACCCATCAAGCCCCAAAAGCTCACCGGTGAGCAAGATACAATAAAATAACAATAGATTTCCAAGAATCCACTATCGAAGGATTAAAATAATGAAGACGCATTCGAATATATTATCTACGAATAATAAAGTAGGAATATATAAAGTATCCAACAATTAATCATATAACAATTGGTAGGTACGGACTACAGTAGGTACCTACGGTAGGTACAGAAGCACTTCAAAACACTATGGCCCTGTGTACCTAGCTAGGTAGGTACTAATTAGTATGTAACAGGGTATTTGACAGATTTTTAATTTATTCTTTATTGTTTCTCTCCATGTTACACTTCTTACAACGTAAACAATAAAACAGATATGCTAATAAATGCCGCCAAGGCCAACACAATATTAGTGTGAACCGTGTGCCGATATTTATGAAATTATTTATGAATATTTATGAAAATTTAAATCCTTTTTGTTTTTTGAATCAGATTTACATCCGGACACTGAACACGTATTATATCCCATTGTTTATAAGATAAGTTATCGTTTTACAACACAAAACTCGTCGACAACGCGCCAACGCCACCCCTGCGCGGGCAGGTACACAAACTCCGCGAGTTTGTGTACGCGGATCCGCGCCGCCCGCTTCCCCGCGGGTACCCCTCCGTTGCTCTGCGCAAGTACATTCGTTTCACTACTGTAGGGATATTGCTATACTGTGGATCGGCCCAGGGGCAGACAGACTGTCAAACAGATGAAAAAAAAGCTATGCAACCTCAAATCACGCTTCTCTTTCTACCACGCCGTGTTACAGATAGTGACATCTCGCTTGCTCAGGCCTTTGTTTCTCTATTCCGATAGGTATATTAACTTTATGGGGCCAACAGCTTACTTATATTTGTATGAAACTGACAGTTGGCGCGTCCCAATAACAATATTATCTGTCAGTGTCATTGAGGTTGGTTACCTCTAGTAACCTAAAATTTGATCCTACAATTTCCTGAGATCAGCCGAAGATTATACGTATTATTTTTTATAAAATAAGTTAGTTTCGCGAATTAAACAATGTCAGACTATTGTGAGATATATATTATATTATATATGTATGTATCTCAGGGTATTGCGAGACTATATCCAAAATATATTTATGTACACAACAATACGGCAGAAGATTTTTATAAAATTACAGGGTTTTCTCGTGTGTTAGGTGCAGTTGATGGCACACGTATATTCTAAAGGTGAACGCAGATTTGGCCGCACCGCACGCACCGCAGTCGCCGCATTTCGAATTCTTTATATGAAGTTATAGGCAAGCTCGCATACCTACCCGCGCCGCAGTCTTCGCAACTTCTTCATTCTTTATATGAAGAATTCGAAATGCGGCGACTGCGGTGCGTGCGGTGCGGCCAAATCTGCGTTCACCTTAATGCACAATCACCAAGTAAGTATCATAATATTAGATGTAAGTAAATATGTAAAAGTTGGGATAAGTATTTAGTCAAAACTTGTAATAAACCTCATTCCCATTTTATTGTGGGAGAAATTGTTTGCAAGAAAGCTAGTCCCCTCTAAAACCTCATGTCTGTGATGTAAATCTGTATTTTATTAATGTTGTAGCCTGATGGCCTGGATCAAGTCATGATGCTACCATCTTTAATAATACTGAGTTATTAAATATATCGAGCTTTCAACCACTGTCTTTGTTATAGTAAGGGAATTCAATCAATTCCTTTACTATAGAAAAAGAGTTTTGTGTCTTCAGTAAAATTAATTAAACAGTAAATAATCAAAAGTCTTAATAAATTCTATTAAAATATTAGGTATCATTTGTTACAATAGATATTGTAATAAATAAAAGGAGATAACATTTGCAAAAATCTTTTACAGATGTTTTGGAGTCTGGAAAAGGCGATTCCCAGTACTGTTCTTGAAAATAAGGCTTTGCTTAGAAACTACTCAGGCTGTAGTCACAATAGACAGTAGTTCGACTGCAAAGAAATGGACAGGTTTCAATATCTGTCAAATTCAATTTATAAAATGAAATTATTGTATTTTAAAAAGATAAAACCGACTTCAAAATCGTACGTAATTGAGAATCAAAATTACCTATTTTAAACACTACTGAACCGATTTCGATGAACAGTATTCCCGAAGTTAAACAGTACCCAGTACAAAAAAAGGATTTACTTTAATCGGACTAGTAGTTCCGAAGATGTACGAACACAAACATAAAAACATACATGAACTCACGTATGCTTTTATATTTGGGCATGTCACTTTAGAAATTTGTCACATTTGTTCAGGTGCTGATAACCTCTTCTCAGTCACGTCAAAATATATATATTTATGCTGTCTGTCGTTCCTGTCATTGGCACACCGACAGAAGGGGGGTTTGGAACAGCGACAGACTACCGTGCGCACTTATATTCCTATGACAGGAACGTTGACAGACTAAAAGATAATATAGACTAAAACATATTAAAACTAGGCAGTTCTGAAAATAATACATACAATATACAAGTTGAATTGATAACCTTTTTTTGAAGTCGGTTAAAAAACGCGTCGTACGTCAGCTACGACTTACGATAGATTGCACATCACTAACTGGTGAAGCGGACGCTCGGTGCGGTATCGGGTCGCCAACTGCCTGCTTGTACGGCGGGCTGCAAAGGCCGAATTACATTAGCAGTTGAATTGATTTTTTATACCTCCAGTGCGTGGTGGGCCGATAACGACCTGCCATAATTTTTTTATAGGAAAGACCTATAATTTTGAACACAATCTCAAATATATATTTGCCTCTGTCGTACCTTTACAAACACCTGAGATAATCGTTCCGCACCGAGTGAGAGAACACAGTTTTCTTCGTCCGCACCGGGCTGATTTAGGCCCGATACGCAGTGAAGGTTTGAAAAAAACACACATAAAATGACTTGATGACTTGAAATGATTCCTAGCTAGTTCGGTTTATCGCCCCCGAAAACCCCTATATACTAAATTACATGAAAATCGTTGGAGCCGATTCCGAGACTCCATATATATATATATATATATATATATATATAAAGACAGATAAATGCTTATCATGGGATGATTAACGACCGTAAGTGAATAAAAATGTATCTAAGTAAATCCAATTTTATTACATTGTGTAGTCAACTACATTAGCATCATAATCAAGCAATCATACGCTCCAATAACTCATACGTGATATATGACAAAGAATTAGCAGTTGAAATATTGCCAAAAGTTTGTAACATCCCTCGAGACTGTATGGCATCGATCGTGTAGTATCTCCCACTACCGAACTTGAGCTCAATAAAGTGTTATTGAGCTCATAAAGTGTTACATAGATAAGCGCATGTTCTAATAGGTAAGATATTGTGATTCATATACCTATATAACATTTATTTATAACTAGATGGAGCCCGCAAATCCGTTGCGCCAAAATTTATTTATCGCACGGGAACCGTGTATTTTTCCGGGATAAAAACTAGTCTTTCATGTTAAGTCCTTCGTACCAAATATCAGCTAAATCGGTCCCGCGGCTTAGGCGTGAATAACTAACAGACAGTCAGCTACACATTTATAATATTAGTTGTGGAATATGGATATATGCTTGGAAACTATTTCCAATACCATATTCTGTTAAGATATATTTTCTCATTTTCTCTCAAAGGTTATGATGACAATTTGGTTGCGAATTGTAGCATAGCTATATTTTGTCGTAGCACGGTACAGCACTCGTTTTTCCCGCCACGGTAAAATAAGAAATCAAATCTTAAGATAAATGTATGGATTCATATTACGCTTTTCATTGTTCGGCCACGGCAACGGAAATCCAGCAGCAAAAATTAAAAACTTGGTATACAAGTTGTAAACAAAGATAATATCAGTTGTTCTATAAAATTCTGTAAAAGAGAAAAATGTTTCAGCTATCATACTTCTCTAAGATTACCAAGCTCTCAACCGCTTGAATACGGATTATAAGCTCAAGGCCGAGATATTATGCCGTGAAGGCCAGACATCTGTCGGAGTATCTTATGCATCTTATTTTCTTCATAAGGGTGCGTCCACATTTGTATATTTGCGCGATCAGATCCCCGATCAGATCTCCGTCGCGTATCATCGAAGCGTGTCAAAATGATACGCATATCATAATACGCCCCGATCACTATTAACCGCGTATCTGATACATGCCGTATCAAATACTCGCATGATCGGCAGAATGATCTAATAGGCGTCCACACTATGATACTCATACGGCGGATCGGAGATCTGATCGCGCAAATGATACAAATGTGGACGCAAGGGAGGGGGTCGACGAAGTGTGACATGGCGTGACAGGGGGGGGGGGGGGGTATGTTGTTCTAAGTTTGTGACGCCACATTTTATAAATTTAATAAATTAACCCATCAAGCCCCATAAGCTCAATGGTGAGCGAGACACAACAGAATAACAATAGATTTCAAAGAATCCAAGATCGAAGGATTAAGTACCTACTTAGCAAAATTTTAAATATTGATTTGGTTTTCGAAGTGAAAACTTCTTTAGCGGCGTTTAGTACTTTTGTGGGATGGATAAAAACTGTGAAACTCGCGTCTGATTCTCGTGCTGATCGAAAAACCGTAAGATGGTTGGAGAGTAGTGTTGTAACATCGAAATCGATTAATCGAACAATCGATTGTTTTTTTTTCGATTGTCGATATTTTTTTATCGATTTCGATTACTTAATTAAAAAACCGATTTTTTTAGTTTAGATGTAAAATTGCAAATTTGTGACGTCACATTAGGGAGGGGGGTATCTTACAAATGTGACCACCTGTGATAACTTCTTGTCACTTGTTGGGGAGGGGTCTAAAAATCATCGTACTTCATGGAAGGGCCCTAACATGTGAGCTTGAAGGTTAGTATTGCATAACACCGAGGAGTCCCCGAACCGCCTTGACACACTTGCGGGCACTCCAGCAGTGCAGATCCGACCTGACACCTAGAAATACGAGATACACTTATTTTGTATATTGGCCCGCTTACGTCAGTTTGTAGCCCGATTCTTCTAAGAAAAATTAAATGCAACATCGCTTTTTGTTCGATCCAGTTCGTTTCCTATCGATACTAATAATATTATAAATGAGGAAGTTCATCTGTTTATCTGTATTTTAGCTCTTCACGCCCAAACTTCTGAACTGGTGGCGATATAGGATACTTTTTATTCCGAAAAACTGTACGGTTCCCGCGCGATAAACGAATTTTGGCTCAATGGACCTGCGGGCGTCATCTAGTCATATCCATGTCGTTATTCTTACATAATATTATGGAAATACCATTTTGTGGTGCGACATAGGGTTAAACAACGCCTAGCTACTTTCACGCTACGCTAGTGCTACGCTACGTAGATCTTGCTACGACGTAGACAGATCGCGTGCTACGTTGTTGCTACGTGATAGCACATTACTAAAGTTACTACGTGTACGGTTGTAGACAAGCCGTGAACTTGTAAACATTTTAGCTATAGTGATAAGTTAAAAGTTTCAAAACCTTTATCATATTACTATAGCTAAAATGTTATGTTAGTACCTCAGAACATGAAAATAAGGTTAGTACACACACGAGAATGAGTAGATAAAGAATGCGACAGTGTTGGTGGACGAATGCTTTAAATCTAATAAGCCAAAAGTATTCCACACTGTCAGCAAAGTTTCTTCGCTGTTATTGAGAGTAAAAAAAGTATATTTTCTTATTAATATTATTAGAAAGGTAAATGTTTGTATGGATGGATTACGGATTTTTACTATGGAACTACTGTTGATGAAATTTAATAGCGTCGATTCGGAAACAGGCTTCCATATCATGCTATGACTATTTTACTCCTTCTTACTTTTTTATCTTGTAGTTTCATAGTTTCTTTACAAAACTTTCACCATAAGATTATTGACTGGAAAACTTGAGCGAACTTTTAAAGTTTCATGTACTCTGTGGTAACGAACGACTGTAGTGACTACGAATTAAATTATGTACTCTATTATTTAATTTTAATATTCTTAACTAACGCGTCCGGCCATATTTGAACATTAATTTTGCGTTCATAATTTGTACGTTATGCAAAGAGTAAGTGTTGCCATTATACATTAACGTTGATATCGACGAAACTTATAGGGATGCAATAAAAATTATAGATAATACTTTTGTCTATCTCTATGTCTGTCGTAATAGCAATTTGTGCTAGCACAAAAATAAATTAAATATAAGTGGGTAGTTCAATTTTTTTACTTCACAACTAAAGAACCTTCGAGTATTATTACTATTTTGTGATTAAATAGATTTAATAGGTAAGTCCAGAGATAAAATTCTAAAAATAATTTGAGACTTGGTGTGAAAGATAATTATTATGTATGAAAGACTACACCAACTTTAATACTAGATCTAACTCCATTAGAACGAAGTTCTAAAATTCTAGAACATGTTCAAAATGGCGGCCATATTCCTGTGCACCGGGTGTGTCCGAGCAAACAGATTACGTAGCACTGACGGATGGCGACAAATACGTGTGTTTAATGCTCGTTACTGAGTACAGCAAACAGTTGGATATTGCTAGAACCATTGTTCTAACAATGTGTAAACCAAAGACTTCGGAAGCCAGGATGTGGCACATGTTTGATTGCAAAAATCGACATGACACCTAAAAATACGGCTTATATAATATGGCTGCTGTTTAGCATTCGTGTTCTATTCCACAAAAATTTGGGTATTGATTTAATAATGCAGTTTCATTCTTTAGAGCATATGGTTTACGACAGTGAAATCCATTTTTTTTAAAACCTACTGTAGCATATTCTAGAGTACAAAAATGGTTATTGCTTATTCCTCTAAGTGAGGTTTTGTATTTAGCATTTATGTACTATGTTTCTAAAATGATTTGCACTTGCGCTTAAACCGATGAACCGATTTTGATAAAATGCTGTATGCAGCTACTTTGTGTCACTTTAGATGACATTAAATACTTTTTGTCCCGGAAAATGTACGGTTCCGGTGCATTAAGCAAAAATGATTTTGGCTTATATCGCTAAACCGATGATATTTGGTATATTATAGTCTTGGAGAAGGACATAGGATAATTTTTAATTTTTAAAATGGAACGGTTTTCACGCAATAAACTTTAATAATTTGCGTTTAAGCTGCTGGACCGGTTTTCGTTAAATTTCCTCATAATGTGTTTTTAATGCGTTTTTGTAGTCACACGTATTTTCAGGCTTTTGTAATCACACACGCACGTCGCACGGGGTATGAAAAACCCGGATGTGACCCAAAGCGACCCAAACTTATAACACATGACGTGGTTTGGAAAGGCCTTAGGGCTACCCTTAGGGTTTATTTTCTCATGAATACTAAAACTTTATCCCTACTTTGCTTGACACTGATATATTCGTTACAAAATTTTGCTAGAATTAGTGTTCCACTTCCATCAGAAAAAATTATGCATAGGCAAATAGACCTACGTAATTTGATCGTGTAATCCCAAGCCCAGCCAACTTGACCAAATAATTTTATTAATCCTTCAAGCCCCATAAGAGCACCGGTGATCCCCGATCGAAGAATTAATTAGCTCTTTAATATTTATATTTACGTTATAATCTGAATACTTTGATAATAAAATTTAATTAAAGTACATAATTATAAATAAGCTTTGTAACAAGCTATTAAATGTCCATTAGCGGGTTAATAAATTGGATGTAAATATAGCGGTATAAAGTACTTACCTGATTAAAAATCGCGACCGAAGCCACCGAAGGGCTAAGAGGATTAGCGCGACTTTAACCCGCCTTTTAGTATTAAATTATGTCAACGGGTAAAAAACTATATATACGATGTTGCTATCCGAGCTGTCTTTGATAGTAGGTTAATTTTTCTTATTTCCCTTTCAGAGAGATTAAGTGATTACTACATTTTAATGAAGATTTTGACCATTTTCGACATACTTTTAATTAAAGTTAAGTAGTCATTAAATGGCTTTGAGTGCGACCGTACGTAATAATAGTGATCTGTTACTTCGGTAACTACAAACGTCAAAGTTTTCGTCATTCGTCAATGACTGCCCATGATCGTTGTCGACTATACACATGCTATGTATAATATTATAGCTTCGTAATTATAGTTGCAATAATGGTTACTTATCAGTCATCATGATCCAACGTCGTGAGGGGACTTAAAATGCAAACTTTTAATTTAATTCCACGGGAATGAAGAATTCCATGAAGAACACTCAGCTCAATTTATTAGTTGACTTTGTAGCTTATCATAAATCTACTTTCTCTATTCTATCTCTGAATAAGTGCCGAATAGGATATTTACATATTTTTTGACAGATTCTTCATACTTCATCTGTCAAGCTAAGAGGTGGATAGCCTATTCGGCACTTATCAGGAAGCGGTGAACCAGACCCTTAGTGGTAATAAACTGCGCATGTCATATCCCTTTAAATTATACCGAATTCAAAACAAACTTCTCTGATGAATAACCACATAGACAAGCGAAATACTAAATTAAATTGAATATGAAATGTTAACGTAATAAACTCGTTGTTGATAAAACCGGAATATCAGAATTAGTAGATTGGTAGTGCTCACAAATTGAATTGTGCGCCATTTATAAAGCCCTCCCCCCCATTCCTCCCTCGGCCGCGCTAATTCATTTATGGCGGCGCTGATGTTTCCGTGTGGCAACACTGTTTGCTTATCAACAAATAAACGTTTGTTAATGTTGCCCGATTATTGGGTATTTCGTTGTTTGCTACAATTTTTATAGATAACGTGTAGATCGTAGGTTATGTACGCATATGGAAAGCATTGTTATATTAGTTTTTAATCTATCTATATCAGGCAATTTGTTAGTCTCGCTAAACCACGAGAACGGCTGAACGGAATTGGCTAATTTTATTCTTGATATATCCCTGTCTAATATGGATCTCCAGGGAATATTTGTACGTGAATGAATGAATGTTAGGACTTAGGACGGCTACGATTTTATATTTTTCTATCGATATTGACCGACTAACTATATAATATTTTGAAGGGTTTTATATGAAAATTATTATCTACTTTAAACATAAAAATCATTTTGTTAAAACGCTCTTTATTAAGAAAAATACACATTTCTCTTATTTAAAAGCTTCTTGTTTGATCCACACATCAACCCGTAAATAAATCACACAAATAATATCACATACTGTAATTTAATAAAAACATAATAAAGATAAATACATGTTCTTTGTCGTAACAGTCCAGACGGAAAGTAAACATAATTATCTGCATATTACTTTTTCATGTTTTATTATGAAAACCCGTCTCAGGGAAAACGGTGGAAAAGTAAAATAAGTCCTCGCGTTTTTCCGCCATTCCTTCTCCCATGGTTTATTGTTTTGCCATCCAGTTGGAGTGGAATCGAGTGCCGTTGAAACTTCATTATCAGATATCCTTGGGAGGGACCGACATTAGAGACTGTTTGACGGTTTTTGTTCGGTTTATCGATAATCGATAATGTCATTATCGAGATATTGTCGACTAGATGACACCCGTAACTTCCATGCGCCAAATAATTTTATTTTTCCGCAAAAGAACTATACTATATCCTTTTCCCTCACTCAAAGTACTTCAATAACTTTTGGCTAAATCGGTTACAGGTAACAGAGAAACAGGCACACTTTTGAATTTATAATATTAATAGGATTCACATGGCAATTATTACTTGTAAAAAAACGTTAACGTTACGTAAACGTTAACTTTTTTTAATATATCGATAAAAAGACGACACATCACTTCGCTCCTCCAACCCATTCAAAGTGCTTTACTATCTTGGTATGGAATATTAAAATGTGAAGTAATATTAAATCCGATATACGACTAGATCTAAGCTGAGTATTATTGAATTTCGTTCAACGTTTAAATCACGTTCCCGCTAGCGATGGGCCATAATATATCGGTAATGTGATATTGATGGTCGATACAACGATAAAACTAGATTTAGTAGCTTAAGAGCTGAGTTTGTACCTTAAAAACCTGGGCCTTTTTTTAGCATAATGTTGCAAAATACCGTGATTTGCTTACTTTAATATTGGACAGCCGAGACGATAAAAAAATTAACTGCCAAAGTATAATCGTAAAAATATATACTGTGACTACCGAGTGCTCTTAAACTAGGAAATAAACGTTTTAAAATATAATCTAAGATGCGGCTGCAAAATCTCGACGAATCAAAAGCGTCGACAATCCTGAAGACACTTTTATTTCGTCGACCGACCGTGACGAGATCAAAGTAATTAGATGAGTCAAAATATAGTCTGAGAGGTGGTGGCAAAATCGTCGACAAATTATAGCGGTGAATCGTGTCGGCACAATCAGCTTTAAAACGTGTACATTAATTACTAGCCGAGCCGCGCCGGGGCACCGACTAGCATTAATTAAAGGCAAACACTCACAACAATAGTCTGGAGCGCCGCTCAAAAAGTCAACATTCATTCTTTGAGCCATATTTATGGGTCAACGGACACTGGTTTATTAATTTTGGCACAGCCGGAAAAGTATTTTTGTCACTGCCTTTTTAAAAGCCTTTTAGCAGTGACAAAATGTTATATTTTTTTCTATTTCGCTTCTTTCTAAGGGATATTATAGGACGTCAATTCCGTAATTTCTTCTAAGACCTTTTATTTGCTAATGGAACATTTCATTAATGCTTAGATATATTCTAAATAGTATTCCATTTCCTATCTTCAATACTCAATAGGAAAGTTTTGAAACTCCGACTAAACAAACGTCCGACGAGTTCGGAAGCCCACACTGACCCCGCTACATTATTAACTGAAATCAAACATGGCGGACCCGAAACAAATAAACTTGGAGATTTCCAATAAGGTTACATAATTGCGTGAATCTCAGTAGTAATGGCAGTTTAATTAAAGTTGGTCGATGCGCTGCCAACTCCCGCGGCGCTCGATCATAATTGCGACTGCCAACTGTGCACGTATCACATTTACATATTCACCGCCGCCTCTTGTACTATAACGTAATTGTATGTTAGATAGAAGTCATTTACTACAATAATTACGATCTAGGTCATAGTTGTATTGTTTAAATCATACCTACATTCTTAGTGAAATTTACTTATATTTAATACCATCTAGATTCTAGAGCTATAATCAGAGATATTTGCAGGTATTTAGTAGGTTTATGACAAATTAATGTTAGTCACATCCGCCAATAAAAGTCATTCGAGAACAATATTAGGTATATTACATTAGATTTTTTGTGGCTGTAGCCTGTATCTGTACTCAATTACTCATTAGTCATTATATAATTTAATACTATGTATTTCAAATTATCCTTGTCCTATACTAACAAACAATTATGTTTGTTCGCATTGTTTATGTATAAAATCATCCCTCAGACACCGGACGAAGTTTAAAATTATCATTTTACCCTTCCACGATAATTATACAAACAATCTGAAACGAGTATGCGCTTCGTTATTAAGAGGGTGTAAGGGGGTAAACACTTCCCCCTACTAAGTAGAAAATGCTGCTTCTACACTTTTTTACCTATGCATCACGCAATATTTATAATGTAAGATGCATATGAGTACTTACTACAGTGTGAAAGGCTATATGTATGTGTCTATACGAGTACTTATATTATGAAGCGGAAGAGTTTGTTTGAACGCGCTAATCACAGGAACTACTAGTTCGATTTCAAAAATTCTTTCATTGTTAGATAGACCATTTATCGAGGAAGGCTATAAGCTATATTTTACTATGCTAAAACTAATAAGAGCGAAGAAATAGAGGAAAATGTGGAAAAAACGGAGGGAAAATTATTTGAAAGGGCTTATTTGAACGCGCTAATCTCAGGAACTACTGGTCCGATTTGAAAAATTCTTTCAGTTTTAGATAGCCCATTTATTGAGAAAGGCTATAGGCTATATTTTATCACGCTTAGTATAATAGGACCGAAAAATAGAGGAAAATGTGGAAAAAACGGGGGAAATTATTTGAAAGGGCTTATCTCACGAACTACTAGAGCAATTTTTCTGTTATTTGGGTCAGATAGGAAGTAAAGCATGTAAAGGATTATAGGCTATTTTTTGTGGAATAATTTATCTGTAAAATATCTAATTTAGGCGGGCGAAGCCGCGCGGAAAGTCTAGTATAAAATACTTTTGCGCGCGAATGAGCGATTTGGCCGCTACACCGCGAGATAACAAGCAATTATATTATGTAGGTAACAATTTATTTAAATAGCGGTGCGGTCGCGTTGTTATTTACATATATAAAAGGGGTGACAGACGTGCGTAAGTACGCGGACTTGTGGCTCGACGGTCAATCGCCTGTGTGTTAGCAAAGAGCCGCGAGCCGCGGGCCGCGAGCCGCGAGCTGCGAGCCTGGGGGCATGGTAATCCAGTGTGAGCGATTCTCATGTGTAACCGACGCGAGCCGAGCAAGTTCGCGAACTTAAAACCCGCATGCTTTATCTGTCTATCAGGCCTTTAATTGCTTGAGATCTCGCGGTATAGCGGCCAAACTGCTCGTTTGCGCGAGCGGATATAAATCGAGCCTTAGATAGATTCAACTGTGAAATTCAATACCTATATAAAATATATATTGACAAAATGTATCGAGTATAATTTGACTTATTTCCCTGATCTATCTTCGTAATAATTAAGTTTTACGAAACACTGAATTATTTGTTTTATTTTTAACAGTCAGTCAGTTTTACCCTACAACCAATTTATTCCAAAAGGTCTTCCAATGTGTTCTAGTCGTCCCAAAATATTTTATTATTCAAATTATTTTGAATATCCAATTAAAAGCAAAGAGTCTGGAAGGAAATCGGCTTAGGATTTTAGCGGAATTTTAAATTTAAATAATAAACAGCCTCTTATTCCTCGCTCTGTAATCTCTTAATCTGTAGTCTATTAAAGCTCTCCTCAGCAGATCCTGTCTATTCTGACCCCCGTCAAACTTAGTAATTGGCCGGACTACAAAAGTTCCCATTACTGATTAATTTTGGGCAGCCATCTTAATATTAGGGGTAAAAGTTTGAAGATGCTGTTTAATAATAGAAAATTAGAAAAAAAATGTAGATTAAAAAATAGGTATTTAATGAATCAAAGTACCTACCCTCGTTCTTACGGAAAAAATGGCATTTGTTCATCCTATACATTATAGCAACCTGAAAATTACCATAATGGCAAACATAATGCATACAGTATGCACATTGCGTAATTTATGTCGGTCATTGTAATAATTATATTATTAGCAATCAAACGAAAATTTCTAATTATTCTACATTAAAAATCTCTTATAATATTTGACCACCATTGGCCAACGTGAAGATGTGAAGGCCAACGTGGTGCGTGGAAAAAAATCAACAGGAAATAATTTCCAATGAGTGTTTTGTAATGAATAATTTTGTATGAATATAATAATCGGCCAAGTGCGAGTTGGACTCGCGCACAAAGGGTTCCGTACCGTTATAGAGCAAAAATAGGCCATAAATAATTGTGTTTTTGTATGGGAGCCCCTCTTAAATTTTTATTTTAATCAAATATTATTCATTATTAAAATACACATCTAGACACGCGGTAGAGTGTCAAGCCAAGTTCCAGCATAACAGAATGGCGAGCGTGCACCGTTACACGAACCATTTGCAGCTACTTTTGACCCTCTCATAATTCAGAAAATATTTCACATAAACGTTTCAAATTTAGCTCATATAATGAGACTTGCAAGATAAATTCATGCTCTAAATTTCATGTTGAGATATTAACGTCCGAAAATCAAAAATTTTATCACTGACTGACTGACCTATAGATCAAAATTCTAACCCACTTCCAGATGACCTAGAAGGCTGAAATTTGGAATCCTTTGTTGAGTGTTGTTTTGATTGCGGTAGCGAACGGTCGCGCACCGTTCAACAACACACGTAGCAAATATTAATATAAGTAATTAATATTTCGCGAGTCGCGCGGCTCACAGCCGCGGCACCGTCACCATGGCGCTCGTATCCAACGAGCTGGTGACGTTCGTACAACACGTCGTCAACACCATGGACGAAGATAGCATCGTGCAGCTGTGCAGGTCAACCTACACCAGCGAGGAGATCTGCAAAGGCAGGCTGATGCTGTACGAAGCGCTCGGCAAGACGGCGCAGATGACGTCCCGGAGGAGAAACGGAAGCGAACGAAGCTTGCAGGACATCATCTCCCTGCTCAAGCAGACTAATCCTGCGGAATTGCCGGTGTTTGTGGCCAAACAGCTCCACAAACTGCCGGCGGTATCGACGGACCACGTCAACGACTCCAGCCTGCTCCAGAAGTTCGACATCATGAGGGCAGAGCTGGACGAGATGCGAGGTAGATTGGATGCCTCGGAAAACACCATCAGTGAGTTACGTAGTGAATTATTACAATTAAAAAGTAATAATTCATTATTTAGGTCACCCGAGCATCCGATCGGCTCGATAAATATGCGTCGCGGAGCTCAGCGCGACTCGCCGTTTTGGACGTCAGCGAAATCGGGTGGGTCAGCAACAGCCGCCGCCGTCAGCTCGCCGTCACCGCGTGACGTCGACACGAAATTGAGGACATCGACTCAAGCGAAAAATTATGCAAGCGTCGCTGCTTGCCCCGCACCGCGCCGCGGGTAAAGGCGAGGGGTGCAAACGAGGGCCGCAAGGCTGAACATCTTCGACTCGACAGGGACGAGAGCAGGAGGTGCGATGAGGAGGGCTTCGTTCTGGTGGAGAGGAGGAAGAAGAGGAAGCCCACCGTCCGCAACCACCGCGGCACCGCACCTTATGTGCCCGAGCTGCGCCTGCGAAGCGAAGTGCCCGCGACGCCGCTCTACGTGTCGCGCCTGCACTGGCCCATGACGGTCGAAGACGTCGTAAACTACATCCGCGAGAAGACCACTTACACCTTGAGGGTGGAGCGTCTGCACTCTCGCCACAAAGTGAATTTCAGTTTCTTTGTGGTGAGAGTGCCGACTCAAGTTTTATCCATCTTCGAGGCGGAGGAGTACTGTGTGTGTGAATGTGTAAATAATATATATTAGGATAAAATTGTTCGGCATGCATCCGTTGTCTGATTGCCATAACACAAGTTTTACTTAGCATGGGATTAGACGACGTGATGTACGCTACCTAGCTTTTATACTATTGTATATTATTGTATGGTTAATAAAGAATTTGAATTTCAATTACCTTTCGGCTGCCATTATTGATTCAAAGCAAAAAAGGCCAAAAATCACGTTTATTGTATGGGAGCTCCCCGTAAACATTTATTTGTGAAATGTGAATTGAAAAAACTTGAAATGAATAGAAGGTGACTTTATGAATTGTGTCTCTGTCTGTTACGTCTTCACGCCCAAATTGTTTGTGCCGATTATTCTTTGGTATGGAGATATAGTTTGAGTCCCGAGAATAGACATAGAATTATTTCAATATGTCTTTCCGTTTGTCTGTCCGTCCGTCCGTTTATCTGTCTGTCTGTTAGACAGCTACAATAATAGCTACTTAACTTCCGCATAGTAAGTTGTACACTATATAGTTAATGGTTGGAAATACACTTGTGTTATACCGTATTATTCCAATGCCTTCTGATGGTAGCTACATTTTCCATTCGCTTGGATTTTCTTTGTTTTATTCGTCTGATACTCAAGTCTCAACAAGGCTTAGGGGCTGTTTCCCCACTTCCTGATAAGTTTCTGATAGGCTATCCACAACTTATCTGATAGATGAAGTATCTGCCAGATAAGTTGCGGATAGCATAGCCGACACTTGTCGGGAAGTGGTGAAACGACACCGTAAGGTTGCGAATTGCCATTGAATATAGTCGAATATTATGGATGTTTGAACTGGGAAGATATGAAGGTGAAATATGAAGATCGGAAAGTTTTCTTGACAAAAAATAGTGATATCCCACCAAAAACATAAATGTAAAAATGCTGAGCCAAGTTCCATACAAACATTATATTTCATGTCTATGGTCTTCGCCGTAAAAAGGATGGAGATCTAAATGAGTGCCAAGTTCCATGGAAAATCGAAATAAGTACGTATAGAAACCAAATAACATTATGAACAAATAATAGAGTCTATTTCTTTGCTTTATTGAATATCTATAACAATTGATTTTATTTAAATAATGTGAGATCTTAAACTAGATTAGATTTTACTTGGCTAGTTTTCATCAGAATTAAAATGTTCAATAACTTTATGAAAAATGACTGACGTAATGAAAACTGGCCAAGTTAGATCTAATCTAGTTTAAGATCTCACATTATTTAAATAACATCAATTGTTATAGATATTCAATAAAAAAAAAAGAAATAGACTCTATTATTTGTTCATAATGTTATTTGGTTCCTATACGTACTTATTTCGAATTTCCATGGAACTTGGCACTCATTTAGATCTCCATCCTTTTTACGGCGAAGACCATGGACAAGAAATATAATGTTTGTATGGAACTTGGCTCAGCATTTTTACATTTATGTTTTTAGTGGGATAATATTATAATAGAAGCATTTTTGAAAATTTCAAGTGCCTACCTATTGCCATTATTAATATCGAGCAAAAAAGGCATTAAAAACACGTTTATTCTATGGGAGCCCCCCTTAAATATTAATCTTATTTTATTTTTTGTATTTTTTTGTTATAGCGGCAACAGATATACACAATCTGTGAAAATTTCAGAAGTCCAGCTATAGCGGTTCAATGAGATACATCCTGGCGACAGACAGACAGACAGACGGACAGACACCCTTTGGGTACAGAACCCTAAGGCCGGGCGCGCACTAGCGGCCAGGTCGCGGCGGCCGTCGAAATAGATACCTTATTAGTTATTATGAAACCGCCATAGACCACGCGCACCTGGCCGCCATGCAGCCAGCGGCCACACCATACATTCGATCTAAAGCTAAAAAAAAGCTTATACGTAACAAACTGTGCCTTGGATTTAATTTTACATGTAATGCTACTTACAAAATAAATATGTAAAAAATGTAGTAAGGGATTTGGCTATAAGCACCTAAAATGTAAATGAACCTTTTTCTTGTGACGAAAATAAATAAAGGTAGGCTTATGCAAATAGTTAACATTCAAAGTTTCCAGAAAAGAATTTGACATTGTAACACAACACGTCGCTACGCATAACGCAGCACACTAAAATATATGATAGAGTATATTTTATAAATAGTTCTACTTAATCATCGCACGAGAAGCGTTTGCCTAATATGGCCTAAGCTTTGAAATCTTTGCCCATACCGGTGAGACCTAAAAAATTTGCTTCAACCTCCATTAGCAAATTAAAAAGGCACATTAGAATTTTTACGCGATGAAAGTACAGCCTACGTCCATGAAACGTTAATTGGCTACGAGTTAATTGAAATAAGTTTACTGCTTACGTAACGACCGGCGCCATGATGGATTGTAACAATTTAAATAAAGAAGCATTTGAAGTAGCGAGGTCGGTGACCTCATTACCGGGGAAACCCCGGCGACCATGTGGAGCCTTTTAATTAATATCTCCTGGAATACTTTTTAAATATGAGTAAAAACTCGTTATATTGTGCCCCATTAATTTGGATAAACTTTATTAGACGATTCACGTGTCTGTTAATGCTAAAAGTCTTGCAGAATGTAATTTATTATCCCGTGAAAGAATGATGAATATCTACAGTTTCTATATCTCTGCACAATTTCATATAAAACGCCTCTGTGGTCCAGTGCTTTAGAGCGTGGCTCTCGACTCGGAGGTCTGAGGTTCGATTTACCGCGTTGGAAACGTGCGTTATTTCCAAGTTTGATTAGGACAATGGAGGGTGATCATCTAATTGTCTGACAAGTAAACTGTATGATCCATGGGTCCCACTGGTTTATATGAGAGTAAAGGAATAGAGAGTGCTCTTATGTGTACTGCACACGCATTTGGGCAGCGTAAAATTGCAGCCATCGTCATCAAAACCGGCTGGGGGGTTTAATTACTACAATTTCATAATAATTATTTGACCAAGATTTCAAAGTTAACGTTAGACATCACTAACTTTTTTCTAAAGCAAGAAAGCTTGTTTTAACATAAAAGTATGGACCAATAGGAACGATGTGCTTTAAAAATACTTTTCAATTTATCCAGAGTTAATAATATACCAATCAAAATCCGTTCAGTAGTTTAACGTTATGTGATATAATACAAACTCAAATTTAAAGAAAACCTAATCGTGTCTCCTATATTTTGTTCATAGAGTAGTTTGTATAACGCTAGAACTTAGCGCTAACGAACATAAAATATCTTTCTGTGTCACACCGCATGTTTGCGATACTTTAAAACTAGGCTAGCTTTAATAATGTTTATTTTCCTGCATACAATGAACAAACGTATGTAGAGAAAATGGGGCGCGTCCGTAGGCATAAGGGAAAACTGTCAAGAACTACACAGGGCGAGCAATTACGTTGCCAACTTTTGAATAATGTATGCGTCTTAGTTTTTTATTGCGTGACATATTAATGTAGCTGATAAGTAGACATCGGATTATATGCACTATCAAAGTACCGAAATATGCATGCAAATATGCACGAAAAAATGGCCGAAATATGCACAAAATGTGCAGTCACTTAATATTAAAATGTGTTATTATTTTAAAGAGTTTTCCGGTGGTGCCGTTAACAATAGCGCTTATTTTGATAATTTCATCAAATCCAGGGTTTTTCACTTCTTATAAAGCACCAATAATAATTTTCTACCAACATTTTCCGATTGCAATCTTAATGCCCATGGAAGTTTATTAAATCGTTAACTACTCAATTAATTTTTTTTACTTATGTTGCCAATTACTACGAAAAATTTTGTTTCTAGAAAGATATTGTACCTATTGGGTGTATTGCATTCTTTAAATTGTGGATGGAGCCACATATTATTTGAAGTGTTTTGATCTATCGTACCTCTGTTTTGTGGCCTAGGTGTGTGTCACGATAGCTACTTTGGAGCCAACGAGGGCATAAAACTACCGAAATATGCGCTATAAACGAAAAATTTACAAAATATGCACTATCGCCTAAAAAGTGCCATTATATGCATTTGCATATGCAAGTATGCAAATGCATATAATCCGATGTCTACTGATAAGGGTAAAAAAACTTTCAGGCAAATGAAGAAAGATTCGACGTACATTTTACATATTAGCTGCGTTCCAGATGACGTTAATAACGCTCACGCTCAAGACCTTCGTTTCTCCCGTTCCATGTGAGCATGTGAGCAAATGTGAGCGTCAATGTCACAAACCCAAGTGGAACGGAATTATGGAGCGTTTTGAGCGCTCTGGCGAGATGACAGTGACAGGTGACAGCTGAAAGAGGTTAAGTTAGAATTCGAGTCTACCGCTTTTATTTGAATAATATTTAGGTACCTATCGATTATCGAAATGGATATTTTTACGGCAGTTAGACATATTTTGCAGGTGCATCGGAATAATGATTCAGACATTTCTAGTGAATCTAGTTCAGATGAAGAGTGGAATGCACTTTTCCACATTATGATTGCGAAAAGCGAAAGTTTAGACCACGAATCAATGACTACGAAAATGTTATCAATCTTTATTCTAATGAAGAATTTAAAAGACCAGGAGAGACGATAATTTAGTATTTTATAGGAAAATATTTTAACTTTCATTTAAAACAATTTATTTTTAATCAAAATATTTTATTTAATTATATTTAATATATTTCAATTAAAAATATTATGTTTTGCAATGAAATTATATGAAGTTTTTTTGTCGCTACTCGCTCCTGAAAACTTTCCGAATATGGTCTTTGCGATATTGTTACGTTAAAATAAAAATAAAAAACTAGAACGCCCACTTCGACCCATTTTCGTCGTGGGTCGTTTTGAGCGTTGCTTGAGCGAAATTGATGACGTCATGAGTGACGTCATAGCCGCTATCAAAACGACCCCGGTCGCCAAAGGGAACGGCAGAAGGGGACGTTTTGAGCGATTTGGTCAAAATTAACGTCATCTGGAACGCAGCCATTATAAGACATGTCTCGCTCTTTTAATTGCTTGAATTTCGAACACTGGATTATTTTTTTGCAACAAACGGCAAACAACTTTTTTTAGTGGTTACTTACAACTCAAAAACATGTTTGTAACAGTACAACCAAAATTATGAGTAAGTTTTTATTTCAGTGGGTCTCTATATTTACTATTTATTAGGTAGCATATAAGCTATATACCTTGCATAAGATGAATGATTGCGAAATAAAAAACGGGAAAATAGACATACAAAAGAAAAAATTATCTACGTTGAAAAATCGAGCATTCTTCACGTGAAAAAAAGCACAAAGGGGTATATTTTAAAAATAGAATCCAGTATTTATACGTCTGGCAACAATAGGCATCAAGTTCTCGGGACTCGCATAATAAATTCACTAACAAAGAGATGTACAAAGTTCTGAGTTGCCAGCATAGAAATTAATTTGAATGCGCTCTCTAGAAATTTCGAATTAGTGGGGCGCATTGTTCGCGTAGGCTGTTTAAAGTATTGTTTACTTTTGCTTTACTTAAGGTTATAACAAAAAAAGTTGATGGATATCCTTTTTTTTAAATACGTAAAAATACAGATTTTTACTTTCGTCTGAATACTTTTTCCCCTAAAATAATAAAAACAATAAAAACGTATATTAGTTTAACATTTATTATTATATTAATGACGAAGATCAAAATAATAATTTCCAAATTATATTAAGTATATAATTTATTTTGTAAGCAGCGTAGCTCTAAAAATGAAACTTAAATACGGTTCAAGGATTATTATCTACGAAGCGAGATTATATTGAGAACCTCTTCAATAGACATTGTACTTGAAATACATGTTCCACCGAGCTTAAAATGGCTTACATTCACATAAAAGTATTAAATTAGATATTACATTATAAGACTTCTCTACTTTTAACTTAATATCTTAATTTATTTTTATACTTACTTATATTATTTCTAAGAAGAAATATATTTAATAGCTTTTTCACATTGAATGAAAGTATAAAACAGATGAAAAACATGATATATAGTCCATTAATATCTTAATAATAATATCTATGGACGCTTCACACCACGTTAGTCTGGCCCCGTGCTAAGTACCTGAAGGACTTGTGTTACAGGTACCAGACAACGGAAATATATTTAATACTTTTATACTATACATATATAATACACATATTTAATACACATCCATGACCTAGGAACATTGAAAAACTTTTTGTTCCGTCGGCGGGATTCGAACCCGCGACCCCCGGCTTGAGTTGCCACACACTCTAACCATTGAGCCACGGAGGGCGTCAAATTGAAATGTTACATTTGCTTTGCATTTATTAGAGGATGCAATTTTATTTTTGGAATATATTGGGAGGGTCAATAGAGTTTGTGGGGTCGCCACTCTTGTCCCCCGGCCGCCATCTTGAAAAGAGGGGTGACAACACTATTTTCGTGATATCTCGGAAACTATACGTCTTACAAAAAATTGATAAGAACATAATTTGTTGCCAATTATTTTGCCTACAAATATGTTTATATAACTTTTTACCCTAAATTTAAAAATAATAAAAGTTATGAGCAAAAAAGTGAGATTTTTTTTTTAAAAGTTTATTATCACTTTTTAACTTTGTTTAATACCTTTTACAAAAAAAAAATACCTCAGATGTAGATGATCTTTTGAGAAAAAGATACCCCGATCCCATGAAAATAATTTTCTGCAGATACAAAGGAAACTGTGGAACCGTGTGTGGCTGCAGAAAAGCAGACCTGAAATGCTTTATAGTATAGTAGGCATGTGCAGACTAGTATAGTAGGCAATAGGCATACTATAATATAGTTTATATATTTATGTAGTGTAGAAGGTATACTGTAGACTGTGGCTGCCGAAAAGTAGGCCTGAAATGCTTTACACTTTACAGAATAGTAGGTATACTGTAGAGTGTAGAGCATCTTATCCCTAATTTTCTGCAGCCACACATGCTTTCACAGTTTCCTTTGCATCTGCAAAAAAATAATTTCATGAGATGGGAGATGGGATTGGGTGATCTTTTTCTAAAAAGATCATCTACAAGGTTGGTCTAAGGTAATTTTATTGCAAAATGTATTAAACAAAGTTAAAGAGCAATAATAAACCTTTAAAAAAAATTATCAGTTTTTTGCTTATAATTTTTAAAACTTTTAATTTAGGGTAAAAAGTTATATGAACATTTTTGTAAGCATAATAATTTGCAACAAATTATGTTCTTAAATTTTTTTGTAAGACTTTTGGTTTCCGAGATATCATGAAAATAGTGTTGTCACCCCTTTTTTCAAGATGGCGGCCGGGGGACAAGAGTGGCGACCCCACAAACTTGAGGTTAAGCTTCTGTTGACCCCCCCCAACATATTCCAAAATATTCTAATAAATGCAATATTCGGTCCTAAAATTGTAACATTTCAACGGACTAATAATACATATTATAAGTAATAATATTTCATCATTTTCCCTTCAAAAATTGCACGGTGGGAGCTAACAGGATTTTTACCGTATATCGAACGAAAACAATAGCTAATCTAATACATAAACTTCTCAAAACCGCGATGATAACTCCCCGTCGGCTGAACCAATTTGACTAACGGCAGAATTAACATACTCGAATAAGGCATTTTATAAAAAGCGTGTTTTCTGACTTACACTTTTTGTTTCAAGATGTCGAAGCTCTGGTTCCTTCTCGCGCTGGTGGTGGTCACCAGCGCCGACGAGGCTGCAGATCCTCAGGGCCTTGCAGAACCTGTCCCACGTAAGTGATAACAATAGACTCTATGATGTAGAGTGTAGACAATAGAGAGTATAATATTATGTTACTGTACTTACTGAAACTGATTCTGTGGTTAAAAATTTTGTCTTATGTGTATGCCATTACACATTTGTGATATTAAGGGCCTGTTTCACCGGTTCCTGATAATGAGTCAAATAGGCTATTTGACAGATAATGCAAAAAATTCTGTTCCACACGTGTCTGATAAGCCAATCAAGCAGATAAAATCATTGATATCCTATCAGCCCGATCATGTGGCTGTTAAAGGTTTTATTTGTCAGATAACAAAACTTTTTTTTTGAGATCGCGAAATATTTCCAGCCTGCAGCCATCCTGCAGCCTATTATATTTTTGCCAGTTATCGTAATGATGCAGTTCAGTGTTGTGTGAACTTTCTTCAAGTTAATATAATATTATAATGATATTTTGAATAAACATGGATCTTTTAGAGATTTTAGAAGATGAATTAGATGATTTTTAGGGTTCCGCAACCAAAAGCCAAAGGGTAAAAACGGGACCCTATTACTGAGACTTCGTCAACGATATTCTATGTTACTAACGTAAGAAACTCATTGGACGTCGTTGTCTGTCTGTATGTCTTTATCTGTCTAGCCAAGTGTGAGTCCGACTCGCGCACAAAGGGTTCCGTAAAAGTAGGCCATAAATTGTGTTTTTTGTATGGGAATGGCCCCCCTTAATTTTTTATTTTATTTTAATATTATTATTAAAAGAACACATATAATTAAACTAGCTTTTGCCCGCGTCTTCGCTCTCATTAAGAAGTATAATTATATATACAATCTTTTATCCCCTTAGGGGTAGAATTAATAAAAATCCTTTATTTATGCCTACGTCATATCATCGCCCTGCATGCCAAATTTCAGCCCGATCCGTCCAGTGGTACGGGCTGTGCGTTGATAGATCACCATGTCAGTCAGTCACCTTTGAGTTTTATATATATATATATATATATATATATTTTGTGAAAAATTCAAGTACCTACCTGTTGCCATTATTTATATATAGAAAAAAGGCCAAAAATTCATGTTTGTTGTATGGGAGCCCTCCATAAATATTAATTTTATATTGTTATAGCGGCAAGAGATATACATAATCTGAGAAAATATCATATCTCTAGCTTTTACCGTTCTTGAGTTACAGCCTGGAGATAGACAGACAGACAGACAGACAGACAGACAGACAGGCAGGCAGGCAGACAGACAGGCAGGCATGCAGACAGACAGGCAGACAGAAGGAATAGCCGGGTGCCGCTTGGGAGTTGATGAGTTTAAGGGTTAATGGCATTTAAGTTTTATTATGTAACAAAATAATGTTTGTGTTTTAAAAATAGAATGTGTCAATAAATTTAAGAGAGAAATAAAAGTATTAATGCAAAAAGTATATATTATTATCCTTCAATATTCAATCACCGTTACAATTGAAATATTTAAAATTAAGTTTTATATTTACTACTTTTTATTTTCTTATTCACATTTTAAAACTAACAGAGTTAACACTTAACTGAAATGGAGGAGGAAGAAAAGCTATTAAAATAAGTATAATATAAAATATTTGAATAGCCTTTCTTCCTTCTCCATTTCAAGTTATCTACTCTTCTTTATAACGCATTTCCATCTTCAACATCAGCTGTTTCTTAAAAAAAATTCCTGGAGTTCTTCCTCAAGAAGGGTTTTTTGTAGCTTTACAAATTCGAACTTTTCTTCGGCTAATTTATCAAAAGATCTTTTTGCTTCGGGTTTACCTGTAAGGAAATACATATTTTTAATATGCAAGTATTTCATAACAAATACTTAAATAATGATATCCTGCAAACTTCAGCTAGGGAGGCAAATCTGCCCAAGATCAACATCAACCAGCTGCACTGAACACAAATACTGGTAGGTAGGTTATAAGACTGGTAGGTGATCAACTTTTAAAAGTCAGATCAGATACAATAATAATTATGTCACAAAAATGTTAAGTACACTGGGTGGTTGAACTTGTTACCTCTGGGTTATGAGTTATGACTTATGAGTCATTACTAATTTCACAGATTATGATGTTTGAGATTTTAATAATACTGAGTAAATGTAAATGTTCTAAAAGTCCACTGTGGACTCTTGGAAATGCTATTGTATTCTATTGTTGTCGCGGTCACCGGTGTCCTTATGGGGCTTGAAGGATTAAAATATATTTATTCAGTATCAGGAAAACTTACACAGAGCAGGATGTTTTTTTGATCAGTAGCACCTCAATCGTGGGTATCACAGACATAATAGATTTTTATTTGTTATGCAACAGCCGGATGCCGCTTGGGTGAAGGTTCCACAACAATTATATCATTTTGGCAAGAAGTACTAGCCACAATAATATCTATTCTGGAATCTGGAAACAAACAACATATGTACTTATAAATTTACATTATGTTTTTTATTAAGGATTTTATCTAATGAAAATATTTACCATTCACTCTATCACTAGCTGTCATTGGGATCAGATAATACAGATTACAGAGAGTTTATTCAAACATAGGTATCAACAGCTGTTTAATCTACAACTAAAGACTGAACTGCATCATGCATGAGACAGAGCACAGCATGCTGGAGAGATTGGAGACACATCCATCTTCTTAGTCGTTTCCTTATCATTTCCTTTATTCGACTTAACCTCAATCTTTAGACATGTATCACTAGTTCAATAGAACTTCCTTGAGGCTTCTTTGATTGTCTTAACTGTCTGTTTCCAACTCAGACCAAAGAAACAAGGTTTCCAACGAAATCGTGTTTTTATTATAGTAGTATAGTACCCAAACGTGAAGACGGCAAACGAGCGTCTTCATTTTATATATATAAAATATATATATTATTATAAACAAAATCATGCCACCTAGGCAATTTATATAATATGTATATTGTATGTTATGTGCTTAGGTATATAAATAAATTGTATGTATTTTATTATAGATCTCATAATTAACTATACACATAATTAATATAACTAAATAATACTTGCTATATTTATGATTTTATAAACTAAATACTAAATAATAAACAAAATTTATATTGCCACATCCAATAATATGAGATCGATGATGTTATTCTGTGTTTACGTAGGTTTTTACTGTCCACCCTCAAAACAAAAACAATAAGTTAATTGTTTATGAACAAGTGTTGTAATGTTCTGATCAAAGTTTTATAATATTATTGTAAGCCCGTACACTAGGTACGCTTAGAGTTAGTAAACCGATAAGTTATTAATTGTACATTTTCTCAATTAAGTGAATTGTATAAGTTCTTATGAGAAATAAATGTCTTAAACCTCAATCCCCATGGGAAAATTTACACTTCTCTCGCGATTCTTTCCTTTGTCTAATATAGCGTCTCGTATATAAACATTTTTTAGTCTACATTCTATAATACAAATCACAAAATATTAGGTAAATTATTCAAGAAACTACTTAGAAGAACATAGAACCATAGAACCAATGAAATATTTTCAAATGTCTTGAAAGGTGTCACCTACGATTCGTTTTACGTATTTCATATTCCTTGCATATTAAATATGTGTGTTGTTGAATCAAATTTTTTTGACTCTTTTAAAACAAATCTTATGTAAAACTTTAGTAAATCCATCAATACATACGTCAACTCTATTTTTGTTGCTGTTTTTTTCTAATATATTTATGTGAAATTATGAAACTATTGTACTTTTCAATATAATGTTGGGTTAAATGGAACGTACGACGGAAATTGCGACGTTGCCACTCCAAATAAGGTTAGAGTTAATTATCTGGCGCGTAATTTAACAGAGACGTACGTGGTGGAACAAAAAAAATACATCAGGTGGATTTATATGGCAGATATTTTTATGTGGTAAATAGATAATGGGAGCTTTATCAGGAAGCGGTGAAACAGGCCCTAAGGGGCTGTTTATACAAAACTTATCTGACAAATACAGTATGGAGTATCGGTCAGTTAAGATGTGGATAGCCTATCCGACAATAATTATCAGTAAGTGGCGAAACAGGCCCTTAGTTTTTTGTTAAATTCAATCCATACTAATATTATAAATGCGAAAGTGTGTCTATCTGTCTGACTGTTACCTCTTCACGCTCAAACCGCTGAACCGCTTTTGTTGAAATTTGGCATGAAGATACTTTGAGTCCCGGGAAAGGACATAGAATACTTTTTGTCCCGGAAAAATTTACGGTTCCCGCGCAATAAACGAGTTTTGGCGCAACGGAGTTGCGGGCGCCTTCTAGTATAAAATATGTCAGATAAAGTGACCTTATAATACCTCTTAAAAAGACGAAGAAGAAAGAAGAGCATTACATTCGTAGCGCCGTAGCACCGCCGCGCGTAGACTGCTACGCGCTATATTAAAACTTCATAATACGTGACGCTATGCAACTTTTTGTCTTCATTTTCAGAAGATTGGAAAATTCCACTTCAGTTATGAATGTGTGTGTGAATTTGGGGATTATGTTTTATTTCAACGGCATGTAAAACATAAAATCTGCAATAATTCTTTCGGTTGAAATGATTGCAGAGTTGTTTTCTATATGAATACATATCTGGGGGCACGGCAGTGCCCCAGCCAAGCTTTTTAGCAAAGGCACGGCCGTACCATACTTTTCTCGAAGCGGTTCGCGGCTATTTCACACCCAATTAATATCTTCGATGTTAACAAAGCTAGGTATTTAAAATTTCGGTCACTAGGAGCAAGTATTAAAACTAGCTTAATTTCCAAATTACATGAAATTTTAATAAATAGTTTAGGAGTTACGGATGGTCAAAGTTACTACATTTTGTCACTCACTGACAAATAGATCATCAAAATTCTAAGGTACTTCTAGCAGACTTAGAACCTTGAATTTCGGTACTTGGATTGACCTTGACTTGATTGATTGCCAAGCCACTATAATAATTATAAAATAAAGAAATCTATTGATACATTTACTGAATGTTGATTTAAATTACAAAATAAGTTGAAGGCTTGGCTTGAATGTGATCTGAAAACTTTTTACGACAGAAGTACTTATTGACTAGCTATGCAATATTTTGCTTGGCTCCTTTTACATATTCTCATGTTTTGGTGGGATTTAATTTTCTAAGTAGTTTCTTATCTACTATTTCATTTACGTAACATGGAGAAAAAATATTTATTATTACCCTGCGCTTATCTGCAAAAACAAAAGTCGCAAGATCGTTTCCAGACCTAAACATTATATAGTACACACACATACTCACATCATCTACATTTATTTTTAAAGATAACTAACCTATGCCCCATTTTTTTTTTTAATAGAAGGCAGGTCGCTATAGCCCTGGCGTCACTGCGACCCATGAGGATCTATTGTGACTCCTTCGCACTAGAGAATCATCCCCAACCCAATACTGCTCATAAATTGAACGATATGGTTGGGGTTGGTGCCACGAATTTCCTCTGTGGATGAGTATTCGTGGCGACCAAGGTGCCTGTGTGCCTATGCCCCATAAAATCACCGGTGATCGCGACAACAATAGAATAACAATACATTTCCAAGAATCCACGATCGAAGGATTAAATAATTATAAATCTCCCTAACATACATAATAATATTATAACCATAGTTACAATCACCCAAGGACTATTACGACAAACGACTACGTAATACCACATTTAAATGAAGCCGTAAAATCTAGGACGAACACAATTACACAGATAGAATAATGGGCGTTCATTAAAATAATTACTGTGGCGGCGAACGGCACTTAGCCCAGCAAGCGTCGGTTATACGGGGCTGAACAGGGCCCTACACGCCTCCGCTGGGCCCTACAGGGCCCTTAGTAACGCGCGACGAGAGGATAACGCGAGGGATTTGTTTACACGTCTATGCTAAGCGCTGTCTCTTTTGCTCTAACTTCTAAGGTTCAACTTACACGGCAGAGTCGAAACGACGCGTCATGTTTTTCACCAAAGCGTATATTTTATCTCTATTGTTCTATTATTTAAGTACTCTGCTATGAAAATAATATGTTAGTGCAAAAAAAAATACTTTGAGAATCTTCGGCTCTGTCCCAATGTAAGTTGAGCCTAACATAATTGATATTTGTTAGAAAAAGACAGTGAATAGAGAATATAGAAGTTTTCTTAGTTTATGTTATTATTTTGCTTACGTAAGGATTGCTAGTATATTCTAAACAATTTTAGTATATGTTTTAACATGGTTCTGATAGATGTTTTTATCATTGGCTTGCCTAATTATAATAGCAGTAGTACCTGCACTTGCATTTCCCAAACAGTTTCAATAGTTTTGGAGCGTGACAGCAAAATATAGTAAACTAAAATAAATGTTGCCAGCAACTTATTTTGTCGATAAATTTATATAGGTACTTAATGTTACTATTTGTAATAAAAATATTTTTATCTTTTTCTAGAATCAAAGTATTTTCGCACCATCTAAATTGCTTCAGCGGTTTCAACAATACAGGCAGATGGAGAGACAGATCTATTAATAATAATACTATAATAGATATTATAATCTAATATATATAAATCTCCTGTCACGATGTTTGTCCGCGATGGATTCCTAAACTAATTAACGGATTTTGATGTTTTTTTTAAATGTATGTTTTCTTCCAACTTGAGAGATAGGATAGCTTAGATCTTTAATTATAGTCGCAATTTTATTTTATTGCAAATTATTTGTCTATAAAGAGCGACCATTGTTTATGCGACGCGGGTCACAGGATAGCGATGGACGTTGCCATGGTGACATACTTATTTAGACACTTATTCAATAAAATAATACGGGCGATATACTTTATACTAGCTGACCCGACAGACGTTCTCCTGTCTTAACGATGATTATTTAATTCGGATTGGTATAATTAAGAAAACAATAGATTAAAATTAGTATCTTCATGCCAAATTTCATCAAAATAGATTAAACAGTTTAAGCGAAAATCATAAGTTTATTGTGTAGGAACCGTACATTTTCCAGGACAAAAAGTATCCCTTGTCCTTTCCCAAGGCTCAAAGTATCTCCATACCGAATTTCATAAAAATAAACTGAATAGTTTAGGCGAAAATCATAAAAGTTTATTATGCGGGAACCGTTCATTTTCCGGGACCAAAAGTATCCCCTGTCCTTTCCCGAGACTCAAACTTCAAAGTATCTCCATACCATAATTCATCAAAATCGATGAAATAGTTTACGCGCAAATCATAAAAGTATATTGTGCAGTAACCGTACATTTTTCCGGGACAAAATGTATACTATGTCCTATTCCTGGTTCTAAGCTACCTCTCCACCAATTTTCAGCCAAATCGGTTCATCCGCTCTTGAGTTATAAGTGGCGTAACTAACACAACTTTCTTTTATATATAAAGGGTGTCCAGCGGAAATTTTTCAACTTCAAACTGCAATTATCGAAATAATAGCAGGGTGAGGTGAGCGGGAGTGGTACCATTGAAAGCGCTGTACGTGCGGATTTGTTAGTAGCTATGAGTCACTGGACAAGAGCGCACCGCTCGTTCGCGGTTGAGCAATATCTAATGTCGGCACTACATATAGGCGAACGCGTTGGCCAACGCGTTGGCCAACGTGTCGGCCCAATGTGTAGACTCGCGCGTTGGCGGTAGGTATTTAGACGTTGGCCGACGCGTTTTGTCGGCACTACATATAGGCGAACGCGTTGGCCGACGCGTTGGCCAATGCGTTGGCTAACGCGTTCGCCTATTTGTAGTGCCGACATAACGAATGGTGAATCGTTGGTTCGCGCGAGTCGAACATTTTGTACTCATTTTAATATTCGGCGTTTAAGTGATGGGCCAAGAACGCAACTTATTTGGTCGTGGGCAGAAAGATTTAGGGAAGAAGGGACAACGCTCAACAGAATTCCTCCAGGACCATCAACATCAGCAGCAACGCCCGAACGTTTGGTGTGCCATTTCGGCTAGCGGTGTAATTTGGCCCTATTTTTTTAACCAAGGAGAAACAGTTACTGCTCCGGTATATTGCCGTATGATAGACGAATTTCTGGTACTGCAATTGCAGCTGTATTCAGGTTACAACAATAGGACACAATTTCAGCAAGACGGTGCCACTCCGCATACAGCTAGGCTAGGATCGATGGAAAAGTTAAGAACAATTTTTCCAAATAAACTCGACATCTCATGGCCGCCCAGGTCACCCAATCTCACGCCCTTCGATTTTTTTCTATGGGGTTACCTTAAATCGAAGGTTTATGAGAACAATCCCCGGACAATTCAAGCCCTGCAGGCCAATATTCGCCGTGAAATAAAAAGCATTACTCCAGAGCTTTGCCGTCGCGTGATTGCCTTAATGTAAGGGTCTGACTACAGGAGTGCGTACAAAAAAACGGCCATCATTTAGATGATATAGTGTTTAAGAAATGAAATCCGCATTAATGTAGCACATTTAGTTTAAATAAAAATAAATAAAATCTATGTAGTTTTTTTATGAGAAATTACAAAGTTGAAAATTTTCCACTGGACACCTGTTATATATAGATGTCAAAGAAACGTTTGCCGGGACAGCTAGTATATTGCTAAAGTAAAACTAATAAGTATTTTACATACCTCTAGTTTCAAACTTTAAACAATTAAAACCACCCCAAATACGAATTATGATTAAAGTTCTCGTATTTAAATGAGTAACTTCCGCTACCCTGAGGCTGTTTCACACTTCATCTACTTCACACGAATTACACACATGATTCACCACATTCAACCTTAATACTATAGCAGCAAGATCGATTATACCGTATTGTGTATATAGGCTTAAAGCAAATGAAGTATTAATTGAATGTATATTGACTTTAGGAAATCATTCATTCATATATTCTGTGTATATCAAAATTGATTTTAGGGTTCCGTACCCAAAGGGTAAAAACGGGACCCTATTACCTAAGACTTCGATGTCTGTCCGTCCGTCCATCCGTCTGTCTGTCTCCAGGCTGTAACTTAAGAACCGCTATAGCTAGACTTCTGAAATTTTCACAGATTGTGTATTTCGGTTGCCGCTATAACAACAAATAGTAAAAATAAAATAATATTTAAGGGTGGCTCCCATACAACAAACGTGATTTTTTCGGCCTTTTTTGCTCTATATCAGTAATGGCAACAGGTAGGCACATGATATTTTCACGAAGGCCTTTATTATATGTCTACGTCAATAATTAATAATAATATTTTAAAAAAATTAAGGGGGGCTCCCATACAAAAAATACAATTTTGGCCTATTTTTCTCTCTAACGGTACGGAACTCTTCGTGCGCGTGTCCAACTCGCACTTGGTCGATTATTTTATACCCGTAAATATAGATGTTCAATTAGAAATCATAAATGGAATATAATTGGTTTATATTCGACATTTAAAGCTATTTTTGATTGATGTGGACGAACTGTAACAAAATTGAGGGCGTAAATCTTTTTTTAAATTAAGTAATCTTTTCCCTGAACTTCAATTCAATTATATTTGGTTGGCTTCCCCCGCCTTAATCTAAAATGTTTTCCGGGCACAGGTTTACCAAATACTAGATGTTGCCCGTGGCATCGTTGCATCGAAATTCTACTCTCTAAGATTTTTCTTTCTTTCTATCTGTCCCGGCAAACGTTGCTTTGCCATAATATAAAGTACTTTGCCCATATTATTTATTGAAGTGACTAAATAAGTATGGTCGCCGTCAGTCTCAGGTTGTAATAATTTACTATTATTTATTCAACAAATGCACTTATCAATATATAAAGTACCCAGTAGCCGATTCTCAGACCTACTGAATATGCATATAAATTTTGGTAAAAATCAGTAAAGCCGTTTCGGAGGAGTTCGCGGACTGACATTGTGACACGAGAATTTTATATATTAGAAGATGTTTTATCTGTTAGAATATGTCCTTTAGTTGGTAATATACCGACTTAAAGTGCAAACGGCAAATTGAGGCACAAATTGTATTATACTAGCTGTTGCCCGCGACTTCGTCCGCGTTAACATAGTATAATGACAAAGATGAATACTTTTCCCATTTTTGTGGTTCCTTATACAAAGGGTAAAAACGGTATTTAAGCAAACGTCAAACGTCAATAAACTTTCATGTTTCTAACTCAAGAAATGACGAACTTTCATTGAAACTTTCTACCCCAATTTCACCCCCTTGGGGGTAGAATTACCAGAAACGTTTAAATACGTATCCATTCATTTTTAATCAGTAGCACAAAAATAAAGTTTCATGTTTCTAACTTAAGAAATAACGGACTTTCATTCAAACTTTCAACCCCAATTTCACCCCCTTGGAGGTAGAATTTCCAAAAACGCTTAAATACGTATCCATTCATTTTTATCAGTAACCTAAAAATAAAGTTTCATGTTTCTAACTCAAGAAATGACGGACTTTCATTCAAACTTTCAACCCCTATTTCACCCCCTTTGGGGTAAAATTTTCTGAGTTCCTTTCTTAGTGGGTGTCTACATAATAAAACAACCCTACTCACCAAATTTCGTGGCTGTAACTTTAACAGTTTTTGCTCAGCGATGATGAATCAGTGAGTCAGTCAGTCAGGACATGTAATTTTATAAGTATAGATAAAATGTCGGTATGATATTCATTGCCTCAGTTCGTCTGTTTGCGTATAATAAGGCTTCAACCTAAATTCAACCTTTAATCATGGACTGGCAACTGCAGGTTCCATAAAGACTATAGAGAGTTCAGTCGTTTGTAAACACAACTCATGGTGTAGACTGTAGGGCAGGGATGACGAACCAATGGCACGCGTGTCACCAGTGGCACGTGACATACGCTAATGGTACTATACTAGTATCGAAATCATTATTTCACCAACAATGAAAATTATAGGTCCACCTTTGTTATATAGTGAGCACCAAATTAGGCAAATTTAAATACGCTCTGAATCACAAAAAAAAGTATTGAATGGCACGTTGAGTATTGACTTCTTCGGAAAAGAGCACGCTGGTACGAAAAGTTTCTCCAACCCTGGTGTAGGTTTATTCATAATAATTAATCCATAAATCATAATAATCAATAAATCGGTTACTCACAATGATCAAGTGTATTTATTAAAGCACTCGGTTGGGTTCGTCGATAGCATTCATTAAAATTCAAATTGCCTGGTTTATACTAATAGTTTTTTAACCTGTGGGATTAATTATATCTTCAAACTAAAGTGATGTGAAAATTTAAATTCGAAATGTTAGAATTTATATTTTATATCATTTATACCTTGATCACAAGAAAATTAACTAATGGTACATTTTATTCGCGATAGTACAAACAACGAATAGAATAGTTTTTTTTAAATTCAAACTTAAGTTATAACAATAAAGGCATGTTTACATATTTTGACGGTTAGCTATTAGGATTGAAATATGGCTGCTATTAAAGTCGACTTGCGACGCAGGGTTGTGACGTCACGAGAGTGACAGGTTAATACAATGTGTGCAGTGACATTTTGTCAGACATGTTGGTAATTAAGTCCTTGATTAATCAGCGTAATTTAATATAGAGTGATTATTATTATTCATATTAAATCTTATAAACTCAAAGTAAAACTAACTTTTTGTTTTGCGTGCTCTGATCGAAGTCATTTTGATGAAAGTATCTGATAAAATATTGTGTAACAATAACATTGCCCGCAACTCCGTTGCGCCAAAACTCGTTTATCGCGCGGGGACCGCACATTTTTTCGGAACAAAAAGTATCCAATGTCCTTTCCCGGGACTCAAAGTATCTCTATGCTAAATTTTAGCAAAATCGGTTCAGCGGTTTGGGTGTGAAGAGATAACAGACAGACATACAGACACGCATTTATAATATTAGTATCGATTACGAACAAGCAGATGGAAATATTTGTCTATGATCGCCCGTAATCAACGTCGATGGTACTGGAGGGATCAAAAAATCGATTCATAGGAAGATGGCGGACCAATCTAATTTAGACGGATTTTGTCTAGTCTACTCTATACTTTACATCTAACTTTGCCTTGACTTAATCCGACCATATAACGTAACTCCGACATTTGTCTATGAATTAATTTATTTAGTAGTACACGATAAAGGTGAACGCAGATTTGGCCGCACCGCACGCACCGCAGTCGCCGCATTTCGAATTCTTTATATGAAGTTATAGGCAAGCTCGCATACCTACCCGCGCCGCAGTCTTCGCAACCTCTACATTCTTTATATGAAGAATTCGAAATGCGGCGACTGCGGTGCGTACGGTGCGGCCAAATCTGCGTTCACCTTAAAGACAGCTTTGTAATGGAGGCAGTTCTTGTCAATCAGCCTAACGCCAAGGGGGGCGTTTAAATATTAAAATGGTTACTTATATTTTTCCCCGAACATTAATACCATGTATTCTTCTTATTTTTTCCTTCTTTAAAATGCAAAGAGCTGATTATAAGTATTATTTATAGAACCAAGGGAGAATCAGCCATTTATTATGTCCATAACAGTTCATAGTTCGTTAAAACTTGTCTTATGTTAATCGCGGTACCTGCATTCTAATCCGGATCGGATTACTATGATCGGATTACTAGAGTTGTTTTCTTCTCCATTTTCTCTACGGATAACAACACCCTCCGTAAAGCTACTATATTATACAAGATGAAAACTCATTGCAAAGTGCTGCTTTGAAATGGGTTATACGAGTATATTTTAGAAGAAACGCTCATATTAAATTCACTCGATACGTTTTTATTCGTTTTCTAAATGTACACAAATTATTGAAACTCGAGCTTAATGTGCCTTTTCAATGCGCGGGCGATGTGACATATTGATAGCATTATTACCATACTAAGCCCTAAGCTTATAATATTATATTATATTGAGCTAAAATGAATCGAAACGTGTAAGAAATACCTAGAATGGTTATACATTTTCGCATTACGTTCCGTTTTACAAAATATACATTTACAAAATGTCTATAGACATTGCCAGATTATAAAACGTTAGTTACATTCCTCTTCGAACTGTATTCACATTTTTACAGTGAAAAATACCTATACTGTCTAATGTTCGTAGTCAGAACTTAGTGACGCGGAGTATAAGTTTTTCTGGTGTATCTTACGACTCTGTGACATTTAAATAAATAAATAAATAAATAAATTTTTATTAATCAATTTCGTTACAATTTTTTACAATGCGAGGGACACAATATGTATTTATGCAAAGTATACTGATAGGGAAAACATTGGCAGCTGTACTAGTATGAACTGTGTCACAGCTACCTTTGTTTAAAGCACAAGGTATCTCAGTTTGTAGTAACCACTAACCACACAAAGAGTACAGTATATTCCGCTTACTTAATGATAACTTAACTTTAATCTAATGAAGATGTTAACAGGAAATTTCTATAGATTTTCTGTCAAAATCTTTATTAAAAAGTTACGCAATAATTTTCTCGGATATGAAGGCCAACGTTAGGTTAATATATATTTTGTCATACCAATCTGTAGCGATCCAATCATCGCTCGCCCGTATAAACCTTTTATATAATTATGTGTTACCTAGTTTATTCAATTAGATAGTGCGGCTTCATGCCTATAAATAATATAGAAAACATAGAATAGGCTAAAATTCACAGAAAAGCTTGACTTATACAATAATCCATCCATCCTGTCTGTCTGTTACCTCTTCACGCCCAATCCACAGATTTTGCTTAAAATTGGTATTTCAGTATTTATAGTTAAGTCCCGGGAAAGGACATAGGATACTTTTACCCTGGAAATATGTACGGTTCCCGCGCGAAAAATTATTTTTTGCGCAAATGGAGCTGCGGGCGTCATCTAGTGAAACACAAGGAAGTAAAAAATGATTGCTAATATAAAAAATGTAAAAACGTATAAAATATATTTACCTCCACATACGGGAGCAATAAAAACAAAAAGCTGCTATTTTATTCCTTAACATAAAGGGAAGTTGAGTAGAAAAGTTATAAAAATATAATTCCCAATAAAAATAGCACTTTCCTTTCTTCCCGAATAAAGTGGTTCGTTTATTATTTACGTTCGGGATCACGGTAGTTCCCCGATCTGCTCAGATATTGTACGAATAGATTTCATATTTTCGGACTTGGGTAAATTACGGTGGTTTTAATATTATATTATGTTGGATTGTGGAAAGATTACTGAACTTACTTGAACTAGACTTATTAAAGCAACAATAGCCCACATAAAAAATTAACTCCGAAACGAATGCGAACAGAGCAGGCAAAGGCATACATCGCCGCCACACGCTAGAATAGGACGACATGTTACTTCTTTCCTACTCTCTCTTCGTCTTACGAATTTTTGATCATGATGTAATAATTCGAGTTTAATATTTTTAACCATACCAAAAAAGTGCTCAACTCAACTTTAGAAGTTTTCGCTCCATCAACGTTTATAACGCAGATTAAAACTAATGTAAAATGTTTAAGACTAACAGCAAGAGAATTATAAAAAAATTAAACAAAACATTTTCTTTGTGGAAAGAATATTTTGATGAGAGATGTAAAACAAAAGGAATATGGTATAAAACAATCCAGTGTGAGCCCCTTATATCCCTTGGTTTGCAGATAGTAATATAAGTAGAAAATTGTGAAAAACAGCCTTAAGAATCCGTTCAGGACACATTCTATCAAAGTCATTTGCATTTTTAATGAAGATAGAAGATTGAGCTATCTGTGAAAATTATAATAAAATAGATGATGTCTGGCATGTTTTGATGGAATGTGTCAAGAATAGAAGTAAAAGAAATTTAGAGATCAACTACGATAACATGGCGCGCCCCTCCAAATGTCTGTTTCAATGTGTTTAGTCACATCCTTATGAATGAGTTTGTATGTAGTAAGTATTCAACCAATCACAGTACACGTAATATTTCAGTTAATGTCATTCATTACCAAGATTTGTTTGGTCAACTAATCATAACTAGCCGACCGCGCAAGACAACGCACTTCAGACGTTTTGACAACGCACTTCAAACGATTTGAATTTTGGAGGGGCGCGCCATGTTGTCGTAGTTGATCTCTACACATCAATCAATCTTTTAGATGTGGGATGGATCCTGAGTTGTTTGCACATGCCTAGGTCTAATGCAGCTTTGGCTATTTACAATTTATTGCTGCAAGTTGATGAGTGAATTTCGTTAAGGCAGATACGATGGGGTTGACATACCCCCATAAAAAATAGATAAAAAAAAAGAAATATAATATTATATCCATCCTTATCCCCCCTACGACAAATGCTTGTGGAAGAGAGTAGAAATGATTGTATCGTAGTATTTCCATTACATCCTTTAATCGAAATGTTTTCAAGGATTTAAAACATTCTTGAATTTTAAATTCCAGCCGGAATAAATGATATTGGGAGTTTATCAGGCTGTATTTTTGTTCAAGACGGAAACCAAGATAGATTAAAAGAATATCAATCTTCCGGATAATAATTATTTTTCCGAGAAATATTTCTTGAAATATTTACAATAGCAGAAGTAACTTTTATATATTATTTTGTAACAGGTACCTATGTATGTTTAGTTACACTAAAATTGATGTAGTCGACAAAACTGCATAATCAAACGTCGAGCAGCTGCTTAATTATTAAAATGTCTTTAATGATTTTGAATGTGCAACCTTTAACCTTTTAATGAAATAGTCTGTAAATAATATAAAACAAAACCTTTTTTACACTTCTCCAACAAAACATCCTGTAAATTAAGTATGGCGTTTTGACAAATTGTCTCCTCATATTCAATACCATAATTTTTACAGTCGGAGTGCTTTTCGAACCGCCATTACCGAGGTATCAGATGGCAGTAAGCTGTTGATCGTCACAATTAGACCTTCCCTCCCCCCCATCCTTTCCCCCCTAAAACTCCCCCTGATGACTGTCAAAAGTCTCAAAACAAAGCAAATTGTTCCCATCGTGCATTAGGATGGAAGTATATTATACAGTCGGGTAACCAGCAAATTTGGATCTTGTTATGATTATGTTAAGGTCCAAAAGTAATATCTTTGTGTCCCTACTTGCTGGGGCGTATGCAAATATTTTTGTATTACGTTTATGTTATTAAATATTTATTTTTTTATTAAAAAAATAAATATTTAATAACATAAACGTTAAAATTTATATAAAAATTTTACTGGCATGGTAATGAGACAAACTGTATATTTCTTGGGTTTGCACGGAGATGATATTATGGATTTGGAGATAGTATATTGGCTGAAATTACTCTATTTTGCAAGTAAAATAACAAGTTTAAACTCGACTCTACGCATATTTTACACGATTAGCCTGTCAGGCTGTAACTATAGTCCGCACGGAACTAGTTGGCCGCGCCTTAGGTATGCGAGCGGTGGG
The DNA here is from genome assembly GCA_937595015.1 of Polyommatus icarus. Lineage (NCBI taxonomy): Eukaryota > Metazoa > Arthropoda > Insecta > Lepidoptera > Lycaenidae > Polyommatus > Polyommatus icarus. Next base: position 4,199,515 of record OW569330.1, on the reverse strand, counting down.
ACGAAGAGGCGATATGGCGCTTGATTTTGACAGTTCTAGCTAGTTTAGACAAAACGCACAAGAGATTGTAATAGCAAGATAAGTCCGCCGATAAAAAGACAATCTAAGGTAATAATATTTAAAGTGCAAATTTTAAAAAAAACGGAAAGCCTTTGTCAATAGTTTAGAATATAAAACTGATCAATTGTCTTTAATTTATTATTTTCAATAATTAAATAATATTATTGTGCAAGATATCGCGAGATTGGTCGTCACTGTCTAATCTCATGTGCGTTGCGAGCAGCGAGCAACCCCTCACCCCCGTCCCTACCTAAGGCGCGGCCAACTAGTTCCGCACGGACTATAAGCTTGATTAACACTAAGCCCGTAATTTAGTGAATCCGTATATCATTTCAGCTCTAATAATATATGTAAACGTATTCGTATGATTACTAAATAATCGAAAGGGCTTATTTGAACGCGCTAATCTCAGGAACTACTGGCCCGATTTGAAAAATTCTTTCAGTTTTAGATTGTTCATTTATTGAAAAAGGCTATAGGTTATATTTTATTACGCTACAAATAATAGGAGTGAAGAAATAGAGGAAAATGTGAAAAAAACGGGGGAATTATATGAAAGTGCTTATTTGAACGCGCTAATCTCAGGAACTACTGGTCCGATTTGAAAAATTATTTTAGTCTTAGATAGCCCATTTATCAAGGAAGGCTATATTTTATTACGACGAGCGAAGAAATAGAGGAAAACGGGGAAAATTATATGAAATTGCTTATTATCTTAACTACTGGAGCTATTTTTATGTCATTTGGCAAACTTGAAGAATAGACCACGTGAAGGGACATATGCTATTTTTGCGGAAAAATGTACGGTTGCGTGAAATTCCTAAATTACGCGGGCGAAGCCGCGCGGAACAGCTAGTTTGTAAATACTAAGGAGATATCAGCATACATTCAGATGTATGCTTGAATTTTAATAAATTACCTTTACTTTGGAAGCTGATATTATGAGTATAATAAACGAAAAAAGAACATTTAAAACGCGGAAAGGGTTGTTGAGATACTGAAGATTATTGCTGTATTTTTATTTTAACTTTGTAGCTTTCAAATTATGAGTTTATAAGGCTCTAAATGCGGTAAATTGCGGATTCTCCGTATGGAATGCCCTTAATCCCTAGACAATTAAAACCTAAACTATACACAGATCTAATGTTTATCATAGTGGTATTCAAATTTCAGGAAAAGACATTGATTTATTTTACTAGTGCCTTATAAGTTATAACTTCAGATAACATAGCATACTTTTCCAAGATCGCACAAAAACCTGACATGCAAACTACTAGTATTTAAATAATATCTACTGCACATTTTATGCAGTGAATTATTCGGCAAAAAATAAGCGGTATATTTATGGCGGAGGCAGACAGGCTGAAAGTGACAGAGAAATAATGCCATGTGAAATAAGCGGAAGCGCGTCTGCTAATGGAAACGGATGCGAGAGCCGGGGAGCGAGTATGTATATTGTATAGTGTGTATACGGCTGTACAGCGTTATAGTAATATTTATATAATTACTAGCTGACCCGGCAAACATTGTTCTACCATATAAAGTATGAATATAAAAAGTAGATAAAAACCTATTCTCAGGCCTAACGAATCTAAATGCTTTCATTAAAATCGATTGAGCGGTTTTGGGGGAGTTCGCACATAAACACTGTGACACGAGAACTTTATATATTAAAAATATTCTTGCATTCTAGAATCTAGTTATAAAAAATATTTCTAATAAAGCTAGCGTTGTGTGTAAAAGTTTCAAAGCGTATATAATTTATGTTTATTCTTTACACATAAACCTCTAAATAGATTTTGATCAACAAAACACGCGTATTGCTTGAAAAAACTTTCTGCCACGCACAGTAAAACTGTGGAATGAACTATCACCAGCAGTATTTCCGGATCATTACGATGTCCTGCAACCCTTCAAGAAAAGGCCGGCAATGCACCTGCAACTCTTCTGATGTCGCGAGTGTCCATGGGCGACTATAGTTTCTTTTCATCAGGTGACCCGTTAGCTTGTTTGCCCTCTAATTTTATACAAAAAAGTATTTTCTACTGCCTAGCAGTAGTAGTTAAAGCATAATATGGTTTTTGCATTTAAAAAGTTAAATATTCAGTATTCACATACGCCCAACACGACACTCGCTGAAAACAAAGTTACGTACGAGAAGCAGATGTTCACTTTTCGCTTAGTGCCACTTTTAAAAATGCAAACTTACTTTTTAGGGTTCTGTACCCAAAGGGTAAAAACGGGATTCTATTATTAAGACTTCGTTGTCTGTCTGTCCGTATGTCTGCCCGTTTATCTGTCTCCAAAACTGAAAAAAATGGAGTAAATATTTAAGGGGGGCTCCCATACAAGAAACGTATTTTTTTAGCCTTTTTTGCTCTTAGTCAATAATGACAATAGCTCTAGCTTGAAATTTTCACTAAATCCTTAATTTTATTTGTACTTTAATAATCAGTAAAAAAATGTAAATAAAATAAATATTTAAGGGGGCTCCCATACAAAAAAAAAACTAATTTTTGCCTACTTTCGTTCTATAACGGTACGGAACCTTTCGTGCGCGAGTCCGACTCGCACTTGGCCGATTTTTTACTTATTTCACAGCGCTATAAACACTGTCTACTAACTACTTCATCTTTTACTAGCATTAGGTAAATATTTTGCTGAAAGTATACGACCACATCGTTAGCAGTCAGTCCATTATTCGTACCTCAGATTTTAGTTTTAAAATACTAGGACTGCCAATAATATGAAGTTTTTAAGTATAACTCTCAATGTGTCAATAGTTAGTTGTTTTACCTTAAATAACATTAGGGAAAGTTTAATAAATTATATATTATGAATCAATTTTGTTAATTCCGAAACGATTGCAAAGATTTTTGAAATTACTGAATTATTTGAAAAGATTCATTTATTCAAAATTTGGCTAGTTTTATACGGTAAATACTTATGTTCTTACTGGTACGAAATTTTTATGAGGATTATAGCCGGAATTTAGGTTGACCTAGATTTTTGTATTACGCATAACACTTAAAGGTAAAAGAGCGGTGTAACATGATAAGATCTAATAAGCTTTATGACGAATAAATAGAGTAAAACGACGGCTTATCAGAATAATAGCTTTTTCATCAAGAACTCTACCAAATAATATAACCTAATTCTTTCTTACTAAGGCCTATGTGATGAAACTTAAAATTCTCAGAGACATTTATAAATTACTGAACTTAAATTTACTTAAGAGTTTGTTAGAAAATGTACGGAGCTTATTGTTAAAATCCTAATTAAATTGAAGCATAAAAAATGTGACTGACTGACTCAACGTAAAATGTTTCATATTTTTCGTGCGTAATCGTATGGTTTGAAAGCAATTGTTTATCTAGATAATATTTATTTTTACAGCTAAGGCTTACCTTTAGGAAGGTAAAGTACCTTTATGGATAAAAACAAAAAGTGAAAACACTTCAACAATTTTAAGACCGACCCGGAAATAAAAACTTTTTAACGACCAGTCGTTAGAGGAAAGCGCAATAAAAGAATTGCTTCCGCCATTGATATGGAAGCACTACAACATTCAAAACTTTATAAAGCTTCGATTACATTTATCCGTTTGTTTATTGATAGCTATGACGGACAAAACAGACGTTATCCTGTACGTAATATGTCTGAAATAAAAACTGAAATAAGCTGTCAGATTTTGGGCATAATTTAAATGAGAAAACATTTATCTAGTTTACCGAATTGCAAATCTAGACTATTCTCAAATCCACACAAGAAAAATTTAATCAAAATTGGTCTCATCGTTAAGAAACGGGCTTCAATACCTAAAAATAGTTACATACTTGTGTTATATTCATAAAGTTAATATATCTAGCAGAATAGAGCAACAATCTCGAACTGTCAAACGAAACCGAAATTCATTTACATCTGTGTGTAAAAATATGTGTAAGTATACACTTACACAAGCATCTTTCTATGAGATTAAATTTTCAACGTAGAGGTCAAAAAAAGAGTTCTGCTGTCATGTATCACATATCTCTTTGTACCACGCAGTGTTACTCATGTGTTACTGATAGTGACATCTCGCTTGCTCAGGGCTTTGTTTCTCTATTCCGCTAATTGTAATATTAACTTTATGGTTATATTACTCGAAATATAGCGCCACCCTTAGGTTACAGTTTCTGATAGGTCGTTAAGTATAAAATTTGTGTGAGCTACAAAGTTTTGCATCTTGGAGCGGGGAACTGTAAAGCACCAAGTTTTATGAATAACAAAATGTACATTATATTCGTCTAGTAAATTGCTTTGAAGTTGGAATGTTCCTTTATTGTGCACTCAAATTGAATAACTGCATCAAACTATTTTATGTGTAGGACTATAAAACCCTAAAATTCTTGCAAAGTAGTTTCATCACTCATATAGTAGACGTACCATTCTTTTTTTTCCTTTTCTGAACAAAACGTCAGTAGACTATTTACCCTTAATTCTTACAACGCCTGTCCGTATTTTTCTAATCAACACCAATAAATAATTTGTATACTATAGCTTCTTGGTGAATAAAGTATTATAGCTGTGCCAAATATCATCTAAACCGGTTCAATAAGATCACAGCCTATTCAATATGGAAATTGTGGAATAAACAAACAACCTGTCTTTATCATATTATTAATGTCATACAAACGATTATGTACTTTGCATATTAACCCTATAACCCTACGCAGCTTCATTGGGGTAAAACTGGCCTTGTTTACGATACGCTACACTCTGTACTCGGTATTGCTCTACAAACACAAAGGTCCTTCACAGACGATAAGTGAGTCGGCCCTAATGAAGGGAAACGCGAACAAAAGCGTTTTGATGTTCGCGCCCGTTTCCACACAAAACGGGAGAATTTTAACATATCTTTCTTTCGTGAATTTAACTTCCCTGGCCTCGTTTGGGTTAAAACGTGGCTCAGTTGGTTTTATAAAGATTGTATCTTTTGTATTTTTCACGTGAAATTTGCATTTTTACTTTAACTTTCGTTAAAAGCACTGCATGATAATATTTTATTTGGAACACAAAACAGAATACAGCCCATAATTATAGTACCATTAAGAATGTATAAACTTATTGACTAGTCACTAGACTATGTTCATTACAACTTACAAGTATTCATAGATCATTTTACGATTTAGGGATCCATTTATGAAATATGAAGTTTTAAAGTGAAAAAATCGTTAGAGTCCAGTGTCCCCCCTTCTACCAGCTAAACGGTTGCTTCTAAAAATGTTAAAAAACTCACGAGAGTAGGAAATAATATGATGAATTTAAAAGGAAAACTATCACGGCTAAGAAGACTTCATAAGTTATTGAGTAATAGTCGATCAACTAAAAAAATGTATTCGGCGAAGTATACTAACTTTTAGTTCAAATTCTTTTGAACGTAACTGAGATGATGTTGTTAGTAGTGAAACACGTTATAAATGTCCTGACATTGATCAATCAAAAATTAGAGGTACTACAGAACCCTATATTGCGCGTGGCCCGACACGCATTTGACCGGTTTTATTTACATGATGATGATACTAGCATTAAATTAGTTTTCGATTTAATTACAACACAAAGAAAACCGCACCAAGCGATTGCCATTAAAAATCACTATGCAAGAAAAACTTCGCCGAGCTTAAAAGAATTTTGTCTTTGAGCTTTAAGTGGATGCAGTTTTTAATTACATTGCAGCTTAATGCGTTAAGTTCTATTATTGGAATAGTTTTATTTATTTCTGTGAGTAAATAAGTTTTAATTCTAAATTGAGAATTGTTTAATGTTGGAGCATCATCACGAATACGCTGAAATTAAACTGACTATATTGTTTGATGTGAGGGATGTTGATTAGTTATTGTAAAACCAAGTGGCACCGTGGGAGTTTTTACGCCGGTTCTTGTTGCCGGTTTAGTTCCCGAATCGGCAGTAAATCAACAAGTAGCACAATTCTGAAAACATTAACGATCTTACTACAAAAGATTTAAACACCTGTTGAACAGTTGATTAGAAAAAAAATCTGTATAGTTCTTGCAATCTACGAGTGCGCGTCACCTTTATTTGTAGTTGGAAATGTGAATAGACATTTTCGTTAGTGCGCGTACCCGACGGAGCAGTCGGTAGCGAGCGAGCCATGTACGCGTGTATAGATATAGTCACTCACACAACTAAGGGCGACGCGCACTCGTAGATTGCGAGAACTATACATAATTTTGTCTCAAAACAACAGCTGTTCAATAGATGTTTAGTTGTTTGTGGTAAGACCGTAAATGTTTAATTTTTTTTAAATAAAACATTACTTATGGCTTTTTATACTTTGTAAGTATTTTACAGCGATAATTGCTGGAAAAGTAAAATGTCAGCGGCAGAATAAAATATCACGTACTAACAATAAAATGCACACGAGTCGCAACCCGAGGCTTTGGACACATCTTCAATTTATTACCCCATATCATTATAATACTTTATACCGGGTGTAATAAAACTAAGTGATGATACTTTAGGGTGTGTATAGTTCCCTGTATTGAGTTGACTGTGAAAGTAGCAGCGCTGAATGAGTAATATTTTTTTTAACTTTTGTATGGGAAAATCCCCGACGCAGGGGCGCTTGCCCATACAAATCACTACAAAAATCAACTCTTTTAACGCTGTTACTTTCACATTGAACTGTATATAAGAGACACACACACTAAAGTATTGTCAGTTAGTTTAGTTACACCTTGTATACCTACCATCTTTGGTGGCCTTTTTATTTTGTCCTTTGCTGTTTACGGCTTGCCATTGCCTTAGCCATATATGAAAAGGGTCTGCATAAGATCTTGATTTACTATTTTATAATTTAGATAGAAAAGAGGTTTGCCAGCTTTAAATAAAAGAAGAATCTATTACGGCAATATTTATAAATTCTCATTGTCAATCTAAAATTGAAATCTAACATCTATCGTACGAACAAAATAAATATTTTCCATGCATATTCCGCAAACAATGAAATATGTTATGCAATATATTCAATAAGATTGTGTATGGAATACAACAGATTTGCATAAAAATAGCTATTCGATATAGATGGAAACGATTCTGTGTAACCACTTACAGCGACCGGAAAACGTCGAGTAGGTAAGCCAGCTGGGGCTAACCAGACCCCATATTGTGTTATCAAGAGCTGGCTCACGTAGAAAATATAATATTATAGGCTTCTTGAAATACATGACGTTACAAAGACATTCAATGAATCATTTTGCTATGCATGATAAAACGTCCAAATCAATCCAATCTGATTGTTCATCAGTTTGTATTTCCTCTCTTCCCTTAAATTAGATGTTTTGAGTGTTTATTTATTTGTTCAAAGAGGTTCATCCCTTATAATTTAATATATATACAACCCAAACTATGTTATTAAGAATGTAATCTGCTTTTTGTCGCTCGCACAAAGCGGTGGAATGAAGGAATCATTTAACCCTAAAACATCAACGCTGGCCGGCAAATGACCCGTTCGAACAAAAAGCGGGTCAAGCCACGATTTCATACACGACACATTTCACAAGGAGCCATCTCGAGTGGCCTGAAATACGAGGGTCGGGATATAAAACGAATTGGACCAGCCAACAATAGCTTGAAATATTGCCACGGGGCCGTTTAATAATTTTAAAAGTTTTCCACCGAATGCGTGGGGCTTTTATCTTTTATTTCACGTCAACCTTTTCGGTTTTAATCGAGATATTTTAGTGGAAATGTTACCGAAAAGGTTTTACGTAATTGTGATTCGAGCTCAACTGTTGTGACAAATAAATTTAATATTGCTGTAGTTCCAGTTTAAATTATACTAACCTTCAAAGTTCAAAGTAATAAAGATATTTACACAAAAAATAAACTATTAAAGATCCGCTGTCTTTGTCTGTCAGGACTGCTATTTTTTATTGTGCCGGACAAAGACAAGCACGCCTTATATAGAATTTTGATGTGTAAATATATTATCTTCATAAGTAAAGCTTCCCGCAAACGATCAAACACCAAACACGTCAAACTCATAGTTTTTTTGACAAACTATGAGTTTGACGTTGTGTTTGAAGAAAATTTGGATTACGTAGCGTTTGACAAACGTGTTTGAACGTGTTCCGCTGTGTTTGTCAAACAAAATCTTATGATCTCAAACTGATTCTAGCTAATTGTTTGACAAACGTGTTTGATGCACGTTTGATCGTCTGCGCTGCTGTTTGTCAAACAAACTACGTGTTTGACGTGTTTGACGGTTTGATGTTTGATCGTTTGCTTTTAAACGGTTACTTTAGAGGTCGACAATGGTTGCAGAATCTGTATTCTGTACATACAACGTGGTTTATTTGTCCATCATAACGAAATTAAGCATACTGTAAACAGCATAATCTTCACACTCCACTACACTACACAACCATTATATTTAAAAACTAAAATTTTTGCACTGACACATATTATAATAAATACGCTCAGCTTACCCTGTCAGAACCCAGCAGCCGGGGCCATATATTAATCTTGACGTTTTACATGGAATCGAAGCTAAAATTGTAGACAGGAGGGCTCCGCGGGTACTTAATATTACCCCCCTCACCCCCCTCAACAGTGGGGAAGTCAGGGAGGGAGAATCGTGGGGTGGCGTTTGATACATGCTCATAATATTGTGACATAATTCATCCCAAGTTTGGATACATTATTGCAGTTAATAGCAAACTTTATTGCATTCTTTAGATTTCATTTTTGCGACAAGTACTAAATAGTTGCTACGTAAATATAGTAGTTTAAGAGCCCAATAAATACAGATATACTGACATAAAATTATTAAAAATCGTTTATCGCGCAGTAAACGTTAATTTTATCGGGATAAAAATTATCCTTTCTTTACTCAAGTTATATTCATACCAAATTTCAGCATAAACGGTTCAGCGGTTTTAACGTGAAGAGGTAACAATCAGACAGACAGACACACTTTCGCATTCGTAATATTAGTATGTATTTAGAATGACTACAATTATTGAAATTAAATTCTATCTATGATATGTATACATGTATACTCTTTTGAAGATAAAATCTTCAAAGTTTAATATTCTCTAAAGATGTTTTTATGAACAAAATTATTCAGAAAGAATTTAGGCTCGTTAACTTATAAATGTGTAAATTCAATTTGAAAGTCGTTAAAGTACGAGTAACGTTTATTTAATTGCGAGGCAACAAAATATTCTTATTCCAGTTGAAACTTTTTTATAAAGACTTGTGTGCCAAGATAAATGAATACCAAGTTTAATTTTTTTAAGTGTTTTGTTTTATTCATTTTGATAATAATTTATAAGAAACTAGATCGTACCTACAGTGCACAGAAATCTGTTATTTTTTGTCCTTTTCGGGACATCTTAACAAGTTTCATTTAATTCGGTCCGCAGGTTTGAGAATGAAGGTTAAAGACAGACAGACTATGGACATTGTTATGACGATATCCGTACCTATAACGTGTGGAACCGCATATTTTCTTTGACATCATCATCATCATATCAGCCTATATTCGTCCACTGCTGGACATAGGCCTCTCTCAATGAACGCCTATTTGACATATTTTATTATCAGTTCAGTAGTAGGTACAAGCATATACAAATACAAATACAAATCTTTATTGTCATAACGAACATAGTAACATATTATTATGCTGCGGCCGCAAATGCGTAGTGCTTCGTGCTTGAGACGATACCATTGGACGATCTGCGTGTATCGTTCAATGGTATCATCTTATAGCACGAAGCTTCGTGACGATAGACGCATGTGCGACCGCGGCATAAAGGTAATAGAAAATGGATGAATAGACAGACAGACTTTCTTACGCATTTATGAAATGAATGAATAAGATAGCGCCAAGCTTTTGAAATCATTTTGTTGCCGAATTACAATAATTCTTCTCAGAAATTCAAGAACACCTACATATACTTAAATACGTATAAGCCTACAATATTTTACATATATAATAGAGCTTTCCACAGTAACGAGCAATAATATTACACATAATTCTTAATAATTCGAGCTCAGAACCCGTCGCCCGGCAACCACAGTAAATGTGATACGAGATTTATTATACCGCCCTTTGTGAACACGACATAATATGTCTCTGATATACTTATTGTATACCCTAATACCCGTTATATACAGGAATATCTATGTAATAACGATATCTATATATCGTTTCAACTTAGTTTAGCGTCGTGACATAAAAGTTATGTAGTTACTAGCTGTCCCGGCAAACATTATTTTGTCATGTAAATTATTTCTAGTATAGTTCTAGTATCAATGTAAAAGTAGATAAAGGTTAAAGACCTATTCTCAGGACTAACGAATGTACATACAAAGTTTCATCAAAATCGGTTCAGCTGTTTTGTAGAAGTATACAAACACAGTGAAGAGAAATATATTATACTACTAGCTGTCCCGGCAAACATTTCTTTGCCATATTATATAAAGTATAATTAGCCCGTATTATTTTATTGAATTAGTGACTAAATAAGTATGTCACCATGGCAACGTCCATCGCTATCCCGTGACCCGCGTCGCATAAACAATGGTCGCTCTTTATAGACAAATAATTTGCAATAAAATAACATTGCGACTGTAACTAAAGATCTAAGCTATCCTATCTCTCAAGTTGGAAAAAAGCACACATTTAAAAAATAAAAACATTAAAATCTGTTAAGTAGTTTAGGAATCCATCGCGGACAAACATCGTGACAGGAGATTTATATATAATAGATATGTATATTAGATAAAAACTGTAAAGTTTCGTTACGCTTTTTATATAACAGTTGGCCTCAATTTTGAAACACTTTTTAATATTCGGTATTGTCAGGAATTCGGGACAAGGGTTTTACGGGAAAGTTTTGAAGGCTGTACGGAAAACTTTCAATCCCCATGACCGTGCGAAGCGGCGGCCATTTTTTCATGAAAACTAAGTTTTTTCCCAAAGGATACATTTCTAGGTTAGTGTGTGAATTATTATAAGGCCATAAGCTAAAACATTAATATAAGGGTGTTACACAGCCATAACCGAGTACTTTTTAGTTTAATTTTAAGTTGTTAAATGTTGTATGTGTTTTGTGTGCGTCATGTCAATTCACTTGTAATTTCTTGTGTTGCTATTAACTCTGGCTGTTTTCTGTCCCTTGTATGTTTAATAAAGTTGTTTTTAATTTATTTATTTTACTAAAATTGTAATTTTTTATTTTTGCAATATAGGTAGCAAGCCCACATTATCCTTACAATTTTTTTTTTCTGCTTAATTGGCAGCCTGACCGAGAACAGCTCGCTCCATCGAAAATTCTTCCTATGTCTAAAACTTACTCTCCCACAAAGATGGAATGAAATAGACAATAGTCTAACATAGAACATTCGAGGCGACAACTTGCCTGCCTACAAGTTGCCTACAACAATATACTTCGTACAGACGACAACACGCGGTTTTATGATTGAAACTTACACCATTATATACACCAAGTAATAAGGCCTGAAAGTCGTCATTTCCATTTGCCGTGGACTGTACTGTATACACTATACAGCCTTATCTCTGTTTCATTCGTTTAAATTAACATATAAATGCATATGGGCGTGAAGTAACGTCGGCAAAACACTCCGATTGTCAGTTATTCTGTCCGCTGCCGTACCGTGCTGAATTACTTGTAGAAAATTACAATTTAACACTACTGTGTTATTTAACATTGTGTTAATTTAGCACTATTTAGTTTTTATTAAATTTATGGCCAGTTTCAAATTTTTCGTCAGTAATTAAATAATTTTTGTAGTAATTTTTTGTCATTAGTTTGTTTATTGAACAGTGATACTTTAACGTTAACTAATTAGACTTCAAAAGTATCACTTAGCAATTTGTTATATCGATTAGTTCGAACGATTTGCTGTTTATTTAATAAATTGCTATGACTGTGACAACAGTGAATTATATAAAAAAAAAATCTAATTTTCCATACAACGCTCACGCCGACGATATTATTGAAGGCAACTTGACTAAAGGCCCCGTATGTAAATCGCACATTTCCATTAATTTCATTGAGACGAGCAGATCCGCTCTGAGCCGTATCAACAATCTAATGAGGTTTCAAGCACGCTCATAGCTCGTAGCGTTGTAGCACTTCTACGATTGCTACGCCGTAGCACTTCTACGAGAGCTACGTCGTAGCACTTCTACGGGAGCTACGGCGTAGCACTTGCCGTAGCACTTCTACGAGAGCTACGGCGTAGCAATCGTGACGTAGCGGAAAAGCGGGACCGATTAACTGGAAAGAATAGTTTCTCGTTAATGGAAATGCTCCAGTTGATGATTAAAATGGGATTTACATATTATATTCTATGATTTAAAAAATCTATATTTACGAGTTTTCTCCCCTTTTGTTATTAACGTATATCTCGCATATAAATAGGAGTAGAATCCTTTTTGGCTATTTTTACGACACGTTAAATTCAATATTTTCTTATTTAAAATCCATACGAATATTATTGACGTGACAACGTCTTATAATTCATAAAAAACATGACGCAATATGCGGCGTTACCTCGCTCTGAGGCATTTCATTTAAGGCTATGACGTTGTCACCTTCAACTATCGTCAGTAAACCGACTTTACAGACAACCGATTTTATTAGAAAGTGTTTGTTGCCAAGAGGCAACAAACACTTTCAAACGTTTTAAGAAAAACTCAAAGTTCTGAATCGATTTAAATAAAATTTTGTATCGAGATACTTTGAGCCTATGAACAGACATAGAATTTAGAAAAGTTTGAATATATTGCAAAATTTAAAGATTATACTCTATATACGAACGTCTGCGCGAACGAAGCTGCAAGCAAAATCTTCAAGTGTATTTTCTAACAACCATTCAAGTATACTTCCCTATAGATACGGCGCTGTCATTTGGTGTCGAAATGATAGGAGCGGAAGGTGCACTTTCCGGTCCCAGCGAGATACTTTAAGACCTTATGCCAACGAAATAAGAGCGACTTTCGCAAGTTCCAAGGTAGAATAAGTGTGGATACTGTAACACAATCAGCGGTTTGCGGCGCCCCAATATTACGTTACGTAAGGGAAACTCAGTGTCACAAACATACGTGCTATAACAATAATTGTAGAGATTTCCACATCTTATTTTTTACGTCGAAAAATGCTTCTTGAAAATCTTTAGTTCCTTATTTATTTGTCAACTTGTGAACAAAATACATCGGTAATTAATACATTGTAACACCAGAAGAGTCCCCTTTCGGACTATTTTTACTAAAACAAACGTATTTATACCCATTTTATGTAAAAAATCAGATATTCATTGGTAGAAAGTAATAAAGGTTTCGAACAAAAAGTGGACCATTTAGGCCCAAAAGCTATCTATATATATAAAAATGGATTTTTAAATCTGTTAGTCACGCTAAAACTCAAAAACGGCTGAACGGATTGGGCTGATTTTAGTCTTAAAATATTCGTAGAAGTCCAGGGAAGGTTTTAAAGTGACACGAAGTTCACCGAAACAGCTATTACTTAATAAATTCACTCTCATCTTTATGGCACGATGAACAAAATTTTCATTTAGAATTATCAAGTAATTATTGTTTAATCTAAAGCCACAAATACGTTATGAAATTTACGTAAGATAACTAAAATATATTATGTGTGTATATTTTAATAACAGGCAAACATAGTAATAATATAGCTGATGTTCCATCTCCTCAGGAACACCATTTGGCCTGCGCGTATTTTTTTGTTAGGTATTTAAATAAATTTGACGTGACCTAAAAAACTTTATTTTACCCAATTACAAATTACAATATCATCTGTATTCCACACGGTGCTACGTTATAGATAAAGTTAATTTAGGTTACGTGTCGTGCATTCTTGAAGTTACTTCTGTATTCTAACTCCGCTCTGAAGTTGCTCCGTTCCGGAATGTCCCAATTCCGTCCGGAATGAGATAACACGCTGACGTCACTTGTGAATTACCTCTGTAATGTGCACGTCAAGTTTCATTTCAAATTATGCTGAATCTGAAATTCAAACCTTAATCTCCACTGTTATACTTGACTTACATACTCGTACTATACTAATCATAAATGTATGTTGTATGTATGTATTTATATTTAATACTAGAGGATTCGTGCTTTCATCCCGCCCGAACCATACATTTTGCCGCGATATGTAGTAGCCTTTCGTATGATGCATACAGAGTGTACTTTTATGTACACTAATCTAATCAATATCTTATCCCGCTGAGATTTATGTTAAATAATAAATAATATTAAATTCAGCAATCAATCAATAAAAAAATTAAACAGTCCGTAGATTTGATGCATATTAAATATTATTAAACTTAAGTATGAAACTTGTGATGACGTCATTACGGAGCTTGCATGTATTGCATTCCAGTGGTGCATGGCCCCGTGCGAGTTTCTTACGCCGGTTCTTCTCGCCGGGTTAGTTCCCGAACCGGTGGTAGGCATCGTAGTATCGACGTTCGGTAAAGTTTTTGTAAAAAAAATACTCCGAATAAAAATATTTTGATTTGATTTGAAATATAATACAAACAAATATACTTTATTGTACACATATTGATAACATTACAAAATACACAGGTACAATGTAAATAAACTGCACACAAAGGCGGCATAATATTAAAAATCTGTCTCTGTCCTCAATGTATTATAATATACGAGTAGATACTTCTACTTTTCAGTCCCCTTTTAAACAGCGTTTTAAACTTCATATAAAAGCTTTTTATCAAGCCAAAGCCCAGAGAGACCAACTTTGTTTGTTTGTATGAGGACTTCCGGACTTGGTAGGAAACTAGTTTGATATAGCTCTCTAGTGCAGTATAAACTTACTTACGACTTGGAATATAATACTATGGTGGCTGATACCATTAAAATAATAACTTAATGTTCTTTTTTAATACGGGATAAATAAGCTAACACACATAACACAGCCTATTTATTTTATAAAGTTCCACTTTTAAAAAATATTAATGGAGGTAAACTCTTTAATCAAATGATTCGTTCATTTAATTAAAGAATTTACCTTATGATTAAAAAGTCTTCACTTAACATAACACTCACATTATGTCGTTGGTATACTTAATTGGTAATCATTTTTTTAATTAAAGATTAACCAACACAAATTATTAACATCACAAGCTCAAATAACTCAATTACAGGTGAAGAAAACATAAAAAGTGAATCATAATAATGAAGTTAACAGGCTGTAATTAGTGAAAATTGGAAACACCCGAATTCATTATGTACTTGTCCGGCTTCCGGCTTTGATCCACCTTCCAATTATATGATGAAACCATTCAATCAATAATTAAAAGTGATGTTTCAAAAGATATAATGCCTTCTTTCACTTTGCCCATTATATAATCGGACAAATTGACGCAGGTGACGGACTACGTTATTTGTTCGGGTTGTGTTAATTCAATGTGATCAAGTAGGTAATTCCTGCATTTTCTTGGTTGATTAGCTTGATTTGACATAACACGATTAAATTAAGTAGGTATATCTGCTTATGAGTCAATTTCTCTGTTAGTATAATACTTCTGATAATAAATTAATAACATAATGTTCTTTTTTCCTTTTTGAGAAAATGTTGTTTATTTCTTTCATTTATTACTTAATCTTGTTTACCAAAATGCTATAATGACTTTGATCCTCTTAACGAATTTCATTAAAATCACTTGAGGGGATTAAGCGAAAATTATGCGTTCCAGGAAATTATAAGCACTTGCTGTTTCGGAGTACTCGTTAAATCGAAACAGTTATTACGTAAAATTAAAAATTTAGGCTGTTTTGGATGCTTTAAGGGCCTGTTGCGTAGTGAACCTTCTTACAACTTTTAATAAAGTTACTTTAATGTTTAAGGTTATCCACGTTATATTTTTTATAGAATTGATAACAATCGGGCATGATTGGAATTCAATACTGACTAACTTTTTGTTCGAAAATCATACGGTTTGTGCTATTGCAATCAGTATGTTCTATTTTCCAAATCCTTTACTGTTCGTGCTGCAGTGCTTTGGAACTCACTGCCACTGGAAATTCGTCGCGCTGATACGATCAACATTTTTAAAAATAAGCTAAGACACCATTTTTTAAATAAGACATAAATTTGTTTCTACATTATTATTTATTATTTTCAAGTTATTTGTTAATAAGGTAACCTTTTCTCTGTTAATTAGGTTTGTACACCTACACGACGTTTCCAATCTCTTACAGACAATCCTATAAACAAAAGGTTGACTGGAAGAGATTGCTTGTTAGCAATAAGTTCGCCTTTTGTGCATCATCATTCTAGAGTTGTTTTATGTAAAATTGTTTTATTTTGTATTTTTTGGTGTGCAATAAAGTGTTTTTGTATTGTATTGTATTGTATGTTCTTCTTTCCTCCTACTAAAGAGGTACCTTAAATAAAGAAGGTGATTGTAATAAACCGACAAGAATGTTAAGAAAATATTGTAAGTCTGTATGATTTCTACGTGCCATGCCTGACGTCCGCCATTTTGTTTCAGTGGTGGTGGCGAGCGATACCGAGTACACCGCGCACATCGGCCGCTGGACAGAGTGCGTTGCCGGCGACCTCGACCATGTCAACTCTGTCGATAGGTAACTAACTATGTTTGCAATCATAAAACAATCTATTTTAAGCAAAACAACACCTAATAGCTTATTAATCACAAGTCTACGTTTTTATTTTTTTTTTTTTTTTTTTGTCCTGAAGGCAGGTCATAGTAGCCCTGATTTCACTGCAACCCTTGAGGATCTATTGTGACTTGTGACTCCTTTGCATTAGAGTACCGTCCTGCTCATAAATTGAATGATATGGTTGGGGTTAGTGCCACAAATCTACGTTGCGTCATTATGATTGAGGATAACGACAACGTCATATTATAATGCCTTTGCTATTAATTGTCTGTAGCTATCTGTGCTAAGCGATCGTATCCTGTAAGAAACCTGATTTATTATCTAGTTTGACTCCTTACTTCATAAAATACCTCCCAGAGATCGCAGAAGCCGATAAAGTATCTCACACAATAATAAAATGAAGTGAAGAGTGGAAACATAGCTGGAAATTCCTGAAGCAAAAGTTCGAGCGATCAATTCAATAGTTCATTCAAGCTTTGAGTCTTACAGTTTTTGCATCGAACCGGATTCGTTGGCAAGCTCAAAAAGATTAAGAATCGTTGGTTTTTCTTTAAATTCAGTGGTTTTTAAGACTTTCAACAAGAACATTATTCATTTATGGTCACCGCCGTTGGTTTTACATTTAGTAAATCTTTTAAATGTATACCTTACTTTAAAAATATGTAAGACTGTTTGGAGACCTAAATAAACGAAAATAAAAATAAAATAAAAATAACATTATTGTAAAGACGATTGATTAGTTTGCACTGAATAGGCTACAATACTACTGGACTGGTTTCAATTTAATTTTACTTATATATAGTGTAGACTACGGGAAAGTACATAAATAGTTTACCACCGAGTTTAGGTTTCTGTATAATCTATATTATGTAGTATTAAATTCGTAATGGTTACTTTACATACCTACAGGAACTCACTGCTCGCTCTCTGTTCCCAAGTTACCAGTCAGCACTAAGTCTCGCAACATCCAGTGTGTGATGAATATTCTGTGCTAAGCGTGTGATGTGTTACAGGCACACCCAGCAACCCGACACTGACTCGCTGGTGCACACGCCGCGGCTCGGCCTGCAACGCCGCCAGGTGCAGTGCAGACATAAGGACGGACGGTTCGTCGAGGCCATGTAAGTAACAAATGATGACGTGATGGACGTGAGTGGAAGAATACATAAAATAACAGTAAAAAATTGCCGTCTTATTGCATAAATGGAAGCTTTGGGGCTGGAAAAAAGATCTGAAATTAAAAAAAAACTGCATTTTATGTGTAGCCAGATATATTAGCCAGGTGATGAAGTAGATAAGTTACAAGGCTTTTTCATATTATAAGGGAAAAAAGAGTGATTGTCCGAAGGTTACAAAATGTTGCTTATCGTGTTCTTCTACTCACACCTTTAAATGTTTCGCGCCGTCGGGTCGCCATTGCCGTCGACAGTAAAAAGCATAGACTTATAATATATACTGTCGTGTAGACCACCTGACAACCCGAAAATGCGTGCCGATTTTTGATCTGTCAATGTGTGCGTGTGCTAGTGATGTATATTTTACTATCGATAGTATTGTCCGATCGAGTTATTTTACCTGCGTTTCTATGAGAAATAAATAATATGCAACTTTGAAAGATTTTGTAATTCAAATAAGGTATAGGAGAAGGTGGTTGAGGGTCCCCACTTTGTTTATCAAGCTTAATTTAAAAAAATACATGAGTCAGAAACCTAAAAAATACATTATGGGACTTCTCATTCATTTGTTTAAACATGTCTTAGTAGCTTCGATCAGTAATATACAAGATACACAGTCCGCGGCAAAAAACGACCTCACTAAAAGAGCACCAAACGCAACATTCTGGTGGACTTTTGATTTAGTAGTGCTCGAACGCTCCGCCGGGAAACATGCCTTAGTGCTCGTTCAATTATTGTAAAAATCAAACGTCTAAATCGCAAAAAAAGAATGGAATTTCATATTTCCGATAAGTATTAATTTTATCGTAATATATTTCTTACAATTGTATTGTTAATATTAGTATTACTTTAAGAAATCACCAAAAAACTGTTTTAAAATTAAGTTGTAAATAAATCAACACGAGGTATAAACCATCTCAATTGCGAATTCTCATACTAAAGGTAATTATCGTAGTTTATCATGCCCACTTGAAATGTTCGGGTTATAAGCTGTGTTTCTGTTCCCTTTGATGGAGTCGCTATTATTTGTTATTTTTTTTATTGAGGAATTTTTTTTTTAGGTTTCCTCGAGATCCTGCCAGTTTGATGTGGAAATTGGATATCAGTTATAGCACGGCAAAGATGCGAAGAATTTTTCAAGCCGACTTTAGCGAGCGTTGTATGTTCTAAGCATTTATATTCAATGTATACACTTCTATTTTAGTTAATTGTAAAATTAGACATATTAGAACAACATAGTATTACATATAAAAAATAATTATTCCACACTTTATACATTAAACTTCGGAAAAATTAAAAAATTGACTATTAAATTATTACATTCAACAAAAAAATGTTGAACAGTTCGACTCCTCTCATACTTCACTTCGCCCTGTTCCAGCGGCGAATTTTGGCCATAAAATTAGAGTGATTTTTTGTCTCTGTAATAATTTGAACTTTAATACATATACGCGGATGGTTAAATTTAGTATGAAGCGTGCATCGGACGTAAAAATTTATTGCTTTGTAAACACAAATGTACATTGTTTTATAAAAAGATCTTTAATAATTACTATGATTAAGGTTGCTTTTAGATAAATGTATACTTTTTTAAACTCAATTACTCGGCGACAGATTTTCGAGAGGTTTTGTATGAGACTGTGTATCTTGTATATATTTGATCGAAGCTTAGTAGGGTATAAATAAAACTCGTACAGGATTATCTAAAAAAATATTTACTCTTGACTAATCACATTTGGTATCTTGAGATCAAGTGATGGTAATGTGGCCCCCTTGGGGGGTCACATTTAATGTATTGCAGAAGTGAAACTAAACGGCAAAAATCACAAATGTAATAGCCAACTTCAGAACCTATACAGGTTACATAAGCCCATAACTCATAAGTCACAACTTTGACACTGTACCTATGGCTTTCCAGCTCTGTCATTGGAACAGATTGTGTCGCAGAACATACATGGCACGTCCACGTTTTCAGGAACCACATTTGTATACGAGTCGTCATAATCGGTATTTACGGCGTCTTCGTCACTTTCAGAGCTACTGCTGGATATTGTAGTGTCTCTCTGACGTCAAACGGCATTCCTACCAAAGCCTTCTCCATAGTGGTTAGGTCTTCCACGTCATGAAACTCTCTTACATGTAATGTGACCCCCGGGGCCACATTACGACCAATGTGAGGCGGCCAAATTACAAGTATTGCTAACATTTAAACAAACGTTCCAAAAATATTTATTACATGTCTAATTTTATATTTACCTTTTAAATTCCGTAGGAGAAGAGTTTGATGTATCCGTTGTTCGAACCCAAAAGCCAAATCTTTCTATTTTTTAACAACTATCGAAACAAAATCACACACACTTAAAAGTTTCGCCGGTCGCAAGTTTGAACTCGATCAAATGACAATCGAACGTGACAGCCTTTGTTGGATTTGTACGGCACTAAATTAGCAGCATGCCGCGAGCATCCCGTTGCACCAAAATTATATTAGATAGCGTTGTTAAAACATTAAAATATTGAAGGGGGCCAATATAAATATATGCCGGGGCCACATTACCACCTTTTCCCAATATCATATATTTTATTTGACAGAAAAAAGGTGACGATTGAAAAGTAGATACACATTTTCGTTTGGGATGATTTTTCAATCGTCAGATGTATTATAACATGAAGTTCTTAAAAGGGTAAATAATATACACATTTTAAAGTTACTTAAGTACTTACATTAATAGAAATGCAAATATAAAGTTGAAAGTAAACGACAAACATAATATATTATTTATTCTTAAATTAAATACATATCATAATACCCTTACACCCCCATTACATCTTTAGATTAGTTTTATGTTCTTGTTAAATACCGATAGGCATATCGATAAATTTGATTCAAGCCCTAGCGTATATGTAAACAGATTTGATGAAAATTTTTTCTTAAAAAATTGTGTGATTTAAGAACAATAGTACATTTAGTTAGGCAAAATATGAAAGTAAAGGGGAGGATTAACAATATTTTATTTGAAATAGAGAACTAAAGACAGAATATAGCGAAAATAAACACATCGTAGCAATTAGGACATGAAGATTAATTACCTTTGAAATGTATATTTTTCAGGATTACTCCTATGATTTACACTGCAATCACTCACAGAACAAGTTACCATTGTTATATGTAATAGTATTTGTCGAAAATATTAAAGGATTTAAACACTTTATTGCAAATACCGAAAGGCCTTTTTATAATATTATATCCGAAAGGGCATAAAAACGGTTGACGACTTTTGGCCGACCTGTCAAATGAAAGTGGTTACAGTTTTCATGAGACTACCTCTCTCTTTTTATCTTGTTATAATTCCATAAAGGATTTTCTTCTCTCTCGCACTCTTTGTTGGTCTTTTGCATCTTATGTTTATGGTAAAAAGATCCTAAAAACTGTCAGTCAATCCAATATTTATATCTCTTCCATCTTCTATTGCATCAGTATCTAAAATTAAGTTACGGTTCGTAATTGTATTTTACAAAATACATAAAGTATTGTTTTTTGCTCTTTCAAAAGTTATCTTTATTTACAGATGATTATTGTAGTATATTGATAAATAAAGTCAGGCCCGCCCACTAGTAGTGGGGATGATATCAGGAGATTGTCGCTCGGGCAGAGCGAGGCTCTCTTGTTCATCATTCACCAGCCGGAGTGGACGTGCGTATTCTGTATTTAATTTACTCGTCCTACAACAGCCCACGAATCCTACAATTATGAAGAGACATATTGAATTGACAGACTTACCAACCGCGGTGCTGAGCTGCCTGTTTCTTTGAATGGCCTCTCAACTTTCTTAAGAATTCATCACAACACCTTACGACGTTATTACGTTAATTTGACCCTAACTTCTAATTACAATTGTTAATACTTGCAAATCGTGACCAAATCCACAGCATCCCTTAGGATAAAAAGGTTTTGTGTTTACTTGTTTACCCAAACAAACTTTTTAATCATATTAAAATGTAATTTTGTTGTTTGGTCACATGTACGTGTATCTCGGACCGCTGTAACTGGGTCAGTCATATTGATCGATTGACTGTGACGAGCTAATATCCGCTCACCGCCATTTTTCTTATTATATTCCGCGAGAAAGATGTTGCGATTTACCTTTCTATTTTCAACGTTTAAATGGACGTTTAAATGGATGTTACTTCTTCTACACCATTGCTTTTAAATGTTTGTTTACTTGGTGTTTTCTTGGCTTTGTTTATTTTAGTAGTCATGCAGTTCTTTACAATTTGAGTAAAGAAGAAGTAGACGATGTCCACAACAACGTAGCGCTATAATTCATTTGCCCGCGAACCGTAAATTTTTTCAGTTTTAAAACTTATGGCCTCTCCTGGGGCTTAAAGTAAAATAAAGGTTTTATTGTAAGGCTGACAATTTGTAGCATATGCTTCGATCGCGGATTCTTGGAAATCTATTGTTATTCTATTGTTGTCGCGATCACCGGTGCTCTTATGGAGCTTGATGGGTTAATTAACAATTAAGTTATGGCATATTTTTACACGTATACGTATGTGACGAAACACAAAAACCGTCTACCCTTTAAAGTTTAAAACCATTTTAATAACTTATTACAGGGGAAATTTTGTAGCATTTTTATACCCTCCGGCTAGAGTAACAAAAGCCATTGGCTTTGCAACTGCGTTGCAGCTGTGAGCTGACGCCTCCGGTTTTGGGTCACGGCCGGCACGCGAGTTCTCATTAACTTCGCCTAAACAATTTCGACTTTCGTTTTTAATTAGATGTTTTACATACTCGTATGCGGCCGGCCTTTGTTTATTGTCATCATCACTAACCTCACTTATGGCTGGTTTACACGTATTAAGTAGATAAGTAGTGAACTAAAAATCAACTACGTGTAAACCAGCCATTAGTCTTTGGCTATAATATTATGATGAAGACTTCATTATATAGCCAAAGACAACAGGTTTTTAGTTATTGATCGAACTGTCTGACTTCTAATTTTTATACCTGTCGTTGACGAAGTATTGAACTCAAGTAACATTATAGCAAATTTACAATGTAGCTAATTTCGATCATAAAGTTCGCAAATAAACGTGACTATGACATTACTATGTCACAGTAATGAATACTGACATGAAATCCTATACATTTTTGTTTTTGAATAGCATCATCTTAATTAGCATCAACGCATCTAAAATTTCTACATAAAATATGTGACTGGTGGTAATCGTTGACCTTAAGGTGATCTTTTGGCTCGTTTGGTGTTGGTTTGGTTTGGTATCTTTCGGTCCAGTGTTTACAGAACAGAAACAAATGTTTGTATTTATATTTTGGTAAAACTCTAAAGGGCGCATTTTTATTAGTCGTTAACTCGTACGGTATACAGCATGCGGGGAGTCTATGACAACTAGTTGACAACTAATGGTGCATTTTGATTGGTCGAGGCATGCGTTTCAGAAATCCCCCGCACCCCGCATGCGGGCCCTATCGACCAGTGAAAATGCGCCATAAAACACTCATAATAAACCTTTCCGCAGCTACTGTCCGGGGCTAGCGGACGTGGGCACGACGCGCGTGTGCGTGGTGCGCGAGGACTGCTCGCTGGGGGAGTGGTTGCCATGGCGACCGCGCTCCGATGGCGCCCTCGTGCGCACGCGCCGCCTGCGACGACTGCCGCAGGGTATATCGTTATCTTATCTTATATCTCTAAACGAGCAATTCTTGTATATATTTATTTTCATGAAATTTATTATATAGCGGGTTACGGGGGCGATAAATCGATCAAGGAAGGAATCATTTTTAGAAAATGTAATTTTATTCGTATTTTATCGAATACCGAGCAAAGCTTGGTCAAATAGCTAGTATTGTTTTAATTTTAACACTAGCAATTTGACCGAGCTTTGCTCGGTATTCGATAAAACGTGAATAAAATGACATTTTCTAAAAATGATTCCTAGCTAGATCGATTTACCGCCCCCGAAACCCCCTATATACTAAATTTCATGAAAATCGTTGGAGCCGATTCCGAGATTCCAATTATATACAAGAATTGCTCGTTTAAAGATATAAGATTCATGTTACACTACATGAAATATTATAATGTAAAAAAAAACAGAAATATATGGACAATGCTACGATTTAGTATAAGTTCCACCCCATTCTTCTGTATCGTAGTGGTGCTACGACATAGCTTAAGTTCTGAATACTAGGTAACTATGTTCTTAGCTAGCTTATTCTTATTCTAAGCGTTATTGAAATACATGCTTGTAGATATCACTTTACAAAGTTTATAATTACAAACTTAAGTAAGTATTTGTTCCAAAACTCTTTTGTTTAGTACATGCATTCAAATTGCTATGTACTTGTAAGGCTCTTGTTATTTATTGTCATTGCAAGAAGCGATGTCCTTGGGCAGACAAGTTTGTGGCGCAATGCAAATCCTTGGCGTGTTCGCAATCTTACGGACTTTGCCTCATATATTTTAAGTTTTATCTTCATATTAAGTATTCAGTTTACAACCAGTATTCTCAAGGCTGATGCAAAGGATTTTAGAAGTTTCCATTTTTATGCGACGTTAAAATACCTTCAGTAGACTTTGAATCCATGGAATATTATCTTATTCGAATAAAAATAGATTTAGTTATAGTCAAGACAGAAGTTTTGGAGTTGCAATGCCATACTGCATTTTCTGCTCTCACGTTATTTAATCCTTCGATCGCGGATTCTTGGAAATGCTATTGTATTGTATTGTCGTCGCGATCACCGGTGCTCTTATGGGGCTCGAAGGATTAAATTAAGCTAATGTGTCGTATAAAGTTGGTCTACTGTATATTTAAATAAGTTGTCCTATTGTTGATTAGCTCAATTGATGTGATTATGTTTATTTTATTTTATTTTATTTTATTTTCTTTGGGTGGCTTACAGCTAACAATCTTGTAATATGCTTGAGAGATAGATAAGAAAAGCCAATTACAAGCCTCCACAGATAACAATCAATTTGGAATATTGGGTGTTTAAAATAAAACTTAATAAAAAATTACAAAGTTATGGCAGTAAGACTATTTTAACTAAATATACCTTAATTATACGCATATTTACTTAATTATTGTTCAATTGACCACAATTATTATAATATTATGTCCTTATCTATATAATGCAAAGTACAAGCAATAGTTATTGCACAAGAAGAAATAGAAATAAATACTTAATAACATTTTTCATCATTCTATGACTGGGTGTTTGCCTAAAAACGCGGTGTTAATAGAAGCTGGGCTACTTGTGAAAAGGTCGATTGTAGGCTCAGACTTGGCGAGCTCGTTAAACGCTCTCGTTGATCTCAGAAAGAATGAGTTTTGCCTGTAAGATGTGCGCGCATGAGGTATGTGCAGAATATTTCGTATGCGACAATGGCGTGGTGGTATATTTAGGTTTAGTTTGGCTAGAAGATCGGGAGAATTTAATTTCGATTGGCCTAATTTTACCAAGAAGCGGATATCAGCGATGTTCCTTCTAGTTGATAGTGGAGGAAGATGAAGGCGACTGCAGCGATCCGCGTAGTCGAGGTTTGGAACTCTAAATTTGAAACTAAGGTACCTTGAGAACTTTTTTTGAACCTTTTCAATTCTATCAGAGTGAATTGCAAAATTAGGATTCCAAACCTGGCTAGCGTATTCCAGGTGACTGCGGACATAGGCGCAGTAGAGCATTTTTAGCGTCTTCATTTTGGTAAAGTCACTGGAGTTGCGGATAATGAATCCCATAGCCTTTACGGATTTGCCAACGATATGGTCGATGTGGGTTTCAAACGTGAGCTTGCTGTCCAAGAGTATTCCGAGGTCCCTGACGAGTGAAGTGCGAGTTAAATGCAGATTAGAGATAGAGTAGTCGTGAAGTAGAGGCTGATTTTTACGGGTAAAGGATATTATATTACATTTGTGTATGTTGAGGTCGAGGTTATTAAGAAGGCAATAATTTGCAAGGCTGGAAATGTCTTCTTGGAGTAGGTATGCATCAGATAGGGTTTTGATCGGACGATAAATTTTTAGGTCGTCAGCAAACATTAGGTACTTTGTGTATTTGAAGCATTTGCCAATGTCATGTAAAAATAAAATGAACAGAAGTGGCCCTAAAAGGGAGCCTTGAGGAACTCCGGAAGGGATAGGTAACCAAGCAGACATAAATCCGTTTAGAACCACTGCCTGAAACCTATTCTCCACATATGAAGAAAACCATCTCAGTAGATCCCCCCTTATGCCAAGCTCAAATAATTTTTGGAGCAGTATGCGGTGATCAATTCTGTCGAAGGCCTTACTGAAATCTGTGTACACTACATCAACCTGGTGACCATCGTCCATATGTTCAGTTAGGAAGTCAACTAAAGTGATTAGGTTGGATGTGGTGGATCTGCCTTTTAGGAATCCGTGCTGTTGCGGGTCGAACCAAGGTTGGAGAAAACTGTATACCTGATCATAAACAATGCGCTCAAACACTTTAGCTAATAGACAAAGTTTGGAAATAGGTCTAAAGTTTTCAACTCTGTTTTTAGCACCTTTTTTATGGATAGGAGTTATATATGCAGACTTCCAGACAGATGGCAACTGTCCCTCAGATATTGATCTTTTAAAAAGTAGGGAGACCGGTAAGGCTAGCTCCTCAGCACATCTTACAATTAATTTCGCCGGCAAGCCATCAGGTCCTGAGGATTTACCGAGATCAAGTGATTTTAAGTGTCTGCCGACCGCCACCACGTCTATCTCGATTGTATTTATGCTACAGTTGGTGACTTCAAAGGATGAATCAGCGTTTGCTGATGAAGATGGTGCGTCAAGAAACGTTGTACCAAAAAACTGGGAAAACAATTCGCAGATCTCCTGTCCATCTCTGCTACTGCAATTACCGTAGGACATACTTGAAGGGATATTAAAATTTTCTCGTTTGTTTTTTATATAAGACCAGAATATCTTAGGGTTAGTTAATAACGAAGATTCAATTCTGGCCATGTATGTCTCATAACAAGTCCGCTCTATGACCTTTGCTCTGTCGCGAAGTAATTGATATGTAAGTAGGTCTGACGTATTTTTATAAGTTTTATATTTTTTATAATATTTAAACTTTTCTTTAATTATATTAATTAGAGCTGTGTTGTACCAAGGCGGGTATTTGCCACAATTGCTAATACGCTGCGGGACGTGTTGGTCGATAATATTAAATATTATTTTATAAAAATTGCTGGTTGCGACATCTATAGTGTCCTTTGCAATTAGGTCGACCCAGTTAATTTGGTTGAGATCACGGCGAATGAGATCGAAGTTGCCTTTATGATATTGGTAAGTATTACGAGCGCGGGGCTTCAATGGTTGAGGTTGGTCTGCATCTAACGTAATCGATAGCGCTGGATGATAGGGATCCTCACTGACTAAGGGGTCTAGACTAGACATGACGGAGACTTTGATGTTGGATAGGACCAAGTCGAGGATTTTATTGTGTTTATTTAAGATTATATTGTATTGCTGTAGTCCGCAAAGATTTAGAGTGTCAATAAAATTAGAGTGTACACTGTTGTTAGACGATAAGTTAGGTGCAATTCCATCTGGCGTAGACGTCCACACAATGGAACTCATATTGAAATCTCCCAGAATGATGAATTTGTCACTGGGTCGACTAATGACTAGGTCTGAAAGCTTGTCTAAGTGTGCATTTAATTGATTAGAGTAATACTATAATATTGATTATTTTGGAGTAAACAATAATAATTTAATATTACAATGTATACACATATCAGGTGGCGGCGCGGAGTGCGAGGTAGTGGAGGAGGTGCGTCCTGCCGTGTTAGAGGCGAGCGCACACTGGACGCCCGGGCCCTGGGGGACCTGCAAGGTGTCTGTGGACCATCCAGCTGTAGCTACCAGTGAGTTGATGAAATAAATGTGAATGATAATTTGATGCACTCAGCGGAAGTCTGATGCGGAAAGAGGAGTACAATATTAGTATTAGTAACAGACAACCCCGCTGTTGGTACAAGTAAGTATTGTAGAGGCCGCGGATAAAGCAAAAGCTGAAGAGAAACGGAAGTTCCGATAATCTAAAAGAAAAAACTTCGACTTTTAATTTTTGTTCCATTTTATACAGCTAACGATGATGACGATGATGCCGATGACAATGACGCGATATACGAGGAGGATGACGACGACGGTGATGACGACAATGTCGCCAGCTGCGGCGGCGGCGTGCAGCGGCGCGAGGCCACGTGCGTGCGCGCCGACGGCCGCGCGCTGCTGCCCGCGCACTGTGCGCATGCGCCAATGCCGACCCTCGTGCAGCCGTGTGAGGTGAGACGAGTGACGCAGCTAATGTTCTACGCTGACTCGTAGTATTGCTACGACGTAACTCGTGTTCTACGACGTAGCTCATGTTCTAAGCTGACTGATAGTACAGCTACGACGTAGCTGATGTTCTACGCTGACTGGTAGCACTGCTACGACGCAGCTAATGTTCTACGCTGACTCGTAGTATTGCTACGACGTAACTCGTATTCTACGACGTAGCTCATGTTCTAAGCTGACTGATAGTACAGCTACGACGTAGCTGATGTTCTACGCTGACTGGTAGCACTGCTACGACGCAGCTAATGTTCTACGCTGACTCGTAGTATTGCTACGACGTAACTCGTGTTCTACGACGTAGCTCATGTTCTAAGCTGACTGATAGTACAGCTACGACGTAGCTGATGTTCTAAGCTGACTGGTAGCACTGCTACGACGCAGCTAATGTTCTACGCTGACTCGTAGTATTGCTACGACGTAACTCGTGTTCTACGACGTAGCTCATGTTCTAAGCTGACTGATAGTACAGCTACGACGTAGCTGATGTTCTAAGCTGACTGGTAGCACTGCTACGACGCAGCTAATGTTCTACGCTGACTCGTAGTATTGCTACGACGTAACTCGTGTTCTACGACGTAGCTCATGTTCTAAGCTGACTGATAGTACAGCTACGACGTAGCTGATGTTCTACGCTGACTGGTAGCACTGCTACGACGCAGCTAATGTTCTACGCTGACTCGTAGTATTGCTACGACGTAACTCGTGTTCTACGACGTAGCTCATGTTCTAAGCTGACTGATAGTACAGCTACGACGTAGCTGATGTTCTAAGCTGACTGGTAGCACTGCTACGACGCAGCTAATGTTCTACGCTGACTCGTAGTATTGCTACGACGTAACTCGTGTTCTACGACGTAGCTCATGTTCTAAGCTGACTGATAGTACAGCTACGACGTAGCTGATGTTCTAAGCTGACTGGTAGCACTGCTACGACGCAGCTAATGTTCTACGCTGACTCGTAGTATTGCTACGACGTAACTCGTGTTCTACGACGTAGCTCATGTTCTAAGCTGACTGATAGTACAGCTACGACGTAGCTGATGTTCTAAGCTGACTGGTAGCACTGCTACGACGCAGCTAATGTTCTACGCTGACTCGTAGTATTGCTACGACGTAACTCGTGTTCTACGACGTAGCTCATGTTCTAAGCTGACTGATAGTACAGCTACGACGTAGCTGATGTTCTAAGCTGACTGGTAGCACTGCTACGACGCAGCTAATGTTCTACGCTGACTCGTAGTATTGCTACGACGTAACTCGTGTTCTACGACGTAGCTCATGTTCTAAGCTGACTGATAGTACAGCTACGACGTAGCTGATGTTCTAAGCTGACTGGTAGCACTGCTACGACGCAGCTAATGTTCTACGCTGACTCGTAGTATTGCTACGACGTAACTCGTGTTCTACGACGTAGCTCATGTTCTAAGCTGACTGATAGTACAGCTACGACGTAGCTGATGTTCTAAGCTGACTGGTAGCACTGCTACGACGCAGCTAATGTTCTACGCTGACTCGTAGTATTGCTACGACGTAACTCGTGTTCTACGACGTAGCTCATGTTCTAAGCTGACTGATAGTACAGCTACGACGTAGCTGATGTTCTACGCTGACTGGTAGCACTGCTACGACGCAGCTAATGTTCTACGCTGACTCGTAGTATTGCTACGACGTAACTCGTGTTCTACGACGTAGCTCATGTTCTAAGCTGACTGATAGTACAGCTACGACGTAGCTGATGTTCTAAGCTGACTGGTAGCACTGCTACGACGCAGCTAATGTTCTACGCTGACTCGTAGCACTACTTCGACGTAGCTGATGTTTTTTGAATTGGAGAACAAAGTGATGTGTGAGAGAGATAGTAATAATAGCATTAGAAACCTTGATTTATCTGAACGGTGACTTAGATTAAAAACATCCCGCGTTTAATAGTCGACATTATTCTCAAATTTACACTAATAACCATGCGGTTAGTTTTCGTTTCCGGTTAAAACGGGAAATGTGTGTGTATGGGCCAACCATACTATTGCAATATAATATATCATATCACATTATCGTTTTAAAAAAATGTTATTATATTGTTAAAGGTACCTTGTCCTCGAGATTGCGAGGTGGGTGAGTGGAGCGAGTGGGGCGCGTGCCAGCCCGCTGACGGGTGCCCGCTCTACCCGGTACAACAGTTGACCACCACTGGTAGGTTTGACAAAACGTAGTGACTAAGTTTATATTACTTCTGGAATCATAATAAACAGCTTGGAATTATAAACCCTTTCCAATCATTTAATATTCTATCAAGCTATGAGTAAGGCAAAGATATGTAACACTGAAATAAACTTGAAAACTTGAAACTACTAGCGAATACAAGGTATTTACACATCGGTTAAATATGACAAAGTCTCCTTGATACATTCGAAAACTCCTACAAAAGACATTAACAAAATATTAACACACAGCATTACTACAACACTGCTTTGAGTCTTGTAAAATTAAGCTCTGTGTAAATATTTCTACTTTTTTAAAATACTGTGGGAATATAAGTGATGGCCAAAAAAGAATATCCCACAGGCCGAAGCTTTCATTTCTTTTATTTGTTCATTTTTTTTTAACTTAGTTTCATCCTATCTCAGAAACTTCGATAGCGCGATTTAGGATTATGCACTGTTGGTCCATTACAATAGAGTTTGGCGCTAATGACTTACTTATCTATTTCAGGCTACAGCGTGCGTCGTCGTCGCGTGACGTCAGCAGCATCGGGCGGCGGCGCTCCGTGCCCGCCACTAGAGGAGAAGCGCACGTGCTCTACGCCGCGCTGCGCCGCGTGGCGCGCGTTGCCGTGGGGCCCCTGCGTGTTGAGCCAGGCGCACGCTGCTTGCGGACCCGGACGGCGCACGCGGGAGCTGCGCTGTGTTGGACACGATGGGGTAACTAACCAATTATCTCGGAGTTTCCATCAGCAGCTTATGTTGTAAGCATAAAGTTCCTGTTAGATATGAATTAACTTTTTGTGGCTCGTGCGAATGCGAATTAATCAAGCTAACTTATTTTAGCAGTAGCTTACGTATAAGTAAAGCTAATCAAAATATTACTTTGCTTTTTATTGTATGACTTACACCATTAGTATACCGACGCTTCACGACGCGACGAATCGTGGTAAAGCGGCAGAGAGATCTAATACGGGTAACAAGTTATTTTATCTTGTATCTTGTTACCGCTTTTTGTCGATTTTTTATGCTTCTCAGCATCGTTGTACTAACGGCATTATAGCGCAAAATGTTAAGATATCAGAGATTAAAAAAAATTACTATGTTATCACGCAGAAAGAAGCCCAGCGCGCATGGTGCAACGGCAGCGGCGCGCCACCTCGCAGCGAGCGGTGTCGGATCGCGTGCGCGGGCGACTGTGTGGTGTCGGCATGGGGCGGGTGGTCGCCCTGCAGCGCCTCCTGCGCCGCCCCCTCCCGACCCCGACCCACCAGGACACGACGCAGACATATACTGGCACACGCCACGCCCAGTGAGTACCTACTTCAATACTAAGAAAAACAAAATTGCTACCAGATACGACTACTGACTATAGTGTTGTTTTGCCTTGAACGGTGTAACAATATACTTGAGCCAACCGTTATCATTCAACATGTTATTAAAGAAACGTTGTTTATGTTATACCGATCTAAGGTACTATCAGAGAAGTTGATCCCTATGCAGATCGGAGACCTACGTAGTTTGGTTCCGTTACGTGAAACCCAGCCGACAGATCACAATTTACATTGAATTGACATATTCGACCAAATAACGTTGGACTATCAACTGCATAGGAATCAATTTCCTCGATGGTACTTCGAGCGATTCAGGGTCGTGCACCGTTATTTTAAGTATAATGTAAGCCATACACGCTACGGTCTACTGGAGAGCTCCACCTGTGTAGGTATGCCTGCGCAGCTAGACCGGAAATCGCAATGTGTGTGGGATATGGGAATAGATTTTGCGCCGGTCGCCTGCGCAGATCCAAAAAACTGCACAGGTCTAATCCCACACACATTCCGGTCTACCTGTGCAGGCATACCTACACAGGTGGACCTCTTCGGTAGACCGTAGCGTGTATGGCAGGCATTAAAAATAGACGTTAGTCGATTTTCAGTCAATATCTAATTTTGTTTATTACAAAATCGATGCAGTCGTTTCGGAGAAGTTTAGTAAAATGTTGGCTAACATTTTTTTTACTTTACTGTTTATATTTTAACCAGATGGCTGGCCGTGTCCGTCAGAAGAGCAGCTGGTACAGAACGAGACGTGCAACAGTCACGCGTGCGCGTCGTACTCGTGGCTGGCGACGCCGTGGGGGCCCTGCGAGCGACGCAAGGACGACTACATTCCCGCCAACAACTATACCGACTTATTAGTGAGTGCTTAGTACAGTAGAACTAAAGATCTTGAGCTGCGCGCTCGACTATAAAACGCTACTACTACACCCATACATCTTCGAACGCGCGCGCTCCAACGGCACTGCCGAAACGCTTCGATAAAACCAGCCGAAACAAGCTGCTTAGTTTTGAAAGCTACGTTAAAATTAATTCAGGCAGATATTGTCTGAATAAAATTATATACTCATTTATCGAGACTAAAGACTTACCTCTTATTTGAAATATGCGTTCCTCGGGCGTGTGAGCGACAACAAGCGCGCGAAACGCGCTGCGCAAGTGTTGCGTGATGCCGTTGTGACTCGTGCGGCGCCTGTGTAACGCCAGCGGTTCACACGCCCCAGAAACGCACATGCCTAACGTCGTACTACACTATAATAGTTACTGTTTCATTAATAATTATTCTATGCTTGAGGAAGCAAATAAATACAGTAGAATATATTTTAAATTAGATTCCACTCTCAGGACACTGACCCGTTCAACGAGAGCGACGACGAAGAGCCGTGCGTGGAGGAGGGCGAGATGACGCGCGACGTCATGTGCGTGCAGAACAACGCGGACGTCGTGCGCGAGGCGCTGTGAGTATTGCGAGCCTTCTTAACCGAGATGTCAACGCTGGTAATGTCGCATTTTGGTAAGAACGTTGAAGTTAGAAAACAATGGGAAATAACACGTCAAAAAATAGTGCTTAGTTAAATTTCATAATGCATTCGCCAGTTTCAATACCAATGTTAGATATTTTATTTTATTTCGCTACGAAACTGGCGAATGAATTTTGACTAGAAGTCCGGGATATGTAAATTATCAGATGATTAGAACGTAAAGACATCTAGTAGACTATTATGTGCAGTTGTGCGCCGCTGCGACGGCCGTCGTCACGTCGCGCGTGCACCATCCGCTGCCGGCGCGGCTGCCGTGTCGAGTCCTGGATGCCGTGGTCGCCCTGCCCCAATACTTGCGGTACTGTCACTCATTATTTATACTAATCGCTGTTGAGTTGACGACGTGCCGTCGCGACACTATTGGTTTCTATGTATTTCTATCAATAAGACGTGTCGCTAGCTTCGTATCGCTAGCTGCGGAGGGCTCATACAAAATCATACAAACCAGTAGTGTCGCGACGACACGTCGTCTGCGGTTGCTTCATGTCGCCCGCTGCCGACCGGCAACAGCATCATTAAAAATTAAGCTCAACTTTTGAAATTAGCTGCTGCTTATTACTTAATTATATCTTTTAATCTGCATCAGCCCGTACACACTGCTCGACGTTTGTATATATTTCATTATTTCCTGCAGATCCAGGCAAGCAAGTCCGCGTCCGTCAGGTGCGTGGCGGTCCCAACTGCGGGCCGCTGCAGGAGGCGCGTGACTGCCCCGTGCCGCGGGCGTGCCGCGCGCGCGCCGCCTGGGCCGCCGGCGACTGGAGCACGTGCCGTCTGCCGCCACGGGAGACGTGCGGCGTCGGGTATAGGACACGAAGTGAGTGTTATTACAACAAATTACAGCAATACATATTGTGTCAAATATACTGTTGAGCCTGGCGACACAGGAGTTGTAGTGGTGGGAATGTGTGGTGAGCCGATTGCTCGATTTAGAGTGTGTTTCCACTGAAGCGGAGCGGAGCTTAGCGGTGCGCGAATGGACCAATCGTGCTATTGCAGCAGAATGACAGCGAAGCGGAGCGAAGATTTCGAGCATGGTGTTTGGTCAATTCGGCACCACTAAGCTCCGCTCCGCGTCAGTGAAAACGCGGCCTTTAACATGTTAAATATTTCGATGTCAAATAAATGAAGCTGCTGATGAACTGATGTAACCAATTATTTATTTATCCAATTATAACAACACACATCGTACTTACAAAGGACGGTGGAAACGCAATACTCCTTTATCGCCTATTGTTCCGTCAGATGACGCAAAACATAATGTGCGCGCCGCTGCTATGACGGATTGCAACAGCAACAAAGCAAAGTAGCGTCGCTCGTATATCGCTGAGATAGCTTAACGTCAAATATAATATACAGGCAAACATCATCATTTTTGGAAGTTGGTTAAAAACTCACAACACCATTTTAGGTATCTGGTGCGGGTCGGATTCACACCGCGTGGAGGCGGGCGCGTGCGCCGGGCAGCTCGTTCCGCCGAGCGTCGCGCCGTGCCGCGTACCGTGCGGCACCATCGCGCCTCTTACATGTGACGTCATATGCGCTGACCCGCTCAAGTTAGTGTTTTTTTTAAGACCAATCGTGTGATTGTTATTTGTTTCCAACAATGCAAAAATGCAAAAATTAAGCTATCCTTTGTTTAGCAGAAAATAACTTCTGTTAGAATTATTTTCTATTACTAAAATTATTTTTATTTCAGATACTTGGATGCTTCGGAGCCAGATGTACCTGACTGTGTATGTAAAGATGTAACTTTGGAACTTCTTCCAGCCGATTCCGACTGTATACTGCCGCAAGGGTAAGGCTGCCTTCACATTACGTCGCGAGTGTTGCGGCAGCCGCGCTACAGCCGCGCTGCAGCCGCGCGACTCTCTTTTGTATGAAGCCGCGCGGCTGCAACGCTGCTGCCGCACTGCTTGCGACATAATGTGAAGGCGCTCTTAGTTTATTAAAAGTTTTAGACCCTCTTGCACCAATCTGGAATAATATAACATCATTCCCTTTATTTTATAAGCACAAAAAACGTACAAG
Source organism: Polyommatus icarus (assembly GCA_937595015.1). Taxonomy (NCBI): domain Eukaryota; kingdom Metazoa; phylum Arthropoda; class Insecta; order Lepidoptera; family Lycaenidae; genus Polyommatus; species Polyommatus icarus. The sequence continues at coordinate 4,164,080 of OW569330.1, read as the reverse complement.
TAAAGAAATAATGCAGAATAATCAAAGATTAATGTAATTTATTTTTCAGTATGGAGTGTGGTGAAGGCAGACTGTTGAGAGCCGCGCGATGCTTGGTCAAGGACAGGGATGTTCCGATGGACGTTTGCAAGAAATATCATCCACTTACTGGTGAGAAATTGGCATAATTATTATTCTTAGTCTCAAATACGTCGCTGAAGTTCAGCGTGATTACGCCTGCATTATATTTGAAATTACTTATGACACACCATGCTGAAATTACGTCGCGTTATAGCGTACGGCTGAACTTCGGTCAAGTTTGGCAGCGATTCAGCGAAGATGTTTTGTTACATAGCATTCGCGACGGAAGTTTGGTCCAATTGTCGACGAAGTTTCGGCTCAAGACACTGAATTTCGGCCGCGTAAAACTTTTTTTACACTTATTGTGTCTAAACACACTGTTTAGACACAATAAGTGTAAAAAAAGTTTTTGAACAACAATAAGAACATAAGTTCATTACTGCGCAGTGGCGATGCAAAGTCATTATTCGATTGTGGCCCCTGTTATAGGGCCGCGTCGCGTGCGCGAGGCATCGACGGACGGTCTGTCGTACGACGAAGAGTTCAAGTCGCTAGTGCGAGGCGCGTGCTCGGTGCGGTGCGCGCGCGACTGCGCCGTGGGGCCGTGGGCCGAGTGGGGGCCGTGCGCCGCCGAGCCTGGTTCACGGGCTGCTTACAGATTCCGGACAAGGTCAGAGTAACTCAGTCTTTTTGACGTGACAACGTCTTATAATTCGATATGGGCTGCGCGCACGAAAAAACATGACGCAATATGCGGCGTTACCTCGCTCCGAGGCCGTTCCATTTAAGGCTATGACGTTGTCACGTTCAACTATCGTCAGTAAGCCGACTATACAGACAACCGAGTTCGAGTCGAGTTCGAGTCGAGTTCGAGTTCGACACAAAACAATACTCTCCAACCGTCTTTTTTGCTTTGACTTCAAATCCTAAAGAAAGGAGGTGAAACTTTCTGTTATGACCTTACTTTAGGAACAAAAATATAAAGTTTAATCAAATATAACTCTTGATTATCTCTCATATCAATAATAATCTCTTATTCCATTTTCAGCTTTACTGTAATAGCGTACATTATTAATTTTGCTAATCAAAAATTTTCCGTTGATACGGATTTCAGATTAAATAATTCCGGCCTTAAATGTAAAGTAACAAAAGCTTTAAATAAGTTTTTTTTCCATTTATTTAAGGTCGCTTAGAACAACAATGAAATACCCATCATACTACTCGATGCCAAACGAGAACTTTAAATAAGTTGTTTAAATTACTTTTAACGTATGTATAGTCACTTGTTTTAATAATACCCATAACAATACAACTCAACATAAACTATAACAGGGAAGTGATAGAAGAGGGTTCTGCTGGTGGACGCGAGTGCGGCGCGACGCTGCAGCGCGCGACGTGCGCCGTGCCCGAGCCGCGCTGGCGAGCGGGCGAGTGGGCGGTGTGCGCGCCGCGCCGTGCGTTGTGCGGCCGCGCAATCATTAATAGGACCGTTGAGTGAGTCAATAGCAGCGCTTGGTGGCGCCAAATCGCTTGGTCAGTAGACCAAGCGAGCCGCCTCGCTGCGGCAGCCTCGCGCGCATTTGCTCGGTCGGTCAGTACGTGTTACTCCGAGGCGCCTTTGAGTATCGACCAAAAACCGACAACTTTTGGCTCGGCCGCAACACGCTCGGGCGAGGCAGCGAGACGGCTCGCTTGGTCAGTACGCGGCTAATGAATTATGCGTGACGGACAAAATCAGGCAATTACGAGCATAATATTATACGACGACACTACAATAGCCGTGTAGAGCTCGGCAAATTCGTCTAACATTGACGACGATCTATGTTGATTTATTCAGCATGCTATGGACCTAGCTTTACAGTCATGGAAGCTATTGTTTATCCATAATGGCTCAACTTGAAGAGGAACATAAGTCCTAACTAGCCAGCGCCGATAATGATGACTGAAAAAAGTTTAATATTTTACTGCGTGTTCAATGCCTTATACTTAAAAATAAAAAAATGTAATTGTCAATGGTACGGTACGGGGTTCTCACTTCTTCCGTCTTCGCGCCATTGCATTGCCTGAGTTTTTCTACATGTGAGTTAGCAAAATTATACTGTGAACTGTGATTATACGATTAAGACTTTAAACATCAAGCAAATAAACAAATTCAGTGCAATATATTGTTTAAATTTCAAACTCCAAGCCACACTGCGCTTTGGATGTAAATAATTGATTTTACCCCTAATGGCTGGTTTACACGTATTAAGTTGATAAGTACCTAGTTAACTTAATTTGAAGTTGTTAATTGCATGTAAACACAAAATTTAGTAGCAAGTAGCAAGTTAAAATTTAGTAAGTACTAAACTCGACAATTAGAATTACTTGACACTGGCAGAATGGTGCATCCCTGCATCTATGGGCGCCATTAAATAAGAAGAAGAAGAAGAAAAAGTTACTACTTATCTACTTAATACGTTTAAACCAGCCATAAATGATATAAGTTTTACTGCGTTTTGAATTCGTAGGTTTTGAATGTACCATCGAGGAAGTTGATTCCTATGCAGTTGAGAGACCAACGTCATTTGGTCGATTATGTCAATTCAATATTAATTGTGATCTGTCGGCGAGTGTACATTATATTTTTTTACTTCAATTTTTTCCCAAATGTTGCTTCCTTTACCACAGATGTGTAGACGGGTCCGGAACCCCGTTATCAGAGGAGTCGTGCGCGGGCGCGGGCCCCCGGCCGGTGCACGAGGCGGCGTGCCGGGCGCCCTGCCCCGGGGACTGCGTCGTCAGCACCTGGTCAGACTGGAGCCCCTGCGATCAGGTGCGGATGTAGGGGTATAATAAATAAAGAACTAAGGCAAAGATGGAGAAACACTTGAGCGTCAAGAAGAGTTTTTTTGCTAGTTATATTAGACAAAAATTGTTGCACCTTACTTTAATACTTATGTCAAAATTAAATAAAATAATTCTATTTGAAACTAGATTCGATTTCGGACTATGGATAAATAAAACATTTCGATTTTGTATTACATACGTGATACGTAATACATTTCAGAGTCATCTCTTATACTATCCACTAGTAAATTTATAAATTAGGACAGGTTTCACATTGGTAATTAACGTAATAACCCCTCAGACAAAGTGGGGCGGGCGTCGCGACCGCACCCGCGTGGTGCTCCGGCCCGCGGAGGAGGGCGGAGCGCCGTGTCCGCACCTGGTGGGGGCGGAGCCCTGCGCGCCGCATACCTACTCCTGGCACGTCGCGCCCTGGGACGACTGTCAGCCACTGGGTGAGAGATAAGCTCAACTTGTTTTAGTTGGTACCATCGAGGAAATTGATTCCTAGGCAGTTGACGGATATACGAGTAGGTCATGTGGTCGGCTTATTTTAATTCAATAGCTGTGATCGGTCCACCACCAAATTACTTAGGCCCGCCATCTGCCTAGGAATCAACTTCTCTGACTGTGCATAGCATAGAAATGCAGTCATATATTCAGTAATACTTTTGAGTTTTGTAAAGTTGATCCACAATAAAGTTTTAAATGCGTAAGTGTGTATTTCTGTCTTTCAGATAGGTCCTAACGCTTGGGTTTGGTGATATTTTAAGTCCCAGGAAAAGACAAAGGTTTCAAAGACAACGCAACTTATGAATGCTTAAAAAAGTAAAACAACATACCTTAAGGGCGTTCCGTCCGGAGATTCCGTAATTGACCGTATTTAAAACCTTATAAACTCATAATCTGAAAGCTACAAAGTTATAATAAAAATACAGCAATAATCTTCAGTATATCAACATTCCTTTTGTCGTTTAAAATTTTTTATTTTTGTTTTTTATACTCATGATATCAGCTTCCAAAGTAATACCAATTTGTTAAAATTCAAGCATACATTCAGCATCTCCTTAGGATTTACAAATTACTTTTATTTGAAACTCACGCCAATAGATCGACAATATCATAAACTACATATTCGCCGTTTAAAAATTTTTTTAGGACAATTTTGAACCGAGATAAGTAAAAATAATAGGGTTTTGGCGCGATCTCGGTAACGCGGCAAATGTATGGCCAAGGTCGTTTGCTCGGGGGACGACCTTAATATATACTTATTACTCTACTTATTTGATTGTCAGGTGGATCGCCGTGCGGTGAGGGGATCAAGAGAAGATCAGTCCGTTGTCTACGCAGCGACGGCGTCTTCGTCGAGGACTCCTTCTGCCCGGTAAAAACCATTGACTCACTATTTTGGTTGCCAGGATAAAACTTATTATTTGGTTGTTAGTATGTTTAAACTTACTTGCAGCTTTTATGAAATGATAGTTAGAAGAGTAAAGGGACAGTTTTCTTAAAAGAGCGTATCAAAATGTTATGTTTTAATGGAATAAGCCAAACTTCCATATAAAAAATATAAATACCATCACACTGAAATCCCTGAATAAATTATAATAAAATTCGGTATGGAAATTCTTTGAACGTCGGGAAAGGACATAGCATAGAGTTCCTGCTAGAGGACGTTGGGGGCAATATCTATACTAATATGTTTGTTAACGCCTCCGTGGTCTAGTGGTATAGAGCGCGGCTCTTGACTCGGAGGTTGTGGGTTCGATTCCCGCGTTGGAAACATGTTATTTCCAAGTTTGGTAAGGACAATGCAGGCTGATTACCTGATTTTCTGACAAGTAAGATGATCCATGCGTCGGATGGGCCTTTAAAAAGTCGGTCCTGCGCCTGATCTCTCGCCAGTCGTGTCGGTCGTCCGTCCCACTGGGTTATGAGAGTAAAGGAATAGAGAGTGCTCTTGTGTACTGCGCACACACTTGGGCACTATAAAATTACTCCTGCGTAGCTGGCCTGGTTTCAATGAAACCGGCCATCGTCACCGAAACCGGTGTGGGAGCTAATATATTATATTATTATTATAATATGTTTGTCCAGAACGTGACGTCATCGGAGGCAGCAGAATCGTGGTGCTACGTGCCGTGCGGCGTGGACTGCGAGGTGGGGGAGTGGGGGGCCTGGGACGCGGCCGCCTGCAGCTGCGGCGACCCCACCGCCAGGCACATGCGCCGCATACGGTACTGTTACAATCACATATAACCACCTAAGGGGCCGGGACACAAAAACACGATACGATGTCGTATCGTGTTTTTGTGTCCCGCGGCCCTAACGGCTAACTACCATAAAATGCAAGCATCCCATAGAACGAGTGCCATGTCACACGCAAAGAATATTTGACAGGGCCATGTCGCGTTGCGACGTTGCAGTGCATACTCGTAGTTAGGTTTAATACGGTCACAACTTAATACAGTCTTAAATAAACCGGAGCAATACTGCAAACAACACTAGGACACCGCACGCTTCAAATGGCAATACGTTTTATGGCATCATTCTATACGTTTTTGACGCTTAAGATACAAGTTGGAAGCCGGTTACATGAAGCGGCAACAGACGACGTGTCGTTGCTACACTACTAGTTTCTATAAATTTCTATGAATAAGTGTCGCTAGCTGCGGAGGGTGTTTCATAGAAATACATAGAATTCAGCTTAGTGTCGCGACGTCGTTTGCTGCAACTTCATGTAGTCGGCTCGTACCATTTTTCATCTTTACGGCGTCGGTCTGCAAACAACCTTAAATCATGTTCCTATACAGCCATTTCATAATACAACCCACAAAATATCATATACTTATAATTGAAAAATATTCTTCCAAAAAAACTGGACTCCCCAATTTATTAACGAAGCAAGGCTTGCAATGCAACTGTTTCGATTATAGCAAAGTACTCAGTCTCTACTGTTGTATCCCTAGGCAACACCTGACCGCGGCAGTATGGCCCGGCCGCGCGTGTCCGCCCACGGAGCAGCGCGCGCCGTGCCCGCGCGAGCCCTGTCTCAGGCTCGTAGCTAGACCACTGCTGGGGTGCCTACTAAGGGTGAGCATCCGTTATCAGTTTTTAGAAACATTTGGAGAATGTGAAAACATTTAAAAAATTAAATTTTGACTTTGAATTAAAGTTAAGTTAGTTAAATAATAAAACCAAGGTTAACTCTTAACCATTTAATTTCTTTTATTCTTCATATCTATAAAAAAGTATCATGATATTTAGCACAGGGTAAATTTTACCCAGATCTGCGCAAAAAGGCCAAAATGTTGTGATTCTTAATCCCATATGATAGGGTTTTCATGCTGGTAGCGTTTTCATGGAACTCATGTTTATTAGTTACCATATTTACGGAATATTTTGTTTATATACATCATCAGGGCTCAGGCTACCATATTTGCAGCATTTTTTTTTATCCCTAGACATCGTCTGGCACACCGGCGCCTAACGCGTGCGGTTGGGGCGTGCGGGTGTCGAAGGCGCGGTGCGAGCTGAGCGCGGACGACGGCGCGGATGTGTACCTACAGCCGTGGCGCTGCGCCGCCGCCCTGCCCGGCCGCATCGCCGCGCCACAGCCGCACGACCAGGTGAAAAACGGCCCCTTTTTGTTTGAAGTGAAAACTTCTTTAGCGGCGTTGAGCACTTTTGTGGGAAGGGTAAAAACTGTGAAACTCGCGTCAGATTTTCGTGTTAAAAACCATAGAAAAACCGTTCTTACGGTTGGAGAGTAGTGTTTTGTGTCGAATTCGAACTCGAACTCGAACTCGAACCTGAACCCGAACTCGAACTCGAACTCGAATTGATTATAAGGGTTTCGATTAATTAAAAAAAAGGATTTTAAAAATCGATTTTCATAAAATATGGGTTAAAAATTTCATCGATTGTAAGGGTTTCGATTATTTAAAAAATAGATTTTTTTAATAAACGATTTTCATAAAAAATTGGTTAAAAAAATGCACAACGTTGATAACCAAGTTTTCACTTCTGCCGGCACTCCCGGTCTTTTTTTTATTTGTTGACATCATCGGGCACACTGTGCCAAATGTAAGTTAATCAATAACTGAGTTAAAAATATACGGTCTTACTACAAAAGATTTAAACACCCGTTGAACTGTTGCTAAGAGAAAAATTTAGTACAAAATGGTCTCAAAACAACTGTTCAACAGATGTTTAATCTTTTATGGTAAGACTGTAAAACTTTTGACAAAATCCAGCTCATAGTTAAATAGCCTAATGTAAATTATGAAATAATAATTATTCTTTTTCCTTCTTCAAATTAGAGGGCATCAAATTTGCCAATAACAGCTTACTTATTTTATTTAATACCTACTTGAACATAATTATTTTGCGTCATATCTATTCATTGATAAATCCGTCGCAGCTATACATTTGCGAGCAACTATACAGACGTCAGAGTGTAACTGCCAAGTTCGAACTCAAAGAACTAGCTGGCAGCACCCGCAGTATTACAGCAACAATAGGGCAGTACTTTTGACACCCTCATAGTTTTATACTCACAACACTTAGAGCCTGTTTCATCACTTCCTGATAAGTGATAAGTGCCGAATAGGATTTCCACCACTTAACTTGACAGATAAAGTATGGACAATCTGTCAAAAATATTGTTAATATTCTATTCAACACTTTATCAGAAAGTGGTGAAACAGGTCCTTAACCATTTATTAATATTTGTCAGGAGGACGAGATCTGCGAGGTGGAGTGCGGGTGCCGCGCGGAGGTGGGGCAGGCGGGGCCGTGGGGCGCGTGGGGGCCGTGCCGCGGCGGCGCGCGCTCCCGCACCCGCCAGCTGCTCGTGCCGCCGAGACAGGCCTGCAACACCTCGTCCAGGTAGGGGCCGTTACGCTATCTCAATAATATGATGATATAATCACGTTTAACGACAGATAATTTTCTATAGATTCGCTACCAATCTTCGACGATAATTACTATTTATAGTTCATCCGTAGATGCTGCTACGAGATTCGTAGTGAATCCGTAGAATTTAGATGCTGCTAACAGATTCGAAGTGAATCCGCATGCGGATACACTACGAACCTACGTAGCAGCGTCTACGGGTTCACTAATAATCTCGTAGCAGCGTCTGCGGATGAACTACGAGTCTCGTAGTAGCGTCTACGGATGCGCTAAGAGTTTCGTAACAGATGCTGTTACGAAACTCTTAGCGCATCCGTAGACGCTGCTACGTAGGTTCGTAGTGTATCTGTAGACGCTGCTACGAGATTCGTAGTGAACCCGTAGACGCTGCTACGTAGGTTCGTGACAAATCCGTGATGCTGCTACGAAAGTTCGTAGCGGCACACAGTGTGATAAAAACCTCGATTTTGTTTCACCGCGTTTTTCTTTCAAAATCCTATAGTTGATAGCTATATAAACGTTAGAGTAGAACTCCGAGATCGATATTCTTTGTAGTTATTTTTTTAAAGAGTGTCAAAGTTGGCGTTTTTCCGGGTTAAAAATTTGCATAAAAATTAGTTTAAAAAAAACTAATCAAGTAACATTAATTTTGTTTATACCAATTGAACAAGCACTTAATACTTTACTTTTTCTCCAAATTTGGTTAACCTACTGTGGTCAAGTAGGGAGATATTTATTTATTTAATAATTTTAGTTTTTCATTTTTAATTTCCTGATTAGATCGAGTTAGAAAAAGTTTTAAGCATGAAACGATAGTGTGAGTAATCCTTTATCAATGTTATTAAAAATCACACTCTAATAACCTCTATTAGCCTAGTAAACGAATGCCCAAAATGGGGGTCTGCTTGGAAAAGTCGAAAGCAGAAATTTTGACTTCGGTACTTTGATTTGCAAAGAAGGTCCCGTTTTTTTGTTTTTTGCTTACTCATCAAATACAGTGCTTCGTACGAAATTCTCTTGTACTACATAATAAAAGCTAATTAAATTCTCTACAACTTCGTCCTTTACACTTTGTATCTGTAGGAGTACCTTTAGTCCCTCATGATAAGTCCCCGGGTTGCACTAGTAAAACCAACAGGGATATTAACTTGGCGTTTATTATCCCAAAACTAAAAACCGTACATTCAGACCAGGCCTCACGCAGTGACTGCCCGTCGTCTCTCGCATACATCGCCTCCCAGACACAAAACTGCTGACACTCGCTTATTCACACATACATGGTCCCTACACTACACCCCCCAAATTTTTACAAAAAGAAACAAAACACAATACAAAAATAAAAATTTAGACACAATGATATTTACACAGAATACAGCCACAATACAATAGCATAACAGTAATACAACCACATTATAATAATATCAATGTTATTATTGTACCTGATACAATGTAATAATATCATATTGTATTTATCTTCGTATACCAAGAACAACATGTAAGCTATAAGCACTATAAACACTGTCCACTATCTTGAAGCTGTATCATTTTACCAGCCATAGCCCATAACATCCTGCAGGCACTGCAGGTGGGCGGCAGGCGGCAGCTGCTAGCTGCTAGACCCGCACCTGCGGCGGGGCGGGCGCGGAGGTGTTGCCACCCGCCGCGTATCTTGAAAACATTTTTGTCACCCAATTTTTAATACGATAACGACCGTATATCACCAATACCAAAAATACCATCAATCCCATTACTACGCATAGTATTGTGGTAGTAAAATTTTGTCTGCTCAATTCTGCCTGAACTGAAACGTTTTGAGCAACGACGACTTCCTCTTTACTGTATCCTTTACCCATGTTGAATGTTATTTTAATTACGAGTACAATGTAACGAGTACTTCGCTTGAGCTTACAAATTGTAATAATTAGAACGCACATAAAATATTATTTTTCAGTGAACAATGTTTATTGCGAAAACGCTTTTCCAGCAGTAACTTAATCGCTAAGCATTCCATAACAATATAAGGGCACATACACACTACATTTTATTCCACTAATAATATTTTATATTTTTTAATACAAATATATTACCAGCGAATAGCGATTGATATTTATCATTCAATAGGCTTTACGAATTATTACTTAACAATCGAAACGTATAGGTAATTTTACAATACGGCCACTTCTAGTATTTTTTTTCATATTATTACATTTTACATTTTCTGTAATTTCAACTGGCTTATTAACGTTTCTATCGCGAATAAGATTACTACAATCCTCCTGCTGCTCATTATTATCTGAATCGTTCAAAATAAACGCCGGTTTCAGCCTATCTATCGAAACCACGAGAGTCCTATTCGGTAATTGTAATTTATATACCTTTCCTTGTCTGCCGATGACCTTATATGGTCCATCATATGGCGGAGTTAAGGGCCAACGAACGGCGTCATTTCTCAGAAATACGTAGTCACATTTGTCTAAATCCTTATGAACAAAAATAGTACGCGAATTCCGTGATAGTCGCGGTACCGGCTTGACACTTTGTAAACTAATTTTTAATCTATCCAAAAATGCGTGTTCGCTTAAATTTCGCATGTCCGAAACATCATAAAAATCTCCCGGCAGTCTAAGCGTCTGCCCTTTCGGCACATATTCGGCAGGACTTACTCCGTTATCATTCCTACCGACAGTACGCAACCCTAACAGGACAGTAGGAAGCTCATCATACCAGGATTCATTGTCAGCGAGACGCGCCGTCAACGCCTGTTTCATGCTCCTGTGCCATCTTGCGACGATGCCGTTAGCTTGCGCTCTATACGGGCTACTTCTACATTTTTTAACACCCAACATTTTAAGTAGCTCCTGAAAAAGATTACTTTCAAATTGGCGACCTTGGTCGCTCGTTAGCAACTCCGGAGCTCCAAAACGCGTAATCCAATTGTCATAAAACACCTTAGCGACAACTTCCGCCGTAATGTCACTACTCGGAACGGCCTCTGCCCAACGAGAAAACCTATCTATCATCGTTATCAAATATCTAAATCCCTCCTTAGTGGGCGAAAGGGGTCCCACTATGTCAATATGTACATGGGCAAAACGAGCAGCATCTGCAAAATGTTCTAATTCTGACACTGTATGTCTACCAATTTTTGATTTTTGGCACGATATACAAGTTTTAGCCCACATTCCGATATCTTTTCTTAAACCTGGCCAAAAGAAACGCTGTGCGACAAGCTTGCGCATCACCCTAACACCAGGATGGCTATTGGAATGTACCGACTTAAAGGCTATTTTCCTATAGGCTATAACATTCAGGCAAATAAGGTCTACAAACACCGGTTGAGTTTTCACAATAAACAAAATTTTCGCATCCAGGAATGATAATTTTCTTTAAAGAAATATTGTCATTCCTGTCATTCAGTAATTGCATTAATTCAGGGTCGCATTCCTGCGCTTTGGATAATTCCGAGTACTCGATAACCGTGGGACACTGAATCGTTTCTACCCTGGATAGCGCGTCAGCTACATTGTTGCATTCGGCCTTGACGTATCTAATATCAGTTGTGAACTCGCTTATGAATAACAATTGTCTGGTACGTCTAGGCGTTTCTGAATTACTTTCTACTTTTTGCATGGCATAAACTAACGGTCTATGGTCGGTATACGAGTAAATTATTAACTCGCGACCCTCGAAAAGTGGCCTAAAATGTTTATAGCCATATATATAGCTGTCAACTCCCTGTCGTAAGTAGAGTATTTTTGTTGTGCCGTACTAAATTTTTTCGAAAAATATCCTAACGGTGCCCACGCGTTATTTACCCACTGTTGTAACACACCACCTGCACATTTATCTGAGGCATCAGTCATTAGCGCCACGGGTACACTAGACACGGGATGAGACAATAATACCGCGCGTTTTAACGATTGAGTACAGAAATAGTCAAGGTTTAGCCGAATTCGGAAAAAGGCACTATTAGATAGCAAAAATTATTTAATACTTTTTAGTTCATATTAATGTTAATATTGTTTTTACCTTGGAAGTCGGTTTTAATTTTTTGTTAAAAATAATTACATTGTTCAAATGCATTTATCGAAATCTCATTCCAACAAATTTTTGTTTGATCTTTTTTCTTCGCCCCTTTTAAAAATGAATTCAACACTATTTGATGTTCCGTAGCATTAGGTATATTAGCCCTATAAAAATTAATCATACCTAGAAATTTTCTCAGCTGATCGATAGTTTCTGGTCTCGGATAATCAATTATAGCCTTAATTTTACTTTCTAGGGGTTGAAATCCTTCCGATGAAACCCTATATCCTAAAAAATCAATTTCGCTCTTCCCAAAATCGCACTTAGACAAATTTATAGTTATACCGTACTTCCTAAAACGTTCAAATACCTTCCTTAAATGAATCTTATGCATTTCCATATTTTCGCTAGCCACAATTACATCGTCGACAAAATTAAATAAAAAATCTAAATTTTTCAACACACCATTATTCATGAATCTCTGTAAAGTTTGACTTGCGTTTTTAAGACCAAAATTCATTCGCGTAAATTCATAAAGTCCGAAAGGCGTAATCACAGTCTTTTTCCCTGCTAAATGTAAGTGAAATCATGCAGTCTCGGCACCGGATACCGGTCCGGTTTAGTTATATCTGAAAATTCCGACAGCAAATCCAGAAAAGGATGACTATTATCTATAGTACTGACAGACGGATCATTACAGTGAACAACTCGGCCAAACGTTAATAAGCTAGTTGTTTTATCTATAAGCTTTTGCTGATTTAAGTCTACTAACAAGTTATGAAATTCTAAAAAATCAGCACCTAAAATAGCTTGATTCACATCTGCTATAACAAAAGTCCACCGGTACGGTCTACGCAAACCTAGGTTCAAATTAATAGTCTTAGTGCCGTACGTTTTAATTTCAGTATTATTCGCCGCAAACAATCTATAATCTGAGTACTCACCACTGTTTTTCTGCTTACCCGTAGCCCGAACCACAGACACATTCGCTCCCGTATCGACTAAAAATTTTTGTCCACTTTCCCTATCAAAAACACTGAGACGGTGATTTTTCATCTGGATGCAGACGTTCACCGTCGCCGAATGCACCTCCTCTAGTTTTCCGAACGGTTATTCCACGCGCAGGGATTCTCGCAATTCTGAGCTCTGTTAAGTGTTACGATACCTGAAGTGCCATCGACAAAGCCAATCAGGATCATTGGATGTGCGGGACCTTGACCGTGATCTAAATCCATATCCACGACTCCGACCTCCTCTTCCTCTTCCGTTCTGGTTCCGACGGCTGGCTTCCACTCTGAGTGCTGCTACTTCTAAGTTCAGCCGTTGTACTTCTGCTATTAAATCATTCAGTGGTCGATCACGTCGGTCGGTCACGTCGGGGTCACCAATGTAGGAGTACCTTTAGTCCCTCATAATAAGTTCCCGGGTTGCACTAGTAAAACCAACAGGGATATTATCTTGGCCTTTATTATCCCAAAACTAAAAACCGTACATTCAGACCAGGCCTCACGCAGTGACTGCCCGTCCGTCTCTCGCATACATCGCCTCCCAGACACAAAACTGCTGACACTCGCACATTCACACATACATGGTCCCTACATATATTATACAATCATTACCTCGCTATGAGCTTCTAAAATTGGCCGATTTTCAAAAGTGTGTTTTTTTGGGTTTCGTACCCAAAGGGTAAAAACGGGACCCTGTTACTGAGACTTTGATGTCTATCCGTCTTCCTGACCGTCTGTCTGTACATTTGTCTGTTCGTGTCTGTCCGTCTGTCTGTCTCCAGGCTGTAACTCAAGAACGATAATAGCTAGAGAGTTGAAATTTTCAGAGATTATGTATTTCTGTTGCCGCTATAACAATAAATACTAAAAACAAAATAAATTAAATATTTTAGGGGGGCTCTCATACAACAAACTTGATTTTTCTCATACATAAAACAATAAAATGTTGAATATTGAACCTTTGCCTGATTTTTTCGTTTAATATCACTTTGGAGAAATTGTTTATAATTAGCAAAACTAGCGCATGGTGCAATAATAAAGGGTGGTTTTTTATTTCTTATGAAAAATAAAACACCCTGTATTATTGCACCATTCGCTAGTATTGCTTATTATAAACAAATTCTCCAAGGTAACGATGTACGGTTAAATCCAGGAAAGGTTAGATTTTTAAGGTTTTATTGTTTTCCCATATGTTTCTTAAAAATATGAAACAATATACTAAAATACAACACTTTCCTCAAGTTTGCCATATATACAATTACTTTCCAGAAGTCATTCCTTACCAGCAACACTATAAATTGATGCAATAATATAGGGTGTCCTTATGTGATTTTTTCTTACCTTCTACCCTCATTAACTTTTTTCTCCCATGGTTTAGAGATTTTTCGTCATACAATAAAATGTTCAACTTTTTAAGCCCTTTCATTTGGCGTATGTCTCAAAGTGCTACATTAGATTGGACGATATGCCCCTCCTTCTTTCAAAATTAATTATTAATTATTTATTTTATTTAAAATTTATTTTTAATTATTAAACTTTAAATACAACTAAGTATTTGTGAACATTTCAGCCTACCTTATGCTATGATAGATATCGAGCAATCCAAAAAACAAAAAAATAAAGTTTATTGTATGAGAGCCCCCCTAAAATATTTAATTTCTTTTGTTTTTAGTATTTATTGTTATAGCGGCAATAGAAACACATAATCTCTGAAAATTTTAACTCTCTAACTATTATCGTTTTTTAGGTATAGCCGGAGACAGACAGACGGATAGACAGAAGGACAGACAGACGGATAGACTGACGGACAAACATACGAACAGATAGATGAACAGACAGACGGTCAGGAAGACGGACAGTCATCAAAGTCTCAGTATAGGGTCCCGTTTTTACCCTTTGGGTACCAAACCCTAAAAAACACACTCGGCCAATTTTAGAAGCTCATAGCGAGGCAATGATTGGAGATAGATACAAAGTGTAAAGGCTAAAGTTGTAGAGAATTTAATTAGCTTTTATTATGTAGTACAAGAGAATTCTGTACGAAGCACCGTTTCTGATGAGTAAGCAAAGAACTAAAAAACGGGACCTTCTTTGCGCCCCCCTCCCTCGAGTGCACCTCGAAGGGGTCAGGACTTTTAGTATGTTTATCTCCTAACTAGTCCAAACAAAGTACCAAAGTCAACATTTCTGCTTTCGACTTTTCCAAGCAGAATCATTCGTTTACTAGGCTATATGTCAGAAGTTATATCCAATTCAAATTTTTTTAATAAAAATTCGGATTTTTTTTATACCTAGGGTTGTCACTAAAGTTGATATTTTATTTTCCCCGACACATCAGAAGGTGATTACTGGTTAAATACTGTTTGGGCATATAAAATCATTGGTTTACGTTATATTTTTTTCACTTTTTAGATTTTTTATTATTAGACCTACCTAAACGTGATCTTGATATTTTTCGTATAGGATATCGATTGCGAATGTATGTGTCAACCGGATAAACCACACAAGAGACCTTTAGTGACAACCTTAGGTACAAAAAATCCGAATTTTTATTAAAAAAAATTAAATTGGATATAACTTCTGACACAAAGGTTATTAGAGTATGATTTTTAATAATATTGATAAAAGATTACTCACACTATCGTTTCATGCTTAAAACTTTTTCTAACGATCGAGTTAGAAAAAGTTTTAAGCATTTTTCGATTGAAATTAAAAATGAAAAACTAAAATTATTAAATAAATAAATATCTCCCTACTTGATCACAGTAGGTTAACCAAATTTGGAGAAAAAGTAAAGTATTAAGTGCTTGTTCAATTGGTATAAACAAAATTAATGTTACTTGATTAGTTTTTTAAATTAATTTTTATGCAAATTTTTGATCCGGAAAAACGCCAACTTTGACACTCTTTAAAAAAATAACTACAAAGAATATCGATCTCGGAGTTCTACTCTAATGTTTATATAGCTATCAACTATAGTATTTTGAAAGAAAAACGCGGTGAAACAAAATCGAGGTCTTTATCACACTGTGCGGCATAGCAAACTAAATCAAAACAATTTTTCTTGCTATAAAAATAATATACATTCACTCTGCAGAAGAAGTATATTATTATACGTTTTCATAGATACGTATACGGATATACATTATACGTGTCTACTCTCTCAGGATTTTTTTTCTAAATACGACAACAATGTTTTTCAATCGATATCTAAACTTTCAAGCTAGCATTTCAAGGGTCGGATTAACGTCGCGTATTTACCACAGATACGTGACGATCGAGTGGGCGAACTGCAGCGCGTCAGAGGGTCCCGAGCTTGTGGCGGTGGAGCCCCCGCGCCGCGCCTGGCTAGAGCGCACCCCCACTGAATATCACGATGGATACATAGGTACGCCACTGACAAAATGCTCACAGAAATTGATTCCGAAGCCGCTTCTCGTGATTTGTCGGCTCATCTTAACATAAAGCCGTGTTTTCACTAGGACTCGCGACCTATTCGCGCGACACGAAATGTCCCTCGACATATCACCCGACATTGCAGCGACATTTACGGGTTCGGGACTTATCGCTGGTGACAGACTGTTCACCACTGACTAGTGTGAACAGGTCATATTATGTCGTGGGACAAAGTGGCAGGTAACAAACTACGTGTTGCAGGGACAAACTACGTAAATGTCGGATGACTTGTCTCCGCGACATGTCCCCTAGTGAAAACACGGCTTGACGCGATCAAATTATGTCAGTCTAGAATTGGCTTACGAATTACAATACCCGGCAATAAATATTGCACATCGACCTTTGGAAAGAGACAATCGGCTAATTTCGGTTTCATAGAGCGTTATCTTTGTAGTACACACCCATTTGACATTATGTCAGTCGTTGTTCAAATTCAATGGAGTGCAGTCGCGTCCAGGTCAAAATATATATCTAGAGTTGTTAACACCCCTAAATTTGCTACAGCTGTAATTTTTCAAAAGAATTAAAATATACGTAAACATAATTTGAACACGCTTTTTATTTTATTTTACCTGAACCTAAATCCATAATTTAAAGAAAACTTGGTGTATTTTATACAAAGAATAATAAAATTTTCAAAAGAAGCAAACCATAATAATTATGGTTTTTTTAACAGCTCCTAATATATACCGGACTTTTTGTATTTCGTGCGTAAGAGATAACGCTCTACAAAACCGAAATTAGCCGACTGTCACTTTCCAAAGGTCGATGTGCAATATTTATCGCCGGGTACTGTAATAACTTATCTGATAGTACAATTACTTGCAAAACTGTTACTGGTATTTATTTTTTAAATATTACCATTTACGGGAGATCTTAAAACAATGAATATTTTTCATGTTTCAGCATAAATGAAAGTCTAAAAACATTTTGTTTTTTTCGGAGACACCTCATATTCAAAGAAAATTGAGGTTTCTTTACCTTTCAGTATATGTGATCTAAGTAAAACTAGTACTAGATTTTTTTTCTTTTCTTAGCTCCTTTACAAAGGCATAATATCACACACATAAATGAGCACAATGTTTCAATTATTTATTAGACCAAACCTTTTGTATAATAGAGGGCAGCACGAGCGTGCTGGCTGTGGTATGGACGGCGACCATCTTCCTCAGCCTGTACGGAGCGTTCATGGTCTACCGCGGTATTATAAGGTCAGTATAATATGGCTATAGAGTATAGGTATTGCGTAGCCTGGCTATCGGCGAATATGGACATAACGACAAGATTTCTTCAATGTCTTTTACAATAGAATTTATGTTTAATACTTATTTAGGTGGCTACCTTGTTTATGTAGATGTAGATAATAAAAATAATATCTTTATTTAAACCAAAAGCTGGGTACATAAAGAAGCCTCTGACCCCTGTACTAGTGGAAACTGTATTGCAGAGGCCAGCGTCCTCTTATTATTTTATGAGATGGTGTAGTAGTGTAGTTTTAAAGTACCCTCTGAATAATAACACGTTTAATGCTGTGTTTTTAGTTATTAAAATATTAAATTTTGCCTTTGTATGCCAAATCACTTTTATTCGCCCAAAATTACCTACTCATACAACAAAACGTACTAAAGTATATGAAGATTTTTGTAGTGTATGTTGAGCTTGCGCCATATCATATGTTTTGAATTTTGTGCCATAATTCATAAATAACCCTTACATTATTTATATTTTCCAGATGTCTACGAAGCAGACGTTTGAAATCTATCACCAAGGTGTAAGCCAGCGACATTCAGCCATGTTTCGTTGTTGTTTGATACGTCCCTGTTTTGTTGTTCCCGTTAACGTAAGATTTGTTAATTTACTTAAGGCCCTATAGGCCCGAAAATTAGCAGGTCGATGTCTGTCAGTACGAATATCGACGTAAAGGACATTAAAATAACATCCATATCAGCGCGCCTTGTACAGTGGCGGTTACGACGCTCGCCGCGTCCTTGATAGGGCGAAATATGAGAAACAAACCTTTTTACTTAGATATATAAACCAAAATGCAAAATGTAACCACAAATTATTCTTCTTTAAGTTATAAGCTTTTCGTAAATATGATTTTTGAAAGTAAAACTATCATAAGCTTCACGAAAAATAAGAAAAATATCACAAAATATTCGAATTTAGCCTCCTCTTCGGAGTTACTTTTGATCGAGTGAAGTTTTCAATATTATGTTTCGAGCCACAAATTGTAAAAGTACATTAAGTAAAAAACAATGTGTATTTTTTTTTGGCTTTTAAAAGTCACTATTTGTTTGTTTATTATTGATTCAAAGTCATTAGTGCAGTCGCCAGAGGTTTTAACCTCCGAAAGTTGTAATAGTGAATGGATTTTTGTTTTTGAGGTGTCATTTTCTTTTCTACGCTATAACTTGCAAAGTTTACCAAATTTTTTTTTTGCTTTTAATTTTTTAGTTACTTAATTAAAAATTAATATTTCACCATATAAAACCGGTCCAGAAATTTTTTTTTTCTTGTTCCTGTTTAATGACTCGTATCCGATTGTTTACGTTGAAAATTAACCAAATACACAATTTTTAAAAATGAAAGTTTGCTTTGCTAAGCTAATACAACTATAAGGTTTTTGCAAAGTTTTTAGAGATTAACGCTCGTTGTAACCAAGATAAAAGGGTTTGGGTGGATTAAAGGGTTGTAACTAAAAGTGTGTTAAATTTACTTGTTGTGCGTATTTAATTTTTAGAGAAATGATAACTTTTAAGTACTTTAAAACGTTTAAATATCTCCAAAAATGTGTGAAATCGACCGAAAATATTTTTTCTATATTTTTTGAGAATTTATTTAAGTGAGAGCTAAAATATTAAATACATCGACAAATTAAAGACTTTTGCTAGTCTTTGAAATATATTTAAACTTCCTACTTAAAACCAGAAAAAAAATTGGGTGGTACAAATCTCACGTACATACTAAAGACGGATGCTGCGACCTATGTTTGAAAAATGCTTACCTGAATACAAAAAATATCAGTTCTTAACCTAATTTCTATTTTTTTCCTTTAGGTATGTTTTAGCAAATATAATAAATGAAAAAAATAACTAAAAAATCAATTTTATTCTGTAAAAACCTAACCAAAAGAAATAATATACAGATTTTCTTCGAAATATCAGTGAAAAGTTTGTGCTACATTTTCAGAAAATTTAATAAAGTAAGAGCTAAAAAGTTATACACATTAAAAAATAGAAGGCTTTTTTAAGCCTAAAAAATAATTTTAAACTTCCTATTTAAAACCAAAGCAAAATAGGAACGCCATTTACCTGGCGAGGCACACAACAAGCACATTTGGAGGTATGCTCATCTACATACAAAAATATTAATTTTAAATCTAAATTACATATTTTTTCAACTTATTTTCTTTCTTTGGAATATAAGCAACGATACAAATCAAAAAAAATAATATATTTTATTATTTTGCTATATATTTAAAAGAAAGAAGTATGCAAATTTTCATCAAAATTTTACAGTTTATGAGTTTACTTGAAGTGGAAGAGAATAATTTAAAAATCAAAAGCACAACTTTTCAATAGATAAACTTTATTATTTATGTTATCAGCTACACATTCATTTTTTTCTTTTCAATTTTCATCCACTATTGCAAAAATCGGAGGTTGGCACGATTTTTACGCTCTGGAAACTCCACTACATGTAAAATTGGGTCTATAGGGCCTTAAGCTCTCCTAGAAAAGCGGTGCCGTAATATAGCGGCCGTAATACAGCGGTTAATGAAATTTTGCTTAGATCAAGATTTCTTACATAGCGGTTAATAACCGGGATTTAAAGCCAGACGAAAAAAGAAGGGTGTTTTTGTTCGTGTGCATCTGTCTGTTACATCATAGCTCCTAAATGTTATGTAATATCACTATGCAAAACATCCATAGACTGCTGTATAATGGCCACTACTCATGACGGCAACGTAATATTAGAAAACCAAAGCTTTAGATGTATGACATCGTACATTCCAAATCATAAAACAAGTCACAAATTTTTATATAATATGTTTAGTGAAATTTTGTGACTTGACTCGTGGTAGGACTATAGTTAGTTGGTGATTTTCTTAGTTGTGTTAAAGTGTCGTTGCTAGATTTAGTTTTCTTGTTTCATGCTTTGCAAGTTAAGTTTTTCTGTTAAGTAATTCATACATACATTTTCTTCACTAAAATATTGTAAGGATTTACTTTTCAATAGTTTTGGGGACAAAAGAATAGCCGTTTAGGTATACTGAGGTAACTAGGAACATCTAAAGCCGGCTTCATACATTTTTGTCGCAAACAAAATATGCTTGTTACTTCGAAATACAATGTATAATAGATCAAAATAGCTAGTACTACGAAAATTGTATGACCCACTTGAATAGACTTTATGGAATCAAATAAAAAGGGTTTATTTTGACTAAACAAGGGAATTATTATTTAGGTGTGATAATAAACAGAGCTCGGGGTTAGGTGTGTGATTTTGGACGAAAAATTAATATGGACATTCCCTTCCGCGGGATTCACATAATTGTTTTTATCAACCTCAAATAAAATACGGGATGTTAAAATGTATTAAATAAACATTAATATTGTCAGAAAAGAACACTACTGCTACGATTAGGTCCTGCAAAATCAAACTTTGGTCATAGATTATATACTTCAGGGGCCGGGTACCCTCGAAATTCTCATACATACGTAATTCCAAAATCATTTTCTCATACGAAAATATTTAACATGTTTGAGTTATTTTTCAGTTTAAAATAGTAATTATCTAGGTTCCTGCACAAAAATTTACTTCAAAATTTTTAAACTTTAAAAAAAATTGTTTTTAATTTTTTTTAGTAAATTTAGTACTTAATATTTAAACACTAAAAAATAGAGTAAAACACTAAAAAATATATAAATAAATAGTAAATTACTACAAAATATTTAAATACTAAAAAATATTTTTTAGTTTAAATATTTTGTAGTAAGTAAATTAACTATTTATTTATATATTTTTAGTGTTTTTCTCTATTTTTTAGTGTTTAAATATTTTGAAGTAAATTTTTGTGCAGGAACCTAGGTAATTACTATTTTAAACTGAAAAACAACTCAAACATGTTAAATATTTTCGTATGAGAAAATGATTTTGGAATTACGTATGTATGAGAAATTCCAAGTGTACCCGGCCTCTTAATACAGTACTCTAAAATCGATAAATCGATCTCTAAAACAAGGCATAATGCCTAGTTTCACTTTATTTTCAAAGCCTCTATCAACGAATATAATGTAAACTATCACTGACTTACATAATTTCGGGTACGTATATGCCCTCTTGCTATCTTTGTGCACTGTTTTCAAACTAGATAATTTTGAGCTAGGACGTAGGAAAATTACCGATCGGAAAAAGACCACCTGCATTATTAAAAGTTGATAAAATGAACTATTAACTCAAAATAAGATATATTAAATATTGAGAACTGATAATCAGTAGGTATAGCGAGGAGAGACAGAAAGAACGAATACTTTGCGCAGATCGAAGAGCAAAAAAGAACGTGGCTTTTTCCAAGATCGTAAAAACGACAGTGGTCGGCGAGATAGTCGGCGCGGGGGGCGGCCACATGATGGCTCGTATCGCTCCGGGCATACCCGAGTGAATACGATCGTGGTGATTTTGACTCGTGCATTGCGCCCGAGTAGATTGAAATTTCCAAAATATTATTATTATTTTGTTAAGCAATTCTTATTTAATTTTCTATAATATACATAGATAGGCCATGAATGGTGGTTTGGCGGCGCTATACTCGTAAACTTGAGAAATCGCCACTGGCTACATCTCATAGTTGCCTTTACTTCGTCAGGTACAGAATACAGATTAACAAAATAAAAACCGTTGTTTTCAATTGTTAACAACAAATTTGCTAGAAGCTAATTTCAATTATTGAAATTAGCTTCATTTAATATCGATAAATCTTCCAAAATTGGACCGATGTTTTTTGCGACGTTTGCCAGACCGCTGTGAAATGGCTCTTATAGCGAGACGAAGTAAATAAGTATTTCAACCTACTTCGATTTTTTAAATATGTACCCTTCCCCTTTTTTATTATTTCAAATCAAATCAATTTAATTGTCAGAATACATTACATTATTCATTCAATTACCATCCTCGTAATATTATATGCATATAAAATGAATACATTAACAAAAATATAATATGTATTTGCAATCACACAATGTTGTTTTAGCCTAGTTCAATTGATTTTTTTTAAAAAGAAGGCCTCACTGTGCACCTTAAAAAATAAGCCTAAATTGTACAGAAGTAGTTCTAAGTAGGTAGCGAAATTAATAATCATCAAATCAGATCAACAATCGGAATTCGGGACTTGTCCCGGGATTATGTCCATATTATCTTTACATTTTGTCACAAGTACCAAAATCACACTACCTAACCCCGAGCTCTGATAATAAATCTAATGTAATAATGATCAAAGAATTTAAAATTAGATTCATGATCACACTACAATAATTTCTGTGCGTATTAAAAATAAACGCTTTTTAATTGGCTCTTAAAAGTCCATAAAAATTAAGTTACGCATTCTGGTAACTAAGCCAAGCCAAGCCAATAGTATTTCGATGTGGCTATTTATTTGCGACAAAAAATCTAGCCGGCCACAGTCAACAGTCTGTCCGCAGAGTGCTTCCATGTTTTTACGACATATTTTAAAATTTAGACGGTTTAGGAGTTACCTTGCGATTAGCCACTGAGTTGAAAGACTTTCGGATTGACAATATTTCTAGCTGTAGCTACATTCAAAAATCGATTAGTTTATATTCCCTGACATAAATTAATCGATTTTTGTAAAAAAATAGAAAAGTATGTATTATCGCCGAATTTTTGTAGGTTATTTTTGTTTCCTTAAAAAGTTTAAAGTAATACTGAAATATTGTCAATTTTAATTTGATTTGCTAAAGTAAAGTTTGTAGTGAAGCATTCGTGTGTCGAACCGACGGAATCACGTGTAGGGCCGAAGGACGAAAAAAATCCTACTGAAGGCGTGCCATAATATTTTAATTTGATCATTTAATATAATTTTGTGTAAGGGACTTATTCAGTAATATTATTGAGGATTTTTCAATGCATTTGTTTCGCGTGAAATATTGTTACATTTTAAGTTGTCTCTCTAGTTCTTATGACAAGAAAAGTTAGCTGTAACTTCCGTAATTACAGTTTTATAACCAA
Source organism: Polyommatus icarus (assembly GCA_937595015.1). NCBI lineage: Eukaryota > Metazoa > Arthropoda > Insecta > Lepidoptera > Lycaenidae > Polyommatus > Polyommatus icarus. The sequence goes on along the minus strand of OW569330.1, from coordinate 4,140,534 downwards.
TACATTTACATACAATATGAATAACAAATAATGAAGTTGCATAAGCCTACAATATTTCACGCGGAAAATGACCTAAGGCGTTCATGCTTAGAGCGAAAATTTGTCAGTAGTTAATAGCGTGAAAATATCTGTGCTAAGGAGCCAAGCTGGCTCTGGGCTTTTTGTCGAGAGTCTGAATGCGCCTTAACAATCAGGCAAACAACCCAATCGTTGGCAGTCATCCTATTATTGGCATTGAGTTTTAAAAATACTAAACCAATAATACAGGACTTTAGTATGAACTCTTATGCCAATAATTGGGTGTTTTACCTTAAATACGACTTGTTTTGACCCAACATTATTTGTGGAATTGTGTAGTAGTGTATATCTAGTACTGCCCGCGAAACTAGGGCCCGTAGCGACCAAATGACGTGACACATCAGACCACATATCAGTCAAGCCCTCAGTGATCTCTGCAATCGACTTCGCCGTAGCGCGAGCAGTGGGGCCATATTAAACTGATCGGAATATTTATTCGTAGAGCGATTCACATCAAGCGGTTTTGATCTTTAAAACGGGAGCCTTATTTTCATGCCACGAAGGTCACTCCGCAGTCTAGCACTCGCGAGAAACAGCGTGAGTGTGGGTGAGCCTGCGCACGAAGCGATCGAGTCTTGAGAATACGTCCCCAGATGCTTAACTTGTGTTGTAGCTAGCAAGATTCCTTTTAACTTTCTAGGTAATCCTTGTGTTAAGAGCACTCGTCAGTAGTTTATAAAGCTTGGTGTGAACGTCCTGTCGAGTCCATTGCAGACGATTCTCGCTTACGATATCATCAAAGACTTAGAGCTTTGGCGCACAAAATATTTTATTAGATAAGTACGTAAGGGCAAGTATTAATCCATTGAGTAACCGTGTATAACTTTTTGTAGATTTTGCATAAGCTCATGTATTGTGTCCGATATATGTGTAACTTCTTCTTTCTTCGTCCGATTCTAAATTATGTTGTAAATACCATTTTAAACTGTTTAATATGATGTTTTAAAGTCTATTTTTATGTACGGGTACTATTTATAAAGCTCGTTCCTTCGTGACAATATAAATATATCTTTTTATATTCTGATGCGACAGTCGGGATGGATTGGACTGGATTTTAACTGAGATGAAACTGAGACTAGACGATAGTTAACGACCAAACATTGACTCTAAAAAATATAAAAAATATATAAATAAAGCAACAATGTAGACTTGGATTAGAACTCACAAATGGTAATAAAATAGAAGAAATAGCATTAATTATTATTCTATTTTATTTCTAGTAGTTTTGTGCCAACATTCTAAAGTCTACACTCTATAACATTGACCACATATCACTAGAGGTTTTAACATATTATGCTAAGAACTAATACATCCCGATCGTCACTGATATACAGTTTATTTGAAAAAAAAATAGTTCTCGCTATTTTCAGCTTTTTCTGTCCTGTTCACTCTTTGTCTGTACTTTAGTACTTGAAGTGTATTCATCCATATTATTATCATTAAGTAAGCAAACCCTTGAGAAGCAACACGCATCTGAAGATATGGTTTCCAGCACGAGCACACAAATATTCGTTACATTGCGTAAACTATTTACATGTGCGTTCATTGACCACCTGTATTTTACGCAAGGTACAGAATATTTATGTTACTCACTCTGTCATTTTAGCTACAATATCGTGTAGAGGTCGTGTGGTATCGGTAGAGGTCGTGTTGTTTTCAAGTGTTTGCGTCGACTCTATTGATGTGAAACATGATAGTTATGAAATCGTGTTAGACAATACAATATTTGATATTTAATAAAATTTGATTGTGTTTTTGTATATTTTTGTTTTATTTAACACCTAATAATATCACTTAACAATACTCAATATTAGAGTCCCCGCAAACTACAAACTTTTAGTCGGCCGATAGTTTTACCAGTTTGACATAATATCATTGAGTTTGACCCAATTCGGGGTTTCAGTACATTATCAGAGTAGACAGTAGTTTATGTCTATTGTGACATTATTATCGGCTGATACAAATATTTTATTGTGCGCACCTTCATACATCTTCGTACTGATTAAGCTTTCGACTATTGGCCGACTAAAAGTCTGTAGTCTGCGGGGGCTCTTAATGCTTATTAATTTTTATACAGTTTGAATCTACCTATAACTTCTTCATATTGCAAGTCGCTTAAACCTTTTCTAATAATATCGTTTACTCTGGCAGTCAGCAACTGTTTCCTTTTCTCTTTGAAGTCTTTCTCTGCTACTGCTAAATTTTCTATGTTGTTCATGAGCACCTGTAGAAAAACGTAAAATTATAAGTTAATGGCGTCACAATATGGCTTATATTTTTTAATTCAAATTAAAATACAACCTGAAATAACACTAATAGGCAAAAGTTTGTGAGTTTGTATATGTGTTACTTCTTCACGCTGCGGCTTAAGCGGCTGTAACGATTTTAATAAAATTTGGTATGGAGTTAGTGGATACTCCGGATTAACACATAGCTGGCTACTTTTCACTACGGTAAAATATTACAACTTAATTTCCCTAATAAAACGCGGGTAACATCGCGGGGCAACAGCTAATTAAATAATAAAATTAAATATATTATTAAGGTAACGATTTCTTAGTACACAGCTTATTTAAGAAAAATAAAACAATAATATTTTTTACGCATTTTTATTCATAATCATATTCTGACAAAGGCAGATCGTTCTAATTGCTTAGCAGCTTTATAAGCTTTCACCATCGTTGGCGAATTAGATGAAAAGATATCTGAGCAGTAGTAATCCCTTAGCGTCTTCATCTCTACTTTGAGGGGGCCAGGAGCACACGCTTGTAACTTCTCGCATGGAATTAAAGGCAGTAATAAATCTGCGAACAACTTCGGTTGATATTTGTCTACATTGAGAACATTGGGAGAGATCTCCGCGAGCCTCCTCCACAGTTCCGTCTCTTCACTATATTTCAAGTCAACCCCGGTAGATTCTGCAATCGCTCGTATGATCTTCCAATCGTAGCGAGCCTTCCCGGGCGGCGTGACTGCGCGCTGGGCTAGTTGCGACCGACCCTCCATATTCAGGAAGATCCCTCCAGCCTCCGTGTATGCGCTACCAGGGAGAATAAAAGACGCGAGATCGGAACATTTGTCCCCTTGAAATCCGATGTAGATTATCTTAACATGGTACCCGGGATCCCATGTATGGAACACCTCATCTGCTCCTACCGATATGACTACGACTGGGTTAATGCTTTCTAATGCTTTTAATGCTCCCGGTTTCCATCCACATTCTAGTGCTCCAGCGAAGCTCGCTTCTTTGGTTACTATATTTATCACCTGCCAGTCTTCTTCCACTTGCAATGATGACGTCAAAGTCATTACTTGGTGCATAATCTGTGAGGCGTAAGGTGTCCCGAGTTGATCCACACCTATGAATATCAACGGGCGCTTACTACCTTGGAGACACTGCTGGGCACACGACAATGCCTCTAGATCTTCTCCTAAGTAATTGACAGGATAATTGTAATCACAGTTGAGACCGACAACGTATACGTCGCACTCATTGTGTAAATAAGCTTGTCTTATCCAGGCATTTAGTATCGGAGCTTCGAATCTCGGATTGGTTCCAATGAGCAAAATTTTATCGGCTTCTGCTGTATTATTCATTTTGTTGTTCAAACTGAACCCTGCTCGTATGTCTACATCCGCTAGGGAGTAACTGAAATCGCGTTCGATGTATGCGTGTTCACAACCTAGTGCGTTCAATAGATCTTTCGTAGCTACTAACGTCTCTACGTTGGTATGGGGACCGGCGACTGCCATGATTCTAGTTGGATTGGTACAACACAGAACTTCCCCAATTTGTCGCAAAACAACTTTCCAGTCGGCTGCCAACAATCTGTTGCCACATCTATACATAGGTGTGACCAACCTCTGCATTTCGACTGAGTCAACGGCCCAACGTCCTTTGTCAGAGAGCCACTCCTGGTTCACTTCCTCGTTTTCTCGAGGTAGCACTCTTAGTACTCTATCACATTTATGGTTCAATATTATATTGGTTCCTGTCGCGTCTGTTACGTCTATGGAACTAGTTCTTTTGACTTCCCAGGGCCTCGCCTTGAACATGTAAGGCTTGGACGTTAACGCTCCCACGGGACATAAATCGATAACGTTGCCAGACAGCTCGGAGAGAAATGATTTATCTACGTAAGTTCCAATCAGCATATCACCGCCGCGTCCGGTCGAACCCAACACCTCCACTCCACACATCTGCGAGGCGAATCTTATGCAGCGGGTGCAGTGGATGCACCTCGTCATTTCTGTACGTATCAACGGGCCCAAATCACAACTTTCGACCGCCCTCTTTCCCTTGAAATGGATATCGGTGAATCGTGTGCGATCGCTGCCGAATCTCATCGTCAGATCTTGCAAATCACATTCCCCGCCCTGGTCGCATATGGGACAGTCGAGAGGATGGTCTAGCAGAATAAATTCCAGCACTCCCTCCTGAGCTTTCAGCGTCATATCGGAGTTCGTTCGTATCTTCATTTTGTCTGCTACCGGGGTCGAGCAGGCTATCTGCGGTTTGATCCAGCCCTCTATCTCTACCAAGCACATCCTGCAGTTGCCGGCGATGGACAGGCGCTCGTGGTAGCAGAACGTCGGTATCGTCACACCTTCGCTGCGTAGCGCTTGAAGGACGGTGAAGTATTTTGGCACTGATGTTGGTTTGCCGTTTATAAAAATGTTTACACACTCGTCTGTAGAAAAGTTTTTAGTTACGACTAAAGTTTTAAGTATTTTTGACCACAGTCTTCTCGTAAGCATTTTTTCTTTTGAAATTCTTTACTACTTTTTGAAAATTTTAAGCATTTATCTTGTCAAAACTTTCATTTAAGTCATTGCTGAGTCGTTGTCATTCTGCTGACAAAATTTGACATAAACTATGACGTGGCCTATTTAAAAAGAGAAACTTACCTGGTGGATAGACTTCACGAGCTGAACAAGAGTCTCTTTGAATTGCAAAAATATTTCTGTAGCCCTTTGGTACCTAAAACAATATGATTGATTTTATCAGGCATTTAATTAGCCAATACATAGATAACAACCTAAATCCTAATATATTTCAAGAGCATTAAAAACTAAGGCTGTGTGGCATTTTCCACCGCCGAGTAACAGTTGAACACTTAACCTGTGGTCATGCATGGTGTCAGTGAAGGCGTAGTCCAGGGCGAGGCGGAGGGCGCGAGCGGCACGGGGGGCGGCGGGGGTGGCCAGCACCCTCCGCGCGCCACGCTCCCCGCACCGCCCCCGCACCAGCAGCCCGCACGCCTCCGAGCACGCTAGAGTACGCTCCCAACCGCTCCTGAGCAAACGTTAGATCTGATTAGCAGTTAGTAGTCGACCTACTAACTTTATGGTATCCAAGTGATAATAAAAATAGCGAAGAATTCCCTCGATTACTTATGGATCCCATCATCAAGTTACCTTTTTTATGAACATGGTACCAAATTTGGGTTAAACCTACCTAAGGATACAATAGCGAAAAAATCTTGAAAATCGGTCCACAAACGGCGAAGTGATCGTTGAACATACAAAAAAAAACAGACGAACATATAACCTCCTCCTTTTAGGAAATCGGTTAAAAAAATGAAAAACTTGAATGCACAAGAGTAAATAAGCTCCCATCTAAAAAGCCGTCATGATCCGTAAACATCGCTGGCGACATTTCATTCGTTAGGTTTACTGCGCGTGGCTTCGGAAAAAACGTTAAGTAGAGTACCATCTTTATCTTCCTAACGAAAAGGTCCACGCCATCTTTTGCAGCGCTTTTTTTCTGAAAAACCAAGGTATCACTACACTTACTTGCCGACAGCCGCGTACTTCCACGCAGCGAGTGCGTCGTCGAACAACCTCAGAGCAGCGCGCGCGTATTCACTGGCAGCACGCAGCCTCGCTGTCGCTAGTGCTAGACCATCACGTAGCGACTGTGCGCCAGCTAGGTCCGACTCCAGCGGTAACCCTGGACGCGTGCTACCGGACCATATTCTCTCTGTAATATGTATAAAGAGAAAATGCAGTCTATAGTTACGTTCCACAACGGATGCTGGTATAGGTCTTCTATGTAGTATATTTGAAGCTTGGGAGGAATCGCAGGATGCCTTAGATGTCTTCTGTGACCTCTCTAAGGCCTTCGACTGTGTCGAGCAATGTTCATTAATCAGGAAATTGCACCACTGGCATAAGGGACTCAGCACTCAACCTTTTGACATCTTACCTTAAAAGTAGGACTCAAAGGGTTGAAATTAATAATAAGAGATCTAATGGAACCAAAATAGAATTAGGTGTCCCACAGGGATCTATTTTGGGCCCATTTCTTTTTCTCATCTACATAAATGACCTACCTTATCTAGTTAAGGACAATGATAATGAAATAGTACTTTTTGCTGATGACACTTCACTTATTTTTAAGGTAAAGAGACAACAGTCTAATTACGACGAGGTAAACAGTGCTCTTTCAAAAATAGTTCATTGGTTTAATGTTAATAATTTACTTTTGAATTCTACGAAAACTAAATGTTTAAAGTTTACTTTGCCCAATGTACGGCAAGTTCAAACCAATGTACTATTAAATGATGAGAAAATGAATTTGGTGGACGCTACTGTGTTTTTAGGTATTACACTAGATAGCAAATTACAGTGGGGTCCTCATATTGCTAAACTCGCAGATAGACTAAGTTCTGCAGCATATGCAGTCAGAAAGATTAGGGAAATTTCTGACGAAGACACTGCACGATTAGTATATTTTAGCTATTTTCACAGCAGAATGGTATATGGTATCCTTTTATGGGGAAACGCTGCCGATATAAATACTATTTTTGTCCTGCAGAGGCGAGCTATATAGTCCCCAGTACGAGGAACTAACTTTTTTCTGATACATACAAAGAATGATGCGTCAAGTTGGCCGGTATATCCAATAAAAACCACTTGCCTAGAAATGAAACCTTATATCATAAGCTTCAATTTTTATTTTGGACAGAACACGGTAAACAACCGGAGAAAAAAGATATCACACCTGACATCATAGGACTTAAACTACTTTAGTACGAAAGCTATTCTCAAAAAATGTTTTCGCTGACGTCATAGACCGTACTCATAGACTCGTAGACCGTCAACAACAAGGGAGGGATGCTTTAGTTCATAATTATTGTACGACTGTACGTGTTTGATAGGGCGGCGCACAATCGGTGCGTGTGCCCATATTATTTCAATAATAATATGGTGTTTAGACGTTGGTCGCCACGTTGTATTTATTCACCCGGCACTATATTTATATTTTTGACGATGAATCTGTAAATGTCGCAGTCATCTGGTTCAATCTGCGATTCGATTCATTGAATGACACCATTCAATTGAATGACTCGGCCGAACGTCGATTGAACGATAATCCCTCAACGTTCAACTAGTTAGCGATTTGTAGCATAGCGTTTTGAAGATAGCGGACATGAAATCAGTCAAGTAATTGAACGAATTTTCTTCCTACTGCGGCGCTACTAGTCACTAAAACAAATATGGCGTCAAACAGCTCGCACAGCTGATAGCACTGTGTTGATATTTTATCGATTACATTTACATTAAAGCCTCTATATCCGCCAATGACCTTGATCATTGTCTGTCAGTGCGAATATCGACGTAAATGACATTAAAATAACATTCATAACAGCGCGCCTTGTACGGTGGCGGTTACGACGCTCGCCGCATCCATGATAGGGCGAAATAGGAGAAAAAACCTTTTTAAGGCTTAATATAATACATATTTCAAAAAAGTAAAAAAACCAAATTATCAACTTATGTATTGCAAAGCAGTAGATATTTTTTATATATTCTTTTGATAAATAATTATTAAGTTATAAGTTTAGAATGTGTTTGAAAATTTTAATCATGGCTGTATAGCGGCGATGTCTTTGCCTCTTGTTTTTTGGAATAGTATAAAGAGACTTAATGTCAATGTATATGAGATGGCGCTTTTCCTGTTCTCTTTGATTTCCGATTTCTTACTGTGCAAATGTGAGTTACTTAAATAAAACGATATTTAGTAGTTTTTCTCAGTTTTATTCACGCAAAAAAGCCTAATTCCAAAAGGTTATGGGCCCAGGAAAATATTAAAACTGAAGAAATTAGAAAACAGTAAAGAAAAAATCATAAGTGCATTTTCGACTTTAGCACGCACGCGGCACGCCCAAGTCAAAATGGAGCGAACTTTGAGCGTGGACAAATTCGATGGAAAAAACTTTCGCCAATGGAAGTTTCAGATAAAATGCGCACTGAAAGCAAAAGGAATTGATTTATATGCAGAGAAAACTGAAGGAAATGCAAGTAAGTGGCTAAAGGATGATGGCATGGCTATGTACATCATAACCTCATCAATGGAATTAAATCAAATTACGTTAATAGAAAACTGTGACACTGCTGTCGATATAATGAAGAAATTAGAATCTATTTACGAACAGAAAAGCGAGTTGAACAAAATGTATATCCATGAAAGATTTTATCAATACAAAATGTCACCAAGTGACAGTGTGGCTCAACATATAGCTAAAGTGGAGAATCTTGCCAAACAGCTAAAGGAAAGCGGTGAAAGCATTAGTGACACTGCTATAATCACTAAAATATTGGGCACTCTACCGCCCAAGTACAAATCACTTAGGCAAGCTTGGATGTCGCTGGATCCTAAACAGCAAACTTTAATCAACTTAACTGCACGTCTGCTTGATGAGGAGGCCAATAGTATTTGTGAAGATGAGCAAGAAATGGCTTTTCTAATAGCTAAAAATAAGCCAAAGAAGGAATCGACAAAACATGAACCAAATACATGTAGGATGAACAAGAAAGAGAGACTCGCGAAGCATCGTTTTGAATGTTACAACTGTGGCAAAAGGGGTCACTTCGCCAGAGAGTGTCATGCACCAAAGAAAGGGCAGAAGGATAAGAATATGCTCGCATTTAATGTCGCTGAAGAATTGAATGCTCGTAATGATACAGAAGAAGAAACCTGGATACTCGATAGTGGTGCTTCGGCCCACATGACCTATAGGAAAGAATTATTTGAAGAATACACTTGTATGCAGAAATCATTGACATTGGGAAACAAAGAGTCTATAGAAGTATGTGGACAAGGAAATATTTTAATAAAAAGACTTGTCAATGGACAGTGGGAGGAAAGCATATTACAAGGAGTACTGCATGTACCTAACCTGAAAAGAAATTTATTTTCAGAAGGAGTAATAACTAGAAAGGGCTATTCTATAGTAAAAAAGGACAAAAATGCCCTAATTTATAAAGACAATAAGATTGTAATGTCTGGAAAACTCAAATCAAATAATTTATATGAATTAGAAATTAAAACAATCATCCCAAACACATGCAATTTAGTACAAAAAACAAACAAGAGTGATCTGAAAAAGTGGCATGAGAGATTGGGTCACTTGAACATTCAAGAAATAAAAAAAATGAGTTTGAACAAAATAGTTGAAGGATTAAACATTGAAAAAGGGAATGAAAATAATTTTATATGTGAAGCATGTGCTTATGGGAAGCAATTTCGTTTTCCTTTTCAGAAATCAAGTCGGCCAGAACTACAACCGGGTGACCTAGTATATAGTGACGTCTGTGGTCCGATGAGCCATGCATCTGTTCAAGGTATGAGATACTTTTTATTATTCAGGGATGCAGCAACAAGCTACAGACATATTTACTTTATGAGAAATAAGAGTGATACTTTTGAATATTTTAAGAAATATAATGCTATAGTGAAAAACAAATACATGCACAGTGTTAAAATCTTGCACACTGACAATGGACGCGAGTACATTAACAAAGCATTTAAAGATTACTTGGATAGAGAAGGAATTATTCATGAATGTACCGCTCCATATACCCCTGAGCAAAATGGTCGCGCTGAAAGGGATATTCGAACAATTGTTGAAAGTGCTCGATCAATGTTGTATGCACGTGATGTATCTTTAGATTTATGGGCAGAAGCAGTAAATTGTGCTGTATACTTGCTAAATAGAACATCATCTAGCACCACATTAGATAAAACACCTTCAGAATTGTGGAATGGAGTCAAACCAATTTTGGAGCATGTTAGAGTATTTGGGAGTGAGGGATATATACATATTCCTGATCAATTGAGAACTAAATTAGATAAAAAGAGTGAAAAAATGATTTTGGTTGGGTATAATAATAATAACTATAGAATGTACAATGTAAAGACAAAACAAATTAAAATATCAAGAAATGTTGTTTTTGATGAGAATAAATTTCCTGAAAAAAGACAGAATATAGCAAAGATTTTTGTAGATGAAAATAATGAAGACATTCAAAGTATTAATTCTGATATCATACTGGAAGATGATTCCCCTCGGAGAGATGACACTTTGAATGAGACCTTGCTGAGTGAAGATAAAAGTATCCTCAGTTGTGATAATGATGATCCTGATTATGAACCATCACAGATCATTGATGACTCTTTACATGAACCAATGAATTTGAGACCCAGGAGAAATTTGCATTTAGAAGCCAATTTAGTAGAATTTATGTTACCGTCATCTTTTAATGAGGCAATTAACAGTTTACAGAAGGAGGAATGGCTGCAAGCTATCAAAGAAGAATTAAGTGCACATGATGAGAATCAAACTTGGACTCCAGTGAAGCGAGGTGGACAGAGAACGCTTACAGCTAAGTGGGTATTCTCTATCAAAAGAGGTGATGATGGAAAAGTAAACCGTTACAAGGCTCGATTATGTGCAAGAGGGTTCAATCAAGTTCCTGGAGTTGATTATCAGCAAATATTCTCCCCTACTACACGGTATGATTCAATTAGAATAATTTTTAGTATTGCAGCTCAGTATAACTTAGAAATCCAACAATTTGACGTCAAAACTGCCTTTTTGAACGGGGACTTGGAAGAAGAAATTTATTTAGAAATTCCTGACGGGGTGCCTATTAATAAAAGTAATGTACTAAAGTTAAATAAATCACTTTATGGGCTAAAACAGGCGTCAAGGTGTTGGAACAAAAAGTTTACTGAATTTTTAAAATCTTTTGGTTTTGTTCAATCACAGGCTGACTACTGTGTATATATTAGAAATGTAGAAAATATTAAAGTAATATTGATAATATATGTAGATGATGCTCTTATATTATCATCAAGTAAAAAGATAATTAAAGATATAATCAGTTTTCTTAAACAGGCGTTTAAAATTAAAGAACTAGATTTGTCATATTTTGTTGGCCTAGAAGTGTTAAAAACAGATAACTGTATATGTATCCATCAGAGAGAATACATAGAACAAATTGTTAAAACTTTTAATATGACTGAATGTAATCCTGTGTCAATTCCGGCTGATCCAAATGTTGTTTTATGTAAAAATTCAGAGGAAACTGTTATAAAATTTCCATATAGGGAAGCAATAGGTTCTTTACTATTTCTAAGCTCAGTGTCAAGACCTGACATTTCATATGCAGTGAACATGTTAAGTCGTTATATAAATAACCCAAGTCAACAACATGTTAATGCATTGAAACGTGTTATTAGATATTTAGTAAATACAAAAAATGTATGTATTCGGTATGGAGAAAGCAGTGGTCTTATTGGCTATTCAGATGCTGACTTTGCAGGAGATGTGGACACCCGAAAATCCACAAGTGGATACATCTTTTTAATGAATGGGGGGCCAATTACATGGCTAAGCCAAAAGCAGAAAACCGTTGCTCTCTCTACTACCGAGGCAGAATTTGTTGCAGCCTGCGAATCGGCAAAGGAAATATTATGGTTGCAACAACTATTATTAGACTTACATGAGAAATCTGATTGTATTAAGCTTTGTGTTGATAATCAAAGTGCAATAAAATTGATTAATAATCCAGTTTTTCACAAGCGATCAAAACACATAGATGTCAAGTACAATTTTATTCGAGAAAAAGTGGAGAATGGTTTAATAAATATATCTTATGTCCCTAGTAGGAATCAGCTTGCTGATATATTAACAAAACCATTGCCCACTCAACTTTTTGTTTTTCTAAGGGCCTGTTTCACCGCTTCCTGATAAGGCTATCCACCACTTAATTTGACAGATGGAGTATGGAAAATCTGTCAAATAACCCTATTGGGCACCTTATCAGGAACCGGTGAAACAGGCCATAAGAGAACAAATAATGAATGATTTGTAATATTTGTTATTTTATGTTCAACTATAGAATAAGTTATGATGTAAAATTTTAGTGGGAGTATTAAGTTATAAGTTTAGAATGTGTTTGAAAATTTTAATCATGGCTGTATAGCGGCGATGTCTTTGCCTCTTGTTTTTTGGAATAGTATAAAGAGACTTAATGTCAATGTATATGAGATGGCGCTTTTCCTGTTCTCTTTGATCAAAGAGGATGTAAACTGTATACTACGTAACAAGAGGTCGGACTTAGAAGAAAAAAAATAAACATTCGTTATTTTTTTAATTTAAAACTAAACGACAAAATTTTAAGTGCAAAACCTTTCACTCTAAACATACCAAAAATTAAAAAAAATAAAAATAAAAAGAAATGAGCTCAAATAAATGTTTTATTTCAATAAAAATTATTGTACATGGCTAAATAAATAGGCTCATAAGGTAAATTAAACAATAAAACAGATTTAATCCACAAGTTTTTGTTGATTTCTATTATTAAATATTATAATATTATTACAGTACAGTTTTATGTATTTTATTTATAAATATGATAGAATAGCTGTCTATGCTACTCTACTAACTACTTGATTGGCTTAAGCCATTATTCCACTTATCCTAGCGGCTAGCTAGGTTCCTAGGTAAGATCCTAGCTAGGATCCTAGCTTCTAAATGTTGTTCCACGTCTTGACTAAATCGGAAACGATTTAGGATCTAGGAACCTAGCTAGGATAAGTGGAATAAGCGCTTTATACAGTAAACTCTATATAGGGAGGGGATTAAAGCTGCGCGTCCACCAGGTTGGAATCGGGACATACGGTGCGGACGGTAGCACCACGTGTCGTCATATACTTGTCAGGCGCAGAATGATGTTCCAGTACTTCTAGTGCAGTTCATAGTAGTCAGTACCATACATACAAAGCAACAAATCCGTCCACTGCGTACCTGCGCTCCGATTCCGATCCAGTGGATCGCACCTTTATACATACACACTTTGTTTTGTTACACCCTGTATACGACAGCTGAAATCTATCGCGCGGGTTCAGGCCAGCTGCATACCACCTCACTTGATCAGAGGATTTTTCCTTGGTGGCCGTACCACTCATAATCCCATACCTTCCTTCTCCTAAAATCTCCTTGCATTGAATCTCTTTGCTGCTTTCGTTCCCAAGCGGTCGCATGCGACCGCGAGAACAAAAGATTTCCTAGAATCCGCGATCGAGTTAACAGCTATTGCTTGCAGACTAAAATGTTGCAAACTAGCTGTATAGGGACCTAAAAATCTGAAATTAATGAAACATTTTTCATTTATATTCCATACAGTTTACATAAATTATAGTATGTATAGTAATTAATAACCTTATGTATTGTTACAATAAAACAATATACACATGATACACATTTCATCATTTTCCAAATTAACTGCATACTGATACACATTATAATAATTTCTATGAAATAATAATCTATCTTTTTCATATTAATATAGTTTAAGTTCTAAATTATTGTACAATTATGCAAATAATACTACGACATACTTTGTATTACAACATGGTATGATATCGTTATGTTTTGCTTCAATTTATCAATTTACGGTTACATTTACATTTTACAATGGCTTACCTTTCGTTTTTCAATAATTAATCCACTTAATTTACAATTTTTGTATTTTTGTAATAAATAATTTTCACAAAATGGAATTCGAACCTTGAGTTTTAAACTTCATCTTCCTCTTTTTTCTCATGTAGTTTATATTCTCTATGGTCTTTTTTATCAACCAATCACAGTCGACCGTGCTTAAAAATTGTACAGATTATGCGATTTACTTTAGTAGCTACGTTTAAATTTGGAACCAATTTTTTTTTTGTTCGGAAAGTTTCGTCCACCTGTCTTTGATTTCCGATTTCTTACTGTGCAAATGTGACTTACTTAAATAAAACGATATTTAGTAGTTTTTCTCAGTTTTATTCACGCAAAAAAGCCTAATTCCAAAAATAATGAAGGAGTAAAGTGGTTTCATTCAACGATTTGGAGGTGATTTGGTTTTTTATTTCTTTATTATGTGACACCGATAGAAAAAATATGGCAAAACCACGTTACGTATCATATCATGTAGATTACTAATTATTTTTTTCAGATATAATTTCTCTGTTAATGCCGATGATTATTATTATTTTTAACAAAAAATTAAAACCGACTTCCAAGGTAAAAACAATATTAACATTAATATGAACTAAAAAGTATTAAATAATTTTTGCTATCTAATAGTGCCTTTTTCCGAATTCGGCTAAACCTTGACTATTTCTGTACTCAATCTTCATTATTTTGAAGTCGGTACCAGATAGCTGAATCTTCAGTCCTCTGACAGAATATTTGAAACTTTTGGAACTGGCACCGACTTCAAAATTATGAAGATTGAGTACAGAAATAGTCAAGGTTTAGCCGAATTCGGAAAAAGGCACTATTAGATAGCAAAAATTATTTAATACTTTTTAGTTCATATTAATGTTAATATTGTTTTTACCTTGGAAGTCGGTTTTAATTTTTTGTTAAAAATAATAATAATTTCACTCTTTTTAGTTACACTAGTAGGTAAACCTTCGCGTATATTTTACGTATCTTATTACACAGTTCACACTCACAAAATAATATATTATCAGTGAAGTGAACATAATATTGTGCTAAGTAATTTAACAATTTTAATACTTCAAACCTCAAGCGGTCACCGGCGATTGCGATAACAATAGAAAGGCTATTGTGTCTCGTTTTTCCACGATCCAAGGATCTATCAGATAAAAAATTGTATAAACTTGCATAGGATGTAGCGTAGCTACTCGTCTAATATATAAAATTCTCGTGTCACAGTTTTCGTTGCCATACTCCTCGGAAACGGCTTGACCGATTCTCATGAAATTATGTGAGCATATTGTGAGGATATTGGTCTGAGAATCGGCCAACATCTATTTTTCATACCAAAAATTATTTATATGGCAAAATAACGTTTGCCGGGACAGCTAGTAATATAATATAATATTATCATAATTATTGACAGCTGTTCTTGTTATCAAGAATTCAATTTCAAATCCATTCAAATCGATACTTAGTGCGCCATCTATCGATTAATAAGTATAACTAATTAAAAAGACACTTATTGACTTCGTTTAGTTTAAATGCTCTTTTTAAAATAACTTTATTTTAATTCTATATTTGGTCTATTAAAATTTTATAAAGTAGTTAGTATAGTATTCGATCTGTATATAAAGTAGTAAAGTATATTCGATTCGGCGTATTCGGCGTATTCGGCGCTGACCGCCGTGTATATTTAAACAAAGTGTTGTTATACAGTATAAAATTATTATTATTATTAGTATATCCACACCTATGCCTTGTACTATTATCTATTCTGTGCCATGAGACATTGGTGACCTTAACACGACGTGGTAATGATGAAGACGATGATGATGATGATGATGATGATTATGATGATGAATATGAGTTGCATAGTAGCATATGCTTTCTGTTCTTAAAACAACGCCGAAACTCCCAAACGTGTATCTATAAGGAGTCAGGAGTTCTCTCAGCATCTTCGAAACCATGGTATACCTTGACCCAATATTTGACTTTTTGGTAGCATATTCTTAGTACACTTCACATAAAACCAAAATCACCATATGTTTCCATATAAATTTCGAGGAGTTCCCTCGATTACTCCTGGATCCCATCATCAGGTCACCACTTTGTGAACATGGTACCAAATTGGAGTAAAACCAAATACAACAAAGCAAAAATTTCGAAAATCGGTTCACAAACGGCGGAGTAATCGTTGAACATACAAAAAAAAAAAAAAAATAAAAAAAAAAAAAAAAAAAAAAAAAATATCCACAGCCGAACATATAACCTCCTCGTTTTTTGGAAGTCGGTTAAAAAGTGGTTTCATCTGCACGATTTTTTCGCGAGAGGAGCCTTAAAGTGCTTTATTTGTAATAACTAATATAATAATATGAAAGCGTGGATTTTTTTTTTTTTTTTTTTTTTAAATTGGGGCCGTCTATGGGCTTTTCGCCCATATCCTTTTTTTTTCTTTTTAAATTTATTCTATAGGTTTTTCGCACCAAGGATAATTGAAATAATATTATAATATTTAAAAATTATTATTATAAAGCGTGGATTTAATTATAACTACCCCGTCAACGGCTACTTGAAAAAAATATATAGCATCTCATTTACGACTTCCCTATATAACTTTTAGTCAAGACGTTAAACGTTACATTCAAAGTCTTGACGAGTTCTCCTTTCGTCATTAAATGAATGAGCTAGTCATTCGATCGAATCCCAGATTAAACCAGATGACTGCGATTCTATGTTCTATGTACCTAGCGATATTGTGTCTCGTTTTGCCACGATCGATGGGTTTTTTAAGTTTTACTTAAAAAATAAAAGTGTTTATTTTGGTAGTATCACCCTAAGGTTAATTACAAGGACTAAAATACAGCATAGAATATTTTTTTCGATTGTAGATTTGATTTTTACAAAAAAAAAAGTAGGAGCCAAAATATAACTTTCAATGTTACAGACTGTACATTTCCGGTCCATTCATAACATAAACTGTTTCATTTCAATAACTTTAGGTTATAAGCAATAGGCTAACAGACATTAGAACTTTATTGGCTATGCCGGCCAGGGTCCATACAAAAATGCCCATCATTCTTTACCACTTTGTGAGTGACATGTTTACGATGCGTCCGACAAACTTTTCTATGCGAAAAATTTCGGCGCTGCTGCGTTTTCGAATGCTTGACTCCTGGAATTGTCGATATTTCGTCACCATGGCTCTTCGTACATACAACTTTTATTTTTTGGAATTTGTTTAATAAAGTTAATTTAAAAACTGTGGTCAAGTTGTCCGACAAGAATCACGCAGCGTTTAGAGTGTCCGACACCCTAAAGATGTAGCTATTACGTCACTATGCCTCTTCGTACATACAACCTTAATTTTTTGGAATTTGTTTAATAAAGCTAATTTAAAAACTGTGGTCAACTTGTCCGACAAGAATCAAGCAGCGTTTGGAGTGTCCGACACTCTTAACATGTAGCTATTACGTCACTATGGCTCTTCGTACATACATGTCGGACAAAAATAGCAATGATAGATAATATTATTCCAAATTCTAATATCAACTTGTCCGACAAATATATTGAGTTAAATAGTCAGTTGGACAAGAAAATGAAAAAAAAATCATTACTAATTGTGAACTACTTTTTGATAATTTCTGACTGAATAAACTTTAAATAATAGGTATTCACTTGTATTATTTAAATATTATATTATAGTTAAGGAGGCGTAGAGGGGATTTCACGACAAGTTCGAGCGTGTCAAATTAAGCTTGTATAGGCTTCCGACATGTCTCTAGTTATCATGGTATACAAATCATGGTATACAAAGGGTAAAAACGGAACCCTATTACTCAGACTTCGTTGTATGTCCGTCTGTGTGTCTCCAGGCTGTAACTCAAGAACGGCAATAGCTAGAGATTTGAAACTTTCTCAGATTATGTACATCTATTGCCGCTATAACAACAAGTAAGAAAAACAAATAAAAAATAATATTTAATGAGGGCTCCCATGCCACAAATGTGATTTGTTTTGGCCTTTTTTGCTCTATACTAATAATGACAACAGGTAGGTACTTGAATTTTCCACAAAATCCTTAATTATATGTTTACTTTAATACTTAACTAGCGACCCGCCCCGGCGTCGCACGGGTATAAAATATATAGCCACTGAAAAAATGATTAAAATCGATACCCTTCACGTGGTCTACTTCTTATCTGTGCTGAATAACATAAAAATTGCTCCAGTAGTTCGCGAGATAAGCCGTTTCAAATAATTTCCTCCATTTTTTCCACATTCTCCTATTAATCTTAGCGTGATAAAATATATCCTATAGTCTTCTTCAATAAATGGGTTATCTAACACTGAAATATTTTTTCAAATCGGACCAGTAGTTCCTGAGATTAGCACGTTTAAGTTAGCCCTTTCAAATAATTTTCCCCGTTTTTTCCACATTTTCCTCTATTTCTTCGCTCCTATTAGTCTGAGCGTGATAAAATATAGCCTGTAGCCTTCCTCGATAAATGGGCTATCTAACATTGAAAGAATCATCAAAAATCCGTTGCGTAGTTTTAAAGATCAAAGGGAACAAAGGGACATGAGGGAAAAAAGCGACTTTGTTAAAATACGAGTATGTATAGATAATAATATTTATATAAAATAAAAAATTAAGAGGGGCTCCCATACAAAAAACACAATTTATGGTCTAATTTTGCTCTATAATGGCACGGAACCCTTCGTGCGCGAGTCCGACTCGCACTTGGCCGATTAATTAAATATTGAAGGGCTTTCTCTTCCCCTTCCCCTTATTAATGTTGCTTAAAACTGCCTGTTTTTCTTTAAAATCAGGCGTTCTATTACTTTGAAAACAGGCAGTTTTTAAAGCAACCTTAATAAATATTGTGTTTTTTTATTTCTTCCAATGACTGGCACTGTCCAATCACTTGTCATTTACCCTACTTTATTTTAAATCGAAAACCACTAAAATAGTTGTATGTACGGGGAGACATAATGAAGTCACATCAACATTTTTGTGGTGGTGGAAACTCCAATAAGCAGCGTGATTCTTGTCGGACAAGTTGACCACAGTTTTTAAATTAACTTTATTAAACAAATTCCAAAAAATAAAAGTTGTATGTACAAAGAGCCATGGTGACGAAATATCGACAATTCCAGGAGTCAATCATTCGAAAACTCAGCAGTGCCGAAATTTTTCGCATAGAAAAGTTTGTCGGACTCATCGTAAACAAGGCACTCACAAAGTGGTAAATTTGTATGTATCAGAAAAAAGTTAGTTCCTTGTACTGGGGACTAATACGTTCGATTCACAAAATGTCTACATTTGAATCTTTGAGAGAAAAGTTTAAGGCCCCCCGCGCATTAGGCGGCCAGGTCGCGGGGCCAGCTGTCACGCGCGATCTAATTCTTCGCGCGTGACAGCTGGCCGCTGGTCGCGTAATGCGCGCACCTACATATTATATCGTAGAAGAATTAGTTGGCCGCAGCGACCTGGCCGCGCGACCTGGCCGCCTAATGCGCGGGGGGTCTAAAGAAATTGGTATTATGACAGTAGCTTCTCAATACATTTTGGATAATGTATTATATGTTAGAAAAAATATATGTAAATTTAAATCCAAAGGTGACATTCATTGTAGAAACACCAGAAATAAGCACAAGCTAGATTTGCCAGTGATCAGACTTAGTAAAGTCAGTAAATCTTTTAAACGTCAATGTATACGTCAATGTAAAATCCCAGAAAACGTTCAAAATCTTTCCAATTTAAGAAAATAGTCAAAGAGTGTTTGTGTGCCAAAGACTATATTTTATAAGGTCAATGATTTCATAAATGATGGCACATCTTGGGAGTAGGATGGCTTCTTGCAAGGCTACTTCTACACTATTGTATGACTTACAATTATGTATATTGTATTTTGACATTGTATATTTTAAGTTACAGCATTGTAAATTTTATTTTATTTTAAAAGATTAATTTTTTCTCACTTTTTTTGGTAAAAATGTGGGCGCCGTGCGAGTTTCTTACGCCTTATCTATTCAGAAATAAAACAATATATTTTGTTATGTTAAGATGGTGTTAGCTGAGCAGCAAACTAGTGGAGGCAGTGAAGGTTTTCACCTCCGATTTCGTTGAACCTCCATCGATTTTCATGAAAATTGGTGAGTAGGTGGGGGATACCCTAAGAAACAAAAATGACATAGTGTCAACTTGCGCTTTTGCCCTGGGGGTGGATGCCAACCCTTCTCGGGGGGTGAATTTTTTTAAATAAAAATAGCTCCAGGAATCAATAGACACACAAATTTTAAACAAAATTTGTTATATAAAATTTTTTGATATAATCAAAACTTTCGGAGTTATTAAAGATCAAAGATCATGTTTTTGCGTGCGGGCTTAAAGCGGTTTTTTAACCGACTTCCAAAAAACGAGGAGGTTATATGTTCGGCTGTGGATATTTTTTTTTTTTTTTATTTTTGTATGTTCAACGATTACTCCGCCGTTTGTGAACCGATTTTCGAAATTTTTGTTTTGTTGTATTAGGTTTCACTCCAATTTGGTCCCATTTTCACAAAGGTGGTGACCTGATGATGGGATCCATGAGTAATCGAGGGAACTCCTCGAAATTTATATGGAAACATATGGTGATTTTGGTTTTATGTGAAGTGTACTAAGAATACGCTACCAAAAAGTCAAATATTGGGTCAAGGTATACCATGGTTTCGATGATGCTGAGAGAACTCCTGATTCCTTATAAATACACGTTTGGGAGTTTCGGCGTTGTTTTAAGAACAGAAAGCATAAACTACTATGCAATTCATATTCATCATCATAATCATCATCATCATCATCGTCATCATCATCATTACCACGTCGTGTTAAGGCCACCAATGTCTCATGGCACAGAATAGATAATAGTACAAGGCATAGGTATGGATATACTAATAATAATTATTATGTACTGTATAACAATTAACAACACCTGTTTGTTTTTAATACACGGCGGTCGGCGTCGCCGCCCAGCGCCGCCGCGCGGCGCGTGGCGGCAGAAGACAGAATATCGAATACTTTACTAACTACTTTATATACAGATCGAATACTTTACTACTTTATAAAATTTTAATAGACAAATAGAATTAAAATAAAGTTATTTTAAAAAGAGCATTTAAACAAAACAAAGTCATTAAGTGTCTTTTTACTCGTAATTAGTTATACTTATTAATCGATAGATGGTGCACTAAGTACCTATCGATTTGAATTCTTGATAACAAGAACAGCTGTCAATAATTATGATAATATTAAATATTATGCTACGCTACATCCTATGCAAGTTTGTACAATTTTTTATCTGATAGATCCTTCGATCGTGGAAAAACGAGACACAATAACCTTTCTATTGTTATCGCAATCGCCGGTGACCGCTTCGGGCTTGAAGTATTAAAATTGTTAAATTACTTAGCACAATATGTTCACTTCACTGATAATATTATATTATTTTGTGAGTGTGAGTTGTGACTCTTAACAAATTGTAATAAGATACGTAAAATATACGCGAAGATTTATCTACTAGTGTAACTAAAAAGAGTGAAATTATTATTATTTTTAACAAAAAATTAAAACCGACTTCCAAGGTAAAAACAATAATAACATTAATATGAACTAAAAAGTATTAAATAATTTTTACTATCTAATAGTGCCTTTTTCCGAATTCGGCTAAACCTCAACTATTTCTGTACTCAATCTTCATAATTTTGAAGTCGGTGCCAGTTCCAAAAATTTTAAATATTCTGTCAGAGGACTGAAGATTCAGCTATCTGGTACCGACTTCAAAATAATGAAGATTGAGTACAGAAATAGTTGAGGTTTAGCCGAATTCGGAAAAAGGCACTATTAGATAGTAAAAATTATTTAATACTTTTTAGTTCATATTAATGTTATTATTGTTTTTACCTTGGAAGTCGGTTTTAATTTTCATAATTAAATAAGAAACTATAGGTTTTTACGAAAAATGTGTAATTACCAAAATTAAAGCCAATAAAAAAACAAACTAATTTCTACTCTGAAATACCTTCCTTTATTCATTCAAAGTGAGCTATAGGTGATTGAAAAAATATTTTCTTTCGGCGAGTACCTAAGTCTAAGCATTCAAACTTAAATAACGGTAAACCGATGCATTTTATGACATATACTTCCTTTAAACTTTTTAAAGTACTTAAAAATACCTTTCTAATAAGCATTTTTAAAAGTTATTAGCATCAAAATTGACCAAGTTATGACAAAAATAAGATGACCCTTTCAAATTTTTTTCGAAAATCGAAAAATAAAACGTTGACCATTTCTACAATAATTCAAATTAAAGCCCGTCACAGACTTAGCTATAATATATATTAATATATTTATAGCAAGGTTTATTAATCTATACTAAATCCACATGTCACAGAAACATATATTATAGCTGAGTGTGTGGTCACGCGAAAATTAGTATAGAAAATATATATTAATATGCCTAGTTATAAACATATTAATATATATTATAGCTAGGTCTGTGACGGGCTTTAATCTTTATGGTTATCCCCAACGGCTTTTCTTTATTTTAGCATAAGTGATGACCTCAAAAATTATTTCTTAGTTTAGAATGCTTAGTTTTGAAAAAAATGTGATGTGAAATGATTTAGTAAAATCGAAATTATTCAAATTTTCGTAAATATCATTTTGTTTTGAACATAACTTCAAAAATATTGAACCGTCGCGTCGTAAAAATTATAAGGAACAAAATTTGTGTCCCTTTTTTTAAGAAATCTTTTGATGTTCTTTTGATTTTTATAGGATGAAAAATAACGTTTAAAGCCTAACTTTTACTGCGAGAACCTTGAAACCGGGACCTTATAACCCTATTTTTTTTAAAAACCAAGAGCTTTAAAAAGTATTTTTCAAGTCGATCTTAAAGCTCTTTAAATTACCTTTAAATGGTCCATAAATGAACCCGATTACTTAAAAATTAACAGAGCTATAATTGTGATATGAACGAAAAAAAATTTTTTAAAACAATTTTGAAGCAGAGATTTGGGATGCAAATATTGTAGGAAACCCTGTCAATAGGTACATCTATATTCTATATTAATATTATAAATACTAAAGTGTTTTTGTCTACCTGTTAAGTGTTACCTCTTAACACCAAAACGGTTCAACCGATTTTGCTGAAATTTAGTATGAAAATACTTTGAGTCTCGGGAATGGATATGGACATAGGATACTTTTTATCCCGAAAAAATGTACAGTTCCAGCGCGATTGTAGGTATCATCTAATTCATACTAATAATACATTAATATTTTCAAGTCTTTCAATATTCAGAAAGTAATCGAAACGGTAAATGTCTATTAGATAAGAGAGGGGCTTTTTATAATGATGTGCGTCTATTAAATATTTCAGTCTAGCAGATTCAGCCTTTGCGTCAATTTTTTGCACATAGGGTACTTTGAAATCGTTGTTTGAATATTTTGGACTAAATAATTTCAATGTTTGAAATATTATATTAATAATTTTTTTCTTAACTATGAAAAAATATTCAAACTCATTAAAGCTGATAAAAAACTTAAAATTAAAACTTAAAGCACATTATTCAGACTTTATTTTATATATTAGAGATTATGGGTAGTTTCAGGGGTGCAAAATTTTCGCAAAAAAACTCAATAAGAAATTAATACTAAGTAAATAAACTGAAAAAGTTAGGTTCAAAAACCTAAACCTATTAAGTTTTTGAACCAAATTTTTACCGTTATTCCGCAATAAAGGGGTACTTTTAGGGTTTTATATTTCAGTCTTATCCTTAAATTATATCATAAATATTAAACAAATTACTCTTTACGTAATGTAAATATATACGCTTTTAAAGCAAAGAAATACAAAAAATGTTTCACGATTAAAGGAATGGTTGAAAAATTAATTATAATTTAATCATAATCACGAATAAAACATTAAAAACATTTATTTTATCAAATTTAACACAATTAATTAAGCCAGAATGGTTAAATCTGCATTTTTTCTATGTTCAAAAAAAGGGGTGGATTTCACCCCTAAAATAAAAAATGCGCGATACGAGCGTAATTCACTTTTAAAGTAGAGGGCTTACCGTACTTAATCCCAAAGTTTCATCCAAATTGATGGAGGTTCAACGAAATCGGAGGTTGCAACTTGCACCTGATTTTTGCCTTCATTAACTGTACTAAACATGAAGAAGATAATGCGCCGCCCCGAAAGAAAAGTTAAAACAATACGAATAATATTCGAATCTTCCATCACGCATTTCTACCTACCACCTTTACTCACATGCTAATCACAGAAGAACCTCCAGAATATTATCTAATTTATGCTAGAGGCTCATGCTCAATCTATAATACGAGTAGGTCACCGAAACAAATCATAATATTGAAAAAGTTAACTATTCTGCAATTTTTGGTCAGCACAGATTACTTCTATATGAGGAAGCGGTCAACAATAATCGATTTTCTAGCGAATGATATCTAGCGCCTTAATGGTATAAATATAGTGGCTAATTATACACAATGACGGATCAAATTAAGCAATTTCCTAGGGCATCACGTCCGATGACCAGAAGGTTAAAGGTTCAAAGACCTATTCTAGTTGACATACGGATAGGAATTACATAGGGATTTTGACGTGGGAGGCCCATGCTTTGACACGAGTAGACCGGCTCAACCGGAGAAATACCACGGGCTCACAGAAAACCGGCGTGAAACAGCGCTTGCGCTGTGTTTCGCCGAGTGAGTGAGTTTACCGGAGGCCCAATCCCCTACCCTTTTCCCTTCCCTACCCTCCCTATTCCCTCTTAAAAGGCCGGCAACGCACCTGCAGCTCTTCTGATGCTGCGAGTGTCCATGGGCGACGGAAGTTGCTTTCCACCAGTTGACCCGTTTGCTCGTTTGCCCTCTTATTTCATAAAAAAGGGGGGCCCACAGTCATGGTTGTTTAGGGCATCAAGCACTGCTTATTATTACCTAGCATCTGCTGCAGCTGTCGGTACAGCGCTCGGACCCTCAACATCTGGGTGTGCAGCACTCGCCGCTCCCTCTGCAACTCAGCCTCGCGCCGCCGCAACCAGCCCTGCTCCAGGCGACGCATCTCCTACATTCAGGAGATATTTGATATTAGATTAAGTACCATCGAGGAAATTAACATAATTTTTATAGAATGTAGACCGACGATTTTACACTCTACTTAAATAAATTAATAATACTTTCTGGTGTGGTTAATCCAGTGTTAGGTACGTCAGTACGAGTATACCATACTCGTATTATTATAGGTACTATCAGGAAATTGATTCCTAGGCAGTTGACAGACCAACGTCATTTGGTCAGATCATGTCGATTCTATGTCTGTCGGCTGGGTTTCCCTGATCTGATCAACTTCACTGATAGTACAAGACTACCCATAATAATTATTATGGATATGTTGTACGCACTGTTGTACGCTTGTTTTTGACCGCGCGATACTATTTTATGGTCTAGACTCTAGGCATGCTGTACCTAGTGTTTAAATAATTTTAAAAAATAAAAGACTTTCATGGAACTTACCTTCCTATTAACATTGGCAATAAAATCTTCGTTATCTGACGCTAGGATAGGTCTTTTGTACAAGTCCAGACTCACAAACATCTGAAAGAAAATTGACCAACATTTTTTTATCAAAATTGAGGTTAGTACATGGTTACATCATGGTTAGTATTAATTTGTTAATGCTGAATAGGAACTTTATCATGTAACTTACTTGATGCATCGTCTTTGCATATTCCTGTGGATTACTTATAGGCTTGTTCGTTTCTTCAAACTCTTTCAACTCCTGAAAGCACGACAACTTAAATACAAAGAATGAGTGAGGTAGAGAACATAATATAATGGTAGGTATTTAGCCAGCGTGCGATCAATTTTATTGTGCAATATCACGTATTGCGCAATATTATTGACCATCTAAGGTTGATATACTTGATATTGAACATAGCGCGTCTTCAATCTACCTAATTATTAGATTCGAAGATATATTTTTACAAGGGCGCAAAACTTGAGCTACGTTTTGTATTTTTAGTTCATTTTGTGGGACGTTGTCTTTGTAAAATTGTACTATTTAAACTTGTTTAATTGTTAAAATAGTTACAATATACTTAATAATTAAATTATTATATTATACGAAGATAAATAACCGGCCAAGTGCGAGTCGGACTCGCGCACGAAGGGTTCCGTACCGTTATAGAGCAAAAATAGGCCAAAAATTGCGTTTTTTGTATGGGAGCCCCCCTTAAATTATTATTTTATTTAAATATTGTTTTTAATTATTAAATTACACATATAATTAAGGCTTTTGTGAAAATTTCAAGTGCCTACTTGTTGTCATCGTTGATACCGAGCAAAAAATGTTTGAAAAATTACGTTTGTTGTATGGGAGCCCCCTTAAATATTTAATTTATTTTGTTTTTAGTATTTGTTGTTATAGCGGCAACAAAAATACATAATCTGTGAAAATTTCAACTATCTAGCTATTACCGATCTTGAGTTACAGCCTGGAGACAGACGGACTGACAGACGGACAGACGGACAGACATCGAAGTCTCAGTAATAGGGTCCCGTTTTTACCCTTTGGGTACGGAACCCTAAAAAGAAGATAATTTTTAGAACACATTTAGAACGGGTGAACATTGCACAAACTGTAGCAATGTCTACGGTGGCGCTACGGCGTAGCTCGTAGGCCGTAGGCCGTAGCACATCCGTAGCATATCTGGGGGCACGGCAGTGCCTCAGCCAAGCTTTTTAGCAAAGGCACAGCCGTACTCGTACCATACTTTTCTCGAAGCGGTTCGCCGCTATTTCACACCCCCTTTATCTTCGATGTTAACAAAGCTAGGGATTTAGAATTTCGTTCACTAGGAGCAAGTATTAAAACTAGCTTAACCTCCAAATTACATGAAATTTCGATAAATAGTTCAATAGTTACGGATGGTCAAAGTTACTACATTTTGTCACTCACTGACATATAGATCATCAAAATTCTAAGGTACTTCTAGCAGACTTAGAACCCTGAAATTTAGTACCCGGATAGGTCTTTATTCACAATGAAAGGAAAAATAATGAAACCAGCCAAGTGCGAGTCGGACTGGCGTACATGGGGTTCTGTACCGTAAATTTGTATGGAAGCCCCCCTTGTATAATAAGTTTATTTAATTTTTATTATTAATTATTAAAGTTAAAATACAATTCAGTATTTTCTGAAATTTTCAAAAACCTTACTGTTACCATTATGGATATAGAGCAAAAAAGGGAAAAAATCGTGTTTCTTGAATGAGGCCCCCCATTAATAATTTATTTTATTTTAATTGTACTTTTAGCTTTTATAACGACACCAGAAATACATAATTTGTGAAAATTGCAACTATCTAGATATTGCGGTTCTCGAGATCCAGCCTGGTGACATACGGATGGTCGACGGACAGACAGCGCAGACTTATTATTTATTAATAATAGAGTCCCGTTTTAATCCTTTGAGCAGGGAAACCTAAAAACTGAAAAATAATATAATAATAAATACTTTATTACAATAAAATATTTTTATGTTTGTAATTTTGCAAGAACAGTATGAGTTTCGACTGCATATTTGCTTTAGGTTCGTACAAAAGGCTTTAAGTTAGTTATGTACGTAATGAAATGGTATAAATTAAATAAAAAATAGTATTAGCACCGTTGACAATGAAACAATAATTAAATTTAAAAATATTTTATGTGTAATCAGTACTGCGATGTACACTCCTTAGTCCTTACTCGCTCGATATAATAAGGGAGTTCTAAGTTATCACATGAAATAAGGTGTGCTACTTTCCTGCGAGAAACGTCGAGACGCTTATATCAGTGCTGCTATGTATTCAACGGTAATACGAAAATGACTACCTTTAAGTATTGAAGCTTAAGAGTCAATTATATTATATACCGAGCTTTTGCCCGCTGCTTCGCTCGCGTTAAGAAGTATTATTATGTACAAACTTTGATCCCCTTTTTTAAACCCTTGGAGGTAGAATTGATCAAAATCCTTTCTTAGCGGATGCCTACGTCATAACATCTACCTGCATGCAAAATTTCAGCCGTCCAGTGGTTTGGGCTGTGCGTTGATAGATCACCATGTCAGTCAGTCACCTTTGAGTTTTATATATATAACATATAATATTATATTATGAATATAATAATCGACTCAGAACTCAGAAGTATTTACGTTACGTTTTCCACCTATACAACTGACGAAGCCTCAAAGAAAAAATATGAAGGAGATGAAGAATGGGTGCTAAGCTAAGTACAGAAAAGTTATAACGTGACCTAAAAAGACCTGAAAAAAAAAACCTTCAAAAAAGAAATGAAATCCCACCAAAAACATGAAACGTAAAAGTCGAGCCAAGCAAAATATTGCAGGATATTCAATACTTCTGTCGTAATAAGTTTTCAGATCACATTCAAGCCAAGCCTTCAACTTATTTTGTAATTTAAATCAACATTCAGTAAAAGTATCAATAGATTTCTTATTTTATAATTATTAAAGTGGCTTGGCAATGAGCACTAGAAAAATAATCAGCGACTAATTGGATATTATTGGGTACCATCGGCCACATGCGTCTTTACAATATACTAAAACACTTTACGCTTGCTGTCAAAGTATGGACTCCTCCAAATATGCAGTTTTATATATTTTGTTTCTCTTGTGCTCATTGCCAAGCCACTTTAATAATTATAAAATGAGAAATCTATTGATACTTTTACTGAATGTTGATTTAAATTACAAAATAAGTTGAAGGCTTGGTTTGAATGTGATCTGAAAACTTTTTACGACAGAAGTATTGAATATCCTGCAATATTTTGCTTGGCTCGACTTTTTACGTTTCATGTTTTTGGTGGGATTGTAATTTTTACAGCAAAGCGCGACGCTTTGATTTGAAGTTTTGATCGTTCAAGAATTTTTATATATAGGTGTCAGTCAGGTACTCAATAGTCAATACTCATGTCTTATTATTAATATTTTCTGAACTGGTAAATGGCGAATAAAACAAGTAGGTAATGAAGAAAATTTGGTGCAGTAGTAAACATGTAGTTTTCTAAGCTGTAATTTTGACTGTTGTACTCTAATTATCAAAAAACTGTTCCCTAAATTTGAAGCGTGATGTTGCGCAATAAAATAATAAAATTGATCGTCTAGGGGTCCACTTACTGAATATACTCGTAACGGATTAACAACGTGATGGACAAACACAACAAAATTGTCGTGGATGACTATGGGACTCCTACAATTTCATACTTTTCGGGACATACATTCGTACAGTCTGCGTAAGAATATGGTGACACCAAAGAAATTTTACGCGATAAGTGCATACTGAACCAGTTTTAGACGTTTAAACATGTTTATAACACCAAATTGCATTTCACCAACATAAACTAAACGCGTTCACAGCAAATCCGAGTTTTATCTTTTGAACGCGGGCCAATGTTCGAGATTTAAATAAAGTCTTTTAATATGTCTATTCTTTTGAACCCCTGGATATTTAAAAAAAACCTGCTGTATGCTGGCCAGCTCGGCTGTGACCACGGCTAGCCTTTGCGCCGGGTACTGTCTCTCGGCGCTGGACACCTCCTCCGTCAGTCTCGACAGAGCCGCCACCACCGTCTCCCGTCGTTGAGGCTTGGCCATGGCTGAGGACTAAAAATATAGACCTAGCCCCTTAGCCAAGACGTTTTCTTAAGGGAGATCGCAGACGTCACACTTTTTGTGTGATCGAGTCTGCGGCGCACATACATTCGGCATGGCGCGCGCCATCAGATTGTATGTAAGCCGCAGACTCGATCACACAAAAAGTGTGACGTGTGCGATCTCCCTTATCGTTTCTTTATAGAATCGCTGATCAAAATGTATGGAAATTGACATAAGCGTTCACGGTTCAATCAGTTATGATCGGCGAAAAGGCGATAAAGAAAAAGTCTTGGCTAGGGGCTCTTTCTTACTTAACTTCAAAAGTTATGTGAAAAACTGCTTCTCGTAGTAAAATTTTATTGTTTAGCTATAGTATTCGATAGTCAAATAAAACATTCTTAGAGTAGTCTACGACCAAGTTTCTAAAGACCGTCGGCAATGATCGCTTTTTTCGTCGCAATTAAGATGAGAAGAAATACATTATCTATACATAATATTATAAAAGAAAGTCGCGTTTTTCCCTCATGTCCCTTTGTTCCCTTTAATCTTTAAAACTACGCAACGGATTTTGATGATTCCAGTGTTATTCAGCCCATTTATCGAAGAAGGCTATCTAGGCTGTATAATATTATTTTATCACGCTAGGACTAACAGGAGAATATGGAAAAAACGGGGAAAATTATTTGATAGGGCTTATCTCGCGAACTACTTGAGCAATTTTTATGTTATTTGGCACAGATAAGAAGTTGACCACGTGAAGGATCATAGGCTATCGATTTTAATAATTTTTTCAGTGGCTATATATTTTGGCTATATATTCGGGTCGCTAGTTTATATAATATACACTTTTCAACAAAGTAAGTAGATAAAAACTAAACGTACTGGTGGCAACGAAGAGATCGTCGAGAAGCTCGAGCCGCAGCCCATCACACTACGGGAACTTCCAGTATGAAGTGACCGTGAGCCTAATGATGCTAACGTGATACTCCACTTTGTGAACTATGAATACGAGAGAGCACGTGATGGTACGAGGGACGATCATGCGTTAATCCATTTACCGACTGCTCTAAGAGGGTTACTCTTCGAGTGTATAATAATAATAGCTCCCACACCGGTTTCGGTGACGGTGGCCGGTTTCATTGAGACCAGGCCAGCTACGCAGGAGTAATTTTATAGTGCCCAAGTGTGTGCGCAGTACACAAGAGCACTCTCTATTCCTTTACTCTCATAAACCAGTGGGACGGACGACCGACACGACCGGCGAGAGATCAGGCGCAGGACCGACTTTTTACATGCCCATCCGACGCATGAATCATCTTACTTGTCAGACAATCAGGTAATCAGCCTGCATTGTCCTTACCAAACTTGGAAATAATACGTTTCCAACTCGGGAATCGAACCCACGACCTCCGAGTCAAGAGCCGCGCTCTATACCACTAGACCACGGTCCACGAGGGTGTTCGAGTGTATGTAGATTGTGTTGAAGTGAAAACTTCTTTAGCGGCGTTGAGCACTTGTGGGATGGGTAAAAACTGAAACTCGCGCCAGATTTTCGTGTTGATCGAAAAACCATACAAAACGCGTAAAACGGTTGAAGAGTAGTGTTATAACATCGAAATTAAAATTAAATGATAATTAAAATTAAGTAATTATTAAAATTAAATAATAATTAAAATTAGTAATAATTAAGTAACATTTAAAATTAAATATAGATTAAAATTAAGTAATGTATAAAATTAAGTAATGATTAAAATTAAGTAATAATTAAAATTAAGTAATGATTAAAATTAAGTAATGATTAAAATTAAGTAGTGATAAAATTATGTAATAATTAAAATTAAGTAATGATTAAAATTAAGTTACAATTAAAATAATTAAGTAATGATTAAAATTAAGTAATAATTAAAATTAAGTAATAATTAAAATTTAGTAAAAATTAAAATTAAGTATTGATTAAAATTAAGTAATAGTTAAAATTAAATAATGATTAAAATTATGTAATAATTAAAATTAAGTAATGATTAAAATTAAGTAATAATTAAAATTAAGTAATAATTAAAATTAAGTAATAATTAAAATTAAGTAATAATTAAAATTAAGTAATGATTAAAATTAAGTAATGATTAAAATTAAGTAATAATTAAAATTAAGTAATGATTAAAATTAAGTAATGATTAAAATTAATTCAATCATTACTTAATTTTAATCATTACTTAAGTTAAGTAATGATTATACAGATTTTTCAGTGCAGCGGTGGTGGGTGGTGGTGGAAGGTGAATATTCAGTAAGGAGTTTAGCAGGCCATACTGGCCGCGGGCGGGCTCACTGTTTATTTTCACCAGCACGCCATGCGGTCCGCTACGACCTCGTTATTTCATATCAATTTTGTAGTGT
This sequence comes from Polyommatus icarus, assembly GCA_937595015.1. Classification (NCBI taxonomy): domain Eukaryota; kingdom Metazoa; phylum Arthropoda; class Insecta; order Lepidoptera; family Lycaenidae; genus Polyommatus; species Polyommatus icarus. Next base: position 4,108,556 of record OW569330.1, on the reverse strand, counting down.
GTGGCCTGCTATTATAGAAAAGTAAAGCTACTAGATTAAAAGTTTACTTCTATACCTTCAATGCAAAAAAAAATCATGACTGTATCTTTAAATTTATAGGATTTCTAAGCGGGTTATTACAAACATAAAAAAGATATTAAAAATTAAAGAAAATTGGTTTTTAATAATAAAATAACACAATTATTCCCTTACCTGGTCTTTGCCCAGCAGTGAGACAGCATAGGCTCATAAAAAATTCGGAACACACTTGGATTTGAAGGGCAAATTAGGCAAAGGGTATTGACCTTTTTGACTACTTTGCATGCATATGTACTTGTCAAACCTTCTTCCCTCTTCTTTTCGTAGCAGTGGAAGCATCTTCGTCTAACAGAGCTATCCTGGTTATTTCGATTAGCGAAATGCATAAAGTGCCCCGCAAACGATCAAACATCAAACACGTCAAACACCATATAAACTACGTGTTTGACATGTTTGACGCGTTTGAAGAAAATTTGGATTTACTACGTGATTTGACGTGTTTGACGGTTTGATGTTTGATCGTTTGCGGGAGACTTAAGAAAACAATGCGATTCCACAAAAATCGCGTGAAAATGCGACTGTTACAAGCCGTGCGAGCGGCCGGCGATTAGGCTACTTGACCTATATTCAATTTCATTGAACAAAAGCATATTTCTAGTAGAACTTAGCCTAGGAAACCGTATTTCACCCTTATTATCAAATAAAAGCTTATGATTGATAAATAAAGTCGATTTGAAAATATGATTTTATGAAAATAGAAAACACTTTTGCGGTACTTCCGATTGGGATGTGACGTCATCCTCATACTAATTTAATATCTTTTATTTATCGCGCTCGCTATATGTAAGTTTATTTGTACATAAATAATAAGAATAAGCCTATTATATATTTTCCTCAATAATTCAAATAAAACATCAGTTTTATATAATATATTATCTCCATTTATTGTAGACGGGAAATGAAATGGCCAAAACTTTTCTCCAAAAGTTTTCAACATTACAAATGATTTCTAATTTCTTATATAATTATTTTATAATTTTGGGCACTTTTAGACTCGTACATTTAGCACATTAAAAAAGTTTCAATAAAGAGAGTTTAAGTTTAAGTTTAAGTTGCAAAGCGTATGACGTCACACTATGGCGGACAGTGTTTTCGGCGCCATTTAAGAGGCATATTTTTCAATAAACATTTTTATGGGTTTCTACAGTGTAAAATATTAAAATATTAGTTTTTTTTTGTAAAAATGAATGATTATGAAGCGATTAGCATGAAGAAAAAAATTAGGTCAAGTAGCCTGGTGTGGCGTGACAAACTTGTCAATTGTTTGAAATGATAACTGAAATTTTGTAAGAATTTGGCGCGAAAGATACGGTGCGCCGGCAGCCCGTACGGCTTGCTAGTCTCGCTTAGTGTAACATATAGACGGCGTGCCGCACTCGAAAGCATACGACCTGCCGGCGGACCGTATGGCAGTCAGAGTGTTAAGTAATTATTAAAATTAAGTAATGGTTAAAATTAAGTAATGATTAAAATTAAGTACTTAATGATTAAAATTAAGTAATGATTAAAATTAATTTTAATCGAAATTGATTAATCGAACAATCGATTGGTTTTTTTTTCGAGTGTCGTTATATTTTTTTTAATCGATTGTAAGGGTTTCGATTAATTAAAAATGGTTTTGAAAAAATGCACAACGTTAATAATCAAGTTTTCACATCTGCCGGCACTCCCGGAGTGCAACCCGACTTTTCTTTTAAAGGGAAGACCCCTTTACATACAACTCTACAAAAAATTACAGTTCTCAAAAAGTTACTTGATTTAAGTGGATAATAAATAATAATAGATATTTAAATAATATTGTAGGTATTTACTCAGAGTAACGTAATAGTTAATAAGTACATAATATTATACCTATCATGTTTATTTTGCAATCTGAGTATGTATGGTGTAATTACGAAGTAATTACTATTTTTTAATTAATAAGGGGTAGCCCGTTTGTACAATTTGATATCCCATTTCTAGCACCCTGCACTAGCTTAACTTGTGATGCCCATAAACTGCAGACGTACTTCCCGTATATTGCTGGGGATACGAGTATGCGAATTAATTAAAGCTTTTACTTTTGCCTCACTAGGTCTAATACATTAGGATACAGTTCTGCTTACGTATTATTTAATGTTGGTACGAAATTTCTCCCAAGACCTGCCTTCCGTAGGTTCCCAGAACTAGAACCACGTGTGGGCAGATCCATTCAGGGCCTTACCGGCTTAAGCTGCTGTCTTGATGGTGCTTCAGTTGAAATCCACCCGAAGACTCTCGATGCTATCACTCACAGGATCGATTAGTGGCAGAGCAATATCATCTTTCTGCTGTGTGGCAGACACGACATCGCGGGATGCTTGGTGGAGATTAGCAACAGTTTCAGCATCCATCCTGCAACATAAAATAAATATTAGCTATCGAAAGCTTTATACTATTTTGATTCTATCCCACTTCTGATATTAATTAATTAATAGTATAATTATAAAAATAGTTAAGTTTGTCTTTTCTTTTTTTTAAAATAATAGGAAAATAAAACAATTTAATTTCTAAATTCATAATTTATTTCATTAAAGTCCTTTTATTTACCCAAATTATTATTTTATTAAATTTAAATTCTTTTCAACTTTTTACATAAATAATATTAAAATAATCAAACATTGACATAAATCGTTTACTTATATTATTAATACAATAAGTACCTAAATTAATAAAAATGTCAGTAAAGTACAATACTTATAGAGCAAGAGCCCGTGAGGGCCAGATCTTCGTCTTTTTATAAAACCTGAAAGTTCTTCTGTGTATATCCCCAATACAGGTAAGAATGATCCCCACCCATGAAACCTGGGTAGTGGTGGCTTTGGCAGGTAATAGGTAGCAAAGGTGTAAAAAATTCCGCCTCAAATTTATCAATTTATAAAACTCAATTTCTTTATATTTTATTCATAATAATATTAAAACTCGCGTTGCTCATTGCCAGACACTTAGTATGGTTACAACCCCCTGCCGGACACCCCTAAACTATTATAATTTGTAATTATACTTACGTTATATTATAAAAGCTACATTTTACATATGTTTTTTGGAGAACTATTTAATAATGTTTCCTTAGTAGCCGGACAGTTTCGAGGGTTCTATCGTCCTGCCAGACGTATTGAATGTGTACAATACTTGTGAGCGCGAGGAGCATATATTGCAACGGGTGCGAGTGAAATAGAGTGTTCGGTCTATTGCGATCCTTTACTGCGCATCAGCTGCTTATTGTGTATTATGCAGTGAGCGGTTATGCTGATAGTAAACGTATATAATATAATAAATAAATAAAATAAAAAATCTGTTTATTTCCAGTAACAAAAGCCAAACACAACACTTATACAATACTTATGATGGTAATCTCATGAGAGATTTTATACATGAGTAAGGAGTTGCTTATTCTATATAATAGCACACTAATATAAATTGTTAGTTGTGACAGAATACAATATTATAATAGCTATGACAACTTTCTATGGTATGTTATCTCTACCTTAAATATTATTACATTTACATTACTACTCTAGGAAATGACAATTTGTACATTGCACACCCGGTTTCTTTTTAGTCACCACTTTAAAACACTTGTCACATTTAGCCATATTGGATTTGTCTTTGATCATGCTCATGTTGATCATGTTGATCATGCTGGGTCATATGCACCGTCTGAATTATGAATCGCAAGTTTGGATGCTTACGGGAACTGGAAATAATTTGAGATATGTGAACCTGACTAAGATATACCAAAAATTGGGAGAATCTATTTGTAAAAGCTTACCTGGATTACATGCAATTACAGGATGTGATTACAATCCTTCATTTTTCAGAAAAGCAAAATTGAAACCGTATAAGATATTAAAAAAATATGTAGACTTTCAGCAAGCCTTCATGAAGTTTGGTGACAGCAAAATCATCGAAGATAATAATGAACATAAAGACCTTTTCAATGTTATTCAACATTTTATATTCTATTTATACAATGTTGATAATATAAATGATGTTGATGCTGCTAGACTACAAATTTTTATAGACTCTTATACAGTGTCTGATGTGAACGAAGCTTTTAATCGAAAAAAATTGCGAAATTTCGACGCTAGTAGTTTACCACCTTGTAAAAGTGAGCTACTACAGCAATTTTTGCGAGCAAATTATATGTATATGCGCTATCTGGAACAATGCTCATTTGAAAAAACCAACAACATATGAACCAGTAAATAATGGTTGGATTTTGGAAGATGACCACTACCAGTTTAAATGGTTTGAAGGGGATCAACTACCGAATTATGTCAGTGAATCGCTTAAAACCGTATCAGGTATATAATAATTATGTTAAATTATTTCACATTAATTTGTGACTAATTAAAATTAAATTAACTTGGTTTTATTTTACTATTGCAGAAGCAGGCGAAGAAGACGATGTTGATAACGATGAATCTAGGGAGTGGAGTAGCAGTGACGACGAAAATGAAGATATCAACTACGATGACAATGAAGAAGATTAAATATTTGATTTAAATAAATTCATTTTCCTCTAAATTTTTTATTAACAAAAAATTGTTCTTCCGTATAATAAACAATAAAATTTTGATGACTTTGAAATTTCAGTTGAATTAAATATAATAAACTTCATAAAATTTAGAAATAATATGAATTGAGTTACTAGATTTTTGATATGATTGATATTTTATTGTAAAATTTTACAGAATATTGTTTTAAAAATTTATTGCTCAGACTGTAATAATTTTATTCAATCAAATTTCTCAAAAAATTAGAAAAAAGATTACTAGATAATTCGGAGTAAACAACAGTAGATGTGCAGTAAAGGATCGCAATAGACCGAACACTCTATTTCACTCGCACCCGTTGCTATATATGCTCCTCGCGCTCACAAGTATTGTACACATTCAATACGTCTGGCAGGACGATAGAACCCTCGAAACTGTCCGGCTACTAAGGAAACATTATTAAATAGTTCTCCAAAAAACATATGTAAAATGTAGCTTTTATAATATAACGTAAGTATAATTACAAATTATAATAGTTTAGGGGTGTCCGGCAGGGGGTTGTAACCATACTAAGTGTCTGGCAATGAGCAACGCGAGTTTTAATATTATTATGAATAAAATATAAAGAAATTGAGTTTTATAAATTGATAAATTTGAGGCGGAATTTTTTACACCTTTGCTACCTATTACCTGCCAAAGCCACCACTACCCAGGTTTCATGGGTGGGGATCATTCTTACCTGTATTGGGGATATACACAGAAGAACTTTCAGGTTTTATAAAAAGACGAAGGTCTGGCCCTCACGGGCTCTTGGACTATTATCTTATTTCTCTAGTTGCTCCAGTCTCTCGACAACGAACTTATACACTATTGACTCTCGTTTTATACCATCCAAACGGATATTAACAGTTGACAGTCTTAATATTAAATAATAATTACAGAACCAATAAAATATTTCCGGTATATTACCGGAAGTATTTTAAACAATACTATAAAAATTAGTAAATACATCGGTAAAATATAACAAATATTCTATAATAATAATCTTATTTTATGTACATTATACAAGTTACTAAAATAATAATTAACTTTAATAAAACATTAATCAGACTAGCGGAAATATTTTATACCGGAAGTATTTTAACAATTTGTAAAATCTGTTAGAAAAATAAAGCAACCTAGTAAAATAATGTCATTTTAGATTTATCATTAATTATTAATCATGACATCAAATATTACATTAATTAAAAAATGATTATTTTTATGTATTCATTTTTAACATTTGAATATTTCTAATTCTAAATAAATTATTTCTGCTAAGGTTTTAAAAATATAGTTTTAGTACATAATTATGTATTTATTATATATTATGTTATTATTAATTATTTAACACAGGCGTCCGACGACAGTCGTAGGTCGTGCGACCGCGATCGATCGCGGTCGCGCACGACCTACCTTATACTTTTCGTTCAAATTCCTTTGAAAGTAACCGAGATGATGTTGTCACTAGTGTAAAACACGTTATAAATGTACATTCATTGACCATACAAAAATTAAACATTGAAGAAAAACTAGTAGCGGTACTACGGAACCCTATATTGCGCGACGCGCGTGGCCCGATACACACTTGGCTGGTTTTAATATCTATTATCTATCCTTTAAATCATATTAGATCTGACGAAAGTAAAGAGGCAATCAATATGAGTTGCAGATGCCTAAACTAGGCTACTTGACCTATATTCAATTTCATTGAACAAATGCATATTTCTATTAGAACTTGGCCTAGAAAACCGTATTTCACCCTTATCATCAAATAAAAGCTTATGATTGATAAATAAAGTCGATTTGAAAATATGATTTTATGAAAATATGAACTGTACTGACGAAAACGCTTTTGCGATAAGTACTTCCGATTTGGATGTGACGTCATCCTATTTGTAATTTAATATCTTTTATTTATTGCGCTCGTTATATGTAAGTTTATTTGTACATAAATAATATGAATAAGCCTAGAAAGATTTATAAAATATATTTTCTTGAATAATTCAAAATAAAACATCAGTTTTATATATTATCTCCATTTATTGTAGACGGGAAATGAAATGGCCAAAACTTTTCTACAAAAGTGTTTAACATTACAAATGATTTCTAAATTCTTTTCTAATTTTTTAGCACTGTTAGACTCGTACGCTTAGCACATAAAACTTTTTTTAATAAAGAAAGTATAAAATACAAAAAACATGACGTCACACTATGGCGGCATAATGGCGGACAGTGTTTTCGGCGCCATTTAAGAGGCATGTTTTTCAATCAACATTTTTATGGGTTTCTACTGTGTAAAATATTAGAATATTAGTTTTTTGGTGAAAATGAATGATTAAGAAGCGATTAGAATGAAGAAAAAAAATAGGTCAAGTAGCCTATTACGAATTTGATATCTACATACTTCAAACTTCAAAATATGCAAAATAGAGTGTAGATAGCCATTTGAAAGCCAAATAGCAATAGTGTATAAAAAAAAAGTATAACTGTCAACTCAGTGTCAACCATTTCTGTCAACGTCATAGATTTCTACCACTGTCGGTTTGTCTTGTCATACAAACTTATTTTATTAAATTTTCATTTTTAGCTGTAATTTTCTTAGTTTTTTTTGTTACTGTAGAGTATTTTATTATATCTTTAAACTGCACAAATACGAAACCGTGAGTAAACCTTTAAAAAATCGGCCCAATCTTGCCACATGTTCAAAAAAGTCTGATCAATGTTTTCCTTACGTTATCTTTTACTAAACATTTTCAGAGAGCATCAGGGTTAACCATCCCGAAGGGCCGTTGGTCCCGGCCTGGGCCTAGAAATCCTGGGACACCAGCAAGCGCTTGCAACTAGGTCAAACAATATTTACATGACAAGTGAAATTTCACCATACCTTGAGTTTTTCATGCAACATGTCTCAATGGAACAACGCGTATAGCTATAACGGTCAGCAGCAGCCGACCAATTCGTGGGACGGTGATGTAAACAGGCAATACATGAATCAGGCTTACTACACAAATGGGCAATATGATACCAGCAACCAGTACGTCAGCTTTAATGATTTCATCTCGCAAATGCGAATTCCAAACATGCCTGCCGCTAACACGACCAACTATAGTAACATCCAGTATCAAAATTATCCAAACGGCCAGTACACTAATATGACAAACTACCAAAGTGGACCATCGCAACCATCTTCTCAGCTAGTTTATGGATACCAAACGAACACTGCCAATTTTTCGAATAATCCAGAAGTTTACCAAGATAATTTGCCAAGCCAGTATAATGTGCCGGACCAAAATGGGTACACTAATGTAGTTTCAAAATCCAGGTTGACACCCACTGCTAGTGAATTTATACCTAAGAGTGCTATAAAAAGTACTGATGATAGCCAAGGACAAGAACATAAACCTGAACCGCAACCCTCCCAACCAGTAGGGCCAAAAGAAACATCAAATCGGAATCCGAGACCTTCCAGCTCCACGAACTGGCGAGAGAGACCCCAGAACTCTAACCAAGACGGTAGTGCACCCAGTGAAAACAGTCAAATACAAAAAAGTGACAAATCTCAAAAACCCAGTGAATACAAAAATAAACAGGAGGAAAGTAGCACATGCTCTCAAAACCCTAACATCAGAAAACCAGCAAATAGTTACAATGATTACAACAATACAAGTAACAAAAATAAAAAGTCCTATGACAATAATTCTTCTACTTCTAAAACCAATTATCGTAATGATTATACCAATCAAAAGACTAGCAACAATTTTAGAAACAAAAACAGAAACAATATAGAGTCTAAAGGTAGTGATTTCAACAGTGAAAATACAGATAGTGAATACAGAAACAATTCCAGAGGAAACAAGAATAGACAAACTCAGGACCATGACTCTAGTTATAATAGTGAAAATAATAGTCAAAAGAGTAATACTTACTGGAATAAAAACAGAAGTAATCAGGATAGTAACAATTACGAGGCTGGATATGAGGGTAATGCAGATGACTATAGAAGTGAGCCTAATCCCAGCAAAAGTAAGCAGACACAGAACTCAGACTCCGGCTCTGAGGCTAGTTATCCTAATGAGTACAATAGCCAACGGACTAACAATTTTAGAAGTAAAAACCGGAGCAACCAAGGCTCTAACTATGACAGGTATAATGATGATGACACCGAATATAGAAACAGTCCAGAAACAAGTAGACACTCTCAAAACCCAGGCTACGACTCTAGTTACCGTCATGAATACACAAATCAAAAGTACAGCAATAATTTTAGGAATAGGAACCGGAATCAGGACTATAGTAGAAATTCTGGGTACTACAACGATGATGGGGATAATGAATATGATTACAATAGCCACAAGTCCAATAGATACAAGCAGGATACAGATACAGGGCGGACATACTACAATAATTCTAGACCAAAATCCACTCAGGATGTTCGGGCCAAGAATGACAACCCCAGAGGAAGAAATTGGGCTGGCAGTCAAAGAGTGAGGACGGATTATACGAAAGTAGAAGATGAGGAGTTTGCTAGTTCGTACATTTCGTACAGGGAGGACAAGGAAAATAAAAGTCCAAAAGGAAAAGGAAAGGGGAAAAACTCCATGGCTATTACAGGTATAAATTCAATCTATAACATTTTGCTTTTACTAATAAAGTGTAAAGAGTTGCTAATAAATATATTAAACAAAGTTATCTATTCACCAAATTCTTTATCTAAATTCTATATCAACATTCAAACATGTATATATTTGTGGTTCAAAACACTGATTACGTAGAAATGATTTTTATTTAAATGTAAACAGCAAATCAACTTTGATACTTGTTATTGATATTGAATCAAGGCCCAATCATTGACAACAATAGATCAAACAAACAGACGAATAGCGACAACAATCCAAGGATTAAATATTTTCTTGATTTAACTTGATAATGTAATTTGTAAAAGAATTCAATCTTTAACAATAAATTACAATCACAAAAATTCAAAACAATTTAATGAAAACTAATATAGATTTTATTAATTCCATTGAATAGGTAAAAATAGACAGCCTAAGGAACTACTGTATCCACCATAATATTTTTACAAATAATTAACTCTTCAACTCCAAGCGGCCACATTGGAGAACAATAGATTTCCAAGAATCCACAATCGTAGGAATATTTCTTCTTATTAAATCCTATGTTATTGTTATATGCTTTCAGATGGCAAGGAATTGACACAAAGAGAGAGACTCAGTGAGCAATTAGACAAAGGGACATTGGAGTGTCTAGTTTGCTGCGAGCGTGTGAAGCAGATCGACCCCGTGTGGTACTGCGGCAACTGCTACCATGTGCTGCATCTGAGGTGCATCCGCAAGTGGGCCGTGAGCAGTATGGTTGGTGAGTCTTCTTCTTCTTCTTTTAATAATGGCCGACTCGGTGAGTTGCCAATGTCAGAGTGGCTCGAAAGACTTTGCTCTAGTTAGTGAAGGTCTGGTGAGGTAACAAGAGTACGGTTACAAAATATAATTACATATTTACAGGAGTTGATTGACCTAAAACAAACACAAACGTTAGTAGAAACATCACAATCTAATATTGTTATCACGAATATACGTACACAAAATTTCAATAAAAGGGGTATTTACATACGATAAAACCGATTTAAAATTTATAGGGCGAGGAATGGCATTAGGAAGACAGTCATATAAGGACGATTGGTTTCTAGGACAAGAAAAGAAGATGTGATCTAAGGTACCCTCATCTAGACCACACTCGCACAGAGAATGATCCTTGACCCTAATTTTAGCAAGGAATACTGGTGAGCAGCAATGACCAAGTCTCACACGGCAGATTGTTGAACATATTGGCTTGCTACACTGTGAATATCTAAAGAACCATGGTCTTACTGGTACACTACTTTGAATATCATGGTAGTGCTTGCCTTTGATGGTACTAGAGCCGTCCCAAAGTATATTCCATTTGCTAGAAAGCTGAGATTTTGCAAGTGGAATTAAGTCCTGACAATAGAGTTGGTAATGACTGAGTCCACCTGATGTTATGGCAGCTTTAGCATATGCATCCACACTCTCATTACCAGTAATTCCACTGTGGCCAGGTATCCATGCTAACACCACATGGATACTGTTGACACGGCACCTAAGGAGAAGCTGTCTTATCTTAAGGATTAAAGGAAATCTAGACTTAGAGCGGAACTGGTTAGCGGATATACCCTCCAAAACGCTCCTGGAGTCCGAAAGTATAAGCGATTTACTAAGATTGTGAGACTCAATAAATGAGATGGCCTCATATATAGCGAGGGCCTCCCCTGTAAATACAGAGGAGTTAGGAGGCAATTTAAAATTTAGAATCACATTTACTCTCGGAATCCAGACAGCTGCACCCACACAACCATCCACCGAAAGTCTAGATGCATCCGTAAAGATAAGCATCCAATCCCTATAGTGCTCATGTACAATCTGATTAAATTGAGTATTTGCTAGAGGAGAACCTTTAACAATAGGGAAATTAAGGATGATGTTGGGAGTGAATGTCAGTGCTTCGTAAGGGGTGGAAAATAGAGGGTTGAGTCTGCACTGAACAATAGGACAAGGAAGTTGGGTTAACTTATGGTAACTGATCAAGAGACAAGGGAGATCTTTATGTCGCCAATAAGCAGATGTTGATGCCAACTGGGATAATTTGTGAAGTTTGCCTAATAGTGGGTGTGAGGAGTTTTGAAATGCCTTAAATAAAAATCTATCAGCAAGATACTGCCGTCGAATGTTAAGAGGCGGATCAACACATTCAACCTGTAGGGCGTTGATTGGAGAAGATTTCATTGCCCCAACTATGATTCTAAGAGATTTGGCCTGAATTTTGTCCAGATCTTTTAATGGAACCTTATGACAAGGTTCCAATAAAAAGGATCCATAATCCATATGGCTGCGGACAAGAGCATTGTAGAGCAATTTTTGGGTATAAGGGTGAGAGCCCCACCATACACCACTAACTGATCTTAAAACATTAATATTTTTCTCGCATTTTTTAACAATATGCCTAATGTGGTAAGCACCAGTTAGCCTAGAATCGAGGTAGACACCAAGAAATTTAACATTATCTCTAACCTGGAAAACTTGTCCATTATGTTGAATGTTAACTACAGGAGTAATTTTAGATCGAGAAAAAACTACCACAGAACTCTTCGGAACTGAAATATTGAGGCCATGTCGGTCCATCCACTCCATGAGGTATCTAATTGCAGTGTTGAGGCGTTCAGAGCATACTGAAATATCCTTAGAGGCAATGTACAATGTCAAATCATCGGCATACTGAGAGATCTCACAGAAACTACTGACAGAAAGATCTAAATCAAGGGTATAAATATCGTAAAGGAGAGGACTAAGAGGCTTACCTTGAGGAAGGCCTTTATAAACAATAAGAGGAGGAAGGGTTAAATTTTGGGTGGATACGGTAACAAAACGACAGGACAGGGAATTAATTATGTAATTGATCATCTTCACTGGGACTCTCAGATGATGCAGTTTCTGCCTGAGAACCGGAAGAAGAACATTGTCATATGCCGATGAAATGTCAAGGAACACACCTACCACATGTTCGCCTTTCGAAAAGGCAATGCGTACGTCAGTCACGAAAGCCCCGAGACCGTCCATAGTGCTAAAGCCCTTCCGAAAACCGAACTGTGTTTTGGATAAAATGCCTTTGCTCTCCATCAACCACTCCAATCTATTCTTAATTAAATGATCTAAAATTTTTCCCAATGTAATAGAAAGAGCGATAGGTCTATAATTAGACGCATCACCACTAAGTTTTCCAGGTTTTAGTAAAGGTAAAATAATTTGTGTTCGCCATTCCTCCGGGGGCACCTCAGATTGAAAAAAGTCATTCAAAACCTTTAGGCATACTCCTTGGGTAACGGGGCCACTGTTTACTATGAATGAGTATGGTAATCCATCACTGCCTGGACAGGTATCCTTTAATGAACTTAGGACTAATTGAAATTCCTCCGGAGAAAAAGGACCGTCTAAGACACCTGTAGGAGGGCCAGAAGAAATATAATTGTGACACTCGTCAAAAGTTGGGACTGACGGAGGTGCCACCTTCTGAGCAAAAGTATATATCCACTGTAGGGTTGTTGAGGATTCCTCTTCCGCTTCCTCATAATGAGGAAGTTCCGCAATATTTTGGGTTCCTCAACCGCTACCGCATCCTCATAAATACAAATAAAAAAAATCCTCTTCCGCTATCGCTTCCTCAAAATTTAAGAGGAATTTATGAGGAATTTCACTGCGCATGCGCGTCGCGTATCCAATCATGGCAACGCACACGCAGTGCGAGAACTGTCATCATTCACTCAACTTTTTTTTGTGTGCGTGTGTCTACGCGTGTGTTGTGTATGTTAAGTACTGTGTGCCGAGTGCGAGTTTTTTGTTTCACATTCGATTGTAAACGCGTTTGGCGTTTACTAAGATTTTGTATGAGATTACTCACTGGGCTGGGCTCACTCCCGTGAGCAGGTGGCGCTGTACAAATCCCATACAAAATCTTAGTAAACGTCATACGCGTTCACGATCGAATGACGAATGTGAAACAAAAAATTCACACTAGGCACACGAAATCTTCCTTAACTGCTGGACCGATTTTGATGATTCTTTATTGTGTGTGTTCGAGAATGGTTTAGATTCATAGTTTGGTCCACTGGAAACTGCCCTTTTAATTATTTTTTGTGTATTATTATGTACAGACAGGACAAGGGCTTTTCGGTAGGGTCCGCTAGTATTTATAATTTCCTATTATCCTATTCCTCATCCGCTTCCTCATCCGCATCCTCTTCCTCATAAAATATCCTCTTCCTCATCCGCATCCTCTAAATTTGTGCGTGACAATTCCTCTTCCTCCTCCTCTTCCTCATAATCACTTCCTCAACAACCCTAATCCACTGTGATGGGTCATTGGACGGATGGTAATCACTGACTAAAGAACCGCGGAATCTTTTTATATTTTTCCAAACTAACGAAGGACGAGATGATGGTGAAAGACTCAGGCAAAACTGACGCCAACCATTTTTCTTCTTTTCTGACAGTAAAAGTCTGACCCCAGCTGCAACTTTTTTATAATTTAAATAGTTTTCTAAGGTCATAGCCCTAGAAAACAGTCTTTCTGCGTCCTTGCGACGCTTACAAGCCCCAGTACATTCAGAGTCCCACCAGGGGGGAGACAGAGTTCTCTGATCTCCTGTGGATTTGAGTGGAATGGTCCTATCCGCAGCCAAAAGAAGGACGTTTTTTAAATTTTGATATAAAGCAAGTGTGTCAATATTATCCAAAGGTAATAAATTGCAGATTTCAGAATCAGTAACGTCAGCAAATTGGTCCCAATTTGCATTTGCAGTTTTAAATTTAAGCCTAGGGGAAGGAGATGGTACTGTCTGTCTAGTCTGTCTGTACATGATTGTAATTAGGATAGGGAAATGATCACTACCATAAGAGGTGGGAATGACTGCCCAGGAACATGAAGGGGAAAGAGGAGGAGAGCATAATGATAAATCCACCACGCTCCTCGGGTTCTGCAGAGGCGAAACCCGACGCGTTGGGGATCCATCATTAAGGACAACTAAGTTATTATTATCAAATAAATCAATAAGGATGGAGGAATTTGGATCATTAGAATGGGAGCCCCAAGAGGTATGATGGGTGTTAAAATCACCCAACACAACCAAGGGGGAAGGAACTGAGGAGAAAATTGAGGAAAGTTCAGAGAAAATGGTGGGGTTGGGATGCGGGACATACACCGACATATAAATAGTACCTAATACACACACAGCTACAATATTAAAAGAACTACTATGTACAGGGAGGTTATATACAGAATATGTACAATGGCTAGAGACCAAAATGGCTGCTCCAGCCCTTCCATCAGACCTGTCATCCCGGAAACAGGCATAACCCGGGACTCGAAAACGAGTCCCTGGCAACAGCCATGTTTCCTGGATGGCAAGAATTGATGGTTTGTGTGAATTAATTATATTTAGGATATCCGATTTTTTATTCCTGATGCTCCGGCTGTTCCACTGAATTACAGTGTGAGCCATTATTGGGCAACAGATTTGAGATATGGGTCAGGTTGGAAAGAGTTTTGTTCGGTAGGGAGTCGCCAAATCTAGAAATGAGATCAATAAAAAAGTAAGAAAGATTGTCAAGCAGTTGGTCGTTCTGAGAAACAGGGGACTTTTCATTAGGTGAGGGATACGCACATCCATTTGGAGACTGGCACTCTGGCTCTTCAATTATATTTCTATGTGCCTCATGGTCATACCCAGGGGCCATAGGAGTAATGGGACGACGGGGAATATACACAGTCTTCCTATAGGATGTGGTAATGGGAGAATTTGTCAGTCTGTCATTCTGTCTGTCAGTCTGTCTATAACTCTGTCTTGAAGTATTGACATTTGCAGAAGGAGAAGTCCTAGCAGAATCGGCAAAGGATCGTCTCACACGGGGGAATCGAGCTGATGCCTCCATGTATGAAATACTTTCCCGGCTCATAACAAATTTTATTTCTTTTTGCCTGATATATTCAGGGCAAGAAACATCATTTGCTGCATGTGGACCACCACAGTGCATGCAAGTTAAAGAAGTTGCAGTGCATGTTGCTCCTTCATGCTTATGTGCACACTTAAAGCATCGGGGTTCTGATCTACACTGTGCTTTAACGTGACCAAAGCGACAGCATTTATTGCACTGTATTGTGGGTAATTTATATACTTCAACTGGTAAAGAGTTGTAGTAGCAGTAAACATGAGGAGGTAATTTTTGTCCTGTGATTGTAAGAACCACAGATTGGGTAGGTAGCCAAACAGGGGAGTTTTGGTCATTCATAGATTTGCGACTCAACCTACGTGCTCTAACAACTTTGCCATTACCTGATGGAACTTGCATATTTTCAACTAACTCCTCCATAGACCATTCTACAGGGACATTGCGGACAATGCCCATGCGAGATACACTGTATGAAGGTATTGTCGCAATGTATCCTGCACTTGATAAGGCAGGCAAGTCTATAAAAGAGTTAGCATGATCGGGAGATTTAAATTCTATCGAAACACGATTACGGCCTATCTTTTTAATTCCATCCAATTTAATATTTTCTACATTATTTTTAAAAACAAACTGTCCAAACTGGATGGGATTAAGGACTGGACCCCTTTCGGTCTCAGGCTTTGTAACATGCACAATATAAGGTGCAGCGTCATCGGCAGAATATACTTTTTTATTTGCAAAATCTGGGTTAACGTAGTGCAATTGGATTGAAGGCACTGAATGTGTATTTGTTGTTGCCTTTTTTGCTGAAGGCTCAATAATATCCTCATTAATCCGTTTTCTACTATTTACATGACCGCCTCCGGGGTCCGGAGGATCGGTATCCAGCTCCATATTTACAAATAAAACCGGCTTAACCTATAAACAAAACACCTTACAAATACTAAGTACTTACGATAAGGACAACACAAACTATAACACAAAACACAAGATAAAGCTAAGATTAATCAACTGATGATGAAAAAATAAACAAAAAGCTAAAAAAACGCCTTTAAAACTAAAAATAAAAAAGGACACTTGTTGACAGCACTCAACCAAAGAGCAAAGTCCTTGGTGAGTCTGATCTGCCTTTTTTAATCTTTTTAAAATAAAAATTTAAAAAAGAAAACTGTTATTTTGTAGAAATGTTTATAATGATAAAAGCTAAATTATATTTTTATATTAACTACATTCTTTATTTTTATATTAAAGGCAATTTAAAACTTTGGTCATTTTGTGATAGTAGTGTTCATGATGATGATTTCTTCACAGTGTGTGTGAAACATGCTTTTCCTGCACACTCACAACCTATGAATTATATTATGTAAAAGATTACTATATTATCTTAAGTCTTTGTCGATTTTGAACAGCTTTATTCCTCGCACCTAATTCTCACATATTTTTTTTCATCCTGTAGAAAGCAAATGGCGCTGCCCGGCGTGTCAGAATGTGAGCCAAGACATCCCCACCGAGTACCGCTGCATGTGCGGCGCGTTACGCAACCCCGAACACCAACGCGGTGCGAGCGGCGCGCACACTTGCGGCAAAGCGTGCAAACGCGTCCGCACTTGCCCGCATCCGTGCACGCTGTTATGCCATCCCGGCCCCTGCCCGCCTTGTCAAGCTACTATCACCAAGTAAGTGTCATCTAGCAATAGCCGCGTACTGACCAAGCGAGCGGCCTCGCTGCCTCGCCCGAGCGTGCCACGGCCGAGCCAAAAGTTGTCGGTTTTTGGTCGATGCTCAAAGGCGCCTCGGACGTTTGCCGCGCATTAACACGTACTGACTGACCGAGCAAATGCGCGCGAGGCTGCCGCGGCGAGGCGGCTCGCTTGGTCAGTACGCGGCTAATAGCTACTGACTATTCTAGCACGGCGAGAAGTGTAAACGTGCCCGTGCTTGCTTGCAACAGTGCACGCGTATTATGTGCACACGTATTATGTGTCGATCTATTAAAGCCTTGTAAAGCTGTGTGGAAAGTGAGTAAAATCTGGCAATGGAATAACTGTACCTACTTATACAGCTATTTGGCACACAGAGGCATTGTGACGTAGTTCTTACTTAGAAATATTGTTCTAATAATAAAACTGATTCAGCTATTAAGATTTAAGGTCAATACATGGGAATTTAGTCAGAAATAAATGTTTTTTTTTTTTGTAGACAATGCGGATGTGGCGCGGAGACTCGCACGGTGCTATGCAGTAGCAAGCTGCCGCAAGTTTGCGGACGCGAGTGCGGACGCAAACTAGAGTGTAACGTGCACGCGTGTGCCAAGGAGTGCCATGAAGGACCTTGCGAAGCGTGCAAGGAGATTGTGACGCAAGGTTAGTGACACAAGTTGGAACTGGTTTGAAGCTTTACCGTAGTTTGAATAAAATAAAAATATAAACAGCGTAATTTTTAAAGTACTAAGGGCCTGTTTCACCACTTCCTGATAAGTGCCAGATAGGTTATTCACCACTTAACTTGACAGATTAACCGCCGTACTCAGAGACATTAAATTATGATTAAGCTTCAATTTAATGAAGAGTTTGACAGATAAAGTATGGGGCTTATGTCAAAATTTTGAATTAATTACATTTAACTAAATAATGTTCCACTCTGAGTGCGGCAGTAAGGGCCTGTTTCACCACTTCCTGATAAGACTATCCACCACTTAACTTGATAGATAGAGTATGGAGAATCTGTCAAATAAGCCTATCTTGCACCTTATCAGGAAGTGGTGAAACAGGCCCAGAGTATGGAGAATCTGACAAAAAAGTTGTGGACAGCCTACCCGGTACTTTATCAGGAAGTGGGGAAACAGCCCCTTAGTATCTTCAAAGAGTCATGTTATTTCAACGTGACGCTCAATGCAATTCAATCCATTTTTAAATGACCCATTCAGAACTATCTTAACTGCACACGAAGATATCGGGTGTCGAGGGTGTCGGGCTGCTTGTTCCTTTAAACGACACATCAATGTCAGTTAACACTAAGTCACAGGTTACACGGTCAAATTTTCATCAATCTGATCTATCAATCTGATTGACGGAATATTGATGGTTATGAAAAGTTCATATAAAAAATACCATCAATCCGTGGGTTAGACGATCAAATTTTCATCAATCTTTACCGGATTGATGGGTCAGATTGATGAAAATTTGACCGTCTAATCGGCGCCTAACACGTTATTCATTCAGTATGCTACTGTCCGGCTGCCGAGTCGCGGACAGTCCCGTGCACGGCGGAGAGCGGCACGTGCACGCAGTGGTCGTGCGGCGCGGAGTGCGGGCGCGTGCTGGCGTGCGGCGCGCACGCATGTCGCACGGCGTGCCACCCACCCCCCTGCCCCGCTTGCCCGCTCCGCCCCGAAAATGTGCCTACGTGCCCCTGCGGGAACACCAAGTATGAATTTGAACCAAGTATATTGAACCTTCTGTCATATGCAAGCATAGCATGACTCTACTTATGAGAAAGAAGTATAAAAAAACTGACAGATTTCTCTTCCTTCGTAATTTATTTATTTTTTCTATTATTATCTATTAATAAGAAAGCTTTTTCTACGATGGCCATGTTAAGACTAGGACTGCTTATGCAAATAAGTTAGATGTCTGCTAAGATTGAGGTCCAGAACAATTTTAGTGACGCATATTTTCGTAAATAGAGTTTCCAAAACAATGTTACGCTGGTAAATTGTCATAGTCAATATAGGTTTACATCACTGACCTCCATTATACAAGTACGCTAGACATAAGATACCCAGCTGTTTTTATGCCTATTTGAAGCGGGGGAAGAGAACTAAATCTGACGTAACTTGCAAATGGCCGCTCAATCGCTATTGGTTGTAAAGAGAATATAATCACTACGGTGGTAGAAACTAGTATTAATTCCAAGTACTCCCACTACTGCCATCAGCGCCAACATGGCGACTTTTAAACGTCATGCTTACGTCAGATTTAGTTCTTTTCCCCCGCATTGGGGCGCTGATTCCGCTTCAAATAGGCACAAAAAACAGCTGTCATGTCAAAGGGTATCATAGGTCCAGCGTACTTGTATAATGGAGGTCAGTGGTTTACATACACAAAGTCACGTTAAATATTGTGTGTTATAAATGCCTAAACTTTAAAGAACTTGACAATTCCCAGGCTAAGTCCGAGTCAGCGCAAGACGTGCAGCGACCCGATTCCTCTGTGTGACAACATTTGCGCCAAACCGCTGCCCTGCGGACCGCCCGGCGACAAACACTTCTGCAAGGAGAAATGCCACGAAGGTAAATAATTAATGACGTCCTTATTTACTTTACTTAGATTTTGAAACTTAAAAAATCTATATATATATATATATATATATATATTAACCCCTTGGAGGTAGAATTGATCAAAATCCTTCCTTAGCGGATGCCTACGTCATAACATGAATGTGCATGAAATTTCAGCCCTATCCGTCCAATGCTTTGGGCTGTGCGTTGATAGATCACCATGTCAGTCAGTGTTCAGAGCAATGTATTGGGTTCAATCGTTAGGTAACATTTCTCTCAGTACCCGACTAGTGCAATTATATATATATATATATATATATATATATATATACTCTCTATATTACTCTACTCTATATTATCTCTATATTACTCTCAGTACTAGTCGGGTACTGAGAGAAATGTTACCTAACGATTGAACCCAATACATTGCTCGCTAAGTGTAGCGTGCCTGGTGTTGAAAACAGTCTGACCGAGTAATGAAAATTGCGCTTATTGAATCGGTCGCACGTGCATGGCCGCCTCTGCCGCGCCGCTGATAAGAGCCGTGCGATAGCGATGTACCTGTCGTTTCTTGTTGTCGATATATTACGTTGCCGCGATTAGTACTTACGAGTTATAAACTTATAAGTTATAACTAACTAGCTGTTGCCCGCGACTTCTTCCGCGTGGACTTCAGTTTATAGCGCGCGGTGTCAACAAAATTGGTTTCAAATTTAAAAGCTTTTGAAAACCCTGGTACCCCTTAAATCAAAATACCCAAAAACAGCTGTGCAGTGTGCATATCATATTTAATTAAACTTTATTTATACCAAATTTTAAAGCTTATTTAGCCATTACACAATACACGACTTTAGCTTTACCAATTGTTGCCCATAAACTGTTTAATCTATTTATCATTGGTAGGTTTAAGATTACGTCACTGCATAGATAAAGTACTGAGTAGTGAGTTATTTAATAACATGTATAACCATCGAAAGAATCGAAAAACAGGAATCGACATGGTACCACCTCTTATAGAAAGACGCATGAGCAAGCGATAGCGCGATGTAGATGAACCCCTTTTTCCAGTTAAAAAGTAGCCTATGTCCTTTCTCAGACTTTAGACTATCCGTGTACAAAATTTCATTACAATCGGTTCAGTCGTTTAGGCGTGAAAGCGAGACAGACAGACAGACGTGGGAGAGCCATGCTTCGGCACGAATGGGCCGGGTCGACCGGAGAAATACCACGTCCTCACAGAAAACCGGCGTGAAACAGCGCTTGCGCTGTGTTTCGCCGAGTGAATGAGTTTACCGGAGGCCCAATCCCCTACCCTTTTCCCTTCCCTACCCTTCCCTATTTCCTTCCCTACCCTCCCCTATTGCCCCTTAAAAGGTCGGCAACACACCTGCAGCTCTTCTGATGCTGCGAGTGTCCATGGGCGACGGAAGTTGCTTCCCATCAGGTGACCCGTTTGCTCGTTTGCCCCCTTATTGCATTAAAAAAAAAGGACAGACAGACAGAGATACTTTCGTATTTATAATATTAGTATAGATATTAAACTGTAGATGATTTTGATAGTTTAATAAACACTAATAATTATGTAAGGCAATCTATTGAATTACTTTATTATCTTCTTTTTTATTTTTTTCTTATTAAATTAATGTAACAAAGTACCCAAATGAATGTATGTAGATGTGCGAATGGATGTGTCTGTGTGTAAATTTGCCTTTCGTGATTTTTGTTTTTCCTGTTAATGAAAAATCATCATTTTAATTGCGATAACCAGTAAGACGTAGATAAACAGTTAATATTTGCATGCTCCTGCTGCAGTAGACCGGGATTCTGTAGGAGCCGAGCTTCGTATGAACCCAAAGTGGAGGTTTCGTGTTTGGGCTTATACATATTAACGGCCACATCAAAAATTACATTTATAGATGGTAATCATAATGATATGATCCTGTTGATAGGAGTTATTCTGCACTATAACCTACATAAGTTTAAAAATAAAATAAAATTAAGTACTCGTATAATGCTTTTTAACCCCCGACAAAAAAGAGGGGAATTATAAGAGGAATGTTTGATTTCACATAACATTATAATATATTATGTAGTTGCTGTCGTAGTTTACTTGGCAGTACCCCCCCACACACCGTGACAATAATAATTATGGACTAGAATATTACTTTACACTTAGGAATTATTAAAACTTTAAGTCTACTGACAGTAAACAAGTAATGAAGTTGTGAAATAATAATTTACTAATTATTATTTCATTACGTTTTAAAGTTGTTTGGCGGGAGTTTTTTAAAATTTCTTAACCCCTCAAGAAAAATTGAAATAAAGGGTCGCGGGATTCGAACCCGCGACCCCGGCTTGAGCTACCAACACCCCACCAACTGAGCCACAGAGGTCGTCATTGAACAGAACTTGTTCAAAATTATTGTATTGGGGCCTAAAGCTAAAATTGTTCGCGTTATGCTACAAAGTAACTGCTCGATAGCAAATTTATCGACAGTCAATCACTAGCGTAGGTGTGAAATTTGTTGAATGTGTTTACTGGACTGAGGCACACAGTAGATGGCAATGTGTGCGCAGCAATGAGAGCACCGCCTTGAATGTGTGAGCGACGGGGATTTGTCAATGTGTGGGTGTAATTTGTGTAATTATTTAGGTGTCAATGTAAGTGTAGCTTACATCAGGACTCAAACAAAGTGCGCTCGGCAGCCTATCTCCTGTTGTGTTTCTGATATCTATGACATATACCTAACGATAGCAGGATACATTACAATACTTGATGACGCCCGCAACTTCGTTGCGCCAAAACTCGTTTATCGCGCGGGAACCGTACATTTTTCCGGGATAAAAAGTATCCTATGTCCTTTCCCGGGACTCAAAGTATCTCCATGCCAAATTTCAGCAAAATCGGTTCAGGGGTTTGAGCGTGAAGAGATAACAGACAGACAGACACACTTTCGCATTTATAATATTAGTATGGATTATTATCCATCCTCTAATTCTATTAATGTTCTAGGACCGTGCCGCGTTTGCCCTGACAAGACAGTACTGCAGTGCCGCTGCGGGCACTCGAGTCGCGAGGTGCTTTGCGCTGATCTTCCAGAAGCCAACGTCCTGTGCCAAAGGAAATGTAATAAAGTAAGTTCGTAATTAAAATATTCCATATGTGTAGTCAGCAACAGCTTAATAGTATTTGTAAATAGAAGACGGAATCGCTGTGGGAATAAAAAAATAACACGCAAACAACAGATGTAGAAATAAACTACGATAACATGGTCCGCCCCTCCAAAATTCAAAACGTTTGAAGCGCGTTGTCAAAACGTTTGCGTTGTCTTGCGCGGTCGCCTAGTTATAATTAGATGAGCAACAAATCTTGGTAATAAGTTACATTAAGTGAAATATTACGAGTACTGGTTGATTGGTTGAATACTTACTACATAGTACAAACTCTTTCATAACTACACACATTGAAACAGTAATTTTGAGTGGCGCGCCATGTTATCGTAGTTTATCTTTATTTCATTTTAAATGATTTGAACACAACTGTATAATGAGACGATCCTTTTGTGATCTTGAGCACATGGCAAACACGTGCCAACGCTTTTAAATCGCGTCAAAATAACTAAAACATTGACCTGAATATTTTTTATATTTAAGTATTTTATTAATTAATGTGTTTTTATTTACTACACTTTTTGACGTGACAACGTCTTATAATTCGATATGGGCTGCGTGCACGAAAAAAACATGACGCAATATGCGGCGTTACCTCGCTCGGAGGCGTTCCATTTAAGGCTATGACGTCACGTTCAACTATCGTCAGTAAACCGACTTTACAGACAACCGAGTTCGAGTCGAGTTCGAGTTCGATTTCGACCCAAAACACTACTCTCCAACCATCTTTTTTCTCAGAAAATGTCGTGCGGTCGTCACCGGTGTCGCACGGTGTGCTGCGACGCCGCGACGCACCGGTGCACGCTCGTGTGTGGGCGTTCGCTCGCGTGCCAACTTCACCGCTGTGAGGAGTTCTGTCATACAGGACACTGTGCGCCCTGCCCTGTTGTCAGTAAGTATCACTCTGTGTACTGAGTTTTAGTTCTGTTATTACTTTAACAAGAAAAAGTTGGCTGCATTTTGTATGGCTTTGCTTTAGAGCAATAATTTTCATTAAATTGATACCATATAAATTGTGGTAACTTCTTCACGGCAAGTAATAAGAAAAACTCACGATTCATTACAGTTGTTCCAAGTGTTTTGTGAAGAATACAATTCTTCCGCAAAAATCATGTTATGCCTACCATACAATATATTGATATGTCTCGATAAAAGATGTAGCTTTTTAGGGTTCCGTACCCAAAGGGTAAAAACGGGACCCTATTACTGAGACTTCGATGTCTGTCCGTCTGTCTCCAGGCTGTAACTCAAGAACGGTAATAGCTAGCGGTATTTCACAGATTATATATTTCTGTTGCTGCTATAACAACAAATACTAAAAACAAAATAGATTAAATATTTAGGGGGGCTGCCATACAACAAACGTAATTTTTCAAATATTTTTTGCATAATTTTAATGACAACAAGTAGGCACTTGAAATTTTCACAAAAGCCTTAATTATATGTATACTTTAATAATTAAAAATAATATTTAAATAAAATAATAATTTCAGGGGGGCTCCCATACAAAAAACACAATTTTTGGCCTATTTTTGCTCTATAACGGTACGGAACCCTTCGTGCGCGAGTCCGACTCGCACTTGGCCGATTATTCATGTTTTAGAATATAAAATGATTTCAAATATTAAAGATAGGTTTCCACCCGTAAACAAAGATCGAAAGCGTGAATAAAAATGTATTCACGCTTTCGATCTTTGTTTACGGGTCTGGAAATCCGACTCGCACTTGGCCGATTATTTAATATAATTAAATAAATAAGTAATGCTATTATTAAAAAACAATATAAAACCTAATTGCTTACAGGTTTCGAGGAGTTAACTTGCGCGTGCGGCGCGGAGGCGGTGCTCCCGCCGGTGCGGTGCGGGACGCGCGCCCCACTATGCTCCGCCCCTTGCCGCAAGCCCCGCCCCTGCGGACACCCGCCCCACCACACCTGCCACTCCGGCGACTGCCCACCGTGTGTAGTGCTCACCACCAAGTCCTGTCATGGCCGCCATGAGGTATAATGATTTTTCTCACCTCCGGGCGGAAAACGTCAACTTTCTTCCCGCTGCGCTTACCGATGTTGCCGTTTTCCGCCTCCGTCGATGAGAAAAATAGTATACGCACCATGGGCAGTAAATAAGAAAGCCTCAGGTCTTATTTTCCTGCCCTAGGTGCGTAATGTACTATTTCTATGTAAATGAAATGAAAATATTTCGGTCTTACTACAAAAGATTTAAACACCTGTTGAACAGTTGATTAGAAAAAAATCAGTACATATTGGTTGTAAAACAGCTGTTCAATAGATGTTTCGATATTTTGTAGTAAGAACGTTTATTTCTTAATAGGTTAACAAAGTTAACACTTTTAGAACGTCTACATGAGGCCCACCACCGGTTCGGGAACTAACCTGCCGAGAAGAACCGGCGCAAGAAACTCGCACGGGGCCAAACCAAAAAGATGAAAAATTACAATAATAGCTTAAGCTAAATTACACTAAGTATATAAAAATGTGGTATATTCTAGCGCCGCATAAACTTTTGTTCATTCCTAATTTGTAAATTTTTTAAATTATAATGGATGCCAACATCATATTGTTACGTGCTAGGGTTCGAGGATTCGGAGACAAAGACCCGGTGACTCTCTTGAAGACTTTATTCACAAACACTAGCTCACACAAATCACTAAGTCCAAACACTAAGCACTAGATCCAAATCACTGAGCACTATCACTGTCCTAGGTCGTAGCTGAGTCGTAGGTTCACTGGTTCATTCACTATTGATCACTTGTTTTCACTTCGAAGTCGCCTTGATGATCGCTTGTATCGAACTGAACTCCGGGCCGTCCACCTGCGCCTATTTATATGGGGGAGTCGAATTCTATCGAAGTCGATTCACGTAAGCAAGTAAACACGTAAACAAGCGTGGAAACTTTCTAGGAGGCTCGAGCATGTACCACCTAGCGCCATCTAGTTTCGAGTAAGGGATTTATGTTTAGTGTGTCCTCTAGATAAGTTTTGGTGGCTCGACGCTATATGGCTCTGTGTGTCCGTAACAATATTATGAGGAATATATTGTGTTCGAAACTTCAAGTTTTTAGCTCTAAGTGTTAAGTTAATCTTTGCCTGTTATACAAATTATACAGATAAAAGACACAAACAAAATCCTTAATTTTATAATTATGTTTATGTTAATATAATGTATTTAACAGGAGCGTAAAACAATACCGTGTTCGCAAGAGGAGTTCTCGTGCGGTATGCCGTGCGGCAAACCGCTGCCGTGCGGTAAACACACGTGCATCAAAACTTGCCACAAGGGATCGTGTGATGCCGGCAAGTAAGTAAAACGTTTTATTTACAAGGTAGATAAGAAATAAGAAAGATAATCTCTATAATCTTTCTATAGAAAAATTATTTAAATAATCGCTCACTTATTAGGTAATGTCTAGTTGCGACCATATTGTGTTTACCAATATTATCCTCGCCTTATAATATCGATTCCAAATATCATATTAAATTAAGAAATTTAAAAAAACCCCCGCCAAACAACTTTAAAAAGTAATGAAATAATATTTACTGCCTTTAAGTTCAAATAAATCTTAACTTGTGTAAAGTAATATTTTAATCCATAATTATTGTTGTCACGGTGTGTCGGGGGACCGCCAAGTAAACTACAACATACAACCGCCAAATCGCTGACTATCTCGATTGTTCGCTATGAATTGATTGTGAAATGAAATCAAACATCTACATTAGCGGTCCCCCGACACACCTCGACAACAATAATTATGGACTAAAATATTACTTTACACAAGTTAGGAATTATTTGAACTTAAAGGCAGTAAATATTATTTCATTACTTTTTAAAGTTGTTTGGCGGGGGCTTTTTTAAATTTCTTAATTTAATTTTATTTCATACTTTTTAAACTTGTGTTTGTTATAGTGCAGAATAATTCCTATCAACAGAATCATAAGTATTCTCATGATTACCATCTGTCAATGTCCCTTTCGATGAGGCTGTTAATATGAGCCCAAACATGAAACCTCCACTTTGGGTTCATACGAAGCTCGGTTCCTATAGAATCCAGGTGATGCTGCAGCAGCAGCGTGTAAATATTAACTGTTTGTCTACTTCTTACTAGTTGTCGCAATTAAAATGAGCCCAAACACGAAATCTCTACCTACTCTAAGTTGGCGAGGAGTTGGATATCCTATTGATTACCAGGTGATGGTGCAGCACCAGGCCAACATTCCATTATTATGTGTATACTCATATTGTATATTCACAAATGTCACGAACTATAATGAAATATAAAACCCATCAAATGACTACAAGTTTTTCATGAACCAGATAAACCCTGATTGTCCAGCACTGAGCAGGCTGATGATGATGAACAATAGCTAAGAACACTCTCGATCATGTCAGCTTTCAAACAAAAAAAACTAGATCAAAATCGGTCCACGCGTTTGGATGCTACGATGCCACGGACAGATACACACACAGACAAACAGACTGACAGACAGACACGTCAAACTTATAACACCCCTCTTTTTTGTCGGGGGTTAAAAACTAGCCTAACTTTAAGGCTTAACAGTCACAAGTTATTCAATATACACTTTAGAGATCTTTGATATACACCATAATATATCACACATTTTCTTCAACAGCTAATCACAAAAATATTACATACTATTGTTGCGACAAAATTCATTTATTGCGTAGGAACCGTACATTTTTCGAGATAAAAAGTATCCTATGTCCTTTCCCGCCACTCAAAAGTGTCTCCATACCAAATTTCAGCAAAATCGGTTCAGCGGTTTGGGCGTGAAGAGAAACCAGACAGACAGACACACTTTCGCATTTATAATATTACTAGCTGTCCCGCCAAACGTTGTTTTGAGATAATATAAAGTATTTCGCCTATATTATTTTATTGAAGTAACTAAATAGGCACCATCTCAACGTCCATCGCTATCCCGTCGCACAAACAATGGTAATTGGTAGCCGTCAGTTTCGAGTTGTTAGAATGTACTATTATTTATTCCACAAATGCACTTCTATACTTATTATAAAATGAAGTCACTTTTTTTCCCTCATGTCCCTTTGTTCCCTTTAATCTTTAAAATTACGCAACGGATTTTGATGATTCTTTCAGTGTTAGATGGCCCATTTATCGAGGAAGGTTATAGGCTATATTTTATCACGATTAAGATTAAGATTAATAGAAGCGAAGAAATAGAGGAAAATGTGGAAAAAAACGGGGAAAATTATTTGAAAGGGCTAACCTCAGGAACTACTGGTCCGATTTGAAAAATTCTTTCAGTGTTAGATAGCCCATTTAATGTTTATTGAGGAAGGCTATAGGCTATATTAATAGGAGAATGTAAAAAATTATTTGAAAGGGTTTAATCTCGCGAACAACTGGAGCAATTTTTATGTTATTTGGCACAAATAAGTAGACCACATGAAGGATCGTGATAGGCTATCGATTTTAATCATTTTTGGCATGTGGCTATATATATTTTATACCCGTGCGACGCCGGGGCGGGTCTCTAGTATCAAAATAAAAAGTAGCCAGTAGCCGATTCTCAGACCTACTGAATATGCATATAAAATTTGGTAAAAATCAGTGAAGCCGTTTCGGAGGAGTACGGTAACTAACATTGTGACACGAGAATTTTATATATAAGACTAGCTGTCCCGGCAAACGTTTCTTTGCCATATTATATAAAGTATATCGCCCGTATTATTTTATTGAATAAGTGACCGTAGTGATTATAATATTCTCTTTGTTAGTGACTAAATAAGTATGTCACCATGGCAACGTCCATCGCTATCCCGTGACCCGCGTCGCATAAACAATGGTCGCTCTTTATAGACAAACTAGCTGTTTCCCGCGACTTCGTCCGCGTTAACATAGTATACCTATAATATAGACTTCCATTGAAACTTTCAACCTTAATTTCACCCCCTTGGGGGAAGAATTTCCAAAAACGCTTAAACACGTATCCATTCATTTTTAATCAGTAACCCAAAGATAAAGTTTTCATGTTCCTAACTTAAGAAATGACGGACTTTCATTCAGACTTTCAACCCCTATTTCACCCCCTTCGGGGTAAAATTTTCAAAATTCCTTCCTTAGTGGGTGTCTACTTAATAAAACAACCCTACTCACCAAATTTCGTGGCTGTAACTTTAACAGTCTTTGCTCAGCGATGATGAATCAGTCAGTCAGTCAGGACATGTTATTTTATAAGTAAAGATAATTTGCAATAAAATAAAATTGCGACTATAATTAAAGATCTAAGCTATCCTATCTCTCAAGTTGGAAAAAAGGACACATTTAAAAAAACAAACATTAAAATCGGTTATGTAGTTTAGGAATCCATCGCGGACAAACATCGTGACAGGAGATTTATATATATTAGATAATATTAAGTATGGATTATACAAACAGGTGTACGCAGGCGTGCCGCGAGAAGCGTCCCGGGTGCGGTCACGAGTGCGCGGCGCCGTGCCATGCAAGTGCGGGCGGGGCGTGTCCCAGCGGTGCGCCTTGTCGCCGCCCCGTGCGCGCCACGTGCGCGTGCGGACGACGCTCCATGGACCGCGCGTGCACTGACAACGCGAGGGATTATGCCAAGTACGCCATTTTTCTTTATTCTAAGTGTCTATGACACTTGGCCGAAAATACGCGGCCGAAGTTCGGCATGATTACAACTGCATTGTAGCATTGCATTTAAAATACATTGCAGGCCCTGCAATGTATTTTAATTTATCGACAACACAACATGCCGAAATTCGTCGTCGTGAAATACGTCGCGTTATAGTACATGCGTAGCGCATTGCTGTCTAGTGTGCCTAGTCACTAGTGTGTTTAGACCAGGGATGGGGAAACTAAGGCCCGCGGAGGCTTGAAATCCGGCCCGCGACCATCAAACAAAAATCAAGAGAATATTTCGTATTGTTAGTTGTTAATAAATAAGTTTAATTTACTTAATTACAATTTCTAATTTCTTTTTTATTCCAACAGTTATTTTGCAATATTTGCACGACAAAATAGTGTTTCAGAAAATACATATTATCGATATATATTTTTTTTCAGTAATTAACAGTCAAAAATGCAATAACTTGGTCTGCCATATATTTTTATAGGAATTGGCACGCGAAGGAAAAAGTTTCCCCATCCCTGGTTTAGAGTTTAGACACTTACATATATACATCATGCTTTTACAAAAGTAAATGTTTACGTTGCGGATATGTTTTTTCACAAATGTTATCCGTGTCTGTGATATTTCCAACGTAAAGTAGCTATATAAATAATATATGTTATTATTTTATTAATAAGAAAGCCACATTATTTTTTTTTATATTTTTATTGGAAACTGCAAGTTAAAT
This sequence comes from Polyommatus icarus, assembly GCA_937595015.1. Classification (NCBI taxonomy): domain Eukaryota; kingdom Metazoa; phylum Arthropoda; class Insecta; order Lepidoptera; family Lycaenidae; genus Polyommatus; species Polyommatus icarus. The sequence continues at coordinate 4,078,555 of OW569330.1, read as the reverse complement.
ATCTAATGAACATATTTATTTCAGGCTAATGAGCACACTAGCGGCTTCCAAAATGCAAGAAGGTGGTTCGGTAGACTTAAGCGACGTGCAGCGACCCAGCAACATGCTAAAAACGTGAGTGGTCTGGTTATCGTTCACAAGAATTTAAATATTTGTTATATTATGAAAATTTAGGTGTACTAAAAAATAAGTGACGAATTTTAAGCAACATTCTCTTTGTCAAGTGGTTAGCAAACTCATAACTTTTGGTCAAGAATGTTCAATCACGTCAAGCTTTAAACATTTAATTTATTTACAATAAATAATATCTAAAAAAACATATATACTTTAGAAATCAAAATATCCTTTTACAGCTATCTGTGTTTCATCATGCCTTTTTAGGGTTCCGTAGCCAAATGGCAAAAAACGGAACCCTTATAGATTCGTCATGTCTGTCTTTCTGTCTATCTGTCTGTCCGTCCGTCCGTATGTCACAGCCACTTACCTCCGAAACTATAAGAGCTAAACTATTGAAACTTGGTAAGTAGATGTAGTCTGTGAACCGCATTAAGATTTTGATACAAAAATGGAAAAATTATTTAGAATTTAAGGGGTCCCCATAGGTACAACTGAAACAAAACATATTTTTTTCATCTAACCTATGCGTGTGGGGTATCTATGGATAGGTCTTCAAAAATCATATAGAGGTTTCTAATATCATTTTTTTCTAACCTGAATAGATTGCGAGAGAGACTCTCCCAAAGTGGTAAAATGTATGCCCCCCCCCCCTCTAACTTCTAAAATAGGGGCATGATAATTCTAAAAAAAATATATGATGTACATTACTATAAAAACTACCAATGAAAACTGGTTTGAACGAGATCTAGCAAGGGGTTTTTTTTTATGAGTACGTCATAATTGGTAAACTTTAATTTAACTTTCATTAAATCAACTGAAATATAAAAATAAATCAAAAACCTATTAATTTCAAAGAAATAAACCTTATTGCTGCTGCGGAACCCTTCATTGGCGAGTCCAACTCGCACTTGGCCGGTTTTTCATGTAAACGAAGAACGAGAGAAATACAATATAGGAGAATTAGCTGTATAATGTAACCCACAAGGAGTTGCAAGTCTTAATAATGTTTTTTTCTAGTCTTTATAATACGTAGAGGATAAGTGGCTGGTAGAGGACTGGGCCTGCTTTAATGGGCGGTCATGCACTATCCTGCAGGCTGCATGGCGGTCCGCAGTGCCGTCCGCCAGCTTAAGCGGAGCGGAGCGGAGCTTAGCGGTGCCGAATTGACCAATCACCATGCTCGAAATCTTCGCTCCGCTTCGCTGTCATTCCGCTGGAGTAATACGATTGGTCAATTCGGGCACCGCTAAGCTCCGCTCCGCTTCAGTGGAAACGCAGACTTATGCAGGATTGTGAATGGTGTCGCAAGCCGCCCGCCATGCAGGCGGCAGGCCTGTGACACCATTCACTATCCTGCATAAGCCAGCGGACGGAAAGGCGGAAGGAGAAAGGGATTGTAATTCCGTAAACCGCATGCATCCCGACCGCTGGGCAAAGATCTCAACAGAGTGGGTACCGGAAGATGGCCGCCGCCGCCGCGGCCGGCCTAAAAAAAGATGGCGCGATGAGCTGGAAGCATACCAGCCAGGCTGGCCAGCGGTGGCACAGGAGCGAGGACAATGGAAGACCTTGGGGGAGGTTTTTGCCAAGCAGTGGGACAGCATAGGCTAGGAAAAAAAACTCCCCATTTTTGTCATAAATAATATGATGGAAATAAAATATTTTGAATTTAGATTTCTTTTTTTTTTTTTTCATCCATGCAGTCTAGAGTGCGACGAGGAGTGCTACGTGGAAGCGCGCAGCCGGCGCATGGCCCTCGCGCTGCAGATCCGCAACCCGGACGTGTCCGCCAAGCTCGCGCCGCGGTACGGCGACTCGCTGCGGGCGACCGCCGCGCGAGACCCCGCCTTCGCGCAGCACGTGCACGATAAATTGACGGATTTGGTACAGCTAGCTAAGAAGGTGGGTTTAAATAGGACAAGTATTTGCATACAGAATGTAACAAAACTAAGTGATAATACTTTCGGGTGTGTATATTGTTAATTGTATCCCTTACGACCCTTATGTTATACATATGATGCCTTAGATCAGCGGTCGGCACAAGCGGCCCGCGAACGTCTTACTTGCGGCCCGTGAATGTTTTGTGAATTAAAGTTATGTGTATCAAAAACAATATTGATTTCTAATACTGCCAGTAATTATCGCCACTTAAGTACGTAGCTGTTTGTGCCATTTTTAATAGAAACTTATTTCCTTTCATTATGTATTATGTACCTGTATATTATTGAGCTTCTAGAGTTTATACGAGTATGAGGTCTGCGGGCCGCCTTTAGTTTGTTTTGCCACCTTGTGTCTCTTGCCTGCGAAAAGGTTGCCGACCGCTGCCATAAGTTTGCGTCCACATTTGTATCATTTGCGCGATCAGATCTCCGTCGCGTATCATCGAAGCGTGTCAAAATGATACGCGTATCATGATACGCCCCGAGCGCTATTAACAAATGTGGACGCACCGTTCGGTGCGTCCACATTTGTATCATTTGCGCGATCAGATCTCCGTCGCGATCATCGCGCCGTATCAAGTATGCGTATCATAGTGTGGACGCCTATTAGATCATTCTGCCGAACATGCGTGTATTTGATATGACACATATCAGATACGCGGGTAATAGCGATCGGGGCGAATCATGATACGCGTATCATTTTGACACGCTTCGATGATACGCGACGGAGATCAGATCGGGTATCTGATCGCGCAAATGATACAAATGTGGACGCACCCTTAGATACGCGGTTAATAGCGATCGGGGCGTTTCATGATACGCGTATCATTTTGACACGCTTCGGTGATACGCGACGGAGATCTGATCGGGGATCTGATCGCGCAAATGATACAAATGTGGATCTTAGACGATAAGAGTTCACTGTGAAACACACCCTAAATTTTTTTTTTTATGAACATGGGGCAACGATTCAGGCCTTCCAGCCGCAAGCTATGCGTTGTAACTTATACATGACAGGAAACAGTTTAATATTCAAAATATACTGTCGAATATAAGCAACTTCTATTGTCATTTATTACCTCGATCGTGGAAAAACCAGGCACAATAGCTTATCAGCTATTGTCGTCGCGGCTGCATTTGGCCGCTTGGGAGTCGAAGCATTGTACGTAAGTGGTAAAGAGTGATCATCTAAAATAGCAATCTATTTTTTTTAATCCTTCGTTCGGGGATTCTTGGAAATGCAAAGTATTATATTGTTGTCACGATCACCGGTGCTCGTACGGGGCTTTATGGGTTAATACGTATAGAATTAATGTTCTATCCTGTTACAGTCGAAGCAGAAGACGCGCGCGCATTCCTTCCCGTCAATGAACCGTCAGAAGCGGCAGTTCATACATGAGATGTGCGAGCACTTCGGGTGCGAGAGCGTTGCGTACGACGCCGAACCCAACCGCAACGTCGTCGCCACCGCCGACCGCGAGAAGGTGAGTGTGCGAGACGGATAATTCTCCGTCGCATTTGCGTGCGCTAGAGGCGGACGCGTGCATGACTCGCTTGTTAGGCTGCGTTTCCACTGAAGCGGAGCGGAGCTTAGCGGTGCCCAAATTGACCAATCACCATGCTCGAAATCTTCGCTGTCATTCCGCTGGAATAGCACGTTTGGTCAATTCGGGCACCGCTAAGCTCCGCTCCGCTTCAGTGGAAACACAGCCTTAGTGTCTAAAAACACTAGGCCAAAAATACGCGGCCGAAGTTCGGCATGATTACGTCAGTAATGCGCTACGCATACAATATAACGCGACGTAATTTCGGCATGGTGTGTCATCGGTAATACATTGCATGCGTAATCATGCCGAACTTCGGCCGCGTTTTTTCGACACTAAATCACTAAATGCATTCTTTGCGTGTCAAACCACATACATTTTAGACATCTAACTTTCGAAAATAAGCGATAACTATAGTTTGTGCGTTTTATGATGATATGCGTGAAACATTATAATTGACAATAGTAGGGAAGTTACCTAAAAAAATTAATCGAATAATTTAAAAATATCGAATCACCTCGTAAAGGAATTGCAATCGAAATTATCGATTTCGTACTGATGTTTCAGAGTGACGCCGGCGATTTAAGATGGCCGCCCTTTTTTATCGTTTTGATTTCGATTCAACTGTGTCAATCTCTATTGACCTACGTTCCGTTTCATGCATCTGACATTTTTCAAATATTTTCGTAACAATAATTTTATACTCCTATTTCAGAGTTAATATTTATAATTTTATATCAATAATTTAGCATTTAGCAACTTTTCATTTTTATTCATTTACAATTACAGGAAACGTAATTTATTTTTGTAGATGGAATATAATTTATTACATTTTGATTTTTTTTTTGTTTTCTTGTAAAAAAATTCCGTAGCAAGGAATATGAGAACTGTCACCCATATCATCTTAGAACGAACATGCTATATAATAACTAGTGACTAAGCACTCAGTTTACACTACAAAGTGACATGTTCATGCAATGCGCTGCATTTATAATGATTAATGACCCCATAATTAAACTTTTATTTACTCCACAAGCGAGTACACATTGAATTGATAAACTTGCCGCTTATTGTTACTCCAAATAAAATAGATTAAATTAACTTTTTTCTTAAGAAAAAAATCTGTATATATTGCTTAAATTATGTATTTTAAGAAAAAATCGAATTATGTTGCAGTCGTGGCTGCCAGCAATGAGCGTGCTCGAAGTGTTAGCGCGCGAGGCGGGCAAGCGACGCGTGCCCGGGCCCGTACTGCGCGCGCCGCCCGCTCCCACCACGACCGCACCGCAGGCCACGCCCACACAACCTAGCAAGTGAGTAGAGCTAGAGAGAGATAGAGTGAGATAGGCACTGGGCCTACGAATAATAAAAATTAAGGAAACGTAACCGTTTTGCATTTGGTTCCTTTTCGCACACTAAAATATGGCAATAGCAACGAAACTAACACTCAAATTTACGAATAATGCTTAGCACAAACAACTTGTCAAATGTGTGTTTTGTATTGACGCTCCCGCTTCGCAGTCGCGTGGTCGCGTAGGTTTGTGCTAAGCATAAAGCCGTTGACATTGTCACTTCTATATTTACAGTGCCACCAACTTATCTGTTCAGTAGCCGGGGTCAGTAGTGTCGCGTTTAGTGTTGCTATTTAAGAAGGTTTACCAAAACTGTAGGGAATCCACTGTGACTGGGTTGTATGATGTATCTGTATCCTGTACACATGAGATGTCCTTTCACGGCCGTTAGAAGCTAAACTGTTTTTCTTTTTAATATCTGTCTGTGTACGCGCATCAGGGAATCTAGTCAATATAAAATGCGGTTTTCATAGTTGTGTTCGTCTTACTTAAAAACTGGCCCATATAGAGCTGCTTCTTTTAAAAAAAAACAGTAATAATTAATTAAAAGCATTTTTAAACACGTACGTAACAGTATAATAAGTACTTATAACAAAATAAAAATAACAACACTGATTTATATCTTTTTACAAGCTTTTATTTGACCTGGCTTGTTCGTAATGTAAAGTTTGTACTATATGTTTTTTTATATTATTTTATTATATTTTATTTAAACAATAATTATTATGGTCATGATGTCTATCTTCAAACAGCTGTACTCCAGAAATTCCAGAAGTAGACGGGCCTGACGATTCACACAACTCTCCGTCATCATAACCATCATCACTCGAGTCGCTTTCGCTATCTTAAAGAAACTGTGGGACTTTTTTTCATTAACTAGCAACACGAACCTGTAGCTGCTGCAACGCGCTCGGTCACGTTTTTAAATGGTATTTTCGGAGACTGAAGGCGTTTCTCTTCTCTCATAAAAGCTAACACTTTTAAAATAACTTGTCGCGCATTACTTTTTAGTGGTTTCGGCATGATAATGATACTTTTAACAATAAAACAAGACTTAAAACACACCGAGCACTCGCACTTCAAAAACAAACAGCGAATGACATTTTACAACATTGCAGCTGTAGTTCCAATTTTGTCTACTGAACAGATAAGTTGGTGGCACTATATACAAAATTGTGTACCAAATACATGCATTAAGTATGCATGAGTTCAGGTCACGTTTTGTAGACTCGTGGACTTTTTTGACACAGTTACTCTTCCCTAGTTTTTAATATTCGTAGCACTGGGCTAACCAAATATGTGGATTAAAATTTGGCAACGGAATATTTAATTTGTACTTACATTCTATCCATGTGCCGGAACTGCTGTTTTTCGTTTCCGCAAATGAATAGCTCTGTCGTAGTGTCGGTTTTACAAATAGATACACAATCATTTATTTTTCGTAACAGATCGACCGGTGGATGGGCGACTCTAACTTCCAGCAACGCGTGGGCAGCGCGGAGTCAACCAAAACAGGAAAATAAAATAGATTACTTCGATAACCCGCCCAACTAGATTGTACTGGTTCAAGGTCTAAAGGCACTACTATAAAACCATAGACAACAAACACAGGTTGCTTGTTTTTTTTAACTGAAAATAACATATTTTTAACAAAGACAAAAGAAGTTTGTAGCTTCTTAAACCATAAAAAATACAACAGAGGTTTGACGGTTCTCTTCAAACCATAGATAACAGAGGTTGCCACTTTTCTTAACTATAGACAAAATTAAACTAAATACTAAGAAAGGACTCATTTTAATAAAGTCTTATGTTGTCCAATAGTAGAGTAATCTATAGGTTTACCACAAGAGGAGAGGGTATTTAACTAGGATGTAAGTGAACGAAAATCAATTAAATATTTAATGGAATATCTTTAAAATTAAATGTTGTATTAGAAATTTGTAATACTTTATTAAATACTAAGTTCGAAGAAGGTTCCATAAATGTAATTAAAATGATTTCTACTTATTTATTATCTGTATACTATGCTTAAAAAATACGCTGGAAATGGTTACTAGTGAAAAAATAGTGCTTTTGTCAAATATCTACTTGTTGATTGATGTTGATTGTAATGTCCAAAGCTTATCATTTCTTTCTATGGGGCACAATATTTATTCAAATACCTAATTAAATAATAGCAAGATTAATTTGTGACAAAGGTTTTTAACACAGTGATATGTCTTATAAAAATAGAATTTGTAGATATAAGAAGCACACTCTGTTATTAAAGATTTGTTATACTTTTTAGTGTGTTACACATTCTTAATACTGCTAAGGAAATAGACTTACAGAATGGATCTCACACGTCTCTCGCAAAGTCACTGGTATCCTGCGATCCCTCTACCGGTTTAAAAACTTCCTTCCTTCTTCAGTCAAGTTAATGCTCGTCCAGTCACTTATCCTTCCCATCATTGACTACGGTGATGTGTGTTATTTCGACCTAAACGCTGACAAACTTAATAAACTTGATCGCCTACTCAATAACTGTTTAAGATTTATTTTCAACCTACGCAAATTCGATCATGTCTCTTACTTTCGTTCTAAGCTACACTGGCTACCAATACGACAGCGCCGCTCTACTAGGGCCTTGTGCATGCTTTATTCCCTGTTGCATCATCCTAATGCTCCTAATTACCTAACCCCCCTTTTCCAATACCTTTCCAGTACCCATGACAAATACCTTCGATCCTCTAACAATGCACTCCTTTCTTGTCCTTATCATAGATCAGACATCATCCACTCGTCTTTCAACGTACAGGCTATTATACTCTGGAATGCTCTTCCTCCAGAAATCAGGCTAACCAAAACCAGGGACACATTTAAGCGCAAAGTTCGTGAGTTTTATTTGAAGCAATTGGCAGTAAAGTATTAAATGATTAATAATATCTATGATAGTTTTTATGTATTATTATTATTATATAAATATATATTATTATTACAATATACATTAATTAATTATATAATATGTGCTAGTATTTTTAAATTAAGTATTTATAGTATGATATTTTATGTAATTAGTATATTAATTAGGTATAGGTATGTATTATTATAATAATATTTATACATATTTTTTAGTTTATTAATATAGTAGTCTAGCTCTATTGTGTAAAATATTTGCTCATGAGTTTAGTTATAGGTATTTAGATTGCTCTTCATTTATCTATTATTATTATTATTTTTGTTATTTTTTTTATCCTTTCGCACTATTGGCACCTACACAATTTTGTTTCTGGACACCTAAAGGTTGACTGGTAGAGAATGCCACCTGGCATTAAGTCCGCCTATGTACCAACATTGTGCAAAAAGTATAAATAAATAAATAAATAAATATTGTAAAGTACCTTTATGTGTGACATGGTATACATCTAGGCTCTTTGATCAAGGCAGTCAGGTTTTTTGTTTTTTAATAAGTAAGGTCTGGATAAGGCAATAGCATCCATTCTCTATGTCTATACTTGAATTATTTGGTGCTGGCATCATGAGTTTTTTCTTTTCCTTTTGTATATTTGGTTCAAACTCAATGTTATCTACATGTCAAAAAATGCGATCAAATCATTTGGTAGCATTAAAGGACGATATCAGCTCGAAAGCTGATTAAGAGTGGGTTGCACCAACTTACTTTAACTATAACAAAACGTCAAATGAACTGTTAAATCAAATCTTTCGTTAAAGTCAATAATGGACGCCATATTTGACGATAACCTTTACCTTAACAACAACGCCTCTGGTGCAACTAAAAATAATATTTTGAGGTCAAATTGATTGTATTGTTTTTAGGGTTCCGTACCCAAAGGGTAAAAACGGGACCCTATTACTAAGACTCGATGTCTGTCCGTCTGTCTGTCACCAGGCTGTAACTCAAGAACCGCTATAGCTAGAGCTCTGAAATTTTCACAGATTGTGTAAATCTGTTGCCGCTATAACAACAAATACTAAAAACAAAATAAATTAAATATTTAAGGGGGGCGCCCATACAACAAACGTGATTTTTTTTTGCTATTTTTTGCATTTAATCAATAACGGCAACACATAGGCAATTGAAATGTTCACAAAATACTTAACCCGTAGACGGGCATGTTCGTACTTCGTATATAATGTCTATGCCAAGGTGGCAAAAAAATTGGCACTTAGTGAAAAGGGCCTAGCCTACCTGTATAGACAGGTAAACTTATTTAATGAAATTTTGATGCAGTTTTTAACCGACTTTCAAAAACAGGGGAGGTCTATGTTCGGCTGTGGATATATTTTTAATTTATCGAACTTGCTAAAAGTATTACGCAGAAAAACATTGTAGCTGTTATATTTAGTGTGATGTTTATGGAATTTTTATTTTTTTGGTTGCGGTATTACTTGACAATGTATTTTATGTTGGTAGGTAGATAAATACCAGTCATACAGAAGAAAAATCTATGGCCTCGGCTATGTGACACATAAAATTAAAAAAAAATGAATTTGACGTATCGCAAGCACCATGTTAGAATGGAATAAGCATGTTAAGTAGCCCGCAAACGATCAAACATCAAACACGTAGTATAATCCAAATTTTCTTCAAACACGTCAAACACGTAGTTTGTACGTGTTTGACGTGTTTGATGTTTGATCGTTTGCGGGCTACTTTAGGGCCAGGCCACAAGTTATGGTTGGTTTACACGTATTAAGTAGTTAACTAAATTATAACTTAATTTTAAGTTGTTTATTGCATGTAAACACAAAATTTAGTAGCAAGTAGTAAGTTAAAATTTAGTTAAGTACTAAACAAGGAAATTAGAAATTTGACTATTTCAGGCACTTCAAATTAAGTTAAAATTTAGTTACTACTTATCTACTTAATACGTGTAAACCGGCCCTAAGGGCCAGGCCACAACACTACGTTGCGGCGTCGCATCGCAAAAACAACCTAAGAAAAGCAATGTAGTTTTTTGCGATGCGACGCCGCAACGCAGTGTTGTGGCCTGGCCCTTTACCCTTACAACTTTTAGCGTCGCGATAAGTCAAATCTCATACATTTCTAACATCGCTGTCGAATCAGGGCTTCAAATAACGTTATTTTTTCATAACGTTACTGCTTCAAGGGCATAGATAACGTTATGAAAATTTACCCGATATTAAAAATAACGTTAAAAATTGATATTAATAACGGTTAATGTTATAACGTTATATAGGATTTATAACGGTAAGTATATGTTCTTTGATAACGTTATAGTCCGTCAAGAAAGTCATGACAAAACAATAACTATATTTTCATTATTTCTCTATGTATTAAACTCTTAAAAGTAGGTAAGCACAAATCTCGCAAAAAAAGTGGGCTGCGAGTGAGATTTAGTGCACCGTGCACGATCGCATACCTAATACCAGAAAATAACGTTATATTTACCGTTATTATTATAACGATATTTGTTCGTTTATACATAACGAAAAAATATCGTTATAATAATAACGGTAAATATAACGTTATTTTACTAGACATCGTTATAAAAAATAACGTTATCTGGCTACCATTATGTAAATAACGGTACGTAACGATATTTTTTCTGTTATTGGATAACGTTATGAAGCCCTGTGTCGAATGCAAGTTGCCTAAGTACGCATGTCCATAGATAATATTCCGTTATAAGCCTGAGGTCCACGCGATACGGCTGATGTGTGTTCATTTACAATTTTGATACATGTAAAGTAATGTATTGTAGATATTGTTAGCACAAATTATACTCAAGTGTAAGCTCACGTCAATAAAATTATAATATTATTACGTCGTCATAATACTAATATAAAACATTGAAATGTCCTAGTTCGAGATTGTTTTATTTTATACCTGCATAATGTCGTTTGTTTTTAGTAATATATGTATAGTATTACTAAAAACAAACGAATTAAATTTAAATTAAATTTAATTCGTTAAATTAAATAAATTAAATTAGTAATAAATCTTAAATATATGTATAGTATAAAAAGGATTAAATATATTTCCGTTGTCTGGTACCCGTAACACAAGTCCTTCAGGTACTTACCACGGGCCAGACTGACGTGGTGTGAAGCGTCCATAGATTTATTATTTATTATTATTATTAGTAAATAGGTACCTAAGGATAAAGTCCGGTTGCAGGATACAGAGAAATTGACGACCTTAGAAGGCCACTTGTGCTTTTCACTCGCACAAAATATTGATATCTCATTTCCACATGCACTTTGTGCTGACTTTGTGTGAAACTTTAAATGGCGGAAGAATGTTAGTTTTTGAACTTAAAAAATGTTGGTTGCGGCCCGCGATACCAAGACCAAAACGTGGGTGTGGCCCGTATAAAAAAAGATTAGAGTACCACCACAATGAGTACTACTAATATAAACTATGATCACTAGACGCGCGTATTTCTTTTACGGCGACTGGACTTCTTCAAATAAATGTTGTAATAATAGAAGCCTCCATTGCTATAATATAAAGCAATTCTATAGTATAAAGGTCCATTGCTATAGTATACCTTATATAAAGTATTACAGGGTCAAAGTTTTAAATAGCTTAAAAACAATAGCATTTTAAAAGTTATTTTATTCAAAAAAATCTAATTTCTGTCAGCTATGTTGTCTAGCATGTCGTCGACGAGATGTGACAGTTTGAGCAGATTATGAATGACTCGCCTCAAGCAGCGGCACTTGCACAAGGATTTGCGTAGTACACGGTTATATTTCAGCTCGTTTTGCCGGTTTTCGTGGTCATAAGGGTTACTTCTATACGATGAAGCCGAATTAAACTGAAACAAAAAAATTAAATGTTTTCCAACTGGACTTTATTAGTAGCCCGCGTGAAGTCAAACTATTTTGAGTCGTCGTGAAAGACGTGAAAATGTTTCCACTTTTGAATCGTTACTTTTGAAAAAGGTTATTTTTTAACCCTAAAAAATTGTTACGGCCCGCGACACTAAAACTAAATCGAGCTTGTGGCCCGTATAAAAAAAGGTTGAGTACCACTGTTTTAATCTCTTAAAACCACTGACCTCCATTATACAAGTTGTATAATGGAGGCAAATTATTTAATTAAAATATTAGCTTACCTTGATAAGGCGATTTTTTCTTATTTGTGTGTGTTTTTTCTTCATTTCAGTGAGGAAGACATCGTCAGAGTTAAATTGAATTGGACACACGAATGGCTGCAAAATATCACCTAAAATTATGACCCACAATAACTTTAGATTGACCATATTTTATAGCAACTTTACAGCACTAGGTACTGCATAGTCTGGACACGGAACACATAGAAAATACCTAATGTAGGTACGTGACGTTATGGGCAATGGTACGTAGTATCCCTAAGTAGTCTGTGGGCAATGGCGAGACGGAGAAAAACTGACTCGACTCTCGACTCGACCACAGACCATAGATCAAGATCTTGATCTATGGTCTGTGGACTCGATAATGTTAATGTACCGTACCAATGGTTATATGTATGTGTAGTCTGTCTGTTACCTCTTCACGCCCAAACCGCTGCACCGATTTTGTTGAAATTTGAGTCTTATCCTTTGAGTCCCGGGAAAGGACATAGGATACTTTTTATCCCGAAAAATTGTACGGTACCCGCGCGATGAACGGACGGCGCAACGGAGTTGCGGGCGTCATGTCATCTAAATACATATCATAATACCCTTAAGGTGAACGCGGATTTGGCCGCACCGCACGCACCGTAGTCGCCGCTTTTCGAATTCTTTATATATGAAGTTATAGGCAAGCTCGCATACCTACCCGCGCCGCAGTCTTCGCAACTTCTACATTCTTTATATGAAGAATTCGAAATGCGGCGACTGCGGTGCGTGCGGTGCGGCCAAATCTGCGTTCACCTTTACGCCTCTAGTCCACAGACGCAGTTCGCGGCGAAACGATTTACTGTCTCATCTGCCACACAATACGTTATATTGCATCTCGCTCTATTTCTGTTTCGCAGCGAACCGCGACCGGAGGACTAAAGGCGTTACACCCCCATTGCATTTTTAGATTAGTTTTATGATAACGTTAAATACCGATAAATTTTATTCAAGCCCTAGCGTACCTATACGTACCTAAACAATTTTGATGAAAAAAATTTCTTAAAAAAATGTGTACCTAATTTAAGAACAATAGTACCTTTAATTACGCAAAATATGAAAGTAAAAGGGAGGATTGACAATATTTTACTTGAAACAAGCTGACCCGACAGACGTTGTCCTGTCTTAACGATGATTATTTAATTCGAATTGGTATAATTAAGGAAACAATAGATTAAAATTAGCATCTCCATGACAAATTTCACCAAAATAGATAGAATAGTTTAAGCGAAAATCACAAAAGATTATTGTGCAGGAACCGTACATTTTCCGGGACAAAAAGTATCCCTTGTCCTTTCCCGAGACTCAAAGTATCTCCATGCCAAATTTCATAAAAATAGACTGAATAGTTTAGGCGAAAAATCATAAGTTTATTGTGCAGGAACCGTACATTTTCCGGGACAAAAAGTATCCCTTGTCCTTTTCCGAGACTCAAAGTATCTCCATACCAAATTTCATTAAAATAGACTGAATAGTTTAGGCGAAAAATCATAAAAGTTTATTATGCAGGAACCGTACATTTTCCGGGACAAAAAGTATTCCTTGTCCTTTACCGAGACTCAAGGTATCTCCATACCAAATTTCATCAAAATCGATTGAATAGTTTACGCGCAAATCATAAAAGTATAATATTGTGCAGTAACCGTACATTTTTCCGGGACAAAAAGTATCCCTTGTCCTTTTCCGAGACTCAAGGTATCTCCATACCAAATTTCACCAAAATCGATTGAATAGTTTACGCGCAAATCATAAAAGTATATTGTGCAGTAACCTTACATTTTTCCGGGACAAAATGTATCCTATGTCCTATTCCTGGTTCTAAGCTACCTCTCCACCAATTTTCAGCCAAATCGGTTCATCCGTTCTTGAGTTATAAGTGGCGTAACTAACACAACTTTCTTTTATATACACACACCGGCAAAATTAGCGGAACATAGGTAAAAAGGGCCACAACTTGAATTCAAGTGGGTCGGGCTGTGTGAAATCCTTTTTTATAGTTTCTAAGCTCATTTAAGAAATAAAATATTGAACACAACTGGGAAGCTAACAGATTTTTATTGCAATTATGCCCTACTAAGTGTTTTTCGATGATTGACGTTGTAAGCGTTTCTGATAAGAATGGTGTTTTTAGCGGGGTGCAAGGTATGCCAGCTCATTTGATTGTTTGGTTTTTGGAAGAACACATTGCTTAGATACAAAATTAGTGATTTTCCAGCATCTACGACTGCTAGAGCTGTAACCACGATAGAGAAAGGTCACACCTACCGTTCGGTCAGTCAGGCCTTAGGTGTGTCGGCTTTCGTGGTCCATCGTAACTTTCAACGCTACAGAGAGACTGGATCTTACGTTTGGAGACGAGAACAAGGCAGATTTCGGATGGCAATGGTTCAGGATGACCGTTTTGTAAGGGTACAAGCCTTAAGAAATCGACCTCAAACTGCTTTGCAGAGACGAAACCTGTCGGAACAGGTCCGAGATGGACGTGTAAGTGATTGTACAGTAAGAAGAAGAATCAAAGAAGTTAAATTAAACTCAAAAGTGCCAGCAAGGGCACCAAAACTTGAGACAGGACCGCAAAGAGCCAGGCTAAGATTTGCGCGTGAACATCAAAATTTAACAAGTGAGTGAAATCGTGTGCTGTACAGTGATGGGAGCAAACTCTGTGTAAATTTTGTTGACAGGCGATAAAGAATGTGGATAAATCGTAAGGAACGCAAAGCCCATCAAACTTAACGGACACAGTGGCCTATCATGCAGGCTTCGTAATGGTTTGGGGTGGCATATGATTTGGAGCCCGCACGGAGCTGATGATTGTTAATGATGGTACTTTGACAGTACAGGACTATAGCACAAACATCCTAGAACTGCATGTTGTGCCTTTTACACAGTTTTAGGCAGTAACTTCAATTTTATGCGCATCCATAGAGTGAAAAAATCGGGTATTATTACCTAAATGATGCTGGCGTAGCCCAGGTGGAGAGATCAGCACGGTCTACGGATGTGGATCCGATTGAGGACGTGTGGCACATCAATGGTGAACGGTACGAGTTAAAACTCCAGCTCCAAAATGTGTTCAGAAGCTCGAGTTGGCGCTACTGGAGGAGTAGAAGAATATCGCACAGGAAATGATCGACAATCAAAATGCAAGCATGGAATGGCGTATCCAGACCCTCTTGAGATCCATAGAAGGCATTACACGCTTTAAACATGGCATTTCTTAAGTAAAAATGAAGAATTTAACTTAAAAACTTACTACTGAAATTTCAAAGATTTTTCTTAATTTTTTATTTTTGCAGATTTTTCTATTTTACACGTTTTTATGCCCTAAATTTATATAAGTTTTATTTTTTATCGTCAATTATTTAATAAATAAATAAATATATAAAAAACAGCTAATAATTTTCAAAAAAAAATTTAATTTTGTTATGTTCCTCTAATTTTGCCGGTGTGTTTATATAGATAGAGAACTAAAGACAGAATATAGCGAAAATAAACACATCGTAGCAATTAGGACATGAAGATTAATTACCTGTGAAATGTATATTTTTCAGGATTATTCCTATGATTTACCTACACTGCAATCACTCACAGAACAAGTTACCATTGTTATATGTAATAGTATTTGTTGAAAATAATAAAGGATTTTAACAATAAATTGCAAATAGGTACCGAAAGGGCATAAAAACGACTTGGTGACGACCTGTCAAATAAAGGTGGTTACTTTGGTGGTTACAATATAGGTACATTAGACTGCCTCTCTCTTTTCATCTTGATATAATTCCATAAAGGATTTTCTTCTCTCTCGCACTCTTTGTTGGTCTTTAGCATTATAAGTTTATGAGTAATATCATAATAGTTTTTTTAAGGACACTTACACATTCTACCGAGCACCATTCGTAGCACGTCGACCACCAGCACCGCCGTCAAAAACTGCGAACTGTAGTCCACGTAACAGTTGCCTGCAAGACAATACACTGAAGAGACAACTTGCAAGATCCCATGGTCAACAGGGACATGCTATCACAGCCTAATCACTTAAATGACTATCACTTTTATTTACAACATGCTGCATGCTGCATGCACCTAAATTATTTCTACCTTCTGAGTTCTGCATTCTTTTTTCGTCTATGAATGACTCCTATCGAGTATTTAACGACTTTCAAATTGGTCGGAGGAAAGAAGAAAAAAGTAATTCTACCATTTCAACGTAATTAATGAAATGAAATGTTTTTGTGAGCATTCAGCATTCTATAAACATATAATCCATAATAGTTTATATTAGGTATAAATGCGAAAGTGTGTCTGTCTGTTTGTCGGTATGTTACTTCATCACGCCGAAACCACTGAACCGATTTTGCTGATATTTGGTATGCATATACTTTGAGTCCCGAGAAAGGACAAGGGATATTTGTAATCCCGGAAGAAGATACGATTCTCGTGTGATAAATGAATTTTGGCGCAACGAAGTTGCGGGCGTCATCTAGTCATGATGTCATATTTACCGTGGTGTATGTTCATTATTTGGTGCGCATAGGATACTAATTTCGACCACGTCGACTTTATAGTATCTGCGTTTAAACCGTACTTGGATAATTTATATTTATTCGCTTCTACCGGCAGGTCACAGGAACCGAAACTCTCCTCAGATATTTCTCCATCGTAAAGTTCTAAGTCTGCAATATCTCTTACGATTTCCGCTTCGTCTAAATCCTTCTTTAAATCGACAATGTCTCTAGTAACATCGTCAGTTAGATCATGGGATTTTAAGCTTTCTTTACTAAGGCTATTGTGGAAGCCGGTCAGCTTGGTTTCATTCTCGCAAAGATCTATAAAGAAGTTGTCTAGACTTGTAGTTGTAAATTCTGACTTTTTGCTCAATTGGGATTGACTATGGCAAGAAGAGAATTGATCGCTCAGTCTCCTTTTGACCCTCCTCTCTGATAGTCCATCTCGTAACAATTTGTCTACGGAGGATTTACTCTTCAACCTTCTAGCGGCATCTTCCTGGTCTCTTTGTAACGACTTCAGCTGCTCATACTTGTACCAGGACCGAACGCGGTCGCATTTACCGTAGATTTTATTTGAATCTAAAAAAAATAATTCAAGTATTACTTCTAGAAATTGGGCGCGGCTCCGACCGCGTAAATTCAGTACTTATCCTTTGGTATCCTGTACATTTTCCCACGATGATAAATACTCAGAGCCAGATTTCAACAAAATCGGCCCAGTGACTTTGTGGTCTATTCGATGCAAACAAACGAACTTTTACAATACGTATAGATTTACCATCACCTGCTGAAACCTGCTTGTTGAAACCATCGCCTATTAATAAAGATCACACTCGCAATATCGGAGGAGTCGCAAGTGCATTGCTGTCTTTCCTTCTGTGTTAGCTTTCTATGACAAATGTGTAGAAGCCTTACCTGAAACGAGGTCAGTAACATCCATATTATCCTACCTACTTAATAATTTCCGAATAAGTAAAGTTTTTTAGATTTGAGATGGAAATTTGAAAACCATCTTAATTTGTTGGGTGGTCGACCATAGACAATCTGACATTAATCAAAATTAATTTTATCCGGTATTATTTTCCTCTGATTAATTTCCTGCCAATTATAGGGAGGGGTATAGGGTATAGGTCTTCCCTACGAATAATAAAAAATAAATCTACATACCCACATTAAGAGCGTTCCGTCCGGAGATTCCGTAATTGACCGTATTTAAAACCTTATACTCATAATCTGAAAGCTACAAAGTTATAATAAAAATACAGCAATAATCTTCAGTATATCGACATTCTTTTCGCCGTTTTAAATGTTCTATTTTTGTTTATTATGCTCATGATATCAGCTTCCAAAGTAATACCAATTTGTTAAAATTCGAGCATACATTTAGCATCTCCTTAGCATTTACAAATTACTTTTATTTGAAACTCACGCCAATAGTTCGACAATATCATAAACTATATATTAATTGCCGTTTTAAATTTTTTTTAGGACAATTTAGAACTAAGATAAGTAAAAATAATAGAGTTTTGGCGCGATCTCGGCAACGCGGCAAATGTATGGCAAATGTATCCCCCGAGCAAACGCTCGGGGGATGGTCTTAAGGAATCAGCAGGCCGATTCTGTATCGTACATTAGTGAGTTAATCACTGAGTTAGTAACGAAACGGAGGAGTGAGCAACCGAATGTCTCACTTTTGTATGCAAGTGAATACAAAAAGTGGCACTTTCCGTTACTCACTCCTCGGTTTCGTTACTAACTCAAATCGGCCCGCTGTACTGCCAACAAATGATAAAAAATTCACAATAACTTTTTCATTTAAAAAAAAAAAACTCGAACTCGGTTGTCTGTAAAGTTGGTTTACTGACGATAGTTGAACGTGACAACGTCATAGCCTTAAATGGAGCGCCTCAGAGCGAGGTAACGCCGCATATTGCGTCATATTTTTTCGTGCACGCAGCGCATATCGATTTATGAGACGTTGTCACGTCAATAGGAAAAAATCTGTGATAATCAATGATATTATATAAAAAAACTCAAAGCAGATATGTTACTACCGCGCGCGTTGTGAAGCCATTAAATACGGGCCAATTGACCCGTCTTTTGTATAGTCTGTCTCTTTTATGTAAATGTCATTTCGTATCTTTTGTTTCACTTATCTGTCAAATTTGACGATTGAATTTGAAAATTGTTCGGAAGCAATTTAAGCCGGAAAATAGTATGAACGTAACAGATCTGTATTTAGTTGAATATCATTGGTGATAATAAATCATCGTGTTTCTCACTCGAAAGGCATACTTGCTACATCAATGCTACATTACATGCTTGATGCTAACATAGTTTATAGTTAAAACTTATAAGCACAGTATAGCAATAATACGAGTATATCTCTACAGTAGTGAAACGAATGTACTTGCGCAGAGCAACGGAGGGGTACCCGCGGGGAAGCGGGCGGCGCGGACCCGCGTACACAAACTCGCGGAGTTTGTGTACCTGCCCGCGCAGGGGTGACGTAAGACGTTGGCGCGTTGTCTACGAATTTTGTGTTGTAATTATTGTAAAACGATAATGGGATATTATAAGTGTTCAGACTTCAGTGTACGGATGTAAATCGGATTCAAAAAATAAAAAGGATTTAAATTTTTATAAATATCGGCTCACAGTTCACACTAATATTGTGTTGGTCTTGGCGACATTTATTTGCATCTTTGTTTTATTGTAAAGTGTAACTTGGAGAGAAACAATATAGAATACATTAAAAATCTGTCAAATACCCTGTTACATACTAATTAGTACCTACCTAGCGAAGTACACAGGGCCACACATCAAGTGTAACATGTTGACCTTTGGACCGCCCTTACTGCGCACGTGATATGAGCGAGTTTTAAAGCGCTTCTGTTACACCTGATGTGTGGCGGCCTGGCGGGTGGCCTACCGTAACTACCAATTATGTGATTTATAATTAATAATTATTGGATATTTTATAGAATGCGTCTTCATTATTTTAATCCTTCGATCGTGGAGTCTTGGAAATCTATTGTTATTATATTGTGTCTCGCTCACCGGTGAGCTTATGGGGCTTGATGGGTGAATTAAATTTTTAAATAGAGAACTAAATCATCTAAAAATAAAGTTTCACGTACTTAAATATCTGGTAGTACGACATATGTAAATATAACACGCGATTATACAGATTATATGAAAAAATTACAAGCACAATATTTTATTTTTATTTTATTTCCCGTTTCGTGGCAACCCTGGCATATCTGCTCGGTACCTACACCGGTGGCGGCATCGTGCGACATCAAAGGCGTTTCGTTACTGTAGGGATATTCATATTGCTATACTGTGCTTATATACACACCGGCAAAATTAGAGGAACATAACAAAATTTATTTTTTTTTGAAAATTATTCGCTGTTTTTTATATATTTATTTATTTATTAAATAATTGACGATTAAAAAATAAAACTCATATAAATTTAGGGCATAAAAACGTGTAAAATAGAAAAAATCTGCAAAAATCAAAAATTAAGAAAAATCTTTGAAATTTCAGTAGTAAGTTTTTAAGTTAAATTCTTCATTTTTACTTAAGAAATGCCATGTTTAAAGCGTGTAATGCCTTCTATGGATCTCAAGAGGGTCTGGATACGCCATTCCATGCTTGCATTTTGATTGTCGATCATTTCCTGTGGGAAATTCTTCTACTCCTCCAGTAGCGCCAACTCGAGCTTTTGAACACATTTTGGAGCTGGAGTTTTAACTCGTACCGTTCACCCATTGATGTGCCATACGTCCTCAATAGGATCCACATCCGTAGACCGTGCTGACCTCTCCACCTGGGCTACGCCAGCATCATTTAGGTAATAATACCCGATGTTTTTACTCTACGGACGCGCATAAAATTGAAGTTACTGCCTAAAACTGTGTAAAAGGCACAACATGCAGTTCTAGGATGTTTGTGCTATAGCCCTGTACTGTCAAAGTACCATCATTAACAATCATCAGCTCCGTGCGGGCTCCAAATCATATGGCACCCCAAACCATTACGAAGCCTGCATGATAGGCCACTGTGTCCGTTAAGTTTGATGGGCTATAGCGTTCCTTACGATTTATCCACATTCTTTATCGCCTGTCAACAAAATTTACACAGAGTTTGCTCCCATCACTGTACAGCACACGATTTCACTCACTTGTTAAATTTTGATGTTCACGCGCAAATCTTAGCCTGGCTCTTTGCGGTCCTGTCTCAAGTTTTGGTGCCCTTGCTGGCACTTTTGAGTTTAATTTAACTTCTTTGATTCTTCTTCTTACTGTGCAATCACTTACATGTCCATCTCGGACCTGTTCCGACAGGTTTCGTCTCTGCAAAGCAGTTTGAGGTCGATTTCTTAAGGCTTGTACCCTTACAAAACGGTCATCCTGAACCATTGCCACCCGAAGTCTGCCTTGTTCTCGTCTCCAAACGTAAGATCCAGTCTCTCTGTAGCGTTGAAAGTTACGATAGACCACGAAAGCCGACACACCTAAGGCCTGACTGACCGAACGGTAGGTGTGACCTTTCTCTATCGTGGTTACAGCTCTAGCAGTCGTAGATGCTGGAAAATCACTAATTTTGTATCTAAGCAATGTGCTCTTTCAAAAATCAAACAATCAAATGAGCTGGCATACCTTGCACCCCGCTAAAACGCCATTCTTATCAGAAACACTTACAACGTCAATCATCGAAAAATACTTAGTAGGGCATAATTGCAATAAAAATCTGTTAGCTTCCCAGTTGTGTTCAATATTTTATTTCTTAAATGAGCTTAGAAACTATAAAAAAGGATTTCACACAGCCCGACCCACTTGAATTAAAGTTGTGGCCCTTTTTACCTATGTTCCGCTAATTTTGCCGGTGTGTGTAAGTTATAAGTTAATATTCACATTGGGCATACTGTTTTAATAATGACAAATACAAATGCCCTGATGCTCCTAATTCATTACAATAATTATTATCAAAATAATAATAAGTTATAACTGGTATCGGAAGGTATAGTTCTTGCAATCTACGAGTGCGCGTCGCCTTTATTTGTAGTTGGAAATGTGAATAGACATTTCGTGGTGTGCGTAACCGACGGAGCAGTCAGTAGCGAGCGAGCCATGTGCGCGTGCATAGATATGGTCACTCACACAAATAAGGGCGACGCGCACTCGTAGATTGCAAGAACTATAATATAAAAAGAAACAACATTTAATTTATACAAATTTATTCAAATCTTCATTAATTAAGTGAAATTATTGTTCTGGTGTGACGCATCTTCTTTCTTGATGTAAAAAGAAAAGGTTTCTCTTCTAAATAAAATTTTCCGTCTATATCCTCGACATCATACTATCATAGTGTGATGAACAGGACATAAACAAAACCTTTGCCAAAAAACAGAAATTTTTCCAATCCAGGTATAAAAATATAATTTAAATTTCCTGTTATATGCGAAGTGACTTGAGTGAGTTTAAAAGTGGTAAACACAGGGTGTATCTGGAAACACGGCAAACAGCACAGGAAACTGCCACAGCAATCAGGCCAGCGAGCGCCACCGGCCTGACAAACAAATTTGTGTATTAGTGAACATAATATACAGAACAGTTTTGTTTCTTACCCACAGTAAATGCTAATTTTTATAAGTGTTCAATACAAGAAAACTAAAACTACACTACAGAAATTTAGAACTATACTTATTCTACAGATGAAAAATTTGTTTCTATTACAGACTCTCAAAAGTTTTGGGTACTTATTCCATGTTATTTCTCAATAATTTGGCCTGAGTAGAAGTCATGGCCTTGAGGCTCGTCTTACGTTTTAATGAAACAAATGTTTACCATGTTTTCTGAAGTATAAAAAATGAATCCTAACTTATGCTCGGCAACAACAGCAAAAAGGTTGTCAGGAAACAGCCAAAACCCCTCCCCGCACACTCTGCCTCGCCCCAAACTCCACTCCACACCCTGAGCATACCAACATTTCTATTAATACATTAAACTTACATTTATTTTCGTAAGTCACACTCAACCAAATGAGGCATCCAAAAAAAATCCAAGAGGCAAGAAAACATACAAAATGTCAAAATATGCCTCATCTCATCATTAGTGTTTAGGACTTTGAATGTTGATATTATAATCATTTGATTGAATGCACTCAGTTTAATTGCTTTACTTTTAATTTGCTCTGTTACAAATCAACATCAATCAGGAAAAATCAATAATATTCAGATTTACATTACAAGAGTCGGCCAAAATATTTACCAGTGTGTCCTAGAGGGCGAGTCTGACACTAGACCTGTGACAGTCTAGTTTTAATCACCTGAAATAATGTCTATACCCTAATCTAAGTGTAATTTATGAATGTCTCATAATTCAGTCAAAACTTAATACGGTTGACAAAGATTTAATTATTTTCTAATTACTTGTTAATTTCATCTACAAACCTACACACATAATGAGCTTAGTGTTATTTTCACTTTCGTTCATTTAACAAAACAAAATCCGACAGAACATGAAAACTTTTCGTGTGAGAACTTTCCGACGATTGTGAATCACGGGGCAGAAATTGTGTGATAGATGACTGAATGTATTGAATGATGCTATGAGTAAGGTGTAAAAAAAGTAACTAGAAGAAGGAATTACATTAAGTGTACTTTAATATACCAAATCTCCAGAAAAAATGAGAGTATGAAAAAACAATTTTACCATGAAGCCAATCAGTTAATGAATTGAAATGCAAACATAAATTCAATTACTTTACAGTTCAAGCAAGATAGTTTCCTTCAACCTTCCACACTAAGCTCTTAGATGAAAAAATACTTAGATTTAATTAACATTTAGTCACAATATTTAGAAAAGAAACAGGACCATAAGTGATTCCTAATTTACTAATAATTGTGAAAATAATACATCTATGTGATTATTTAAAATTAACCTTACTTATAATCTAATACCTGAATAAGATGGGGAGACAGCTTGTCGGCTCAGCTTGATCATTTCAGGTTCTAAGGGTTCAGAAACCCAGTTGCTCTGCAAAACAATTTAAGCATAAGAAATAATTCCAAATAGGTCTGTTTCACTAGAATAACATTATCTGACATGCAGCAGCTATATTGAAATTGAAAACCAACAATTGTTTAATAAACTTTTGAGACAAAAATAATCTGATTTCCAGCAAAGTGACTGTGATCAAGGAAATTGATTCCTATGCATTTGAGAGACCAACGTCATTTGGTTGATCATGTCAATTCAATGTTAATAATTGTGATCTGTCGGCTGAGTTTGACGTAATGCAACCAAACTACGTAGGTCCCCCATTTGCATAGGAATCAACTTCTCTGATAGTACTTACTACTTACCATGTTTAGTGCCTAGAACGAGAACGGGAACGGCTGCGGCTATGAGAGCGTCCCCTGGAGCTCTTGGAGCCCGAACGGGAGCGCGAGCGCGAGCCGGAGCGGCTGCGAGAGTACGAGCGCTTCCTGGAACGAGAACGGGTGCGGCGGCGCGAGCGGGAGCGGGATCGAGAGTGGCTAAGACAAAATAAACATTTTTAGTCAACATTATTTGTGTTATCATCTCGTTGTTTAATATTCGTTGTTTAAAATTACATATATTGCAGAATTAGGAAATTATTATAATTATGTATACCTAATACCTATATTTTTTGTTAAAGTAATGATAGGGATGTACTATCGACAGAGTTCTTGATTGACTAGGCACTTGGTGCAGGTCGACAAGAACTCTGTCGATATTGTGGCCAATGTTAATTTAATATTATTATTTTTTCTTAGCATGCTGTGTTCACATCAAGAAGGTCTTACACAATTGTTATATTACATAGTATAAGAAAATATTTTGTAAAATTTTAAGTGTTGGGCTAGTTTTGTGAACCTTTATAATAAAATAAAAAAACTCTCATTTCATGCATATATATTTATGTTGCAATTTCATGTCATAAGGAGGAACCTTTATATCAAACATATGCTAAACAAAACAGCTTTAATAATAATAGTATTTTAAAAAGATTAAACAGACTTCAAAATTGTACCTGATTGAGAAAAATTAAAATAATCTCAAAAACGACTGAATGCATTTTGATGAAACTTGCAGCGTTCTCTTAGGAGAACAATACAACAAAAAGGAATTATTTAAATCGGACTTGTAGTTCCGAAGTTATGCAAACACAAACACAAAAACATACATACACTAGGTGACAATTTGTTCAGACGCTGATATACATAGACTAACATAATAATATATGAAAACTGGGCAGTTCTGGAAATATATACGCGTCATACATACATACGCGTCGAATTGTTTAACCTACTTTTTTTGAAGTCGGTTACAAATAACCATAAAAGTATACTTTATTGCAAATGGTTTCCTACCTTCTGCGGCGGTCGTGGCGGCTTCTGTGGGGTGATGACGGTCGGCCATATCGCGCCATCTGCACGCGGAGCTCCCTTCCGTCCAACATCCTTCCATCTAAAGTATCCAATGCCACCTCCGCTTGACGCTTCTCGAAGAACCTGTCATGGATATCATGTTATCACAAATACTCCAAATACAAAAAAGTTTGCTTCTGTTGTAAAAGGTGAGTATTTTTACCTTACGAAAGCGAATCCTCTACTTTCACGGGTGTATCTATCCCGTGGTATATAAATATCACCAACATCACCACATCTTTCGAAAACGCGTCTTAAATCCTCAGGTGTGGTTCTATACGTTAGATTATCCACTTTTAATGACACCATGCCATCAATTCGTGGCGGAGGGCGACCGTAGCTCATCTTGAATTACTTTATTTTTGTTAATTTTAAAACAAACTATCCTCACACAAAAGCAACTGGATTCGTAAACAAAATGGCAGCCGCCAGTCGTCACTCGCTACCGCTAGTCATGAGTAGTGTTGTCGTGTTGCCGATCGACTGTCGATAATAATTGGTCTATCGATAAATTATTAAAATACAATATTATGATAATATCTCAGTCGTACGATAGAATATATGGATAACGTCTTTATGATACTAATATATTGTATAATTTTTTGATGGTTAAATTACAATCTTTTGTTGTAATATTTTTTTAAGTATTACAATATTTTGCACAACAAAATATACAAAAGCCTATATTATTACAGTAGCTCAGAAGCACTGCAACTCATAAAAACTTTTGTGATATAAGAATACCTAATAATATTTGGCAAGTGATAATATTTTATATTTTTGATTAAAACTTTGCACTGAGTTCTCTTGATATTATAAAATGATATTGGTTTAATATCGATAAGCCGGAGTTAAGTTATTGGAGACACTAGCCATGAGTCATTGTCTTTTCAAGACGTCAAGAAAAGCAACCGAATAACAGCCTGCAACCTGCTACGATTCTCTTGTCTATGGTGTATCCAAAGACAAGACTCTCTAGTCAATACTCTATAGATAGCTGTGGCCTGTGACCATTGACCAATGACCAAAGAAACAAGAGGACACGAAATGACCACGAAAGGAACGCGCCCGTGTTCAAAATTCGGGGCTAGCAATGGCGGATTTTACTAGAGACGATGAAAAAATATCGATATCGATACTTTTCTAAACTAGCTAAAAGACGAGCTTTGTGAGGGCTCGCGTCGTCACACCTTGACTGACTTGACATAATTTTAAAGCCTTGATTGAATAATTATTATTGACGATTTGCTAAATCAACAATATTTGACTTGTCTTATTAGTTAATACAAATATTTATTAGTGTTAAAATATTGGTTATAATCATTTTATAATTAATAACTTTGTGTTAGAATAGATGTGTGAACTATACGGTCTACTTTATCATATTAAAATAAATAAAATTATAATAAAAGTTGTCATTTATATATGTATATTATGTACTTATTACCTATAGTTTGTGGTTTAAATAAATAAAAAACTCACTTTGCACTTCATTTCTTTACTAAGTAAATTGACATTTTATAATAATATACTTATACTTAACTGATAATAATATATACTGATATTTATTAACTAGGTACTAACAAAACATATTTTAGTGAGAATGCAATAAAAACCCTTTAATAATTTGTATATCATTTTGTTATTGATTCTGAAACCCACATTTATATTTATGTAATATACTAGGAATACAAAACAGAATACAGCTGCTATCAATTGTTAATTATTAACAAAGTAACAACTTTATAGACTATTTACTAGGGTACATTCCTAATCCTAACACAAAATTAAACTTCAATTTACTAATAATATTGATATTTATAGATTTAAAACGAAAAAATAATAAAGTAAGCAAATATTATGCATAGGCAATATGTTATAATGCATGTTCTGTTTGTTGTTACATAATTAATTATATTGGAGACACATTAAAATCAAAAAATAATTCAAAGAAACATTAGTCTTAAATGTACTTCCATGATCCATCTAATATAGAACTTTACTTTGTAAACTTATTAAATTTTGTAAAGTAATACCTAGTTGTTATATTTTTTATTATAGTTTGGCTTTAAATAAATGAAAATCTCACTTAACACAACATTTCTTTATTTTGTAAATTGACTTTTTTCTAATAAGTATTTAGGGAAAACAAAGTCTGACAAAAATAGAAGTATTAACGAATAGCATATTACTAACAACAATAGATTTTACATATTTTATAATACAGTACTTAATAACAGTATGTATACTTTTAAATAAAATTAAATACAAAATAAGAATGCAGCTAATAATAGAACAACATGATTTAGTGCTAAATTTAGTCAAGTGGAATAACATTTAGTAATTTTCTAAATGTTATTCCACTTGACTAAATTTAGTCACTAAATCATTTAAATATCTAAATTTCGTGATATGGAATAAGCGCTTAAGCGCTTTACTAATCTGTGGACTTTTGACTTTTGTGACGCTTGACGCTTCATCGTCCGCATTTGGAATTTGGATTTCTATAGAAAATTCCACCGCCTGTTGGCGCCATATTGTTTCCTTTTAGCTATTTTCTTGGAGAATATTTGGTGATATAGTTTCTGTTTAAGTGAAGTTAAAGTTATTCGTGAAAATGAGTTACGGTCGGCCACCGCCGCGCATCGATGGCATGGTGTCATTGAAAGTTGATAATCTTACGTATAGAACAACTCCAGAAGAATTGCGTCGTGTTTTCGAAAGATGTGGTGAGGTTGGAGATATTTATATTCCCAGAGATCGGTATACCCGGGAAAGTAGGGGATTCGCCTTCGTCAGGTACGTGAGTTTTGTCATTGGTCATATTATAGGTTAATGTTATAACTTATTTTATCCGACCTACCTTCAATGTAGCGTGTTGTTTTTAGGTTTTTCGATAGGCGTGATGCTGAAGAAGCTCTAGACTCCATAGATGGGCGCATGCTGGACGGCAGGGAGTTGCGCGTGCAGATGGCGCGCTACGGTCGTCCTTCGTCACCATACAGAAGCCGTTACGATAGACGCAGGAGGTACGTATCATATCCAGTGAGGTCCGACCCTTTTACAGTACCTATATTTCAATTTATTTTCACAACAATTGTTAACCCATCAATCCCCAAGCGGCACCCGGCCGCCACATAACAATTGAAAATCTATTGTATCTGCGATTCCCACGAACGAGGTATTTACAAAGCTTCCTACTTCCCGCTTGTGAACCAATTTAAATATCTCCTTTCCACGGAATTGTTGATTTGGTTGAGTTGCAGTTAACACAACTGATAGCAATGTACCGAACGTGCATGTTATAAAAAAGGTGATGGTCCCAACTACGCAACACATGTTTATGCCGTACACTGTATGTTTTAGCTATTCCCGTTCACGGTCTCGTTCACGTCGTCGATCCAGGTCGCGCTCGCGCAGGCGGTCCTACAGCCGCAGCAAGTCCCGCTCCCGCTCTCGGTCTAGGTCGCGCTCCGACTCCAAGAGCTCCCGCGGACGCTCCCGCAGCCGCAGCCACTCTCGTTCCCGCTCCAGACACTAAACTGATGGGTGAGATTTGCACTATTATTACACAGGTCTGCTATGTGAAAGAAATTTTTGGTATTCCTAGTCTTATGTTGTTATGGTTTCTTTTAATGTATCAATAGGCAATTTTGTAGAAATAATGTTTGAATTTCGTCCTCATAAGTCCATGCTATTTATATTTTTTTTAACATTACCAGCTGTGACAATTCATAAGACAGGAAATAAACTGGTATAACCTATGTTATGTAATAGCTACATAGGTTATCAGCTGCCCTTTATCAATTTCTCCAATACTACAATGTTATACCATCCCTAAAGTATAATATGAAGTTGTCATGGTCTAAATGTGTATAATTTGAATAAGTATGTAAAACTGGTTGCAGGTTAGTGTGGTGTAACACTGTGTAGCTGACAGGCCACGAGACACGGAGCAGCCTCTCAGGTACTACAATTACGTAATACACAGTCACACCATTACATTGACTCGACATTATCAAAGCTAGATTGTAATGCATGCGTTAATATCTGTACAACTTCAATGTGTGCTGCAACAAATCTGTGGACACTATGTAGAGAAGTGTGGAATTGAAGTATTAGATGTACACAACTTTTTTTGTTAAAACATTAGTGTCAGTTAACATAATTTTATGATAAGATGCGTCCCAACATTATTAATATTGCATTCAAAGTTAAAATTACTATGTACCAAGATATATTAATCATTCACAGATGTTATGAAACATGTATATTTTTGTGTCAGTAAAATTTGATTTTGAATTGCTATCTTAAAAATGCTGAGCCGTGTCTTTGTGTGAGCTGACCCCTTGGATGTAATGAGATTAAATTTAACTTTATTCTGTAAAATCTTTACCTAGGTCCCCACAATGAGGAATACAATTACAGGTTTTTTAACAGAAGAACATGAAAGGAATTTTTATGCTAAATTGGGCTTATTTCAGGCCTCTATGTGGTAAATAATATTTAAATGTCTCCAAAATTATTGTAATTAAAATCCTTACCCTACTCCCTATCAAGCTGTAGACTCCTAAAATCCAAATAAAGAACCTTTTTCTCTATAGTCTTGTGAGTTCACAGTTTACATGTAAATAAAAGCATAAGAAAGTTTTCAATACTACAGAGTATTTTAGAGGTTATTTATAAGACAAGTGTTTGTTTAACTATATGCTACAGTAATTGTATTAATGAGTATGATTACTACATCTCTAGTAATGAGTACATGTTTTGAAGGATTGTAACACTGAACATTAACGGTGATGTTGGTATGCTCAGGGCGTGGTGGAGCGTGGCGTTGCAGGGAGGGGGTTTGCTGACAACTGCTGAATTGCTGTTGTTGCTGCATAAAGTTATGAGTAACTTTTTATTTTTATTGTACCAAGATATGCCAATAGGCCCAAATATTTTTATGAGTGAAGAAGGTTGTGAATTTCATACTCTTTGATATATTATGTGACAAGAAGTAAACCTGTTATATAGGAAATTAATACGTTAATTTGTTTGCCAGGCCGGTGCTGCTCGCTGGCCTGATTGCTGTGGCAGTTTCCTGTGCTGTGTGCTGTGATTTGCAGATACGCCCCCTAGGTTTCTAAAACATGAAACTCCCTCCCTGCCTAAATGATGCAGTCTTCTATGGGACATTACGGATGTGTACGTGTAATTCCTATTTTTTTCTAGACTTCTTTTAAAGAAAAGGTTTATGCTTGTTTCTTTTTCTTATTTAATTTTAATTATTAACTAAATAGTAATAACTCAAACACGTTTAAAACCTTCTCTTTAAATATTGACAAGATTGGAGAGACGTCAAACCGTGATGGCCATCATCACCCACGACTTGTTTAATAATATTATTTCTTAATAAAATGCAAATAAAAATTATTGATTTTTATTTTATTCTAGGATAAGTAACTCATCTTTAAGTTGATAGGTATACTTTAACTTTAAATGTAGGGGTCGGGAGATTGGCGTCGCATATAGAGGCAAAATCTACATGAATGCACATTGCACGCTCAAAAAAAATAAACATATTTTGATATCGTCATTACGGCGCACGTTTCGCATATCTACCAGTGCAGCGTGTCTCCTAATGGCGCATCCACACATGCCGCCGGGTTTTCCGCCAGCTTTCAGCCTGCCTTGCCATCGAAGCCGGCGGCATGTGTGGTTAGCCGGCGGCACCGTGCCGCCGGTATAAGCCGCATTTAATATTTTTGACTGCGTGATGCATCATAAATCATAATAGTATGGTAAACCGTAAAGCCCATCGAAGCCTATCGCGATTCGCGGCTACTATACTAAATATTCATCCTTTCAAGTTTC
Organism: Polyommatus icarus; assembly: GCA_937595015.1. Taxonomy (NCBI): domain Eukaryota; kingdom Metazoa; phylum Arthropoda; class Insecta; order Lepidoptera; family Lycaenidae; genus Polyommatus; species Polyommatus icarus. The sequence continues at coordinate 4,047,662 of OW569330.1, read as the reverse complement.
AACTCTCCTCGACCCATTTTCTGTAAAGGCCTAATCAGGCAAGGTTGGACAGCGACTGATTGGGCGTTTGCACACTGCACGATAACGACACGACACGATACCACAGAATAGAGGGCCACCGCACATATTATACAATTTCAAGTTGGCCGACTATCGTACAAACTAAATTGCGTAGTGTCACAATTTAATTGGAGAACTTCATCGTGACGGCGGACGGCCCCGAATCACATAATAATAAAAAAAATATTAGTATGGAAATATAGATTATTATCACCTTTTTATCTGGATTTTTTCATTAAAAATTATCTGGATAATATCGAATTTTAAAATGCAAGCTACGATCAATGATGTTTTCCTAGTTATTCTAATCTGTCACTTAGTATTGAATGCACAACTTGAAATTGTATAATATGTGCGGTGGCCCTTATCTATTCTGTGGTATCGTGTCGTGTCGTTACCGTCGCAGTATGAAAACGCCCATTCACTAATGACTTGTACTGTACTCGGCGAAACATGGCGGTAGCGGTCATTGACTCCCTGCCAAAAACTTGTCATTTTCTATACAAAGCCGCGATTGACAAGTGACATCTGACACTTGATTGTCAATCGCTTTTTGAGTCAATGACCGCTACCGCCATGTTTCGCCGAGTACAGTAATAACTGTTTTGTCTTGTCGTTACCATGGATCCAAAATCGTTTATTATTTCGTGCATTTCGTAATGTGGTAAAAGCGCGGTAGGGATTGAGGGACTTACTCAAAATTTATTCGATATGACTAAGAAAAAGCAAGTAAGAAATAAAGGGCTACTACCCCAATTAGAAAAAGAAGGCACCTTAGACAAAGAAATTGTTCTTTCTACTAGAGAAAAGCGCGGTGTTCCCGTAGGATCCAGGCTGTTCTCACATCATACATTAGCAAGCTACAGAAAACTAAGTTTCTATCACCCATTTGAGTAAGTATTTGGCTGGTTTTATAAGTTCAAACGTAGATCCATCGTTTTGAAAGAAAAACTTGAATTTACATAGAGCAAAGAGGATATACCTAAATTACGTAACAGCATAGAAGAAAAATAACATTCTGGTTTTACAGTTTACCGCAAGATAGTTTGGATATAATTTTATCAGCTACATACAACCATTCCATTGAAAGTTTTCCTGATAAAGTGGACGTTAATTTACAACCAGAGACTGTCGGATGTGAAACGTGGCGAAGATTACGAAATACTCTCGATAAAACTCCTCCAGCTTCTATACCAATGGTAAACATTCAATTTTGGTACGTGGTTACTTCGTATTTTGCAGCTCAATATCGTCTTTATTTCAAATATTTTCCAGGGCCATACAATGAGACGTGGTGGCATAACTGAACGTAGATCTCCATTCAGTGTGAAGTTAATGAATTCTGGGGTACATTCATCGCAAACTAATCCTGGCTATAGTCGACAACCAGCGGGTGGAGCAATATTCTTCTACTAGGAAATCCTGTAATCTGTCTTAGATCTCAACAAGAGATAATAATTTTGAAAATACTTTTTATAGCATAATCCCTATAATAAAACCACATTTATGCCATAAGTACATCTTATCTTTCCGACAGTCTTGCGGGTAAATTGACTTTAGTTAATCTGAATGATAAGGCCTAATCATGCGTGGAATTACGCCGAGATGTAGCTTCGCTCTGCATCCTCTATCGGTTGTATTACGGGGAGTGCTCTGAGGAATTGTTCGGAATCATACCACCTGCAACTTTTCGCCATCGTCCCACGCGAAAAACATACCATCCTCATCACCTTGATGAATGGCAGTCTTCCACAGTGCGTTTTTCGCGTAACTTTCTACCGCGCACTGTAAAACTCTGGAACGAACTGTCACCAGCAGTATTTCCGGACCTATACGACCTGCAAACCTTTAAGAAAAGAGCGTATTCCCTCTTAAAAGGCCGGCAACGCATCTGCAGCTCTTCTGATGTTGCAAGTGTATGGACACTTGCAACATCAGAAGAGGGCGACGGTAGTTGCTTACCATCAGGTGACCCGTATGCTCGTTTGCCCCCTTATTTAATAAAAAAAAAAGATGCCGCTAAGTGCTAACTGGGCTGCCGCAGATATCGCCCCCGTCGGCGGGTCCGGTGGCCTCTTACGTAGTATACAGTTTACATCCTTTTGCGGTGGCCCAGCAGCGTAGCGGAGGAAGGAGGCACCGGTGGGTTTTAGTGGGTAACCCCGGGTGCTCCTCCTTACCGTAGCACCTGGGGAGTCCCACATACCCCGGCGACCACTCCCCCGGGTCGCTGGGGATGCGTAACGCATTTCCCACCGATAAAAAAAAAAGGTATTATGCGGTATGCGGCCCGTCGCGCCGCGCCGGGACTGTATTAGTGGGCAGTGAAGTGAAGTTATTAATCCCTATTAATAGGCCTATACCATTTTTAAATTCACTTCCATCGGGAAAAAAGGTGAAAGCCGTGAAAATTTTTAGTTAATTAGGTATGAACAACATTGGAACAACATTGTTTCTTAATTTAGCCATAAATAATTTGGTTCGATCACGCCCAGACCAAAATATGTTTGTGGCGTATATAAAAAAAGGTTGAGTCTCACTGCAATTATGGGTCATACTAACTCGGGTCAATAAGTCATAACTCATACTCCCAATATGCTCATAAAGGTACAATTCCGTGCATCGCGATTCGCGATCGATCGCGGTCGCGCACGACCTACGATTGTTGTCGGCCGCTCGCGACCATAGTCAGCGTATGAAAATGTATGGCACCGCTTCTGAGGCCCGCGACTGACGCGCGGGGCCTACGACTGTCGTCGGTCGCGCGCGTCTGTCGTAGGCCCCGCGCGACCGTGTCAAAGTTATATGGCACGGTCCCGCGCGGCTTACGACAGTCGTAGGCCGCGCACGTCAGTCGCGGGCCTCGGAAGCGGTGCCATACATTTTCATACGCTGACTATGGTCGCCGGTCGCGAGCGGCCGACGACAGTCGTAGGTCGTGCGCTACCGCGATCGATCGCGATGCACGAAATTGTACCTTAAGTCATACTCATGAGTCATGAGTTTGCAAAACGCAACACATTTACGATGAATCTACGACTTAATGAAGCAAGAGATTTAATTCCAGAAAGTGTAGTAATTTCTTGTCTACGAAGATGGGAAACAAATTTTGCAAAAAAACAGCGCTGGATTTGAATAGTGTAATAACTTGGTAATAACCTAGAAGTATATTATAGGGTAATAACCGACCAATAATTCTTTTAAAAAAAAAACAAAGTCCGCCTACCATATTTTGTCAAAACCAAAAAACTGTCTCAAGTGTCAACGTCAAAAACACGCCAACTGCCAAATCAACGTGCCCTTTTTCTCAATTTTGCAGTTATTTTTATTTTAAAGAATTTTAAAACCAATTTTTAACAACTATGTCATCATCGTTCTTTTTAAAAGGTAAATCAAGGAAAATTCACAAAAGACAAGGTGATAAAATAAATAAGGTAAAGCCAAAAAAAGTCAGCGCACCTAACCTAGAAAGCGGACATGAATCTTCTTCAGACAGCGATTTAGATTTAAAGAAGTTTTCCGATGCCGAGGCTTCAGAGAGTGACCATGAAACAGCGGAAGAGAAGAAGCTGAGATTAGCAAAAAAATATTTAGAAGAAATAGAAAAAGAGGAGGCAAAACGCGCAGAATTGAAAGAAGTCGACGATGCGATTGAAAAACGCCTACAGAAGGATTACTTAGAACAAAAAGGTAAACTACGTGTTGAAGTCGCAGACGGTTATACCGCTCCTCACACTGATGACATCCGGCTGGTCAAAGCCAAAGAGCACAGACTTACATTGACTTGCCTGTGTATTAGCTATGATGGAGAGTATGTATTCACGGGCTGCAAGAGTGGCACTATTGTCAAGTGGGGAGTTCGCAAAAAAAGAAAACTAGGCACTCTCACTTATAAAAGTCATTCCAATTTCCTCAAAGGTGCCATCAACTCCATTGCTATATCATCAGACTCCAAGTACTTAGCTACCGCAGATCATTCAAATAATGTGCAAATCTGGGATCCGCACACTTTAAAACATGTTCACACATTCAAAGGTCATAAGGACATTATCATTGGATTAGTTTTTAGAAGAAACACCCATGACTTGTATTCTGCCGGTAAAGATAGATCGGTTAAGATATGGTCTTTAGATGAAATGGCATATGTTGAAACCCTATTTGGTCATCAATGTCCTATAACATCTATAGACGCACTGACAAGAGAAAGAGCCATCACTACAGGTGGAAGAGATACGACTGTGAGGATATGGAAGATAGTAGAGGAGTCTCAGCTTATCTTCAATGGGCCAGAAGGTAGTATCGATGTGGTCAAGCTTTTGGATGAGGAGCATTTTGTCTCTGGCAGTGATAACGGTTCTATTTGTCTATGGAGTGTGTTAAAGAAGAAACCTCTATGGACTGTCACAGAGGCACACGGCAAGGAAAATGATATTCCACGATGGATAACCAGTCTGGCCACCTTGATCAACTCAGATATGTTTGCATCGGGGTCCTATGATAGCAATATTAGATTGTGGAAAGTATGTGATTCATACAAAAAGTTTATTCCGATGTTTAGTATAGAAGTTGATGGTTTTGTGAACTGTATGCAGTTTACCATAGATGGCAAGCAATTGTATGCAGCAGTGGGTCAGGAACATAAAAGTGGAAGATGGTTTAAGCTAAGTAGCTCAAAGAATGGTCTATTAATTGTTAATTTTTCAGTTAAGTTATAATTATTGTAATAAAAATATTTTCTTATATCTAGTTGGTTGTTATAATTTAACCCATCAAGACCTGTACGAGCACTGGTGCTCACGAACAATAGAAAGGCTATTGAGTCACGTTTTTCCATGACCAAGGAATTAAATACATTTTATTTGTATAATTATTAAATACCTATGCCAAATTTTATCCAAAATTAGTGACCAAGGAACTGCTGTAAGGAAACCATTTAATTTGAAGATAAAAATATATTTACAATAATTATACTTAATTTTATTATCCAACTAAAGTGCTAGCTCCTCTTAACTGAAGATATCCAGCTGTTATATCCATTGGTAAGCTCCGTACTGTCGCAAATTCCTCAGCATTACTATAGTAAAGTTTTGAATGTCTGTCAATGTAAGGTGCTAGCAATCCCGATATATCAGAATATTTCTTTGTTGGTTTAAATGTAGGCGGAGCATTTATTGAATAATCTATAAAAACAAAAAACATGAAAATTGGAATAAAAACTAAATAGAGCGTTTGATTTGTTTAAACTTTAACACTATAAAGAGTAAGATTTACTTACACAGAATTGAATCATTTGGCCAAGGCAAAGCGCGTTCTGCAGTCAATATTTGCTTGAGCGATCTCCACATTCGCTTCTTACATCCACTTTTTACTACAAATTTATTTTCTATCTTAAAGCAATAACTTTTTTCTTGTTCTCCAGACATACTGCTAATATTGTTGAAAATATAATCTTCTCGTATAGACAAGTTGAATAGGACTGTAGAGAACAAATATCATGTAACCGAATTGTAATTTGTAAACTGTAGTCTGTAAAGTCAACGTAATTAAACACAAAAAACAAATTTTTAAAATTAAAACCAAATCAAAATAAAAACAGAAGCAAGCAACTGTCAGGTACTAGGTACATATAACAGCTAATCTGTGGTCAGGTGGACGAAACTTTCCGAACCACAGATTACTACTATATATTTGTTCCGTACAAAAAAAAATTGGGTTCCAAATTTAAACGTAGCTACCACAGACTGTATGGAAATGTAGTAAATGAAAAATATTTCATTAATTTCAGATTTTTTGGGTCCCTCTACAGCTAGTTTACAACATTTTAGTCTGTAAGCAATAGCTGTTACCTCGATCGCGGATTCCAAAGAGGATGTAAACTGTATGCGGATTCTAGGAAATCTTTTGTTCTCGCGGTCGTATGCGACCGCTTGGGAACGAAAGCAGCAAAGAGATTCAAAGCAAGGAGATTTTAGGAGAAGGAAGGTATGGGATTATGAGTGGTACGGCCACCAAGGAAAAATCCTCTGATCAAGTGAGGTGGTATGCAGCTGGCCTGAGCCCGCGCGATAGATTTCAGCTGTCGTATACAGGGTGTAAGAAAACAAAGTGTGTATGTATAAAGGTGCGCTCCACTGGATCGGAATCGGAGCGTAGGTACGCAGTGGACGGATTTGTTGCTTTGTATGTATGGTACTGACTACTATGAACTGCACTAGAAGTACCTACTGGAACGTCATTCTGCGCCTGACAAGTATATGACGATTGACGACACGACGTGCCGTCCGCACCGTACGTCCCGATTCCGACCTGGTGGACGCGCAGCTTTAATCCCCTCCCTATATAGAGTTTACTGTATAAGTGTAAGCCAATTAAGTAGTTAGTAGAGTAGCATAGACAGCTATTCTATTATATTTATAAATAAAATACAGAAAACAGCTGTACTGTAATATTATAACATTTAATAATAGAAATCAACTAAAGCTTGTGGATTAAATTTGTTTTATTGTTTAATTTACCTTATTAGCATATTTATTAAGTTATTTACAATATTTTTAATGAAATAAAACATTTATTTGAGCTCATTTCTTTTTTATTTTAATTTTTTTTTTAATTTTTGGTATGTTTAGAGTGAAAGGTTTTGCACTTAAAAATTTTAACTTCAGTTTCAAATTTATTAAATAATGGATGTTTATACAGTTTACATCCTCTTTGCAAGCAACAAGCAAGTCTTCGCCCTTCGGTCTTCTCTTCTTCTCTTCCTTCTTTTGTTTGTTTTTTTTTGTTGGCAATGTTGACCGTAGTCGTAAAATGGTCCATTCACTATCCTACATTACAGCCCTGTTGGGTGTTGCAGACTGCAGTCCGCCGTGCAGGCCTGCAAGTTGCAAGTTGCAACACCATTCACAGTTCACTATTCTGCTTAAGCTACCGTGCAGTCCGCCGGCTTATGCAGGATAGTGAATGGTGTTGCAGGCCTGCACGGCGGACTGCAGTCTGCAATAGGACTGCAGTGCCGGATAGTGAATGGAATGGGCCCTTTAACAGTTTTTAACTACAATTGTAAATTGTAACGTAAGTTCTCGTTAGTTACGAGTTACAACTTACGAGTAACGACTAACGACTCGTTAGTCGTTACAGTCGTAACTGATCGTAACGATGTGGCAAAAAGTCAACATTGCGAGTGTGTGGCAAAAATAGCCAACATTGTGAGTCATGCGTCTTGCGAGTCGTAACTCGTAACTTTTTGAATAAAAGGGCCCATTCACGGCAGTCTGCCGTGGCCTGCATGGCTGCGGGCCTGCAACACCATTCACTGTAATCCTGCATAAGCCGGCGGACGGCAGTCGGCACGACGGACTGCCATGTAGGATAGTGAATGGACCTTTTAACAGAAGTGAACTTCAAAGTTAATTTTTTTCGCCTTTCGGACGTCTACTTAAAAAAATATGGACGCCAATACGCAATACCATGTTAACCCACAAAAAATCAAAAACAGAGTTATGCACCTAGCTGGAATCTCCTCTTGATAAGGAACGTTTTTCAAAAGAGTGTTAGGTGCCTTAGAATATTTCGTTTAACAAAATATCATTTGAAAAAATCTGAGGGCTCTGGATCTGACATAGATTATTAAACAAAACAGTTGCAAGTCATATGACACTATTAGTGTACCGTTACCGGCCCTATCCCCCGAGCAAAAAACGTGTTATGACTTTTGACATCTTATTGCGTATTTAACTTCAAATCAAACCGTTCGTGCCTGTCGGACAGTGTCAAGTGCAGCTGTGTGTTTTTTCGTTTTTTTAATAAGCACATTTTGATTCGTAACAAAAGAGATGTAAAAACAGTTTCTATGTGGATTACTGATGTGAAAATAAGTGGAGGTTTCCAAGGTAAGCTTTATTTTATACGATAGCTGATCAAATAGATTTTCGAGGTTATAGTTCGGACATATTTTGTGAATATTGTGTGTATTAAGTACTGTAAAGCTTTAATGTTTGTTTTTAAGTATAAACTACAACACTTAAAGATTCATTATCTTCTTGTTCCGTACCTCAACAATATTCAGGTGTTGGTAAAATTGCAATTTTTTGATAGATAACCTTTGACGTCTTATTGCAAAATAATGTTTTGACCACATCCGCGATCCTAGCACAATTTTAAAGCACTTGACATGGTTTTAAAAAATGAATAATAGCCAATCACTTGTAAGAATCGAACGTGAAGAGACTTGACATTGTTTTGAAAAATTGATATTGGCTAATTAAATTCACTAGAATTAATGAATGTCGAAAGACGATTAGACAAAAGATGTTTAGCTAATTGAGACATTTCTCTTAATTCAAAATTATTATTGATTATCGTGTCAAGCCTATTAGTACTGAGAGTAGACTGAGATCACAATAAAACTAGTTAGGTAGGTACGTCCCTACTATGTTGGAACTTGCATAAACTTGTGGATTTAAGGGGTGATAGGTACATTACCCTAGAAAGCCGAAGTCTTATGATTCTACATACTCTAAGTACTGAGTGTTGGACAAAAGCTACTAATAATGCAAAGAAAAATAGACTTCAGCTTTCTGGGGCACCCTGTATGTCTCTTTAACCTATTGTTTTTAAAGCAGTAATTGCTTTTATTTCAGAATGTCGTCGAGAGGAAAACATCTCGTTAAATTATGCCAAGCACCTGATGCCAATTCTACAACCCAAACGGAGGACATAATTCTACCAATAGATGACAAAGAGTTGTTTGATGCAGTTAATTCCATAACAGCTAGCTTACCGTATTACGATCACCACAGGGATCCTACTGTTAATGTTAATAATTCTATTGAAGATGGTAACATACCACCATCCAATATTTTGCTTGAAGCAAACGCTAGAACTCCTTACATGGAACAATGCAAAGATATGTTCGGAAATAACTATCTATCGCCTCGTATCGCATCACCCGTTGAATCTGCTACAACCATAACATAATCTGAAATAATTCAAAGTAACATGTCTCCTAATTATATTCAATCTACACACGTGCTCCAGACTGTTAATTCATCGCCTCAAAATTCCTTGTCCATGCCTCAGTGCACTTTTGAATCTTCAAGCAATCAATAATCATTGGGTTTGCCTCAGACTAACACAAGTTCGACTCCAATAACTACCCAAGCCTCTGATACCCCCCAATTCAGTACTCCACCTCTTAGAATTAGACATTCATCTGATTTGTCAATCACAAGAGAAGCATCACCAATAATTGGACAAACATCATCTACTAGTCATGAGCCAATTAATAACTTACCTCCAGCATGTGAACGACATGAGTGCAGAGATCCGGACTTTACACCTATTTCAAGAAATGACGCTAGTGACGAGCAAAATCAAGGTAGACCAAAACGAGGAAGAAAAAGGAAATACCTATTATTAATATTAAAATAAATATGATTTAAAAATTGGAACGACCCATTTGATCCTCTGGGCAGACTCATGCGGGGGTCAAAACAGAAGTATAAAACTAGTTCTCATGCTGAAATACATTTTACAAAGACATAGTACATTAAAGAAAATAACATTGAGATTCTTACAGCCTGGTCATACCTACCTACCTAACGATTCAGAATTTGGAGATGTTGAAAGTGCCTTGAAGACTCATAACCGTTTGTACACTGCTGATGACTATATTGAGGTCATGGAGTCATGTAGGCGTAAAAGTAAATTTACTGTTACAAGAATGACCAAAGAAGACTTCTTTTCCATTTCGCTAATTCAAGACAGTATAACCAATCGTAAGACAGATATCAACAAACAGAAGATTTCATGGTTATCAACTTGTGAAATTTATATACGGAAAGAAGAACCTGAAAAAATTTATATGAATGAGAATTCAGCGGATCCTGAGCCTAAAATTATCGACATTTCCAAAGAGACAAAGGGTCGTAAAACAAATATCGACTTCCAGATGGATCTACCAGTTCTTTATCCTGGAGGTCGTGAATTATCCAGCGCAAAAATCAAGGATTTGAAAGAAATTCTGAAGTTAGTACCACAGGATGCTAAGACATTTTACAATTTCTTGAAGAATGCGAACAGTGCTGATTTCGAAGATGATGTTGACGGATTTGGTACCAATATAGATTTTGACGCTGATTTGGATGATGTATATGAATAATATTGATGTTACTACTATTTGATATCCTATGCTGTTTTTTAGATGCACCTGCGATTAGGGTTTCTTGTTAGCTTTTGTTTTGAGATTAATGTCACGTAAAGGTCCATCCAGCATTTTTTAGATACCTACTTAGAAAGTAGGGGTAGGAATCTCGTTTATGTTGTTATCGTTAGCCTTATAAGTCTGTTATTTTGATACTAATATCTATATTTTTTAGCTAATAGATAATGTTTTTAAGTCGTTTTTGTTCTGTCTGTAAAAGATTTATTCCATAGAAGACTGATATCGTTAAACTTTTAAAACTGATCATAGACTGATCTACATTAAGTGAGAAGCTACATATTATAACATACATACTTAACCAGTTTAAAGAAGGTTATGAATATTTTTTGTTAAATTGTTACCTACTGTTTTACTTTAGTTTGTACTGTAGTCATATTTTTATATGGTTATGTTTTTCAAGACTGCTGATTTTTGATATGTTTAATTGTCCACGAATCACAAACAAAAAGTACCTATAATGTGCCAAAAAATAAAACTATGTGCCTCAAATAGTTTGATGTTTGACTTTTTATCTTATTTTATTATGGTGTCTAACTAATTCAGCAACAAAGTGTTATGTCTCTTAACATTACGCAGAACAAATAGTACCCTGATTTAGAAGTTTCTCAAAAACGTTTCAAGCTTCTTGACACTATTTCGACTCATATTTAGTGTGATTCCGGATTTTGCAATAACAAAACAGTCCAATAATTGCAGTATTACTTGATTATGGCATAATTTAACTATTTCAAATGAGAGCAATCAATATTAAAAAGCAGTGAGTAAACTTTTATGACCTTATCACTAACCGTTTAAATTTGGGGGGCAAATGTGTTATCTGAAACTTTAACATCGTTTTTCTCAAAATGGCTGACTTGTTGGTTAACATGGTATTGCATATTGGCGTCCATATATGAAATGCATTATGCACGTGGATGTCACTGTCAAAAACGTCAAACTATAATCCTGATTCCTGCGTGTTTTGCAGGTTATGTTTTATTAAAATTATACAAATGACCATGGATATTGTTAATGAAATTCTTGAAAGGGAGCAAAAGAAGGCAGAAAAATATAAGCCAATTACTGTCGAAAAACATTTAGAGTTAGACTTAGACATTGGCACCCTTCTTGCTTCGGATACAAATGACTTGGATTTAAAAAATATAAAGTAAGTAAACATCTTCAATATTTTCAACTTTGGTAAATCATTTAACTTTCTAATATCTTTAAATATTTATCTTAAGAAACCTATTTTTCGATAAAGAAATGTAGCAGCGTTATAACTTTTTTTTATTTCATAACACAGGTCAGACAAAAGCAGAGATGATTATTTACAATCACTGGCACGTGACAATACCCAGCTATTACTCAATAAAGTCTGGGAGCTGCCCACAGAGAGGATAGATGAAGCTATTGTTGTAAGATTACCAGAACCCAAAACAGTGCTGCCTCGGTCCAAACCTGTACCAGTTCCAAAACCACTCACAAAATGGCAAGAATTTGCTAAAGCGAAGGGCATAACGAAGAAAAAGAAGGACAAATTAGAATGGGATGAACAGTTGCAAAAATGGGTGCCATTATATGGGTAAGTCTGAGAAGTTTAAGGGCCTGTTTCACCGCTTCCTGATAAGGCTATCCACCACTTAATTTGACAGATGGAGTATGGAAAATCTGTCAAATAACCCTATCTGGCACCTTATCAGGAAGCGGTGAAACAGGCCATAAGTCTATAATTTATATATTTACTAGATGAAGCTTGCAGCTCCGTTGCGCAAAATCGTTTATCACACGAAACTATTTTTTTGCCTAAAAATATCCTATGTTCTTTTTCGGGACTTAAAGTATCTCTATACCATATTTCAACAAAATTAATTCATCAGTATGAGTGTGAGAGGATAACATACAGACAGATAGATAGATACAGTATGGAAGTATGGATATAATATAATATATTTATAATATAGTTCAAAAATAATTGTTCACTGTGCAGTAAACTGTTTTCTTTCCACTAGGTTCAAGAAAGCTGCTGCTGAAAAACAAAAGGACTGGTTGATTGAAGTGCCACAAAATGTTGACCCTATGACCGATATGTATGAAAAGAAGGCATCTGAAAAATCAGAAAAAGTTGCTAAAAATGAACTACAAAGGCTTAAGAACATAGCAAGAGCAAAGAAGGTTAAGATACCACGAGTGGGGCTGCCTGTCACATCTGATAAAGCTTCTGCCACTCAGGTTAGTTATTATAATTTGAATTCATTATTACATATTTTTCTACTTACACTTCATTCCATATACTCAAATTATAATATAGCCCAGGGGCTGTGCGCCGTGGAAAGGCAAGAGGGGTGCCGTGAGTCGATCCTTCATCATTATCCATAACCACAAATATTATAAAATAAAACTATAATACAAATTATACAAAGCAGGCAAATGATTAAATATTTGTTTATTATTAGGTATTTACTTAATCCTTCTATTGGAGGTTCTAGGAATTCCCATACACTTTTGTTCTCGCGATCACCGGTGCTCGCGCGGCGCCTAAAGGATTAACCTAACTATTATATGTATCTTTTTATGATTCTATGTATCTAGTGTTTATTTATGTATCTTTTTGTAATAGCTAGGTAAAGTAGGGCGCCGTGACAAAATATTGACTTGTAAGTGCACCGCAGGCTAAAAAAGATTGGGAACCCCTGATATAGCCTATACATATAGCCTGGGTGTAGAGGATATAATACACACATATATTATATATATGGCTATAGTTTTACTATAACAAATTGTAAAACTAACACATGGTTCATTTAAATTGAAACAAACATGCACATTGCACAGTGTGATTTTTACCCATCCTTTTGGCTTAAGCTTATAATTTAGGCATCATGTTTTTATTTATTTTGATTTATTCCTTCTTTTTTACAGCTTTCTACAGCAGCATCCGTAGCAAAGGCGTCCACAGCGTCACTTGGCAAATTCCAAGATAAACTACCAAAGGAAAAGGAGGCAAGAGGCAAGGGTGTTCATGAACTTATCCCGGGCAAGGAGAGAAAACGAAAACTGCCTATACCCACACCACAAGCTGAAAAGGAACAAAATCTTAACCTTATAGACAAAATTCTAAGTAAAAGACCCAAAATAGACATGGATAAAGCCGTAGCCAGACATATTAATGAGGAACAAGTACAGTAAGTACATACTACATTGTTGTGATCTTATAGGCCAGTCATTAAAGCCAAAACCCGAAAGAAATTAGTAGAGATGTGCCGATCATGACTTTGGCCGACTAGCCGATCATGGTTTCGGAAGTTTCCGTAATGCTTTTTACTGCTGTTTGCGCACATGCCGCCTGCAAACGTGTCAAATAGTGTTTATTAGGTATGTTTACTTCACGTACATTTTGGATACGATATTGTATGTACTGTCACTTCTTGGTGGAAATTCATGTTCAGATAAATAATTTGACACTGTCCTTGCACTTATTCCACTTTATTTTAGTAGATTTATTACAAATTTAATAAATACACGACCGGTTTCGAAAAAATCATCATCAGGTGTACTGCAGGTAATTTTAAATTTTTAAAAAATTTGTAAACAGAAAATGGGTTGTCAGCATCATACAATTTTTCTACCATTCAATACAATTTTATACCAAATAACAATGTTTTCTACCAAAAATCGCAAATTAAAATTTTAAATGTATTGGAACCTATAAAATTGATACTTAAATAAAAAACAATTACATTAAATATATCAGCAAATCAGTTAATTATTGTCCTGTAACAATAATGAATAATATTATTATACTAACAATTCATAAAATGTCATTTTTTTAAATATAAGCAAATAATGTCACAAATTAATTAATTGATATAAATCATGTCAAAGTAATTCCAATGTCAGTTTATAAAATCTCTATTGAATTAAATGTCAAACGTAAAATAATGTCCTAAAATAAATTTTAAATGTCCTGTAATAACTAGTGATCGGAATCTGGGTGTAATTTTCAATGTAAAGAATAATGTGGATAAGACTTGTAATCCCGGGAAACCCGGGAATCCCAGGAAAATCAGAAAATGTCCGAGTATGTAATTTTAAATTTATAAATGAATCAAAATTATATTAATTAGTTTATAAAATGATTCATATTATATAAAATAGTTTGAATAGAAATTTCCAAATATTAGGGTGGAATGAAATAGGAAACATAAAATAAAAAAAAATCTGTTCTACATTACATAATATTATATTGTACATAATTTATGCTGGTAAATAAAATCAAGAATGTTTACTTATTATTTGTTTAGCTCTCCGTAAACTAAGTCGAAAAATTAGTTAAAAAATTTTATGATGCTGACAACCCATTTTTTGTTTACAAATTTTTAAAAAATTTAAAATTACCTGCAGTACACCTGATGATGATCTTTTCGAAACCGGTCGTGTATTTATTAAATTTGTAATAAATCTACTAAAATAAAGCGGAATAAGTGCAAGGACAGTGTCAAATTATTTATCTTACTTTATTTTGTTTCTATGATAGGTACAGTTGATTATTTTATTTTTTATTTTAGCCTTTCTATCAAGCTGCAGTTTCCTTTTGTTCCTTTGTTGCTCCTCTGTCTTAAGCTTGTTTGCCCTTTTGGCAAAAGGCCTCCTCCAGGGCTTTCCACCTTTCCCTGTTCCTCCCCAGTCTAGTCCAGGTGCTACCTGCTACCTGTTTTATATCATCTGTCCATCTTTTATATTGTCTTCCCTTTTTCCAGTTCTTGGGTACCAATCCAGGATGGTTTTACTCCACTTTTCTGATCCTCTCAGTATATGGCCTGTCCACCTCCATTTTAGTTTTTTAACTTTGACTGTTACATCTTCTATTTTGGTATTGTTTCTGAGGGTTTCATTTCTTATCTTATCCTTTCTTGATTTGTTGAGCATGCTTCGCTCCATCGCCCTTTGACATATCTCTAATTTATTGTTTTGGGATTTAGTTAATGACCATGTTTGGCACCCATATGTGAGGACAGGGAGAATAGATGTGTTGTAGAGTTTCTTTTTTATGTGAGTGCTAATTTCCTTGTTTTTCATAACTTCTTTAAGGGACCAGTACCTCATCCATGCCTTCGCTATACGTGTTTCTACCTCTTTTTGCATCATATCATTTGGTGATATTAATTGACCTAGGTAGGTGTACTCACTTGTATACTCTTAGTTGTAGGTACAGTTGATGGTTTTCATTAAATATTTCATGTACACGAAATCTCGATCTAATCTAATACATATTGAGTCTCGGGAAAGGACAAGGGATAGTTTTTGTCCCGGAAAATGTATGGTTCCCGCACAATAAACTTTTATGAATTTCGCCTAAACTATTCAATCTATTTTTGTCCCGGAAAATGTACAGTTCCCGCACAACAAACTTTTATGATTTTCGTGATAGTTTGGGATGAGTGCACGATGGCACTCAAAAATATATGCACGTTTTTTTATTAATTATACCAATTCGAATTAAATAATCATCGTTAAGACAGGACAACGTTTGTCGGGTCAGACTTTTATCCTGTTCTACCGCGTTTCCGTGAAGTCAGTATAAAATCTTATATATATATATATATATATATATATATATATATATATATATATATAAGATTTTATATATATAATATATATATAAATAATATTAATAAATAATAAATAATATTTATAATATATATATAAAGTTTTTGATAATCTTTATGGTCATATTATATAATTTATATACTAGCTGTCCCGGCAAACGTTTCTTTGCCATATTAAGTATATATGTATGTAAAACATTCCAAAATCAACAAGTACTAATAAATTAAAAATTAATTAAAAAAACATTGTCCAGCGGACAAAATTGTGAATCTAAACCATTCCCAGATCCCCTTGAACACACACAAAAAAATTCATCAAAATTGGTCCAGTCGTTTAGGAGGAGTTCAGTCACATACACACGCACACAAGAAATATATATATATATATATATATATATATATATAGTGAATCTAAACCATTCCCAGATCCCCTTGAACACACACAAAAAAATTCATCAAAATTGGTCCAGTCGTTTAGGAGGAGTTCAGTCACATACACACGCACACAAGAAATATATATATATATATATATATATATATATATATATATATATTTCTTGTGTGCGTGTGTATGTGACTGAACTCCTCCTAAACGACTGGACCAATTTTGATGAATTTTTTTGTTCAAAAATCGATTTTTGAATAAGTAATCGATTTTCATAAAAAATGGGTTTAAAAAAATGCACAACGTTAATAATCAAATTCTGCCGGCATCGGCACTCCCGGAGTGCAACCCGTCTTTTTTTTTTGTATTTAAATTATATTTGTTATTTCAGTCACTTTTAGTAGGTCTCATGTAGACATTCTAAAAGTGTTAACTTTGTTAACCTATTTGGAAATAATATTTTGATTTTACTTTTTAAATTCATATTTGAACATAATTAAGATATAAACATCCACTTCCTTGTATTTTTCAGGAGGTCAGAAGAGAAGAAATCAATGAAACCAAGCAAGGGTAAGGGGAAAGGTAAAGGAAATGCCACTAACTTCTCTGCAAAGAAACCTAAGGGAGGTAAAGGACAGAGAAACCCCGGCAAAAAGAATGCCGGACGAAAAAGGCGATAGTTTCAAGTAAATAAGCACATCTTTAATATTATACAATAAACAATACAGTTATTTCTAGGATTTTCATTGAATTAATTTTTTTTTTAAGTTTTAAATAACATACCTTTAATACCTCGATCGTGGGAATTGCAGACACAGATATTAAATTACGGGTGCCGCTTGGATGTTGATGTGTTAAATTGTATGTCTTATTTTAAAGGAAGTTGAAAACCTTATACATAATACATATGTTTAAAAAATTAGACAAATAATATTGGTTATAGAAAAAAGGTTGTGTTAAAAAAATACTTATTTTGGTCATTCCAAAGCAGAAAATATATTTTAAAAATTAAAACCAATTCTGTGCATAGGCACAAGCAATATCAATTCATAAATAGGATATCACAAAAATACAATTAGCAAATCTAGTTATTCTTTTACATTAACAATTCTGTATTAAAACTAATTGGGAAACATTACATAACATTGCTATGAGTTATGACACCATGTTTTTTCTATGGCAATGACATAGTAACTTGCGAAGGACATTAAGATTAGATACATGTTCTGATATATTTTACTTGCAGCTTTAATAATTTCTATCTATCATATAAGTACTTACATTCTAAACATTAAGCTAGTAAAAATAAAACTACCTCTACACAATAAATTGCATACAGATCTATCATTGACAGATTGTCTACTTACTACTAGATGACAAGGCAACAGCATTAAAATTTTAAATATTTTAATAAACAATCTACTATTCCTACATGTATATAATTGTTCGTCTAATGGACAACAATCTTAGGCCCGTATTTTTGGTCTGTACTTAAGATGCGACGGTCTCAAGACGCGGTTCGGCTCTGTGATTGGTCCAAATTTTGACAGCCAACCAATCACAGAGCCTGAACCGTGTCTTGAGACCGAGATGCATCTTGAGTACTGACCAAAAATATGGGCCTTAAGTTATTAAAAATTATGACTACAAGCAAATCACATTACTTTGGAAGCATCTAAATTCTAAACTGTGACTCACTCTATGTGTTAAATTACTCCCAAGATATTTAAGGACTCACATATAACTGACTACATTAAAACATTTTATTCTGGACCATATTTGACCACAAAACTCTACTTCAACGGTCCAAGGACTCGTACCTAATATTATAATATTTGACACAACATAAACACACTACATTACTACTATAAATATGGCATCATTTGTACATGACTACGCCTTCAGCCTTGCACGCAGATTGGTGCATAGAAAAGATTTATTTCTACAGATGTATAGTCACGCCATGCCCATTTATCCCACATTCCTACTGTAGGTACTACCGCAGGAGAGTTTTATTTCTAGTGTTTGATAAATGATAGGATATATTACTGGTGGGTTATTATGACCTCTTATTTCCAGTCAGTTTACGCTCAAAATGTACCGTATTCGGGCGTAAACTGGCTGGAAATAAGAGGTCATAATAACCCACCTGGTATTTCTTCACGCTCGCGCTAGAGGCCGCACCAGTATATACAGTAAACAACATATTTTGACAAAATATGTTTCTGTCAATATTCTGTTAAGGTAAGATTCTGATCCGACCTTTGCTATTGTGAATTTCTTTGGCACATTCTATAATAATTGTAAGCTTCAGTGCCATAAGAATTGTAGTCTTGATAGTGGCTGGGTGCATCTGTGTAGTCAGGTTTTTCGATTCACTAGTCACTACTAAACAAGTATAACATCTATAATAACATTATTATTCCTTGTGCCATTTATTATGATTTATGACTAGGGCCCGGATTTATATGTAAATACATATTTTTGTTTTGCGTTGTTTTCGGCCTAGAATGTGTTTTTTACACGAATTATCATGTTTAGACTGTGAAAAACTAAGTTTTATTTTCCATATTTTTCCATATTTTAGGGTTTTTCAAAGATAAGTCCATATTTTGCAAGAAAATGTCACAATCGTCCATATTTTCACAAAAATACAAAAAAAAATACGTTCCCGCCACCATGCGGCTGCGTATTTCGTTCCTCTCGCGCTTTATCGTCGTATTTATTGTTTCCAAAGAAGATTATTCCTTCAGGATTCAAGCCCCATAAGAGCACCGGTGATCGCGACAACAATAGCATACAATAGCATTTCCAAGAATCCGCGATCGAAGGATTAATAAAGAAATGGAAAATAAAGTTTCAGATGCAAAAGGTCCTGTTGCTGACTTGGCTTAACAAAAACTGAAGTATGTTTCGGTCTTCGGGTAAAATAAAGGATTTAAGTACGTAACACACAAAGCAAAACAAAATTCTGTGCCGATTATTAGGGTTCCGTACTAAGACTTACCGACCCTATTACTAAGACTTCGATGTCTGTCTGTTCGTCTGTCTGTCACCAGGCTGTATCTCAAGAACGGCTATAGCTAGACTTCTGAAATTTTCACAGAAATCAGAATGTTTATATCTATTGCCGCTATAACAACAAATACTAAAAACAAAATAAAATTAATAATTAAGGGTGGGTCCCATACAACAAAGTGCAAAACTAATTTTTTTTGCTATTTTTAGCTCGATATCAATAATGGCTACAGATAGGTACTTGAATTTTTTTTCAATCCTTAATGTATTTAAGGGTTACCTACACTAAAACAATGCTTAATTTTTTAGTCCATATTTTAAGTACATATTTTGGATTTTTAATACATATTTTTCCGGGCCCTATTTATGACTCTAAGAGCCTTCTACATAATATTATTATTATTACTGATGGACTAGTTACAAAATAAACTTACACTATAATTTGCGTAGTACAAAGTAGGAATGTAACTTATAATAATAATATTTACATAAATAAAAGAAAAAAATAATTGCAGTCATAACAAATCTATATTAGCCAATAATGCAAAAATCAGACTCCATAGAATAAAATATATGCAGATCATGTTTATCTATAATAACATAATTTTAATAAAACCTTTATATTACCATTATATTTAAGAAAACGACCTTATATTTAAAAAAAACTTACAGGTCAAAACATATAAATGTTAGTACAGTTGATACAAACAATCCATATTATGTAAGTCTTGGGACCATATTTTAAACATTGAGGAATATTGATATCATTTTCCTTTAAGGCCGCCGTCTCGCTTTGCGAAACTACTTTTTCAACCGTTTCAGACGGTGCTCCCCCCGGCCCCCGCATAAATACGTTGTAGATAACGATTGAAAGTTGCTCTACTTAATTAAATGTATGTACAAGTTTTTATTTTTACATAATATCCGTTTACTTTTTTGTGATTATTCTTTTTATATTTCGTAATAACAAATATTGTTATTTTTAACCGTCTTCAAAAAAAGGTTGATAATGGTTTGCAGTTCTATTGCAGTCGTGTCAACTGCATTCAAACTGCACTTGAACTGCAATTTGCGGTTGGATTGCAGTTCGTCTGTATAGACCCTAACTCTAAAGGGTCTATACAGACGGACCGCATTTCAACTGCAATCCAACCGCAAATTGTAGTTCAAGTGCAGTTTGAATGCAGTTGACACAACTCCAATAGAACTATAGAACCCTTTGGAGTTAGGGTCTATACAGACGAACTGCAATCCAACCGCAAATTGCAGTTCAAGTGCAGTTTGAATGCAGTTGATAATTATCACACGACTGCAATAGAACTGCAAACTATTATAATAGTTTGCAGTTCTATTGCAGTCGTGTCAACTGCATTCAAACTGCACTTGCAAATTGCAGTTCAAGTGTAGTTTTAATGCAGTTTGATAATGGTTTGTAGTGCTATTGCAGTCGTGTCAACTGCATTCAAACTGCACTTGAACTGCAATTTGCGGTTGGATTGCAGTTCGTCTGTATAGACCCAAAGCGTTGACGCACACATGTTCTAACACAGCGTAAGGGTCTATACAGACGGACCGCATTTCAACTGCAATCCAACCGCAAATTGCAGTTCAAGTGCAGTTTGAACGCAGTTGACACGACTGCAATAGAACTTCAAACCAAACGCGCAGTCGGATTGCAGTTCAGTTGCAGTTGGCGTGCAGTCGTGTGAACTGTTTGGTTTTCAGTTCTATTGCAGTCGTATCAACTATATTCAAACTGCACTTGAACTGCAATTTGCAGTTGGATTGCAGTTGAAATGCGGTCCATCTGTATTGACCCTTATATCTGAGAATTTTAAATATACTCACTTACGCGCGCGTTCCGCAACGCAAGGTAATTTCGGCCACGTAAATTACGCCGGCGTAATTCAGCCTAGTGTGTTTAGACCCTATGATGGTTATCTGGGTAAGCGTAGGGCTTCAATGATGAAGGTAAAATAGTTACTAAAATTAAACAAAAGAATAACTGTAAACACAAATATTTTTAATTATTATTAGTTTTAAAAGAACATTCTTATGATATGGTTGCAACCTTGGGCCATTTCCTATGAAATCGGTCTACAAATAATGCATAGGAATTCCAATACAGAGAAAAACCTACTAAGAAAATGATAACTTACGTTTCGCACATTCGCAAGAGTTAACTGATTCCCTATGATGGTTATCTGGGTAAGCGTAGGGCTTCAATGATGAAGGTAAAATAGTTACTAAAAATTAAACAAAAGAATAACTGTAAACACAAATATTTTTAATTATTATTAGTTTTAAAAGAACATTCTTATGATATGGTTGCAACCTTGGGCAATTTCCTATGAAATCGGTCTACAAATAATGCATAGGAATACCAATACAGAGAAAAACCTACTAAGAAAATGATAACTTACGTTTCCACATTCGCAAGAGTTAACTGATTCCCGCATTGAACTTAATTTTTCGGGTGGGGATAACTGCGTAAAGGTGAGCTTTTCTGGGATTGTTCTTGGTTTTTCTTTTCTATTGCTGCCATTATACAAGGTGGATCTTTTATTGGCATACTACGTTCAATGCGCGAATCAATCAACTCTGGTAACAGACAATCGTAGAAGAATTTCGTCAACGAGGATAGCATTTTTGTTTTCCAAAATTGTTCGTCTCTTTCTATATATTCTACTTTCATAGGTTGATTTGTACCGGTCCACACTGCAAACACGCAAATATTTTGTTCAGTTACTTCTAACTGACCTTGTATTTGGTAATAG
Organism: Polyommatus icarus; assembly: GCA_937595015.1. NCBI lineage: Eukaryota > Metazoa > Arthropoda > Insecta > Lepidoptera > Lycaenidae > Polyommatus > Polyommatus icarus. The sequence continues at coordinate 4,025,612 of OW569330.1, read as the reverse complement.
TAGTTATGATTTTTATCTACTATGAATAATTTATTTTTTTTGTCATATTTCCAAAACGTTATTTTTTTTTCTTTAATTGCGTTTTCAGGATTCATATCTTTTGCGGCAAGGGGACATTTAACTTCCACGACACCCGTATTTCCTTCATTATCATTAAAAACACCATCAGGAGTAGCTGCCAAAAAACAGTGTGTCTTGTGAATAAAAAGTCCACATTTAGAAATGTTTATATTTTCCTGATGGGCCAGCTGCTGTAATGCCTTTTCTTCATTTTCTTTTCCATATGCAATTGATCGTATATGGGATAAGTCTTTAGATGAAACTATCGATTTCACTAATGGGGCACAGCTAATATTTTTTTTCCTCTTACAAATTTTTCCAAATATTGATGCTGTCAGCCGCTTTTTTCTTTGCTCTATCCAGTCTTGGCTATCACTCTGTTGCAAAGTGTTTCTCTGAATTTTCTCCCGCTCTTCTGAGGTGACTTCTAATTCTCGTAAAAAGTGTTGCTTTGACACTTCAAATACTTCTTCGCTCATGTCTGGGCGTTGAGCGTTCGCACCATAATCTGGGTCATTTACTTTAGAAACAATCCGAAACTTTTTCCGAAACTGCCTTGTATATTTCTTTTGTTTAGTTTTATTTGTCTCGAATATTTTTACATATTTACTAGATGGTTTGTTAAATACGAACCTGTTAATTGCAGTGATTGGTGTTTTGGTATTAAACGAAATGGCAGCAGCTGAGCACCTCTCTTGATAAGAGTTTCTTAAAGTATAATTTATCCTCTTACCACCAACATATTTTGCTATAACTGAGTTAAATGTTTCAGCTATATTGCTATCTACATCAAAAATAAGGCTTTTGGCATTTGACGCCAAATATGATATGGATTGGCTCATTTTTAACCAAAGAGCGGTATTTTGTAAAGATTGTGTCACGTCTGTATCTAGTTTGTCAGTTGCAGGACATATCTGATCTACACAGTTAGTGTGATTTCCTAATGCGTGGTGTAAGGCATTATAAATATCTGCGTTTAGCTTGGATATCTTTACACCGTGAGCATCTTCTGCATGTTTTCTTATTTTTATTGCGCGTACAACGTATCTTCTCAACTTCATTATTTTTGACTCTGTAAAAAGTTTTCTTTGTTGTAGAGGAATTTGAGTGTCTTTTATAAGAAGGCGCAATTTAGTGCACAAGTTCCTTAACAGATGATTCCTACATTCAATCTTTTCAACTTTTATATTTTTATAGGGATTGCTAGACAAAATTTTTTTTATAGTGCTTGAATCCCCATCTGCAATCAGTTTCGCATATATCAAACCGTGTGTATCCAGTGAAGCTTTAAAGCCTTCAACTAATGCAGCTGACTCCATGCTGGATGAGCTTCCTGTGAAATTTTTATAGCATTTATGTTCTTTAGGCTCCGTTTTGTTATTATCCGCTCGAGCACATATCATGCAGTACTTGTTTTTTATTCCTAAATACAATAGTTTTCCAGTGTAAGCACCTATAATTGCTGCTGCACCAGAAGAAGCTGAATAATTGTTGCGAAATGATCTTTTTGACCAGCAGCCATCAGCAATTACTGTTATCATGGGATTTCCATCACTGTCGACGCTTCCAATTTCTTTTGCATGTTTCGCTTCCTCTTCTCCAGCTTTCCGCATTTCTTCTTCTGCCGTTTTATGAAACCAGTCATAAACAACTTGGCTTGTTTTGTTGTAAAGTTGTTTTGACATAGCAGGTATATCAGTGTTTGTCGCTAATTCATTCAAATTTTGGAGGCCACAACCGATACTAATTGTGCCCGCGACAATACCATAATTGACGTTGTAATTAGCTTTGGGATCATCGGTCTTTATATTAAATTCTGCGTTGCACAATTGGCATTTCATATGCAGCGTTGAAATGAATCCTTTTCTTGTTTCACCGACGCATTTTAAATGTGAAAATCTGCAGCCAAAGGATTCATTACTGTGATCAGCAACTGCTTGCAGAGAGTGCAAGAGGTACTTAATAGAGACAATTCGACGCCCCTCTAAATCGTAATCCTCTTTTTTATGACACATGTCTTCACGTTCCACATTGAAGTTAAAACAATCATCCTTTTCACGCGCAGATAACTGGCGCTAAAACACAAAAAGTAATATCTTAATCATATATTTCTATGAGTCAAATTGTATATGCCCATATTTATTTTATTACTAATAGGTACCTTAAATGTAACAGTTCTAAAGGGCAGTTCACTGCAGGCCTTACGTTTTCGCCCCTTATTGATAACCTAAAATGAATAATATTAATAGCTTTTATACATGGCAGAACTGAAAATGTTTATTTATACACAGAATATATATATATATATATATTGTAATTTGATACACATATACTATAATGTCTACAATATTTGTTTATATATATATATATATATATATATATATATATATATATATATATATATATATATATATATATATATATATATATAAACAAATATTGTAGACATTATAGTATATGTGTACCAAATTACAATTAGAGTTTTATTCATGTGTAATTGGGTAGTTGTAACTCAAAAAAAAAGATTAATTACCGACTTTTCATTTTGGGATTTATTTGCTGCACCTTGAGCTTTTATCTCCATAGAATCACCAGTTGGCATAAAAATACTTTGAGGAGAACTTTGAGGTTTGTCCTGATCACTGAAACGAAAAGTATCATTTATGAGTGGATAATTCATTCGCGTATGTATTTAAATCCAAAAGAAAACAACAGAGATTTTTACCATGCCATAATATCATTTACTGGAGGGCAAGTATTGCTAATATTTGACATCGGTAGACGATCATAAGACGTAGTGGAGCTGAAAAAAATAAAGGTCACATAAATTAATAACTGTCAATTCCAATATAATATTTTGATAAATTCTAAAATACAGGCGCTTCTCAAATGTTGAGAAGTATTTGAGTAAAAAATTGAGCCTTTCTAAATATCTAGTAATATTAATGCTTAAATAAATAAATAAATAAATAATCAACATACCTTTTCAGTCTGTTCCTTTTCATCACTTCAACTTTCGCCTTATTTTTCTTTTTACTGACACAAGGATATTTTTTCTTTTTTTTGTCCATCTTCTTCTGTTTATTTCTTTTGATAATAAATTGAAATTTACAAAATGTAAGAGTCAAATTAATTAATATAATACACTAATACTAAAACACACTACAAGCAGAACGTAAACAAAATTATATTCACCAAATATAAAAGTCAATTAATCTAATACACTAAAACTAGAATAAAATATATTATATACAAGTAAATGAAAATAAATTCCAGTAGAGCAACGTTCAATACAAACTACGCTCAGTCCATAAGAGCTGCGCGAAGGAAAGAGAGTAACTGTGCGAGCGAGAGGTCAAATAACGTTGAAACACAGAGCACACGTCCGAGCGCCGAGGAAGCCTCAGCGGAACTGCGGAAATTACAGGCGTATTCTTTTTCATAAATTGCATATTTTATGTTATATTGTTAAAAATACTTACATTTTTATTTCTTTCTTATATTATATATTTTATTGATTCAAAATAGTTTATTTACATATGGTTTTAAGTGCGAACTTGTTACACTTTTACTTGTAATAGAAAACAATTTTACATTCAGTAGTAAAATTCATGAAATTGCAACTTTACTGACCCACCAAATAAGAAAATAATAACATTTAAAAAAAAAATGGCTAGATAAGATTATTCTCCATAGTATGGCAATAAATGTTATCTGAACACTTTTCTTATTTTTATTATAGTCTTTAAGTAGCAAGGGCTTCAATAAGATCTTTCGCGCGTGTCACCTAATCATAGGCATGTTTAGCGCCTAATAAATGTATTAATTTAAACACCAAAATTAAATTAAAATCGTTTATAGGTAATCTCAAATCATACACTTTAAAGAAAAGCTAAATGTGTTTCACTTATTGCTTTTATAATAACTAAAAAACAACATTTTGTTTGCTGTAAATATTGCGAAAACACATTTTTTACGAGACTGGGCCCTTAAAGAAAAATAATCTTATCCTGCGAATCCATATTCGACCAGCCAGAGCTTAATAATTATAAAACATGTATTTCAATAAAATAAAAATGTTCAGTTGTAGATTTCAATCACAAATGACAAAAGATTCTTTACACAATGCACAGTAACAACTTTCAGTGTTAAAAATATCACAATAAAAATTAATAAAATGCATTCTCTGTACCAGCAGGATTTTTGTTAATATAGATCTTCATTTATAAATTATAGTTCAGAGTTTCTCAATTTCATTCCAAAAATATTTTCATTTCAAAATATACATCTTCTATGGCTACCTATTATAACCCTGTATTTCTTTTATTAAAATGAGGTTCAATGGTACATTGTAATGTGAATTTTTCATAAGATATCTGAGAAACATTCCAAAACTTCACATAAAAACATACATATACACAACCAGTCATAAAATAGAATACTGGAAAATATTCCCTCTAACTAGTATAAAAATAATTGTAATAACAATGACTTAAGTTTTTAACAACTAACAGATTATTCTTACACATATTTACTCTACTAAGGGTAAGGAGATCAATTAAGGAATAGAAAAATTGTTTTTATCTATCAAATATAGAGTTTATAACAATTTAAGTTTGTAAATAATCACTACATTTTAAGGCTCACTACTTTATGTGATATTAAGTACGACACATTTGGCGAGCAGAATTTATCTTCTGGATTGTTTTGATATGATGTCAGCAAATATTAAATAATATTTTATTATTGACTTGTTGTCAAGTAGAACAGAAAATGGATACAACAGAAAAAATATATTCTTTGAATGTAGGCAAAATATTGTTGTATAAATCCATCTTGATAGTAAAATATAGTCTTTAGTAAAAAAGGTAAAATACATACTCGAGAATTAATTAATTAATTAATTAAGAATGAACTATCTCTTAAAGTTAGTTATGGTACTGAATACTCTTTCTGCTATTGCACTTCTGGCATAAAGTGTAAACTGCGGAATCGGCTCCATGTTTGGCCTTATCATGGCAAACGATGTGCACCAATTTCATGTTTTGTCTCGTGAATATTTGTATATAATATCTGTCAATTTCAATAAAACCTTGATGGAAATCACCCTGGCATGTAACACATTTTACATCACCCTGTAGGATGCATTGTACGGATGCTAGAATTTTGGGTACAATTGACCTCGAAAGCTCAACCTTGTGATCCAAATTCCAAGTTTGGAATAGGATTCGCTCTTCTCGACTGCGATATGGATTGATGACGTGATCGGCAAACTTACAAGTGTTATCGGCCCAGAGACCCCCGCACTCAAAGAGACCATTGCTCTTACACATCCTCTCACTCCCTTTAACTTTTCTATTGAAGTAGGTATCATTGTATTTGTTCTGTTCCAGAATTTTTCTCAGATCTAGTAGAAATATATCAATGAGTGTCTTGCCTTTACCATTTTTGGAGCAGGTGTAAATTTCGGATTTCTGCAATGCCGTTTTTGTTTTATAATAGTAACCTCTCATTCTTTCCTTTACACGTTTGGACATAGACTGTTCCTTTGTTTTTTCCGATGGCTCTAAACCTGAAAATGTAAGAATAATAATAATATGACTAAGAATTTTTATACAAACAAAATTATATAATTTTACCTTAATCCTTTAATTGCGGATTCTTGGAAAACTATTGTTAATTTATTGTTGTCGGGGTCACGGGTGTCCTTATGTGGCTTGATGGGTTAAATTGTATATTTTTAAAGCATACTAGAAATTAGAATATGCCATATTTGTCACAAAACATGCTCTAGTAAAAATAATATTAGTAATAGTAATCTTAGTTTTAGTATAAATGTCAAGCATCAAGCATCAAGGCAGCATGTACTGTTAGTCCGTAAAGTATTTATAATATGGGCCAAGATGCCTGAATGAAATAAATTAATCCTTTGATCGGGAATTCTCGGAAATGCTATTGTATTCTATTGTTATCGCAATCACCGGTGCTTGTACGGGGCTTGATGAGTTAATATTGAATAATTTACCTGCAAACCAGTCGGGGTCCTGAGTCCGTTCACTCAACATTGTTCTAGCGTCGTCAGCTGCCGCAATGTATCTTTGAAATACTTTAAACTTTTCCTTTATGTTTGTTGTGAGAAAGTTTTTTGCAGCCATCCCAGTGTCTATATAATCCTTTTTTGTTGACCGTATCATTTCATAATAGTAATCAAAGTCTGAAATAAATTTTTTACTTCATTTTATTTATCATGTAAGCTGTCAATCCAAATGATTTTAACAGTAACATTTTAAAGCAGGGTCATGACTTTCATATCTGGAAGTAATCAATTTAAAACGTTAAAAGATGTTTTTATGATCATCATTTTAATCATTCTAGCTCCTAATTAAAAATTGCTGGTTTGGTTATTAAGGTGTATGTGATTATGTAAAGTACGGCAAAGAAGTATATTCATGTAAACAAATGAGAAATTTAAGTATAATCCTGCGTAAGAGTAAGACATACCTGTAACCATACTTTCAGTGGGCTGTAGCAATACAAAAAGAGTTTGAGGGGGTAATGTGTGAAGGTAATCATCATCATCAACAAGTGTCCCATCCTCAGCTACATAAAGGCGACATACTGCGCAACTGACATTGAACTAAAAACATGGAAGCTCAATTAGGTCACGCTCACCGAAAATGGGCCAAGGTAACGCGGCCTTGACATCTTCCCGACGCGACGTAAAGCAATTACAATAACAAAGAAGAGTGTGTCTTCGGAAATCAATAAATATCACTTCTACTACATTTTACTATAAGCCTGAAACTTACACCGAACTTCTGGCAGGATTTCGATATCAGTTCTTGTAAATTTTCTGCCGCTACACCAATTTTCTTTTTCCTTTTCACGTCGGTCACTTTGTAGCCTTTCTTCATTGTTTACGTACTTTTCAATTTTAAACAAATACTAAAGTAATTTTATTCGCTTTATTCACAAAGACAACTACGGAAAATGAAAGTAAACTTTCATGAAAAGCGCTGAAATGAATAGGTACCTACTTCGGTGAAAAGTGAAAACTGAAAAGTGAAATAAACTGAGAAGTGAAAATGTAAACAAATGTCATTGTCAAGTGTCAACTGTCATTGCATTGGGGAGGCGTTCCTAACTACAGGGCAAGTCAAAGGGCAAGTACGTTCTGGCGTCTCGGCAGCCAATCAAATCCTGTCTAAAAATCAAAGATTAGTGTCCGACCGAAGGTCTATTTTTGGCCGAAGCCGATTAATCGGCAATCGCCACAACCTTCGGCCGAAGCCGAAGGTTTATAATCTTAATCGCTCGACTCTCAGTAATTAATTTTTAACCAACTTCAAAAAAAGGAGGTTATCAATTCGACGTGTATGTATGTAATATTTCTAGAACTGCCCAATTTTCGTTTAAGTTAGTGTATCAGCGTCAGAACAAATGTGCCAAATTACAGTATGTATGTAATTAATAATTATGTATGTATGTTTATATTTTATGTTTGTGTTCGCATATATCTGGAACTACCATTCCGATTTCAGTAATTCTATTTTTGTTGTACAAGGGACTGTTCAACTTAGGGAATAGTACAAGTTTCAACAAAATCGGTTCAGTAGCTTAGAAGTCGGTTTTATCTTTTTTAAATACAGTTATATTCAATATTTTCTACAAGCTACAATTAATACTAAAATTAAGTATTTCAAAACTTCAATATTGAAGGTTTACCTCTATAATGACTGTCTCATAGAGAAGTTGATTTAGAGATGGTAATAAAAGTTTGTGATTTCGTGATTTATTTATTACTTAATAATTTGTGGACTACAAATAATTAATTAAGTTTAAGGAATTACTCAAATGTGTAAGTTCGAAAAAGGATTGTCGGAAAAGTGTATAGAATAAAAATTAAAGTTTTTTTTATTATTTTTTTTCATCGTAGAATGTTTTTTGCTACAACGCATCGTTTTTTAGTTACTAGTCAAAAACAAAAAATTGAGACTGGCACTTTCCCCTCACTCCAGCTTACCTCTTAAACTTCAGGACTTTTAGTATGTTTTATTCCTAGGGACACTGAATAAGTTCCAGCAGAAATCTCATAGGTTCGCTCGACTTCAAAAGCATGAAGATTGAGTACAGAAATAGTTGAGGTTTAGGCGAAGTCTGAAGATGCCACTATAATAAGGAATAAGAATTATTTGATTCTTTTTAGATTAAGAATAAGTATTACTTTTGTTTTTACCTTGGAAGTCGGTTTTAATTTTTTGTTAAAAAATAATAATTTTACCCTTTTTAGTTACAACTTACATAATATGGACGACGACACTTATATAAACGACAAGGATATAATGTTATAGCTTGTTGTCTTAGAGTTCGCCCGCGATTGCCCGCGGCTCCGCCCGCGTAGATGTCGGTTACGGCTGCAAAAAGCCTACCCAGGAAAGACTCGGTCAGCAAAATGATTCAGGTCAATTCACAGACTCCGACATTCACATCGACGACGCGGACGCAGTCATTATCCGAAGGGTATACACTGTTACAGTGCACACTGCACTGATTGTCTTACTCCCGTAAGCGCATCCCGCTTGGTGACGCCCATTATCGTAATATTGTAATTTCGCCATAATTTCAAAACCAAACGTCCAATTTTAATCATTCTAAGACCAAATTTTATCTACATAAACTTTACTTAGTGATGAAATAATTTATTTTGATAAGGATTAATGGCATGAGTAAAATAAATGCGTTTAAAATTGTTGTCCAAAAAAAATCAAGATTTTTAAATAAAAAAATGGTTATTGTGCCTCACTCGACATAGATAAGTATAGTATGTCGCGGACTTTTTTGTAGATATTTATAAGATCTACAATACTTAGAACATTTTATGGTTCTATCTTTTATAGTTTCGGCAGCGTACGCAAAATAAGTAACTTTTCTGGTTGATTTTTTCACCTGACGTCCGAAAAACCCAAATATCTTACGAAACCCTATTTTTTCCAAAATAAAATTTAGCCTATGTTCAGCATAAGTAACGTAGGATTTGCTTGGAGTAGTTTAAATAAAGCCAAAATCCTCAAACTTGTATCTATAAGGATTCAAAAGTTCTGTTGTGTACCTTCAGAACCAGGGTATATCCTGGTGCAAAATCTTACTTTTTGGTAGTATATGCCTGAAATACTTCAGAAAAAAATGAAATCGCCATATGTTCTTATATAAATTTCAAAGAGTCCCCTCGATTCCTCATGGATTCCATCATCAGATCACCACTTTTGTGAACATGGTACCAAATTCGGATTCAACCCTGTACAACAACAAAAATCGGTCCATAAACGGCGAAGTTATGGTTGAACATACAAAAATATATATATATAAACAGACGAACGTATAACCTCCTCCTTTTTGGAAGTCGGTTAAAAATGACGTCACACTCTACAGTGGTCGCAGTACATTTAGGAACATAGCCTAAGTTGTGTCCTTGCAAAGTTGATGAAGAAGAAGATAATAAGCCGCGCCGTCGTGTCACTGTCACGTGTGTCACCGGTCAGCGCGCCAAAATCAGTTTCAACTTGACGTTTACTTGGTTATCGCTTTTGTTTCGAAATTTTAGTACATTTCTGATTAATTTATGTTAAATTGCAAGTTTATTGGAAGATTTGTGAAACAGTTTTAATTTTATATTATTGAAGGAAGTCATAGCAATATAATATTTGGTATTTATTAGCAAAATGCTTACAAAACGGGGTGCATTAATTGTTATTGAAGGTGTCGACAGAACGGGAAAAACTACGCAATGTAAATTACTCGGTAAGAAAACACAGTTTCGGGATAAATCGTTGTTCTATTTACCTTTGTAGAAACAATATTGTGTAGAGAAAACTACAGCGATTGCCAACCATCGGGCTATGCCGAATATTATAATATAATTAATAATCATAATAATCTGTGCGTAGAACTGATTAATTATTCTGGATTCGACCTAATGTATTTGATTTAAGAAGTTTAATGTATTCCGTGTTTATCATCACCGGCGAAATATTTTGACAAGGTTTCCTAACTTATAAAAAAACCTTTGATATAAATTGACATGCCTGTACAATGATATTCTATGTTACTATTGTGCCTGTATGTTAATTTTCATGATAGAAGCTATTGTTTTTGTGAGCCCAGAAACTCAATATTATAGTATTGCTGTGTTTAATATTCCTTTGATCGCGGTTCTTGGAAATCTATTGTTGTTGCGATCACCGGTGCTCTTATGGGGCTTGAAGGAATATTTTTTAAATATTACAGTTTACTTTATCATGTACCCACGATTTCAAAACCTGAATTATACACCCAGATAATTAACCTTTTATTTAAAATCTTTTACAGTTGAAAATTTAAAAAAGATGGCAATTGACGCCCAGTACATGAATTTTCCAGACAGGACCACAGAAATTGGAAAAGTTATTGATGCATATCTAAAGTCCAAGGTAAGATAATTATATATAAAAAAAGTTGCCAAAAAAATTGTGATGTTTTTGAATCACACGATTTAAATTGTATCTATTATTCTGTTTTAGAATAATCTATCAGATGAAGCAATTCATCTGTTATTCTCTGCAAATCGTTGGGAGAAGTCAAGTCACATACGTAAACTCTTGGACCATGGAATATCTATAGTTATGGATAGATACTGCTACTCAGGTGTCGTTTTCTCATCAGCAAAAGGTAATATACCTTAAAAGAAATTGATTAATATATATATTATATATGTGTAGGTGGAATTATTGCCTCAATTGATGTATGCCCACCGGCAAAATAATGTAGTCTACATGATAGTCATTAAATTTTTTCCACTTTAAAATCGTTAATTTTGAAGAACGTTATTTTTTAACCCTAAAAAATTTTTGTTGCGGCCCGCGACACCAAGACCAAAACATGTTTGTGGCCCGCATGAAAAAAAAGTTGGGGACCACTGATGTAGAAAAAAACCGTTTTTAAAAACCATTTTTTTCAGGACTAGACTTCAACTGGTGCAAAACAAGTGACGCGGGGCTACCGCAACCTGACAAAGTATTTTTCTTAAATATGCCCTTAGAAAAAGTTCAAGAAAGAAATGGATTTGGAAATGAAAGGTATTTTTTTTATTTTACAGACTATATTTAATATTACATGATTTTTTTTAACTTAATTTTATAATATTTTAATAATTACCTTTTGCTGTTCATTTATTTAATAATTCACTTTGCTGTCTTATTTTTTTTAAGTAAATATGTTAAACAGTTAATGTAACATTAAAATACCATAATTAGGGTGCAGATGTTTTGGATATATTGATACTCAAATCTCAAAATGATATTAATTATTAATCTCAAAATTCTATCTTCTCGAAACAGGTATGCCATATAACCCCCACCCCTCCCCCCCAGCTAAAATTCTGGGCATACCCTTGTATTTCTCTCTTTAAGTATCTCACAAAACCATACATTTTCTTTTAGATATGAAAATACAGATTTCCAAAAAAAAGTAATGCAGATGTATATGAAATTAAAAGATGACAGCTGGGACATAGTTGATGCAAGCAGGTCAGTTTAAAAATACATATTATTTTTATTTTATTTGTAAAGAAGACTTACAGCTAAGTTGTAACTTCCCCATAAACTAGCTATAAAGATTTTGGAGCATGATCTGCTCTTAATAAACGATATTTTGAACTAAACTCTATCAGAAAAGTTGATTCCTAGTCATACCCATTAGAATCACAGCTAATATAAGCCGACCACGGACCAAATGACATAGGTCTGTCAACTTCCTAGGAAGTAGGAATTAATTTCCTCAATGGTACATATATTTTTTGGATTACAACTACATTATATATTTTCAGAACAAAAGAAGCCGTGCAAGACTACTTATTAAACAGTATTGTCGAAGTTGTGAAAAATGTTGGGAACAAACCAGTGAATAAGATTGTATGGACTGATTAATTATGACATTTATATAATTACAATTATTATTAATGATAGTATGTGAATTAGAAATAATGTGAAATAAAATAATATTATATTTTTATCTATTTATTTTTTTACCAATTGCAAAAGTAACTTTGCGCCCTCGGATGTTTGCTGTTTCAAAATATTTGAGGCTGGTTTTATCTTACTTTTGAGTTTCTTGACAACATCTTCATTGTTGTTTTCTATGAGTTTAACTAAGAAGAAACAACCCCTGTTAGTCTTGATCCATTGTTGTAGCTGTAAAAAAAGGCAAATTAAGAAATACTACACGACGAAACAAAATCTATAACTGGCTGGCACTAAAAAAATATAAAAAAATAGGCCAAGTTGGACTCGCGCCCAAAGATTTCCGTACCGTTATATAAAAAAATAGCAAAAAAAATTATAATAACATATATTTTACAGAAATTGAAATTACAGAGCAAAAATTACAATGAAAGTTATTGAATTAGCAGTGGTCATATCTAATTTAGGAAAATAACGAATGTTACTCATATAGAAGTTGAAAGAAATGTAAAAATACTTACAGTGTCATCTTCAATCTCACATATCTTTTCACCTAGAGACACTGAGGAGGTTTTATCCATGACAGCAAACTTCTTTAAGCACATGTGGATACCAGCATCTTCAATGGCAAGTATTTTCTTACCATTAGTCTCAACTGTCCAGTCAGGTTTGCAGATAACTTTCGCTAGTGCAGTAACAATTTCTTCTGAGGTTTCTGTAAGTAAAATAAAATAATTAGGTACCTATTCATATTAATTTCTCTTAAATATGCAAATATTATAAATATAAAAATGTCTGTCTGTAATACCACTTTATACATCTGCAGAACCGATAATTATAATGAAACTTGGTAGTGTATAGAGATACTTTAAGTTTTGAGAGAAATAATAGGGCTTAACCCATTCCATGCGGCAATAAAAACTACACTTATTACCCAGGTGCGGGGACGATTTTCGTCGTGACGCCGATGGGCGTCTTCCGCACCTCAAAGGGTAACAATAAGACGCCGATCGGCGTTTTCAGCACACTAATAAGAAATTAATCATTATTACGTTAAATTAATTGGAAAATCTTCAGTTACGTCAAACGTGTGGTGTGTTCAAGAGCGTATTTGGCGTAAAAATTAATCTTACGGCATAAATTATTATTTGTGTGCAGTTATTGGCCTTCAATTGTTGTATGGTGAAAATTGGTTGAATATGGCGAGAAATGGTAAGTAAATTGTATTAATTAAATAAATTATGCCCCCTTTCGACTAACATCTCATATATTTTAGTTTTTAGTGATAATAATAGCAAAATTATCAGTATAGATTAATAACAAATTAATAACAGGGGTGGCAAACCTTTTCGTAATTTCCGTAAGCGTATTATGCATATTTTCAAGAATATTTTTAATAAGTAACCTGAAAATAAACTATGATAACATTATGATATTTTTTTTGGAGATTTGAGATAGTAGGGAATATATATGCATATTTTTTTGTTTCTATCTTTTATAAACATATCGTATAACATCATCATATTAATTAATTTAGAGATAATTTTATTATTTACTTACCTACATATATAATTTTTTTTGTTACAACTTTGTTAAAATCAAAAAAAATCAAAATCAAAATTGTTTTATTTTGATTTGGTTAGTGTAAAGTATTAATAATAAGTAGACATCGGATTATATGCACGATCAAAGTGACGAAATATGCACAAAATATGCACAATCAAACGTTACTTAGTATTAAAATTTGTTATTTTTTGATGAGTTTTCCGGTGGTGTCGCTAATAAATGCGCCAATATTCATCATTCCATTAAATCTAGGATTGGTCATTTCTTGCACAATACCAATAATTTTCTACCAACATTTTCCGATTGCAATATTATTGCCCATATCCCATGAAAGTTCATTACCTACTTTATTATTATTTTTTTAATGTTGTAATGTTCAATTTTTTTTCCAATGTGTAAAAAAAATTGGTTTCTAGAAATATTATATTGTACCTACACGCTGCCTTAGTGCTTGAATGGGGGGTTTGGTCGGTGGGCCATTCAAGCACTAAGGCAGCGTACAGGTATCGGGTGTATCGCGGAACTCTTTAAATAGGAATGGGGCAACATATTTGAAATATTTTGGTCCATCGTGCCTCTATTTCTTGACCTCTGTGTGTATTATGATAGCTAGTTTGAAGACTACGAGGGCATAATATGACTGTAATATGCACTATCAACGAAAAATTGCCAAAATATGCACTAACGCCTAAAAAGTGTCATTATATGCATCTGCATATTATGCAAATGCATATAATCCGATGTCTAATAATAACTTTTTTTTTAATGAAAAAAGTGGGCAAACGAGCAAACGGGTCACCTGATGGAAAGCAACTTCCGTTGCCCATGGACACTCGCAGCATCAGAAGAGATGCAGGTGCGTTGCCGGCCTTTTACGAGGGAATGGGGTAATAGGGTAGGGGAGGGTAGAGAAGAGAATAGGGGAGGGTAGGGAAGGAAATAGGGGAGGGTAGGGAAGGAAATAAGGGAGGGTAGGGAAGGGAAAAGGGTAGGGGATTGGGCCTCCGGTAAACTCACTCACTCGGCGAAACACAGCGCAAGCGCTGTTTCACGCCGGTTTTCTGTGAGCCCGTGGTATTTCTCCGGTCGAGCCGGCCCATTCGTGCCGAAGCATGGCTCTCCCACGGTAGAAAATTTTTATATACTTACCCAGTGGCGGGGCAAGACCTAAATTTGATGTGGGCAAGATTATATCTTGCGAGGCCCCCTAAAATATATTTTGCGAGGCCCCTGATGGATGACGCAAGAGGACTGATTTGTTGAGAGAAATAATTTTTGATACTTTTATTTATGAATATTTGGGTATCCAAACTCATAAATTCTTAAAAAAACCTCTCGGTCCTAAGGGCGCGAGGCCCCTTAGAGCGCGAGGCCGTGGGCGGTCGCCCACGTCGCCTACGCCTTGCGCCGCCTCTGTACTTACCCCAAAATCAATTAAATAATTATATTTATTTAATTGATTTTGGGGTAATTTGAATAACATGGCAACACAAGCCCGGGCACCACATACATAAAACCTGCTTCACGCGCGTTGTTTGAAGCAATCTGAATTAGAATGTAGATAATAATATTATTATAGATGTTTATGGTATTACAGTTGGCTGAAAAGTTGAAGAAGAATTTATTAAAACCAAAGGTTGTCAATAGCTGGAAAACGCCTTTAGGCGTCTTCCGCATCTAAAAAGGAATTGGCCATTTTGCAGAAAGTTGAATTTATTGAAACGGCGTGCATTACGTTATTGTATTTTCAAAATTTGAGCATATATTGCACGTATAAACTTTTATAATTTGTTTTAGCCAAAATATAAGCTACTAAAAAAAGACGCCGATGGGCGTATGCCGCATCTGAATGTAACGTCCAAAGACGCCGATGGGCGTCCGCCGCAGCGAATGGGTTAATGAAGTTAATATTTATTCTTGTTTGTGTATGAAGACCCGTGACGACTTGATGCAAGCAAATAATAAATACACTAGCAAAATAATTTTGCTACAAGTTTTAAACTAGTTTTTTTTTACAATTTCTACTGTTGTACTTGTAATAATTTTATATCTTACCTATAGACAATATAGCTACTGTCAATAACATAGTAACTTTATTCTCCAGCCAAAACTCGGGGTTGGCTTGTATATCTTTCAACAGAGCTGGTATGATAGCTTCCCGCAATTCAGACACCCTTAGTTCCGAAGTCTTCTTTGATGTACCATTTTTTGCACCTTCTTCTAGGAAACTGGTCAAGCTGGGGTGAAAAGCTGATGGGTCCTTTGGTTTAACTAACCAATGCAACACCTGAAAACATGTGTATTTATCAAAAAATATACTATAATAAAAATATTATGTTAATAAAAATTCATACTATTAAGCTTAAATCCAGCCCATATTAATATAACAACAAATTATTCATCTAACCATTCAGAAAAAGAAAAGTTGTCTGGCAGAAACAGCTATTAGGACTTAGCAGTAAGACCACCTATTTGTATGTACTATCAGAAAAGTTGATTTCTATGCAGATTGTGGACCTAAGTAGTTTGGTTGCGTTACGTCAAACCCAGCCGACAGATCACAGTTAACATTGAATTGACATATTCGACCCAATATTGGTCTATCAATTGCATAGGAATCAATTTCCTCGATGGTACATAATTTTCCTATATTGTGTTTTTAAGTTTAAGTTTCATTTTAAGTTGTACAAATAAAGAACCCTCTATTCTGTTCCATGTACTTAGTATCCTATCTGTAGCCCTAGCATGGCCACCAGTAGAAATGCGAAAGTATAGTAATAGACAAACTGTAGACATAAACAGCTTAAGGTGCCGTTCCGATCTTTACCGCGGCTAATCGCGACCGACAAATTCCGCTTAAAATGCCACTTTATGACAGACTATAGTATATGTCATAAAGTAAGATATTATTTGAATTTTTAGGACTATAGTCTGTCATAAACTAAAGGCGGAACGGCACCTTAAGTTTATCTACACAGTTTGTCTTTACTTCGCATTTCTACTGGTGGCCATGCTACGGCTACTGGTTAGTAGGTAAGTTAGGTAAAGGACAATGCACAAAATTATGCACTGTATTACAATATACACTAGTATTATATTAACACTAATAATAATCAATATTTTGGCTTACCATTTTACCACAATGGTCCTTTGTCTGAAGTACTTCTTTCAGATTATTCACCAGCACCGACACAATAGCTTTCTTCACCAGAACCGTATCGTCAACTGAATCAAATATAGCTAGCAGCAGCCTGTATCCGGTTTTGTGTTGGCTCAATGGCACAACATGCTCCTTTACCACTTTCATAATAGTCTGTAAAACAATAAATAATTATACTAAGTATTAATTTTCAAAGTTCAGGATATTCTTATGTAGCCAACTCAAATGCTTTAAAGACTGTTATAAATCTATACTTACTAATATTATAAAGCGGAAGAGTTTGTTTGAACGGGCTAATCTCAGGAACTACTGGTCCGATTTGAAAAATTCTTTCAGTGTTACATAGTTCATTTATCGAGGAATGCTATAGGCTATATTTTATCACGCTAAGACTAATAGGAGCGAATAGAAGAAAATGTAGAAAAAACAAGGGGAAATTATTTGAAAGGGCTTATTTGAACATACTAATCTCAGGAACTACTGGTCTGTTTTGAAAAATTCTTTCAGTGTTAGATAGCCCATTTATCGAGGAAGTCTATAGGCTATATTTTATCAAACTAAGACTAAACTAAGAGCGAAGAAATGAAGGAAAATGTGGAAAAAACGGGGGATATTATTTGAAAGGGCTTATCTCACGAACTACTAGAGCAATTTCTATGTTATTTGGGTCAGATAGACCACGTGAAGAATCATAGGCTATTTTTTGTGGACTAATTTGTCTGTGAAATATCTAATTTACGCGGTTGAAGCTACACGGAACGTCTAGTTCTTTATAAAATAATAATGAGATTCCAAACTAATATTACCTTCTTATCTTTATTGGTCCCTTGCCATACACACATGCAAGCCGCATTGACTCCGGCTAGAGAGTTGCTGAGAGGGACAATCAGAGGGGACAGCGTAGTGATCAGCTCTGCTCTATCCTCAGCGCTGCATTCTCTGATGTAGTCGTACAAGACCAGTTGGAACAATCTGGAATAAGAATAATTGATGTTCAGAAACATGTTTTATAAAACTTTCTAGAATAGTTCTTTAGCAAAATGCAATCAAAATCCTCGTTTTTTATTATTTTATTACTTAAAATAGAGCAAAACTGTTTAAAAATATCAGTGTTAGACCACCACTTTTTTTATAAGATAAAAGTACTTACTCTGCATCATGTAAGTTCTTATCGAGAATACGTTGTATGTTTGCCTTGCAGGACTGTAATATTGCCGACTTCATTTCAGGACAGTCTTTGTAGGCATCACTTAGTGTTTTTATTTTATCATCCTTTGTCTGTTTTAGAAAAGAAAATGTTTTTTATTAATTTTCTAAGTTTTTTTGTTGCATAATTCAAGCAATAAAAATTACTGTGAATTTAAATTATATTTATATTATATTTATAACAGGTACAAGGTAACAATACACATTTACACATTTATGCCAAAGTACTAACATCTGTTAAAGGTTTATTGAATATCTTGAACTCATAAGTATTTAACAGATTGTAACAAAATTGGGTTTTAGTGTCAAAACACACGGCCGAAGTTACGCAGCGTAAATTACGTCCGCAATGTCAAACACATACAAAATAAAGAAAGATAGCGACGGAATAGTGTGTCATTGGTAATTTAAAATACATTGCGGGCGTAATCATGCGGAATTTACGCCGCGTAACCTCAGCCTGGTGTGTTTAGACACTCATTTAAAATGAGAGATGAAAAACTTACATTCTTATACATGTCGCCATAAAATTCTTGTTGCATATGCAGCTTCTCCTTCTTTGTAGCAAATTCTTTGAATGCATAATCGAGAATTGGGGCACTAATAGTGTGAGATGCCAATGAGACTATGTGGCCAAAGAACATCTTGATTATTTGATGACGTACATTGTCTGTGCCATACTTTAATGACCGCCTGACAGTGTGATGAGCGTACTTCAGCTGCATCATCTGCACCATCATATCCAATAGCTCCTCAATCACTTCTATCTTGAGGTCAGGAGGACCATGCTTAAGAAGAACTTGAATTACGCGACTCAGGTCATGGGTCAAAGCTATAGCTTTATATTTTCCCTTTATTAGTGCATGTAACTCTTTACAACAGTTGGTGCGGAAATCTGGTTTCAATGTTTGTCTGTAAAGTTAGACAAGTAAGTAATCTGTTAGTAGAGTAGTAAAAGAGGTTAAACTTTAATTACAATTAGTATGTTATATGTCATATGTTCATAAAGTTAATTTTTGTGGGTACGTCCCTTAGCCTCATGAGTCATGGCTGAGGGACTCATGGACTAGGAAGAATAAAGTTAAGACAAAAATGTTTTACCTGGGTATTTGAGCTGCCAATAATTTAGCTTTATGTGATACTTCATAAACTTCTGGCGTAATTTTGGCGATACGGCGCTCCTTTCTGAGGTTTTTCTTTTCTTTTTTCATTTCAGACCACTTGGGCTTTTCTGTAGGGCCGTCCTTTTTGGGATTTTTGTCAGTCTTAAAACTTGGCTTACCCGGTTTAGTAAATTTTTTTGCACCCTTGGGTTGGAAATTTTTAACTGAATCGGGCTTGTTAAACTTGAACTTTTTATCTTTGGGTTTTGCATCGCCGGCTGACTTTTTTCCATTTTCTGCGTTATTTGGTTTGGCGAATTGTACCTTCTTTTTCTTTTTGTGCGTGGAAGATTCATTTTCCGAGCTTTTTCTTTTCGTTAGTTCCATATTATTTATGTTTACAACGAGGTTATGTTCGAAACTATTTTGGGGAGAAATAGTCACTTTGACTCGAGAGAGTAGATAATGAAACAACTAATTAAATAATAAAAACAATTTGTAATTTATTATAAAATTAATACATACGAAAAGAATTTAAAATTAAAGTTTATCGCGAATAAAGCATGGGGTATTTCACAGATTACTAGTATATACACCACAGAGTACTTTTGATATACACAGAACACATTTACTCTTCTTCTTCTTCTTTAAAAATGGCCTCCCTTGAGGAATAGCCAATGTCAGTAAATTCGTGACGTAGGTATAAAAGTGAGACTATATTATATTATATTGTCGATGGTGAAAACTTTGCACTATAGGTAGTGGCGTTTGTGAAAGTACAAGGTAAAAAAAAAAAAACATTCAAAAACCGGATACTCGTGGTTCGTGAATTTTCCTTATTAAAATAAATCTGAAACAATACAAAACATGCAAAAATTAGTTTATTAGTATAACACACACAATTCTACAATTTAATATTGTTATTGTTAATAAAATTACATAGAATATCTACAAAAGGAGTATGAACTAAGGATAAAAGGGAACGAAAATCAGAAGGACGAGGGATATTAGGGGGTAGTGAATCGTATAGTGAAGACAGACGGTTTGGACAGCTAAAGAAAATATGTTCAGTAGAGCCTTCGTCAAGTCCGCACTCACATAGCGACGAATCTCTAACCCTAATTTTGTTGAGGAAGACAGGAGTAGAGTGGCCTAAACGTAATCGACAAACTGTGGAGGTTACAGACTTTTTAGCCTTCCTGTATTTAAAAAACCAAGGTTTTACTGGTACCTCACTTTGTAATGAAAAATAAAATTTACCCTTAATCCTTCCTGATGCAGTCCAATATGCATTCCAATCAGTTAGCAAAAACACATTTACTCCTGGCGGAGAGTATATATTTGTAGAGGGTATTTGCAAAATGACATTGACATTGACGTTGACCACACATTGACAGTTGACACTTGAGTGTTTTTTTTATAGGACTGTTGACAATGACAAAGAGTGAATGAAATGGAGGTCTGGCTAAACTACAGCTAAACGAATTAGCCAAACGGCTTGCCGCAAGCGCACGCAGTACGCTCTCTTAAACGTAAGTCGTAACGTTAGATAACTTGAAGGATCTTTATAAATAGTAATAAAATATAGGTATATACATGGTATACCTACACAAAACCAAACAAATCTTTAGCGTTTCTTTTTATTTTATGAAGAAGCCCGGTTCCGGTGGCTCACTCAACCTAGTTGTGACTTGTGATGTGTGCACTCGCTGCTCGGCCCCTCATAAGTCACAACCTCCTTGAGTGAGCGATCGTGGCCGGAAGGGACCAAGATAGTATGGTATGGCGACCCAATAAAAACTTTCAAAGCAAAATGATTTTATAAACAAGTTCTTATTTCAAAATTTTAACTGATTTTTTTAATTAAACCAATAATCAAACCCTAATGTCAACAATTTCATAACATTTTCACAGCATTTTCAAAACATTTTGTAATTTATATCAAGTTTTAAAAAATGATTTCTGAAGACATTATTTCGACTGAAAATAAAACATGCATTGTAAAGAACGAGGCAAAAGAAATTACTAGTAGAAAAAGTAATTTACCTAATGAAGGTTCTGAAAATTATGAATTAAGCTCCTTTAAACATTCAAAGAGCTGGAAGAAATCTTTAAGTGTTTTCTTTAGAAACCAATTAAGATCTTCAAAATCAATCAACGTGAGTTAAAACAATATTTTAATATATAGGTGTACTTAACAGAATCTGATGGCAAAAAAAGAGAAAATAAATTGACTCTACCAATACTGGGGTAATAGGAATAAAACATTTTCATCCTCTTTTATTCCTTTAGCGGCTTATTTTGTGTGTGAAACATGCAAATATATAAATTTATCCAATGATCAAGGATATTTTTGAAAATCTACTGTCAAAAATTGCCATCAGATTCTGGTAGACCTATAGTCTCTTAGGGCCTGGGCCTGCCAATAAACATGGATACAAAATATACAACAGAGAGCACTGTTTCAACTTTCACCACTCTACTCGCCAGGTGTAATGAGTAATCAACTAATCACTAATCAGGGCCCGTACCACGAAACGGTTTTGAGACTCAAACAATCACAGGAGAATGTTGCGTCCTACTCTAACAAACGTGAAATGACGTTGATAGAGCAGGACGCGGCATTCTCGTCCGATTGTTTGAGTCTCAAAACGGTTTCTCAGTAGGCCTACAGCCCTACAGGCCCCAAAATAGGCAAGTCTTTAAGCTAGACCACACAGCGACACTATACTGCAGCGAAGCGAACGTGAAACGGCGAAGCATCGCGGCCGTTCCGGCCATCAGCCATAGCACCCACGGCCTCAACGGCGGCATGGCATCAACGGCGCGTCTTTTCGCAAAATGCGATTCGCAGGTCGCGACTCGCGAGTCGCGATAAAAAAAAGTTGCTTGTATCATCATATTGTATAACTGCAGTTGTCTGTATAATACAATATGCGTGAAGTGCCGCGTCGCACCGCTGCAGTGGAGTGTTTCTTAGTACGACTGCGGTTTCTCCTTTAACTTACATTTATTTTAATGTGTGTACTACAAAATTTCATTTCATTTTAGGGAGACAATTCAGATAGAAGTAAAAATGATTATGATTCAAAAGAAGTAACTACGGAGCAGAAATGGCAATCGTTGGGAAAAATATTTAGACGCCAAAGCTTCATTGATCAACACCCCCATACGGAGAGAGAGTCAAATTCCCAAAAACGTTTAGGAGTTCGATCAGTTCTATCCAGTTACTTCGGAAAATATAAAGTCAGGGAGAATGCAAACGAAAAGAATTAACATTCGTTTTGTTATTAGAGTCAATTAGACTTTATCAAATAATATTAAAATATTCAATAAATTTGATAATATTGACAATCATATTTTTATTATTGTTATTTAATCCCCAGGTCCTAACGCCCCTTAGGTATACCTTATAAGGGGCCTAGGGCCGCCCAAGGGGCTGTACCTAAGAACCTATCAAGTAGCAGCCCTTAGCCAACGATGACTTTTTGTAGCGTTTTTTGCGGTGCCGGGGCCCGGGGGCTTCACGGGGCACACTTTGAGATTGGCTGCCCTAGGAAGTAGGCCACTAGCACACGAAGTGATCATTCAGTCGCGAATTGCAATGCAAACGCGACACAAACGTGATGCAAACGCGATTCAGGAGTAACGAACTAACGACTAAAGGTGAACGCAGATTTGGCCGCACCGCACGCACCGCAGTAGCCGTATTCGCAATTCTTCATATTATTATGAAGTTGCGAAGACTGCTGCGCGGGTAGGTAGGTATGCGAGCTTGCCTATAATTTCATATAAAGAATTGCGAATGCAGCGACTGCGGTGCGTGCGGTGCGGCCAAATATGCGTTCACCTTAACTATAATAACTAAAACTAATGCCGCGTCCCTATCAAACACGTCCCGGCGTCACATCGTCACCGTGCCACGCGTCACGACAAGATCGTCGTGTCGTGTCGTCATGTCACGACGCCGTCACCGTGACCCTGTGCCGCGAACCGTGCTCCGCACTGCGTCCCACTGTAGTATCCCGGCTTGGTTCACACGGCACAATCCTGCACATTGTTTTGCAGTATACCGTCTTAAATAGAACCGACTAGACGAGCACAAATCGGCGCATGAGTACCGGAATGACTATTCCACCGCAATTTTTTTATGCGATCCTCTTCAAATTGCCCTCCTGATGATATAAATGCATGTTGCCATGGTGCAACCCGGTGCCATTATTGTTTAAAGAAACATTGTTTAAACAATTGCAAGGAAGTGTTATTTTTTAACCGGACAATTTTTTTTTTAATATCCTTTATTGAAATACCAATAAAATGGTCCTATGACTTTTCACGATTAAGTTAATATTTTTAAAGATGTGAATTTTTAAAGGTTCGAAAAATCTCAAATTTGGTTACTTTTGACCCATGAAAAATATATTTAAAAAAATAATAATGTCTGAGTTATATATTTTTAAATTCTCTATACATTAGTTAATAATATCGTTAGTAGAGATTTTAAAAAATCATTGTTTACTTATATCTTTTTTTATCTTAGCAAAAGTAGACAAAAAATTGTGTTTTTTGTATGGGAGCAGTAGGGAATTATTGGGCATTCTGTCCCACCTCCGTTCGCTCGCGAACTGCGCTCCGCGCCTCGCTCACTTCGGTGGGACAGATTACCCAATAATTCCTTTTCGTTAATGCTCCGCGAGCGAACGGAGGTGGGACAGCATGCCCAATAACTCCTGTTCGTTTATGCATCAACTGATGGTAAATGAAATGAAATGCTCATGACATGCACCTCTGTTCGCTCGCGCCCTCGCTCACTTCGGTGTGTCAGTCTGCCACTTACCAAAAAACATACCTCGGCTTAAATATACTAACACACTATGATGTTTAGTATGTTTAAGCTTACATTTCAGGGGATAGGAATTTAGGATCTTATCAATAAATAAACACCAGTTTTTATGCATTTATACAAATAAACACAATAATGTCTTCGTTTGTGTCATGCAGATTTCTTCGTCATTGATCATCCGATCTGAAAAAGAAAACCGAATGTTATGTACATCCACACTTACATAATAATCACCATTTAGAGTCACGAGTACTTTAAAACTACGACGACGATTAAGGATATTTGAGTAATGCTTCATCTAAAAATTATGGATTAATTATGTTTCTAGTAATAACTTCGACTTATTGGCATTCAAATAATCTCGAAAATATTAACGTTATATTATGCAATAACAGTTTTACAGGAAATATAAGTATTATGAATTTTTATATTTAAATTTGTTATTATTAAAATAACTATTGGTTATTAATTATTATTCTGATTAAATAATTACCTCTAATATGTATCTACTACACAAACCTCATTCAATAAACTAGATACATTTAGATTCAGATTTACTTACAATTAAATAATGCCTGGTCTAATCCTTTTTCTGCGTTCCGCTGTGATTTTTGATGAACTTCTCTAATTTTCATGCATCTGAAAAAAATAAATATATTTTTTCCATCAAACAACACACGTAAAAGTATAATAGTGTTTTATGAATAAGGTAATTATTCATATTATATTACATTATTCAATTAAATTTATGACTCATCCCTACCATACCATGGTACCTACGCCTGGTCTAATTGCATTAACTTTTCTTCGTAAATCATGTAGCTAATATAGGAAAATACTATTCAATAAGAGTACCACATTAGATTTAAATATTTGATGGGTAACGAATAAATATATTGGTAATTATTTAATTTTAAAATGTAACAATGTACTTAATAAATAATGAATCGTTTTCAAAAACTAAAATATTATCAATTTAAATCAAAACCTAAATAATTGTGTAACGAATTAAATCTATAATGAATACAATAACTACTACACTTACTTTTAACTATTCCTTTATCTTCCCATTCACTTTTGATGTAGGTCTAAACCACGATGATACTCACCGCGCACCACGTTGCATATTAACGCTCCAAGACGGGAAATCATAAGAACAGAACGATTGAGTCGCTAGGGTTGTCAAACCCACTATATATTATAGTATCCTACTATTTTAAGGGATCAAATATTATATTTCAAAAAAAAAAATAGTATGCGAAACTACTATATTTTGCGTAAAGCAGAACGCAACCAAACTAAAATGAATCTTATTCCAATAACCTTGTATTGTGTTGTGTGCGTGCAAATTAAACCATGCGTCAAATTCATAGCTAAGTAAAATAATAAATTATTAACATCAATAGACCGTGCTTGTAAATAATTTTTGAAACAAATAATTGACATATTGATGTTGATATAAATATTATATGTGCGTAAATGAATTTAAAGGATGATAATTTTCATAATTTGATTGGAGGTAAAATAATCGTGTTTAATACACACAATATTCATTTATAATTTATTGGATTTATAGGGTAAAAACTGATCGCCTCTTAAATTATCTCTTTAATCGAGTTCTCGCTTTTAGTTCACATCCCTGATCTGAAAAAAACTGCAAGCTGTCAAACAAGAATATAATATTTCACAATATACATACTGTAAAACGAACACTCGTTTTATGGTAGGGGAGCCGATTAGGGGATTTCTGCAGTAGCTCGAGCGCGTCAGATTAAGCTTGTGTATGCTTCCCACATGTCTCTAGTTAATGTGGTATAGAAATCAGCTTATCTGAGTGGGGCGTTAAAAATATATATATTTTTAAGTATCAAATTGTCAGATTAAAATAGAGAACGTTGTGTAGACCCCAAAGAAGCTTTTATTTAAAGCAATGACGACTTAAAGTAAAGGGAAAGATATAAAGACTCTTTGAAATTTTCAAAAACTAAAGTCCATATTTTAAAAACAAAACCTTCTTCATATATATTTTTAATCCTGCTTGACGATTACATGTTTGTTTCCTTTAATTGAATGATAAATTACCTTATAAATTACCTTTAAAGTCAATTTTTATATATATATAATTACTTTTTTTAACTTCTAAATAGCTGCAGTTTGTCACTGCCCCACTGTCATAAGATATGCTCTTAATATTTTTTTCTCCTCATTACTTAATCTACGAAATCTACTAGGGCCCCATGACACTCGAGTAACTACAAAATTAGCTTACTCGCCTCCCCTACTATGAACAGCGGTGGAGATTACAAAGCATTTCAATGAAACGCCGCAGCGAGCGCACCATGTAGGTTCTTCTTTATTCAATTTTATTTCTTATTCAGCTACATTGATCAATGATAAGGTCGAAAGTTGAAGTAAGGCATCATTAGTTTAAAATAACGTTTATATTGCATATATTTTACCATAACATCACAATTCATATACACATTAAAAATTCGGATTTACTTGCATTTAAACAAAATAATTTATTTTATTTTAATCTCTTCTTGGGAATTAGGTATTGGTTCAAGATTAAATTCGCTATAAAAGTATGCAACATTTAACATGCTTTAAAAAAATGCACAGATGTATAAAGATAAAAAAAAATGTAGAATAAACTATATGTAGAATAAATAACAATAAATAAAAAACTTTATTAAACATTAATTAAACGAAAAACGGATTAATTATTATTAATTTTTATTTAAAATCAAGCAAAATTATATCTATTAAGAAACGTTTATTATATTTATCTCATTTAAGTCTTTTACAATTATATTTATATGTTTTACATAGCAATGATCAATCATTGATGAATGATGATGGATTTCAATCTGAATGACTGCTATGGTGTAATTGATAACATTAAAACGAACAAACATACACACATATATTACATTAATCAACTCGCGCTTGACAACTTTTACACATTTTTTGATGACAAAGACATTTTTACTAAATAAAAGTCGATGCACGATGGAACAAGTCACAATTTTTCAAGTGGCTTCGCTCCAGTCTTCAATTTCAACGAGAAAATGTTAGTGAGTATAAAATTAATATTTTTTTTTGTTTTTAATTTATTTTTAATTATATTTCATTTAAAATTATATTTTAATAATATTAAAAATATATTTTAATTTTTTTGTTTTTTAATTATATATTAAAATTATGTTTTAATTTATTTTTAATTATATTTCAATTAAAATTATAATTTAATAATATTAAAAATATATTTTAATAATAAGTATTATTATTCATCAAGATGGGAAAATAATTTATATTTCTTCTTTAATAGGTCCGATTCAGAGTTTGAGGCCCCATCTGCAGTGGTGTCGGTAGCACCGAAAAAGAAGTCAAAGGCGTCAAGCAGCAAACGCAAGGCCGGCCCCGGAAAGCAACACGACTCATCGCCTCCGCTGGAGTTGACCCGCACCTCATCACACAAAAGTGCTCAACGAAAGCGAAAATACTCCTCGTCGCACGAATTTATCACTACACGGTATGTTCGATTATTATCTACTTTAAGTTTGCTGAAATTCTATGCCTGTTTCTGCTGGTTTTTTTTTAAATTATTTACAAAATGTCTTTGTAATAGTCAACTGTCAACACAGTCCCAACCACCGTAATTCAGTTTGCATACAATGATTTCCTACTTTTTATTATTTATCAAAACTTAGTTCAGTATCCTGTTGAAGTCTGATAAAACTAGGCACCTAATTGTTTACAGTCAAAAGTGAAAGTGCAATACACTTATTCCTATTTTGTTTGTTTTCTTACTAATATTTTTTCTCGATTATTGTATTTTAATGATATGTTAATTTTGTATTTTACAGAACAAGGAGACCGGACTTATTCAATATCTTGCAGACTGAGGAAGCTAGTTGCAGTGAACCCAAATCTCGTGGCGGGGAAATAATATCAAGCTTCTCCAGCCGAGTTTCTACGGGAACGTCTCGTCGGACTGCGAAGACCGGTGGCGAATATTTTGTGGACCTCAAGATCTACAAAAAATCGGACTACGTGTCTCACGCCGCTAATGTGCGCTACAAGACGGCGCTGGTAAGTGTGAAGCTCCAGTGCGACGAGTCATCATCGTCTTGGGAGGCACTGCAAGGCTTCTTAGGACAAGCTTTTACCGAATTTGAGGAGTCAGAGCCCGTCCATTACAGTGACAAAAAATAAATTTTACTAAACTTAATCAATTTATAATAGATATTAATTTTATTTTTAATATACTAGAATAGACTTATAATCTTTTTAATTTTTTTTTACATTAGTATCGGTTACTGTATTATTGTTTTGATAGCATTGGCTTTTTTAATAGAATAAAATGCCTTTCTGTTCGACGTGTAACATATCTGTACATAGTAAATCATGGGTAGGTCATTTGCGAAGTAATTTACATAGAAAAAGTTGTCAGACAATAGAATACAGTGATGGTGTAGAAATCGTCAGCTCTGCATTTCGTAATCGTATTGTAACTTATAAGATATTACCTCTTGATCAACTTCAGTTAGCTTCAGTAGATATATTTTTTTTCGAAATTCGTAACAAGTTAAAATCTCTTTTAGATGAAAACCTTATTAAACATACATGTGTTAAGGTTAATTTCGAACTATTTGGGACGTTTTTGAAGTTCAACGATAATTCACAAGAAATAAAATCTTTTGGAACCAAAAATAAAATATTACATGGTAATTATGATTTTGAAAAAATATATTTGGAAACAGTTAGTTATTTAAAAACTAGTATAGAGGAATTTGAGGATCGTGACAGTGGGTGGACATTTTTAAATAATTTATACATTGAGATTAATATCAATAAATATCAACCACTTAGCGGTTCGAGTTTTATCAGTTTACCCAAATCAATTCAGGCTAAAAAGGCGTGTTTAAATATTATGAATAAAGATCAGCATTGCTTTCTATGGAGTGTGACAGCAGCCTTATATCCAGCTAAAAATCACCCTGAAAGAATTTCATCATATCCTAATTTTCGTGAATTATTTAATATAAATGGAATGTTTTTTCCTGTAACTTTCCATGACATTAAAATTTTTGAAAAAAATAATCCTAACATTAAGTTCATAATTTATGGTTTAAAAAAAAGTAAAACTATTGTTGGGCCGTTGTATAAATCAGACATTAATAAAACATGCAACGAGAAAATTATACATTTGTTGTATCTAGAAAATAATGACACTTCTCATTATTGTTTGATCAAAGAACCTTCTAGACTGTTTAGAAGCCAAGTTACATCTCATCACAGCAAATTGTACTTCTGTGATTTGTGCTTGATATTTTTCAGTACTTCTAAAGAAGTTGAAAACCATTTATGTGGAGGCGTTGTAACTGTCCTCCCAAATAAGGGCTCAGTAATTAAATTTAAAAACTATGGTCGAAAACAAAACATGCCTTTTTGTATTTACGCAGATTTTGAATCGATGCTACAAACCAATATTGAAGCTAACTGTTCTTCTAGCAAAAATACGACTACATTGCACCAACATTTACCTATAGCTTTTGGTTATTATATTGTTTGTCGTGATGACCCTAGTTACAATCGGTACGTATCATATCGAGGACCTGGTTGTGATAAGCAGTTTGTAGATTCGATTCTTAAAGACGTACAAAAAATATTTGATATACTTAGTACACCAGTCCCTATGATATTTTCTATGGCGGATAAGTCTGATTTTGATAATGCCACACGTTGTCATATTTGTGAAAATTTTATTTTTTCGGACAAAGTCCGTGACCATTGTCACGTTACTGGTCGTTACCGCGGAGCTGCGCATCCGTTTTGTAATTTACAGTATAAACGCCCTTCATTCGTCCCCATTTTTTTTCATAACTTAGCTGGTTATGATTGTCATCTTTTTATAAAAGCGTTAGGCGAGGTTCCTGGTAATATTAAAATAATACCTAAAACAAAAGAAAACTACATCTCATTTACCAAATTTGTACCAGTTACGAATAATCAGTTTTTTCAACTTCGATTCGTTGATTCATTTAAGTTTTTGGGAACAAGCTTAAGCAAATTGTCAGAGACATTAAAACCGGAAATGTTTAAAAACTTACAAAATCATTTCCCCGATGAAGATGAATTTCAGTTACTCACTCGTAAAGGCATTTATCCATACGAATATATGAACTCGTGGAAGCGGTATGACGAAAAAAGTCTACCCCCAAAAGAATGCTTTTATAGTTCCCTAACTGATCATGATATTTCTGATGAGGATTACCAGCACGCGTGCTTAATTTGGTCAACATTTCAAATCAAAGATTTAGGTAGTTATACGGATTTATATCTAAAAACTGATGTGCTTTTACTGGCAGATATCTTTGAAAATTTTAGACAGACTTGCAAGCAACACTATCAATTAGACCCAGCTTTTTACTTAACAGCACCCAGTTTATCTTTTGATGCGATGTTATTAAAAACAGGAATACAATTGGAACTTATCGATGACTTGTCGATGGTGCGCATGTTACAGAGTGGTATCAGAGGAGGAGTATGTCTGTGCTCTCATAGACATGCAAAAGCAAATAATCCTTACTTAGAAAATTACAAACCATCAGAATCTCCTTCCTACGTCACTTATATTGATTGTAATAATTTATATGGATATAGTATGTGTCAGTATTTACCATTATCAGATTTCAGATTTCTCAATGAACAAGAAATCAACAAATTAAATATAACCGAAATACCGATTGATGCAGAGTGTGGTTATATTCTAGAAGTAGATTTACAATATCCCAAACATTTACATAACTTACATAATGATTTTCCATTTTGTTCTGAAAAATGCATTCCACCCGGGGGGAAAACTTTCAAACTAGTTCCAAATTTGTATGATAAATTTAAGTATGTTATACATTACATTCACTTGCAAACATGTTTAAAACATGGTTTAATATTAAAGAAAATTCATCGAGTGATTAGTTTTCGACAAAGCCCCTATTTGAAACAATACATTGATTTGAATACTGCTCTGAGGCAAAAAAGTTCCTCAACATTTGAACAAGACTTTTTCAAACTCTTGAATAACAGTGTGTTTGGAAAAACTTTAGAAAATAATGAGAAGAGGGTCAATGTGCATTTAGTTAATCAGTGGGTTGATAATAATAATGTGACTAAGAAAAGGCAATGTGCACAAAAACTTATCGCTCGTCCAAATTTCCATAGCGCCACAATTTTTACTGAAAATCTAGTTGCGGTACAATTAAACTCTGATCAAATAATTTTGGATAAACCAATATACATTGGTTTTACCGTACTAGAATTGTCAAAAAGTCATATGTATAACTTTCATTACTCTGTTATTAAACCTTTTTATAAAAATAATGTACAAATGTGTTACACGGACACTGATAGTTTTGTATATCATATACGGACCCATGATGTTTATGATGACATAAAAATACATTTTTTGCCTTACTTTGATACTAGTAATTTTTGTAATACTAATCAATATGATTTACCCATTCAAAATAAAAAAGTTCCTGGTTTGTTCAAAGATGAAATGGCGGGTAAAATCATAAGTGAATTTGTAGGCCTTCGTTCAAAGTTATATTGTATTAAAACCATAAATAGCACAATCAAAAAAGCGAAAGGAATTAAGAAAAATATTGTCAGCAATTTCAATGTTACTGATTACCAAAAAACTCTGTACGAAGGCAACATTGTTCATAAAACAAATGTCTTATTTAAGTCAATAAAACACGAGTTGTACACATGTGCTGTGAAGAAAGTTGCTCTGTCTGGTGATGATGACAAGAGAGTCATATCTAAAGATAAAATTTCAACTAGAGCATGGGGACACACTAGTATATTTAACTTTTAACTAGATTTAATAAGCTGTACCTAATTAAGAAATTCTTTGTATTATTTACTTTCATAGCATAACCTGTGCATTTTAGTATGTATATTATGTAGATTTAGAAATAAAATATCATTTTATTAAATACATTTGTTTTATTTATTATTTCACAACTACATAGATTTTGCAAGCAAACCTGCAGGCTGATGCTAAATTCAAGTAACGTAAAGTTTTATCAAGTTGAAACATGCTTTACTTGAGTTTAAGTCGGCACTACATGTAGGCGAACGCGTTGGCCGACGCGTTGGCCGGCGCGCTGGCCCAATGTGTAGAACAGGCGAAATACCTACCGCCAACGCGCGAACGCCCGTTCTATACATTGGGCCAGCGCGCCGGCCAACGCGTCGGCCAACGCGTTCGCCTATATGTAGTGCCGACATTACTGAATCCACACGCGAATATATGAGCGCGCGGTACTGTTTGTAACATGAGTCCTTATTCATAATAATGCAACCTACATGTTGCAATCACTATAATAATGTGAAGACTTTGTTTTAGTATTCATTCTTGCGTCGATAAGCACTGTAATTAGTTACTCACGTCTACATAATTTACAAAACAAACCTTAACTTATATAGTTACTCGCGTGTACATAATTTACGTATTTTTGGTAATAGAGTCTTGGACCTACTACACAACGGTAAGTTGATTTATTATTGATTTAAGTCATTAAAATACATAAAAATAATCGTTAATTCCAAAGATTGCTGATTTGGTGTTAAATATTTTCTTTTTTTTTTTTACAGATAATGGAACGCGTAGAAGATTTGACTGCTACATCCGAAGACAATGTCTACCTACATGAATATGGGGATACTTTCCAGTATGCTCAAGATCCTTTGGAAGGATTTACTGAAGAGTTTTTAAAAATGAAAGCTCAGCAAAAGCCGAACGCTAAGATTCGGGAACGTCGTCCAGCAAAATTAAGAAAAAAATGTGTTTCCAAAAGTGCACTTAGTAAACTGCATAACCCAGTTCATTCGTTTGTGGTAAACAGCGTTCCCAAAAAAGGTTTCCGTCTGATAAAGATCTCAGTGTTTGATTTAGATGGATCCCAGCAACATTGTGACAGTATAGACGATGATAATTTTTTGTTATCCGCTCAATATGTTGTGAATGAAAACGGTGATGAAATCATGGACCAAACCGAGAAGTTAGTCAGTAATATATCAAAAAAAATATGTAATTACAGTTATACGAGTTGGTTTTAGTTTACTTTGGTGTTAAGTATTTGTTTTAGCTGTAGGGTCGCAATAGACTTTAGAATGAATAAGTCGATAAAATTGTAAGATATATTTGTATGAAAATAATATAAGTTAAGGTTTGTTTTGTAAATTAATGTGTACGTAATTATTGCTTAAATAAATTGTATGTATAATGTGAATATATTTTGTTTTATTTCTATTTCATTCCAATTTAATTATTTAAATAAAAAGCAACAAATATAAGGTATTTTTTATTGAAAGTGCACATTATTTTCTAAACACCATTTTTTTAAACATAATACATTTTTTAATGCACAATACTTCTTATGAATAAAACAGTTATACGATTCTTCCTTACAATACAGATCGTACAGAATGTTAAATCTCGGAACGTCTTTGTAGCTTATATCTACAATATTATTATGATCACACAATTCTTTTACCCATTTCACTTTCTCTTCACCTTTTACGATAATATTTCGGTCTTTTAAGTAAGGTTTAATAATTCTTCTGAATTCTCTGTAATCGATATAGCCTTCGCTCCATCGAAACCCTCTATTTCTTTCTAACCACCGAACATTCTTTTTTTCATCATCGGTTAGCGCTGAGAATGGGTATGGTGGTTTAACATAAAATGTATATGTATGCTGTTGAGTGGCTATACATAATTCTTTTACTAAAAAGTCGTTATTATTATTTTTAAATCCTTGTAAGTCAACGATTATTGTATTACTATTCATGATATTTTCTTAACGATATTACTCAAAGGCTTATACTCAAATATGCAGTCGTTTAAAATCAGACAATATGCAGCTGTCTGATTAGGTATTTCTTGGTCTGTTTCGATTTCTACTCTCACGTCGATTGAGCCTTTTAACGTTTCGTGCTGACGCGAACAGTCGATAACGAATAAGGGAGCAACGTCTCTGAATTCTTTCAAACTCATCAACGGTTCTGACCGACGTCCGTGATACGACTGTTGAAATCTGACATACTGTTCGTATAATAAAGTAAATTTGTCTTCTGCAAAACTAACGTTTAATCCCTCATATGGATAGTATGACGAATTTAAAAACACTCTTACATCACGTACGTGACAGTGATCAAACTCCGCCATCGACAATTCACCGTTGTTTTTGCGGTTGGTTTGTAAAGCTAATACAACAAATCGCGGTTTTTCTATTTGAGATGAAGTTTTAATGGACCAAGTATGTTTACGAGTTTTGGGTAATAATGGATACTCGTATAAATCCCAGTTACGATATGCTATTGGAATAGCTCGATCTTTTTCTAATTGTTTTAGTAAATTTATTCTTTCGCGATCAGATACTTTAATATGAGGTACTCTCCAGATAATTTTACTTATAACAATATCTTCCAAAACTTCTCCTGTTTTCAACTTGATTGCATTAAGGTTAGTGTTACATCTAAGCAACACTAACTCATGTTTGCAGTTAATGATAATTTTTTCATAATCTTCCGCAAATCCTAAAATCTTGTTTAAAGGAATGGATACAGAAAATTCTCCACCACTTGTATTATTTATACCTTCTGGCGACCACCCCCAAACTCGAGCATATTTTGATTCGTTTTCATTTAAGGACAGATAAGACTTTATGGTCGTAGTTACACCTGCGTTTTTTATTTTATCTATTTCTACTCCATTTAATTCATATCTTATGTCTTGAAATAGAAATAACGCTGGATTATTAACGAAATGTACATTTGAAACCTTTTCTTTAGTTGTGCTGTCGTGGACAATTACTTTGCCTTCGATATACAAACTGCTGAGCGAAGGCAGCACATATAAGTCTTGTTGATTGATGGGGATTCGTATTTCATCATTCTTGTTGAAACTTGTTACGTACGGTCTGTATGAATGATACTCAAAACTTTCGATGCTGTTGTCGTATGAGGTTTGTTGAGATATGTTTAAAATATTCATTTTATTAAACCAATTAGCTTGAGGTATTCTTTATTGCTTTTAGTAAGCTTCTTTTTTAACTGCTGTCGTGTGTCTTTGTGAGAAGATCTTTTAGGACTGACTTGGACATTTGATATGGCAGGGGTTTTATGGAAATTTATCATTTTTTCTAAAATGTAAATACAATTGTACCTCTTCACCTCGTAAATTTATTTCTTTGTTATCAGCGTCTAACAGTCTTATATTGATGGAACTAATAGAATTTTGATTGACTGGAAAATAAATTAAATTTTTTGGTATTTCTATTATTCGATAACCAGGAGGTACATTAGGTACAAATTCGTAAATAATATGGCTTGCTTTTCCGTTCACAAATGAACCACTAACTACATCACATTCAATCCTCACGATAGTTGTTGATAGAATGCTTACAGGATACTGTGAATCAGTGCTTATATTAGCTTTTATTGTTTCCATTCCAAAGCCTAGTATGTTCCCAATTGAATCATCTTTATTAAAATGAACGTCTTTAGAACAAAATATATTTGTTTTCAATGTGTTATTATTGCATCTTAGTTTAAGCAGTGTATTTTTTATGTTAGTTTTCAAATAATCACAAATATCTTGAAGCTCGTAGGACCCTTCAGGAATTTCGATAATTTCATTGTCACCGTAATAAAACTTGTTGTTTCGTCCATCAATATTAGGTATAGAGTTGAAAGTTGAAAAGTACAAAAGACCACATTCATAGTCTCCAAGAAGTTCCAACGTCGGAGAATAGTTTGTCGTCAAAGAGGCTCCGCTCCCGGTTATAGATACAGTGAAAGACATTTTGATACTGACACGTTTATTTATTTTTAATATTATTTAAATGTTTCTTCCAATATTTTTTTAAAAATTTAATACATAGATGACCACAGTTTGTTGTTCCAAATGCTTGATGTCTGTTATAATTATAGTTTATGAGCAAATTATTCATATATTTCATCAGTTCTAATGGTGGTTTTAAATTACCAAAGCTATCATAGTATTCTACGTAGCTGTTTTGTTTTACATAGGCTACCCAATGTGTGCCAGGATTCACGTTACTATCTAAATTTACAATTCCACATTCTATTTTTCTAGGTTTTAAAGGCAACTTATCTCTCATGTAAACGCCACGAAAGTATGGAATATCACCAGCATACTCCAATATGTCTAAATTCGTGAGCGCACGCCTGGGCAGCCGTCTAATTAGTTTTTTGATGGGTTCAAATATAACCCTGCTCCTTTTTTATGAGGTTTAATATATAATCCTTTTCCAAGAGCGACCGCTTCCATCATTCTGTTGTGTCTTTCAGATTCTTGGAGACTCTTTTGTGCCGCTTTAGAATCGTTTACGGCTTTGGCTATACCTGCTGCACCTCCTGCTAATGAACCTAACGCCGACAATCCCGCAAAAATAGGAATAAGCGGTAAAAGTCCACCACATTTTGGAAGTGGAATTATACGTGGTAAACATATTCCTTTCTTTTTGCTGAACAGTTTTTTCGCAGCTGCATACGCATATTTTATAGCAGAGTGATGATCCTTGGATTTAAGTTTTTTTAAATGGGCATGTATTTTTTTAATACCTTTCTTAAATGATTTAATACCACTTCCAGCTCTGATTTTTGTTTTCATAGCATTTTTTACTATCCACGAGGCAATCTTTTCTCCCTTACCAGCATCTTTTGATTTCAACCTCTTCTTTGCCATACTCAAAAGTTCTAAATCAGCTTTACGTCGAGCACTAGGATCTTTATTTATATAAGCAATATCGTGATGCATGCAAGCTTCATCCAATTTGTTAACTCCTCGATCGCCTTGTAGTATTCGTTTTTGAAGTTTCGTCCCAGGACCGCAAAATTGATATCCAGGTAAATGCAACTCAAACGGTAAATGGTCTATCAAGTTATTGATTACACCACTACCTTCCTTCATTGATAAGTATGTATTGTGATATAGCACTGATTATGTGCTTTATATATCTAAATAACTAATTCACTTTTATCTATCCAACTGTTTTCTTCGGCACCCAATCCTAACCACTTCACAAAAAGTTTGTTGCCTCTTTTCTTTAGAACTTTTTCAATAAGATAAATATCAGGAAATTTAGTTTTTTGTAATTCTTTTCCATAAAAACAACCAACAATGTTTTGTTTATGTTTATCTTGTAATTGATACGTTTGAGGACTAGTTTCGTTGACTTTTATGATGCGAAATATTTCCGTTGACCAATTAGGGGTGTAGCCTTTATAAAAATCTCCTTTGTATTTACTTATACGAACAAAATCGCCAACTCGAAAAGACGATTCTTTGCGTACTTTTTTTGGCTGTTGGCTTTTGATAATATTCAATCGAACTGTATTTTGATTTGAACTGTTAACGTCTATTGGTTTATGTTTTGTAATGCGATGCACAGTATTGTTATAATTGTGCACAACGGACTTTAAATTATTTTTATACCATTCATATTTTCCGCATAAACTAAATAATTTGTAAAGACGTGATTTTATAGTTCTTATTACTCGTTCGACGATAGAAGCTTTTTTTACAGAACATGTGGAATAATGATTTATGTTATAAGTTTTCATTAAATGCTTAAAAGAGTCGTTATAAAACTCTTTACCTAGATCTGTTTGTAAGTTTTTAGGTTTTCGTGTGGATTCTGATAATATACTGCACATAGCACTTGATACAAATTTTTTAGATTTTGATTTTAACGGTCTAACCCACACGTATTTTGATAAAACATCAATCACTATGAGAACATATTTAAATCCTTTATTAATCAACGAATATTTTTGTAAGTCCACTAGGTCAGCTTGCCATAAATCATCCAGACCTTTAATTACCGTATGCCGACGAACGAAGTTTCGTCTCGCTCCTCTGTGTAGTTCATTCACTATATCTTGTTTACTCATTCTGAACAGATTTTGCTGCAATCATGTTATCGATTTCTTGTTTTGTGTAGTACATTTTACTAAAATTTGTAGTAGTAATTTTTTCTAAACTATGGAGATAGTTTCTGACATTACTTTGGATTTTCA
Organism: Polyommatus icarus; assembly: GCA_937595015.1. NCBI lineage: Eukaryota > Metazoa > Arthropoda > Insecta > Lepidoptera > Lycaenidae > Polyommatus > Polyommatus icarus. The sequence goes on along the minus strand of OW569330.1, from coordinate 3,987,560 downwards.
TCATTTCATTTTTAAGGGCTTGGACACTTTTATCTACGTATTCTTTATTCACAGCCTCGTCGTCTTTTTCTGGAATTTGCACCCCTTTTAATTTCGATGACTTTAAATCGAATTCCCCTGTATCGGACCTTACCAATGTATCGCTAAGAATTTCAGAAAATTCAGATAATCGTAAACGCTTATGAACGTGATGACCAAATTTGTCTATATTCATTGCCGTCTTGCTAGGTTCTGTAGTGTAATAGTACTGCTAAATTTTCCTGATGGCAGCCTTATATATTTCATTTTTTTAATGATACCAGCTTCTTTCATTTCTTCAAGTATGGCATTAACTTCATTATCTAATCCCGTATTACCAGCTGCCCGAGATGCACATAATATTTTCAGTCTCTCAACTAACTCATTAGGATCATCCCAGTAAACTAAATCAGTGTCTTTCTTAACTTCTTTCAAAATGTCGATTCCTCCACCTCGCTGAAGACTTTCTACGCTACTGGTATTATTTCTAGCGAATTTAAATAGTGGCTTTATCACATGAGTATATTTGAACCCTTTATTACCATTTATTTGGTTCGATCGTTTCCAGTTACGTTTATGTGCATTAGTGTCGATGAGTAGCAATTTATAATTTTGTAAGTCTTCCTCTGTAATAATATCTAAATTAGGTTTTTTTTTGTACAATAATTCTGCCAGACCAGAAGTTTTTTTTAAAGAGCGGCTTCTAATTTTCAGAACTTTTCCATCATCGTATAAACGGGTTTTGCCTAGCCAAAGTTTTCCTCGTTCACTTCTTGCTCCATATGGTATATCTTCTTTCAGCGCTTCAGACGATACAGACCAAGACAAAGAATCGTTTGCGATACTCGGTGATGATTGAATAGATTTAAATGAGTTCTCATGGATATCATAATCCTCAGAAGGTGATGTAGTAAGCGTTTTGTCAGGTGTTTTAGAATGAAAGTCGTCATTATCTGAATTTTCTTCATCATCAAGATCCGACTCAGATTCTTTAAATTTTTCATGTGAACCATTTGAAGATTCTTCTTCGTCTTCTTCATGACGTTTTTTTTCAGTTTTGCTTGCTAATAATTTTAGCGGACTGACGATCGGTTGAAATATCGTCTCCAGTGCCATGTCATTTGTGTGTTTAGTATTTTTTATCATTTCTACCTTTCTTTTCACTGCAGACGCTGATTTCACAATTTGTTCCTTAAGATTCCGCTCCATGTTAAGAATTCTACTCTGATTGATGTCTCAAGTTATACTACTAGGTAGTGGGGTATGTATATGCTTTATAGAATAAATTAATCCACTATTATAAATGTATCAAATTTCATTCTGTAACAACCATTATTTCGTTCACAATCCTTATTGATTACCACATAACTGTACGGTTTACTCCACACAGTTGAACACATTTCACGGAATTGCGACCACGTCATATCAGACCCTACATGTTCATCGTAGATGTGTCTTAGATTAATCTCGTCTTGTTTAAACAATATGATGAGATTGGCATTATCTCTTACTAGTTGTTTGGGTATTTTAGTATAAGTTTGGTTAAGATAAAAGCAATCAATATTTTTGTGACGACCCATAGCAAAATAATCACGTATATTATTTTGATTTTCGCATGCAACATCGTCAAATATGATGATAGAATTAGGTAAGGCTTCTTGTGGACTTAAAATTTCACTGTTATGATTATACTTGTGATACGATGTATCCAAGACTTTTTCCAATACTTTTTCTAAAAAGACGTATTTAGGTTGATACAAAGACTTTGAATACACATAAAGGTTTCTGAATCGTGGACCATTCGGGTGTAGTAACAAACTGATTACTAAGTTTGTTTTCCCACAGTTTGAGGGACCACAAACAATACTGCGAATGGTATTTGGTAGTAAATTTCCATGCCGCTTAACTTCATTTTTAACTGCAGGACAGACACATTCTAATTGAAGTGATTCTTTTTGTTTCAGAAATTTCATAGCTGTTTAATCCAATCGACCACTGTGATTAGTGGATTATGACAAAATGATAATCATGCAGTGTGTTGACTCATATAAACAGATAACTTCAAACATACGAAATTCAATGTTTCTATAATAGCTCGCTAGATATTTCAACCATCCAATCATCGATGAGAAGCGATTTTTGATCACTTGATGCATGAACGAACAGGAGTTATTGGGCATTCTGTCCCACCTCCGTTCGCTCGCAGAGCATTAACGAAAAGGAATTATTGGGTATTCTGTCCCACCGAAGTGAGCGAGGCGCGGAGCGCAGTTCGCGAGCGAACGGAGGTGGGACAGAATGCCCAATAATTCCCTACTGGGAGCCCCCCTTAAACATTTACTTTTTTTACGGGGAGCCGTTTACTAACCTTTTACGGCTCCGGTGGAATGAAGTACTATATGAAATTAATAAAAAGCAATGTACATATGATAAATTAGTATAATTGGTTTTCACAACATTAGACAATGCAAAATCATATAACAAGGCAATGATATTGTATGTTACTAACGTAACTAGATTGGCAGTCTACGACAGCAACGCGTCACCACTTTGAAGATGCCTGCAGGCATATCTGCCATACATAATGACATAATAACATTATGAAGTGACATTGTCTTTTGGGCTATCAAGTGGTTACGCATTTTTTGCATCAGTTTGTAAGACATTGCCACTCTAGTATTTTAGAAACTCATTGTAACAAGGTGTCAGATATTAAAACATCAAAAATAAACATCTTCTTAAATCTGAACGGCCAACACCATCTTACACTAAAGAGGTTTTACCTCAACACCTTCTCTAGATGTGCTGGCCAAGACAGTTCACCAGATGTTTAAACCGAGCCCTAGCAAGGGGCTTCGTAAAAATATCTGCCAGCTGCAGCTCAGTGCTGATCCTCTTCACAGTTACTGTTCCATTCGCTACTAGCTCTCGTACAAAGAAGTGCCGAATATGTAATATGTGCTTTGTCCTTCTGTGAAACTCAGGTTCTCAGCAAGACGTACAGCTGCCTCGTTATCTACTATTATAGGCTGTCTGGTGAATTCTTATACCACCACCTTCTCTGGTTTCTATCTCTATTCCCAGGAAATAAGTAGAGATTATCTTGGTTGCAATTTTGAACCTCGCTTAAGTTGCTCAAGGTACTTCCCAATTACACCTTCACTTGAACCAGAGACCAGCCCAACATCGACATAGCTGCAGTAACTATCAGCTTTTCCTGTCCATTACCACGCTTCCACTGCGTTCTCGTGTACTGACACTACTGACAGCCTTTTCTCGGACACCAACCTTCTTCCTGTGTGTCTTTCCTAAAAAGCATCCTTCGCATAGACTAACCTTTGACTTCACGTCAAGTTCTCGTTCAATGATTCGCGTCACGTGGCGTTTCTTCTGCTGTAACGTGTCAACTGCATTCAACATCACGCTTTTCTTGGGTTGAATCGGTTTACAATTCAGTTTATACAAACCGCCATGTTTTTGTCTACTTCCAGTCACGCACAATTCTCCTTTAATCCTGAATGAGCAAGTTGTGCCTTGTGACGTAAACAAACTTTCCGTGTTTATATAATGTGCTGAGAGCACCGAAAAAAGATTCCTTGTGACTTTCGGAACTAGCCAGACATCATTCAATAAGAATGTTCTTTTCTTTGTCTTCATAAGAATAGAACCCTTTCCTAGCGCATCTACCACTTTCCCATTAGCAGTGGTTACCATGTGTGGTTCTTGGAAACGCTCAAAATCCTGGAACCAGTCACTTCTCATTGTAACTTTGTAACATGGTGTGTGGCCCCATTATCAACGTACCAATCATCACGATCCGTGTTACAATCTGTGACGTTTACCAGCACAGCCATCATGCTTGTCATTTCTGCTTTTCCGCGTTCCTTCTTAAGGCAGTCCTTCTTGAAGTGCCCAACTTCACCACATCCATGACACTTAAACGATTTGTTTCTTTTCTTAGTAGACCTTCTCTTACCGTCAACAACCAGTGCTTCACCAGCAGATCTTGACACGCATCCAGTAATTTCCTTGGAAGTTGTCGTCAAGGCCCTTTCATGGGCACAAAGCTGACTGGTCAGATTGTCTATAGTTCTGTCCTTCTTTGACATCATTAACCAATTCGACTTGAAGGAAAAATATTCTTCCGGCAATGTATCCAAAATCTTGCAGATAAGTAGTATTTCTGGCAGCTCCTTCTCATCATCAGCTTTAACTAGCTCTTGATTTAGATTATGCCACAAATTCTTAGCTTTGGATATATGAGTTGCAACTTGCAATGTCATCTGAGATGTCCATCTTCAACTGAAATATGCTCGTACAGGCGTGATACAGACGGTCATCGTTCACGCCGTCATATAGCGGATGCAGTTCATCCCAGACATCACTTGGACTTGAAAACCTGATCACCTTATCTAAGGCTTCATCGGAAATATTGTTCGTAATCAATAAAAGAGCCGTACTTTCTAGTTTTAAGTATTCTCCTAAATTTTTCTTGTATTCCGCCATTGCCGCAGCAGCAGCAGCATCGCCACTGTTGATTGTCGGCTTCTCTGGCTTACTAACATTACGATTTACTATATCGATAAGCCCATCCATACCTCTCAGTAGTGCAGTCATTCTGTATCGCCACTGCACCCAGTTGGTACCATCCAACTTTGAGATTTGCATTTTACTTAATTCCATATTGAATACTTTTAATACTTTCCTGTATTAAAAGTATTCAATGTATGAATGAAGTACTATATGAAATTAATAAAAAGCTATGTACATAGGATAAATTAGTACAGTTGGTTTTCACAACATTAGACAATGCAAAATCATATAACAAGGTGTCAGATATTAAAACATCAAAAATAAACATCTTCTAAAATCTGAACGGCCAACACCATCTTACACTAAAGAGGTTTTACCTCAACAACTTTATTTTAATTTTATTATTAATTATTAAAATACAAATACAATTAAGGATTTTGTAAAATTTTCTAGTACCTAGCTATTACTATTATTGATTACGAACAAAAAAGGCCAAAAAAATCAAGTTTCTTGTATGGGACCCCCCTTCAATATTGTTACGTGCTAGGGTTCGAAGATTAGGAGAGAAAGACCTGGTGACTCTCTTGAAGACTTTATTCACAAACACTAGCAGCTCACACAAATCACTAAGTCCAAACAGAATAACATTTAGAAAGTTACTAAATGTTATTCCACTAGACTAAATTTAGTCACCAAATCATTTAGATATCTAAATTTAGTGAAATGGAATAAGCGCTTTAACATTTAGAAGTTAGGATCCTAGCTAGGATCCTAAATCGTTTCCAATTTAGTCAAGTGGAATAACATTTAGAAAGGTAGGATCCTACCTAGGAAATTAGCTAGGATAAGTGGAATAAGCGCTTAAGAATCCATCTACCTATATCTTTAATCTGTGTTTCGGTCCATTACCTTAAAAAAATTATCTGTCATTTGTCCAAATTTGTGAAAACAAAAAAATATTTTGGGAATATTTCAAAATTTTGCGAAATACATTTTGAACTGAAAATTATAAATTAATACATTTAGGAAGGAATTAATATGATAAAATTTGATAGTAATTGAACAAGAATATAATAATTTTGTATAAACATGACGGATGTTTTTTTAAGTAAATACCTTGAAACTCAACTCGCACTTGCAAAACAAAAACAAGACACAAAGTGTTCTAAAGAGAAATCTGTGACTTCTAAAAGTAAGGCAGCGGCTGATAAAATTTCAAAGAAGCAAGGAAAATATTTATATAAGTCACTGAAGGAATCTGAGAAAGACGTTTGCCTAAATAACTCTCGAACATCCACTGAAAGGATAGATGGAGGAAACTTGCCTCCTGAAAAAGAAGAGGAATCCACAAACTTCGAACCTAAATCTTATCGCACAAAATTAAATTTAGCAAAAGCATCTAAAAATAAAGCAAAACCTCTGTTGGGATCATCAAAGGAATCTGAAAATGATGAATGTAGCCCTTCAAGTTCCGGCCAAGAACCTTCAGATACGAACGACACAGATGAAGAATACCTGCCTTCTGAAGTTGAAGATGAAGAAGAAACATATCACTTCTCAGTTGCATCTTCTTCTCGAACAAAAGCTAAGCTAAATAAAATAATTGATGATGGTGACATAAATACTTACAATGACAGAATTAAGGTTTGGAAAGCGAATGTGGCTGCTGCAGTATCGGGGAAGGATATAAAAGGTACCTTATCTGCAGACATACAATACATAATGGAGGGCAAAAAGGATTTTAACAAAAATCATGGATTACAAAATGGCTTTTGTATTCCAAACTACATATGGAAACAGCTATATAAATATCAAAGGGTTGGAGTCAAGTGGCTATGGGAATTACACCAAGTAGAATCTGGGGGGCTGTTGGGTGATGAAATGGGTCTCGGAAAAACTGTTCAAATTATTGCTTTTCTGTCTGGTTTGTGCAAAACTAATAGTGGGTCTTGGGGAGGCCTCGGACCCTCTATTATCGTAGCTCCAGCGACAGTAATCTATCAGTGGGTATCTCATTTCCACTTCTGGTATCCTGAACATCGAGTTGCTGTACTCCATCACTCGGGATCTCATTCTGGTGGCCACAATAAATTAATAAGAGACTTACATTCCTTGCATGGCATTTTATTGATAACATATGCTGGCATTGTAAAGTATCACAAGGAATTAATATCGAGAAAGTGGCACTACATTATTCTAGATGAAGGCCACAAAATTAGAAACCCGGATACACAGGTCAGTAAACTGATTAAAAAATTTAATACTCCTCATAAAATTTTAATTACTGGATCTCCCATGCAGAACAGTTTGCAAGAATTATGGTCACTTTTTGATTTTATGAGACCAGGGCTTCTAGGATCTCATGCAGCATTCATGGAACATTTTGCCTTGCCCATAACACAGGGAGGTTATGCCAATGCCACTGAATACCAGGAAGCTACAGCTTTAGAGATCGCTAAGGCTCTCAAAAATATCATAACTCCATACATGCTGAGAAGAACCAAAGCTGAAGTCCAGGAGCATATTCATTTACCTGAAAAAAATGAGCAAGTCTTATTCTGTGCACTGTCAAAAGAGCAGAGAGATTTGTACATGGGCTATTTAATGAGTGGCACGGTTCGTAGTATTCTTGATAAGGAGAACAAGTATGGGGATCCCCTTAGGGCCAGGGTTTTGGTTGCACTATCTACTTTAAGAAAGATATGTAACCACCCTGACCTATATTTGTATGAAGCCCAGGAGGAAACTGAAGAAATTGATGAAGAAACTTTTGGCAACTTTAAGAGATCTGGGAAAATGAGTGTAGTAAACTCACTGTTAAAGATATGGCAAAAGCAAGGTCACAGATGTTTGATTTTCTCTCAATCAAGAGCCATGCTTTGTTTGCTTGAGAATTATTTACAGCAGCAAAATTTCAAATATTTAAAAATGGATGGTACAGTAAATGTAGGGCAAAGGCAAAATTTAATCAAAACATTTAATGAGGATTCAGATTACCTTGTTTTCCTTTCTACAACGAGAGTTGGTGGACTGGGTGTGAATTTGACAGGAGCAGATAGAGTTATAATATACGATCCAGATTGGAATCCAGCCACAGATAATCAAGCTAAAGAAAGAGCTTGGAGAATCGGCCAGCACAGAAATGTTACAGTGTACAGACTGTTGTCAGCTGGAACAATTGAAGAAAAAATATATCAAAGGCAAATATTTAAAAACTTTTTGAGTAATAAAATTTTGATTGATCCCAATCAAAAGAATGTTCTTACAACTAGCACTCTACAAGGCCTATTTACACTGGAAGATTTAAATTGTGATGGTGATACAGAGACAGCTTCACTCTTTAAGCATACTAAAGTAAATATCACAAAGAATAAAGATACACCTGAACTATCATATTCTAAAAAGAAGTTGGAACTTATGAAAAAAATGGCAAAAGAAATTAGCAAAAAAATAAAGAAAGATTTTCAAAAACAATCTGAGGTACCTGAAGAAGATCCAAGAGAAAAGTACAAAAAGAAAAGGGAGGACTTGTTGAATCCCAAAGTGGTTGAGGAACCTGAAGTTAACATAGTTCATGATCAAGTAACTACAACTTCATTTGAAAATGCTCTCTCAGAAATTGAAATAGTTAATCAACATGTTAAACATGATTATGAAGAAAATTTACTAAAGGAGGTTTTAGATAATCAAGAAAACCAAGTTACCGAGGAAGAGCCACAAATTGATACTATGATAAATGAAGAAGCAAAGAATGATTCAAATGCCAATGAAGGGAATAATCTTAAAACTAAAAATAAAAGTGAGAATTCAAGAAAACGGAAACATTCTGGAAGTGAAACTGAAATTGATAATGTTGTTGCAGTAAAGAAGGTAAAGAAGAAAAAGAAAGAAAAGACAAAAGAACTTAATGATGATGATTACGTGTTAAGTAAGCTATTTGCTAAATCAACAGTTAAAAATGCTTTGCATCATGATGTGGTTGTTGGATTAGCTGAAAAGGAAAAGAAACTGAAGATGAAAGAAGAAGCAGAAAGAAGAGCAAAGAAAGCCGTCAGAGCAATAAGATTTTGTACACTTGATTGAAAGCTAAAGCTTATAAATAAGTTACTACTATGTAGTCTTTTACGTATTAGTAATTCTTAGTAAAAATAAGTATTGTAAATTATATAAGTAATAAATATTTTTGTTAACTTTTTTTGTATCTGCTTTTATAGTTTTTGCTTTTTCCTATCTGTATGCTGCTAACTATATTTCAGATATATTGTCAATCTCCTGAATAATGGAGGTCAGTGCCCAATGCCCATACCTATTTGCCAGCTATTTGAAAAAGATACACTCATAATAAATAGGCACCTTTATTGATACTATTTGCGGTTTCTGATAATCATGGAGGATCAACTCACGGGCCTCAGCCCAGCGCGAGTGGCGCCTCTTGTACTTTCTACGGGCTACGGTGCACCAGGGGACGCACACTTTGGGAACCGCTGAGCTAGCCATTTAATTCATGGCATTAACTGGCAAAGTCCAAAGTCATTTACTCCGGGAAAATTAAACATTCGACCTCGGTATAATTTGCATAGAGCTGAAAGTTGGTAGAGACGTTAAATACACCATTACAAATAAAACCTCAAAAGTTCCCGGCGATCCTCCTTGTGCAAAAATTTTTATTCAAGGTCAAAGGTATGAAAATTAGGTTTTTCCTGTTTTTTTTTCTAAATTGTAAATTTTATCATAAAAATAGGTATGGCAAGAGTGCAGATAATAGAATTCTCTACAAAAAATATTCAGACACTTTTTTCATACGACTTACCATTCCTTATACATGGCGGGCTTAAAGTTGGGGAAAATCATATATATTATGCTTATATTACTTATAAAGCTAAAGAATTTGTGGAACTTGAATTGAAGAATTCGTTTTTTGTTAGATAGTCTTATTTATCGAGGAAGACTTGAGCTATATAATATCACGTTGCAACCAATAGGAGCAAATAAACAGAGGAAAATGGGGAAGAACGGGGAAAATTATTTGAAGGAGCTCATCTCACAAACGGCTGAGGCAATTTTTATGTTATTTAGCTCAGATATAGAATAGGCCACGTGGAGGGATATGGCCTATTTTGTTTTTCAGGAAAATTTACGGCTTGCGTTAAATTTATAATTAACGCGGCCGGGCCGGGCGGAGCCACGCTTAACATCTAGTACTACATATGGTTGTTTGAAAAAATTGAAATGTTCTCTGCCTGACATACTTGTGAGTGACTTGCAAGCGTACTGTTGCTCTTCGCGACTCGAAAAGTTTAGATTTGGTAACGGTAATAAGTCACACAGAAGTATGTTTGGCTGTGAACAGCCCTCGTTTGCTGTAGTACAAGAAGTTCCGCTCCGCCCTGTTAATTATGTATTTCTCGGAAACCGTACATTTTCCCGAGAAACAAAATAGCCTATGTCCTTCCTCGTGGTCTACTTTATATCTGTGCCAAATAACATAAAAAATGCTTTAGCCGTTTGTGAGATAAGCTCTTTCAAATAATTTTCCCCGTTTTTCCACATGTTCGTCTGTTTCTTTGCCCCTATTGGTGACAACGTGATGTTATGTAGCTCAAGTCTTTCTCGATAAATAATTAGTCTATCCAACGCAAAAGAATTTTTTCAATACAAACCAGCAGTTCTACAAATTTTTTAACTTTATAATTATAAGCAATGATATTCTACTAAATACAGATCTGTTACGTTCATACTATTTTCCGGCTTAAATTGCTTCCGAACAATTTTCAAATTCAATTGTCAAATTTGACAGATAAGTGAAACAAAAGATACGAAATGCCATTTACATAAAAGAGACAGACTAAATAAAAGACGGGCCAATTGGCCCGTATTTGAGGCTTCACAACGCGCGCGGTAGTAACATATCTGCTTTGAGTTTTTTTATATAATATCATTGAATATAAGTATAAGTTTGATTTTCCCAAACTTCAAGCCGCATGAAAAAAGTGTCTATGATCTACACTCTTGCCATACCTATTTTTATGATAAAATGTACGGTTTGGAAAAAAAAAACGGAAAAAACATCATTTTCATACCTTTGACCTCGAATAAAATTTTTTGCACAAGGACGATCGCCGGGGACTTTTGAGGTTTTATTTGTAATGGTGTATTTAACATCTCTACCAATTTTCAGCTCTATGCGAGTTATTCCGAGGTTACGATTTTTTTGCGTCTAATTAGACCGGGCTAATTATACTAAAAATATTCTAATCGTTTGTACAATAGAATCCAAACAACCGTAGCTCTAAGCAAACTCCAGTCTCCAAGTCACTGACCACAATTATTATACAAGTACTTGTATATTATGGAGGTCAGTGCTCCAAGTCCATTTTAGCATTTTATATTTTGCCAAAGACGAAGGTGAAGAATCTTATGAGAGGATGTCAATTGTCATTTTGTGCAGGTGGACGAAACTTTCCGAACAAAAAAAAATTGGGTTCCAAATTTAAACGTAGCTACTAAAGTAAATCGCATAATCTGTACAATTTTTAAGCACGGTCGACTGTGATTGGTTGATAAAAAAGACCATAGAGAATATAAACTACATGAGAAAAAAGAGGAAGATGAAGTTTAAAACTCAAGGTTCGAATTCCATTTTGTGAAAATTATTTATTACAAAAATACAAAAATTGTAAATTAAGTGGATTAATTATTGAAAAACGAAAGGTAAGCCATTGTAAAATGTAAATGTAACCGTAAATTGATAAATTGAAGCAAAACATAACGATATCATACCATGTTCTAATACAAAGTATGTCGTAGTATTATTTGCATAATTGTACAATAATTTAGAACTTAAACTATATTAATATGAAAAAGATAGATTATTATTTCATAGAAATTATTATAATGTATATCAGTATGCAGTTAATTTGGAAAATGATGAAATGTGTATCATGTGTATATTGTTTTATTGTAACAATACATAAGGTTATTAATTACTATACTTACTATAATTTATGTAAACTGTATGGAATATAAATGAAAAATGTTTCATTAATTTCAGATTTTTAGGTCCCTATACAGCTAGTTTGCAACATTTTAGTCTGCAAGCAATAGCTGTTAACTCGATCGCGGATTCTAGGAAATCTTTTGTTCTCGCGGTCGCATGCGACCGCTTGGGAACGAAAGCAGCAAAGAGATTCAATGCAAGGAGATTTTAGGAGAAGGAAGGTATGGGATTATGAGTGGTACGGCCACCAAGGAAAAATCCTCTGATCAAGTGAGGTGGTATGCAGCTGGCCTGAACCCGCGCCATAGATTTCAGCTGTCGTATACAGGGTGTAACAAAACAAAGTGTGTATGTATAAAGGTGCGATCCACTGGATCGGAATCAGAGCGCAGGTACGCAGTGGACGGATTTGTTGCTTTGTATGTATGGTACTGACTACTATGAACTGCACTAGAAGTACTGGAACATCATTCTGCGCCTGACAAGTATATGACGACACGTGGTGCCACCGTCCGCACCGTATGTCCCGATTCCAACCTGGTGGACGCGCAGCTTTAATCCCCTCCCTATATAGAGTTTACTGTATAAAGCGCTTATTCCACTTATCCTAGCTAGGTTCCTAGATCCTAAATCGTTTCCGATTTAGTCAAGACGTGGAACAACATTTAGAAGCTAGGATCCTACCTAGGAACATAGCTAGCCGCTAGGATAAGTGGAATAATGGCTTAAGCCAATCAAGTAGTTAGTAGAGTAGCATAGACAGCTATTCTATCATATTTATAAATAAAATACATAAAACTGTACTGTAATAATATTTTATTATTTAATAATAGAAATCAACAAAAACTTGTGGATTAAATCTGTTTTATTGTTTAATTTACCTTATTAGCCTATTTATTTAGCCATGGACAATAATTTTTATTGAAATAAAACATTTATTTGAGCTCATTTCTTTTTATTTTTATTTTTTTTAATTTTTGGTATGTTATGAGTGAAAGGTTTTGCACTTAAAATTTTGTCGTTTAGTTTTAAATTAAAAAAATAACGAATGTTTATTTTTTTTCTTCTAAGTCCGACCTCTTGTTACGTAGTATACAGTTTACATCCTCTTTGATTTTGTGGTTGAAGAAAAAAAATGTCACACACTTTATTTTGGATTGTACAAAAATGAAAATTCAATTTGTTTAGCAGTTATTAAATGTAAGATTTATAGAATTACAGAATTCGTAAATGTTTATGCATCATTTATTATCGCCTAAATGAAGTTTGATTCGTTAATGAAAAATATTTTGTAACTATTTTTACCAGCCTCGAGTGCCAAGAGTAATCGAAAAGCGAGAGCCTAATTTTATTGGATCCGTGATCCCTGTTGTACTTTCACGATGTCGAGACGGCGGCCGCCACCGGGACTCACGATAAAGGCACCGGAGCAGCCCGTTGATGTGTAAGTATTGAGCATATCAGAAATTAGTTTCAGTCAGTGTTTGTGATACTAAATTATTTTACTCGAAATCATCTAACTATTAGTTACTCGTTAACATAAACCTCTAGATGAATATAAATAAGCAAAATCAATGCCCTGTGTGATACTGTTTGATCATAACTAAGTTAAGGTTAGGAACTACTCTTATTAATATACTTTTATTATACTTTGGTATAATGGTCTGAGGAAAGCTCAGAGTAGCCCATATTCAACTCTTAAATGTAAATTTAGAAGTACCCAAGCTTCACATTTTACAATTTTGTAATGAAGATGATGTTCAACAACACACAGTACAATCATCTGTTATGAATGACATAACATATTAATGATTGTAGTAACGTGTAAAATGATCTGTATTTTTTTTCTAGCACTCCACCAAGGAATTTGGATAAACAGACAACAATTACAGTTGATGACAAAACCTTCACGGTGTACGCTGATGACCTGGTCAAAATATGTGACCTTGGCCGTGGAGCCTATGGCATTGTGGAGAAGATGCACCATAAACCAAGTAACACCACAATGGCTGTCAAGGTTTGTAAACTTGGTTTGAAAAATAAACTTCATCAAACATTCTTTTAAAATTGTGTACACATTCATGTAAATTTTATTTGATAAATTATTTTTGTTTGTAATCAAACAATTTAATCCTTGAAGCAAAGCAATTATGATTATTATTTTGTTGTTTACAGAGGATTACAGCTTCATTTAACAGCCAGTCATTGGAATTAAAAAGATTGCTGATGGATCTCGATGTATCCATGCGTGCTAGTGCATGCCCATATACTGTCCACTTCTACGGTGCCATGTTCAGAGAAGGCGATGTGTGGATATGTATGGAGGTCATGGACATGAGTCTGGACAAGTTCTACACTAAAGTGTACAAACATAACAAAACCATCACTGAAAATATTCTTGGTAAAATAGCATTTTCCGTTGTTAGTGCCCTACATTATTTGTACTCAGAATTGAGAGTCATACACAGAGACGTCAAACCCTCAAACATACTTATAAATAGGAAGGGTGAGGTCAAGATGTGCGACTTCGGTATATCCGGGTATCTTGTAGATTCTGTGGCGAAAACTATAGATGCTGGCTGCAAACCGTATATGGCTCCCGAGAGAATTGACCCCACAGGAAACCCGGGCCAGTATGACATCCGTAGTGATGTTTGGTCTCTTGGTATTTCAATGATCGAGCTAGCCACAGGAAAGTTTCCTTATAACACATGGGGAACACCTTTCGAACAGCTCAAACAAGTCGTAAAAGACGATCCTCCCAGTCTTCCGAGTGGACAGTTTTCTGAAGAATTTGAAGATATGATTACCAAATGCTTGAAGAAAGATTACAAACTGAGGCCTAACTATGATGCACTGTTGTCTCACCCATTCTGTAAGGAGCACAGCGAAAAGGAAACAGATGTAGCTACTTTTGTTCAGGAGATTCTGGACATACCCGATGATTCTTAGTGTTTTGCATGTTTAAACATTACCTATAAGTACAAGTGTTTAGAAACTAACATTAGTCTAGTGATATATGGAGAGTATACCGTGAGTCGTTCATTAACACAGCAAGAAAATTGGTTCTCACAATGGAATATTATTTGCAAATCGGAACAACAATTATTATTGTTATGACGTGAATATAATTTAGATTGTAATACTACTAGATGAAGTATGATGTACTACGTAACTCTAACCTCAAAAAATTGGCCGTGGCAAAGTATTGGCCGAAAATGAAATATTGCAATGACTGCTATGTCGTTTGACACAGCACAAATATACATCACAAGTTTATTAGATGAAATAAACTACTTGTTTTACATTTACTTTTCATTGATATGTCTCCTAGTCACAATCACAAACACAATCCCCTTACCATGAACGTAGAAAAAAAGATGGACAGAGTGTTATTATACACAGAACTGTGTCTACAGAGTCGGCCACGCACACATTCTCCCGCCTGTCAAATGGTATGGACTAGCGTAATAATGTGCAGTGTGCGTGCGGACCGTGTACATGCAGTCAGCTGGCAGACTCTGAAGGACACAGTCTTGTGTATGGTGGGACTCCGTCCGCCTTTTTTTATACGTCCGTGCCCCTTACTAATGACAAATCCACACTGAATACAGATATTATATTTATACAATACTAGCTGCCCCGGCAAACGTTGTTTTGCCCATATTATTTTATTGAAGTGACTAAAATATAAGTATGGTGTCACGATAGTCGTCCGACCTGGCTCTCTTAGGCATTTTCAAATATTTAAGAAAATAATTGAGTGCGCCAATACGACAGCTGAATGAAAGAAGATGACGAAAATTGAAGATGAAAGTGCACAGTGTGGAGTGTGGACACTGGACATAGCTATAGATCTAAACTCCCCTCTCGCACGCGCACCCCCGCCTTGATGACGCCCACTTCGCAACGGGCCGTGCAGTAGAAATCGTATTAATTTAATTTCGCCATAACTTCAAAACCAAACCTCCAATTTTAGTCATTCAAAGGCTAAATATTATCTACATAAACTGTACTTAGTGACGAATTTATTTTGATAAGGATTAATAGCATGTAAAATAAACGCGTTTAAATGTAGTCCGAAAAAATTGAAAATTTTTTAAATAAAAAATTATTGGTGTGCCTCACTCGACATAGATAGGTATAGAGCTTCGCGGACTTTTTTGTAGATATTTATAAGATCTACAACTAATTAGAACATTTTATAGTTTAGGCAGCGTAAGCAAAATAAGTAAATTTTCTGGTTGATAAAAACCCCTTGTATCCGAAAAACTAAAATATCTTACGATTTCCGAAATAAAGTTAAGCCTATGTTACTCGTGGATAATGTAACTTTCGAATAGTGAAAGAATTTTTAAAATCGGTCCAGTAGTTTTTGAGCCTATTCATTACAAATAAACAACAAATTTTTTCTCTTTATAATATTAGTATAAATTTTGTGTGATAATAATATTCTAGAAAAGTGGCTTGCCAGAGAACACAAAATATTGTAGGTATATCTTCGTCTACATATCTTTCTAGTGTAGAACTTATTAGTAGATTAATGGGAATAGGTTAAAAACAAAAATGCATAATATGTTTAAAAATGTTTATTTTTAACAAAATCAAAATATAATTTAAGTACAAAATAGGAGTACAATATGTCAAGTACAATTTATTCTTACAACTATAATTGCTTCGTCACTCACGTTTCAGTTATTTTGGCATTAAATTCACTCGTTGACTAGTATCAGTAAATACAAATGTTTTCAAAAAGGCGAGTTCATACCCAACTTAGTACCGAAGTCCAATCTTGCGCGTCTTTGATTGCGGGCGTCCACCCTGAAACAAAAAGTAAACAATTGTAATGGATACAAATGTTGCTTGTAACATTGAGCAGCCCATTACATGGTGTTGTACCCCGCGATATAGAAGACGTGTCGATTAGCTAATTAAATGCATAAATACGAAATGCTAAAAGGACTTCGTGTTATAAAATCGGGGGTTTGTTGAAATAAGTTAGTAAAGTACGTAAAGTCCTTATACAGGTGAACATAGAATTATTAACCTTGTAAGTACCTATTGACATCGTTGCAGGCTTTTTTTTTACTTCTGTATGGGCAAACTTATGACGCTGGGGCGCTTGGTCATAGAAATAAAAAAATTTGCTCTTTTAAACGCTGCTACTTTCACAGTGAACTCTATAATAATAATAACTCCAACCGGTTTCGGTGACGGTGTCCGATTTCAATGAAACCAAGGCCAGTTACGCAGGAGTAATTTTATAGTGCCCAAGTGTGTGCGTAGTACGCAAGAGACCGACACTACCGGCGAGAGATCAGGCGCAGGACCAACTTTTTACATGCCCATCCGGCACATGGATCATCTTACTGGTCCGACAATCAGGTGATCAGCCTGCATTGTCCTAACCTAACTTGGAAATAACATGTTTCCAACGCGGGAATCGAACCCACGACCTTCGAGTCAAAAGCCGAGCTTTGAAGCACTGGACCACGGATCATGGATATCTATACAGGAGAATCATACACATCGAAATAAATATTTACTGATCTACCTGCTTTACATAATAAATATAATTTTTATGTTATAATATTTGTGGTTTTGGAGAATGATGGAAGCAGGAAGATCGACTCACGCACAACGCTCCTCTTGCCTTTCCACGGCGCACCAGGGCGCCGCGGCGCACACTTTCGGAACCCCTGCTATAGACAGTTTCCCGATCCATTTTTACATGATTCTCATCCACTCTTCACTATCTCATAAAAAAGATATTCAATAAATGTTAGTAGCGGCCGCCTAGACGAGCAATTTTACTGTCTAGTATTGCGTAATATAATTACTGACCGTCTTGGGTTGATATTGAACATCGCGCTCCTTCAACCTAATTGTCAAATAAACTGTTCAATAAAATTGAAGCGTAATATTGACAGTAAAATTGCTTGTCTAGGGGACCGCTAACATACTTAATCTCGTGCCACTTGATGAGTTCGTTCATGGCGAACACGAGCAGCAGGGAGAGCGCGTACGCCACCGCGAGCGGCCACCGCACCGCGAACGCGCTGCGAGCGCTCAGCGTCACACCACTTAGCACGCATTGCCCGCATATACTGTAACATAACATACAAATCACTGTCTCGATAAACAGTGTTTAACAATTGCAGTGCCAGAGCGCATAATGCTCAACGTTGAATGTTTTATCTACAGCAACGCTTCGCGAAATGATGCACTCTCGAACAAATAAATTCCTTTTCCAATAAAGTATTCTTGTAATTTGTATTGCATGCTTTGTTATTGAAAAACAAGATGACTACTGCTAATCTCACATATAGGGAGTTGGTAGTTTAGCCATGCTAGAAGTGGCAAGCGATTATCATAAACACCAACAATTTTGTTGGTGTTTACGATATACGATTTGACATAAGTCATCGCTTCGCTAGTGAATACTGATGTCAAATCCCATATAGGTACATTTTGTTGGCGTTTACGATAATCGCTTGCCACTTGTCTAGGCCCTCAGGTGTTTAGGTCTAGGGAATTCCCTAGACGAGTGTACAAAATGGCGTCCACGCCACGCCCGTGCGCGCAATCGCGTCGCTTTCAAACCGCTCGCTAATCGCCAGTGTGATAAGGCCCTTAGTGTGAATAGGTTCTGTAATCTGTTACCTATATGAGACAGACATTTTGCATTGTTTTGTAAATATGAAATATATAAGCACTATAATTGAAAGAGGCCACCGCAAGTCGCAACATATTGCCTTTTATAATATTAGCATTTAGCGTGATAAAAGTGTACTTACAGCATGACTACGACAACGCACCACACCCTATTCGTCCAGAAGCCCCTCTGCCAGACAGAGGATTGTCGGTGTACAAACGAAATGGAAATAACAACTGTAACAACGTATACATTTTATAGTCAAGTCTGTTACAAAATAAAAACATCGGCCAAGTGCGACTCGGGCTCGCGCACGAAGTGTTCCGTACCATTATAGAGCAAAATCAGGCCAAAAATTATGTTTTCTGTATGGGAGCCCCCCTTATTACTTTATTTTAATATTAAAGTACACAATATGTAACTAAGGACTTTGAGAAAAATTCAAGTACCAACCTGTTGCCATTATTGATATAGATTATAGAGCAAAAAAGTGAAAAAAACTAAATCACGTTTGTTGTATGGGACCCCTCCTTAAATATTAACTTTGTTTAGTTTTCAGCACAGAACAATAAAAACAGTAGAAATGGTAAGTGGGTGGGGCACGCGTGTCACTAGTTTGCGTTGTAACGCCAGCTCGCTAAGTACTTACGCCAACTCGACATCAGTCGAGTCATTTGTTTGTACGCGGCAACACGTGTAGTCGATTGTAAAAATTCAAACCTAAAACAATCTTACTACCTTAGAAATAAACACTTAATCTTATTACCTCAGAAATAAAGCATAATTTTGAAGTAAACATATGGATGAAAATTATTTGCCCTTATAATACTGACATGTAGCGTGAAATGCACAATATATAGAAAAATTCAAACCAAAAACAATCTTATTGCCTGAGAAATAAAGCATAATTTTGAAGTAAACATTATAATACTGACATCTAGTGTGAAGTAGCTAAACTTTTTAGTAAATGCACAATAAACTGATGCTCGAATACGAAATGTCTTAGGTGTCTGTTTTTGTTTATTGCATAGCAAACTCTATTATAAAGGAGTGAAGGTGTGTTTTTGTTTTCAGCTTTAATAAATTTAGGCTTAACATTTTAAACTTTCGCGTTCCATTATAATTAAATTTAGGCTTCTTTTGGTTTAGAACTACGCGTCCAATCAAAACATTTGTTTGTTAGTAGTGCAACGGTCTATTCTCTGTTTATTTGTGTGAGTTTGGCGACAGTGGTCAGTGGTTCTGGTAAACAAATCGTGGTATGTCATTTCTACTGTTTTTATTGTTCTGTGGTTTTTAGTAATTGTTGTTATAGCAGCAATAGGTATACATAATCTGTGAAAATTTCAACTCTCTAGCTATTACCATTCTTGAGTTACAGCCTGGAGACAAACAGACAGACAGACAACGAAGTCTTACTAATAGGGTCCCGTTTTTACCCTTTGGGTAAGGAACCCTAAAAAGTAATTGATGAGATGTAAACATTGCTCGCATCCAATCAATTCATAGATCCGTATGCAGTCAAGATCCGCGCGCGGTACTAGGTTTATCTAGCATAGCGACAGGACATGTAGCTGATATCGCTCAAGTAACAGTATTTTACATGTAATAATTTATTAGTTTGGGGCCACATATTACGACACAGAGTTACGACTCCTATGAGCCAATCCACACGGCGCGTTGGGTCAGCGTTGCGTCGACGCAGCGCTGCCGTTTGATGCATAGCCGGCCACACGCCACGCCATAGTAGCGTTATTACGAAGCAGTCTTAACGTCAACGTCCCGCTTCGTCTCGGGGGCTGCTGTGAGCTGTCCGTCATGTGTGCGTTGCGACGACGCAGCGCGCCGTATGAACGCCTTGGTTATTTGTACGTAAAACAACGCAACGGTAGCGCTGCATCGACGCAACGGTAGCGCTGCGTCGACGCAACGCTGACGCCGTGGCTCTCACTGCATATGTCAATGAAATGTTGATAAACCCTTTTCACATATTATTATAGTCTGTCAAGAAAGTGAAGAAATTAAAAAGTGGCAACATCGTAGTGTCATCCCTTTCAAATCAATCTAAGAAAAAAGGGATGACACTACGATGTTGCCACTTTTTAATTTCTTCACAGACGTCACGCACATTTTAACTCCTCCCTTGACTTAGTGAGAGTTACGACCTCACTGCATAAAACAAGGCTTTAAGAATTTATAATAAAAATACTCACTTAAATGCAATATAGTCAATGCCAGCGCGATATGTTGCGCCAAGTAGTAGCCATCGTAGTAAATATCCCCCCATCCGTACCAACTTCGCATCGATAAGTCTTGCTCCGAAGTGAAGTTGCCGACATTCACGGGGTATACCAGCCAGCAAGAAGTTGAGTTTGCTACTGAGATCTGCTCGCAGAAACTTCGCAGTGTAAACCCGTAGAGCACTACTATGAATATAGCCGACGGTAGAAACTTGCAGGCGTAGCACCAGAAAATGAAGAACGCCATCTGTCGGTCAATAAAAGCATTAGACAACGAAATTCAATAGCTACAAACTATATCCCAGAAACAAGCGTAGTCCAGAACATTGTTACGAATCTAATAAGACCTCTTTTTTATAAAAAATGTTGGTTTGAATTTTGAAAAGTCAGGTAAGGACTACGTTTCTGTACCTAAAGAAATCTGTAATGGTAACGTTATTAAAAATGAATCTTAAGATACGATAGGCAAGTCGATAACGTTAAGATTACGTAGCTGTCTGCAAAGAAGGTTAGCTGAAGTTACTTATGCGTACAATTTTTTATACTAGGCCACTTTTACATTAGCCGCGAGCGACATAATAGTAGCGCGACATTCACTGACTATACGTACTTTAAGCTGCAGATCCGACGTTATAGTAGCGCGACATTCACTGACTATACGTACTTTAGGCTGCAGATCCCTCGTGGGGCGGGGCGCGGCGCGTAGCATGAGCGCGGGGTGCGCGGGGGCGAAGGGCAGCGACGCGGCGAGCAGCGCGCCCGCACCCGCCGCACACAGCGCGCCGCCCGGACCACTCAAGTGCGGCAGAGCCACGCACGCGCACGCCACCTGGATGACACAATATTTTTATTTCGGTTTTTATTTTTTCACAATATAAGGAATCAATATATTGGAGAAAGCCGGTGCAATGACTCTAAAAAGCTGTATGAGCATGTAGTAGCGCGATATCGTGATCAGCGCGAAGAGCGACACGTCCGCGTCGCGCGACATCTGACACGACGACAGCTATAGTACCTGTATGAGCGAGATGTAGCAGCAGCTGCACATCCAGTACTGCGTGCAGTTCCACAGACTCATCATGTAGTGGCGCGACATCGTGATCAGCGCGAACAGCGACACGTCCGCGTCGCGCGACATCTGACACGACGACAGCTATAGTACCTGTATGAGCGAGATGTAGCAGCAGCTGCACATCCAGTACTGCGTGCAGTTCCACAGACTCATCATGTAGTGGCGCGACATCGTGATCAGCGCGAACAGCGACACGTCCGCGTCGCGCGACATCTGACACGACGACAGCTATAGTACCTGTATGAGCGAGATGTAGCAGCAGCTGCACATCCAGTACTGCGTGCAGTTCCACAGACTCATCATGTAGTGGCGCGACATCGTGATCAGCGCGAACAGCGACACGTCCGCGTCGCGCGACATCTGATACGACGACAGCTATAGTACATGTATGAGCGAGATGTAGCAGCAGCTGCACATCCAGTACTGCGTGCAGTTCCACAGGCTCATCATGTAGTGGCGCGACATCGTGATCAGCGCGAACAGCGGCACGTCCGCGTCGCGCGACATCTGACACGACGACAGCTATAGTACCTGTATGAGCGAGATGTAGCAGCAGCTGCACATCCAGTACTGCGTGCAGTTCCACAGGCTCATCATGTAGTGGCGCGACATCGTGATCAGCGCGAACAGCGACACGTCCGCGTCGCGCGACATCTGACATATTAAAAATGTCTATGAAAGTGACATTATTATATCAAGATTATCAAGATACTTATATCTTGATACTGTAAGGGCCCTACTCACAGCCCAGAAATGCAAAATAACGCAGAACGCTTAATCGTTATAGTAAGTAACGCTGTAATGTCGAGTTTCCTTAAATTATTGTAAGGTAGACAAACGACGTTGGACCGTGAGTATGACGCTTTAGGCAAGCTAAAACTTCACATTTCACAAGAAGCTCTACATAACTGTAGTTGTAGTGAATATTTGGGGCTAGCTAGTAGCTTGTTTCCACAGCAAAATAAATATTTTACAGTCACGTTTTTGCGGCGCGGCGTTACTGACGCCTTAGTGTGAATATATTTTAGTTATTTTAAATGTTGTGCCTCGCTTATCGAAGTGTACACTACGTAAAAGTTACACAGAAACACGAAAAAAGATGTTTAAACACATTATACCACAACTGCAACAGCGTGCAGAAAACTTTCACATACAAATAATAATTCACTTTGAGTGTCTAAACACACTAGGCTGAATTACGCCGGCGTAAATTCCGCCGCAAATGTCAAACGCATACAAAACATACGGAACGCGACAAAATAGTGTGTCGCCCCTCGCGTTCCGCCCGTATTTTGTATGAGTTTGAAACGCGGCGTGATAAACGCAGCGGAATTTACGCCGGCGTAATTCAGCCAAGTGTGTTTCGGCACTGACATGAAGGATTTAATATAGAAATAATAATCTATCAATAATATTTGCGTACACACATTTACATAGAATAGAAAAGCGATGTAAGGACCTATAAAATCTAATAAAAAGCAGGTGGGACGGTGGGCTAAGAGGAAACTAATCAAGGGTATTAAACAAGACATAATTGATAATACTTTAGGGTGTGTAATGTGTATAGGTCCTTTTCATAGATTTTGCTGTTAAAGTAAGCAGCGTTGAAAGAGTTCCTTTAACTATTTAGTATTTTAATTTGTATATTTTGTATTTGCATGATACTGGCGTTTTTCTCATTGACACATAGAAGTCAAAATAACGCTTTCACCACTGCTATTTTTGCAGAGTATACAAGAGATACAATACACATACACAACCTAAAGTATCATAGCTTAGTTATGTTATACTATACATAGTTATACGTTATACTAGACGTTTTGAACATTAAGGCTGAGTTTCCACTGAAGCGGAGCGGAGCTTAGCTGTGCCCGAATTGACCAATTGTGCTATTCCAGCGGAATGACAGCGAAGCAGAGCGAAGATTTCGAGCATGGTGATTGGTCAATTCGGCACCGCTAAGATCAGCTCCGCTTCAGTGGAAACGCAGCCTAATGAACATTTCTTGTCCCACCGTACCCTTCTAGGTAGATAAAGCCGGGACAAACCTGAGAATTGCAGTAATTCGTCAGAGGGTGGGTTTGCCATTTATTCTTAAGCTTTGGTGGCAGCGTGAAATTATAGTTGAGGTTAGAAAAGGGTACAAATATTGTTTATATGTTGAGGTGACAGTTTAAGATAAGTAAAAAAAATGTACATTATAACTTATAGGATTTAATTCACTGGCAGTGTCAATTATGGTGTTAAAGTGACAATATAATATAAGGAAGTATATTAACCGTAATGAGCCCTTTTATAGAGCGTCGTGAAAAAGATTCTTGCATTTTTACAAAACTTTTTTTTTGTTTTAAACTTCTCCTTTCAAAAGCATACAATGTTATTAAATAATAATAATCTTTTCTTTAAGTTGTTAACCTATTACTATGGACGAAGCAGGGCTTGTACCACGAAACCGTTTTGAGACTCAAATAATCGAACGAAAATGCCGCATCCTACTCTAACAAGCGTGAAATGACGTTGTTAGAGCAGGACGCGGCATTCTCGTCCGATTGTTTGAGTCGCAATACGGTTTCATAGTAGACCTACAGGTTGTGAATATTCATACTTTTTTAATACAATATGTATTATTATGTTTAGGTTAATTGCTTTCTGTGTAATAGGCGAAGTAATATCTATAAAATAAAATATTATAAGCTATTGATTATAAAGCGCATAATCTATCAAACTAAAAATCTTGGTTCTGGCATATTTTTTTGCTGTCTAGTCAGTGTGTTGAATGCGAGTTTTTCGTCATTGCTATTCGTGAGGAAACAAATCAAAATTTTTATCAAATCGAAATTCGAAGTATTACCCTAATGGTAAATACCCTACATTATATAGTCCGGTCTAATTAGACTAAAAAATAGGGGTGGAGGTTACATTAATTCCGACAAGGCGGAATATTGGTAGGATTGTTCGATACACTATAATAAAGGAAATGTGAAAAGTCCTCATCGATCCGGCACGTGCAAAAAAATTTACTCGGGGTCAAAGGTTACAAAAACGGGTTTTCCGCGATTTTCAGCAAAACGGTAAGTTTTATCATAAAATCAGCTCAGGCAAATTTGTAGATCAGATAATTATCTATAAAAAAATGTTGTTATACTTTTTTTTTCTAAGAGCCACCATTTTTGAGATTTATAACGATTCAAAAAGTTGAATGAGTTTAAGGTATAAGTGTATTGGCGCGTTTTTTTTCAAGTTACACCTTTTAAGTGTACATCAACGACAAAACTGACTAGCGGTGTATCTAGTCTGCTGTCTGATGTATGCGATACATCGTCGTAGACAAAAGTACACTTATACCTCAAACTCTTTCAATCTTTTTGAATCGTTATATCTCAAAAATGGTGGCTCTTAGGAAAAAAAGAATTAAGACATTTTTATAGATAATTATCTGATCTACAAATTTTGTCTGAGCTGATTTTATGATAAAACTTACCGTTTTGCTGAAAATTGCAAAAATGACCTTTGACCCCGAGTAATTTTTTTTGCACGTGCCGGATCGATGAGGACTTTTCAAATTTCCTTTATTATAGTGTATTGAACAATCCTACCAATATTCAGCCTTGTCGGAATTTATGTAACCTTGGATGTCTAAATTGATCGAAGTATTAGGGCATAAAAAAATAAGTACTTAATTAATTGTACCCTAAGTCCCTAACATCCAGGGGCAGTTATGAGTTATGACAGTTGCTTCTCACTGCCCTTAAACTCTTTAAAGTATAAGGCTAAAGTAATCAAGTAACGTTGACTTTAGGGGTGATGCGCGGTCTGTAACGTATTCAACGCGTATAGCACTCGTACTCAACACACTGATCATGTTTGGGGTATTGCATATTAATATGTGTGTGATTATTATTAGTAAGTAATACTGACCGACAGCGAACAAGGAACGGAGTTGAGGGAACGCGCCAGATCTATCGGCCCCACGCAGTCGGGCGGGATCTGGTAAGGCGGCATCTTCTGACATAATACCGGGTAGAGGGGCTCTACTGCTATACTGAAAAACACAACATAATATAACCTCAAAACCAGCTACACCGATAAGTTCACAAATTCTTGACTCTTGTGTACCTGTCAACGAGGTTTTTTATGAGTTATGACTATAGATTTAAAAAACAAAAGACATTATTATCGTGCGTCAAATCGTAAGGTCAGTCGCATGTAAAATTATTATTTATTAGTATTACACATCTTTGGTACCACACAATGTGGTAATATATAAACGTGGTACCACATTCGTATAAGTAGTACTCTATACAACAAAATAAACATTTTGAAGATCGGTTCACAAACGGCGGAATACTCGTTGAACTTACAAAAAAAAAAACACAGCCGAACACATACTTAATCCTCCTTTTTGGAAGTCGGTTAAAATACAAGGCTTGACACTGCTTTCATGTTATATAATTTAGTAGAATTCAGGAGCACTTGTTAATTATTATTATTTAAATTCGAGAAAAGGTAGATAGTGCCCCATGGTAGCTTGCGCTTCGCTTGTCTCGTCTCGGCGGGGACACTACCGTGTCCCCAGATATTTACCTTGCGTCTGCCTGCATGAATATCTCCATGTTCTGACAGTTGGCAGCCGATCCCATCACGCACACTACCTCCCCGTAGTCCTGAAAGTGAGAAGCATAATATTAACGCACATTTTTACTAATATTATAAACGCGAGAGGAGAGTGTGTCAGTCTGTCGCTAGTAAAAGTAGAAAAAAAAGGTAAGAAGTAAGAACCTTTTCACGCTTGAACAGATTAAGCCAAAGGGTCTAAACACAATAGGCTGAATTACGCCGGCGTAAATTCCGTCACGTTTACGCCGCGTTTAAACTTTAAATTGCACACAAAATACGGACCGAATACGAGGGGTGACACACTATTACGTCGCGTTTTGTATGCGTTTGAAATTTGCGGCGGAAATGGGATGTTTTCTTTTTACCATCTCCACCAGACGGCGCGACGGTAGACACTCACTAATTTTCTATTGGTTCCCCACCGATTTGAAATTATCTGCAGGTTGGCATTACTGACTACATGTTGGTCGTGTTTCTAAAAAATATCAGTGTACTGTCAAGTGTAATATCAATCAAAATATCATACTCCTAAGCGATCATTGGCCTAAGCAATTAGGCCAGTATACTGGTAACAGCTTAGGAACACGCTTGCACTTATCAAACTGAAAATATGATAACTGAAAGAGTTTTGTGTTGGTGTGGTTTTTATTATTTTTCCCCAAATTGTGTTATTTGGGTTTTTGATGTTCATTATTGGTAAAATATTAGCCACTAAATATCTGTTATCTTGCACAAGTGCAGGTAAGATGTTGTCAAAACCAAAATGTATTATTCCTGTGACATTTGGTGTGAACAACGGTAAATAGGGCTATTTCTTCCGCGAGTTTTAACTAAAACATCGTTATTATAACTTTATTATCCTATTCATTGGAATATTATTGTGTCTTTTTCAAATTGAAATGTATCAAGTTTTACATGCTTTTGCCCAGTTATGTAGCAATTATTGATGGTATTCCCTGGTATTACCGATAGTTGTCTACCCATACGCCATCTAGTTACTAAAATGGAAGCTGTTTGACAATCAAATTAAAAAGCTAAGAAAATTCCTCATTACGCCGGCGTAATTCAGCCTAAGGTAAATGACTAGTAGATTGGACAGTACTAGTCATTGGAAAAAGCACAAAAACACAATATTTATTATTGATGCTTTAAAAATTTCCTGTTTTTAAAGTAAAAGAACGCCTGTTTTTAAAGAAAAACAGTCAGTTTTTAAAGAAACATTAATATATATGGTGTTTTTGTGCTTTTTCTAATGACTAGTACTGTCCAATCTACTAGTCATTTACCCTATTGTGTTTAGACACAAGGTGTTTGGTATATTTGAAATGGATATAGTTCTTGCAGTCTAAGAGTGCGCGTCGCCTTTATTTGTAGTTGGAAATGTGAATAGACATTTTCGTTAGTGTGCGTACCCGACGGAGCAGTCGGTAGCGAGCGAGCCATGTACGCGTGTATAGATATGGTCACTCACACAACTAAGGGCGACGCGCACTCTTAGATTGCAAGAACTATACTTTGAAAGACGGGAAAGGACATAGGGTAGTTTTTGGTTCAGAAGAATGTACGGTTTTTTCGCGATAAACGCATTTTGTGGCAACAGAGTTGCGAGCGTCATCTAGTAGAAAATATATCGTCACTGTTTTGAATTTATTATGCCTCATTAAATAAAGGACAATGGCAAGTCTCCATATAATTACTGCCTGAGATCAAAGAAACATTTTTACTATCTCGATGTCATGGGACAGCTTCCCGGTGCAAGCGGGACGGAGATATGAACGCGGCGGGCGGGGGAGCGGGACGGGGCGATACCTGCATGATCTCGATCATCTGCTGCACGGAGCGCGGCGTGCAGTCGGTGAACAGCGACACGAGCAGCGGCACGTTGTCCACCTGCGCGATGTGCGGTCGAATATTCTCGGTGCGAGCGGGACGGAGATACGCTCGCGGCGGGCGGGGGAGCGGGATGGGGCGATACCTGCATGATCTCGATCATCTGCTGCACGGAGCGCGGCGTGCAGTCGGTGAACAGCGACACGAGCAGCGGCACGTTGTCCACCTGCGCGATGTGCGGTCGAATGTTCTCAATGCCGCGGGGCAGTTTCGCCTGAAATATACATTTTTACAATAGTACATTACGCACCTAGGGTAGGAAAATAAGTATTAATGTCTCAGATCACATGTACCTAATTGTTGGCCGAGGCGAAGCCAAACATGTGATCTGAGGCTTTCTTATTTACTGCCCGTGGTGCGTATACTATTTTTCTCATCGAATGCAGGCGGAAAACGGCAACATCGGTAAGCGCAGCGGGAAGAAAGTTGATGTTTTCCGCCCGGAGGTGAGAAAAAATAGTTTCTTGACAGCTTTAAAACTACGACCTTTTGTGTGAGTCAGGTGCCCAGGACGGCCACATAATGGCGATAGTCATATTATTAACCCTTATTAAATCTATTTTACTGGAGATATCCTGTTTTTTAATAGCAGAGCATAATGCGACTCGGTGGCGCACGATGTAAGTGTGCTAATGACGCTTAATTGGAATGTGAATTATTTCAAATATTCAATTGTACGAAGCTGTAGTTGAGAAGTCAAACATAATGCCACACAAAGAGCTCTAGTGTTGCTATTGGAAAACAGATATATGACACGCTTGCTCCTAGAGACTATCTACAACCCTCATAAAATCTTGACTGGACGTTTAACAAGCAACAATACACACCCTATTGCTCATATCGAAGTTCAGCGGTGCGGAGTGATCGGTACTGTCGGTGAGACAGGACAGGGAGCGGCACGCGTCTAACGGGGACTCCGCCCCCGTTGCCTCCTCCGGTTCGTCCAGAAGCGAGTCCGTCGACGCCTGGCTCTGAGCTATGCTGCCACGCTGTTAGAAGAAGTTAAGTTAGAAGAAGAAGGGGATAGATAGATAAGTCTCTTTCACAATGTAGGTGTCGTGAAAGAGAAGCCTGGCTCTGTGCTTTACTGCCTTGCCATGTTAGAAAGAAAAAGATAACTGTGCCTCTTTCACAATGTGTGGTGAAAAAGAGGATTGACTATGCGCTATACTGTCGCGCTGTTACGTAAAAGAGATAGAAAGATAATTCTGTCACTTTCACGTACATATTATTTGTTCGTGATAAGACAGGGAAAAATTACGCGGTATGTCTGACACAAGTAAAAAATTATGTAGTTTTGTGCGATAGAAAACTATAACACTCTCTCTTTCACGATACGTACTTTTTTTAACCCTCAAGTCACATTCCAAAAAAAAGTTTTCATAACTATCAACAGTTCAATGTACTTTTTTCTATAAACGTATGATATACCTTAACAGTAGCTGTGATGGAGTGCCTAGTCTTCTTCACTTCGTTGTCAAACTTCACCGTTGTATGTTCCAAGTTGATAGCACCAGGCGCAGACATAGACAGTGCCTTAGACGCTGTCATGTTCCCTCTATTTAAAAAAAAATGTTAGTCTATGGTAGACGAAAAAAGTAAATAAAAATATGTCTATACTGAATCAAGTTAGTAAAAGGATAATGGCAGTTTTTACACAGATGCGGTAAAAACCTGCACAAAAACTGCCATTCAACCTATCTATTTTATCATTCCAATCTTAAAGTACGTAAGGTTTTGCATTCATATAATAAGGTGATATTTATAGTACCTATTTTATCTATATTTTATGTTATAAAGCAGTACATTATTGTTTAGTGTAATGGGTATACATAACATTAGCATACAATAAACTAAGGAGACAAGCGCACAAGGAGAATAGTCATCCCATGAATATAATACACAAATAAACCTTAATTTATCTAAGCAAGTACTACAAACTCATTTATGCAATATGATGCGGTGCCGACATACAAAAACGTAAAACAGTATATTGTAAAATAATATATTACCCTTAATCCACCACCTTTACTAATATTTTTAAGTTATCCAAAAGTGCGAGTTTTTTACGACGGTTCCTCTCGCCGGGGTAGTTCCCGAATAATCCCGAACCGTGATAGGCACCAGTAGTAACGACGTTCAGAAAACATATTTAGTAAAAATTTATTCTGAATAAAAAGTTTTGAGTTTGAGTTTCTTCTTTAGAGTCAGAGTTATGTCTATCTATCTCTTCACCCTTAGATCGCTTTACCGATTTAGACGAAAACCTAACCTAACCTAACCTTTTTCTACTACATATATATAAATCTCTGACATGCCTCTATTATTCGTGTCACTGAACATACATTTCTCTACAAATTGTTAAAGTTAAGAAATAGAACAAAAATATGACATAGCAAACAGTTATTAAATAATATTATTCGACTAAAATTTACAATAGTTTCTGTAACCTACAGGCTACTATGTTAGTAGTCAGTAAAAATTAAAAACTAGCTTGAAGCGAAAACAAATACAGGATAGGCCGCACGTGACCAAAATTAATAAAGACCATTTATGTTCCCAGATGTTAAGATGTACCTAGAAGTATCCAAATACATAATAACATGGCCGTATACACTTGCATGTTAAGATATTATGGTTGTATGATTATTTTGGTATTGCAAAATAATCATTCAACCATCTTATAACTGCACTTTTACATCTGGGCCAAACTTGTATGAAGCATTGACAGTCTCGTTTAATTAAAAAAATCCAGACATCGGTCCCATGCGGCCTAAAATAATTAGTGCGGAAGCTCAAAGCGAAATGATATGATGCGCGATAGAGCTGAGTTAGACAAACCTATACGCAATGGCGTCGCCCGACTCGGGGCGAGCGAGCCGCGCGCCGCGCACGCTCTGAGACAGCGGCGAGCCAGGCTTGCTGTCGACAACACGCGATGTATAGGGCCTATAGTGCTGTACATTAGTGTTCCGCAAACTTTTTGTGTTCAAGGTACAGCCAGAAATATTTTTGGAGTTACACCATTAATCAGTAAGGGGGTGCTCAGTTCCAAATGCTTATTCCTTTCGTCGATCGTCCTGAGATGTTGCCTTTTTTGGTTCTTTTAAACTAGAAATATGTGGGTAAAATGTCATTTTTGTGGCACACCAACTACCACGGCACGGCACTTGCGCGTCACACCTTTTGAGGAACACTGCTGTACATTAGTGTATCTGTCGCAGGGAAAAGAGGATATCAGGGATTTCACGATATCCCTAGGGATATCACGAACTCCCGGTAGATGCCGAATATTCTTGTTTGTTACGTCTTCTTACTAACAATATCTAGTGATATGTCATTTCACTAAATTAAATCTAGCGAAATTTCAGAAACGCGGATACCGCCGAATAAAAATCGACTCATTTCTCTCGCTCGCTCTAGTTCCCACACGTGACACGGGCACTAGTGGGAGTGAAACAAATGCGTCTCTCGAGCTGGCGCGGCTCGTCTAGCCTGGAGACAGACAGACAGACTAACCCTTTGGGTACGGAACCGTAAAAACTAGGAAAATCGAAGAGCTGGAGTACCTGTAGTACCTGTGCCTGTACAAGAGCCTAACCAAACTACTAACTAAGAGATCGACATGCCACCTTTACAAAAAATATTCAACTTGGTCGGCCGCTTTATTTGACGTCAAAAATCAAAGGTCTGAACTCTGAAGTATCTAATGAAGTACCCTCAGCTGGTTTCAACTGTATGATTCAGATATATGGTGATGCCCTCTCAGAGCTGCTATAGTTGCATTACACGTGTGATAATAATAATAATAACTCCCACTCTGGTTTTGGTGACGGTGGCCGGTTTCATTGAAACCAGGCCAAGAGTAATTTTATGGTGCCCAAGTGTGTGCGCAGTACACAAGAGCAATCGCTATATTTCTTTACTCACATAACCCGGTGGGACGGAAGACTGACACGACCGGCGAGAGATCAGGCGCAGGACCGACTTTATACATGCCCATCCGACGCATGGATCATCTAACATCTTACTTGTCAGATTCAGATGTTAGATGATCCTATCAAAGTACCCGTGTGTAATGTGTATACTAGAGCAAGCGAGAGAAATGCGTGGCTTGATTTTTATTCGGCGATGTCCGCTTTCGATACGGCGCTCGGCGATATTCGGCATCTACCAGGAGTTCGTGATATCCCTAGGGATTTCGTGAAATCCCTGATATCCTCTTTTCCCTGCGACATATCTACACGTTGGGCAAACTCGGTAGCTCCATTTATAATAAGATGCATAGATTCTCGAGGTAACTTCTTTATTTATAAGAAGCTGCTTGCAGCATAGAATACAGACATAACGACGGGTGGTATCATTACGTAGAGCTACGCAGACTCGTTATAAATGTATAATCAAGAGATTTTTTTTTATAAATTTTGGTCTTGGTTTGGACATTCTCCACTTATTGGTAGAGAGTAGAGACCCTGTTATATCTCTAAATATATTTTGTCCCCTTTTACAAGTGTTGCTACACATGATTTTTGTTATGATTTCTTGCAATGTAGGTCATATAGAATCATCAAGTAAGCTAGGTATGACCTACTAACATAAAATTATCACGATCGAGTCAAGGCACCTAAAATAGTGGCCTAACTTCATTTCTTGAAAAAGGAGGAAAAAAGGGGCCATGCTACTTTATATGAAACTTAATTCAGAAATTAATTACAATAAAAGAAATAACGTCTAATTTCTAAAGATGAAGTTCTAACATCGATTTCTTACGCAATCTACACACAACATTTATAGGGATAAAGAAATCGAAATATCAGTTTTGGGGGTAGATCTACAAAATAATGTCAAAATTAGGGCTGCCACACGTTAATTTTAAGCGATGTAACATGAAGTTTTTCATAACATATAATCTGTTTAACCAGTTGAAGCGAATTATAGCTTAACCAAGAACATAAAACTATATCACGTCAAATGTCATATCTTTAGGATAATATTATAACCAATCACATGCCAATATGCGTAGTGTTGCTATTAAAAAATTTAGACCCCTCGGTGAGTGATGAATGCTTGATTTTTGTTACAGAAGTCGACAAAAAATGGAGTTACAACTTGTAACTCAATTTTTACAAGGATATTGCTTTCAGTGGAAATGTTTTTTATTCCTGGTTAGACTTTACTACTCGTTAGCGCTGAGTTTGCCGCTGTCAACTGTCACGCGTTTATCGTTCTCTCACTCACTCACATTAACTAACAGAACCGATTGAGTGAGAGAATGATAAACGCGTGACAGTTGACAGCGGCAAACTTAGCGCGAATGGGTAGCACTACGCTTAGCAGCCCTGGCAAATTAAACTCGGGAATGTCCAGTGTATGTGTTATGATGAACCAATTAATATGACCGTTAGTCAACACCGTTATAAAGCGCGTTTAGTAAAATTTTACCTTTACGAGTATGCCGACGACATAATGATTGTTTAAGAAGTCTGAGGTAAAATATCTCTGAACGGCCTGAAGTTTGCAACAATTTTTATTAAACACTCATAGCATGCCCAGATTCAAAATGGCGGAAGCGTTTTTCATTGGTCATATTCAATTGATATTGAATTTAAAATTATACACAGTTCTAGAATTTCCAAGTCGATTTCGTGTTAGATACAAAGTAAACGACATAATAGATGAAGATATCGTTATAATTGTGTCAACTTCATAATTATTAATTAATGACTCCATATTGTAGTTTTGTGCCCATTATTAGGCCATAAAAAAACGTCAAAATATTTTTTAGAACTGTGTATGTTCCAGAAGGTTCCAAATTCAAACTTAAATTCTTTACCTGGGCTGCTCCTCGCTCATGAGCGATATATGACAGTTCCATCCGGACTCGAGGCCCATCTTTTCGCTGAAAACACGCGAGCGAAGTTCGTTCTCTTTGCTGAAGTGTACGAAGCGAATGCAGGCGCGTTCCAGACGCTCGATCAGTTCTACCATATCGCTCTGAGCCTGGTACTGCATCGTCACCATGCCTATGAACACCTGTGAGTATTTAAGGTTTTGGTAAAGTATAACCAATAAA
The DNA here is from genome assembly GCA_937595015.1 of Polyommatus icarus. Lineage (NCBI taxonomy): Eukaryota > Metazoa > Arthropoda > Insecta > Lepidoptera > Lycaenidae > Polyommatus > Polyommatus icarus. The sequence goes on along the minus strand of OW569330.1, from coordinate 3,953,465 downwards.
AGAAAATAATAATATCGAATTGCATCAGATAGAAACTGCCACTGCTGATATTATAGAATATATTTTTCACTACAATACGTTTTACCTATACATATACGTATATTTTAACCAAGCTTTAGTAAAGCGCAATACACACTGAGCCCGCCGGACCGCCGACACAACCCGGCGGCCTGTATGAAAAGAATGATGTCGGCAACATGCGCCCGTGCGTGTTATCCGCCGACATTAAATTTCTCATCTCAAGCCGCCGACATGCCGCCGACATGCCGCTGACCAAATTTTCCGACTTGTAACACACTGAGCCCGCCGGGCTGTCGGCGTCGGCAGCCCGGCGGGCTCAGTGTGTATTGCGCTTTAGAATAAAAGCTAATTAAAAATGTGTTGAATATTTTTTGTCTACCTGATTGCACTGCAAATCGTAGTACCCATCTGTATCCTTGACATCGTCGTCCGTAAGCTCGTTGAATAGCAGCGAATCTGTAATATTACGAAAAATACTATAATATTCCTGTTATATAATATTGGGATTGAAAAACAAAATAGACTGTAATTGCATTCAGCACGCAAAATCGCGTATGGTGAGCGTGCATGTGTGCGTGCGGGCGTGTATATGTATATGGCATAACTAATAAATGTGTAAAATTGTATCGCGGGCGAGTGCCGCTACAGGTGTGAGACGCAGACGCTCGTCAGTGGTCTAATACTCACTGTGATATGGCAAAGACAACTATATTACCGGTGGCGTCTAAATACAGTAGGCCTACTACGAAACCGTTTTGAGACTCAAACAATCGAACAAGAATGCCGCGTCCCGCTCTAACAACGTCATTTCACGTTTGTTACAGTAGGACGCGGCATTCTCGTTCGATTGTTTGAGTCTCAAAACGGTTTCGTGGTACGCCCCTGCTCAGACAAATACTTGAAGGTAATACGATTTGCCGGTAGCTACAGATACGATCATCCTCTTGCACACTACGTGAACGTTCACATCAAACTGACTATACGCCGCTGAGTGTAAGCAGGCTCACTGTCAGCCCCAGTGTGAACGTGAAAATAAAACGGTATTTATGCTGACTATACGCTATAGCGTACAACACGCCAGCGGTGTGAACAAAATAGTCGGCTTGTATACGTTTACACCGCACGGGTACGCTGAGTGGCCGACTATTTTCACATAAAAGAGTCCGCCCGGCGGACTGAATCCAATACGCTGTCGCGTAGCTACGTAGCCACTCAGCATCCGCGGAGCGTAGTGACGATCGGCTGCCGAGTGTCCGCTCCTACGCCTCGCGCAATGGCGTATAGTCAGTTTAGGTGTGAACGAAAAAGTGAATTTGTATGGAAATACAATAAACTGCGTAACGCTCGCTCACATTCAGCGGCGTACAGTCAGTTTGGTGTGAACACGGCCTACGACGTAATGACACATGTAACTACATTACCAGTAGAATGAAAATGCAACGCCGGTGCGTCCTGCCACTGATGCGGTGCGGGCGTGTGCGAGCGTGCGCGCCGCTCCGCAGGCAGCTGCAGGTACGAGCGAGCTAGCGAACTGCAGATACCGCGATTCAACGGTCTGAAAATAATAACGAACTAATACGTGACGCTGTAAATAGTAAAACATAGAACTTAATATAACCGTAGTGTTAGTGTCGTTTCGTCCGCAAATAAACGCTAAAACACCGCGCCGCGACGCCATGTTTTATGACGAATCGTTTACTGCGCTCTGATTGGCTGTTACTGTTGTAGCCGCGAACAACTAGAATTTCAAGGCAATAAATAGTAATTAAAACAGTAGAAACCATTTTCTCATCGGTTTCGGTTCTTATATTCAAATTAATATTTAATTTTCGATCGGCTTTTTACGCCATAAGTAGCGAATATCACCAATCAAACTTACTTGTACGCAAATGCAGTGCAATACGCAGTGAGCGAGTTTCTCTGGTAGAAATCAATGATCTTCTTGCGGTCGGATGGCGAAATGGGGGTTAAATCTTTGCCGTTCCAGTAGTCAACACACGAATCTAATATAATGTCCGCTGTACCCTGAAAATAATCAAAATAGGTATAAATATAATCTATAATACTATATGACTATATAGATTTTTTAAGCCTAACCTAACCTAACCACGAAAAAAAGATATGGATTAATGGTTGTCTCAAAACTTCTTAACAAAATCATTGAGGTGCAAGGGCTAAATTTTAGTCGTAAGACACATTTTACATGCCATCTTCCCAATTATGAATCAGCAGGGCGATTTACGATTTTTGTTCGACTGGCTTTGGTAACGCCTAGCGCGGCGAGCGTTTAGGGTGCGTTGCCACTGACGCGGAGCGGGGCGGAGAGGAGCTTAGCGGTGCCCGAATTGACCAATCATGCTATTCCAGCGTAAGCGGAGCGGAGATTTCGAGCATGGTGATTGGTCAATTCGGCACCGCTATGCTCGTTGCCGCCCCGCTCCGCGTCATTGGAAATGCGGCCTTATTGGCTGTCGCGCGGTCCGAATCCGAGTCGAATGATGCATTGTGAATCGGGGTGCAGGCTTCAATTGCACAGTACCTGCGACAACATCTGCAGCTGGTGAGCGCGGTCGCGGACGAGCACGGCCAGCATGTGCGGAAGCGGCACCTTCACGCGCGTGCTCAGGTGCAGCGAGCGCGCGAACCGCGTCTCACGCCGGATCGTCTCTGGCTGCTGTTGACATAAGTTTACATATATATACAGTTCGCTAGTTAACTACTTTTTTCTTATTGGTTATTAAAAGAACGCTCTAAAATAGAGACATCGGTGAAAGAATGACTCTGATATCTTAAAAACTTTCCAAGATATAACAATTCGAAAATCACATAAAATAAACCTTCCCAAAATGCTCCATACTAATGTTACTGACCGATAGCTAGTTAAATGCATCGCGGAAGAATATTGTTCGATAGCTATTTTAAATGTTGCGTTTATGATAGTGATTAGTGGTGTCATAAGAAAAATTGTTATAAATTGCATAAGAGCCAGTCCACACGGCGCGTTGCGTCAGCGTTGCGTCGACGCAGCGCTGCCGTTGCGTTGTTTTTTGAATACAAATAACCAAGGTGTTCACACGGCGCGCTGCGGCCTGCGACGTCGCAACGCACACATAACGGACAGTAAACGGTGTTGACGTTAAGACTGCTTCGTTATAACTTATAAGTTATAACGCTGCGATGGCGCAGCGCCCGTGTGGCTGGCTATGCGTCAAAATGATTGCGTTGCGTCGACGCAACGCAACGCGCCATGTTGACTGGCTCTAACTTATCGAAATATGGTATACAATTAATATTTAGAAATTAAAAAAAACGACTTGACTATCCAACTTTGAAGGCTCATAAGTCATAACAAAAAAAAACAAAACATAAGATAGAGCAGAAATTTCACAAATTATTATAAAATTTAACGTTATATCTTTGTTTTATTTTAAAAATCTGCTAATCTTTGACCTTGTCAACATCCCAATTAGATCTACAAGAAATATGATACTAAATTCAATTAATGGCTTTGCCGGCGAAAACGAATATGCAGGACCCTACTTCAATTGGCCTCTCGGTGTAGACAGTTCGTGGTGTCATCATCACGGCACGGTGGCATCACGGCGCTGAATAGCGTCAATGTTTCTTCATCGGGTACCAACGTGTCAAAGTCATATAAAGGCCAAAAAATATAGAGTCAATTATTTTAATTTAGGTAGTTTAATTCTAGTTCCAATTTTAAAGTCCTAATCGTACACTTACTAGATGTCTGAAGACGGCGAGGCAGTCCTGTACGGTGTAGGACTTGGCGACAGCATCGGTGAAGCCGATCTGCTTGGCCAGCTCGCACAGACAGCGCCGGTTTGTCACCGGCACCAGGTCCTCGCTGAAACGAAGTAATAGATAAAATATGTGTGGTTTGTCACCCACGTCGCACATTCTCTTTTGTGTGTAAACACAGGAATTACAATTTATTATATTTTTTGGAAGCACGTAAGTGTGCAGAGAGCGATCTTGGTTATGGACGCCGCTTTGAATGCGACTGGTCAACTTACGATGTAACTTGATTAATGTCGTCAAAACGCCCATAAATAGATGAATTACCGATATATACCCGTGTATATAATTATTTATACAGTGTGTTAGTGTAAACACCGTTAACCTTGAAAACATCAAATGAGCCCGTCAAAATGAACAACTTTTTCTATGAGAACAATACTGGCAACTCAAAAAAATCCGTCTTCATATCCATACAAATTGCCGATCCGGGCTTCCGTGTGGGTATGAAGACAGCATTTTTTGAGGCTCATTTATTGGTTTCAAGGATAACGGTGTTTAGACTAACTCTTGTATACATACCTGTGGTGCGCCTCGCACGTAAGGTGTGCGCAGAAGTGCGCGTACGTGTGTGTGGGGGCGGGCGCGCACGTGTTGAGCAGCGCCGCCAGCCCCAGCGGCTTGAGGCGCACCAGGTGCTTTATTATGTTTGCGTGGGTGTACGTACCTGTGGTGCGCCTCGCACGTGAGGTGCGCGTAGAAGTGCGCGTACGTGTGCGTGGGGGCGGGCGCGCACGTGTTGAGCAGCGCCGCCAGCCCCAGCGGCTTGAGGCGCGCCAGGTGCTTTATTATGTGTGCGTGCGTGTACGTACCTGTGGTGCGCCTCGCACGTGAGGTGCGCGCAGAAGTGCGCGTACGTGTGCGTGGGGGCGGGCGCGCACGTGTTGAGCAGCGCCGCCAGCCCGAGCGGCTTGAGGCGCGCCAGGTGCTGCCGCCAACGCTGCTCGTCGAACTCCACGCGGAACGGCGCGTTCTGGTCGTGCGTCAGGTCCAACACCTATACAATTAGAATAGTTATCAAAGGTTAGAGTTTTATAGAAAATACTAGCTGTCCCGGCAAACGTTGCTTTGCCATAATATAAAGTATTTCGCCCGATATTATTTTATTGAAGTGACTAAATAAGTATGTCACCATGGCAACGTCGATCGCTATCCCGTCGCACAAACTTAATGGTCGCCGTCAGTCTCATGTTGTAATAATTTACTAATATTATTATTTATTCAACAAATGTACTTATCAATATATTATAAAGTACCCAGTAGCCGATTCTCAGACCTACTAAATATGCATATAAGATTTGGTAAAAATCAGTAAAGCCGTTTCGGAGGAGTTCGCTGACTAGCATTGTTACACGAGAATTTTCACAATCTTCACAAATTATGAGGGTTTATATATAAGTTCGTGACTTATGACGGCTGTTTGATACGAAATATAGCATATAGCTCTATCTGGTGGCAGGTGGTGGGTAGGAAAGTGTTGGAAAATTCTTATATTGACAGTTCTTGGAACCACCAGGAGGCGCTATATGCAAGACGGTTCAACCCCTAAGGGGCAAATGAAATACAGAAAACAGTCATTGAAATAGATTACGTCATTATATGCAACTTTATTACTTTTCGAAATACATATGTCGCAGTCCACTAGTTAAAAAAGCCGTTCAATCAAACAGCTAGCCAAATCACTATATTTGTATAATAATAACACTAAACCTTAGCTAATTTGCCATTTAACCAGTTAGCTAAGCGTCGTCTAGCTGTAGTGTTGAACGTTGCAGTCAACAAGTCGGCTAAACGACGTATAGCCGTGTGATTGAATGACGTTGTTCAGTCAAAGGGCTAGCTGTTAAATTGAACGGCCATTTAAACCAGTTGGCTGCGACACATACACTCATACATTTTACTTTAAATTTCCCTTAAAAAAACCACCAACCTCAACAATAGTAGACGGCTCGTTCTTATGTTCGCTCATTTGGTTGAGCGTGTTCTGACTCTGGTGACCCATGGAGTCGAGGCTGGTTTTACTGGAGTTGTTAGAGGAGGGGCTCGAGTTGCGGAGGAAGAACACCTTCTCCGCTGTGGGGTTAGGCCAGGAGAGAATACCCTTTTTGTCCACACAACACAGTGCCTAGAATAGAACAGTTGGATTAATTTAAAAAATCTCAAGTGTTTAAAACATTTAACTGTAATTACTGTTGTTGACATTTTGACCATGAACAATCTAGCACTCTCAAATAAATTAACTCCGCGGTTAAGCATAAATACACTTCAGTATTGTGCACCACTGAGCATTATGCTCTGTAATTGGAAAACACGCCATATTTAAAAAAGAAAGATGGGTTGCACTCCGGGAGTGCCGGCAGAAGTGAAAACTTGATTATTAAAGTTGTGCATTTTTAACCCATTTATTATGGAAATCGATTATTAAAAAAATCGATTTTTTAAACTAATCGAAACCCATACAATCGATTAAATTTTTAACCCTTTTTTTATGAAAATCGATTTTTAAAAAATCGATTTTTTTAATTAATCGAAACCTTTACAATCAATTCGAGTTCGAGTTCGACACAAAACACTACTCTCCAACCGTCTTACGGGTTTTTCCAAGGTTTTTCGATCAGCACGAGAATCTGACGCGAGTTTCACAGTTTTTAACCATCCCACAAAAGTGCTCAACACCGCTAAAGAAGTTTTCACAAAAAAAAAATAATAACGGTCTTAAGTGTTTCAGCGTGACTGAGTGCTGATTTACTTTCGGTAGAGTATGTCATATGTGTCATGTTTCGTATTTCATACAGTTACTCGTCATATTTAGGCTTATGATTTAACCTATCAAGCCCCATAAGATCACCGGTGCTCGCGACAACAATAGAATAACATTCGATTTCCAAGAATCCACGATCGAAGGATTTAATAAGATGGTGTTGATAAATCAGTACTCATTCGTCATCACAATATCTGCTTAGTGCTTACGCTGCACAATGTTTCATCTGGTGTCTTGTCTGATAGGTAAATAACTTGAACGACACAGACAAAACATTCAACAAGTTATCAATTCTATAACTTTTTTTTACAAATGATAATTTGGAGTAAATACAGTGTGTTTATGTAAACACCGTTATACTTGAAACCATCAAATGAGCCCGTCAAAATGAAGAACTTTTTCTATGAGAACAATGCTGGGAACTCAAAAAAAAAATGCCGTCTTCATACCCATGCGGATGCCCGGATCGGCAATTTGTATGGGTATGAAGACAGATTTTTTTTAATTCCCAGCATTGTTCTCATAGAAAAAGTTGTTCATTTTGACGGGCTGATTTGACGGTTTCAAGGACAACGGTGTTTACACAAACATCTGTATTTGAACCAACTGACATTAACATACCGAAAGCGACCCAAGCACATGCACGATATTGGCTGTCCGGGTCACCATATCCTCTTTTCCACGTAGAATGTTCCAGAATGTTCTAACAAGTGAGCCTATAGTCTGTGGGCCGAGGCTGGACTCGCTCAGCGCTTTAATTAGGGGGTCGCTTGCGTCTTCCGATATTGAGCAAGACTTAGGCCGCGTGTACTTCTGACGAGTCTCCGATAGGAGTTTGAATCTGTAAAAAGGTAAGGGCTTATTAAAGTTTTGACAAATGCGTTTAAAGGTACAATTCCGTGCATCGCGATCGATCGCGGTCGTGCACGACCTACGACTGTCGTCGGACGCTCGCGACCATAGTCAACGTATGAAAATGTTTGGCACCGCTTCCGAGGCCCGCGACAGACGCGCGCGGCCTACGACTGTCGTAAGCCGCGCGCGATCGTGTCTTGTAGTTATGACAGTCGCGCACGACCGACGACAGTCGTAGGCCCCGCGCGACCGCGATCGATCGCGATGCACGGAATTGTACCTTAATACGTAAGCGCTGCCTAGTGGCGGTACGAGTAGACTAAGTACAGAAAATTGTAATCCGGATTCTATTGGTATATTTTTAATGTCATGAAGATTTGCCTACATGATTATAATTTCATATTATTTGGATTAATCGTAAAGTATGATAATATTATAACTTAATGTTACTCATCAATATTGTTACTCATCCACAGAGGAAATTCGTGGCCAACCCCAACCATATCGTTCAATTTATGAGCAGTATTGGGTTGGGGATGATACTCTAGTCACTAGTGCGAAGGAGTCACAAGAGATCCTCATGGGTCGCAGTGACGTCAGGGCGACAGCGACCTGCCTTTTTTTATAAAAAAAAATTAACAAATAAGCAAATACGAGCTCTAACGATCCGAAGCCCAGAAACGATCTCTAAGGACTTCGGGTCAATTCAGACCACAACGCGATGCGTAGATGCATTTCTAAACTTATACTAATTTGACAGCTTTCAATTGTGTTAGACGTCTTACAAGTCTGTTAATTCCATTCAAATTTCCATGCATCTACACGTCGCGTTGTGGTCTAAATTGACGTCAACTCCTACCTGGCTAGCCCATAACAGTTCAGCGTGACCCAGGCGATGGGGAATATGATCTGTAGCAGGGGGAGCGACGCGGCGATGGTCTGAAGCAGGTACACCTCGGTCCAGTGCGTGCCGCCGGGCAGGCTGTACATGTGCCGGACGAAACTCGCCAACACCATGAGGAGTATCACCAGCGGGAGCACGATGCCTTCCATTATCTTCACTGTACACTGCAAACAGTAACCATGCTAATATTATAAATACAAAAGTGTGTCTGTTACCTCTTTACACAAAACCGCTGAGCCGATTTTACTGAAATTTGGCATGGAGATATTTTGAGTCCCGAGCAAGGACATAGAATAGTTTTATCTCGGAAAAATGTACGGTTCCGTCGCGATAAACGAGTTTTGGCGCAACGGAGTTGCGGGCATCATCTAGTAAATATTCATGGACGTACAAAAAAAGAACGGATGGAGTCTCCTGAAGCAATAACTGACGCACCTATAAAAAATACATACAGCCGAACGTATTACCTCCTCCTTGTTGGAAGTCGGTCAAGAAGCTATTGGACACGGCTATTAATTAATAAATACATTTTTTATATAAAACTAGCTGTCCCGGCAAACGTTGCTTTGCCATAATATAAAGTACTTATTTCGCCCATATTATTTTTTTGAAGTGACTAAATATTAGTATGTTACCATAGCAACGTCTATCGCTATCCCGTCGGACAAACAATGGTGGCCCTCAGTCTCGACTTGTAATAATTTACTATTATTTATTCAAAAATCAATATAGACATAATGATAATAACAGGTCGTTGGACAGTGCTAGCGTGGTACTAGTATTTGGATGGAGTACAGGGACGCAGTGTTTGTTGTGGTTGCCTTAAAAACTACCTGTTTTTCTTTAAAATCAGGCGTTCTATTACTTTAGAAATAGGCAGTTTTTGAAGCAACCTTAATAGATATTATTGTGTTTTTCTGCTTTGTCCAATGACCAGTACTGTCCAATTTACTGGTCATTTACCCTAGTTTAGCATGACATAACTTTATTCACATTCACATGTTGTGTAAAATTTTGATTATTTATATTGTAACTGTCGGCTGGCGGGTGGTGCAGTGATGCATACCACGCAAATTAAATTATTTTAAATATTTAGTGCATATAACATTTTATACATATATATATTTTACTCATTATACGTTAATTTAATATTATTTTATAAAATATAATATTATTTATTATTATATTATACTTATATATACTTATGTCTCATTCTGATAGTGACTCATTTCACTCAGCAAATGATTCTATTGTTTTATCTGACGATGATAGTTTTGATTCTATAAATACGAACAACTTAGGAGAACTTTTGCATCAAACTTTTAACGATCAGAATAATTTGTTACTAAACGTGTGTCATATCAACGCACAAAGTGTGCCTAGTCACTTTAACGACATTTTGGACACTTTTGCAGGTAACAATATTCACGGACTTTTGATTTCAGAGACTTGGCTTAAACCTAACCTACTTTCCACATCTTACAGTTTGCCCGGGTTTGTTTTAATTCGAAATGATCGTAGCGACCGACGTGGTGGTGGTGTAGGTATCTACCTAAGGAGTGACCTCCCATATAAAATAATTGCTAGCTCGCCTCCACATTATTCCGCCTCCGCTGAATTTCTGTTTCTAGAGGTCTGCATTAGGGGAACTAAAGCTGTTCTTGGAGTTGTATATTGCCCTCCTTCCATCGATTACTTTAGCCAATTAGAGTCCGTTTTGGAGTCGTTGAGTGCTGATTATAAACACCACATTATTATGGGCGACTTCAATACAAATTTACTTGACGCATCTTCTTCGCGCGCACGCAGATTACTACACATTCTGGAGTCAACTAGTTTGCAACAGTTACCTTTGCAGGCCACACACCATAACATCGATGGCGATGATACCTGGTTGGACCTAATTTTAACATCAAACCATTCACTGGTTCATTCTCACGGACAATATCATGCCCCTGGTTTTTCATTGCACGACCTTATCTTTCTTAGGTATGTTTTAAAGCCCCCTAAAATAAAACCAAAGATTATTCATAAACGTTGCTTTTCTCGTATGGACATTGATAAGCTTAAATCAGATGCTGCTAATGTCGATTGGAATCCGCTTATCGCTGCTTCTAGTATCGATCACAAAGTCCAAGTTTTTAACAATAGGATTCATGCTCTTTATGACGTCCATGCGCCTATTAGAAAAGTTAAAATAAAGAGCGTTCCAGCGCCTTGGTTGACTCCCGACATAAAAGTAGCCATGAGACTCAGGGACCGTGCCTATCGTAAATATAGAAAGAATCGTAGCGACATTAATTGGGTGAACTTTAAAACAGCCAGGAATAGATGTAATCAAATCGTCAGAAATGCTAAACGTCGACATATTTTCTTAAACATTAGCAACTCATCTTCCTCAGCTAACTTATGGAAGTTCCTAGGTACTTTAGGCGTAGGTAAGTCCCATCACACGCAACTGCCGAGTACTATTAGTTTGAATGACCTCAACACTCATTTCTCTTCTGTCACAACTCTAGATGCAAGTACACGGTCCTCAACTATTAGTTATGTAAACGGATTACCACGTGCTGCCAAACATCTGTTTCAATTTGAACCTGTTTCTGCTGACGAGATCAAAACTATAATTAAATCTCTGAGCTCTAAGGCTGTTGGTTGTGACGACATCAGTCGTCAAATGATTACCACCATTCTCGACAGTCTCTTGCCTGCAATTTCCCATATTATTAACTTCTCCCTCGAGTCCTCTACCTATCCCGACCTTTGGCGTAAGGCTTACGTCTGTCCCTTACCAAAAGTTCCAAATCCTGCACAACCCTCCCATTTCCGTCCCATTTCAATACTCCCTTTCCTCTCTAAAATAATCGAGGCGTGTGTTCACAAGCAATTGTCCAGGTTTGTATTCGATAACAACCTTCTTTCTCCACTACAATCTGGATTCAAGCCTGGGCATAGTACCACCACGGCCTTGTTAAAAATTACTAGCGACATAAGGGCTGGCATGGAGGAATCGAAAGTCACTGTCCTAGTGCTGATTGATTTCTCTAATGCTTTTAATAACGTGAACCACGATATTCTCTTGTCCATCCTGTCCCACCTCAATATCTCGCCTGAAGTAATAAACTGGTTCTCCTCCTACCTTAAGGGGCGCCAACAATGTGTACGCGTTGACGGGTCCTTCTCTGATTGGGTCCTTCTCGAGGATGGGGTTCCACAAGGTGGTATACTTTCTCCCCTTTTATTTTCCTTATTTATTAATTTATTAGTTTATATAATTAGCAGTGCGCATCATTTATATGCTGATGATTTTCAGCTATATAGACAAGACACAATTGAAAATCTCCCCACTGCCATCGATGCTTTAAATCGGGATCTTGTTGCTATAAATACCTGGTCTGCTAATTTCGGACTGTCAGTAAATGCGGCTAAGTGTCAGGCCATTTTAATAGGAAGTCCGAGAGTTCTAAGAAGAGTCGACACTAGATCTATTCCGCCTCTAATGTTTAACAGCAGTATTATACCCTATAGCTCTTGTGTTAAGGACCTCGGTTTACACATCGACGCTAACTTAGACTGGCATACACAAATTGCTAGCGTCAGTAATAAAGTCACATACTCATTGCGAGCATTATACCGACTTAAAAATTTCTTACCATCGTGTATAAAATTGATGCTAGTTCAGACTCTAATACTCCCAATAATTGATTACTGCGACATTTGCTATCTTGACCTTAATGCGGACCTCCTTAACAAACTAGATCGTCTCCTGAATAACTGCATTAGATTTGTTTTCGGCCTCCGCAAGTATGATCATGTCTCCTCCTACCGCTCAAAATTACGCTGGCTCCCAGTTCGCCAACGCCGATCCCAGCGGGCAGTATGCATGCTCTATTCCATACTATACTCCCCCTCCGCTCCCAGCTACCTAACTCCTCATTTCGAATACCTAGGCAGCAACCATGACAGAAATCTCCGTTCCACCAATAATTTACGCCTCCAATGTCCTCCCCATAGTTCCGCTCTCGTCCACTCTTCCTTTCAGATTCAATCAATTCACCTTTGGAATTCACTTCCAAAAGAAATCAGGATGTCCAAAACTAAAGAATTGTTCAAACGTAAAGTACATGAACATTATCTTAAATCATTAACTAAATGAGACAACAAAAGTTATTTTATCCATCTATATCTATATCTATACATAGATATATATTTATATTTTATATTTAGTAGTTTATTTTATACATATTTATGTAACATATTTTGTAAGTAAGTATATATTTTAAATATGTATTATGTTTATTTTATTTTGAATTAAGTATATATTGTTATGATGTACCTAGATATGTTATTTATATTATCATTATGTTAATTATAAGATATTTTAATCCCTCTGTCCTCTAAATGTTTGCATCTACCTCACTATCTCTGCAACACCCTAAGGTTTGGCTGGAAGAAAATGCCACAAGGCATTAAGCCCGCCTTTGTACTACAATGTGCAAAAGTTTTTAAATAAATAAATAAATAAATATATAAAGTACCCAGTAGCCGATTCTCAGACCTACTGAATATGCATATAAAATTTGGTAAAAATCAGTAAAGCCGTTTCAGAGGAGTTCGTGGACTAACATTGTGACACGAGAATTTTATATATAAGATGTATTTTATTGACCTCCATTTAAGTACACCTTTATATAAATAGCAAAGATGACAAACAAACGCTACTCGAAATTTACATAAGTATCACCTATCAATGCTTGTTACATTTTCAGTGTTATTTTTTTCACTTCTCATTTAGTAAAAATGACGTATTGCAATTGAAATTTAAAAAATGGGGAATTTTCATTCACCTTGCAACGCTTTACACACTCACACATACATAAACTGCCGCCATTATGGTGCCTCAATTGTTTCTTAGCGAAATTCCGTCCGTTCTTTTTTTTTGTATGTCCATGTAAATATTATTTAAATGCGAAAGTGTGTCTGTCTGTTTGTTACCTCTTCACGGCGGAACCGCTTAACCGATTTTGCTGAAATTTGGTATGAAGATACTTTGAATCCTGGGAAAGAACATAGGATACTTTTCATCCCGGAAAAATGTACGGTTTCCGCGCGTTCAACGAATTTTGGCGCAAAGGAGTTGCAGGCGTCGTCTAGTCAACAAATAATGTCTTTGAAGTTTGAACAGATATTATTTGTTGACTAGTATACTATAGTATACTATTAAACAAAGTGCGGACTCACCAAATACCTTTGCTTTTCGAACACCGTCACAGGGCGCGTCGTGGCTTGTTCGAGTGCAAGTTTCAAGTTCTTTAAGTACGGAGTCTCGCACATCCTGTATGCTTTGTTCTGATGGGGTTCCCTTATCCGAGGTACGCTCAACTTGTCATCCTCCTGTGATATGGTTAATAATAATAATAATATCTATAATTATAATATCTATGGACGCTTTACACCACGTCAGTCCGGCCCCGTGCTAAGTACCTAAAGGACTTGTGTTACAGGTACCAGACAACGGAAATATATTTAATACTTTTATACTATACATATATTTAAGATTTTTATTATATAATACACATATTTAATACACATCCAGACCGACGACGGAACAAAAAGTTTTTCAATGTTCCCGAACATTGAAAAACTTTTTGTTCCGTCGGCGGGATTCGAACCCGCGACCCCCGGCTTAAGCTACCAACGCGCTCACCACTGAGCCACAGAGGTCGTCGTTAATGGTAGTTTTTAGTACTAAGAATATTAACAGAAAGGTCATAAAATATAGTGTGAGGATGTGATTTGCTAATATATTTAATAATTATTATTATGTTATAAAGAGCAAACATCCAAATATTACTGTTTTTAATTTTAATTTGTTAATTTATTTTAATTTTGTTTCATTTTATTTCAAATTTAAAAAATATTCTATTGCATAGGATGTTCCTTACTAGAACTTTACAATAACAATATAACTACAGTGGGGCCTAGTTACTCCTTAGGTGTCCTTAGTATACCATTACCATTAAAAATGTTTTAGATACTATGGAAATTTCATCTTACAATGTAAATATAACTACAGTATAGCAAAAGCTAAAAGTAGTTAACATGAAAAGCTTATTAAAAATATTTTTGATACTATGGAAATTTTATGCTATAATTACATTCATCATAGTTTTAATATCAAATAACTATATACCTGAGATCCTGGCAGGAAAACCTGACCGAAAAACAATTCTGGATCTTCAGGCTGAAGACCCTGGCAGTGTCCGGGAACTTCCTGGCCAGGCCGCAGCATGATCACATCACCCTTTACCAGAAGTGCCCACGGCAAGTTCACTATAGCACCTAAAGAGAAATATTTTTGAGTATACTTAAAAAGAACTGACCGGGACAAAAAAAGTAAGTAAGCAGACAGGGATGACATGATAAAATATATAGCACACCCAACATAACCTGAGTAACTCAAATCAAAAGTTATAGGAGTGGTCTATGCCTACATTTAAGGTAATGAAACTAGAATAAGATAATAATCTATAAATTTCTTTAATACTAACATCATGTAATGATTTTATTTATAACAATATCTGTGCTTACCATCCCTGTAAGTCCATTGCAATATAACACAAGGAGAAAAAGGAGCACATAAGTGTGGATAGTAACTCTCTTTCCATAAGGCCTTGTCTATTGCTTCATCCAATGTTTCTATAAAAAATAAAAGATTTTTGAAATGGGATGTTAAGCTTTTAGCTTTTACCAGTAAAGTTAAAAGTGCTCTAGCCCAGTGTTTCCCAACCTATTTCAGCCATGGACCCCTAAAATCATTCACAGTTTGACAGACCCCCCTACTAAAATAAACAGCAAAAAATCGATTACAAGATATTTGCATTCATGTATGGTCCAGAGATGACACTGCGGACTCCCATACATATACTCCACCACCACAGGTTGGGAAACACTGCTCTAGCCTATACTGTACTTGGCGAAACATGGCTGTTGTGGTCATTGACTCCCTATCAAAAACTTGTCATTTTCTATTTAAACCACGATTGACAATGAAGTGTCAGATGTTGTCAATCGCGGCTTTGTATAGAGAATAACAAGTTTTTGACAGAGAGTCAATGACCCCTACTGCCGTGTTTCGCCGAGTACAGTATAGATTGTTTTATATCATATTACCTTGTAATGGCCTGTATTCACTTTGATTTGTGATAAGTGCAGGTGATTAGTAAACAGGAAAAGTGTGGATAGCGGCTGATCAGTGGAAGTCCTTTATTTTCTCCTAATGACTAATCACCTGCACTCTCACTAATTAAAGTGAATACAGGCCCCAATACACCAATAAGGCCCCAAGGTATGAAACTGGCATTCGTAATTTTGCTAAAAAATAGCAGATGTACCAGATAATCTATGCTAATATATGTATATAATTTATGTAACATGTGAAACAAATCGAATCTAAAATTTCAAAACAACTTTTTTTTTATTTTGAACTCAATTGCTTTTATATATTACATAATTTTCCATGAGTTCTGGTTGATAATATTATATCTATTATACATCTATTACAAGTCATTATCTTATTGATATAACTGTGGACTGAAGGCTTAGATGTAAAAGGTAAAACAAATACTACATTGTTTAATTTAAAGTAATACATTCTTATCAACTGCAACAAACTCTTAAAAATAACTTACCCAAAACCTTATTAACTCTATGAGGTATTTCATTTCTATGTAAGTATTCTTCATTGAGAGCTACTAAAAAGTTTATAACAAGTATAATAAACAAAAATAATGCTTCCCATAGCAAATAGCTTTGAGCAACTGCATTTTCTCCAATTATGTACGTCAATATTAGGCATATAATATTAATTAATGTTATAGTATACGCTACACCGGACAGCAAGACTTTTTCTGATGAAAATGATATGATATTTTTCACAACACCAAATCTGAAAGAAATATTATATTACATTGAAAACAATACTTTACCAGATTTAATATTTATGATATTATAAGTATGCAGGCTCGATTTCACAGCTTAGTTAGCACAGTTATGTAAATTACCCTAATTTGTTTTTCTGTTTATGTTCCTGAATAACATGACGAATGTCATCTCTTAATTTTATTAAAGCAGTTCTTGTGGAGTAACCAAGACTAAATTGAGTTTTGTCTTCCATTATAATTAGTATTATTTATCACATGGTTTCAAAAATAAAAGCACATTTTTAACAAAAAATTCTAAAAATATAGTCCTCTAATTTTTTATCACACAACTGAGCCATGAAGCCATTAGCAAATGCCAAACACTAAACAGGCAACAGCTGTCAAGATTTGTCAAGTATCAACTGTCAACCGTTGTTTCAACCAAGTGTCAACTGTCAAATCAAATATTTTTTTAATGTGGCAACAGCTATTAAAGCTAGGGGCAGGGCAGGCCGGCAGCACAGGGCAGGGCTTCATAACGTTATCGAATAACAGAAAAAATATCGTTACGTACCGTTATTTTCATAATGGTAGCCAGATAACGTTATTTTTTATAACGATATCTAGTAAAATAACGTTATATTTACCGTTATTATTATAACGATATTTTTTCGTTATGTATAAACGAACAAATATCGTTATAATAATAACGGTAAATATAACGTTATTTTCTGGTATCAGGTATGCAATCGTGCACGGTGCACTAAATCTCACTCGCAGCCCACTTTTTTGTGCGAGATTTGTGCTTACCTACTTTTAGAAGTTTAAAGAAATAATAAAAATAATAGTTATTGTTTTGGACTAAAAATGAGACGGACTATATAACGTTATCAAAGAACATATATTTACCGTTATAAATCCTATATAACGTTATAACATTAACCGTTATTAATATCAATTTTAAACGTTATTTTTAATATCGGATAAATTTTCATAACGTTATCTATGCCCTTGAAGCAGTAACGTTATGAAAAAATAACGTTATTTGAAGCCCTGAGCGGCATGGCCAGTGAGTGAAATAGCCAATAGCGAACACAAATAGCCATGTGATCTGTGTAGTGCCTCCATAAAAGAGTAAAGCTAAGTTAAAGCTTAAAAGCTACTAACTGATTTGAGATTTCTTCTTCTTCTTCTTTTTTTTTTTTTTTCTTGTTATGGCTCTCGGCTTAAACCATGGCCAGTGTCAAGTAAAGTTTTGGCGGGGAAAAAAAAATCGTAACAAAATTTTCAAGTTGTTTTTCCAGATTATTGTCAAGTCGAAAGTCTAGTCAAAGTCTAAAAAGTAGTCGGTAAAGTCAACGAGTCAAGTCAGTTATTTTAGTAAAGTGGTAGACCCTTTACTAAAACTTTCGATGGAGTTTTGGAGGGAACACAAAATGGCACGTTTCTTGAAGTTGTATCACTTGCCCACACTTGTGCACGACAACGAATATTTAATGGTTAATATTCTACCAACATTCCACATTAAAAACCGAAATAACACAATTTTAGGAAAATAATACATAATCACACCGTCACTCTATCGTATTCCCGGCAAAACTCCTTCCTTCTTCTTCTTCTTCTGTTGGCAGTTTCGTGGGTTGCCAAGATTTGAGATTTCAGAGAGTAGAATGAATTTTTAAGTCAAATAGCCCTGACATTGCGCATACTCTGTATTTTTATCGATTTGTTGTCAAATGTCAACACGGAAACCGGAGTGAAGTTGGAGTTACTGAGAAATACTTCAAAGTTTTCTTTCTATTTTGAGTAAGTAGTGAGAAGTTTATATTAATTTAGGCATTCCACAGCATTCAATTCAGTGATATGTTTCTATTTAGCTAGCAAAATAATTATTGTAACTTCGAAGAAAATAAATAGAGACGTAACGTGGTGCAGCCGAAACTCAATAGTTGTTAGTCAGCTAGTGTCAACGTATCGGGACAACAGTGTTGAGTGCGCCATTGAGCTTGCGATAAAAAAGAAACAAGAAATGTGTTTATCGTTTCTCGTTAATTTGCCGAGGTTTTGGTTAGTGCTATAAATCGTAATGTGGCAAACGTTGAACATTTAGGATAAAACAGTTATGGCCGGTTGTTCAAATCAGTGTATCAAAACAAAGTTCAGTGGTTTCAGGAAAGGACCGAAATTACGATCATGGATTTGGTGTATCGTCGTACAATTTATGCTCACTTTGCCGTGTTTATTTTCAACTCGTCTCGAACAGGATCCCGTGGTGATCGTTCCCGATAGAGACATTAATTTGGTGTACGGAAAGCCACTCGAAATATTTTGCATCGCAGAAGCCAACTATACATCGAGCGATCTAAAGTTTACGGTCGGCGAAGAGACTCTCGACTCGGAAGTGGTGAATAGCACGACTCGTCGCCTGTACATCGAAAATGTCGAGAGACAAGTGAGAACGTACTATTGCAGGAACGTACGGAGTAACAAGCGTGACATCCGACGTGTCGTGGTGGACACTCCGCCAGAGAACGTGACAGACTTTAAATGTATCTCCAAGAATTTCGAATCCTTGAGGTGCTCCTTTAGGACACCAGATTTAATAAGCAATGTGCAATACAATTTGACATTCTCCGTAAATGACAACGTAGTTAACCCACCCTGCACTGCTAAAAGGATAGACGCAAACACCAGGTACTGTGAATGGAACACGGTCAATACTCAGCCGAGATACAGACAGAGTGAGGAACAGCTTTATTTCAACCTTCACGCGAAGAGTGACCACTTTGGATCTAATAACCAAACTTTTATTATTGACCACTATGAAATTGTAAAACCGGATCCACCACTAGGATTGAAAATAGTGAAAAATGGCTCCCACAGTGTCACACTGGAGTGGAAGTTGCCAAACAACATATTGGATTTCCTGCCTTGTGGTGTCGATCATATAATTGAATACCAAATTGCTAAAATTGACAACAGAACCCATTTCCACCGGGTCAATGCAACACTTCCACCGAAAAATCAAACATACAGATATCAATTAGCTAATCTACCATATGCTCATGTGCAGTATGAAGTAAGAGTGTACATTAAATCCAAAAAGGCATTTGCAACAGAATTCTTGTCCAACTTTTCTTATCTCGTATTCTATACCTTGAGCGAAAAACCCAGTAGACCCCCAGAGTTAGTCGCTGGAGCATTCGACCACAGTACATACTTCGATAGAAGAATATTATGTGTCTATTGGAAGCAGCTGGAAGAGTATGAGGAGTCAGGAACTAACTTCACTTACAAAGTGGTCACTTCTCAAGGAAATACTACACACACTTTATTCCCTGACAAATCTAAAAGCCTCGGTTACATCTTCTTGAACACAACTCTAGATGCTATTAATGTCCACGTCTGGTCTTTTAACTCGAAAGGGTCTTCGGCTAACAGCAGCTATCTTTATATACCACCAGACAAACAAACTCGACTTTTTACACCTAAATCTTTTACCAAGCTAGCATATGAAAATGGTACATATGAGTTGTCCTGGAAACTAGATGAAAAAATTGATAATTACACACTATTTTGGTGTAAACATAATGCAAGTAGGAGTTGCTCAGGAAGAATGGACTTTACGGTTTTGAGCCCCGAAAAAAAGAAGCATGTAATAGACCTGCCAAACCAGTACAGATATCAGTTTGCAATAGCCGCCAATTACGGCACGCAGTCCAGTGGGATGGTTTGGGAGCTATATTGTGATATTTCTAAAGATGGATATGTCATGTACGGATATCCTGTGCGTCTCTCTAATGGCACTCCAGGTAAAAGATCTGTAACACTAAATTGGGAAATGAATTGTGCAGTTGTAGAAGGTATTATTTTGGGCTACAACATAAGCTACTGCCCAATAGTAGAAACGAGTAGCAACTGCGACCCAAATTTTCCGAAAAATCATACATACGTGGGTAATCCTAAGTATTCATCAACAACAATCAGAGATCTCCTACCATACAAAACTTATCAATTTACTTTAGCACTGAAAACTATATATGGCCTAAAAAACATTGAAAATGCAACATGTCAAACTACTACATCTGAAGATGTACCTACAAAACCAATTAATGTTAAAATATCAGATGTTAAAAATGATTCATTAGTAATCGCCTGGGATCCACCACTACAGAGAAATGGCAACATTGGCAAGTATGTCATACTCAACTATGATACTGAGTTTTATGTTGACAATGTACCAGGAACTGATAAATCTAGTAGAAAAGTAAAACTGACTGGCCTGCAAGGCTTCACTAATTACTCCTTTGCAGTAAAAGCCTGTAATATACCCCTAAATGTGTGCTCCGAAGTAAAACTGAATGATTATAAATTTGTAAGAACACGAATAGGACCTCCCGGTAGACTAAAAGCACCTAATGTAAAGAACAGTGGGGAGATAACATGGGAGAAGCCGGAACATCCTGGAGGAACATTAGATAGGTATCAAATTAGAAGAGTAAAAGATGAGTATGAGGCTGAGATTTATAATTCTACTGATTTGACATACAACCTGCACCAATGTGAGAGTGGTGTTTCCTCAGAAACATATGAAGTGAGGGCAATAAACTTTGATGAGGACTTATACCATGGTGTTATATTAATTGATGATCCACCCAAAAGAACTAATGAAACTGAAATGAATGAGTATCCTGGGGAGTGGAGTGAGCCAAGCACTGTAGCATGCAGAGGTAATAGTGGTCTTGCTATTATCTCCATATTTGCTGGAATTTTTGCTGCAGTAGGAGTGGCATATGGATCCATAAAAATCTACAAAAGTTATCGTAAAATGGAAGATATCAAACCGGTGCTGCCTCATGGGCTCGGCGAACCCGAAAAAGATATATCGAAGTATACTTTCGGCAACTGGAATCCTAATAACAAGGAGGAGAAGCCCTCATCTGATGAAATGCTGCTTCTTCCTAACAGCAAATCAGT
This sequence comes from Polyommatus icarus, assembly GCA_937595015.1. Taxonomy (NCBI): domain Eukaryota; kingdom Metazoa; phylum Arthropoda; class Insecta; order Lepidoptera; family Lycaenidae; genus Polyommatus; species Polyommatus icarus. Next base: position 3,932,209 of record OW569330.1, on the reverse strand, counting down.
CACGACATCTTCAGATGCAAAGCAGAAAGACTCAAACGGCGACACAAGTGACCAAACAGACAGTACCGCTCTGTCAGATTCTTCAAAAGGCACCATTGATAGGCAGGCCTCTACCTCAGATGACGGATCTGACTCATCTCTTAACTTAGAAATTGAAACGATAAAGATGAAAAATGATAAGGAGGAGGACGACGAAGCTTCGTCTGCTATTGACACGGCGAGTTCCTGTGAAAATTCACCATATCTTAGTAATGAAACATTCAAGAAAAACCCCACCAGTGGTTATATCCAACAACCTGTAGTGAATGCAAAAACAGGTTATGTACCTGCTCAGCTACCAGTGAAAAATACGCCGCCTGTAGTTTCACCCCAGCCGGCGAGTTCTAGTTACGTTATGGCTAGTCTTCCGCCGACCTCATTTTCGGGGGGTGCACCATCAATTATCCCCAACCCCAAATCGTCCGCAACCGGCTACGTGATGAGAGAAGAACCACAAGCTAATTTAATGTTAGGAAAACAAACACAAAAAACTCTAGGAGCAGATACCTTGCCGAATACACCCTCATTGTCCCCTGCAGCAAAAATGGGTGCTGACAGTAGTTATATGCAATTGCATTCATTAGACTCCTTGCCTAGCTTTAAACCTAGCATACGAAATGCGGTGCCGATGAAACCGGCCGCCAGTGGATACGTGAGCCCCACAGACCACGTCATCAATAAACATCTGAACAACATATTGACCGCGGGTCAGCTCACGGAGGAGTCGGCGATACTGGATCCCTCGATGTCGCCCGACGCATACTGTAGATTCTCATGGAGCACTGATCCGGCGAATGACAATTTACACTCTCTTCTCGCCGACTCACCCTCAAGAACCTCAAAGAATTAACTAGTAGAATAGGATAGTGAAAAAGAACTGACAAATAGACTCAAAGTAACTTAATTGTAAATAAAAAATATGTAGCTTTACTAAGTGCTATATTGAACTTATCATTTGACAGAAAAACATATGATGAGAATATGTTATCTAGTGATAATTTTTGTGCCTTATTAATTTATTTTTGGTGATTTAATGCAGCTTATTAGGTAAGACTTCGAAATATTTTTAATCGTTGTAATAAATGGATATGACGGAGAGAAGAATATATATGCCACGAATGGCATGCTCCTAGTCTTTGAAATATCAGGACATTGATATGTAGAGGAGTTCAGACTGATTACGGGAGCATGCAGAATCGATACAAATGCTACAGTGTGCTGATATTGTTACAGAAATACCTATCTCAACACCATGGAGGGTATTTATAAAGTAAACTTGATACCGAACGATCTGAGCGTAGAAGAGACTGTCCTGCAGATAGCGGACACTCTCGACAACTTGAATTGCATCATCGACGACGTTTTCTCTCGTATATCGACGAGAATCAATCGGAACATGGAAAAGACGTCGAAACTGCAGGAGAGGATAGAGATTTCGCGAAACAAGGTCGAAAAAATTGTCGGAATGCAGAAGGCGATTAAAGTGTTCTCCAGCGCCAAGTATCCGTCGTCCATAGTGCACGAGCACTACGAGTCCATTTTCGACACAGACGTCCGCCCATTCGAACCACCGAGGGTCAGTTTGAGGGACAAGACTCAGAGGCAGCGCAATGAAAAGGAAATACAAGTGAGTCGTCAAGCGACTTTTAAAAGTGGCTTTTTGTTAGTAACTTAGTTGGCACCATTCAATAGCAATTTTTTTTTTCAGGAGAAGCTACATTTCTTTCACGTCAAAGTGGCCGAGCCTAAAGCGGTTAAGCCCAAACACGAGTACGACCTAAAATCGGTTGTGAACAAGGTGGCATCAGTGGGCGATCTTCTAATCTTTAACACCGACGAAAGCGTGTACTTCGGCAGCCAGAAGACCCCGGCTTACGTACCTAAAGTACCGGCGAGCGTGCAGAAGGATGTCCTAGATGAAGCCCCTCCCTCTATCATGAAGAAGAATGTCTTGAAACGTGAAATTGACGAGTACATGTACGCGCCTGGTATGGGAATGGTGAGTTCTTTTGTTTTTCCTAGTATATATCTCCGGCATGGGGTTTCTTTCTGCGGAAGAATTGACAAAGTGACAGAATAATGAAGCAATGTAATTTTGTCTTTAAAATCTGTCAGTATATCTATTCCTCCTTTTTTCTGTGGTCATGATATTCTGTCGAAATTACTAATAATATAACTTTGAAGTTGACAGTAGCGAAATTGCTTTGGCATATTATTTTTTTTCGGCCCCTTTCTATGGGACCTTATGGTCTCACGTAATGTGTACAGGACAATAATTCTTACACTGCCTTGGTGCATTAGCTGGATTTCCAAACAGAAGATTTATGGCCACTGTATATATTAGAGACAAGGATTACCACTAAACATGACACAAATCTTTGAGTCAGTGGTTTTCCCAGTATGAGGTTTCCAAACCCAATCTAATTATCGTATCAAAACATTCGACCTGCATCAATGCTTTTCGTTAATGCTCAGGACTTCATGAAAAACAAAACCACACGGAGGTTGTTACTCTCAATAAATGGCAAATTTAGTTGATGGTTTCTATACAAAACAATTATAGTTCACACACGTGTCACGTTATAAACTTCTGAGTTATAAGTTCGTGCGGCCTGGCCTTCCTCGAGAGTAAAAACTTAAGAACGCATGTGGCCAGCCCTTCAGGCAAGAATCAAGATAATTTAGACGGGGAAGTGCGAAACCAAAATTTAATTCGGAATAATTGGACTCGTTGATTTGATGCGTTATATGCGTAAATGCGTTATGCCATAAATTATATTTCCAACCTCGCCATGGAAACTTAAGCAGAATAAACCCTAATTACTATTTTCGCGTAGGTCCCCGAACTGGATATGCCCATGGACCTGCCCCACCTGCCTGGTGTGGCTGGGGATATACAATACCTGTACACTGACGCGGGATCCATCGCACCGTCAGCAGTCACCTCCCCGGTGGTGCCCAGCAATCCCATACCGGAGCATATACCGGAACTACCCGATTTGCCGGACCTCAGCGCGAAGCTCGACGTCCCGGATATGCCGGACGCGCCCCCGGTTATGCCGGAGCCGGTCGTGCCGGAAGCGCCGCCTGCTCCCATCCCGCCGCCACCCCCACCGCCGCCACCGCCGATGGAACCACAGCAAACCAAAGAAGAAAAGAGGTGAGTTTTTTTTAAATTATAAAGTTGAAAAAGGTTTTAAATAAGGCGAAGGCTAGCGCCGAAGCCAACTTTTTTTTTTTTAAACGAAAAATTCGAATTCCAAAATTATGTCGTTTTCACAAGGTACACACTGTGTGTTGACTTTTAACTTTTATCGTAATTGACAACATTTCAAAATTTTAACATGGATTTTTTATTATTTTATAAGAAAGTAGACTTAAAATAAGGCGACACGTGTTTCTTGCTTTTTCAAAATTATGCTTTTAAGATACCTAAAAAATAGATTTTAATCCTTCGTATTCTAAAGAGACGTAAGCGCCAAGTGACGTCATACTTACGCCTGAATGGTTAATTCCATTACAGTTTACAAAAGAAAAAATATGTCAATGTAAGTTTGTTACGTTTAGTAGGACGTCTGTCAATGTCATCGTGGTATTTTCATATGTTAGAAATGTCAGTTTTGACAGTGACTGTTTTTTTATGCTTCATGATGTCTTTTTAAAACGATTTTACACCAGGCAAAGAAAAAATGTCTGATATGCCGTAAGTATGACGTCACAACGTATTTTTCAGTTTTTCTTTATTTTCTCAGTAAATAAGCAATATAAAATTTTTTGGAATATTTTTTTGATATCAGGAAAAGAAACTAAAGAAACGGTATTTTTTATTTTAAGGCTTAAAAATTTTGAAATGTTGTCAATTTAGGATAGAATATGGCTAAAATAGTAATACGTTTATGTTTGTACATATCATATTTTTTTTCTGGATACCGCCAGTTTTTGACATTATTAAAAAACTGACCAATGAGCCTAATTTGTGCAGTTTGAATCATAGTCGGAGACTATTTACAAATTTCTATCCAAGGAACGCGCGCGCTCCTACACAACAATATCACGTCGATAGTACGAGAATTTACCGATATTAATAATTATAATATAATCCAGCTTCTGAACTCTCTAGTGGTACCGGTTTGTGGTCGATAGATCAGATAGCTAGCTTATCGGAGTCACTGAACTCTGCTGTAATATTTACATTATTAATGTAAATGTATATTATTAATAAAATGTAATATTTAATCCTCGGCAGGAGATTAACGATAGAGCGTATGCAAAGTTGGCGTGTTTTACTTTCTAAGTGATACTTGTTACCAGTGTACCCCAGGGTATCTTACGCAAAGTGTTTTCATTGTATTGTAAAGTTGAAGTAAACTTTAGAACTAAAACATAAAGTTAGCGAGACTCCTATTTAAAAGTACTTTCGAACTTTCGGCTGTTTCTTGGTAATCCTTTTGAACATGAAAATATTAAAAAATATAAAAAACGTTCTGAATTCAAACAGTTTAAATTCAAATTCAGAGCGTGCGGTATATTGCTGGAATTCGTGAAACGTGTGTTTTTAAGTAAACCGGCTGCGATAGGCGCATTACATGAATCGTAAGTAGCATCGCTGGCTACATAAGGTGGGCACATAGAAAGGGTTTCGGAGAAAAATGTAAATATGTACCACGAGAGGCAGAGTTATGGGTCACTTGACTCTAGCTGACTCCGCCGATGGAATAATAATGAGGACTGAGGAATATCTCGGATGTTAAAGCGAGCACGAAGTGAAGTTTGTGGAGATGAAGGTTCTAGAAGTTTTGGCTTCCACCCAAACCTACAAAAGTCCAAAGTTTATCACTCAGAATATTTGAATGATGCAGTTACCAGCACTTCCATGCAATGTAAAGTACCTCGATTCTGCTGTATTAATCCAACATAATTACAGCTTCTATGCAGTCTCGGTATAATAAAGCTACAAAATGATATTTTCATATTACATGCCTGCCCCCTTAGACAAGTGGCAAAACGCTAACGCTAACCACAATAGACATAACTACCAGTACTTCGACTTCAAAGAGACGAATAGGTTTCAATATCTGTCAAATTCGTCGGGTTTCACTCGGATTGTAAACGGAATGTGCCTCGCGCTGGCTGTTATAATTTATTTTTAAATATTTTAATATATAGGTTTCGAAATTGGATTCTGACAATTTTAATCACATGTGCCAAAACACAAACAACAATATGACCAAAGAGGAACACGTCCAGCGAATATGTCATAGTTTTAAATTCGTAGGTAACAAGTCAACAACCCTAGCGACGATTTTCGTCATAATACGTCAAATTTAAAAATTTCAACATCAGTTTTAAGTCGGCATACTCTATAATTCTGTCTATTCTGCGCTAACTTCTACAAAATGTATGCGATTTGACATAAGTCATCGCTTCGCTAGCGAATACTAATGTCAAATCCATACATATACAGTTGTCTAGGGGGGCTGATCGATTTTAAAAACGTCTTTATTGGCCAACACTTCAAAAATCGGACGTTTGATTCTCCGGAGACGTTAGAATCTCCGGATTATTTTAAATATGTATTTAATAATTTGTGTTAGCTTAAAAATATTACAATTGTGGTACAGATTATTATCTATATAAATACAGTCCATGTCGGTCGTCGCGTCATTTCCATTGCAATGCGATTTGGTAAACTTTTGGTCCTCGCTAATGTGCTCCAGGGTTGTGCTCTTATACCATTTTCTTGGAACAAAGATAGATGCGGCTAATTTACAATGATGATTCGAAGTTTATGAAACATGATATTGTTATTTTGGATCTTTAAAGATACAGTTTTTGTAAAGTATTTTTTAGATTTGTAAGTAGCATGAAACTGCTATTAAACCTTTTTCGAAACTAAAAATTTTTTGCGAAGCTATGTTAAATATCTATAATGTTCGTAGGTCCGTCTTATACTGCTGCAAGTTATTATTAGCTCTACCATACCTTAATCCTTACCTAACATTGCAGAAAAGGAATTTATATTGCCCACTTTGAAGCATCATTGAAGCATCTATTTATTACTGTCGGAGGTGCCCTGTTTCGAAGCGCTTTGACTGAATACCACGGACTCACAGAAAACCCTTATTAAATAACGGCTTTATTTTCCTAGTGACTGTGAGCTAAGGCGAAAGGGAGGTTGAAGATTAAAATAGCGTCTTACTTGGTATTTTCCTGGCAGTAGTTCCCGTGAAACATTATTGAAAATTATTATATTTTGAAAAATATTTTAAACATGAAATTATATACAAGGTGAAATAAAACTAAGTGATAAATGATAATACTTTAGGTTTAGAGTATGTACATTGTAGAGTTCACTGTGAAAGTATCAGCATTGAAAGACCAATTCTGTTTTTTCATTTTTGTATGGGGATTCTCTTGAGTCGTGACTCGCGCGCTTGCTCATACAAAAGAGACAAAAAAAAATAGTCTCTCAGAGCTGCTACTGTCACAGTTAACTGTCTATCACTAAGTTTTGTTACACGTATTATCACTAGGTTTCGTTACACCCTGTTATCTGTATTATTTATTTCACGAGGATTTCATCCTTTCAAAGGAAAGTGATTAGTTTGAACGAGGAACGAAGCTGCATAAAAGTTGCATATAAATAGAATCGGGGCTATCTGCTTGCCGCGTATCTCTATACATATTAAAAAACAAAGTCGTTTTTTTCCCTCATGTCCATTTATTCCCTTTAATCTTTAAAACTACGCAACGGATTTTGATGATTCCTTCAGTGTTAGATAGCCCATTTATTGGGGAAGGCTGTAGGTTATATTTTATCACGCTAAGACTAGTAGGATGTAAGAAATAGAGGAAAATGTGGAAAAAAACGGGGAAAATTATATGAAAGCGAGGCTAACTGGAACGCGCTAATTTCAGGAATTACTGGTCCTATTTGAAAAATTCTTTCAGTGTTAGAAAGCCCATTTATTGAGGAAGGCTATAGGCTATATTTGATCACGCTAAGACTAATAGGAGAATGTGGAAAAAAACGGGAAAATATTTGAAAGGCCTTATCTCGCGAACTACTGGAGCAATTTTTATGTTAAGATAAGAAGTAGACCACGTGAAGGATCATAGGATATTGATTTTAATAATTTTTTTCAGTGGCTATATATTTTATACCCGTGCGACGCCGGGGCGGGTCGCTAGTATCCCATAAAAGTCTTTACGTAACCTCCAAAGACTAAAGAGTTGCACTCCAAAAATTCTCGCATCCTTATTTAAAAACCTCCGCACAAAATCGTGCAGCTGGTTTCAATAACATAAAAGGAGTTTTGGACCGCATCTAACCGATTTCTCGTGAAATATCCGTTCGAGATATTTACAAATGCTTCGACGTATTGGAGTCGAAACGGAATCAATTTACAAAACATCGTTTTCGGGGAAACGTATTATTGTATTTTCTTTCATAATATTTTGATTCTTTCGATATTATAACTCTGTTTGCTATTACGAGTTACGACGTTGCATTGGCACGAGGCAGATTGTTTAATTGTTCGGAATTCGGATTGTTTTGCTCACTCTGAGTAGCACTAACAATAGTTTTTCTAAATATATATGCGTAAATTAAATGTAATAAATCTTATTATTAAACTATTATGTATGTATAATGCAAAGTCTCGATTGAAAAATGTTAGAGTCTTTGCAGAATGAATATTCCTTCAAGCCCCATAAGACCACCAGTGATCGCGACAACAATAGAATAACAATGGATTTCCAAGAATCCGCGATCGAAGGATTAAAATTACATATTTTTCAATGGGGGACTGAAAATAAGTACATAGTTGTTTTATTTGGCATCAATCAGCAGCTGTTCATTAATATTATAAATACTAAGACTTTTGAGGCGCTTGAGTACGAAAAAGCACAATTTATTGAGTAGAAGAATTATTCTGAATATTAATTCATTTTATTTTATTCAGAACTATACATTTTATTCTGCAAAGTCTCGAAACGGAGTAATATTCACTCTATACTTGCTAGCCTTTGAAGTGAATCGTTTCAAGTACAATACACAAGGTCTTTTTCAATCTGCCAATGGGAGTTGCACTTGCAGCACGAAGTTGCCTTTCAAACGTAAAAACGGTATAATAAAACTAAATGATAATACTTTAGGGCAGAGGCTCCCAAACTTATTTTGTCTACCGCCTACTTTGAGAAGAAAAAAATTGGCGCTCCCTTTGCTTCACCTACTTTTAAATTAAAGCCTCTACACAACGCCCCAATTTTTTTTGGGTTCCACACCCTTTTGGCCTTCAGCGCCCACAAGGGGGCGTTGTCGCCCACTTTGGGAAGGCTGCTTTAGAGTTTAGGGCAGTATTTCCCAAAGTATGGGTCGCGACGTAGATTTTGGGTGGGTCCTGAAACTATAGGACGATTGTCGTACTTACGTACGTTTAATTGAAATGGGTGTGGTGACGAGCCTTATAAAAGACCCAAATCCAGCAGTGAACGTCAGTAGGCTGACGATGATGATATATTATGGTGGTGAACTACGATAATAATTAACGGGTAATTGATGCGGCAGCAACATACCGTTGCTATTTTGTCTTCATCACAGAAGGTGGACCGCGAACTTTAAACTTTCTTGAAGATGGGTCGCGGTCCCGACAAGTTTGGGAAACACTGGTTTAGGGTGTTCCGTGTGCTCCTTGTATAGAGCCACACTTCACTGTGAAAGTAACAACGTTGAAAGAGTTTTTTTTTTAAATTTCTTGTAATAGACAAATTCGTGACGTTGGGGCATTCCTCATAGAAACAATAAATTCACAAATAACTCCTTTCAGTCTGTATAATTTACCTCGATAAAACAGCGCTGCTATCAATTTAAAGGAAAACTCAATTTTCCCTAATAATTAAATTTTAACAACAAAGTAATAATGTAACAACCTTGTTCAAGTTTCATGGAGTGACATCAGTACTGCGAATTTTAGGTTGAGCCTGTCATAGTGGCTACTAGTGGCCCTGAAAATCTATGTTGTGTTCAATAGCATTCGATATAAGCGTATAGAAGTTATTGAAACCTAGATGATGCCTGTAACTCCGTTGGGCAAAATAAGTTTATCGTGCGGGAACCGTATATTTTTCCGGGATCAAAAGTATCCTATAATATGTCCTTTCCTGGGGATAAATGTATCTCCATAGTCCATACCAATCAGCAAAATCGGTTCAGCGATTTCGGAATTCGGCGTGAAGAGGTAAGTTTCACTGTGGGGCATATAAGTTTATGCCCATCATCGACAGACATAGATTGTTTGGGATATAGATAGCTTCGCAATCATGGTGGCAAACGTGTAGAGATTGTCATTGGTAGAGGAGGATTATTATTATTGGTAGCTAAAGGCTATTCAAATGCATCATCATCACCTTGATGAGTGGCAGTCTTCCGCAGTGCGTTTTTCGCGTAACTTTCTGCCGCGCACTGTAAAACTCTGGAACGAACTGTCACCAGCAGTATTTCCGGACCTATACGACCTGCAAACCTTCAAGAAAAGAGCGTATTCCCTCTTAAAAGGCCGGCAACGCACCTGCAGCTCTTCTGATGTTGCGAGTGTCCATGGTCGACGGTAGTTGCTTACCATCAGGTGACCCGTTTGCTCGTTTGCCCCCTTATTTAATAAAAAAAAGTACATAATAGGGGAAGAGACCTAATGGCAGACACTTTAAAGAAACATGCAACATTTGAATGTTATAAAATATATATTTATGAAAATAAAGGATTGATAACTACTTCCATGTCTTCAGTAACTCTTACAAAATAAAACTATTATAATTATTCTCTGACAAATCAATTAAAAAATATATTATTGGTATTTTTGTTAACTTAGTCATAAGTACTAATAGATGACATCACAAAAAACGAATATCACTAATAGTAGACACCAATATGAACTAATAGTTGACATAGAACATTACATAAAATTTTACATTTTTCCTATTATTAGGTCTTTATTTGCCATTTTTCAAAAGATTTCATTTACTTCATCATAGTAACTACATGCATCAGAAATATTATCCACGTTGTCTCCAGATTCTATTCATTCTTCTTCCATGCTGAAACTATCTTTCCTTTTATTTTTATTTTTCATATTTTTGAAATGAAAACTTCTTTAGCGGCGTTGAGCACTTTTGTGGGATGGGTACAAAATGTGAAACTTGCGTCAGATTCTTGTGCTGATCGAAAAACCTTGGAAAAACCGTAAGACGGTTGGAGAGTAGTGTTTTGTGTCGAACTCTAACTCGAACTCGAATTGATTGTTGTGAAGTGATCGATTTTTTAAAAATCGATTTTCATAAAAAATGGGTTAAAATTTTAATCGATTGTAAGGGTTTCGATTAATCAAAAAAATCGATTTTTTAATAATCGATTTTCATAAAAAATGGGTTAAAAAATTAATCGATTGTAAGGGTTTCGATTAATTAAAAAAATCGTTTTTTTTAATAATCGATTTTCATAAAAAATGGGTTAAAAATTTAATCGATTGTAATACTCATTCTTTTTATTTAACAAAATAAATTAGTGATTGCATTTAACTATAAACCTATTGTCATTGTTCAAAACCATGTTTTAAAAATCGATTTTCATAATAAATGGGTTAAAAATTTAATCGATTGTAAGGGTTTCGATTAATTTAAAAAAATCGATTTTTTAATAATCGACTTTCTTAAAAATGGGTTAAAAATGCACAACGTTAATAATCAAGTTTTCACTTCTGCCAGCACTCCCGCAGTGCAACCCGTCTTTTTTTTCCTAGCAAATTTATTTTCAGTCTTTAGTCTCCACTCTCCATGCTTCTTTTGCCTCTTCTTTTTTCTTTTTTCTTTTCTCAGCTCTCCTTTTTCTTTTTTTAGTGCTAAAAAACTAAAGCAAACGATTTTTAGATCAGTACAAGGTCTAATATTAGACACCATGTCCATTTTTAGGTGCAGTAGTTCTAAGTTCTTAGATTGTTAATAGAATTATATTTTCAGAGAATAGTGATGATTTTTGCAGTAGAATAAAGTACAAAATAACTTTAGTATGTATTGCAAAACTCAAAGATGAGATCCATGTCATCTATTAGGTTTTTACATTTTCAAGAACTAATAGTAGACACCCTTTATATTGTTAGGGAAAATGGATAAAAAATCTTAAATAAACATTAATTAGTGTATACAACATGACCATTGATGAAATCAATAGAAATTACAAAAAATCAAATAAATGTATTCAAAACTTACGTGCAAAATTTCGCCTTCCTTAACCTATTTGCTAAGAAATTGCCGAGCGCGTATTGACGCGGTCATATTGTTTACGAAAACTGATCCCATTTTAAAATTTTGTTCCCGAAGGCGTCTCTAATATATACACACCGGCAAAATTAGCGGAACATAATAAAATTTTATTTTTTTTTGAAAATTAATCGCTGTTTTTTATATATTTATTTATTAATTTAATAATTGATGATTAAAAAATAAAACTTATATAAATTTAGGGCATAAAAACGTGTAAAATTAAAAAAATCTAAAATTAAGAAAAATCTTTGAAATTTCAGTAGTAAGTTTTTAAGTTAAATTCTTCATTTTTACTTTAGAAATGCCATGTTAACAGCGTGTAATGCCTTCTATGGATCTGAAGAGAGTCTGGATACGTCATTACATGCTTGCATTTTGATTGTCAATCATTTCCTGTGGGATATTCTTCTACTCCTCCAGTAGCGCCAACTCGAGCTCCTGAACACATTTTGGAGCTGGAGTTTTAATTCCGAGTACCGTTCACCCATTGATGTGCCACACGTTCTCAATCGGATCCACATCCGTAGACCGTGCTGACCTCTCCACCTGGGCTACGCTAGCATCATTTAGGTCATAATGCCCGATTTTTTTACTCTATGGACGCGCAAAAAATTGAAGTTACTACCTAAAACTGTGTAAAAGGCACAACATGCAGTTCTAGGATGTCTGTGCTATTGCCCTGTACTGTCAAAGTACCATCATTAACAATCATCAGCTCTGTGCGGGCTCCAAATCATATGCAACCCCAAACCATTACGAAGCCTGCATGATATACCACTGTTTCCGTTAAGTTTGATGGTCTATAGCGTTCCTTACGATTTATCCACATTCTTTATCGCCTGTCAATAAAATTTACACAGAATTTGCTCCCATCACTGTACAGCACACGATTTCACTCACTTGTCAAATTTTGATGTTCACGCGCAAATCTTAGCCTGGCTCTTTGGTGCCCTGTCTCAAGTTTTGGTGCCCTTGCTGGCACCTTTGAGTTTAATTTAACTTCTTTGAGTCTTCTTCTTACTGTACAATCACTTACAGGTACATCTCGGACCTGTTCCTATAGGTTTCATCTGTGCAAAGCAGTTTAAGGTCGATTTCTTAAGGCTTGTACCCTTACAAAACGGTTATCCTGAACCTTTGCCACCCGATATATGCCTTGTTCTCGTCTCCGAACGTAAGATCCAGTCTCTCTGTAGCGTTGAAATTTACGATGGACCACGAAAGCCGACACACCTAAGGCCTGACTGAAAAAAAATAAAAAAGGATTTCACACAGCCCGACCCACTTGAATTCAAGTTGTGGCCCTTTTTACTCATGTTCCGCTAATTTTGCCGGTGTGTGTATTTTTTCAATTCAACAGATAGCTTGAGAAGCTTATAAAATTTACAGCGGTGAGAAATAATTAGAGTAATTCTTATTTTTATGGTATTTTTGTCATAAGTGTCATCTATTAGTTCAGTGTCTAGCATTAGGTCCATTCCCTTATATTGGTAACATGATATTTCCAGCGATCTAATCAATTTTTTTTATCCGTAGCTTACTCTTCCTTTTCTCGAGCTACCCAATCTAATGTCATGCAGCAAAAACTTTAGAACCAATATTTACCCAAGCCCTCGCTCTGACCTGACCCACATACACCGACCAGATGGTCCCAAGTCACACATGGCATTGGGCCTACCATCAATCAAACTGACACAAGTTACGATGCGAGTAATTTTTTCTAGAAACGTAATACGATACGGTTAAAATACGTATATAGAGTACACTCAGTATTGAGAAGGGTTTTTCGTTTTGGTCTTGGTTAAAATTGTGTTTCAAAATGTCTGAGTAATATGGGCCTTGAGTTCTGATATTAGTCATTCTTTAATTTAATTTAATTTCAGTTTTTTAGATCAGGTAAATTCCGAAATAAGAATTCTAAAACGTATAGTGTACTGATTCTTTGACTGTATTTTCAATAGTCTTAGATAGTCTAGTCTATGTAACTCTATACCATACTAGTATGCCCAGCTGTATGAACAAAGAATGGAGTGCTGTCCTAAATGTTCTATTAGCTGTACTTTACTACAATACTTTACCTTCAGTTCTCTTAACCACTTATGAACTTGCATTAGTAATAAGGTCAACAAGGTGGATCATTGTGGTACCAAAAACAGGAAAACGTTCCGAAGCCAGAACTCACAGCCACGATAAAGGAGCCGCCTCATTTTCATACCTGTTATTGTTTTGGACGACCTTGGAATGAATTAGCATGGACAATGAATACTAATGTCCCATGTAAACGCTAAATTGGCTACGAAGAATTTGGGGGTTTTGACGATTTGCAAATCGTCAGCTCAGACATAATTGTCTCACCTACCAAAAATTTAGTTATCGCGTGAACTTGTAGTGACGTCTATTTCGCTAAGTCAACAGAAAATACACGAAAAAGTTCGAATGTTAGTACTTATTTTATTAACCAACTTTCAAAAAGAATAAGGTTATATTATGTTCCTAGTTTATTTTGGCTATTGTCCATGAAAACTGAAATATATTTTGAAGAAATGTTTATAATACTTTGTTCTAAAATATTTCTCTCAGCTTTCTTGTACCTTCATCAGTTGATCTGAGATGACAGTTAGCCGTAAGTGCTTGCGAAGCGCTTTCACGTTATCAAGATATTGCTAAACATTTATTTTAATTAACATTACAGAATTCCGCTTCCAAGAATAACACTTAAATTGAGATAAGCATCTTAACGAGATACGGGAAAATAAATACGGCCTTATCGGCGAAGTGCAAATTAAATATGAAAGTTACTCGGAAATCTCTTGTTCATACACCTACATTCTGCCTTTTTGGGGAGTTTGGCAATTTTATAATAGAGTTTCCATGAAAGGAGAACATAATTAGCTGTTTGATTCGAAAAAAGCAGAATTCGAATTAGTAACCAGCCTTATTGATATTTTTGAATCAAGTAATATTTTATCACCATAAAGGTTTTAGAATCTTCATAATAGAATTTCGATACCAGCACAAATAACCTTTTCTGCAAGTTTCGGGTCAAATGACAACACAAAATCGATTTGGCCGTTCCTCAGAATCAAATTGTTTGTGTTTATTATGTTTTCCACACGTCCAAAATTTTCTTCCAAATCTAAAATTACACAAAGGTCTATAAATCATGATTTTCTATAAAAACTATGCATCTTTGTTAAAGCTATCTCTTATCGCGATATTCTTTTAAGTGCTTACGGCGTATTAATTATTTATAATGTAGATAATCTTAATTACACTCGGAACGTTGAAATATATGTTAATATTTGACTTAATTAATTTTACGTAGAATCCGAAACTGTATAATGTACTTTCTTAGAACCCGCTACGGTCTTGTTAAGTAACAATGTTTTATTTATAAATAACACAAGCCGACGAAATAAATTGTACTACGAACTCGGGAATAATTGAAGATCACTTCCTTCCAACGTGGTAATGTTTTCTGTAGCTGCTGAAATATTCTTTCTATTAAGGTGGGATTTCACCAAACACACATAAAACTTCGATTTATAAAACTTAGTTCCCATTGAACGCGTTCATGCAGCGACGTAAATCTCGTTCACTTTCAAATGGATTTCACAAAATTCTATTGATCGCGATTATTAAATCTAAGTTTACGTGACGTCACGCGATTATTTTATATGTTTTCATCATTTTAAAGCCTTTTCACGTTAATTTAACTACAAATTAGTAAGAAACAATACATAAACTAACCAAACACATGTGTCAAAACTGTTATTTTGACATTTCTTTTGTCTATGTTTTTCGTTCCGCCATGACAGGGCTTGAACGGGTTTTATGACGTTAAACTTCGGACTTTGGGCGTTCAGAAGATAAAACTCGGATTTGTTGTGAACGCGTTCAGTTTGTGTTGGCGAAATGCAATTCGATAACATCGAATTGCAATCGCGTTTATACGTTTTGAACCGGTTCACTGTACATTAAACGCGTTCCATTTCTTTGATGAAATCGCCCCTCAGACACCTGTAAGCTTCATGAGTTAAACTTTAATACACAGATTATTGGACAGTTGTTGAAGCTGCGTTTAAACTTAATTAGAAAGTAAACAAAATAACAAATGAGATACCTTGATGAGTTTGCCAACGCACTGCAAAATACGCAGAAGTTTAACAGGCACCTAATTCTAGGGAAAGAATTAGGTGCCTTTCCAAATTTGCCCAAATTCAGCGAGTACTTTATGCAAAATGCAATACAACTATAAAGTTTCAACTAATGAAAACTCTTAAATACCTGTCAGATTGAATAGTTTCTTAAAATTGCAATTAATATGTGGGACTGGATTGTTGTGTAAATTACTGTTGTAAAATCAATATTGTTTCTAAGAATACTAATAACTGGTTTTATACGTTACATCGAAAGGAGATTGCTTTAGCGATAATTTTATTGGACGTAATAGCTTCGAATAGGGTTGTCAAAACGAAGAGTTAAGGTACCGGTTGGCAAACGACGGCACGCAGCAGCAGCAGACGACATGTCGCAGCGACACCAGTAGCCAGTTGTTAGCGGCATGAAGTTCTCGTACAAATTCAAAGAAATTAGAAATTAGATGTATCGTGTTGACACGTCGTTTGCTGTAGCTTGCTACGAACTTCCTAAAGGTAGTTGGAAGCGGACGACATTAATGATGAAGCTGTAGCAAGCGACGTGTCGCAGAGACACTGCCACTTTCTAAGAAATTTCCTCTGCAGTTAGTAATGTTGAATTGACACTTTGATTAAAGTTTGCCATGCTACTTAATTACACTTGGCAACTCTAATAAAACACTCCATCCATTGATTCGTTTCATGTTTTACGATTTTTCAATAAATCCATAAAACGATGTCAATATCTTATCTTGAGTGTGCGCTCTACCTGGTTTTTGGCAACCCTAGCCCCGAGTCTCGAGTCTCGACTACTGAAGACGACTGCTCCTATAGCTACAAACCGAGCAAGTTTCTGAATAGTTTCCCCATTTCATTAAAACTGCATACAGTGCGGAGTTTAGTCAGGTTCTAGTGTAAAGTTGTTGTTATTAAAAATGTTTCTTACTAAACTGTAAACAGTTGATACGTCTTGTAGAAGATAATGGAGGAGAATAAAATTTTTGGCGTCCTTTCTCAAATATTGTGCAAAAGTTGTTATGATGTGTTTGGGTGTTTTCGTGGAATTGTAAAATCGTCTGTTTGGCTTATGTAATAATATCTAGATTTCATCCTCTCGTTCTTTTAACGATATTTTAAATTATTTGAACTTAAAGGCAGTAAATATTATTTCATTACTTTTTAAAGTTGTTTGGCGGGTTTTTTTTTTTAATTTCTTAATTTAATTTTATTTCATACTTTTTAAACTTGTGTTGGTTATAGTGCAGAATAATTCCTATCAACAGATAATCATAAGTATTCTCATGATTACCATCTATCAATGTCCTTTTCGATGAGGCTGTTAATTTTTTCTAATTTCTAATTTTCTAAAAACTTTGGGTTCATACGAAGCTCGGTTCCTATAGAATCCAGGTTATGCTTCAGTAGCAGCGTGTAAATATTTACTGTTTGTCTTCTTCTTACTGGTTGTCGCAATTATAATGAGCCTAAACACGAAACCTCTACCTACTCTAAGTTGGCGAGGAGTTGGATATCCTATTGATTACCAGGTGATGGTGCAGCACCAGGCCAACATTCCATTATTATGTGTATACTTATATTGTATATTCACAAATGTCACGAACTATAAGAATGAAATATAAAACCTATCAAATGACTACAAGTTGCTAACGGCCTTTCATGAACCAGATAAACCCTGATTGTCCAGCGCTGAGCCGGCTGATGATGATGATTTATGGCTAAGAACACTCTCGAACATGTCAGCTTTCAAACAAAAAAAACTACATCAAAATCGGTCCACCTGTTTGGATGCTACGATGCCACGGACATGAACCATATAAACCCTGATTGCCCAGCACTGAGCAGGCTGATGATTATGAACTATAGCTAAGAACACTCTCAATCATGTCAGCTTTCAAACAAAAAAAACTAGATCAAAATCGGTCCACCCGTTTGGATGCTACGATGCCACGGACAGATACACACACAGACAAACAGACAGACAGACACGTCAAACTTATAACACCCCTCTTTTTTGTCGGGGGTTAAAAAAAGGGGTTGAATATCTTGAGTAGAAAGCGGATTAAATATGGCGAATGGCATATCTTCGCCGAAATTCAGAAACGATTTCTTTTCTAGAAACCAATTCAAGTTCATTAGCGATAGAATGCAAATAAGTGGCTAAATATAGGGTTTATTATACCTCTATAATTCCTCAACTACTATACTTTGTGATGGTTTGTTTAGTCAAATCCTGGAATTTAGTGCAGTATTTTCATAACACCGAGTCCACTGTTAATTATATCATCAGCATTAACGCTAATGCGCCACTAATTATAATTTTAACTGTTTACATAATACAAGCTCGACTATTAATTCAACTAACGAGGAAAATGTTTGTGACGAAGCTCTGTTTATATCAAACTGTATAGATAACAACTAAGTACGCATGTTTATTCCTCTTCCACACCGTTGAGGCCTTAGTAGAGTAGGGTGTGACAATTAGGTTTAACATAAACAACTAAAAACATATTTTGATGATTTCCAGAGTAAATAAGGAATCAAAAATGTATGGGTTTTGGCAAAACGCATTACGCTTGCCTTGCCTTATAATGTAAAATTTCTGTAGTTTTGATTTTCCACTTCGCTCATCGCTGACGAAACTAAATATTAAATTAGTACGCTTTTCAACCTAAATAAAAAAATGATACCCAAAAAACAAGACGCATAGGAAAGGATTCGACTGTTGGCAATACAATGTAAAGTGTCAGGATTCAGGCGATAAATTTTAATTAACGGTCAAGTAGGAAATTGGCCAGTTACCCGAAGTTATTGTACCCCACTTGTCAGCGTAATGTTGCCATCCGGCCACTGGTATGATGGATGACTGGCGTACACGTCATCATGAGCCCTCCCTAACTCTCTCGAGAGTGCTTATGCTCTTTCAGGTATGGACAATGTGATTGGACTTCACGAATCTTATAGATTGTCACTTGCCAGTGATAGACATAGGTGTCCTTAGGAGCGTCCATAAGTTATTTATGAGAAACTAGTTGACGCCCGCAACTCCGTTGCGCCAAAATTAGTTTATCGCGCGGGAACCGTACGTTTTGTCGGGATAAAATATTATATCCTATGTTCTTTCCCGGGACTCAAGGTACCTCCATACCAAACAGCAACATCGGTTCAGCGGTTTGGGCGTGAAGAGGTAACAGACAGACAATCAGACACACTTTCGCACATATAATATTAGTATGGATCTTATTGGTTCACGAATCACGGCCCTATCCAGGACCGAACCTACATTTTTCTCTTGTGCGATCTAGCTGTCTACTAGGCTACGGGGAACGAAAGCTCATGTTATTGGAACTCATTATAAATATAATCAATCAGGAAGGAAATACTCGTATCTCACTTCCCGCATTTTTCTCACGAAGTTCTATTTTTGTTTCGGACGGCAGTGCATCGCCGTTCTCAGAAAATCGCTAGAGAGTTGCGGGTGAAAAGTTTTCTATTTTAGATTTCACTGTCAATGTCTTTCTAGATCTTCAATCCTGATTTATCGCTTCTTGGAAATGGAACGAATCCTATAGCGCAAAGACCTCAAGTTTTCACGTCGATCTGGAAAGTGGAGTAAATGTGTTATAAAATTATATGCTAGTTACTGTATTAGGAAAGCTTAATCGTTTTTGCCGTTTCGTATGTCTGGAGTTATGAGTTTGAGTTATGAGCTAACTACGGTCACTGGTTTGCTATGGTATTGCGTAACTCAGGTAATGGAAGTTCATCTTAATTCAGTACTGCGAATTCATTTGTCACTCCGGCGCCTTATCTTTGGCAAGGATTAGTAGGTACGTGAACACGTGAACCTGGCTCGCTGCCAGCACGATTTATATCAGACGAGAATTAGACTGAAACATTATTTATGTATACTTCACATTCACCTTCCGAGCAAACTAATGCGAATTCAGAACGATTCTTTGGTAATTATTTTTGTTCAAGCTAGTTTCATTTATTTATCCTACAAAGTCAAAGGATAAATTATAATGACTCACATGAAAGGTAGCATAAATAATTGCATTTATATCATTTTTAATATGCGCATACGCAAGACTTAATTTTTCATGCTTGACGGAGAAAAATACTCATCAAAAATACCCTCCTTTACTTTGAATTTTAAAACTTATCTTTATTACAATAGGTACATTGTATTGATTGATTGATAGCACTAACGAATAACGATAGACGCATCAACTTATAGGTTCGATTAGGACTTACTACAGGAAGTCTATTTATCTACAATGTTACATAGCATGTTCTATGAATTATAATCGTCGTACGTGACAACGAACAATTGAGAAATTTAATCGTTGTATTAGATCTATTAAGTATTAGTAATTACATCGTGTCTATTGTATAGGAAAAGTGCTACACTAAACAGATTGTGGTGTCGTAGCTTTGAACAAAAGACGATGAATTGACTCTATGATACGAGTATAACGTAAAAATATGCATGGCGTTTATTCGCGGACCAATGATCAGCAGTAGACGACGATATTATGATAATGATGAGATTAATGATGATGATGATAATGATGATAAGCCTTAAAATTAAATCATGTCATCGCAACGAACGTTCCGACAGGAATGGTAAATGCGGCGAACGTGAACATAGTAAATTCACAAGTACGGAATCTAGAAAGGTACTATTCGCAGAAGGCATCCGATTCTAGTATTCTGTAAGCTCTACTTGCTGACTAATAAATTCATCCGTTTCACATAAATAGTACGAGTTGTCGACAGCTAAAGGAGCTAAGCCTTTAAGTCGACTAACGGAGCTTATTTATTCATGTGGAAAGTAGAGATTAAATGCGACTTGCGAGATGGTGGTTGGCTCAGTTCCTTTGAAAATCAGATCTCAAATGTGAAATTGAGTGAAGCTCACTATCTTTTGAAAGAAATTGCTCCAATAGGATATATTACTGCAATGTTTTCACGCTAGACGGCAGCACAGCACAGTAAACAAAAAGTTTTGTTCGACGCTTGAGCATGTGCTTGTAAAGCCCTCTGCTTAGCATTCTTTAGAAAATTGATAAAACTGATGTTTCACATTTCATTAACGGTTCAATGCTAGTAATTTTGGCTTTGTAAACTGAATTTTCCACCTCGTTCAATAGCGTGTTAGGTGCAGTGTTTAGGCGATATCGATCGACCTGCAAAGGTCAGGTTTATTTGTGTTTGGTATTAAACAGTCGCCAGTTGTCACCTACTACGTTTTAGCCTAATTGTTTGTGATGTGATTTAACAATTCAGTTTGTAAATTCTCAAGAGACATAGATGACGAGACCTTTCCAAAGATAAAAAATTTTTGCTTTTTGTTCGAATCTTCGATCGAATTGGAGAACGAGTAAAATGTAGCAATTGATAGGGAATCCTTCCAACTGCAACATAGCTAGCACCTCGGCAACAAAAAATAAAAAATGTTTTATTTATGAATAAATTGAAATCAAATGTTTTCAGAACTGTTTACTTGTTGTCCTACCATCGTGCACCGGTGCGGGAACTACCGCCGATACCTAAATCCTTTATTTAAAAAAAAACTGTATTTATATTTCTCGCATTTGTTCTATGGTTATGTTAATCCTGATGTACTTGCAAACTTTACGAAAGCTCCACTCACAATAATAAGGTTCGCGTGACTCATTAGCTAATCATCTTGGTGGCGCGATCTGCATACGGTGCCCCCTGCCCACTCGTCACGAGCGTCCTTCACTTTGTATGTTGAATTATTGATTGCCACATACGGACGGGCTGGTACCTGTGAGCTGTGTTTTGCGAATATGATTCTCGGAACATCGCATTAGGAAGGCTATTTATCAGCTGCGGTGTCGCGTGCTTCGATAAACTGGTATTTAATCGCTTTAGATTGTGCTGCGAGTCTGGCGCTTAATTGCATTTCTCAAAACGCCTGGGTTCGTCTTGTGAACTTCGACCACGTTTTATGGACTTGTATCTGACGTTTCAACTTTTTAAAGCACAATTTAAAAAGTTAAAAGGTCAAAATTATGACTAATCAACTTTTTAAAATTTATTTCAATACGACGGCAATGACCAACAGCTAGTATTTAAAATTTTTTTTCGTCTTCAACAGGGAGGCCAAGCAGCAGAAGTCGTCTCCTCCCCCGAGCACAGGGGATGCCCACGCCAGCCTCATGGCAGCTATACGTCAGGCAGGTGGCGTCGGCCGGGCCAAACTCAAACCTGCCGCAGAATCAACACCAGCTGCTAAGGTAAGAGAGAGTTTGCGGACCATTGTTTCTGGGATGTAGTTAAATTTTTTGGTTCATCCATTTGTATTTTCTATTATGAATGCCAAAGTGTGTGTATGTCTGTTACTTCGAGCATAAGTCGTTGAACCAATATATTATTTTGAGGAAAGGACGTGGATAATTTTCATCAGGGATAAACTTTCCGCGCAATTGACGTATTGTCTGCAGACAACATTATTATATTATACATATCGAATAAATTGAATTGATTGAATAAATGAAATTATTTCGGGACTCTCCGTGATTTTTATACTTTAGCCATCTATAATACATATTTAATTATAAAACTGTAGAAATGAAAATTCTGTACATTAAAGATATTCAAAAAAATAATAAGCGGGGGGTGTTACAACATCGCTATAGAAGCCAAAAATGTGGTTAGTTTTTTTGTCTGTCTGGCTGTCCGTCTGTCTGTCTGTATGTTTGTTCCACTATCACACGAAAACTACTGATCCGATTTGAATGCGGTTTTCGCAGATATATTTGTCTTCTTCCAACTTAACATCTGGTCTATAAAAAAAATTCTCCCCACACCTCTAAAGGGCCGAAAGAGGGGGTCAGATTTTGTATAAGACTTTTGCTTTATCACGAAAACTACTGATCCGATTTGCATACAGTTTTCGCAGATGTATTTGTCTTCTACCAACTCAAATCAAAAAAATTTTGTATCAAACTTTTTGCTTTAATGGACTTACTTCATATTATAATATGAAGTAAGTCCATTAAAGCAAAAAGTTTGATACAAAATTTTTTTGATTT
This sequence comes from Polyommatus icarus, assembly GCA_937595015.1. NCBI lineage: Eukaryota > Metazoa > Arthropoda > Insecta > Lepidoptera > Lycaenidae > Polyommatus > Polyommatus icarus. Next base: position 3,909,630 of record OW569330.1, on the reverse strand, counting down.
GAGTTTTAAAAACACAGTTAATAATTATTAACTGTTTTTTTCCAACTTAAGGTGTATAAAATTTTTCCCCCCACCCCTCTTAGGGGCCAAAAAAGGGGGTTAGATTTTGTATCAACTGATGAAGTAGAAATACTTTGAATGGCAAAACAACGTTTACCGGGACAGCTAGTTAAATAATAAAATTTGTTATGCCTCATAAAATCTATGTAACCGCATAATCAATACACGCACAGAGTGCAAGGTCTTATGCTTCGAAACTAATTTAATTTGTATTTTACTTTGCTTACTTGTTACATAAGAAACATACGCATAACATTTGTAATTAGCTTTATTAATTTAAGGCTTGATACTCGGTTCGTTAGGAACTTAGGACTGACCTTGTAGTTTTAATTACTTCCATAATATATTCGTTCTTCGTAGCATTTTGCCAGAACCAGTCGAATGCTTGTAGTTTTTACAGAGGTTTAACACAGTATGTAATATGTATGTTAATGGGTGAACAGAATTAGCATTAAATAATCATATGAATTCATTTGTAACAAAAATATTACACATTTTTAATACGCATAAAAATAGACGCTCGATTTTCAGAAATGTTACGAGTACATAAAATTCCCGTTATTTCTCATTTGGTTTGCTGATATATTTTTTGTTTTTTCGTTCAGCAGCTTTTAACTGGTAGTCGCAACTGTTATTTATTCAATAGTTACAGTTTTTGTTTGTTTATGATATGGAATATTTCGCGTACATATTTGTTACTTCGTGGTTTTTTTTTGTTGTTTAATACATTATTTATATAAATAATAAAGTTTCTTTGCATTAAAAGGTCACATGAAGATGTGTTTGTATTAAAAATTTGCGATATGTGTAAGGTTTAAGTTTGCTCATGATATTACTGGACTGGTCAGCGTGTAGTGTACAAGTCATATTCGGTATTTCGTAGAGTTCAACTAAGTATTATTGGGGAAGTCAAATTCTATTCAAGATTTGCTAGAGATGCAAGACGAAAAGTTTACCTGCGATCTTGTTGAGTTAGAATTACGCAAATTGGAGGAGCGTGAAATCTAAATTCTAAACATTGAATCGATGACGTAAGAGGCTCCGAAGATATACGTTACGAGTTACGACGGAGACGTTATCTATACGTTGGGAGATATTTGATGGGTTACGACTTACGAGGAATTCTCAACTGCCAACTCCCATTAGTTTATCTGAGTCGAGACATCGTTTGTTGCAATCTCGTGTCTAGACGCTAGACAGGTTGCAGTGGGCAGTAAACGTTCCGTGAGTGAAATGCGACTGGTGCAATTTCAATGTCATCTACGCCCCACGAGATGTCTAACTATATATAGGCGCTTGGAATTCGAGAGGTTAATTAAAAATTTAAATTAGCAGTAAAATATTTACACAGCTAATCAATGGAACATCATGGAATTGGTCAACAATGTCAACATTGGAATTTGGTTGGAAGAGTAACACGACAGACAACGACCTTGAGTATGCTGCGTAAATATTTTTTAAGGGGGACTACAAGTCTGAGCTGTCTAAATCAAGTCTAGTTGATGGCTTGGCGTCATATGATTAAGCGGCATGTTTTCCTCACGCGATTAAGTGTATCGTGAATAGAGTACGGATGTTTTAGTACCACACGTCACTCTGGCTCGGCCCGTGTTCCTCGAACTTCCATATGAATGGTATTCTGTGAATCGAATTATAGCTATTATAATTGCGTTTGTTTTTATAGATTCTCTTGATTCTCTAGCGCCTCTAAGCCGACTCGTCTAATCGTAAAGACTTTATCTTCCACTTCTGGTAAATCATAAATTGATTTATGTAGCATGTGGAAACCATTACACGCGACGCTTCAAAGTCGAGATTCGATCCGAACGTATAATTTAGAGACTAAAAAACAAAAAAAAACGGTCGTACGTAATTGCGATAAGACGCGGACGATTCACGGAATCCGATAATAGTACGCTAGGCCACTCAGGTTCGAGGAATCGCTAGACTAATGAATATGATAACCATGATAATGGTATCAGCGCTTCCCATTGTTCCCGTAGCGGCTCCGGTTCCTGTACAACTTGTCAAGTGTCTACTTCTTCTTCTTTAAAAATAGCCTCCCTTAACGAATTGCCAGTTTTCAAAAATGTATGCGGACTTTATCCTTGTCATCATCTCCACTCCATGGTTACCATCTTTTACTTCTCCGGTAGCATTTGCATTTTGCTTAATCTGTAGAGTGTAGAGCTAGGGTAAATATTGTAATACTTTGGTAGAGCCATGGCAAAACCTTTATTTTTTACCACCTATTCAATATTTTGCATAATATATAAGTAAAACAAAATCTACCCCAAATAATTATTAAATACAATACGTTTGCAATATTATATTTTGCATACAGATTAATTCCGGATTACATATTAAATGGATAATTAATCATTTTATCTCGAAATATTGATTCATCGGTTTTATTCTTTGGTTGTCATTTTTATGTCCGTTAAATTATTACTTTATTACAACGACTGTAAAATTTTTGGGTAGTCAAAAAACCCAGGAGGTAAATTTTTACCTTTTTATTTCAGTCATGCGCTTATAGTCCGTGAGCCCGGCCCCGAAATGCCTACGTCACATGACATCAACTTAAAACGCATGGCACACGGTCGGCAAATATATGCCGAGCGAGGATCAGACGACTTTCGCATCTGAAATTGGCCGGAAGTCAGAAAAATCGCCTCACTTCCGGTCAAATTTTTAGTGTCTATTTACGTCACGTGACATCAACGTGAAACATGTGGCAGCATATAGCCCTATAGTTTTAGAGAATGGAAACATAAGTCTGTCAGTTTTAAAATGGCCGGAAGTACTTGGCAGACGGCGTCAAAGTTGGTCCTTGGGTACCCTTTTTTACGTCACGTGACATCTTGATGAATTTTTTTTTAAATGTTTTGAAATAATAGTGTCTTATAGAATAAATGATGCTGCCAAGCCAGATCCGGCCGGAATTACCAAAAAAAGTGATTTTTAAACTGTTCGTGAATTATGAGAAATTCGCATGATTTAGCAAATTATAATCAATTTAAGTACAAGAATTATCGAGTCAAAGTACCTAACCTGTTACAATAATAAATCTAGGGTAAATAAGTGTGTTACTGTACTATAGCCCGGTCACATTAACTTGACGCATGGCTAGGATGCAAAATGTATTCCAACGACGCGTTAAGTTGATGTGACCGTGTTATAATATCTTATTCCAATTTGTTTTGAGACACACTAACAAATATCAGATAGATCATTTTGTTATTTAACATACCGGCTCCATAATAACGTCATGATTGATCAAACCATGCGTCGAGTTAATTTGACCGCGTTATAATTGATGAGCTCGTAATAGTCCGTGAACCCGGTCCGAAAATGCCTACGTCACGTGACATCATTATAAAATGCATGGCACACGGTCGGAAAATATATGCCAAGCGAGGATCAGACGACTTTCGCGTCTGAAATTGGCCGGAAGTCGGAGAAATCCCCTCACTTCCGGTCAAATTTTTGGTGTCTATTTACGTCACGTGACATCAACGTGACATATAGCCCTATAGTTGTAGCGTAGGGGAACATAAGTCTGTCAATTTTAAAATGGCCGGAAGTACTTGACAGACGGCGTCAAAGTTGGTCCTTGGGGTACCCAAGGACCAACTTTGACGTTTTTTTTTTTTTTTATAGAAGGCAGGTCGCTATAGCCCTGGCGTCACTGCGACCCATGAGGATCTATTGTGACTCCTTCGCACTAAAGAATCATCCCCAACCCAATACTGCTCATAAATTGAACGATATGGTTGGGGTTGGTGCCACGAATTTCCTCTGTGGATGAGTATTCGTGGCGACCAAGGTGCCTGTTCCTGCTCTGTACTAGAGCAGGACAGTCGAAAAGAAGGTGTATAGGTGTTTCATCCTCCTCCTCACAGAATCTGCAAGTCGTTATGCTACAAATACCCATTCTGTTTAGGTGTTTGTTGAGCTTGCAGTGCCCAGTTAGGCTTCTGGCAAGGATTCTTAATTGGTTCCTACCCAGGGTGAGCACTAAATCTGCTAGTTTCTTGTTGAAGCCAGGAATTAGTGCCTTGGAGTGTTCAAGGCCAGGGGTCTCAGCCCATTGCTTCCTGCATAGTGTGTGGCCCCATTCCTTGAGCACTTGTTTTGTGGTACTGGGAGTTATACCACAGACAGGTTCTGGGCCATATATGAGACTCTCGGCCCCAAGCCTAGCCAGTTCGTCAGCGGTTTCGTTGCCGGGGACGTTACTGTGGCCCGGGACCCATACTAGGCGGATGCTGTTGTTCCTTCCCAGCATGTTTAACGTCTCAATGCATTCCAGAACTAATTTGGACGAGACTTCTACGGCAGTCAGTGCTTTAAGTGCAGCTTGACTATCGGAGAAGATAAACACGTTTTTATTAACTAGGGCCATCTCCAGGCTTTCTAGTGAACAACCGAGGATAGCGAAGACTTCAGCCTGAAACACGGTCGCAAACTCCCCCAAACAGGCGTATTTGCCTTTCGGTGGCCTGCCCCCGTAGAATCCGGCTCCCGCACGGTTGTCTTTCCTTGATTCATCCGTGGACCAAACTATGTCGCTAGGGCGGACATCGATTGGGATTTTCCTTTCCCAGTCCTCCCTGGAAGGTATAAATACCTGATATTGCTTCGAAAAGCTATTCACCTTGATCATGGCATCTGATGGCATGGCCATGACAGGTGATTCACTGAGAGACTGTTCCAGCTGTCGAAATGGGGTGGAGGTCCAATTCGTCTTACCCGCCGTCCTGGCCCTGAGAGCCACCTTTCTGGCCTCCATCTGAACAAGCAGAGGAAGCGGAGTTAAGTTGATCAGGGCCTCGAGAGAAGCGGTGGGTGTTGACGAGAGTGCACCCGTGATTATAAGACATACCAGTCTCTGTACGCTGTTTAAACTTTTATTACAGTATTCTTGTTCAGCCTTTTTATGCCACACTACGCAGCCATATGTGGTAATCGGTCTCACTACGGCTGTATATAGCCATAGCATTGCCTTCGGCCGAATACCCCATTTAGAGCTGACAAGCTTCCAGCAGGAACCCAGGGCACATCTAGCCTTTTTCGTAATGTACTCGATGTGCTTATTCCAAGTGAGTCCTTTGTCTAGGATTACTCCTAGATATTTGACATCACCCGCAAACTTAATAGTTTTCCCGAAGAGTATTGGGGGTCTTAGTCCCTCCAACTTCCTCTTTTTGGTGAAAGGTATCAAGACCGTCTTATCAGCGTTTACTGTTAGCTTGACCCTTTGGCACCAATCCTCGACGACTCTTAGTGCTGACTGCATCAATCCAGCGACCACCGATGCGCATTTTCCCACCACCATGATCGCCAGGTCGTCAGCGTACCCTTGAGCGTAGTAACCTAAGAGGTTCAGTTCCCTTAGTAGTTCATCCACTACCAGGGACCATTCCAGGGGTGACAGCACACCTCCTTGTGGGCAACCTTGTGTCAGCCTGATTTTGAGTGTCAGGTCCATGATAGTCGATGAGGCTACTCTGTTGTCGAGCGTGGCTTTGATCCATTTCCTAGTAGTTGGATCTATATTCTTTGAAGCCAGGCCATTTGTGATAGAGCTGGTTGAAGTGTTGTCGAATGCGCCTTCAATATCTAGGAAGACACACAACGCAATCTCCTTATCTTCAATTGCTCTATCAATCCGATCTACCAAGTCCATTAGGGCCGTCTCGGTAGATTTGCCTTTTTGGTAGGCATGTTGTCTTTCATGCAGCGGCATTTTAGTGAGATAGGTGTCCCTTATGTGTAGGTTGACCACCTTCTCCATTGTTTTAAGCATGAAAGAGGTGAGGCTAATTGGTCTGTATGATTTTGGTAGGGCTTTGTCCCTGTCCCCACTCTTGGGTATATAGGACACCCTTACCTTTGTCCATGCCAATGGGATGTAGCCCCACGCGAAACTTGCTCTGAATATTTTCAGTAGCAGAGGAAGGATAATATCCTTGCCCTGCTGTAAGAGGGCCGGAAATATATTATCCTCGCCGCCGGTCTTGTAAGGCTTGAAACTGTCAATTGCCCATGTGACTCGGTCAGGCTTAAAGATCACGGAAGCTTTTCTCCAATCGTCAACTGATGGTCTCGTTTTAACAATCGTGTGAGAGAAGGCTTCGTGATTTTCGAGATGGATACTATTGGGGAAGTGGACTTCGGCTTTCTTCCGAAATCTTAGCGTTTCTTCCGCCGTTTTAGTATAAGTACCATCTGGCCTCTTCAGAGTGCTGGGATGAGAGCTAACTTTGACGTTAGTAAGAAGACGTAACAACTAACAAACAAGAATATTCGGCATCTACCGGGAGTTCGTGATATCCCTAGGGATAAAGTGAAATCCCTGATATCCTGTTTTCCCTGTGACATATATAAATCTCCTGTCACGATGTTTGTCCGCGATGGATTCCTAAACTACTTAACCGATTTCAATGTTCCTTTTTTTTAAATGTGTGCTTTTTTCCAATTTGAGAGATAGGATAGCTTAGATCTTTAATTATAGACGCAATTTTATTTTATTGCAAATTATTTGTCTATAAAGAGCGACCGTTGTTGCGACGCGGGTCACGGGATAGCGATGGACGTTGCCATGGTGACATAGTTATTTAGTCACTAATTCAATAAAATAATACGGGCGATATACTTTATATAATATGGCAAAGAAACGTTTGCCAGGACAGCTAGTTGATTATAATATTTTGATAAATCATGCGAATTTATCATAATTCACGAGCAGTTTAAAAATCACTTTTTTGGGACTTCCGGCCGGATCTGGCTTGGCAGCATCATTTATTCTATAAGACACTATTATTTCAAAACATTTAAAAAAGAATTCATCAAGATGTCACGTGACGTAAAAAAGGGTACCCAAGGACCAACTTTGACGCCGTCTGCCAAGTACTTCCGGCCATTTTAAAACTGACAGACTTATGTTTCCATTCTCTAAAACTATAGGGCTATATGCTGCCACATGTTTCACGTTGATGTCACGTGACGTAAATAGACACTAAAAATTTGACCGGAAGTGAGGCGATTTTTCTGACTTCCGGCCAATTTCAGATGCGAAAGTCGTCTGATCCTCGCTCGGCATATATTTGCCGACCGTGTGCCATGCGTTTTAAGTTGATGTCATGTGACGTAGGCATTTCGGGGCCGGGCTCACGGACTATTACGCCATTAATGGCTCGAGATTAAAAGAAGATAAGGCGATCTTATTCATCCAACATGATGATCAAAGGATAAAATATAGTGTGCATTGTGATGTGAATTGGACTCTGCTTCATTTATGATAAGTACTATATGTCGCCCGCAACTCCGTTGCGCCAAAATTCGTTTACCGCGCGGGAACCGTACATTTTTCCGGGATAAAAACTATTATATTATGTCCATTCCCGGGACTCAAAGTATCTCCATGCCAAATTTCAGCAAAATCGGTTCAGCGGTTTGAGCGTGAATAGGTAACAGACAGACAGATAGACAGACACACTTTCGCATTAATATTAGTTTGGAAGTATGGATTATTATCTATGACGTAATACTATCGGTTGTATGATGTATCGTATATACACAATACACTAATATCGTCAGCAAGTCGCATACATATCGTCTCATTTGAATATTGTTATGGACATGTGGTAACTTTTGATTGTTAATTATATGAAATTATTTCTTGGATATTCTATAATTTTACAACAATGTCAACGTCAACATGCCTTTTGCCTATAGTTGTTGCAATCTAGGAGTGCGCGTCGCCTTTATTTGTAGTTGGAAATGTGAATAGACGTTTTCGTTAGTGTGCGTACCCGACGGAGCAGTCAGTAGCGAGCGAGCCATGTACGCGTGTATAGATATGGTCACTCACACAACTAAGGGCGACGCGCACTCGTAGATTGCAAGAACTATACTACTATACACCTCCTGTATAGAGCGGATTTATTTTGAGATGAACGCAATCAGCGTTTATTATTAAATTCTAAAACGGTGTGGTATTGGTGCTTTCAAAATAACATTTATAAATAACTTAATTAACTAGCACTCATAATAAATCGGACAGCGGATAATATGTATTCGGCTGTGTATAATATAGTGTAACAAAATTACACAACAGAGTAACATAATAATCCACACGCACACATCATCACTTAGCTTTGTAACATTCTGTACACATGAACCCCGCGTTATACTAAGCGTTAATAATCGGCCAAGTGCGAGTCGGACTCGCGCACGAAGGGTTCCGTACCACTACAGAGCAAAAATATGCAAAAAATTGTATTTTTGTATGGGAGCCCCCCTTAATTATTTAATTTATTTAAATTTTATTATTAATTATTAAAGTACAAATACAATTTAGTATTTTGTGAACATTTTAGTTACCTATGTGTTGCCGTTATTGATTAAGAGCAAAAAATAGCAAAAAAATTACGTTTGTTGTATGGGAGCCCCCTTTAAATATTTTATTTATTTTGTTTTTAGTATTTGTTGTTATAGTGGCAACAGATATACACAATCTGTGAAAATTTCAGAAGTCTAGCTATAGCGTTTCTTGAGTTACAGCCTGGTGACAGACAGACGGACAGACGGACAGACATCGAAGTCTTAGTAATAGGGTCCCGTTTTTACCCTTTGGGTACGGAACCCTAAAAACGATCAAAACACTCAAAATGCCTCTTATTTACCGCGGGGGAAGTTTCTAGTAAAAATATTCCACCGTTCGTCAGTGCGGTTATCATTTGAAATATGGTGGAATAATGGCAGGCATTGTCTATCAGATGGGCCGGCGCGGGCGGCGCTGAGATAAAAACTACAATGGCATGGCACGTGGAAGCGAGACCGGTTCCTCTCCTCGTGAGTCGTGCCGCGTGCGCCTGTGCCGCTTCCTAGAACCGTTTATCACAATTTCTCCAAACAACCCTTTGCGTTGTATTCAAATTGGTGGCGTAATCACCCAGTAGCGGTCTTGGCATTGGCGACTACAAATCACAAAAAAGTTTTGCTCTTTCAGCGCTGCTACTTTTACAATTAACTCTTTATAAGGGACACATAATATACACCCTAAAGTATTATCACATAGTTTTGTTACACGTTGTATACGAATCGATACCCTACTAAGGGCCGGTGAAACTAAAAAGATGAAAGTTTTTTAACAATAGAGTCCATTTAGGGAGCCAAATGATTGACCAGCCACTATTGAAGATATTGATTCATCAACAAAACTGGAGTCTGCTGTCTGGACCAAAGATAAAGATAAAATAAAGACCTAGGTCATAATTTTAATCATAAATAGGTCATTGGAGCTACAAACTTAACTCTGTAGTCGGTTTTTCATGGAAATGAAAATAATTAAGTAGCCAGAAGTAGAACAATTGATTATGATTAACGTGGCTTCGGAGAGGAAAATAAAAACTTATCGGAAATAATTTCAAAATTCCTACGAAATGCATTCTGATAAAATTGACAATAACAAGAATTTTAATAAACTTAATTGACACCTCGCGGCTATTTATGAAATGGTTAAGTTGTGTTTATGACTAATAAATGTGGTTACGTCATTGTAACGCTGCAATTGTATTTTAATTAATGACTCCTTGTCCAATTACTAAATGCGGCGAGATTCTTGAGAGTGGAAACGCAGTAAACTTTGACACAGTTTCAGAATTCATAGAGGTTTTAACCGACCTAATGTTTGATTCATGCTGATGTTTTTGAATAAATAATTAAAAAAAATTTGTTGAAGTGATAATGAGCGAGCATGTTACGATATTGGTAGCATTATGGCTTCGGCTTTTCTTATTTAAAAAAAAAATCATAAGGCACCGAACCTTTAAATTTTCTCATCTCGAAAATAATAATCATCACGTCCTTAAAACTTTTTATTTACCCCATATTCTCAAGGATGCTCAACGCTCCTAGGAAAGTTTTCGACGCCTATAGAGGCGTCGACAACTTTCCTTTCTCTTTCTCAAAAATGAGATATAAACTTTCCTATCTCAACGAAAAATGCTCTAAGCCCTAAGGGTTGATTTTAAGATCTTTCGTTAATAAAATCGATCAGTTCGCGAATCGCGGTTCAAGATAATAGGAGTTCTGCTAAACGCGTCGTTTCTCCCGACGCGGCTTTGTCGCGCTTCCCTGGAATACACTTGGACACATGTGCGCTCATTGTTTTTGTCTGACGTTCGTTGGAAAGATGAAAACGATCCAAATACTTGTATGTACGAACACCTTTACTATGGAATGTCGCTAACGAGACCTTTTGGGATAAATATGAAATAATGAGAACATGACAAATGAGGTAAACAATAGCAATAATACAATACAGTAAATGATTCAATGTAGAGCAACTTTTATGTCATTCATGTTTTTTAACAATTACGTAATTTGTTAATGGATAAGGTAATATTTTTAAATAAAGTAAAAGTAAATCATGGAATAATTCAAAAATGTAATTTTATGCATGCATTGTACCGAATCTCACGAATGTAGCTATGAAATAACTTGGATGTGACTATGTAATATGAAGGTATTCTCTGATGATGATCTCAATTCAAATTCCACATCGGAATCCAAATTCCAAAGTCAAGACCACAAATACGAATGCCAAATATGTCTCAACTCCTTTATATTGATCCGATTTTTAATATAAATCTTATCGTAATGATATTCCTACTTGGCAGATGTTGCAAATTGGTTCAGAGAATTCTGTGCTTCCAATGAAGAATAATATTTGTGGTTATTATTTAGAATAAATAAAATTCGTGATGGAATCCTATACCTAACATACCTCAAGCCATATTCTGGTTTTCTCTCATAATTGGCAAGAACTGCATTTAGTTGATGTAGAGGAGCTTTTGGGGTTTATATAAGCTATCTCTTTATAGAGGCAGTCTCGAGAGGTACAATTGACTTGAGAATAAATACGTGGAAATGTGAATATGATTCAGTATAAATAGTAAAATATGTAGAACAATTATTAAAGCATCATTATACTGTGGCTTGATAATTTATTTCTGCATTTACATTGATTTACATCAAAAAATAATACAGCCTAGATATGGTGCAAAATCGGGGTAGGTACTGGACAAAAAGGCTTTTGAATAAAAGGGTGGAGTACAAATGAAAACACTAGGCCTTTATTCAAAAACTAGTTTATCAAGCGGGAACCTTACTTCTTCATTATACACTCCTGAGTGTTCCTTTTACTTTGTAGCTTGTTTCCTAGCTCCGTGTTGATAGTTGTACTTGTACCTCTAATATGACCTTTATATCGACGAAATAAGGATCACCTGAGGGTAAAATAGCTTTGAACGGACTACAAAACAGAGTTACACAATAGCCGGCAGTATTGTGGACGAGCAAATCGGCAGTCACGAAATATATGTACCGTAACTAATGGGAGTTACGAATCAGAACTATAGTTCTTTGTCAGTACTCAGTAGTCCTAAAATAAATGAGGTTCAAGCATTTTTTGGATATTAGAAGTTAGAACGTGATTTTGTATGGCTTCGTACATTTGCCAGAGCCTCTGCAATAATAATTATTGACGTATTGTCTGAACGAAGCTTCCGTCTCGGTTCTAGGCTACCTTCGGTTATATCCACCATCAGCTTGATTTCCTGAAAAACAAATCTGTAATGGAGTCTCAAAGATTTCAGGCTTCAGCCGTAGGTTGTGGTGATAAATGATAAATAGACTTCAGAACTAGACTAAAAATAGGCAGATCCTGATAACATTTGCCTCTCCTAAGTTGAGGTTGTGATGATAAATGATAAATAGACTTCAGAACTAGACTAGAAATAGTCAGATCTTGATAACATTTGCCTCTGCTAAGTTGAGGTTGTAGTGATAAATGATAAATAGACTTTAGAACTAGACTAGAAATAGTCAGACCCTGATAAACTCTCAAGTATCAGGCAAATGTAGTATTTGAGGTACTAATATCTTAATCAGTAAAAAATTCGATCTTATGCGCAAACGCCGAGTCAATTCATGGAATGATCATGACCATCTTAAGAATTCGCATTTTGCACTACCTTGAATGCCTCCTCGTTATTTTTTGTCCGGCGTTCGACGAAATGCCATTACAGTTTAAAAAGGAGGAGCGGGTTTCGGCCCCAAATGTTTATTACTTGAATTATTCAATTGAGCGACAGAAGGCTGCTGTGGAAGCGAGATGGTCGTATCCCTAAGCCCGTTTGTACGAGCAGGTCGGCAATAAAAACAAAACACGACACAGGGTCACGATGATGAAATACACTTGTTAGATATTAGTTTGTATTGTAACTATAGACATGGAGTTAAGACACATCGTCTATGTCCTATGACTATATTCTATAGAAGGACTGTGTGTAGAGTTGTGTCTAATAATAAGCATATTGAGATGATCTTTGCCCTTAACATCATGACTGTTTGAAATATTATTGTCGTTATTCCTAGACACTATCATCTCATTCATATCTGTTGTAATTCATCATTGAAATAATAAATTGTGAGATACCGCCAGCGTACGATAGCGATACGCCGTTCGTGGAATGTAATTGTTATTTTTAATGATTCGCGCAACCGAGTGTTATCATTATTTATCTGCCACTGACCTTCCTTCGAGTTTAATGATAGATATTAGATACGTCGTCGCACGCACCCGTGCCAAACTCTTCCCAGAAGGTAATGAAACATTTGTGTAACCCTGCCACAGATAGCCCCAACCTCGAACTCTACTATCACAGGGTCTCGGTTTCGGCAGAAAAAAGTTATTGATAATGACATTAATTTAGTTTTAAGCTGGTTTGTTAACTTCATATTGTGTGTACATAAATTGTAAATAAATAAATAAAATAAATTAATAAATTATTGGAAAAGTTATTGATACATAATGATAATAATTATTTTAAATTAAACATTGTTATTATGTCCTTGTTTTCGGAAAAGCCGAAGTCGTTGAAATATATTTGTGAGAAATTGTGATAAAAATTGTAAATGAAACATTATTTTTTGTTTTCGTGTTAATAAAAGATATCAGGTTCGCGTACATTCTTGGAGAAACCAGCAGTCACACACTTTCACATTTAAAATATTAGTATAAGTTTCAGCTCCATCGTTTAAATTAAAATATGTTGTAACAGTTGCTAGTACCCAATATAACAATCGTGTTTGTCACCACGGTAAATCAGTCAGAGAGGACCTCTACAAATATTAGTTCTTCACTTAGACCCAATATTATGACCATTGTCCACAAGGTGAAGCAGTGAGCGGGGTACTGTTGGCGTATTTTTGTTTACAATTTGGCTTATTGAATTTTTAATCTCCAGAGTTTCTGCTCTATCGTTTCAAATATTAATTAGACCACAAATAACCATCACGTTTGTCACCAGGGTAAAGCAGTCTGCGGAGACCTTTTGGCGTACCTCCCCGCACGGCCAACCCGCTACCACTGTACAGTGCACAGTGCCACTGTACAGGCCCTACAGGGTTGGCCGTGCGGGGAGGTACGCGTACGTGTACAGTGCCACAACTCACAGTATGACTTAACCTATCAAGCCCCATAAGATCACTGGTGATCGCGACAAAAATAGAATGACAACTGCAATAACAACAACAATAGAATCCGCGATCGAAGGATTAATTGCATTTTAAGCCTCCAGAGTTTCCGCTCTATCGTTACAAATATTATTATTTAGACCCGATTTAACCCAATATTACGTTTGTCACCAGGGTAAATCAGTTACCGGAGACCTATTGGCATACCTCCCCGCACGGCCAACCCTGTACAATGTATGAATTAATTTGTTTGTTAAGTTCCCGCTCTATCGCTTCCACTAGAACCCAATATGACCATCACGTTTGTCACCAGGGTAAAGCAGTCAGCGGTGACCTAATGGCGGACCTCCACGCGCGGTTGTCGATGCGCAGGCGCGGGATATCTGGCGCCGAGCGGGCTGGTGACCGGCCCACCGGCTCCCTACTCCACACCCTGGCCGCCGTCATCCCCGAGCCCGAGTCCTCGCCGCAGACCTCCAGCGAGGACGACTGGGAATGAGAGCGGTGTACGCGGTTTATTTACAAGTCTTAATAGGAGATCATCAATAAAGTATGTCACACATAACCTGGGAGAAGGAGAAGGGGAAGAAGTCTTACAAATGTGACCACCAGTGAGTAGTGACAAATCGTGTGACGTATTTTATGGATAGTCCCTAGTTGTAATTCATTCATCTGTTATATGCATTGACTTTTGAGAAGAGATGATTGTATACGAACAAGAATTGTATGATATTGCTACAATGTTATGTAAGAAAGGTGTTGATAATCTAGGAATTGAAAACTGAGTTAGAAAAAACCTTTAGGGTGAAGCCAAACGAGTGTCATTTGTGAGTTGTGTTGTGAGTCGCAGAATTTCGGATGGCAGAAATTCTGCTGTATTCTGTTTCATACAGAAGTCCTGTTTGATTCACACGAGCGTAATTTTGTGAGTTATGATTTGTTTGAAAAGATATTTACGCGACCGTAATTTTGCGACTCACAACTCACAAATTACGCTCGTTTGGCTTCACCCTAAAAAGACAGGGCAGTAAATTGCTCTACAACATCTCGATTCTCTAGTTCTCTACTACAAACGGAATGTCTCTTTTCAAACGTCAGCGTGTACCTATATACTTTTTACGGAGTACTGACAATTAATTTTAGAGCTTCTTCTTTAATATCATAATTCCACAAAAGCGAATTGATTTCTCATGTTGCAGCTTTGACTGTATGCCAGTATGCATAATCAGAAAAACAATCAAGGAGCTTAAAAATTAATTATTAAGTACATTTAAAAAATATTACTACCCGAAATTTTAACGCCGATGTTCAAACAGGTTGCCATGTGTAAAAATGGCGGTTTTTAGTGTTTTCTATCAACAAAGGTTCCGGGAGGTTATTACGATAATCGCATTTCTCGCTAGCCAGTTGCTTTCGTTTCTCGGAAGGCGACGCGCAAACACGTCGCCCGCGAACTATCAACTGGTTCAGCCAATTAGCATTTCCAGAATTGAACTAAAAACCTCCCTAATCTGTCCACAGATAACCTTTTTTTTTTTGTTTTTTTTTTTTTTGAGATGTCGCATAAGTTCGATGGTGTAATGATTGAGGGGTTTATTAATTGTTAAAATTATTATTTTATCGTTAAATCAAGTTTATAAATTAATATTACAAGTTTTAAATATATCTTAAATGTATAGTTATTTTATAGAATATTTTATGGCTCTAAAAAGAACAAACACATTCGTATTGCTCTACATCCAAAATTCTGAACAATCGAATGCGTTATGCGACACAAAGTCTATCAAAATTGAAAAATCGATTACTTATTGTAGGTAATGAAACCTTTATTTCCTTTGCTGGTCGTCTGGCGTCTCTTTTCTTGTCGGAATGTCTTGGCTTAATGGCCGGTTTCTAAGGTCAGTTCACATTGAAACGTGACGCAGCGATGTGAAGCATTTTAAATGAGCCATAGAAATATGAACTTTATTAACTTAACTTTGAATTGACACATAAATCATAACATGCCGCTTACGGTGTTAGGCTGTATGTTCAATGGCGGTAATCAACAAATTCGAATGGCCTAAATAAAAATGCATCGCAACGCCTCGTGACGTTGTGTGAACTGTAACTCGATGTAGTCGAAGTCGCTTAGAGTTTTTTAATTTACGTCAATTTGTGAAGGAGACACGTAGTAGGGGCGTCCGTGATAGGTACGCATAAACGACATTATACTAATCTGTGGCGAGCCGTTCTGTCTTTTTGTCCCATTTGTATGCCGATTGCTGGCAGCGGGTCCGATGTGTGGGACAGTTACTTCTCGCTACGTAGCTGTTTCGTACGTGGATTAACTATTATCCGATTACTGTCCTCGGTTTAAAGATGGAAGATTTGGTACATCTGAAAGAGATGGATATATCTGTCGCGCGCAAGAGAGAAAGAGATAGATGTGGCATGCACTGCTTTTATGTTTTAATTTTAATTCCGTTGACCGAGAAATCTCTTTTCCTGTATATTGTGATTTAAATAATAAATCATGCATATTTGATAAATTCAATCGATGGGACATTTCGTGGAAATAATTAACTATAACTCAAATAAAATCTGGTACATTTTTGTGGACATTGTAAATATTCGTCCTAAATCGAAATGTTTGTACATAGCTTGGGTGATTTTTAAATCGGATTCTAAAATTGACAGTTCTAGAAAATTTTGTCGAAAACATTAATCAATACATAAGATAAATCTATCATTTTATTTTAAAAGAAGTTGTAAATATTACACGTTTTACGAACATTTTAATGTTATACTATCAACTATGTGTTGTTTTAAGTGCATCTTTATTCTTTATGCAAATAGTCTTCGGATTTCATGTCAAAGCTTTAAAACACTATGTTAAACAAAAACTTATGATTCTGAATTCTAACGTATCGATTTCTGAAATAAATAAGTATGTAATATAATAAATAACAATACAATAAATAATAATAATGAACTCCAACCTCAATTCACCTACACCGAAGCCATTTCTTGCCCATCGTTAAAAGGCAAATTAATTTTGTGATGCAAGATGCTAATAATATCGGTTGGTTATAAATATATTACGAACAGGGTTGCCACTAATAAAATATTTTTTTCCTATTTTATTTGCTGATACTGCATGCTTATAAATTATAATATAAATAAAAAATACTGTAAATAAAATGATTTCTCAATCAATTTAATTGAAATTATTTATATTTACGTAGTTTATTCAAGGTCTGCTGTTTTTTACGGTCACGTGATTCCAGAATTTCAGACAAACAAAAGCAAACCTTGGATACTTATTCATTGTGTAAATATTTTTACTACTAAGGTGATATTATGTATTATTGTAATTATTTTAGACATTTTATGGGTTTTAGTCTTTAAACTTTTAATTTTCTTATGAATTTTGTATTATGTGGCAACCCTAACTTCGTATGATAATGTTGACGCTATGAGCAGAGTAGACAGAATGATAGAGTATGCCGACTTAGAACTGATGTAAAAAAAAATAAGTTTGACGTATTATGTCAAAAGTCGTCGCTAGGGTCGTTACCTACAAATTTAGTTGTTGTTTATATTTTGGCACATGCAAATAAAACTGTCAGAATTCAATTTAATAAATTATACCAGCCAGCGCGCCAGCCTTTAACTTATCCGAGTGAAACCCGACGAATTTGACAGATATTGAAACCTGTCCATTTCTTTGCAGTCGAACTACTGGTAGTTATGTCTATTGTGCTATGAGCTTAGTTCTCGTTATAAAAACATGAGGTAATTAAGAATTTGCCTTGAGAGTTTGTTTTTACTTTTTATAAACCCCAGGGCCTAGGGCCAACGGCAACTGCAAAGTAATGCTATTCTACATTATATGGCCTGACCAGAAATATAAAAATTCTCTCGTATTTTACAAAAAAAAAATGTTATGGTAACGAAAGCTTTACGTATCCGTTAGCGCTTTTGATTGACTTGCGTGAAAAAGTGAACCAATCAAAACCTCTATTAAATAGATACATTTCTGTCCAAAAACTTTACAAGTTCCAACAAAAAATCAGAGATTTTACCAACTCCTTCTTTTCGCAGGGTTGCCACACAAATAAACGTCCATAAATCAGATATTTTATATAACTGGTCAGGATTTATTTTAAAATAAGTTAAGTTTAATATAATTTATGCCATTTGCGGAAAATAATCTGATAGTACGTAGGTTTTATAATATGAAATCGCTATGTTGATATTATTCGTTATCCTTTTATTGTAAATAGTAGTCTAAAGCTGTATAAACGTTTGTAAGTGTATTTAGATACTTGCCTTATTATAGAATAAGCATTGGACTGATCGATATAACGTATAGGTTTTTTACGTCATGCATTTTTGTCAATAGCCTATGAACATTGTATTGTACAACAAGATAGTCAACTATTTTTAAGATAATAGTTATGTTGCAAATGCTTTTAGTTTCAAGAGCTAAAGCTTGTTTTATACACTTACCTTCTACTAATAAAATATTTACATAGCGCACAAATATACAAGCTCTGCTTGACAGACAACGACAGAAAATTTTGAATAGTTGTGTAAATATTTTTGTTACTTGGAGGTGCACCTAAGGGACCGCGTTTTGGAAATGAAATGTTTTATAGGGTCCTATCAAGTCTGTACACTACTTATGATGTAAATGTAATTATAATAGATAAGCGTAAACTAATCCGTCTAAGTGTCTCTCATTACAATGTTAAATCATCTCTAAATGTCACACAAAAATTTAATGCAACTGGAGTATAATAAAATCACCGTATTTTGGTAGCCCTAAATGTAGGAACGGTGTGAAATCGCCGCGTATTTTTGCAAATGCGCGTTAACTTCGCACCGCTCGTTACAAATTTAAAAAAGCAACAAATGTCAATTTTGTCCTGGAATTAGCCTATTTAATTAGTAATAATGTTCGTCTGGTTATTGTTATGATGTACGGTTGTATTAATAAATGAGATTTTAAGAATATGTTTAGTTTTACTTATATTTTTATTTTTTAGCCGACGTTTATAAGCGTTTACGGGCTAAATAAAGGTTTATCTATCTATGCCAAATAGAGTGGCAACATTTTTGTTTGTTCTTTTAAAACATATTAATTAAATCTTAGTCTTTCTATATTATATGGCCCTTTGTATGGAGAGGGTAGTCAAAATAAATATGCAGTAACTAGTAACAACATAAAGTTAGAACTACGATTGCAAAAAACGGATTTTTAAAAAAATCCGGATTTTCGGATTTTTTCATCCTCAAATCCGGATTATCCGGATAATCCGGATTTTTAGGAATTTTTAAAATATTTTTGGTAAACAGCTCTAAATGTGAGTTATTTCTTATTATTTCTTTATTTAACATTAATTTTAAAAGTGCAAAATAAAACGTCTTAAAAATTAACATTTTTCTTAACTTAGCGATGTGAAAATGGCTAAGTTAAGAAAAAAAGGAAAAGATTAAATCAACATTACATATATACAATAGAATAACAGTATCTGGTACTTTAATTAATATTACCAACATAAAAAATAAAAATACCTTGATTTTTTTAACTATTTAAAAATGTGAAATTTTAGTTAACAGGAAAATTCTGAGCAATCTCCCCTTTTCGGAGGCTTCGTCATTTTTGTACCTACAGTCGTCAGCCGCACATCATCAAATTATGCTCCAAGATCTGCAAGCCTCTAGTGCCGCTATCCCCAACCCGCGGCCCGCCGGGACTTTATTTGTGGCCCGCGTGATGTTAAAAAATTTAGAAATTCACGCCCACCGGCAAAATAACGTAGTCTACGTGATAGTCGTTAAATTGTTTTCACTTTAAAATCGTTGATTTTGAAGAATGTAATTTTTTAACCCTAAAAAAATTTTGTTGCGGCCCGCGACACCAAGACCAACATATGTTTGTGGCCCGCATGAAAAAAAGGTTGGGGACCACTGCTCTAGTGGAACTTACAAAAAGCAGGTCAAAGACACAAAGAATGATCAGCAGTACGAGACGTAGGATCGAGGTAGATGAGCAAGAAATTCACTATGTCAACGAGTACCTGTACTTGGGCCAATTAGTTTCTTATTGCTACAGAAAGGCAGAAAAACTGGTCCATGAAGAATAGTGACTTACCAATCTCACTGAAGCGCAGACTCGTTGATATATTATGTATTTCGCTAATACATAATCATAATACATAATCATAAGTCATAACCAACGACGCGCACACACGATCATTGACCGATTTACGAGTTACAAAAGTTCCCACTCAGGGTTTGCCAAAGAGCAATAGAGGTCAAATCTCAACAAAACAAAAAAACGTAATGTGCTCCCAAACTAGAATCAGAGACGTAGGAATTAAGACGGCCAAGCTAAAGTTGCATTGGGCTGGTCACGTTGTCTGCACACATCTAGGCTGGTTATCGACCGAGTGGTTATCCTATTATTTTTATAGGCCTGAAGAAAAGATAGCGCTATGCTCTGGAGGTGTTTTTTTTCCCTCCGAATGCAGATCACTGTAATCCTGACGTTACAACGATCCTTGAAGATCTATTGTGACTCCTTCGTATTAGAGCACCGTCCCCAAACCAGTGCTGCTCTGCAGTGATTTGGATTGGTACCACAAATTTCCTCTGTAGTAAATTAGGAGAGTTTCGCTCTGTAGTAGAGAAGTAGAAGATGAATAGGTGTGTCACAGAATCTACAGGTCGTAAAGCTATTAACACCTATTCTGTAAAGGTGCTTGTTCAGCTTACATTGTCCAGTTAGGCTTCTGGCAAGGATTCTATTTTTTTCTTACTAGCCATCTCGTCAGCGGTTACGTT
The DNA here is from genome assembly GCA_937595015.1 of Polyommatus icarus. NCBI lineage: Eukaryota > Metazoa > Arthropoda > Insecta > Lepidoptera > Lycaenidae > Polyommatus > Polyommatus icarus. The sequence continues at coordinate 3,889,185 of OW569330.1, read as the reverse complement.
ACCAATGAGGAACCAACAATTGCGATGAATTTAGAACACGGTTATAAACTCCCCACTGGAGGCATATCCGCTGGGCTGGCAAACGGTGACGCTGGGGCAAGATAAGTTAAAGATTCGGGCGGCGCCTTTGTCCAGCAGTTGGATTGTATATTTATATTTAGGCTATTGCATAGAATAATAACGTAAAATAATTATTTAAAATTTAATTTAACAGTTCGTCATATTATAAACTTACTTTATTCCTTTATTTAATTAGACAGAATCACAGATCGGCAATCGGCATTGGCTATGTAAACAATTATAATTTATAATTATAACCTCAATGTAAACGAAAGCAACATATTTAAGAAAAAATATTGTATTCAATACTAAAATGTTCTAAAATAATTGTAAATTTATCAAAGTTGCATTTATGTTATCATATAAAACGCATAGTAAATATAGTAAAATAAGAGCTAGGTTATAAGAAATTAAAATATGTCGTTATTTTTTATTCTTATATATAAAATGAAGAAATGTAAATAAATGTAAATATAACCACCAAATAACTACACAATGGAATGTCAGACATACGGAATTCTGACTTTGGTACGTGTAGACCACGCAAAGTTGTGATAGCGCCTTTAAACAAATGTGAATTTGTATGTCAGATAATACACAATAAATTTAAATTAATTTTATACTACGTAAAAGCTTCTTTTTCATAATTTTTATCTACTATTCGAAAAAACCGAAAATCCGGATTTTGAGAAATAAAAATCCGGATTTTTCATAGGCCCAAAAAATCCGGATTATCCGGATTTTTCGGATTTCGAAGTATCCGGATTGCAATCCCTAGTTAGAACCATTCGCGCAGTGATGTAAATTATTGTAAACGATGCAAGCTGGCAAAGCAAAAGCAAATTCTGATTTATTCATAAAGCCGGCTGTACACTCTCGCCGAGACACAGCGAGGCGGCCCGAGTGCGAGAGTGTAAATGGGTGCGCTCGCCTCGTCTCGGGTGTCTCGGACCCTCTCGGTCCGTTGTCGGTATTTTGCGCCCGAGACAAAGGGTCTCGCGAGGAAAACGAGCGCACTACTGTACACTCTCGCGTCTTTCAGTACTAGTCCCGCCGCGCCGTTGGACAGTGTAGAACAGAAAAATAACAATAATAAACGACATTATCAGTCATTATCTCTGAGAAATAAAATTAATTATGATTATATATCTTTGGATTACAATGATATTTTTCGATGCATGGTGAATGGTGAATGGTCGTTTTCGTCCATCTTGTCTGAGTTCTTAACTGCGATTGAACTAAGCGAGAATGTACATGATCGCACTCGGGCAAGGGGCTCTCGCACGAGACTCTCGTCCGAGAGCTCTCGGCGAGAGTGTACAGCGGGCATAACAATTTTATGATCATAAAATTTTATCTCAAATACCTAACTTTTATTTATAAAATACTAGCTGTCCCGGCAAACGTTGCTTTGCCATAATATAAGTATTTCGCCCATATTATTTTCTTAAAGTGACTAAATAAGTACATGTCGCCATAGGAACGTCGATCGCTATCTCGTCGCACAAACAATGGTCGCCGTCAGTCTCAGGTTGTAATAATTTACTATTATTTATTCAACAAATGCACTTATCAATATATAAAGTGCCGAGTAGCCGATTCTCAGACCTACTGAATATGCATATAAAATTTGGTAAAAATCAGTAAAGCCGTTTCGGAGGAGTTCGTGGACTAACATTGTGACACGAGAATTTTATATATAAGATTTTTAAAGACCACTCCAAGTTCATGGTATTTGCGAGATTATACAGTCGCAATCTCTAAATATGATTTAAGGAGGATTAGCATTAAATCGTGATAACTCCCTAAATGGTAAGCGCGGGTCAGCGACTCAATTCGTAAAGCTATCGTCCGTTCACAATTATTTTACTTTGAAGTTTTTTAAAGTGATTCTTAAGCCGTCGTTATAGAGGTGATGTTAAAAAACAACTAGAGATCGTACGTGTTTCGGATTTTACGCGGCATCGCCCCAGAATAACGCCCGGCCGCCTGCGAGAGTTCTCGGTAACACCGCGTCGAGTATTTCGGAATCGGAAATAACGATTCCTGGAAATTGCTGGCCTCAGCGCCGCGCGCGTTGGAGGACGCAGCGCATGCGTGGGCGGCCCGCGGGCGCGACTTATGCTGCCTTCACACTAGCGTTTGTCCAGCGTAGAGACTAGAGCGTAGGCGTTCGATGAACGTATGCGCAGCGCAGACGCCGCGACAACGCGGCGCGTGCGTCGCGTTGTCGTAACTCGTAACATTTCCTCTGCAGAATTACTTAAACGCTGCGCTAACGCGGCGCAGACGTTACACAATTTCTTCAGGAACAATAAGTACGCGGCACTAGCTCAGCGTAGTTGATTGTTCCAGTAGAGAAGCGGCGACAACGCGACGCACGCGACGCGTTGTCGCAAGTCGCAACGTCTGCGCTGCGCATACGTTCATCGAACGCCTACGCTCTAGTCTCTACGCTGGACAAACGCTTTGGACCATCATAATAATAATAATTACTATGAATTATTGACTTTTTATTGCCGCGTCTTAGTAATTGTACATAATTTATGATTCTACGAAATTTTGTTGCATGTATATGACATAATATGTCGATAAGAAGTAGATAATGCTACAGGTTTCCGCGACTGTGCCTGCAATGCATCACCTGGATGTTAGCCTTGTTGGTTGGTTTCCCGTTTCAATGATATTCTACATAATATTATATTCATAATGCGTTCATACTATTTCCCCAAAATTTTACCCGAATCTCTACCGAACAACATTGACTTTAACAGATAAGTGAAACAAAAGATACGAATTGCCATTTACATAAAAGAGACAGACTAAATAAAAGACGACCCAATTGGGTCGTATTATGTAGCTCCACAACGCGCGTGGTAGTAATATTATATCTGCTTTGAGTTTTTTATATAATACTAACTGTCCCGGCAAACGTTGCTTTGCCTTAAGGGGCAGGGTACCCTTGGAATTTCTCATACAAACGTAATACCAAAATCATTTTCACATACGAAAATATTTAACATGTTTGAGTTATTTTTCAGTTTAGAATAGTAATTACCTAGGTTCCTGCACAAAAATTTACTTCAAAATATTTAAACACAAAAAAAAAAATTGTTTTAAATTTTTTTTAGAAAATTTACTACTAAATATTGAAACACTAAAAATAGAGTAAAACCCTAAAAAATATATAAATAAATACTAAATTTACTACTAAATATTTAAATACTAAAAAATATTTTTAGTTTAAATATTTTGTAGTAAATTTACTATTTATTTATATATTTTTTAGTGTTTTACTCTATTTTTTAGTGTTTCAATATTTAGTCACAGTATAGCAATATATCCCTACAGTAGTGAAACGAATGTACTTGCGCAGAGCAACGGAGGGGTACCCGCGGGGAAGCGGGCGGCGCGGATCCGCGTACACAAACTCGCGGAGTTTGTGTACCTGCCCGCGCAGGGGTGACGTTGGCGCGTTGTCTACGAATTTTGTGTTGTAATTATTGTAAAACGATAACTTATCTTATAAACATGGAATATTATAAGGTTTCAGACTTCAGTGTACGGATGTAAATCTGATTAAAAAACAAAAAGGGTTTGAATTTTTATAAATATCGGCTCACAGCTGTTAACACTAATATTGTGTTGATCTTGGCGGCATTTATTTGCATCTCTGTTTAATTGTAACTCACGTTGTAAAAAGTGTAACTTGAAGAGAAACAATATACTTAGAATACATTAAAAATTTGTCAAATACCCTGTTACAACTTACATACTAATTAGTACCTACCTAGCGAGGTACACAGGGCCACACATCAAGTGTAACATGTTGACCTTTGGACCGCCCTTACCGCGCACGTAATATGAGCGAGTTTTGAAGCGTTTCTGAGTTCTGTTACACCTGATGTGTGGCGGCCTGGCGGGTGGTCTACCGTACCTACCAATTATGTGGTTTATAAATAATTATTGGATATTTTATAGAATGCGTCTTCATTATTTTAATCCTTCGATCGTGGAGTCTTGAAAATCTATTGTTATTATATTGTGTATCGCTCACCGGTGAGCTTATGGGGCTTGATGGGTGAATTAAATTTTTAAATAGAGAACTAAATCATCTAAAAATAAAGTTTCACGTAAATATCTGGCAGTACGACTTATGTAAATATAACACGCTGATTATAATAATATCTATGGACGCTTCACACCACGTCAGTCTGGCCCCGTGCTAAGTACCTGAAGGACTTCTGCTACAGGTACCAGACAAAGGAAATATATTTAATACTTTTATACTATACAATATACATGTATTTAAGATTTTTTTATTATATCATACACATATTTAATACACATCCATGACCCAGGAACATTGAAAAACTTTTTTGTTGCGTCGGCGGGATTCGAACCCGCGACCCCCGGCTTGAGTTGCCACACACTCTAACCATTGAGCCACGAAGGTCGTCAAATTTATACAGATTATATATTATATGATAACATTACAAGCACAATATTTAATTTTTATTTTATTTCCCGTTTCGTGGCAACCCTGGCATATCTGCTCGGTACCTACACCGGTGGCGGCATCGTGCGACATCAAAGGCGTTTCGTTACTGTAGGGATATAATATTGCTATACTGTGATTTAGTAGTAAATTTACTAAAAAAAAATTTAAAACAATTTTTTTTTTGTGTTTAAATATTTTGAAGTAAATTTTTGTGTAGGAACCTAGGTACTTACTATTCTAAACTGAAAAATAACTCAAACATGTTAAATATTTTCGTATGTGAAAATGATTTTGGTTGAATTAAAAAAAATAAATAAATGTCATGTGTCAAAGTCAAAAGTTACCAAAAAAAAAATGCCAAGAAATGTAAACAAAATTTTGTGAAATGTACTGAAATGTATGAAATTGTGAAAAAATAATATAATAATATTTATATTTAGTGTATTATAATTTAAAATATTATGATATAATGGCTGCAGCATTCCAGCAACAAATATTTGCATTGGATGCTCGTTTTAACGCCTATAGAGCACCTGGAAATCCAAATTTTAGTGAGTACATGATCAAATAATTTACCATTTTTTTAATTATTTATCTCTAGATATACAGCGTTCACAACTAACTTTTTGTTATTGCACTTTTAGAAACACTTTACATTCGTCGACGCAGTCAACTGCTGAGAGAAAATGCTAAATTCAAGGTACTTAAACTTGTATTTCGGGACTAAACTTTATTTTCCAAATGAAAATTTATCACTGCATAACATTACTGCCATAAAATTGTCCTAAACAATAATGTTATATGTAAATATATGTTTCTTATTGTAATACAAATATTACAGGACATAGAAACAATAAAGAAGTACATAAACATTAGAAGTCAGTTGCTGCAGAAGAAATATGGATACCAGGACAATATATCAATCAGTTCTGCTTCTTCTAGAACTCGGTCTAGCAGCAAGGTAAGTACAAATTAACACAGATAACAATTTGTTACAACCTCAAAGAAGTAATGGGCAAAAGTTAACACATCCATTGTATCGCAGACACAAAAGATTTTCAATTGTTATGTGGCAGCCGGCTGCCGCTTGGGGATTGATTGGTTAAAGCGAGGTTCGTAGAATCATGTTTATTTAAATATTATTTACAGGCAAGCTTACAGATTGAAGACAGTGTTACAATAAATCAGAAGAGGAAGAGTGATTTGTCAATATCGGAGAACTATGCATTCACAGGTGTACATCACATATTTGATCAGGTAGCTGAATATCCTTACCAATATTATAAATGTGACATGGTGTCTGTTACCTCTTCATGCCAAAACCGATACTTCGAGCCCTGAGAAAGGATACAGGATAATTTAAGAATTATCGTGTATCCTTTCTCAGGGCTCTTTTTAAATTTTTTTTAATTTATTTAAATCTCAGAAAATGTATGATTTACATGCAATTAGCGAATTTTTAGCATCATCTAGTGATATAAAATTAGAAAACCGAATATATAATGGTCTGTTCAGAGCTATTTAGCTCCAAGTATCTTATAAATTTTAAAGGTTCTCCTGGAGATAAATAACTGAACTTTTGTAGTTAAAATAATTAGTATTTTGGGTAGAAGGACATTAGTCATTTTGAGAATTTTGAGCTGATAGCCTGTATACTAATCTATATATATAAAAATGGATTTTCAAATGTGTTAGTCGCGCTAAAACTCAAAAACGGCTGAACGGATTGGGCTGATTTTGGTCTTAAAATATTTGTAGAAGTCCAGGGAAGGTTTTAAAGTTACACGAAGTTCACCGGGACAGCTAGTATTTTATAGTTCTACTAATCTGTGTATAATATTATAATGGCGATGATTACCTAAATGAAATAAATCTCTTTAAGATCTTTTTTTAGACTCAGTAGTATATTAAATTATTTTTGACGTGATAACGTCTTATAATTCGATATGGGGTGCGCGCCCGAAAAACATGACAGTTCATGCGGCGTTGCCTCGCTCTGAGGCGTTCCATTTAAGGCTTGAAGGCCGCAATTTTTTAATATTATATTTTATTGTTTTAGCAAAACACTTTTTAGCATTATTTTAACCACTTATTCCAGTTTTTATTGTCCACTTTCTTATTTTTCACTCTTATAATTGATGAAATAGTGTGATAATAGGATTTTTTGACGTGTAAATATTTTTAGGACGATCATTTGAAAGAAATACATCGAAATAACTTTAGGTTACAGTCGAAAAAGTTTGTTTCTATTTCTAGAGATTCGGAAGCGAGGGTTAAGGGATTAAGGATAGTTGAATGTGACAACGTCATACATTCTTTCTTTTTCTTCTTTTTTGGCAACTTGACACAAAGGATGTGTATGTTGTGCCACAGACAAGGTAAAAAGGTAAGGAATATGGCGGGAAATTGGAAAACCATGTTCCTCCTATTATAATATTCATCATCGTTTTCATGTATCATCAGGTCTAAAGTCTAGTCAAAGTCTAAGTAAAAGTCAATACAGTCAAGGAGTCAAGTCGGTCGATTCAGTAAAGTGGTAGACGCTTTACTGAAACTTTCGATGGAGTTTAGGAGGGAACAAAAAATAGCACGTTTCTGGATATTACACTTTCCTACACTTGTGCATGAACACGAATACCTAATGGTTAATATTCTACCAATATTACACATTAAAAACCCAGCTAACACAATTTTAGGAAAATAATACAAAAACACAACAGCACTCTTTCACATGCCCGCCAAAAACTCTTCAACTATCGTGAGTAAACCGACTTTACAGACAACCTTTTTTTTTTTTTAACATTTCAGCACACAGACCAAGTATCAATGGTGAAGTTTGCAAACAACGACCGCTCCAAGTTATGTTGTGTGTCCCATGATGGTACTGTGTCCATCTGTGATGTCACTGCGACCCCACCAAAGGTTTTGTTCACTTTGGAGGGCCATACTAAAGCAGTAACTGGTAAGTTTGTATAGTTCTTGCAATCTAGGAGTGCGCGTCGCCTTATATATCTATACACGCGTACATGGCTCGCTCGCTACTGACTGCTCCGTCGGGTACGCACACTAACGAAAATGTCTATTCACATTTCCAACTACAAATAAAGGCGACGCGCACTCTTAGATTGCAAGAACTATAACGTGTTTTTAACTTGTAAGCTTTTATTGTAACTTTAAAGCCCACTTACACCTGACTGAGTTATTGCTTGTCAAAATTGCTTGGCTCTTTCCTCCTTTACAAACACAAAGACCAATGAAGAGGGAAAACATGATATTGATTTTTTAAAGGGCCTAAGCTTTAGTCCAAAAACATTTATAAGCATATTGACTACATTTGTAAGACCTAGGGTCTTTTTCACCCCTTCTCAATAAGTGCTGGACAGTCCATGCACAACTTATCTGATAGATAGAGTTTGGTTTATCTGTTAAATAAGTTGTGGATAGCCTATCCGGTACCTTATCAGGAAAGGTGAAACAGGCCCTTTTGTTTACCGAAATATTTATTTTACTCTTACTACCTGCCATCCCAGTAGTCTAAACGCCGCTTAAACTATTTTACATAATATACCCCTCTTCATTCTTTTATTGTTATTTTTCATGTTTAATATTCTCAGGCTGTGACTGGTCGGCATCAAACGAGTTGGTAGCGACGTGCGGCGCGGACGGCGCGCTCTGCGTGTGGCACGTGGGGCGGCGCGCACGCCTACGTACCGTGCCCGATCCTGCGGGCGCGCCGCTACACGCCGTAGCGTTTCAGTCCGCTAATAACAATATGATTATTGTATCCTTTGTTATATAACAACCTACAGCTATAGGTAGAGCAACTTAAAATTATTCACCACTACACTCAGTACAAAATTTTTTATCTATATCAACTACTGAAGTAGTGGGGCGCATCATCTTTAGGCCCACTCATACGTACCACAACCACACCACGTGGTCGGGCGTATATTTCGTATTGTACATGAACTGGACTGTTACACGTACCACATTTTGCAGTCGTTGTCGACCACGTGTGTGATACCGCCCACATCGCAACCACCAGTTTTTTTTGCCGTTGGGAAATGCTTGATGCATTCCCGGCAGCCTGGGTGGGCGCCTGGATATGTGGGTCTCCTCGGTTGCTGCGGTAAGGAGGAGCCCCCTTGGTTACCCACTAAAACCCAACGGTGCCTCCTCTCCGCGTGTCGCTGAGCCGCTGGACCCGCCTGAGGCGATAACTGCAGCAGCCCAGACAGCGGCATCTGCTCTACCAGCAGAACCATCCGCGCGGCTTCTGCCGCTTTCTCCGGGAGAGCGGTCCGGGGCTCCGGGCGCTCTTCTACCGGAAGAGCTCGTGCAATAGGCGACGGATTCCCCAATCCATCGCCCGAGCCCTATTATGTCGGGAGTAGCCGCTCATGTTGAGCGCGTCTTCGTCCTCCGCGTCTTCTCCTTATCGTGTCAGCTCCTTCATCGGCTTCCCGATTTCTCTCAGCGGCCTCCTTTTGCGTCTTGAGGGACTCGCAGAAAGTAGAGATCGCCTGCCAGGCTTCTCTCGACCCGACTGATGCTCTTAATATTATGTCCGGGAGTGTCAGGTCTGGTCCTATAGCGGCACAGAGTTCTGCCCGTTGTGCGACCCAGGCTGGGCAGGCAGCGAGCGTGCTGCGTGTGCTGCGCCGTGTCGTCCTCGTCCGTACAATGGTGGCACTGGGGCGTTGGCTCCCGTCTGGCCGTATGGTGCAGGTAGTGACCGAAACACCCATGTCCTGTCAGCATCTGCACCATCCGGTAGGAGAGAGTGCCATTACGCTGCGCCACCCAATCCTTCAGAGCTGGCCGAATTGCTGCAACAACTCTGTGACCGGCAGTTGGCGATGCCATTTGGTCTTGCCAGGTGCGCATTATCAGCATTCGCGCTTGGCGACGCCATTGGGCTGCCAGGGCCCTGAGTCAAGACGAATTCGTAATCGCTTCGTTATAGAATCGCCGATCAAAATGTATGGAATTAACATAAGACGAATCGAACGTCAACGTCATATTAACGAACGCTTATGTCAATTCCATACATTTTCATCGGCGATTCTATAACGAAGCGATTACGAATTCGTCTTGACTCAGGCCCCTGATCTGGTGGCACCCGTTCCCCTCTTTCCTTTGCTGCTGCTGTGCGGGAATAGACCTCCGTCTGCACACGGGCTTCCAGGTCCCATGGAGGGGTACCGGCTAATGCAAACGCCGCTTCGGCGCCCTGCCTACCTACTTATGTTTATTTTCACCTTTATCATCCATATATCAATATGTAGGATATATATTTAACAGGGTAGGGTTTAACATAAAAATAAATATGCATAATAAAAACAAAAATCAAATATATTATTTTTGTGAATTGAAATTACAATTTTACTCTTCGAGCTTTTTGTTCAGCAAATAAATCTATAGCCTTGTCATAATTTAACTTGTATGCAATACGTTTTTCTATCGCTAAGATTGCAAGACCCGATAAGCGTTTCTGGCTCAGCAGATCGCAAATAATTTTTAACCAGTTTTAGTTTTATTTGCTAAAACGAGCTCTGCGATTCCTGCAGGCGAGCGGGAGCCGGGCGCGTATTTTGAACGCGCCTCGCGAATAATAACTGTTCGTGCAGCGTCTCACTCCGCACTCAGGGTATCGGTCAAGTTGATATGGCCATGAAATTGCTGTTCTTGTGCTATTATTTATTCCGTGGTCAAAGTTAAATAAATTATGAGTTCCCCCCTAGATCCGGGGCTGGTAACCACTGGCGACAACGCAACCACGTCGACTTTTTGTCGGTACCACAACGCAACTACAAAAAACTGCAGCGACACCATTCACACGTAACCACTGCTCGACGACATTTTGTCGTTGCGATGTGGTGTGGTCGTGGTACGTGTGGGTTGGCCCTTAGACATAATATATTTTATTTGTTAAACCATAACCGGATAATCACTTTCTAAAATCCTTAACACATTGTAAAGGCTGGTAACGCGAAGGGAATGGTAGAAGTGCTGAATGTATCTACAGGGATATATCCGAGAGGTAAGTTCAGACTTCAGATTACTCAAATTTACGCTAAATTAACAGAGCATTTTTTTTGGCTGGCATGAGTGGCACCACGTAGTTGCGAAATGCGTCGTAGTGGGAGACTACTCAATACACGTTGATTTAGTGTTTGGTTGGCTTATCCACACTTACCCCGATTTTCCCAAATCGTAAACTAATTTAAAGATTAAAAAACACCTTTTAATAGACGACCTCTGTGGCTCAGTGGTGAGCGCGTTGGTAGCTCAAGCCGGCGGTCGTGGGTTCGAATCCCGCCGACGGAACAAAAAAGTTTTCAATGTTCCCCGGATCTGGATGTGTATTAATTAAATATGTGTATGATATAATAAAAATCTTAAATATATGTAATACTAGTCGATGAGAGAGAAGAGAGTGAGAAAAGTAGCCTATGTCCTTTCCCGGGACTCAAAGTATCTCTATACCAAATTTCGGTTCAGCGTTTTGGGCGTGAAGAGGTAACAGATAGACAGACAGACAGACACACTTTCGTTCCGTTGTCTGGTACCTGTAACACGTCCTTTAGGTACTTAGCACGGGGCCAGACTGACGTGGTGTGAAGCGTCCATAGATATTATTATATTATTAATTATTTAGCGGCAATTACTAATTAGTAATGCAGAAATGTATTATTATGTCGACGAAATGATTACAGGTGGCAGCAGCGTGGTCGGCGGGCGTGTGCTGGCCATAGCCTGCGAGTCCAGCGGCAGGATATTCTGGGCTGCTAATGACAAGGTCTGATTTCAATAAATATGTTGTTAATATTACTCATCTCTCCGGTTATCAAACTATATTACTTATATTATAGGCGGACCACATGCTGTCTTGACATCTTGTGTGCAGCAGAGTACGCACGTTTAATTAGACTTCATTTAACGAGAAGATGTAACATACAGACAGACAAATAGACACACTCTAGTATTTATAATATGTATTATAATATTGTAATGTCCTAGGGTTCGAAGGATTTGGAGAGAAAGACCTGCTGACTCTCTTGAAGACTTTATTCAGTAGCTCTAGATCTTACACAAAGCACTAGGTCCAAAACACTAAGCACTATCACTAGTCTACTAGTCCTAGCCTAGGTCGTAGTCAAGTCATAGTTTTGACTGGTTCACTCACTATTTATCACTTATTTTTACTCCGAAGTCGCCTTGAAGATCGCTCGTACTGAACTGATTGACTGGCTCGTCTACCTGCGGCTATTTATATGGGTCGAGACGATTTCCAGAAAGTTCCTTACCCGATTCGCGTAAACAAGTAAACAAGCGTGGAATGTTTCTACAAAATTCGCGCATGTACTCGCGCACCTAACGCCATCTAGTATCGATTAGGGGATTTAATATATTGTCTGTGTCCCGATAAGTTCCGCTGGTTTCGACGCTAGATGGCCCTGTGTGTCCGTATTTGTAACAATACGTATCATGTATACTTGCAGGGTTTAATAGTGAGCTACCGCATGTCGGGCACGGGCGCGCTGAGCAAGCTGCGGCGTGCGGCGGTGGGCGGCGCCGTCACCGCGCTCAGCTGGAGCCCCTACCTCGCGCGCCGCCCCGCCCTCCTCGTCAGCGCCGCGCCCGACACCGTGCACCTCTTCCGGTCAGTGTTATATATAGAGCGGGCTGCGGGCTGCGGGCGTGACAGTGAGCTGCCGCATGTCGGGCACGGGCGCGGTGAGCAAGCTGCGGCGCGCGGCGGTGGGCGGCGCCGTCACCGCGCTTAGCTGGAGCCCCTACCTCGCGCGCCGCCCCGCCCTCCTCGTCAGCGCCGCGCCCGACACCGTGCACCTCTTCCGGTCAGTGCTACCATGGAGGCATGAAAATGCCACACACAACACTAGATCGTATGCCTAAAATATCCTCATAAAAAAAACTTGGGAGGTATCAAGGGACACCCGGATGGAACGAAGTTATAAAAAAAATCATAACTGGCTTGCTTTCTATGAGAAAGAGACAGACAGAGAAACACGCGCACGCCGCACGGCTTACTATAGCAAAAAGCACAGACGTAGATCAAGATTCTGTGCTGTGGCAAAAAGTGTCGTGTCGTTACAAATTTTTCCGTCTAGCCCCCTTTCGCAACGCGCGATTAGGAACTTTGTTCTAAAAACATTTTTTTTTTCAAACAGTATAACGGACCGCGAGGGCGGGCTGGCGCCGTGGCGGACGTTCCCGACGCGTCACCGCACAGCCGCGGTGCGCTCTACGTTCTGCCCGATCATGTCGTTCCGGCGCGGCGCCTGCGTCGTCACCGGCTCGGAGGACGCCTGCGTCTACTTCTATGATATGGAGGCGCCTGGGCAGCCCGTTAATAAGCTGCAAGGTTAGTTTAACCCTTCATACACTTCTTACAAATTGACGCTGTTAAGCATTCGTGTATTGACCGACAAAATTACGTATTTAGTTATGAATGCAGTAATTTTATTTTAATGATTTAGAACAAGATTGCATTGAAAATTTAAGAAATAAAAATGTGGGTTAAGAGTTAAGCTAGAAACAAATTATCGGACGCATCCATAAGTCGCGGCTGATGGATGCGGCTTAACAATGTGCACGGTTCATCCGCGGACGTCAAAGACATAACTATGTCAATGGCAGACGTCCGCGGATACAAAAGCATCCGGCCAGTCAGATTCTGTTCGGACGTCCGAACGTTGAGCGTTCGGACGTCCGCGACGTATGTCAGACAATGTGCACAGTTTACTGTATTTTGTATTAATCAGATAGAAATAAGCCGCATCCGATGAAAACGTTCGCGGACGTTCGTCCGATAATTTGTTCCCAGCTTTAAGACACAAATGCTTAAAAGCGACCAAATATCTCCGTTATCACTACATCATTTGTTAATATATACGATTATCTACTCCATGTGTGTATGTTACATTCTCAAGTTTTGTAGAAAAGTTGAATTTATATTGCGTATGCTAGTGTAAAAGCAGAATGCCAATGGTTAGTGACGGGGACATCTGTATCGACAGCAGGCGTAGGCTTTTAAATGTTAATGTATGTGAAGGTGCTCCCTGACAGAAGTTATAGGTAATAGGTAACTTTATAAAACATCGTGTAACACGATAACATTTTATAACATCGTGTAACATACGCTACAACATGTCGAAAAATAAACGTGTTTTTGTTATAATTTTTTAAAAAATGTTACACAACAATGTTATATAACTTCTGTCTGGGAGCACCTTAAGTAATATGAAACATGGAGCAGAGGTCGTAGAATAACCTATATTCCTGTGGCTACTTGTCTCTATCAGTTATCAGTCATCACTTGTCACTCGCGCTGCCGATGCTTAGTAATAAATTGAAAAATGAAAATCCACCACAGATTGATTTACAAATGTTAATTATAAAATAGATTCACAATAATCGTCTGGGTAACGGGCTTATTTTCGTACTCAGGTTAGTTTTAGCTTTGAATAATACTTATCATTAGACATCGGATTATATGCACGATCAAAGTGCCGAAATATTATACATTCAAATATGCACGAAAAATGGCCGAAATACCTTTGTACAAAATATGCACGATCAAAAGTCACTAATTATTAAAATGATATTTTGTTTTGAAGAGTTTTCCAATGAAATGATGAAATTTGACGCATTTGTTAACGAAACAAATGCGTCAAATTTCATCATTTCATAAAATTTAGGGTTTTAATATCATTTACAGTAGGTACCAATAATAATTAATTTCCTAACAACATTTCCCATTGCAATTTTGCGCTTAGAACGATTGCCCATAGAAGTCCATTACCTACTTTACTATTTTTTTTTGTAATGTTCCCAACTACAAAGAAAAATTTTGTTTCTAGAAAGATATTTGTATCGGGTATATTGTGAAAGTAATAGGGCTGGGTCTCCACGTATTTGAAGCATTTTGATCTATCGTAATTCGTACCATGTAGTGTGTCATGATAGCTAGTTTAGGTATTACGAGGGCATAAAAGGACTGAAATATGCACTATCAATGAAAAATTGCCAAAATATGCACTATCACCTAAAAAGTGCCATTATATGCATTTGCATAATATGCAAAAATTCGATGTAAGTAATATCATGATGATTTTTTCAGGGCACGCGTCTCCCGTTCTGGGCGTGAGTTTCAGCTACGACGAGAGCCTGCTAGCGACGAGCGACGCGTCCGGCCTCGTCATCGTGTGGCGACGCAGCTGACACGCACACACACACGGTGATGTACGCACAGACAAACAACAGTAAATAGTGATCACAGGATCAAACGGCATGGTTGTGAGAGACGATCACAAGTCACTGGTGATTGTGATGACGCGTCACCGCGAAGTCCGATGATCACGAAACACTGCACTGACTGTGATCACTCAGCACCACAGTGACTTACGATCGTGAGTAACTCACTGATAACCATATTGTATCACTTAAGAGGGCGTGATCATGTAGCGTTGTGTGTCAGTCAAGTTGTGTTTAATATCTGTGATTATCACGTAGATCGATAAGATTAAAAATTATTTTGAATGTTATCTAATTCCATTCCTATTTACTACGCTATAAGAAAATACTTAATAATCTGGCTTTATGCTATTATTTATAAATTATAAACAATGCAATCTCTTTTTAACCGCCTTTTAAAAAGGAGGATGTTATATCGGGTGTAACAAAACTTAGTTATAATACTGGCAAGCACTCCAGCGTCTCGAGTTTCCTCATATTATAAAAGTGAGCGCTGCTACTTTCACAGTGAGCTCTCTACAAAAAACACGTACACACCCTAAACTAGTATAATAACTTCGTTTGGTTACACCTGTACATTGGTCGCTGTTAAGTATTTGTGTGTTAACCCACAAACATTTTTTGACGTGACAACGTCTTATAATTAACATGACGCAATATGCGGCGTTACCTCGCTCTGAGGCGTTCCGTTTAAGGCTATGACGTTGTCATCTCCTGGATGGCAGCCACTGCCCTGGCTGGAGATCCCCCGTGGGAGCTAGTGGCGCCGATGCTCGCCGAGATGCACCTCTTCACTTCAGAGAGGAGGTCACTCTTCGGTGAGTCGCCGACGTGGGAGGAGCTCTCGCGGGTGCGGAAGCTGGGGCAGGATTGGCTGCTTCGAAGGTGGGGTGAGGCTCTGGCGCAGGCCCAGTACGATCAACGTACTGCTCAGGCTCTGCGTCCAGTTCTTGCAGCGTGGATGCGTCGCAAGAGAAAACCCCTCACCTTCCGTCTTACACAGGTGCTCACCGGACACGGTTGTTGCGGTGCGTACTTGTGTAAGATCGCCAGGAGAGAGCCAACGCCAGCCTGCCACGACTGTGGCGCTGCGGAGGACACGGCCCAGCATACCCTCGAGGTGTGCGATCGTTGGGCCGTGCAGCGCCACGATCTGGTGGCAGTGCTTGGCGGGGACCTCTCGCTCCCGAGCATGGTGCGCTGCATGCTCGAGAGCGACGAGGCCTGGCAGGCGGCGGTCTCTTTCTGCGAATTTGTTATATCGCAGAAAGAGGCCACGGAGCGGGACAGAGAGAACGATCCCACCTCTCTGCCGCTCCGCCGGCGTAGGACGGGAGTGCGGAGGCGTCGCTATGCGAACCTCCTAACCCTCGTCTAACGGGGCTCCGGGAGAGGATGGGAACCTCCCCGGCATAGCCAGCCCCGGTGCGGAACGCTTTAATTTGCCTAAGCGTTCCCTTACCTTTGGTGGAAGTCCGGTCCTAGGTAGACCGGCCGGTCGTGGAGCGAGTCCCGTGTTTGTTAGATCTGGGATATCCCTCCTTAAAAAAAAAAGGCTATGACGTTGTCACGTTCAACTATCGTCAGTAAACCGACTTTATAGACAACCGAGTTCGAGTCGAGTTTTTTTTTCTTAAGTTCTGAATGTCTTATTCTAAAGGTTTTAAAGAATATAATTGCATCTATAACTTAATACGTTATTTTTTGTGGGATGGTACGCAAATGCTTAATTTTTTTAACAGCGTTTATAACCGGCTGTATATATTTTTAACATCTTATAGATAATATTGAGATATTTACTATTATTGTAGTTAAATATCAATTGTTTATAGTATTATAATGTTTTGTTAAATAAATTGTTTCAAGATGTTATTCTATGATCTAGTTATTCAAAAAAAGATTGTCCCTAATAAATAAAACAGAACTAGTACTTTATTGTTTTAATGTAGTTTTTGAATGACATGTAGCTAAGATTATATTATTTATAATATGAAAAATTATAGCCTAAACTTACAAGTTACAATTAAAAAAATAGAAGTAAATTAAACCGACTTCCAAGGTAAAAACAATAATAACATCCTTATAATATGAACTAAAAAGCATTAAATAATTTTTACTATCTCATGGTGCCTTTTTCCGAATTCGGCTAAAACTCAACTATTTCTGTACTCAATCTTCATTATTTTGAAGTCGGTAACAGATGAATCTTGAGTTCTCTGACAGAATATTTGAAACTTTTGGAACTGGCACCGACTTCAAAATTATGAAGATTGAGTACAGAAATAGTTGAGTTTTAGCCGAATTCGGAAAAAGGCACCATGACTCATGAGATAGGAAAAATTATTTAATATTTTTTAGTTCATATTATAAGGATGTTATTATTGTTTTTACCTTGGAAGTCGGTTTTAATTTTTTGCCAAAAATAATAATTTCACTCTTTTTAGTTACTTACCTAGTAAAATCATCGCGTACTTAATAGCAGAGTTTTACCTACCTTATTGGTACCTCTTATTATGTCCGGAACCTTATTCAAGGCCTTTCAACAAAATTGAGATGGTAGTCTTCCGTTTCCTGCCGTAATATTGATCGTTGTAGTACCTGTCCGGTCTTTTTGGCGGCAAGATGGCGCTACGATGGCGGTAAGATGGCGGTTTCCGGTGTTCACCAGGTGAGGCGCGCGCGCGTTCTTCCTCATTGCAGTCTCAATTTTATAGCACCAGGCAGACCTTACTGTAAGGCCTTGAATTAGGTTCCGGACATAATAAGAGTTTTATTGGTAGGTAAAACTCTGCTATTATGTCCTATCACCGTTATTCAAGGCCTTTAAACAAAATTGAGATATTGTTTGTTGTCGCCTGGTGAACAAGACGCCAATGTGAAAAATCAAAATGATTAAGAGTTAATCAAAAAATTTTAATGAAGAATTGTAGTACAAACATTTCTTAATTTTCTTATTTCTATTCCTAGGAAATCAGTCGTTATTATTGTTAATTGTTATTTTTTGCTTTTATAACTATTCTTTTAACTATAATTTCTAATAATATTACAATTACAATTTGTTCAAAACCTTAAGGTTCGATAAATAATAATTAATTTTTAATAACTTCTAATATTAAGTATAATGTTATTATTAAACTTATTAGTAGGTACTTTAAACTACAATATTTTTTTTTCTAACTAAGTGACAGGTCCAAAAAGACTAACTAAAGAATTATTTATAGAAGAAATCAGCGGGGCTAAAATGGTCACATATAGCAATTCCTCTCAATCAATTCAGCAAATGAATTGTCAAAACTGTCAAACTGACAAAATATGTCAAATCAGTACAAAAATACAGAAATGAATTGCAAGCAGAGTTGCATTTTGCGATTTTAAAGAATTAAATCATATTATGATTCATATCGCGATTCAACAAAGCGACCATTTAAGCCCCGCGGGTTAGAAGCTACCTCCTTTCTATAGATTTTTTTAAAAGTATTCACTGACCTCCAATTTGCTCTATCTAAAATTGTATCTAATGGCTCTTTATCAAGCCAACTTCTAGAAGCAACGGCAGACCGTACGCTTCCCGGAGTTGCCTCGACACCGGCTTCTTTTAAAACCGACTTTACCCATCCAGAAATTACTGTTCTGGAGGCAGCTTTTGCTACCCCTCGAGCAGATAAAAAATAGATTTTCGACGCCGGCTTCTTTCCGCCTATTACTCCCTAGAATTACTAATTTTCGCACCCACAAAACGGGATCGAGATTTGGATTTTCACTGTTTGAAAAGAGTTTCCAACCTGATTGAATGTGGGATTCTTAATCAGTTTTAGAACCGTACATTGGCCAGAAAGTAACAGTATCACTTTCACGATCGTCTACAAGGGAGCCCTGTGACACGCTTAATAACGTCAAGTCGTGCACTCTACGACCCGAGCATAATAATAGTAAAATGGCGCATCGCCTGGAGACTTCGAATAAATTTTCACAATTTACACTACTTATAGATAGAAAAGATATAAAAACACTAGTGTCTCAAACGGTATTCGGCTTGCTACATTTTTGAACATTACTCGTTAAAATGGATTTCAAAATTTTCTTAACTAAAACATGAGAGGCAAGATTAGAACTATTATTTGTATTGTAGTTTAAAGTTCACTGATTGCATAGTGTAGAAACAACTGACTTATGGACTGGAATTGTTTTGTAAGATAGATTATGTTTTAAATGTAAATCAGCTAAAAACGGAGCTAACTGGGACCCCGAAGGATTAGTAGGCTGGACTCCCGAAATTTTGCACCAATTCAACCATCTGATCCAAGCCGGCTTATACGTATTTATAGTGGACTTACGCCAGCCGCCTTTTAGTAAAGATTTTTGTTGCTCGGACCAAGATTGAGTTCCTTAGACCACCCCCACATTTCCAAATCTCCATCGTCAGGTCTTGTACTCGTGGAGGGGGAAAGCCCGTCGATAGATCCAGTAGGTTCGACTCCAATGTGTTATCGCACTGCAGAAGCAGAGACGATTTGCTTAGTGTTGGACCGTATTCGCCTAAACATTTTAAAATTGTTAAAATTTCTTTCTGGTTTGAATGAAGATTTTCTTCATCATTGAGCCAATCTCCCGTTAAAAATACACCATTTAAATCAGCCCCCCAACCAAAATCGGATGCGTCCGTAGTAAGAAAATTAACTAATTTAGGGGGGTGAATTCGAGAAGACTTTTTGCAATTAGCTAACCACCATTCTAACTCCTTAATAGCGTGAAAAGGTACAGACCGCCTTTCATGGGGGCTACATCGAAGTAAACTATTGCAATGGGCCAAAAGATATCGGTAATTTTAACGACCATGGGGAACTGCTAGTCGAGCAAAATTTAGACGTCCGATGATGCTCTGCATTTCTCTAAGAGTTGCTTTTCTAGATTTTATCAATTTTTAAATTATAATTTGAAGAGTCTGAGCTTTTAAATCTGGAATGGACTTTTGATTGCTCCATGTGTCCCAAAAAATAGCTAAATATTCTAAAGCCTTTTGTGGCTGAAGTATAGATTTATTTTTGTTCACAACCCAACCTAGCTCGTGCATCGTATCAAGTGTGATACGAGTCTGCTCTAATATTTTAGATT
Source organism: Polyommatus icarus (assembly GCA_937595015.1). Taxonomy (NCBI): domain Eukaryota; kingdom Metazoa; phylum Arthropoda; class Insecta; order Lepidoptera; family Lycaenidae; genus Polyommatus; species Polyommatus icarus. The sequence goes on along the minus strand of OW569330.1, from coordinate 3,869,231 downwards.
TATCGTGGCATGCAATTAAAAAATCGTCTAAGAAAACAACTATACGTATACCTTGTTCTCGTAGTAATTCTGCTGTCAGATTTGTCAGGGACGCGAAAACTTTGGGGGCAATGGCAAACAGGTCATTTGTAAAAGTTGACCTCTGTACATCAGCTTTAGAAAGCAACGATGGTGTATAGACACCGGTGTGTGGTAATAAGCCTGTGTTAGGTCTATCTTTACTAGCCAATCGTTGGGCTTCAAGAATTTTGGTATTCGATGAGTTGCTATCAGTCGAAATTTGCTGAGCTTCAGAAACTCGTTCAATCTTTTTAAATTGAAAATAGGGCGCATAGTTCCATCGCTTTTTGGGGTTAAAACATTGTTGATAAAAAACTCGGAGTTTCAGAGGCATATTCTAAAATACTGTCCTCTAGCAACGTTTGAATAATCTGATCCATTTCTGGGGATGAAGCTGTCTGATAACGTGATTCTATGAGTCGAGGTAAAATCAGTGGCGGTTTTCGTAAAAATGGAATTTTGTAACCGGATATTATTTTTAAGAGGGGAGAAGGGACACTCCAAATTTTCCAAACATCTACGAACATAGCTAGCCTCCCCCCTCAAAACTCCTGTTGAGAGTCAAAATTTTCTATCGCCTCTTCCCCTGCCTCTCGAGGCATTGGATTGGTTAAAAGGCTTTTTTGCCGTACCCGGGGCCTGTTGTCTTGGAGGAAATGACGGTGGTTTATATGATGGCCGAAAAAACCGCTCATTATTAGCATAGGAGCCAAAATTATAATTAAAAGCATAGGGGTGGAAGGGTCGCACCGCCTGCGCTCGAGAATATGTATAGCCTTGATTGCTATTTAAGCCAAACGGTGCTTGGAAGCGACCGGTTTGTTTATAATGGGGATTGTCCATTTTTTTTTAATTTTGCTCATTACAAAAACATTTCGAGGAATAAGGTCAGTGATCGTTTTTCTGTATATAAACGAAAAAAATACCCATTACTTACTTATATTTTTGAACAAATATGTTTAACCTTAGTTTGACCTTCAATGGCGTTAAATTAGCAATAAATTCGACCAACATTACGTTTCGAACTTTTGGTAAGCTTTTCGTATCAGCTTTCACATAATGAGAACTTGTATTTGACGAACCAGCCATTATAAGTAAGATTCAAAGGAAAAAAACATTCTGCAGAGGTCAATTGGCCGCCGATGATGACGTCAGAGCGAAACTTTAAAAATTTATTGAGAAAAAACTAGCCAATGAATTTCAAAATTATTGAATTTATATTCTTAAAATACCCTATTTTAACGAAAAAAAATATAAAAAGTACATGTAATTTTTTTTGGACAATGCCCATTACTGGGGCCTGGTTGCGCAGCCAGAGCACCCGAAGTAGGCCGCCTCTCTTGTGCAGAGAAGGCTGGCTTTTGATAAGTAAAAATTTTATTTACACCTCCATTATTTTAATTAAATCAGATAACTATTCTTTATTAAATAAATATTCACAAGACGGAGGAATCTTTTTCAAAGAAGATTTTAAGAATTTTTCTTTTACTTAATTTAGAAAATATTTCCGATGTTGTTCAATAAAATCAGCACGCCTACCGCAAACTAATTGTTAACAGTCTAATGATTTTTTTTGAAAATCACCGGAAAAACAATCTTTAATTTTGGATAACAACGATTCCTTACTAATATTATCACTATCTTGAGTCCATTGTAATAAATCAGATACACCCTTTTTTAACGCATCATTTTGCATTATTACTGCACGCGTAATCAGTGTTGCCAACTATGGGGATTTCCCACTAAATTTAGTGGGAAAAAATAAATTTAGTGGGTTTTTTAGTGGGTAAAATATTTTGGGGATATTTTTGGGAGTAAAATTTTTGAGGAATGGAATATTTTTTTAATAACTACCTTAAAGTGACTTTCGGATCTTTGCCGCGAGCGACCGCGACAGACGAAAATTCAAACGAAATGCATGTGGCATTTCGTATGAGAAAGGTTATAGTTTCATTTTACTCTACCACTAGGGTTTACGCCACCGCCGCGCGCCGGCGATAGCATGGATGATGGATCACCACGCAAATGTCAGTAGAAAATGATAAATATATTCTATGTCATAAAGTAGCATTTCATTTGAATTTTTACCGGTCGCGGTCGCTCGTGGCAAAAATCCGAAATCCACCTTAGGTACCATTCGGATCTGCGAGGCAAGCGTACGGCGTCACGCGTAAGGGCTGGTTTACACGTATTAAGTAGATAAGTAGTTAACAAAATTTTAACTTAATTTTAAGTTACTTATTGCATGTAAACACAAAATTTAGTAGCAAGTAGCAAGTTAAAATTTAGTTAAGTACTAAACAAAAAAATTAGAAATTTGACAATTTTCTATTATGTTGGCAGTATGTTTTCTTGTTCATTGGTTGGCAGGCGGAGCTCGTCACTTGACACATTTCAGGCCGGCACTTCAAATTAAGTTAAAATTTAGTTACTACTTATCTACTTAATACGTGTAAACCAGCCATAGTTGACCGGTCGCTTACTGCGGAGTAGCAAATAGCTTACCAATGTCCGCGACCGACAAAAATTTAATTAAAATGATACTTTATTGACATGATTATAGCTATTATTTTTTTATTATTTTTGTCTAAGTAGTATTATAATAACCACGTGGCCAGCGTCGCTTGCTGCAGAGACCCGCGGCATGCAAGTGCGCCGCGTAAATAAGTACATTTGAACAAAATGCAACATTATTAACTACGTAACTAGGTAGCATTTCAAACTATGTTGCGATACACAATTTTGTGATATTGTGCGCAGACAGAAGCTTTGACCATTTTCCACCATAACTTCGAGTGTAAACAAAACAATAATTGTGAATTATTATACAATATTATGGCAGGGAATTTAGTAATAAGGGAAGAAATTATCCAAAAACTGTTGGCAGATGAAGAGGATGACGAAATTATTTTGTATTTTTTATCATTTCCGGAAAAGAGGAGAAAGGTTGACTTTATTTTTACGTCACGGGTCGAAGAGAGATGCTACAATATAAGGGAAGAGACCTAATGGTAGACACTTTAATTAATTTAATTTATTTATTTGACTCAGGCATCTTGGCCCATATTATAAATACCTTATAGACTAACATACATACAATTATACTAAAAACTAACACTAACACTAAACACGTATTGTCTGCGACGTGGGGCGCGACGTGTTCGGAAGTCGTCCTCGGAACCTCCTGTAGACGACTCCAATCGGCCAGAACTGCTCCTTCTCGAAGGTCGGTAGATGGTGCGTCGGGACTCTCACCACAAAGGAGCTAAAATTCACTTTGTGGCGGGACTCCAAACGCTCGACCCTCAAGACGAAGTGGGTCTTGCTCCTGATGTAGTCCACGACCTGCTCGACCGTCGTGGACCAGTGCAGCCTGGACACGTACAGCGGCGTCGCGGGAGTCTCACGTCGCAACAGCTGCTCGGGTCCTTCGGGTGCGGTGCCGCGATGGTTGCGGACGACGGGTTTCTTCTTCTACGTGACGCAAGGTAGCGGTGACGCAAGATGGCGGTGACGCAAGATGGCGGTGACGCAAGATAGCGGTGACGCAAGATAGCGGTGACGCAAGGTGGCGGTGACGCAAGATGGCGGTGACGCAAGATAGCGGTGACGCATGATGACGGTGATGCAAGATGGCGGTGATGCAAGATAGCGGTGACGCAATATGGCGGTGACGCAAGATAGCGGTGACGCAAGATGGCGGTGACGCAAGATAGCGGTGACGCAAATAATGATCACAAAATTTGTTTCGTCTGAGGAATCACAGGATTTTATTTGCTCTAGGATCGGTGTCGTTTAATGGCCTACATAACATTTTTGAGTCACTTTTCTGTCTTTTTTTTATCTTTTCTAACTGTAAAAAAATAAAAGAAGTTACAAATTTTATTATAAGTTTAATTAAACACTGCAAGAATATTGAAATGATTCCTTCTGTTCCATGTTATCAAAATGATTATTCCTGTTATCAATAATTTAGATACTTAAAATTTCTTGTAATTGAAAAAAAAAACTTGACATAACTGTTACAAATACTAAAATTAACATGTTCTATACAGAATAAATAACAAAAAGTATTATCTTTACTATAATTTAATAAGAAAAACGTAATTTCTGTGAACAAAAATCACTTCTGTTATCACTTAGTTAACAGAAGTGATGATAACAGAAATGATAAAACTCAAATAATCTTTATTTTATTTTTAAATGGTCAAATTTTACTTAGTTTTATTTATGTTTTACAATAAAAGGACTAAGAATACATGTTAACAAAAGATTTATACAATATTTAACAAAGTAATTAACTTTTTACAGACTTAGCAGTAGTGACGAGCGATTTCAACCAATGGAAAAATCACGAACAAATTTTGCTTCTGTTAAAAAACGAAAGAAATAATCAAACTCTTTGTTACTAATGTATAAACTACAAGTGGATTAGTGCTGCATACGTGCAAAATTAATTTGAAATTAAATGTGTCGCTATATTTTTTTTACAAATAACAATTGATAACAAAAATGACGGAAATTTTGGTAACAGGAGTAGAATCAAGAATAAAAAAGTGCCTGTACTTCAGAAGATGAATATGCTCATTAAATCATAAAGCCTACTATATTTCAAAATTATTTTAACTATAACACGATTTATTTTTTATTTCTTAGAAGTATTTTTTAAGTTGCCCTAAAGTGCTAAGGTGTGAAAGTAACAGATAACAGGCGTGACGTTTGGGTACTTTGAGCTATCAGGTTACTAGGAAAATGCTAATTTATACACATATAAGTGTTATTATGTTATAGTTCACACCGGTTACTATTATTTACACTCATAAATGTATTGATACAAGATCGTTAAAAGTACTTTTTTGTCAAGTAACATATTTTTCGCTGTAGAATAGAATGACCCATGTAAGCCGCAGACTCGATCACACAAAAAGTGTGACGTGTGCGATCTCCCTATGGCAGTCAACAATTCGAGCGGCCCTTCGTTGGATACGATCCAGAGGGAGCAGTTGGTATTTTGGCGCCCCTGCCCAGAGATGAGAACAATATTCCATATGAGGCCGAACCTGCGCCTTGTAGAGTTGTAGGCGTATGGTCCGGACTGAAGTACTGTCTCGCTCTGTTAAGAACACCAAGCTTCTTCGAGGCTAATTTGGTCTTACCCTTTAGAATACTCTAGATGATATCGGAACTGGACTTCGCTCGATATGTTGACGCCAAGTATCTCAATGCTAGGGGAGATGGTTAAAGATCCCTCGAAACGAGGATATACGACCATTGGTGACTTTTTAGTGGTGAACGCGCAGACTTGTGTCTTGGCGGGGTTGAATTGGACCAAGTTACCTCTACCCCATTCAGAGACCTTCTCAAATGAATTCTCCACCTTAGACACAAGTTCGTTTCGACTCTCAGTGACATTTTGCCGAGAAATATTGGGGTAGTCGGTATATACGGCATCACCTGTACTATCTTCCTCATAGCAATGAATGCCGCTGGTCTGCAACATGTCACTGATATGCAGTATGAATAGAGTAGGCGATAGCACACAGCCCTGAGGGACACCAGCATCAACAGTAGTGTCCGACCGAAGCTTCGGCTTCAGCTTCGGCCGCCTTCGGCCGAAAAAACCACCTTCGGCGAAGCCTTCGGCGAAGCCTTCGGCTTCGGCCTAAAACCCGGCCGAAGCCGAAGCTTTGCCGAAGGTCCGAGCAACCGTCGAAATTGAACGAACTGTAAACTGTTACGAAAGACTGTGAGTCGTGAGAGAGCGACGGACCGGTCGTGTATGCAGACTGCAGAGGCATAAACAAACACTAACTTCTTAACAAATAATTTAATTATTTATTAAGAAGTTAGTGTTTGTATATTTTATTTTTTATTAGTCTAGTTTCGGTCTAGTCGAGAACAAAGGCTGATTGATTGGTCTAATTATGGTTATTTGTGAAATAATAAAAAAATGATATTATTTACAATAGTTCAGTCAATAAAGTAGTTGTAGAATGCTTGAGCGGGCAACCTAAGAGATTTCTGCTGGAACTTATTCAGGTCAGGGTGCTTGGGGATAAAACATACTAAAGTACCTGAAGTCTAGTAGGTGAGCTGGAGTGAGGAGAGAGTGCCAAAAGTCTCAATTTTTGATTTTTGGCTAATAACTAAAAAACTATGCGTTGTAGCAACCGTTTTCGAACTACACATTTGAGTCATTCCTTAAACTTAATTAATAATTTGTAGTCCACAAATTATTAAGGAAACTAATAAATAAGTCACGTAATCACAATCTTTTATTACCATCTCTAAATCAACTTCTCTATGAGTCAATTATTATAGAGGTTAAATTAAGTATTTATTATTATCTTAAAATTAAGTATTTCAAAACTTCAATATTGAATATTGAAGTTTTGAAATACTTAATTTTAAGATTAATTGTAGCTTGTAGACAATATTGAACACAAAAATAAAGTTAAAGTTAAATTGAAGGCAAAAATAAAGTTGCATGTTTCTATCTCAAGAAATGATGAACTTTCATTCAAACTTTCAACCCCTATTTAGGGGTAACCCTTAGGGGTAAAATTTTCAAAATTCCTTCCTTAGTGAATGTCTACTTAATAAAATAAATAAATAAAATAAAATAAAACGTTTTTATTTCGGTCTGTAGACCATATAGTATTAGTAAACATTTTACTTAGAAACTATGTTAGTAAGAATACAACGTTTCGACTTAATAGTAAAATGCATATTATGGGACAAGCACAATATCACGTATAATATAACTATTGTTATATTATACGTGATATTAATAAAACAACCCTACTCACCAAATTTCGTGTCTGTAACTTTAACAGTTTTTGCTCAGCGATGATGAATCAATCAGTCAGTCAGTCAGTCAGGACATGTAATTTTATAAGTATAGATTGAGAATTAAAACTCCATATCTCCAAAACTACTGAACCGATTTTATGGAAACTTACACTGTTCCCTAAGTTGAACAGTCCCTAGTACAACAAAAAAAGAATTACTGAAATCGGAATGGTAGTTCCAGAGATATGCGAGCACAAACATAAAAACACACATACACTTTTAATTTGCCACATTTGTTCAGACGCTGATACTGTAGATTACTAACATAATATACGAAAATTGGGCAGTTCTGGAAATATGACATACTTACATAGATACGCGTCGAATTGATAATCTCCTTTTTTGAAGTCGGTTAAAAATTAATTACTGGGAGTCGAGCGATTAAGATTATAAACCTTCGGCTTCGGCTTCGGCCGAAGGTTGTGGCGATTGCCGAATAATCGGCTTCGGCTTCGGCCAAAAATAGACCTTCGGTCGGACACTAATCAACAGACTGAGTTTCCAAGCATTCGCCGTCAACTTTCCAAGAATCCGCGATCGAAGGAAAGAAGTTCACCTAGTCGGCTTCATCTGTGTCAACGTGGCTCTAAATTATAAAAAAGGGCCACTAGAAAACAAACACCACAACAAAGAAAAACATTTGCAACGAAGCCCTGGGGGAGGGTGAAACAATCCTAGAGCTGGTGACTTTAGTAACTTGAAGTTTGATAACGCCAATAACATGATATTAAGGAGCCATCGACATATTTTTTTGATACTGTATTAATTGTTTCAATTATTATCAGTCGAGGACTGCCGCGGTAAAGCTATTGAATATCAAATTTTTATCAACTTGTCGAATCATAGATATCGCGACATATCGCGAGCTTCAAGCCAGAAGGGCGTATAAAAAATGATCTTTTGTATTTTAACTACATATTTTAAAACTCTCAATATTGCACTTACATCTATTACATTCTTAAAATACGAGTTTGTTTTATATACACCCTTCTGTAGTAATACCTCGATAGAGGGAATCGCAGACATAATAGATTTTCAATTTTTATGTGACAGCCGGGTGCCGCTTGGGGATTGATGGGTTAAAGCCCGCAATATATAGATAACACGGTAGACAAAAATTTGAGAAAGCTTGAATGAAGTCAATGGATACAGACCGTGAGCGACCAATTTACTGACGATACTGAAATCCATGACTGAAAGGAGTTTATATCTTCATTTGCATGGCTTTAAACAAAATAACGTCTTAACTCTAAAGCATGGTCAACGGCGACGATGAATGGTCGTATACGCATTAGTTTGACTAAAAACACATTTATACAAGATGTTTGTGTAAACACCGTTGTCCTTGAAACTATCAAACAAACAAACAACAAACAAAAAAATGAACAACTTTTTCTATGAGAACAATGCTGGGAAATAAAAAAAAAATTCATACCCATACAAATTGCCGATCCGGGCATCCAGGGTATGAAGACGGAATTTTTTTTTGAGTTCCCAGCATTATTCTCATAGAAAAAGTTGTTCATTTTGACGGGCTCATTTGATGGTTTCAAGCATTAGTAACATACAATATCATTGGTTTCAAGGATAACGGTGTTCACACAAACATACTGTATATAACAGTAAAGATGTAGAATATTCATAAATAATATTATTTTTCTTATTCCATGTTAATTTTATGTTTGATATCATCTATATATATAAAAGAAAGTGGTGTTAGTTACACTACTTATAACTCAAGAACGGATAAACCGATTTGGCTGAAAATTGGTGGACAGGTAGCTTAGAACCAGGAAAAGGACATAGGATACATTTTGTCCCGGAAAAATGTACGGTTACTGCACAATATACTTTTATGATTTGCGCGTCAACTATTCAATCGATTTTGATGAATTTTGGTATGGAGATACTTTGGGTCCCGGGAAAGAACAAGGAATACTTTTTGTCCCGGAAAATGTACGTTCCCGCCCAATAAACTTTTATATCAAGAACGGATAAACCGATTTGGCTGAAAATTGGTGCAGAGGTAGCTTAGAACCAGGAAAAGGACATAAGATACATTTTTTCCAGGAAAAATGTACGGTTACTGCACAATATACTTTTATGATTTGCGCGTAAACTATTCAATCGATTTTGATGAATTTTGGTATGGAGATACTTTGAGTCTCGGGAAAGGACAAGGGATACTTTTGGTCCCGGAAAATGTACGGTTCCCGCACAATAAACTTTTTTGATTTTCGCCAAAACTATTCAGTCTATTTTATGAAATTCGGTATGGAGATACTTTAAGTCTCGGGAAAGGACAAGGAATACTTTTTGTCCCGGAAAATGTACGGTTCCTGCACAATAAACTTTTATGATTTTCGCTTAAACTATTTATTAATCTATTTTGATGAAATTTCGCATGAAGATACTAATTTTAATCTATTGTTTTCTTAATTATACCAATTCGAATTAAATAATCATCGTTAAGACAGGACAACGTCTGTCGGGTCAGCTAGTTTTAAACAAAAATAAAAAATATTTTTACTATTCGAATTATTCGAAAAATAATTCGGCGAATATTCGAATAATAAAATCGTCGAATATTCGAATAAAACGACTATTCGAATAACATACCCTATGCGCTCCTGATAAATAAAATAATATTATAGATTCATGGGTGGAACCTGGTGGAACGCTCGATAGCTTAAACGGAACCACCTTCTAGACTTTTTAAATACTACACCGCGATACAGGTGATTTGAAATCTGTGTAAATCCAGAGTTTCTGATTTTTTATTGCAAGGGCGGATTTTTCTTTAATAATTGCAACTCATTGGAAATTAGCAACTACAGAAAGGATGCAAATAAAAGTCCGACATTACGAGTTATTCATTGTTTATTTATTTTTTCATATAAATACCTTTAAAGACTCGACAAGTCACAATATGAAAAGACTTTTAATTCATTCACATTCACTAAATACTGAGACAGATCGTAAAAAATAACAACTTATTACGAATAAATATCAGTTACTGGACAATTCACTCAAATAATTCCTCGTTAAAGTTATCCAAAGCGTTACCGAGATGAGATTGCCTACACGCACGTGCGGGGACAAAATTGTCTCTATCGCCCACCATTTGCTTTGCGATTATCGACATTAGCGCACAACAAATAAACTACTTTTCCGCAAAACGTGACCGTTTTCATATACCATTTGTGTACGCTACAGTTTATAATAGGAATTCAAATGGTGAATGACGAACAATATTGTCGCCCATCCGCGCTACGCTTAACAGATAATATAAACAATATCCTACTACAAAAGATCAGTGAGTTCCAACTAATTAATCATAATCTAAATTCTAATCGAATATACTTATTATAATTGCAACAAAATGGACATCTACCGCATATTTACATCTGTACATTAACGAAATATTAAAAATTATAAAAATAAGACATAATAAACATGTATCGATAATTTTTCAGAAAAAAATCTCTCCAATAACATTTAAATTATATTTACAACTAAACTATACGGGACGACATGGAAAATGAGAATTGCACACGTTCTGCTTAACTTCGCACAAACGGACACACTATACAACTCTAAACATGAATTTTATTTGTTATCTTGAGACTCATTGTGTTGATCTTTTATCCAGAAAAAGACAACTTGCATCATATGAGAAGTGAATCACAAAACATATTTATCTTTTTGGTTATTTAAATTGATGAAAGAGAAGGCACGATACTTTAACAAAGGATCGGCAGACTTACAGCGTATTACGAAAAAACGCCAGTACGCTTAGCACGAGTATAATTATGGCGTCGTTTTCCGAGAGTTAATTTGTTCATCCTACAAAAATCATGTTTAGAGTAATATTATGTCGACGTCAGTGGAGGCGCATATGGCGGTAACCACCACCATCGCCGTAACAACGGCACTTACCGAACACTCACATATACCAAAACCTACTAACAACTAAGTATTGGCTTACAATTTCGTCGAACGTTAAGGAGGCGATAAAATTTATATAAAACAACACAATTTAAAAAAATTAACATACAATACTTTATTTACGCTGGATTGCCACGATTGAAAAAGTTACGCCTCAAAAAGTTCCTATTTTAAATTCAAGACGGAAGATGCAGATTCATTGTGCGCAGTCTGTCACAGATAAAATTTTGACTCGACGTTCGGATACGCTTTCACGTCGTTTGGCCTGTCTTGTAAATAACAAACATATGGATAAGACAATTACTGAGTATTATTTCAATTAAATCATATTAAAAGTTAAAAAAAAAAATAACTTTGTAAAAAAAACCATTGCTACCAAACGCATATCCGAACGCAACACTACCGACTAAAACGAGAACGGTACATATACGTATGAAGGTATACTAGCATGTTACGGGACTGTCTTAGCGTAATTGGTTAGGCCACTTTGAATTTAAAACCATCATAGCTCCTGAAGTGAGAACACATCGGCGCTAATAATAGAGAGTACCGAGTGGAAATTACTTGTACCGTTTGCGCGCTCACCCTAGGAGCTCCCTATAATTAATAATTCACGGTCATTTGTACCATATGTAAAATTCGGAATCGCTAAGCTACTAGGCACCGGACAGTTCGTAAAAAAATGATTCCGATATGTATACAAAATGTCGTGCAAAATAAACTTCTGTAACTTACTTAGTGGCATACGTCGGACTACGTCGACAGGCTACGTCGCGGCGGGCGGTGACGTCACACTACTGTACTGTCGACGGACTACAGCCAATATACCTCAGCCTCGACTCAACATTGACTTTATGCTAACTCTTTCACGCGTAGTATCTATACATAACGATACTTGCGTCCTCACCGCCCGCGTACACTATAATACTACGTACTTATGAGACGTTGGGCGACCGCTCGACGTTGGCGTCTCTCTCCGTGGTGTCACGCTCGAGCGTCGCCTTAGTACTCTCTATACCGGAGTCCTCATCCCCGCTGTCGAGGACTGTACCCTCCCCCCGCTCGCGCCCCTCCCGGCCTTCTCTCGTCTGGACCTCGGTTAGCACAATGTTTCTCGGTGGTTCAGGCTCGGGCGGCGGTTTGCCGAAGGTCGAGAACGTCGCCTGGGGTAACTCCGGCGGCGTGACGTCACGGAAGCTGAAGACGCGGGCGTGGCGCGGGGACTGGAGGTGCGGGGAGGGCGGTAGGTCGAGTTTGAGGCGGTCGCGCGTGTGGCGGAGCCCGCCCAGCTCCGTGGGACTGACCGCCTCGGCCGGGTCGCGCCACCACTCCGTCTTCTTGTAGTCTTCGTCGGGAAGGGAACCGGGGGTTATGTCTTCCACGCCGGAGTCCGGGGTGGTGAGGTCGAGCGGCTTGGCGAGCGGCGCGGTGAGCGGCTCGGCGAGCGGCGCGGCGGGCGGAGCGGGGGCGGGCGAGGGGGGCGTGTCGTCGAAGTCCCGCAGCGCCGCCTTGTGGAGGCCGGGGAAGAACTGGCTGCCGCCCGACATCACGCCCAACTCGAACGGTCGCGCTGAGGACGATATGTAGAAGTCGTCGTCGTAGTCTGAAATTGACAGATACAAATGTTACCAAACATAATTAATACTGTAGTTAAATAATTACTGCTAGAGTCTGTCCTAGAAGCAAATAGAATTTCGTCTACAAACTCACTTCTGCTATCACATCTTATCTATCTTTCATTCGCTCACGAAATATCGCACTGTGCCAGTCTCACATATTATTGTGAGGCAAAAATCTACACACACTGGCAAAATTAGCGGAACATATGTAAAAAGGGCCATAACTTGAATTCAAGTGGGTCGGGCTGTGTGAAATCCTTTTTTATAGTTTCTAAGCTCATTTAAGAAATAAAATATTGAACAAAACTGGCAAGTTGACAGATTTTTATTGCAATTATGCCTTACTAAGTGTTTTTCGATGATTTACGTTGTAAGTGTTTCTGATAAGAATTGCGTTTTTAGCGGGGTGCAAGGTATGCCAGGTCATTTGATTGTTTGGTTTTTGGAAGAACACATTGCTTAGATACAAAATTAGTGATGTTCCAGCATCTACGACAGCTAGAGCTGTAACCACGATAGAGAAAGGTCACACCTACCGTTCGGTCAGTCAGGCCTTAGGTGTGTCGGCTTTCGTGGTCCATCGTAACTTTCAACGCTACAGAGAGAATGGATCTTACGTTCGAAGACGAGAACAAGGCAGAAATCGGGTGGCAATGGTTCAGGATGACCGTTTTGTAAGGGTACAAGCCTTAAGAAATCGACCTCAAATTGCTTTGCAGAGACGAAACCTGTCGGAACAGGCCCGAGATGTACGTGTAAGTGGTTGTACAGTAAGAAGAAGACTCAAAGAAGTTAAATTAAACTCAAAGGTGCCAGCAGAGGCACCAAAACTTGAGACAGGACAGCAAAGAGCCAGGCTAAGATTTGCGCGTGAACATCAAAATTTGACAAGTGAGTGAAATCGTGTGCTGTACAGTGACGGGAGCAAATTATATGTAAATTTTGTTGACAGGCGATAAAGAATGTGGATAAATCATAAGGAACGCTATAGACCATCAAACTTAACGGAAACAGTGGCCTATCATGCAGGCTTCGTAATGTTTTGGGGTGGCATATGATTTGGAGCCCGCACAGAGCTGATGATTGTTAATGATGGTACTTTACAGGGCTTTACAGTACAGGGCTATAGCACAGACATCATAGAACAGCATGTTGTGCCTTTTACACAGTTTTAGGCAGTAACTTCAATTTTATGCGCGTCCATAGAGTAAAAAAATTCGGGTATTATTACCTAAATGGTGCTGGCGTAGCCCAGGTGGAGAGGTCAGCACGGTCTACGGATGTGGATCCGATTGAGGACGTGTGGCACATCAATGGGTGAACGGTACGAGTTAAAACTCCAGCTCCAAAATGTGTTCAGGAGATCGAGTTGGCACTACTGAAGGAGTAGAAGAATATCCCTCAGGAAATTATTGACAATCAAAATGCAAGCATGGAATGGCGTATCCAGACTCTCTTGACATCCATAGAAGGCATTACACGCTTTTAACATGGCATTTCTTAAGTAAAAATGAAGAATTTAACTTAAAAACTTACTACTGAAATTTCAAAGATTTTTATTAATTTTTGATTTATGCAGATTTTTTCTACTTTACAAGTTTTTATGCCCTAAATTTATATAAGTTTTATTTTTTAATCGTCAATATATAAATAATTATATAAAAAACATTGAACAATTTTCAAAAAAAATTAAAATTTTGTTATGTTCCGCTAATTTTGCCGGTGTGTTTTGTAACGCTTCTAATATAAAATAACTATTCTAACGATGCAAAACCGGCTTTAGGGGAGATTTCTGAACAATATAATGGAGGTGTTAGGTAGGATAGAAAGACTTCTATTATACCTGTGGAAACGAGATAGCATCATATTCGTGCGCGAGTGAAAGAGACAAAACCGACATTGACCAACCTGCGGGGAAGGATATGCGAGCTCGCGCGAGCACGTCTAGCGGTCCGGGCGCCGTGAACAGCTGGTAGCCTAACTCCGCTTCCTCCGCGCTGCCCGCGTCCCAATCTGTAATACGCGAATATTTATTTGATTATCATGAAAAGCTCTGTACGTATGGCCGTTTTATTAATTACTATTTAGCCACACTTCCAGTCAATTCGGGCACCGCTAAGCTCCTCTCCGCCCCGCTCCGCGTCAGTGGAACGCGGCCTAACCAGTCCAGTGAGTCCCATCCCATTTTATTTCTTCAATAAGTTTTTAACATCTTTAAGGTAGAGAAAGATCTTTCAGGGGTCGCAGTGGACACTGGAAGTGTGGCTAAAATTGTAATGAGCGTACACCGAGATCAGGCGGCGCAGCTGATTATTAATCAATTAGCAATAAAACGTAAAAGAGTAAATTTATTACGTTAGAGTTTAACCTTTGTTTTTCATATTTTCTTTGTTACTTTTTTTAAATAATTAACATTCCGATATTCAAATTTTCAAAAATACTTTTGATTTAGCATTTTATGTACAGCTATCTGCGTTCCGGACACAGTCCGCTTAATAAATTCGCTTTTATGATGAGGAAGGTTGTTTCAACCGCTTTGTTCTGAATGTGGCGTCTTAGAAGATGTGTTACATATTATGGCGGAGTGTGTTCGGAACGAAGATATTCGATACGAAATGTCACTAATTACTGGAGATTTAAAACAACTTGGAGAGTGTAACATTGTTCTGGCATTTCCTCTCTCTGACACAGCTAAAGTACTGTATAAAATTGTGATTACTGGTTTTCGTCGTCGTCCAATTGTATAATACTTTATTAATTATGTAGTTTATGTAGATGGTCTAACGGAGTGGCGTAGTTTGTAAGAACTGAAACTCTTTAAATAAAGATTAAAATATATATATATATACGAGGGCTGCTATTTATGTATCTGGAATTAAAAAAAGAAACAAACATATATCATTTAATATGGTTTTATTGCTTTTCAAAATATTCGCCGCGATGATCGACACACTTTTGCATACGCTGGAACTAATTTTCATAGCACTTTTTCCATTCTGATTGAGGTATCTCCAAAACGAGCATTTTGAACGCATCAACAGCCTCTTCGCGGCTCGAAAAACGTTGACCACGTAATTTGTTCTTCGCGTATGGAAATAAAAAGAAATCGTTAGGTGCCAAGTCAGGGCTGTACGGCGGATGACCAGTCAATTCGATCTTTTGACCCTCCAAAAACTGAGTTGTTTCAGCTGAGGTGTGACAGCTAGCATTGTCGTGATGTAATATGATTCTGCGTTGTCGGTTATCCTTTCTTATTTCTTCAAAGACTTCTGGTAAACAAATGGTCGTATACCATTCCACGTAGCAACATGTCCATTAATTCCAAAAAAACAGGCGACCATTTGCTTCAAAGTACTTTTTGCACGAGTAACTTTTGTTGGTTTCGGCTCATCTTGGAACACCCACACCGTTGACTGTTGTTTAGTTTCGGGGTCATATGCGTAGATCCAAGATTCATCACCTGTGTAGATATTATAAACGGCTTTTGACGTACCACGGTTGTATTTTTTTATCATTTTTTTGCACCAATCGACACGAGCCCGTTTTTGATCGATTGTCAAGTTGTGCGGAATCCAACGCGAACATATTTTTTTTACAGCCAAGTGTTCGTGTAATATCTTATGTATGCTCGTCATACTTATGCCTAAGGACGCCTCTATCTCGCGATATGTAACATGACGATCATGCATTATTAGTTCCCGCACAGCATCTATATTTTGTGGGACAACAGCTGTTTTTGGGCGACCTTCTTTATTTTCATCCGTGAGCATAGACCGCCCACGATTAAACTCACTGTACCAGTGATAAACAGTGGTTTTTGATGGTGCTTCATCTCCAAGTTGCGGTGAGTTGAATAAAGCACTGTTGTTGATTTAGCCCACGCCGAAAATCGTAGTAAATCATTGCACGAAAATGTTCACGCGTTAAATCCATGGCAAATGAAGACACTCACATGAAACAAAATGTATTCTTCAACCAAAGAGTTCTATTTTCAAATGTTGTAATTACTTTTTAAATATTGTTCTTGTAAGTGGCCAGTTCTGGATACATAAATAGCAGCCCTCGTATATTCAACATTCCGATATTCAAATTTTAAAAAATACTTTTGATTTCCTAAACACGTTACCTATTTGCTGCCACGGAACCCTTCATGGGCGAGTAAAACTCGCACTAGGCCGCTTTTTTACGTTAGGGATCCCCCCTTTTTAAAGCTATAATATACGCCCGTGTCACTGTTCAATACCTGCATAAGTGGAGAAGTCTGGCAGGTAGGCGGGCGAGTGGTCGGCGACTTCGCGCGGGTACTCGTACACACAGTGATACTTCTGCCGCTTGAATACCACGCGCTTCTTGCTGTCAGCCGATAGCTGTGGAGCGTGATCTTGTTAGTGAACTTATTAGATAAATTGATATGACTCATATGTGTTGATGACGGTTGACCTAACGTAGTTAGGTGATGTCAATCCCAGCCGACAATCACGACTATACACATTGGGCGTTTTGAAGCGCGCGTTAGACACGCGCTTTGCTAACCCCGCTTTGCGTCTTGAGAACCCCGGATTCTATTGAAGCGTACACATGCAAGGCCGCGTTATTGGCGCGCTTGCATGACGTGTACGCTTCAATAGAATCCGGGGTTCTCAAGACGCGCGTTAGCAAAGCGCGTGCCTAACGCGCGCTTTAAGAGCCAGTCCACACGGCGCGTTGCGTCAGCGTTGCGTTGACGCAGCACTGCCGTTTGACGCATAGCCGGCCTGCCACACGGGCGCTGCGTCATCGCAACGTTATTACGAATCAGTCTTAACGTCAACACCCCCTCTCCCGCTTCGTCTCGGGAACTGCTGTCCGTCATGTGTGCGTTGCGAGGACGCAGCGCGCCGTGTGAACACCTTGGTTATTTGTATGTAAAACGACGCAACGCTGACACCGTGTGGACTGGCTCTAGCATAAACTTGACATATTTATGTCAAGTATATGTTGCAAATACACATACAAATAATAGTAGTTGTCCTGGATTAAAACATAGTCTACTTTTTGTCTTATAGTAGGAACAGACGTCCCGATTTGGTCGGGGCCGACATGCCAACCATCCCTACATTGCTACAGATTGTCCAACGGTCGGCCTTCCAACGGCCAACCGTCAGTTGACTTTGTTATGAAGTAGTGAACGGACGTCTTGTCACCTATTGCCGTCGATGCATATACCGCTGGCATTATCAAAAATGCTAAAATAGCGTTGGTTGCGGGCTGCGGCAAACATTTTTAGGGTTCCGTACCCAAAGGGTAAAAACGGGACCCTATTACTGAGACTTCGATGTCTGTCCGTTTGTCTGTCCGACTGTCTGTTCGTATGTCTGTCTGTCCGACTGCCAGTTCGTCTGTCTGTCTAAAGATTAAAGATCTAAGCTATCCTATCTCTTAAGTTGGAAAAAAGCACACATTTAAAAAAAAAACATTAAAATCGGTTAAGTAGTTTAGGAATCCTTCGCGGACAAACACCGTGACAGGAGATTTATATATATTAGATATTATTAAATATTTAATTATAATATTAAAATAAAATATTTTTTATTTTATTTTAATATTATTATTAAATATATTATATCCCATACAAAAACACAGTTTTTTCTCTCTCTCTCTCTCTCATATGACGGCTCATAATCCCTCGGCGTTCATAATTACGTCTTACAACGGCGGCGTTACAAATGCGACTGAGCCGATTTGGTCGGGACAAAGCTTCCAGACGTTCCAATTCGGTCGGGCGGTGGGCTTGTCGGGTGCGCCGGCGACTCGACCACGCCCGACCAATATTAATAAAAATTATGTCGGGCCAACCGCTCTCCACACTTCCCGATTTGGCCGAGGTCGGGTGGTCGGGACCCGACCAAATTGGGACGTCTGTTCCTACTATTAAAAAGTAAATTGTTCAAGTGTTATGTTGTATTCACGCGAGCAGATAAAAGTTAGAGTAATATTTCAATTCTGGGACACATTTTAAACATCTTTTATAATTCCCTTTGAAACGGCTGGAGCGATTTGAATTAATTATATTTTTGTATGCATCTGAGTAGCGCCACAGATGGTTAAGATCACAGACATAGATCATGATAGATACCGCATGTCGCTCCATTTGTATGAAAACGAGCGTGCCACTTTTTTCCTACCTACTATGACGTACCGATGATAAAAAACGTGTCAATTATCTAGGCCAACGTTTCTATTTGAATTTCTACAGCTCAATACGGCACTTTTAGGCATTCAGGCATTTTTAAAACTCCGATTGACGTCCGATTCCGATAGCAGACTTTCGAACATGCGGTATCTATCTTGATCTATGTCTGTGGTTAAGATTCACAAATCAGTCAGAAGCTTCATATATCATCGTGTCACAATGTTAGCTACCGACTACCGTACTCCTCCAAAACGGCTTTACTGATTTTTACCAAATGTTATATGCATATTCAGTAGGTCTGAGAATCAGCTACTGGCTCCTTTTTATATTGATAAGTGCATTAGTTGAATGAATAATAGTGAATTATTAATTTATTATTACAACTCGAGACTGACGGCGACTATTGCTAGTGCGACGGGATAGCGATGGACGTTGCCATACTTATTTAGGCACTTGAATAAAATAATATAATGGGCGAAATACTTTATATTATGGCAAAACAATGTTTGCCGGGACAGCTAGTAATAGTTTTTCTCTTTGATCAAGGATAGTTAGCACAACTTACAGTATTCTCCAAACTCCTGAGCGAGGACTTGCCGGGCGCGGCGCGGCAGTCCCACGACGACGGCACGAACTCCACCTCGTCGCCCTCCGAGCCGGAGCCGGAGCCGGAGCCCGAGCCGGAGTCCGACGCGCCGGAGCCGGAGCCCCCGCCCGCCGTGTCCGTGCGGGACGGCTGCGAGTTGCTGTCGCGCTGCTGGGGAATTATTGCTATGATGACTAGTGATAGACAGTAGAAACGAGATAAGACGACTATACACGGGCACGCACGTACCAATGATGCGTGCACTATGCAAAGTACGGACAGCACGAAGAAAATCGATCAGTAATTTTCAAAAAAATCTTCTACCTCTTTCACGCAGGTGATCAAAAAAGCAAAAAGATGTAGAGACGGGTCAATGTACGAACTACGTACGACCTTCTGCGTACTCCCCGACAGAGTCGTCATTATTGTTAGTTCCTATAATTACTAAAGCGAGTTGTATTGAAAGTCAATGATGTGATGAGGGAAAATATTATGTTCTGTAATTGTCTGCTTTGTAAATTATATTATGTAATAAGTAATCACTAATCACTAATCATAAATAGTTTGATGTTTTTCAAATTACTTACAACAAAAATTACGAAGCATGATTTCTAGGGAGGTTTTAATTATGAGGTGAGTTTAATTTTGTATAACGTTCATGCTTTTAATGGCTGATATTTTCTAAAGCTTAGAAACTCTGACATAAACAAAAATATGAAAAGCTTAAACCGTATTTATATTTAAAACGAAGCTTGAATGAACAAGAATTTTGCTTATGCACTAGGGACGTAAAGCTTATATCGTTAAGAGCTGACGTAAGACAAAACAGTCGCCGCGACATTCTTGTCGCTAAAAGCACCGTTTGGATTTAGTGTCAAAACACACTAGGCCGAAGTTACGCGGCGTAAATTACGTCCGCAATGTCAAACGCATACAAAATACGGACGGAACGCGACGGAATAGTGTGTCGTCGGCAATTTAAAATACATCGCGGGCGTAATCATGCGGAATTTACGCGGGCGTAACTTCGGCCTGTGTGTTTAGACACTTATATTAAAAAAGTCGTAGCGACAGTTTTGTTGCACGTACACGCACAGCGCCATTTTAAATAAAGAACATTATACTCACGTGGTCGAATTGCGTGGACGGTACCAGCTGCGTCTCGAGCCCGTCGCCGCCCTACCACACACACACATGCACACACCGACACCCCGTATGAACGTGTACAACACTTTTTTTTAATTGTTAGTTAACGGACTTGGGAATCAAGTCCATACAGCCACTTTATTTACATTTTTTTATTGCCAGCTGAATCTATCGGCTCTATGCAAAATATAATGTTGTATTAAACCTAAAACTTTAGGTATGCATAATATTTTTTATGATAACATACAATTTTATCTCCCAGCTTTGACCAGCCTATTAGAGCTAGGTAAATTTCAGCTAAAGTTTTAATTTATTTTGTGACTTTTTAAAGTGTTGTACACATTCATACTTTTGTTATTGACTATAGAGCTAACTATAAAGGGAGTGAAATTCATACGGAAAGCTAAGATAAATCGAAAATGTATCATTTAATTGTATATTAAAAATTCGATAAATATATAAGATTAACGAATTGAACAGTATATTTTACTTACAAGTGCTAGAATATCTTGACGGTTTGATAGTAAAAGTGCATATTGCTAAAGGATCTTTGTTTTAAAGTGACATATTATTTACATTTGGATATAACATTTTATAGGGGAAGTTTAATTCATTTATGTAAACCAAAAATTAACTATACTAAGTAATAGAAAACAAAAAAAAAACATAATGGTAAAAATGGCGTATATTAATTTAAAACCAAACAGTAAAATATTGGAAAAGAAAAACAAAATATTTATACCCATTAACCCATATATTGCAAGCGATTCTACCAAAACCACGCCACAAGGTTATGTAATACAAGACAGGGACCATAACAAACTAACCCAAAACCTCCAAGCATGGGGCCATACCTATTAATTATATTAAATACTACTTACTTTCCATATAAATTCACCGCTCGATGAATTAGTGGAGTGGGAATCGCTATCGCTGTCCCACTCTTTCAGTATGTCTGCGGACGGATCACATTTCTTGTCTTGCTCGCACTCAGGTGAATTAGGCTCCGTAGGCGAGTCTTGTGTGAACGACGTACTCATTATTTCCGATGCTGGACCTGAAAATATATTTAACAACTAGCAACAATCATACGAAAAAACAACTAGTGACAATAAAATGTGATATAAAAGACTTTATATAAAAATAAGGAGAGATCTATATAATAAAATTACTAACCTGTAAATCTAATGTCGCTTAGTAGCGGAAAAAACGAGTCGAGCTGACAGAACTTCTTTTCATTTTGTAAAAAATCCTCCGTGACCGCCATTTTGTCGTCAGCCATGCCGTTCGAATTCGGAACATCCGCTACGGACTCGTGACCAACTTCATTGACCGTTTCTTCCTTAGTACTAGTCAACGATTCTAGCTCACCTTGCCTATCGGTTTTATCAGATTTTGTTTCATCTTTTAATTCTAACGTCGATGTATCATCGACGTTGCTTTCAACGAGTTCCTCGAATGGCTCATTTATAATATTGATGGTCGCGTACACTTCGTTCGTACCGTTGCAGGTGATTTTATTCTGCTCAGTATCTTTGGTCAAACTTTTCTCTCTATCTTCGTTGATCGTTACATCTATAGACGTTTGTTCGTTTTGAGGCGCGGAAGACAACGAATTGCTTGACTTTAAGTCGAATGATACGTCTTCGATGTTTTCAATCATTTCTTCACTATTCACGTAAAGAGATTCGACGTTTTCAAAGTTCCACACGTTTTTTGCAGGATCGGCGTGAAAAATATTTGGCGCTTTTGAATCACTATCATTATGTGACTCGCTGGTCCTATTCGGTGTTAGCTTAGCTGCTAACGGACTCTCGGTAACAATGATCGAATGCGGCTGCTCATTTTCATCTTCCAAGTCTATATCAGTTATAATCACATTCATCGGTCTATCATTAGATCCGTGAGATTCGATAACATTATATCTAGAGGCGTCAAATATTTGAGATTCTGGTTCGGTATTAGTTCGATTTACGGATAAATCGAAATCTACATTCGTTGCGATGTTCAAACTACTCGGAGGTTCGCTAAATTTTCTTTCGCTTTTGATAAAGAGAGAGCTGGCGTCGATTAGGGACGACAAGTCCTGGGGACATTTTTGGAGACTTCTTTGAAACCGGTTGAACTCCTCGGAGCTATCCGCGCTCTCCATGCTCTGACTAGACTTGTCCTTTGACGTCACTTCCTGGGGCTTCGTCACCGCTGAAAACTCGAAGTCCGAGTACGTTGGCGTCTTCTCGGAGACGTTTCTGTTGCTCTCCCTGCTCATAAACCCGCTCTCCCCCTCAATTTCGAACGCGCGCCCCTCGTGGACGTTCGGAGATATATCCTGGGGCCTTATTTCCGCGGACTGAAAGAACACGTTGAAATTTGGCACGCCCGAAACGTCGACGGAATTGTTCTGTGGCATGTCGAGAGGGACGGCGTCGACGTTTTCATCGTCGACGATTTCGACACACGGCGTGCTCGTTACGGAAAACGCCATGTTCTTGCTGAAATGCTTGTTGAGGCTTTCGTTCATTTCGTCGCTGACGTTTTCGATTTTCATTTCTGGAGATTCGAATTTAGCGTCCGGGACGCTATCTTTAAGACACGTTATTTCGACGCTATCCATCTTCTTCAATACGGGCGCTGACGTACATTTCGGACTGTCCACGCTAATGTTTTCTTTCTCATGTCTGGGCGGGGTGAAGTTTATTTCGTTGCCGATAGGAGATCTCCGGACTAGCTCGGGCTGGGGGAGTTTCCAAGCGTCGTCCATAGCGGACGCGAGCTCCGTCGTACAATTGGAGTAGGATGGCAGGCCGGACATCAGCGTACCGTACGCTAGATCCTTCGTTTGAGTATTCTTGGAGTCGGGATCGGATTTGGTGATCGTCGGGGTGGCCACCTCGTGTTTAGCTTTAGTATACGTATTACAGTTGTTCGCGGTAATGGAATCGGGAGAGAACGTATCACATTCAGATTTGCTATCGTGGACGATGTACGTGGAGCAGTGACTATGGTCTTTCTCGTCTTTCTCGCTCATGAGAGTGTGCTCGCTGTCGCTCCTTTTGAGATCCGGCACGTCCGGAATATCGGGGTCCATGGCCAAATCGTCGAAGTTTTCCTCGACGTTGTATAGCGTGTCGTTCGAACACCACGAGTCTATACTTGTCGCCTTCGACAAGCACTGGGTTTCGGACGGTTTTGAGAACTTGGCGTCGGTCGGGACGGTCGTTTTGGACAAGGTGGACACGGCCGCCAGGTCGGAGTTGTCCGGCACGGACGTGTCCGTGGGACTGACGAGGAAGGGGGAGATCTGCGACAGTCTCTCGCAGTTTGACTTCTCGTCGTCTTTGGTGTATGTTTTGTCGTCGATCGGTGAAAGGACGTCGGGTTTGTTTATCTTTAACGGACTGGCGTTCAAGCTGTCGGCGCTCATTGTTATTCTGTAATTTAAGGTTTTTTGTTATAGCTTTTTTTGTATTATTTACTTTAAAACAATATTATTAACAAGTCAGTGCCAAAATACTTCAATCCCACTGGAAGTCTATTACAAATGTAAGTTTGTAAAAATGTATTAACAAGATATTTGTTGCTCTTTCACACCAAAACAACTGATGATCTCCGAGTGTAGTCTATGTGGAGTGGTTTGGCCCGCTGTGTTGTCCAATCACTCCATTACACACACAAAGCAAAATATCCGACTACAAGTTACAAGTATCTACTTACTCTTTACTGCTGCTGGGCAGTTCCTTGGGCACCGTATACGTGTGGTTGATGGTCTCCGAGTGTACGGTGTATGTGGAGTGGTTGGGACCGCTGTTTTGTCCGGTGGCCAGGTCGGTGACGTCATCAGTCGAGTTGTTACACGGCTCCGGGTAGCTCTCGGACGATTCCGTGCGGACTGAGTAGTTCCCTGTAAGGAAATTGTGTTGTTTATTGTCTCTATAGTCTATACTAATGTTACATATCTTTTGCATCAAACCTTTGAAAAACTTGGGCACTAGGCCGATGTTCATAAAATTCGTCACGGGTATAAAAAGGACAAAGGACACTACTTTTTATCAATAAAAAAAATCATATTCTTTTGCTTTTCGTTAGCACTAAAAGAGACATTGATGCTACGGAACGAATTACGTAGCAAATTAACTGGTCGAGACCAGTTACATTAAATCCAGGCTTCAGACCACAGAAATAATATTATCAAGATAGAACGGCTAAGCGGGTGGAGTACGCATGTTTCAATCTTGCTCAAGTGGGCAAGATTCGTTAAACGTTCATTCAGTCAGCTCGCACGTCTTGACTTGATTACACCGGAACGGTTGTGCAAAAATGCCTCATTGTGCAGTGTCTAATAGTAAAAACAGAAGTACGAAAGTGAATCGGTCAAAAGGAGGTATTTCTTTCCACGTGTAAGTTATTTGTTCTCACTAAAAACAAAGCAAAAATTGACACGCGCGATTTCTTAGCAACGCACGCGCGTCGCCGTTCTATCTTGATACATTTCTGTGCTTCAGACCAATGCTAGCGTTTACTTGACAACACTCGATCAAAATACCTACCATAAGCCTACTTTGTACTCCTGCCCATTTAAGTGTCGCGACATAAATCTAAGTAACGTTCGGCTCGATACGCTCGCAATGTATTTCAAGTTCGCTATGACACATAAGCGTAAATTACGTCGCGTTCGGCGTAGCGCGTAACCTTCCGTCGGGCGATTTTTTCCTTCGCCCAATACGCGCGTGCTTTACGTAACTTTCCATCGTGTAGGGCGCTCAACAAGACGCCGCTTTTTGATCGTTTGGTTTGTCATTGCAACTGAATATTGCGACTGACACTACAGCCGCTAAACTCTCGGCGCCGTACATTCGGCAGATTTGTCCTTATACTAATACTCACAGTTATCGTCGTTCTCGTATGCGGAGAGCTGTAGCCTCGTCTCCTCAGCGATGGGGCTGAGCGCGCCGTACGCCACGATCAGCTCGGGCGGCGGCGGCGACGTGTACTCCGCCGGCTCTATGCCAGACACCTGGCGGAAATATGACACATTGTAAACATAACGTTAAATTAAGAAATTTTAAAATAACTTCCGATTAAAGTGTAGTAGTCCGCGTAAAGTGTTAGGAAGGTGATTAAATCAGCAAAATAAGCTGTTAAGTGTTAGTACACAGACGTCCCGGGCTGTAAAAAGGGATAGAACGACATGCAACATCACATGCGACAAAATCGTGGAAAGATAATACCTATGTCACCCGCCTTATTGCAGTTCGCTGCGTTAGTGTACTAACAGCTATAATATTACCAAATTCAGTCTACTAACACCATTTGTGATTTAAATTTTATACGAATGCAGTCTGACCGAGTCTTTTTTTTTTGACGTGACAACGTCTTATAATTCGATATGGGCTGCGCGCACGAAAAAACATGACGCAATATGCGGCGTTACCTCGCTCTGAGGCGTTCCATTTAAGGCTATGACGTTGTCACGTTCAACTATTGTCAGTAAACCGACTTTACAGACAACCGAGTTCGAGTTCGAGTCGAGTTCAAGTTCGAGTTCGAGTTCGACACAAAACACTACTCTCCAACCGTCTTTTATTTTATTACATTACTAGCTGTCCCGGCAAACGTTTCTTTGCCATATTAAATAAAGTATATCGCCCGTATTATTTTATTGAATTAGTGAATAGTGACTAAATAAGTATGTCACCATGGTAACGTCCATCGCTATCCCGTGACCCGCGTCGCATAAACAATGGTCGCTCTTTATAGACAAATAATTTGCAATAAAATAAAATTGCGACTATAATTAAATATCTTAGCTATCCTATCTCTCAAGTTGCAAAAACAAAAAATTTAAAAAATAAAAACATTAAAATCGGTTAAGTAATTTAGGAATCCATCGCGGACAAACATCGTGACAGGAGATTTATAAATATTAGATTATCATTTACGTCATAAAAACAAGTCAAAATAATCTTACCTGAGCAAGAGGCAGTTTCAGCTCCAATTCATTCCTCAACTCCTTCATGCGTTCCTCATCAACAATCTGTCCGTCTCTTTGGTAATCCATACAACTAGCGTTCCCCGCTAGGACGCACTCCGGAGCATCCTGAGTATCTTCTGTCTCTAGTGGACCCGAGTATTCTATGTTCAAGTTGTTCTCGTTCTCTGCCATCGCCAGTTTGGTAGTCATTTGAAGGTCTATTTGGTTCAAATGTACCGCGTCCTCCACGTGACCAGAGTCAGCGTTAATATCTATGTCGACTAAATATTTCATCTGCGACGTCGAAGCGAGAAAATTTCCCGGCGAGTTCGGTGGAGTTAGGGGCGACACTCTTTTCGCTGACGACAGCTCCTCCGATTCGGAAGTGTTTTCTGTGGGCTCGATCGTTTTGGTTTCGTTTATATTCGGTATCGCCTCAAAAACCGAGTCCTCGGATACTATATCGGGGACTTCGTTTAGAAAGTTACCGTCTCGAAGAGGCGAGGGAGTCTCGAGGTTGATTTCGCTGAAATTCGACGAAAACGCCAGAAGCTCCTCCTTGGGAATATCTACTAAATCAGCTTTGATGTTCTTCAGCGACTCGAACATACAATTCTCTAGGGACCCGAGTACGACTGAGCTGTTTTCGTCGTATGTATCTGTGGGGTGACTTTTGGTTGGTGAGTCGAAGGGACTCAAGTTATCCGAAGTGTTTTTTGGTTTCACGAAAGTCTCTCCGACACCTTCTACTGGTACTTTTGTTAACGAAACAGTTTCTTCTTCGAGAGGTTCTAAGGTACTCTCTGTTGACTTCTCGCTTCCTTTGGGCGTGCTCGTGTGAATGTTATCCTTAATATCTTCAGGTTCATTATAGTTAATTCTAATATCTTCGGGATCATTGTATACAATCCTTTCGGAGTACAAAAATACGCTAGTCTCTTTAATAAGAGTTGGCAAGTCTAAGTAAACGGTGGACTCGTTTAGAGATGTACTGTTCATATCTGTCGTAGCGGACGCTTCAGGATATCTCAAAAAGGTACCGTGATTTATAATTTTATTTTGTGCGTTCTTATTTTTATTATCAGTGAGATCCATGTACACAGTACTGTTACATGAGACTGTAGCTCCTGGCTCAGATACAACATCAGATGTAACTTCACATCTCTCAGTAAGCATATCTTGTTCCTGCGCCGTTTGCGGGGCTGACCCGTCAAAATCTTTATAAATATTTTGTACTTGTTCTTCAGGTTTTATGCTCGTGTCGAGTTTTGGCAAACTATCGACTATTTCTTTTTCCTTATTTTCTAAGTGATTGATTTCTACAGATTCTGAATGAGATAAGTTTTGTACTGTTTCAGGTAACTCTGTTGGTATGTCTTTAGTGGAACTGCCTACTAATGCATTACTTTCGTCAATACCGAAAGTTTCATTTATAATGATGTTATTTTGGTGGACCATTGAGGACTCTAAAGAATTAGATACGTTTGGATATTCTTTGACTTCCTCAATTTCCTTATTTAAATCTTCACAAAATGGCTTTTCCGTCTCGCCTTTAAGATCTTGTGATGAATTTGATAAAGAAGAGGGTATTATCTCAAATACTTCACCTTTATGACTATTTTGTAAGGTTTGTGTTATATTCAGTTCTTGATTTTTGTTGTTGCCTATGATATCATTTTCTACCACATTTTCTTCTATCAAAAATGTTGATGAGTTTGATTTATGGTTATTTTCAAGTGTCCTTTCACTTGCTAAAACTTCATTTACTATAAACGTTTCGGAAATAGACTTATCGTTATTTAGTTCATTTGTTATGTTTAATTCTTCATGTTTTGTATCAATTGGCTGCAGGCTACCTGTACTAGTTTGGTCAGGCGTTAAATTTACTTCTGGTAATAAAGATTCATCTATCTCGTTTGTAATGTTAATTTTTTCCTTATTTTCAACATACTCTGGTAAACAGTTATTTTCAGCAACCTTTTCATCAACATCCACTCCATCTTTTTCTGCAAATTTATCTATCACAGCATTTTTAGTATCTTCAGTGTGACCGTTAGAAAATACTTCTGTTTCTTCGGTACCATTATTAATAATTTCTTCTTGTAGTTTGTTTGTTGTAGCTACAACTTGATCTGTATTCGTTTCACAACTAATCATGTCTTCAATTCCATTACTTAGATCAATTTTATTTTCTATTGACTTAGCTTCCATACTATCTTTACTTACTTTATTAGCATACGATATCTCACAGTCTCTTTCAATTGCGTCTTTTATCTCATAACTTACACTAGGCATTGATACTACACATAATTCTTTTAATTTAGGTACATTATTACATTCTACATTGGCGTGTGTTTTTGGTTCCTCATCTTGCAACGATTTCAATTCGCTCGAACTATTTAAATTAACATTTTCTTCAGCTGGCTTTTCAAGGTTGTGCTCGTTTTTAACTAATCTGCTTAAGAGATCTAAATCCTTGATCGGAGTCTCGGGGGTGATATTTTCGAGAGTCAACTGGCTAGTCGTGTCGCTGTGTCGTTCGAACGAGTGACTCAACGTACCAATAGTATCCGCATCTCCCTCGTCGTCCTCACAGTCTTTCTCCGCATCTGATTTGGCATCGAAATCGAGCTCTAGAATATTCTTAAAATTACTTATACCGGGCGACTTAACCATACTAGTTTGCATTGGACTTTCTTTTTTACACTCTAAGCTCAGATTATCTCTAGACGGGCTGGCTTGATGACTGGACTCCGAGCTCGAAGTCTTCTCCGAGTTTAGTATGTTATCGAGATTCTTTATCACATCGCTGACATCCCTGTAGTAGCTGACGTCATCTTGGCTGCCGTTAATAATATCTTTGAGCCAGGGATCGACCGAGTTGTCCGAATGATCCTGGTCTTTTTCCTCGAGGGCTATGTTGCCTTGGTGACATTCTAGCGTCGCCATTTCGTTGTGTGTGAGGTATATGTTCCTGACGTCCTCCAACGATCCGTGGAGATTAGTTAGGCTGTCGGATTTGGCTTGCACCGACAGATCTTTATCGGACATGATGCTGCTAGATCTCGATACCGCGGTATCCATTTCGACGCTCAAGGAGTCCTGTATGGTGGGCGCGTTGTCGAACTCCTGGTCTGAGCCGGTGAAGTGGGACGCCATGGAGGTGGAGGGGGCGTGTACGATGGCGACGTGCTCGTCTATTTTGGGGATGGTGTTGGGTTTGAGTCTCTGCCAGCGCTCCTCGAAGTCGCTGCTGCCGTAGCCGTCGTCGTTGGAGGCCTCGCTGGCGCGGGCGTGCGTCATGTGGAGGTGGTTGATTAACGCGTGGACTTGAGCGGCGGTCGGCCGAGCTTCGTAGTTAGGGTTCCAGCATAGTTGCATTACTTGATACCTGGAGAAAAGTAATTACGTTTGGTTATTAAAGTATTTTATTTTTAAAGTTTCTTCAATATACTTACTTCAATATAATGTACTAAAAAAGCATATTATAAATTTATAATATCACTAGCTGTCCCGGCAAACGTTTCTTTGCCATATTATATAAAGTGTATCGCCCGTATTATTTTATTGAATTAGTGACTAAATAAGTATGTCACCATGGCAACGTCCATCGCTATCCCGTGACCCGTGTCGCATAAACAATGGTCGCTCTTTATAGACAAATAATGGGGATTGTCCATTTTTTTTTAATTTTGCTCATTACAAAAACATTTCGAGGAATAAGGTCAGTGATCGTTTTTCTGTATATAAACGAAAAAAATACCCATTAGTTACTTATATTTTTGAACAAATATGTTTAACCTTAGTTTGACCTTCAATGGCGTTAAATTAGGAATAAAGTCGACCAACATTACGTTTCGAACTTTTGGTAAGCTTCTCGTATCAGCTTTCACATAATGAGAACTTGCATTTGACGAACCAGCTATTATAAATAAGATTGAAACGAAAAAAAACATACTGCAGAGGTCAATTGGCCGCCGATGATGACGTCACAGCGAAACTTTAAAAATTTATTGAGAAAAAACTAGCCAATGAATTTCAAAATTATTTAATTTATATTCTTAAAATACCCTATTTTAACGAAAAAAAATATAAAAAGTACATGTGATTTTTTTTGGACAATGCCCATTAGGAATAAAATAAAACTGCGACTATAATTAAAGATCTAAGCTATTCTATCTCTCAAGTTGGAAAAAAGCACACATTTAAAAAAAACATTAGAATCGGTTAAGTAGTTTAGGAATCCATCGCGGACAAACATCGTGACAGGAGATTTATATATATTAGATAATAGAAACAAGCGTTTTAATATGTATTATTACGATGCCTGTGTCAATGAGGTAACGTGAACCAAATTTTTAATACTCACAGATGGTCTCCGTAAAGCGCGTACGAGGGCGGCGGGGGTGGGGCGTATGCGTGCGCGATGGGCGGGGTCCAGGCGCACAGCTCCCAGATCACGTGACCCAACGCCCATACGTCATTAGCCGCCTGTGAAAACGAAACGACAATTAAAGTTTTTAGTCTTTATTTATTTAAAGGTTAACCCTTACATGCGTATATGACAACATCATCGTCTCTTATACAACTAGATCAAATAAACTTTAATGCACTTAAATATTTTTAACTAGTTAAGCTAATGGATAAAACAACAAGCTACTTATTCTGTTACAATAAACGGTAGAACATAATATTTTCTATGTCAGTTCTATTGAGATTTAGGTCGAACTTTTTAAGTTTAAGGTACAGTGGTTGTTGCAACTACGTAAAATAGGAGTTTTTAAATAATGTATTTTCTAAAAGAAATGTCATTTAAGTATGAAAAAAGTACCGTTTTAAAATTGAGAAAATTTACTATACGAATAGAATATATCAGTACACAATTAGAAAAATTCTGCTCGATAGAAAAAAAATCTCAAATATGACTGTTAATAAAACTGTTTTTCATAATTAACTCATTTTATGGCTAAATTTACACACTTTCTATAAAAACAAAAAATGTAGTACTTACATATTTTGTCATAACATAACCTAAACAATTTGATTTGTGTAATACTAATAAAAACAAAAGGGTTTTTTCTCCTATTTCGCTATATCAAGGACGCGGCGAGCGTCGTAGCCGCCACTGTACAAGGCGCGCTGATATGAATGATATTTTAATGTCCTTTACGTCGATATTCGTACAGACAGACATCGACCTGCTAATTTTAGGGACTACCGGGCCTTAATAGCGTTTCGAATAGCCTGTCATTCTTATAATAATAATAGCTTCCACGCCTGTTTCGGTGACGGTGGCCGGTTTCATTGAAACCAGGCCAGTTACACATGAGTAATTTTATAGTGCCCAAGTGTGTGCGCAGTACACAAGAGCGCTCTCTATTCCTTTATCTCATAACCCAGTGGGACGGAAGACCGACACGAACAGCGAGAGATCAGGGGCAGGACCGACTTTTTACATGCCCATCCGACGCATGGATCATCTTGCTTGTCAGACAATCAGGTGATCAGCCTGCATTGTCCTAACCAAACTTGGAAATAACATGTTCCCAACGCGGCAATCGAACCCACGACCTCCGAGTCAAGAGCCGCGCTCTATACCACTAGACCATGGAGGCGTTCTTATATCTATAGGGTCTAAAGTCTAAACACACCTGGCTGAATTACGCCGGCGTAAATTCCGCCGCGTTTTGTATGCGTTTGACATTTGCGGCGGAAATTACGCCGGCGTAATTCAGCCTAGTGTGTTCAGACACTTAGTACTGTCGGAAGTTCGCTACGTACCGTATGTCTGTTCGTGTTTCTCAGCGTGTCGGGCGCGCGCGCAAGCTGAGGCGGGTCGCACGGCGCGTACGCACCGAGCACGGCGCGCACGTCGTCACGCTCGCGCACTAATATGTTGCCCGTACAGAGGTTACTGAAAACGCAAACACATAATTAACAGATAAAACGCTGCTCGCAAAGCATATATTATCCCACGGCAACCTGTCTATTGTCTATTCTATGGCTGGTTTTAGAGTCACGCTGACCGCTCGCTGACCGTCGGCGCCGACACGACACGCTGAAATATCAGCGCTGACCGCTACGCGTTATTCAAAAACGCTTCCTACAGTTTCATACATCTCGGGCCATCAGTGCGGCGCCGACGGTGCGCGCGCAGTCAGCGTGACTCTAAAACCAGCCTATTGTAGGTCTTAAACTATATAGTACGGGAGCCCTAGAACTAATTTTTTGTGATTACTAACAAGCGAATTTTTTGTGAGTAGCTTCATTTTGTCAACCAAGTTTTGTTGATTACAGAACCCTAAAACGGAACCCTAACCAGCTGATTTTTTTGTATATTGGTAGGTTACTCTATCTATACTTATTACAAAATGAAGTCACTTTTTTCCCTCATGTCCCTTTGTTCCCTTTAATCTTTAAAACTACGCATCGGATTTCGATGATTCTTTCAGTGTTAGATAGCCCATTTATCGAGGAAGGTTATGGGCTATATTTTATCAAGCTAAGATTAATAGAAGCGAAGAAATAGAGGAAAATGTGGAAAAAACGGGGGAAATTATTTGAAAGGGCTAACTTGAACGCGCTAATCTCAGGAACTACTGGTCCGATTTGAAAAATTATTTCAGTGTTAGATAGCCCATTTATTGAGAAAGGCTTTATGCTATATTTTATCATGCTAAGATTAATAGGAGAATATAGAAAATTATTTGAAAGGGTTTAATCTCGCGAACTACTGGAGCAATTTTTATGTTATTTGGAGATAAGAAGTTGACCACATGAAGGATCGTGATGGGCTATCGATTTTAATCATTTTTTCAGTGGCTATAATATATTTTATTCCCGTGCGACGCCGGGGCGGGTCGCTAGTAGTTATATAATGTAAGAGTAACTTTGTCCTACAAATAGAACAATCCATATTTTAGGACCATCAAATCAAAGTATGAAATCCTTTCTATCTCTGTTAGCTACCACTTTCAAGATTTTTGATAAAAAAGTTGTTTGTTTTATCAAAATGAAGCTACTCACAAAAAATTAGCTTGTTATTAATCACAAAAAATTTGTTCTAGGGCTGGGATCTCTAATACCACAATTAGACAAAAACAGTTTTGTGTCAAATTTATCTGTTAAGGGAAACTGTAACAAACATCAATCCTTGTTTTCGCATTAAAACTAAAAGCGTGATCATCTTTAAATGCGAAAAATATGGACTCCTCATTAGGCAAAGAGGTGAACCAAATACCGATTAACAAAATCAACCATTGGGTAACCTACGGACATAATAATTAAGCATTAATATCGCAAAAAAATAAAAAAACTAAGTATTTAGTATATAGTTTAATAAACTAGCTGTCCCGGCAAACGTTTCTTTGCCATATTATATTATAAAGTATATCGCCCGTATTATTTTATTGAATAGGGATGATGACAAGGTCAAAGATTAGCGAATTTTGTTAATAAAATAAAGAAAGCACGGTAAAAAATAAGCGTTACCAAAATTTCAGCTCGATAGCATTTGTATTTTTTTTGGTAGGCGCCATCAAAGTTGGATAATCAAGTCGAATTTTTTTTCAATTAAATTTCTTAATATTTATATACCATTTGATAACTTATGCAATTAAAAGCAACTTTTGGTATGAAACCACTTTCATAAACGCAATACTAGGCTGCTATTTATGTATCCGGAACTGGCCACTTACAAGAACAATATTTAAAAAGTAATTACAACATTTGAAAATAGAACTCTTTGGTTGAAGAATACATTTTGTTTCATGTGACTGTCAATTATTTTTTCATTGTGGCGTCATTTTGAAAATTGCGTGTCTTCATTTGCCATGGATTTAACGCGTGAACATTTTCGCGCAATGATTTACTACGATTTTCGGCGTGGGCTAAATTAACAACAGTGCTTTATTCAACTCACCGCAACTTTTGGAGATGAAGCACCATCAAAAACCACTGTTTATCACTGGTACAGTGAGTTTAATCGTGGGCGGTCTATGCTCACCTACGAATAATAAAAAACTACGGAAGAGTAACTCCGTCAAAAAACATGCTCCAAAATACTTGTCAAAAAAGTGTACCTTAGGTTCACTTTTCATACATTTGGTAACCTTGAGCGGTATAAAGGCTGACGTTACATGACAGTTCGAATGGAACCAAATTTTAAACGGTAATAATATGGGAGTTACGTTTCCTGGTTTTATTATTCGTAGATGCTCACGGATGAAAATAAAGAAGGTCGCCCAAAACAGCTGTTGTCCCACAAAATATAGATGCTGTGCGGGAACTAATAATGCGTGATCGTCATGTTACATATCGCGAGATAGAGGCGTCCTTAGGCATACCGCATAAGTATGACGAGCACACATAAGATATTACACGAACATTTGGCTGTAAAAAAAATATGTTCGCGTTGGATTCCGCACAACATGACAATCGATCAAAAACGGGCTCGTGTCGATTGGTGCAAAAAAATGATAAAAAAATACAACCGTGGTACGTCAAAAGCCGTTTATAATATCTACACAGGTGATGAATCTTGGATCTATGCATATGACCCCGAAACTAAACAACAGTCAACGGTGTGGGTGTTCCAAGATGAGCCGAAGCCAACAAAAGTTACTCGTGCAAAAAGTACTTTGAAGCAAATGGTCGCCTGTTTTTTTGGAATTAATGGACATGTGGCTACAGTGCCATTAGAGAATCGTAAAACGGTTAATTCTGAATGGTATACGACCATTTGTTTACCAGAAGTCTTTGAAGAAATAAAAAAGGACAACCGGCAACGCAGAATCATATTACATCACGACAATGCTAGCTGTCACACCTCAGCTGAAACAACTCAGTTTTTGGAGGGTCAAAAGATCGAATTGACTGGTCATCCGCCGTACAGCCCGGATTTGGCACCTAACGATTTCTTTTTATTTCCATACGCGAAGAACAAATAACGTGGTCAACGTTTTTCGAGCCGCGAAGAGGCTGTTGATGCGTTCAAAATGCACGTTTTGGAGATACCTCAATCAGAATGGAAAAAGTTCTATGAAAATTGGTTCCAGCGTATGCAAAAGTGTGTCGATCATCGCGGCGAATATTTTGAAAAGCAATAAAACCATATTAAATTATATAATATGTTTGTTTCTTTTTTTAATTCCGGATACATAAATAGCAGCCCTCGTATTTAATATACCTATTGAACAAAGTTCTCGACCGATCCGTACAAACTACGAAAGACTGACGTCAGTCTTTCGTAGCACTTTGTATGGAGCGTTTCGGGCAGGTATATTTTATGAGATGTTTGAATTGTTCACATCTTGGTGAATTTTTAAACTATGAGAGTCATTCTTTCAGCAATGTTTCTATTTTTTAAGGGTCTTTCAATTACCAATAAGAAAAAAAAATAGTCATCAAGCCTATTAGTGACTAAACAAGTATGTCACCATGGCAACGTCCATCGCTATCCCGTGACCCGCGTCGCATATAAACAATGGTCGCTCTTTATAGACAAATAATTTGCAATAAAATAAAATTGCGACTATAATTAAAGATCTAAGCTATCCTATCTCTCAAGTTGGAAAAAAGCACACATTTAAAAAAACAAACATTAAAATCGGTTAAGTAGTTTAGGAATCCATCGAGGACAAACATCGTGACAGGAGATTTATATATAATAGATATAAGTGCTAACATAACCGCATTGTGATAATCAGTACGCACCGATACAGGTAGCCGTTGGCGTGCATGTACGCTAGCGCGGACGTGACGTCACACATGAGCCGCAGCGGCGCGCCCGCAGAGTGCAGCGACTCCGCACGATCGCGCGTCGACGATATGTACTGCTGTAGGTCCTAGAATTACAATTAAAGGTTATGAATATTGAAAATATATGTTTATGTTCCCCCTTACTAATAATAAGATTCATGTAGCTTTTCATTGCCACAATCCTTTGAGATCGAATAGCTAGCCACGACACGAATTTCGCTATTTGGTCTGTCTGCGATTGCTACACGAATTTCGCGTTGTGGATATTTTCCGCTCAATGAGCGTTTTCGATCTTTGAGCGTAATAGTTAAAAATGATTTTCATGCTCGCGAAAAAGTAATTCATTATTCAGGTTCTACAGTCAAGCATAACCATACTAAAAATTTCTAAATAACTTCATTCGAGAATTAATGTCTAATCTTGTTACAAGACGTAAATTATTTGAAAGTGAGTTACAAGTTAAGACATTTCTCCACCTTTCAAATCCTTAAACGATACTAACCATCGAGCACAGCTCGAATATCAACAGCCAGGAGTCCTCCTGCAGGCATTTCGCGATGAACGGTAGGATATTTTCATGACTGAGGTCGCGGTAGATTTTGTTCTCGTCTAAAAACCGCGCCTTGTCCTCCAAGCTCGCGTTCTGGTTGAGGATCTTGACGGCCACAGCGGTGGTGCTCTCCCCATCGTCTATCTCACCTTCCACCACCTGAAAGAGAAAGATAGATGTTGTACAATTCTAAGTGAACGAAGAAAATGTATAAAATGTACCATCCAGGAAATTGATGTTGAGGCTGTTGACAGACCAACGTAATTTGGTCGGATCATGTCAATATAATGTTAATTGTGATCTGTCGGCTGGGTTTGACGTAACGCGACCAAACTACGTAGGTCCCCCATCTGCCTAGGAATCAACTTCTCTTATAGTTCCAACAGGCTTAGCATGATCGCGGATAGAAATGTAAAGGAATAAAAATACTAATAGAGAAGTAGGTACTAAAGACTGATTTCTTGGCAACATTTCATTTGGTCTACTCTTTGGTAAAGCAATATGGCAAATAAGCAAAGTGCTGAGTGTGTGCATAAATAGTTGCTGATGACTTCTTAAAAAACTTACTGTGTCACGTTGATGAGAAAAACTTTACCTAACGCAATATCATACACATAGATGATTATTTTGATCAGACATTTTATATTTTCGGAATGTATCCCTAGAGTACATAAAAAATAGGTTTACTCACCCGTCCAAACCAGCCTCTGCCAATTTCTCTGAGGTACTGCAGACGATCTCTCGGCAAATCTTCGCCGGCTGAAAAAGAAAATGACCATTACTTATCAACATTGATGACGTTTTCTAAACAGTGACAATATCCGTTTTACTACACATAGAAAGTAGAAACATCAACTTGATTGTCTTTTTAGTATCTATGTTATTTTGTTAAAGCAATAATTGTATTTTAAAATGATAAAACTGACTTCAAATTGTACGTTATTAAGAATTAAAGTTTCGTATCTCAAAAACTACTGAACCGATTTTGATGAAACTTGCAGTATTCTCTCCTTGTACAACAAAAAAAGAATTACTCAAACCGGACTTGTAGTTCCGGATATATGCGAACACAAACATAAAAACATACATACATATTATATACACTTGAAATTTGGCACATTTGTTCAGACACTGATGTAGACTAACATATACAAAAACTGGGCAGTTCTGAAATTAATATTACATACATACGCGTCGAATTGATCCTCCTTTTTTTTGAAGTCGGTTAAAAATAAGTCCATGAATCTTAAGTCATTCAGACGAAAACTAAGATACGAAAATAGCGAACGCGGACGGTTAATTCATTTAGTTTTATTTATGCACAGTTATTGCTTTTACCTACATACCATTAAATTAAATTCAACAAGCGAACCAATCGACGCAACTCTCCAACAACCCGATTACCGTTGGGGGTTAAATTTTTCTCGGCTTATGTGGTTCCTGTCCTCGTTCTTACACGTGATGACTCTGCGGCCAATGTTCTGCATCTCCCAGGCAAGATATGCCCAAAAATCCCGAATATGTGGACGAATAATATATCTACTCACCAAACCAATCAGCGCATCTCTCCAACGGATCCAACACCCTAATCCCGGTTGGCAGCGGCTCAAACGGCTGATGAGGTTCCTCTCCTCATTCTCGCTCGTGATGTACGCTGCGGCGTTTTGTTGCCAATGTTTTGCATCTCCCAGAGCAAGATATGCCAAAAAAATCAGGATAAGTGGACGAATAATATCTCTACTCACCAAACCAATCAGCGCATCTTTCCAACGGATCCAAGACCCCTATACCAGTAGGCAGTGGTTCGAACTCGACCACCGACTCCCGGCTTATGCGGTTTCTCTCCTCATTCTCGCTCGTGATGTAGGCTGCGGCGTTGTTGTTGGCGATGTTCTGCATCTCCCGGAGCGAGATGGGCCCGTTGTTGTTGTCCTCGCTGACGTTGTTGTTGGTGGGCTCCGAGAACCCCGAGTCGGGGGGCTGCGATCGCCGCCCATCGTGGAGGTGCGTCACGCTCGCCGTGAATATCTGCAGAACGCCATAACGCAATTACAATTTGACATATTGTTTTTTTTATTTGGTTCTTAAATGTAAGCAATAAGCATACGTTTACCGGCCAGGGTGATTTTGTGACTTGCGACAGCAATACAAAAGGCGAAAATTGTACTACACTTACAATTTGCCTTTCCTATAAATATAATTTATATTAAGAAACAAACAAGAAACGGCAATTAAGAACACAATGATGAGAAGCTCTGATTCATATTAGCCCTGATCAGCACACTATAACAACTAACTCAAGATTTCATTAGGATTAATGATCAAAGCAGTAGCATAAAAGGATAATAAAATAATTTAAATAATATATTCTTTCTAAAGAGGTTAATCTAAAGTCTAAACTAATCCTTCGATGGGACGGTAACAAATAAATTAAAGAAACTACATGAAGCCTTTGTACCCAGATTCTGCCACTTAATCCAACAATACAGCTTCGATCAAGTCTAGAATCTAGATCCTTTCTCGTATAGTCAAACTAATGCCGAATAATTTTTGAAAAATAAAATAGGTTTGACCTTGCTTTTTTGGCATTTTACGAGAATACAGAGCTGTGAAGTTTTATACCGAGACTGCTTCGAAACCTAATCGAAGCTATAACGATGGATTAGTAATTTAGGGTGGGTTGCACGGTGCGTCAGAAGCGTGGTTAAAGTTGAAGTAATGGTCAAAGTTATGGTTAAAGTTAAGCCTAACTTAACTTTAACCTTAACTTTGACCACGGAAATTCACAGATGTCTGTTGCGTTTATTTTTTTATTAAAGCTACAGGTAATGGGATTGAGAGTATAAAAAATTAATTATCCGTACAAATATTTGTTATAATTAGGTATTGTCACTGAGAAAAATAGTAAATTTTCGCGAAAAAATTTCGATATAAGTATGAGCGGTTATGGTTAAAGTTAAATATGGCGTAGGAGGCCATATTTAACCAAAGATTTGACATTTAGCACTGTAGTTATAACTTATATTTAAAGTTACAGTTATAGTTAAAGTAAGTTGGTGCAACCCACCGTTAGTAGCAGCACAGTGCTACAGGTTTGCGAGGTATAGAGCCTAAAATCAATTTGCCATGTATTGTGTACACCAGAATGTACAACAATGACCCTGCAGCTATTGTAGGTTTTCAATAGTGGATGAAACATACATGTCAGCAGCAAGGACGGATCACTCTCAGAGCTCCAGGGTGATTCAAAAGCATTCTACAACAATGCTGACATGTAGCGGATATTATGAGATGAAATTTTGAGCAAGGGGAACGTGAAAGCTTCTCCAAACAACGAGGCAAGGCACTAAGCTTCATATTTATTGTGAATACTACATGACGCCCGCAACTTCGTTGCACCAAAATTCATTTATCGTGCTCCCGCGCGTACATTTTTCCTCGATAAAAAGTATCCTATGTCCTTCCTCGGGACTAAAAGTATCTCCGTACCGAATTTCAGCAAAATCGGTTCACCGGTTTGGGCGTGAAGAGAGGTAACAGACAGACAGACAGACGGACTGACAGACAGACACACATTCGCATTTATAATATTAGTATGGATTTATATGAAAATTTGCGACTAGTAGTCGCCGACTACCGACTTGCCTCGTAGTTTGGACTATACAGTGGGTGGCCAAATTAATATACTCAATGTGAGATTTTTACATAGATTTGTATTGGTTGATTGTTTAGCCATTTTATGTTGTTAGTTTTAGTTTTTTCTGTTATTTTTTGTTACTTTAGGCTGTCTTCTACATTTTGTGAATCAGTAACATTTATTATTCAATAATAATTTTGTAATAATAACACCATTTAGTACGACAGTCACTATTGCCATAATATTTTCCTGTGCGAAATGCGTGCAATAGGGAGTTGGACACAGGCGCTAAAAAAGTTTTTTGCGTGAATTGTGTTATAAAAAGAAACACTTAAGTCTTATCTATTTTATTATAATGTATAAATAATAGGTATTAACACATGATTCTAGTGTTTCTTGGTTATTTGTTTGTAAGTTTTGTAATGTAATTTTAAGTTAAAATAATGAAAGATGTAGCCATGGGAGAGAATTAAGATATTTCAGCTAGAAATCAATCAAAAATTTAGACACCTTCGAGTCATATCAATCATACCCGGAGAGAAATTGCGAGATTAGTAGGCGTTTCCCAGTCTACACTTTGAAATATAAAAAAGTGATGAACCTAAAAAAATCTTTGTCCCCATAGCGAGTTGATAAATGTGGTAGAAAACGTCTTTCGACTGCTTGAACAGGAGAGGAAACAAGGCGTTTTATTGTTGAGAACAGAAGAAAACCCCTGAAAGTCATGAAAGTTTTGTTAGATGATGCTGGCGTAGCTTTATCTAACAGAATGCTAAGGCGAAACTGTAGAAACTGAATTTCAGTTGTTTTCGTCCTTCGAAAAACCTAAGTTTACCCCAGATGCATGCATGCTAAGCGATTGGAGTTTGCTACAATGTAAAAACACTGGCCTGAGGAATACTGAAAGGCGGTAAACAAGTTATTTTAATTTAATTATGAAATTATTTTTTTTTAATTATGAAGAAAAAGGCGTGACCTTAATATGACCCAATTGATTCAGATCCTCCAGGACAATCCCTAGTTTGTTCACCGAAGGCGACATGAATTTTTTTATAAAAGCTGTGATATTGAACGAGTTAAATCTCCTTCGTCGGTTACGACATGCGGCTAGATTAGCTCAATGGGGAATGGTCGATTACACGACTATCTGCTAGTTTTACAAAGTCATCTCCATCCCCACTCACGCACTGCACCTTACCATAAGGCTAAAAAAATTATTAACTTTTTTAAAGATTTTTTTTCCTTATGAGGCACAAAAACGTATTGTTTTTCAAGTGTGTATAATAATTTGGCCACCGACGGTATGTATTAAGTCCTGAATGCTATTTACAAATATGTAGATATAGAGAGGCAGGTAGATGGATACCTGGCTGAAGACGGATTTAGACCAAAAATCCAAGACAGTGGTTCGGACAAAGCACTGAATTTCAAACATAGATAAATTAATCATTCTTTTACTATGACATAACACCTTCCAAAATATGTTCGTCTTACCAGGCACCACCCCGTTGGTTTACCTAAATAAAGGGTTGTTTGATAAAGAAAGCAAGGACAACTTTATAATAATTAGCACTCGTTTATTTTTATTTGGCAAAAATCGAAAGGTACGGTTTTTAATTTAATGGGATTTTTGTGACGACATACTCTTTACTAACTTCTGAATTCTCACATATTATTAGGATGGCTTCGGCCTTCGCAGACCACTTGGAAAGCCTCCAGGGACCACCAGTGGTCCGCGGACCACCGGTTAAGAACCACTGGTTTAGAGCATTTTCAAAATAGATATGGTCGTAATGATTCTCAGCCTTCCAAAGTTGATGGCAAAAAGATTAAACGTATAGCATAAACAGATCCTGTTATACTAAATGACCTTAATGCAGTAACCGCAAAACCGGCATTAAACGATACGATAGTATACACAGTGATAAACCGACACTAATAATACACATGTGTATGGTAATGATTTTCCGTTTGTGAATCACTCATATTGAGAAAAACAACGAAACAGAAAAATAAAGCGAGATAGATGTAAACATGAGAATGAAGTCACGAGCGCCAATTTTTTTGCGAAATCGTTTTGTAAATATACAAATTTTCAAGGTCCGGCACACGAACGCATAATAATGTGTACACTTTAGGCCTATTGAGGCCGAATCTCAACAATCAACATAAATATTAACCCATCTTACTAATAAAATATTTGTACTCTGGATAGTGGATAGCTTGTACTTTGTGCTCGTCTGTAAACTCACTTTTAAAAAGATAAGACAAGGACAAAACATGTTTTTTTTTTTTATAAAAGGGGGCAAACGAGCAATCGGGTCACCTGATGGAAAGCAACTACCGTTGCCCAAGGACACTCGTAACATCAGAACAGCTGCAGGTGCGTTGCCGGCCTTTATAATTGTCATGTTATTTTATAAACATCACATAACTACTAAAATAAATTTATTTATAATAAACAAGTTAAAAGTAATCTTGGTATAGTTTTAGTAACGAAGAACCTCAAACGCGGAGAACTAAAAGTTATAATAATTTCTGACGAAACTTCTATCCTCATTCCTTGCTACGAACTTCATACCGCGAACCTTGAGGAAAGTTAGAGAATTTAAATTAACTACAGTATTAAGTTATCACTTATCAAAAATGCTATAAGTATAGGAAAATTATGATGATTAGTTGGTCCATAATCCATAATTCTATATTTAAAGTATAATACATATTCTATGTAAGTATTTATCATTTTATTGTACCTACATGCGCACAGACTTCAGTGGAGTGGTTATAAAATCCTCTAGAGCAGTGGTCCCCAACCTTTTTTTCACGCGGGCCACAAACATGTTTTGGTCTTGGTGTCGCGGGCCGCAACAAAAAATTTTTAGGGCTAAAAAATAATATTCTTCAAAATGAACGATTTAAAAGTCGAAATAATTTTACGACTATCACGACGACTTTACATTATTTTGCCAGTGGACGTGAATTTCATTGGAATTTTAAAATGGTTTATCATTAACGCGGGCCACAAAATATAAAGTCCCGGCGGGCCGCGGGTTGGGGATAGCGGCTCTAGAGTCTTAAGTCTAGTGAACTCTAGTCCATGTAACATAAAACAAACTATAGCAACTACTAATTAGGGTTTTACTACACTACCGTTAGCGCTAGTCGCCATCTAAGTTACAATCTATAGTCAAAACAACGATTCGTGGCAGAGAACTTCAATATCCGTATTAGGTAGAAACTAGAAATACACATCAATATGAAGTTTAATGCCTCGTCTCCAATTTTTGACAATGTAAAAATATTTGATATTGTACTAAAAATACGTTTGATCTTCAACACTATTCTAGTATCTATCAAAGGCAAACTTATCTAGATTTTATCATTACGCTTGGCTCTCTATGGTATGGGCATAACATTTAGTATGGACATAGATTCATCATACTATCTACAGGATGATTTAATATGAGATGAAAACGTTAATGACGTCACAACTCACAAGTCACAACACAAAACTACCTGATTCTCTGCACCCTCGTTCGGCTAGGAACAAGAAAACACACATTCATTTCATTTGTCATATTAATGTTTAGGGCAGTGTTTTTCAACCTTTTTCATGATGCGACCACCCGATAGGATGAAAAAATGTTTCGCGACCCCTAGCTTTTGTATAATGTTTGCACGCGGGGGTCGCGACCCACAGGTTAAAAAACACTGGTTCAGGGGGACTACTTTACACAAAATAAACCATTGCATATGACACGTAATGGGTTTATGTAACATACGGAAGGAGTTGGAACAATGAGGCATTCTTTACAAAAAAGTTTTTAACGTACTCTCCGGGAGGCGGCATATTGCCAGTAGCTTAGTTTTGAAAGCAGTATAGTAGCTTAAAAAGTGAAAATTTAAGTTTAAAATATGATGTTCCTAATCTTATATATAAAATTCTCGTGTCACAATGTTAGTCCACGAACTCCTCCGAAACGGCTTTACTGATTTTTACCAAATTTTATATGCATATTCAGTA
The DNA here is from genome assembly GCA_937595015.1 of Polyommatus icarus. Lineage (NCBI taxonomy): Eukaryota > Metazoa > Arthropoda > Insecta > Lepidoptera > Lycaenidae > Polyommatus > Polyommatus icarus. Next base: position 3,824,907 of record OW569330.1, on the reverse strand, counting down.
GGTCTGAGAATCGACTACTGGGTACTTTATATATTGATAAGTGCATTTGTTGAATAAATAATAGTAAATTATTAGAACCTGAGACTGACGGCGGCCATTGTTTGTGATCGACGTTGCCATGGCGACATATTTATTTAGTCACTTCAATAAAATAATATGAGCGAAATAAGTACTTTATAATATTATGGCAAAGCAACGTTTGCTGGGACAGCTAGTAAAATATATTATTGTATACAAAGATAAATTCTCATAGACGACGTTTGGAAGTAAATTTTCTTGTGACCTAAAATATGTAGGGACGCTCGGCTTCTAATCAAAAAATATGTCTGGCGAGACAGTCGATAAGCGGATCGACACCTACGCTCCACGCTTATGAATTATTCAAATCCGGCGACGCGACGGAAACGCATGGCCTGATGGACTCTCGGACGTGATGGCTGGCTAAACATATTTGAGCACGATAAAATTAAATATTATATTTTAAAAGTTGTCCACATCTCCGTTGCGCTGAAATCCGCGCGGGAACTGTTCTTTTTCCGAATTAAAAATTATTCTGTGACATAAAGTGTGTCAGTCGTCAGACAAAAATCTAACTAGGTGTCGCTAAAATATTGAGTTTTGAACTCCCAGCAAAGCTTGGTCTGCTTGCTTGGCACTTAGTGTCGAAACACTTTCATCAACACAATTCCGCCGCGTTTCAAACTCATACAAAATACGGACGGGACGCGGGGGACGACACACTATTCCGTCGCGTTCCGTCCGTATTTTGTATACGTTTGACATTTGCGACGGAATTTATGCTAGGTTTGTGCAAAGCATTACTCCGGCGTAATTCAGCCTAGTGTGTTTAGACACTTTGTCATAATGAATAAGAAGCAAAATAAGAAGAAAACTTAGAAAAACCTTTCAATGCAGTAGATACTGCTATTTCACACATAAATCGAGAACTTTTGGCTAATCGAGAAGACACAATTGTTTGTGCTGAGAAACCGATCAAATTGTATTTGTGTATGTTATGTCACAGGTCCATCCACTCCTCAAATGTATGTCAATTTGTCTGAGTCATGAGTACACACAAATTATCCTCAATGTATCTGTATTTCAGCGACCTTCGGCGCGCCCGTCAGCCTGCCTGCTACATTGTCAACTTGCCGGTTATATCATCTGTCATTAGCAGCCGAAACTGGGTTATTATGTTCACTATTCATGTAACACATAGGATCAGATGCCATAATAAATCTGACGTGACCTTGTGGTTGTACCAGCGTTTTCCTCCTCATGCTGCACGTCCACTGCTAAGGAATATTTGACTTATTATTTACTTTTGTATTAAAATAATATGTTTACATGCACCTACTAGAATTAGATAGTAGGCGTAAGGCGATAAACTGATACAAGGCCGGAACCTTCATAATAAGATTTTCAGTAAGAAGAAAAGGAACGTTTTGAGATGGTGGTGTTAACATGACAACAGCACATAATTCATATCAACAGGGACTAACGGTAACCTAAGCATTTATTATAGAACTACCTGTTGCCCGCGACTTCGTCCGCGTGGACTTCAGTTTATAGCGCGCGATGTCAACAAAATTGGTGTCAAAAGTTTTTATAAAACAATCCTGGTACCCCTTAAATCAAAACATCCAAAAATAGCTGTACAGTGTGCACATAACTTATTTCATTTTTTTTAAATTAAACTTTATTTATGCCAAATTTTAATTTTTAAAGTATATTTACTATTTAGCCCCTCCAATTACACAACTTTATCCATAAACTATTTGATAGCCCATAGGTTTAGGTTGCGTCACTGCTTAAATAAAGTATGTACTGAGTAATTTAATAACGTAAAAGAGTACATAATAAGTAATAACAATCGAAAATCTAGTATAATATGATACCACCTCTTATAGAAAGACGTTTGTGTAAGCAATAGCGCGATGTAAGAGCCGCACAGCGCTATCTATTATGAATTTTTAGAACTAACTTAATTTGAACAAATTTGCGCATTTTCACCCTTTCGTCTAGTTAAAAAGTAGCCTATGTCCTTTCTCAGACCTTAGACTATCTGTGTACAAAATTTCATTACAATCGGTTCAGTAGTTTTGGCGTGAAAGCGAGACAGACAGACAGACAGACAGAGATACTTTCGCATTTATAATTTTGCATTAGTATAGATTAAGCTTATAATATAAATCGAGAAATAAAGGCAACGAAATTGTCTCTACTTCTCTACATTATGCGCGCACGTGGCTACTCACAATTTAGCATCCATTTAACAATTTTCTCCTTACCTCTTAACAATTAGCATAATGATAGACGTAATAAGCTGAGTGTTTCGTGTTGCGTCACAAAGCTGGCCCGGTTCTCAGGCGGTGACAATGCATCACGCACCGACATCTCTGAGTTTCTATGACCCTTGTGTCTTTGACATAAAACTCGTGACAGTGGCAAAATTAACGGCCTGCAGATTTATTACGGGAGGTCACGACATTTTTGGTAACGATATCCAAAATGACTTATTTTAGATCGACAAGATAAAGAGCAACTCTCTGATGCCAAATATGTCGGTCTGCCTGCGTAAAGTAGTTGCGTTCTCTGTTTAGGGCGCCTGAAAACCCAGTTATCACGACCAAAAAAAATGATAAGGTAAATGGCTGAGTAAGTTATATTAGGTAAGTACTAGTTGTTCTCATATCAGTAGCGTAAAAACTGACCAAATATTCGGTTGCGTTATGAAGCAACGAGCATTCAAACGTAACTTATTGTGACCAAAAAAAAATGATCAGGTAAATGGCTGAAAATTACAAATCGTAAACTGTCAGTACGTACTAGCTTATTGGCACCAAAACTGACTAAATATTTGGTTGCAATTCATAGTTATCGGCGACCTATGTCTGAACGTACTTATATTCTTTATGTATTTTACTAGTAAAGTGTTTGATTTAAAAACGAAAAACACGCTTTTATGACCGGTGAGGAAACTTTTCATCGATGATTAAAATATCTAATCGCTAAAAAATCTGAAATCTCACCCTGCTCCGTCATCAGACCCTCACCACCAACCAAGTGTAGCGAATTAGGATTTATGTCATCAGTAGAAAACAAATGAGCCCAAGCTCAAGGGGTTTCGCAACAGCCATGGAAGAGTTATATTGCCCACCACGACACCATCATCGATCAGCTCGATGGTAGCAATTGCAATTATCAACGGACTCTTATAAACTTCATCATCATCATCATCGTCAGCCACTAAGAGTCCATTCCTGGACATAGGCCTCTTCCATTTCCATCCTTTACGGCGATCTTGTGCCCTCCTCATCCAGTCGTGACATGTGTTATAAACTTACAAAGTTTCAAATCGATACGATAATTAGAAGTAGGCTGAAATTGAATTCCAAGATTTTCTTACATTGTGACTCAGTTACAGGTGAAGCTAATAAAAAATCGTGTCAAGATACCCACACAGGTGAGATTCTTCGTTATGTATTTATCATGATCCCAATAATCGTGATCGTAGGGTCGTGGGTTCGAATTCCAACCCGGACCTTGTACCAATAAGTTTTTCAGAAGTTATATTCATTATTGTCATAGTAACCGACGCTCTTACGGTGGAGGAAAACACACGAAAACCTGCATGTATCAACTTTATTAGAGTGGGTCATCCCAGCATTAAGACGTAAAATGGCTGAACCGTAAATTTTGTTATCGCTAGTTACCTATCTATACCTACTAAAATAGGCACCAGTACGCGCAACTTTGCAGTTCCCCCTCTGACGCCATTAGATTCTTTACAATGACACGTAATCTGCGTTTTCAAACTGCGTTTTCAAACTTAGCTTGTTCTTATTTGTTAGACTTCGAAACGGTAGTAGAAAAAGAAAACTCTGGTAAGTAATTGAAGTAATTCATTCTGCAACGATTTTAAATGGGATAAAATATGTTATTGAAATAAAAATAACACACAATTTTTTTTTGGTTAAATGGACTCTCCTAATGATACCTAAACCCTGGAAAAAATTTGGCAGGAAGGTTTAATTGCACCCTGTATAGGTCACGATAAATCACGTTTGAACGCTCGTTGCTTCATAACGCAACCGAATATTTGTTCAGTTTTTGCGCTACTGATATGAGAACAACTAGTACTTACCTAATATAACTTACTCAGCCATTTACCTTATCATTTTTTTTTTGGTCGTGATAACTGGGTTTTCAGGCGCCCTATACAGAGAACGCAACTACTTTACGCAGGCAGACCGACATATTTGGCATCAGAGAGTTGCTCTTTATCTTGTCAATCTAAAATAAGTCATTTTGGATATCGTTACCAAAAATGTCGTGACCTCCTAATCTAATTGTTTGATGAGAGACGAACAACCCAAAAACCTTGAAAAGTATTTGGAGCTGTAGGCGTTCAAAGAAGAATACTCATTTCTCCAAATACGAGAAGGAGGTATCAGGTACACGGATTTCCTAGGCAACATTTTGAAACATACAGATCAAAAATGTCTTTATTATTTATTGTGCTTTTATTTTGAGATATTTTCTACAAAGTAACTAGTAACTCGTTTTAACAATCCTGCAAATTGCACACTTTTCAGTTTAAAGGTTTTTAAAAGCTATAATCAGCAATAACCGTATCGTGTACGGTTTACCCATAATATAGTCTCTTAATGTCGTGTGTATCACATCAGATAGGAGAACAATCAACAGTTTGAGCCACAACCAGAGATTTACTGGAATAGCGGCCTGTCAGATTCCACACAATAGGCGCTTGTTGTAGCTATTGTAGAGGTTATGGGGCCACTTAGAAGAACTACATTAGACGAATGTCGATAGACAATTAATGATTTTAGCGATATTTTGTAATTTGAAAGTTCTTTGAGTTTAATTTTAAAATATAATCTTTGTTTTCGACATTCAGATAAGACGACGGTTTGGACTGCGGGGCCAAAATGGTCGCTTTGGAGAATCATATTATAAATTTCATAATATGAATTCTTTTTTTATAAAAAGACACTGTCTTGGCAATTCAGATGTCTATTTAACATGAATCGTGAGTTTGACAGTTTTGACAATTATTCATTTTGTGAATTGATTGAGAGGAATTGCTAAATGTGACTAGACCAAAGCGATACATCAAGCAAGTCGCCTTTATGCTAAGACCTAAGTTCTCACATACGGTTTTGCTCGATAGTTTTTCTCCAAATCGAGTAATAATTACTGTGTGGACCGCAAAACTGACAGCTCGAACCTATTCGTTAGTATCTCAGGTATGTTTAAGACTTGAAATCGGTAAAAGAGAGTGTACAGTTAAAATAGAAGACAATTTATTTGTTACTGAATTCAAGCATTTCAGGGTCTATCGCTGGAAATTGTTTAACTGTCAGTATGGCCGAGGATATTTCTCGGAAAAGCAGTATAAGACATGTTAGTCTGATACTTCTCAGTATTACGATAAAACGCTCGTAAACATGTAACAAATTAGAAATTCCGCATTAACGATTCATAGACTTCTTTGATGGTATTCACATTATATGACACTTATAACACGTCGTAATATGTAGAGATAAATTGTATGATAATAAAACAGTTAAATGTAGGAGATCGTGTAGCGCAGAGGGAGCCAAAAAGTCTTCAGATTATTTCCAACAGAAAGGAATAAACAGAGAAAAATATGATTAAATATCACTATAGGTAACTTTAAGATATTGTAAAATCAACTTACTTATATTACGCAAATCACTAAAACAAACCCATCTAAGGTAATAGTAACATTAATTATGATATCTAATTAATTCTATAGAAACGCAAAGTAAAGCAACTTAATTAAAGACAAAACAGATATTTTCACGAATTATACATCTTAAAACCACTATGTAATTTAAATAATAGGTTAACGGATCTTTAATTGCTACACAATCAAGATTCAAGTTAGCGGTAATTATATAAGTTTTGTACAATGTATTAATCACTTTTTAATAGGCGTAAGCACCGTTATAATATTATTTGGTTGGAAAGTAATTACAAAATTAAGAATTTCGCAAAAATCTAAAATAAAGGACGTTTCAATATAACAGGAACAGTCAATGCTTTTTTGATTTTAAGATAAAAACTACTTATGGTAAAGAGTATTAAAATTTCAACAGTCTATTTTCTATTGTGCGCTTCAGAACGGCAGTCTTGGAGCCTGCAGGACAATAACGTCTTGCGTTTTCAATTAACCCAAATTGTTCCTTCTTCGTTGTAACAATTATTATTTTGTACTTTAGTAAATTATACAATATTACTCGTGGGTCCTTTTGTTAAAAAGTCAAAGATGACTTCTTGATCAATACACAGGCCAAATCCTACAACCTAAAGGCTTGAGACTACAAATTTCGCACATGTAAGAGTAACTCTTATAATTGAGGCATCCAACAAGGGAATTTAAAAAATTTGGCTCCTATAAGATGGTTAAAAAAGGGGATGAAAGTTCGTATGCCAAGAAAACAATGTCACGCTGGCGAAGCCGGGAGCTAGTTTGCTCCAAAAGACAAGTAGGAACTCTTGTATACAATTTTGTAGTGTACACTGTGCAGTGTGCACTGTGTACACTTGGAGTTTCCCCTCAAAGATAATTCTGACTGCAGTTACGCTATTCAATGTGAATAACTCATTACGCTTTCACCGGTGCTGCTGGCAAGTTGATAATATCGCCACTTTTGCTAACATTTACTGTCTAAAGATTTAAACTGAAAATATACATGGGAAATATACCGAAAATATAGAATAAACTGACTGAATAGCAGCAGTATAATATCTCATTCTTATTATATAATGATATTTTGGCAACTTTTGCAACTAGTAATCCCTGATAGCGCAAAAGCGATCAACAGTTGATTCAGGACGACAATATAAAAATTGCTGGCAAAGGTGATGACTGGAAATCACCACACTTTGGACATGAGAACGGACAAAAATAGTGACGATATGAACGACATTGTTTTGTGCCAAAATACCGCGAATAGCGGCGTGGACGTTGACGCTTGCCATCTGATTATAACTTTACACGAATTCTTTTAACCTGGGAAACTTTCTGACTAGACAGCACTACCTTGTGGCCTGTGGATGGATCAGCTCGCGCTATCGAAGTTTTCTATGTTCAGGAATTCTTGGAAATGCTATTGTATTCTATTGTTGTCGCGGTCACCGGTGTCCTTATGGGGCTTGAAGGAATATGTACGATAGCTGAAATCAGCGGACTTCTGCCTGAGTTCTGACCGAGCCTACAAAGTACCACCTCGCTTCGTCGGAAGATCTTCCTTTGGGGCTTTCACTTCCTTCCCTTCCCTAGAATGAGGTGTCTTTTGGGTGTCTTACTGTATGAAAATACCATAAGCTCGGAAGACAGGTTCAAAAAAGCAATATCTACAAGACATTTACATTCAAAGATTGCAATACGCCTTGATGCCTTCTCAATTTTCTGGCGTTTATCGAATTTTGTCTTTCGAGCCACAGGATCATACAGTCTCAATAAAATGCAATCGTATTTCAGTACATTTCAGGCCAAACTTCAGTTTTCAGTCAGACAGTTTTTGTCAGGTTCTATGTGTTTTTGAAGACTAGACGTTAGAAGCTATTGTAAATATTGATTATTGATGGTTTTTCTTGTTTTATTTACAGTTGGCTCCGTTCCCACGCCGACTGTTGGTGTAACTTCTATACTTTCTTATTGTAATGTTACAATCGCTTGCAATGTGTACGATGGTGAGTGGTGCTGGTGACGAAAGATCTTCACGTATTGGATCAAAATTTAATCTAAAATTTACTGTCTGCTGTTGATAACTGAGTCATTCATGTAATTTTAGTGCAACCATTGAAAGTTTCCTTTTTCACTTCGAAGTTTGATAGCTCTAAAAGAAGCAAAGGACAACGAACTCTGCTATCATATAAATCAAACGTACATTAATCATTTTGCTACCGACGCGACGCCCAAAACGAAACGCGATAATATCACAAACAACAATAAAAGAGATAACCATATACGTGAATGTAATTACGCGATATCTGTAGCTCCATTCATTAAAATCATTCAACGTCGTCGGGGCAAAAAAAATCTGTTATCAACACTTCGATGGCCACGTGTTCGAGACTTGAGTCGTACATTGTAATTAGCGATGCGCGTGAGCGGCTGACTCATGTATGCATACAGTGTTGCCAGTTAAAAAATAGCCCGCAATGTGTCCACATTCTCGTGATCTGCACATCTGGTTTGATTGGAAAAACCACAGTAAGGAAAACAAAAAGAAACAAAGTCTTAAATAAACCAATTAAGGCAAAAGAATCAGATAAAATAACATGAATGATGTAAATTTACTAATCATTCCTCAAACAATATGAGCAAACTCAGTAAGTGTGACTTCTGGGGTTATTTCAGACGGGGACCATCGGGCATAATAATATGTGATTGCATATAATATGTAATGCCATCTATAAATATACTAGACTGTGACTAACGCCGCTCGGCATGCATTGGTATCATATCATAGCGATTGCATCCTTATGTTTGTTTTGTTTAATTGATGAGCAACAAGCTCATTACAAACAATTGATTTCATAGTTGAGAAGTTTGTTCTCGTTTAGATTGATCTTGAAAACGAAATTGTCTTGAGTAACCATGATTCCTTTTTGAGCAGAATTCATCGCGAACGCCGAACACTAATTGCCGGAAATCGAGCAAACCGGTAATAATTGCAGAAAGGTGTTCCAACAAAGGCGCATTTAGACTCAACAGAACGAGTAATATTCGCAATGCATCAAAAACCGAGCAATTATGTTACGGATGCAATTACAATCATTTAAATATTAACGGTGTAATAATTTGGGAACTAACGGGCTTCACGGCTGCGTTAATCCATTAGGATGCTTCTAGGTTAGATGAAAGTGAGTGAGTGAGGCAGGGTGATTAATGATTATGTATCCTGAGTCAGCAATGCAACAGGCAAAAATTGTACCATCAGAGCAATTGATTTATACGTAGATGCCGGACCTACTTAACTTGGTCGGTTATTTCAAGCCCAGCCACCACTAACATTGATTTGACATATTCCGATCAAATAACATAAGGTCGCCACCTGTCTTTCTTTCTTTTTCTTCTTTTTTGGCAACTTGACACAAAGGATGTGTATGTTGTGCCACAGACAAGGTAAAAAGGTAAAGAATATGGCGGGAAAACCATATTCCTCCTATTATAATTTTCATCATCGTTTTCATGTATCGTGAGGTCTAAAGTCTAGTCAAAGTCTAAGTAAAAGTCATTACAGTCAAGGAGTCAAGTCGGTCGATTCAATAAAGTGGTAGACGCTTTACTGAAACTTTCGTTGGAGTTTTGGAGGGAACACAAAATAGCACGTTTCTGGATATTACATCACTTTCCTACACTTGTGCATGAACACGAATATCTAATGGTTAATATTCTACCAATATTACACATTAAAAACCCAGCTGACACAATTTTAGGAAAATAATACAAAAACACAACAGCACTCTTTCACATACCCGCCAAAACTCCCGCCACCTGTCTATGAATCAACTTTTCTGATGGTACCATATTTGCTGAAATTACTGTTTGACAGCGGATATCTTTTTTTTTTTAATTAAATAAGGGGGGAAACGAGTAAACGGGTCACCTGATAGTCAGCAACTACCGTCGCCCATGGACACTCTCAACATCAGAAGATCTGCAGGTGCGTTGCCGGCCTTTTAAGAGAAAATACGCTCTTTTCTTGAAGGTTTGCAGGTCGTATAGATCCGGAAATACTGCTGGTGACAGTTCGTTCCAGAGTTTTACAGTGCGCGGCAGAAAGTTACGCGAAAAACGCACTGTGGAAGACTGCCACTCATCAAGGTGATGAGGATGGTATGTTTTTCGCGTGGGACGATGGCGATAAGTTGCAGGTGGTATGATAACGAACAATTCCTCAGAGCACTCCCCGTGATACAACCGATAGAGGATGCAGAGTGAAGCTACATTCTCGGCGCAATTCCAAGGCGTCCAAGCTGTTTGAAACACTATGGCAGTCAACAATTCGAGCGGCCCTTCGTTGGATACGATCTGCTGTCAAGTCACAAATTCCAGCAAATATTTTACAATTTTCGGCTGTTGCACTGCTGTTGTAAGTTATAAAATCACCCTGCGGAGATGAATAACTCGTATGCAGCCGAGGAGTTACATAATAGAACAAATGGGACGGATCACGGAACGGTGAATGGCGCAATTCAATATTGAGATGCAATTTCCACAGCCCTCGCGAACTCATTCAACGTTTTAAGAGCTCTACATGGCTCTACTCTTATGTCATTGGAAAACAGCTTAATATTACAGGAGACTCTTATGTCTTTTCCCGATTAATAAGAATCGATGCTTCCGTTATGAAGAATGGTTCGGGATTCAGGCGGTATTCTGTGCAGTGTGCTCTTATTTTTATGAGTTTGGTCTGTTTAAGGTCACTTTATTATAAAAATAAATAACAATAACAACAAAATGGCGGCACTCGGGTATAAAGTTAACGGAAGTTCTATGAGTTAGAGGTTTTCTCGGAAAATAGACAAGGATATTGTTGATACAAATTGCAAAGTGCAAACACTAAGTGGAATTTCCACAGCGAGCTTTATCTACTTGTCACGTGAACCTCAGCTAACTGATTCTCTTGGGAGTTTTCATTAGCTGATATTTTGAAACAAAGGCTGTGAAAAATCTACTTTCTTTAAAATTCAGATGACTTTGACAAAAAACCTTCAAATATTTTATGCCCAACGGCGGAATTTTTAAATGCCTATAATCAAAACTGTCTATTTTTTGCAGGATGGCAAGGATTCAAGGATAGCATGTGACACGAAAACCATTTTATATATATTTAACGAAGTTTTGTTTGTTACATGTGCAGGTCTTAAGCGTCACAACTCACAACTCACAAGTCATGACTTGTGACTAGAGAATAAGCCAAAAGCCAACAAAGGTTGTATGCGTCAACCTTTGTTGGCTAATTTTTTTCCCAATTTTTGTTAAAAAATCGTCTATATCTATTGTTAACAAAAAGTGGACCTACCACAATCGTGACATACTAATTTATCTCGTGATATGCTAATCTGCTGACTCAGACGCGAGGGCGTGTAAGACATTGTAAACTCATCAAGGCCACTAGCTATTTATAGTCAAAGATTAAAGAGTAAACAAAACATTTTTGCGCTGCCCATTAGGCATTAAACCCACTTCTTACGTATGTGGAAAGCCATTTTCATGAAGCAAGTAATGACACTTTCAGTTCATTGACCAAACATTGTCTCTACGTGCTTTGTAGAGAAATCTACACTAAAATACTTGAGAACCCAGTCTTTTTCGAGACAAACTGAACATACGTACATTATGCATATTCGAAAAACGTCTGTCTAGGGTCGCTCACACTTTCAATTACTTAAGGTAAGACCGCACTAGGCGTAACTGAACTGAAGCGGAACTGCGCGACACGACGCGTCATTTTTGGATACACCGCACTTGAACTGCAGCGGCGCTACAAAAATATATTCAGTATCGAGGCAACCTCTGCTCTGAGCAAAATGAACGACGAAATGGATACGATTATTATTTCCTTATTGTGCGTAGAAGAGGAAAGGATCGAACAAGAACAGGCAAGAAATGCCTGTTCTTGCTCGACCCTTTCCTTGTCTATGGACATTTTAACTGATTATAGCGCTTCCAACCAGGTGACTGACTATGAAAATGAGCACTGCGCGCCAACGGAACTACACGTCGCGACAAGTCGCGACACTTTTGGTCAGTTGATCAACTTTGCCGCGCAGTTCAGTTGCCGCGTAGTGCGTGTTGTCTCATATAATTTCATACAAAGAATATTTTGACGCGTCGTGTCGCGCAGTTCCGCTGCAGTTCAGTTACGCCTAGTGCGGTCTTACCTTAAAAGTTACGTCGCAACCCGGCTTCCATATCAAATGTCGTCTCGACCTGCATAGTGCAGTCCTCGGTCCTAGCGTTCGGCGCTTTAAAAATACATCGCCAGGTCAACAGCTGTATATTGTTCTCGTGCGATAGTTACGGTGGGGCGAGAGGTCTAAGATCGCTCGTTTCGGGCACAGCGCCAACTCGAAGCGCCACTACGCCCACCGTATCGTCTGTCAGCACAATTAGAGCCGTGCATGGCGGATCTCCGCTGAACAGGGGGCGTAAGATTCAAATTGGCGCGGCACGGTGCGAATGATTAGCGGGAACGTCTCGCGCTGAGTCTAGGGTTCTCGCATGAAGCATCATCTCAAAGTCCACCGTTAGAGTATTGTGATTGCGGCTCACTCGTTAGGACGGCTTATTTTTGGCACCTCCTCGCGATGAGTACCGTACGTCGTACAAATATTCTGTTACGTGTTTCCGATGACGTTCGTGATATTTACGATATGTAACCTGCTTTTATATTATGTATATTTTAATACACGAGTAAGGTGTATCATTACTCTTTGCAATGTTTCAGTAGCTTTTAGCTCTTAAAAACTTATCAGGGCCAAGATCCACAACGTTACCCTCGGTACTAGTAAACTTCGAATGTATTATTTGCCCGTCATTTAAAATGGTTAGTCGTTATGTATCTGACGGACAAACCATGTCTTTAATAAAATAGCGTATAATATCAGGGGAATGGCTTGTTATGATATTATAACGACGTAGTTACTCGCTACTCTTCACCGAGTGACGAGTCTTATGAATCAGGAGAACAACAGACACATTGTACCCGTCACATAAGGCTATGAACTATTTATGCGATGGGATACATTGGCACAGATAGACGATGATACATACTGCAATGTTTTGACGGTAGGATGCAGCACCAACGTCCAGCAAAGACAATAATGGCGCATTTTCACTGGTCGATAGGGCCCGCATGCGGGGTGCGGGAGATTTCTGAAACGCATGCCACGACCAATGACAATGCGCCATTAGTTGTCACTTGTCATAGACTCCCCGCATGCTGTATACAGTATACTATACCGTATGAGTTAACGACTAATGAAAATGCGCCTTAAACAAAAAATTGTTTTTTGTCTGTTTGACAACGTCGACTGATATTACGTGTGGAACATGTCGGATTATTTACTGTATGTGCCTCTGCTCCGACCTTTGCATAATATTACCTATTGTGGTGAATGGCACTGATTGGCAAATATTTAAGTATTTCAGCGATTGCAATATTTACACATGATTATAAAAAATACTCCTTTACAATTTGCACTACGACTTCCCGCAATCAAGGTTGTTCATCGAGGTCATCGATGATAAATCATCCTTTCAATGAAACTATGACAAAACGGTTCCATGAAGTTATAACTTTTATCATATTTGAAACTTTACGTCCTCTTAGCACGCGATATTCAAGTCGCTTATTTGGTATTCCATTAGCTGATGAAAAAATTGACACGGCAGAGGCGAGGCCGAGGGAGCAGCTAGAAATCAATTAGGAAACTAGATGCCTCACTTTTACTCGCAATTTCACATTGCAATGCTTTTAGGGTCTACACAGACGGACCGCATTACAACTGCAATCCAACCGCAAATTGCAGTTCAAGCGCAGTTTGAATGCAGTTGACACGACTGCAATACAACTGCAATAGAACTGAAACCAAACGCGCAATCGGATTGCAGTTCAGTTGTAGTTGGCAGGCAGTCGTGTGAACTGTTTGGTTTGCAGTTCTATTGCAGTCATGTCAACTGCATTCAAACTGCACTTGAACTGCAATTTGCGGTTGGATTGCAGTTGAGATGCGGTCCGTCTGTGTAGACCCTTATAGCAATCCTAGAAAATCTGTGCCAATTTAAGAAGCATAATGATATTAAAAACGGTGAAGAAAAAGAAAGAAAAATTATACAGCCGCACATAGAACTCCTTTAATTGGAAGCCGGTTAAAAAAGGCGATACATCCGAAAGTTTTGGTTGCAATGAACGCTCCAATCATTCAGACAAATAAACTCACAAAAAATATGACAAGAAGTCTACTCCACGCCTTTGCTAATGAATAGAAACAATGGGGTTCACTAGCCCCTATCATAGACAACATCTTAAGACTAAAACCATTGTGTATACCCCCATACAAAATCAATACAATTGTCCTACCCGCACTTACGCAATACCATCGATGTCTTTAAACCTTCAGAAACCTTATTGAGGCAAGAAACATAACCCTTGTTTATACGGTCTTCACTCGATCAAGTGAATGTTACTCTACTAGCAAATTGGAGTATCTGCATAGAGAAATAGACCTTTATTAGAAGTTTAATCCTTCGATCGGGGATTCTTGGAAATGCTATTATATTCTATTGTTGTCGCAATCACTGGTGCTCGTATGGGGCTTGAAGGAAGATTAAACAATTATTTAAAAACCAAAAACACGGGCTTTGGACACAAAACTGCAGTAGCGTCCAAAAAATTAAAAAATTACGCCTCATTTTACACGGTCCGTGAAAAAAACTAATGAGCTTCACGCTAGTTATAAAATTAGGTCATCTCGCTTATCCGACTAATGTGCACTAAATTTTACACAACCTCCAGTGAAACCGCAACGCAGCTTCCTCTTACAATATCATGTACAGCTGCTCTACATACTACGTTTTGTTTGCTTGCGACCTTTTTATGTCGCTAGGGATTCCGAATGGTATTATAATACATATCGCCGCCCCCACCGAATAGTATCGTAATCGACTATTACTATAGAAGTGCTTTTATAACGGATTATTGCTTTTGAAGGCCAATTCCACCTCGTGAATTTTTTTCATAGCGGTCGGACTGATAGTTTTTGAGATAGATATTTTGTAATAAACATACATGTATTATTCGCCTACGCATAAGCAACAAACTTTACGACGAACACTATGACAATAAAATATTACTATTTTCTGAATGACCAAACTAATATGGCTAACTGATATCGCGATCTTATTCCGGTACCAAAAAACAAAAGGCGGCTAAAAACAGATATCAGTCAGGACATTACCATATTATTCGGGTAAAAAGTACATTTCATATTTTTAGTAATTATATATTGCGATTTTATGTTCTAAAAGTAATAATGGTTATTATAGAATACTGTCTAAAGCGGACCTACATAAATTTAGTAATGCATCTCACGATAGTACTTTGCGTACATTGCGAAAAGGGTTTACTTTACAGGTTGCGACAATTTGCTAATGCTTACATCAAAAAGTACTATACATTGCTCTCGCTTTGTCGGCATATAAAAGAAAGTGATAGCCTTAACCTCGTCACGTGTTTCGAAGGTCAAGCAATAATAATTGTTTACATTATCTTCATTTGTGATTTTGTTTACGGAAGTGCGAAAAAAAATGCAAAAGTTATAAACAATTAAGTAAACATAAAAAGAAGGGCTTGGATTTTTTTTAATATTTCGAAAACTATTTGAGGTAATCAAAATTTAAAAATAGATCCTTAAAGAGCAGGAAATTTCCTAAAAAAAATCCTAGATTTTGGAACCTTACCAATAATCCTTATAGCTTTAATTGAGCGGCGAAAGTAACGGTAAAACCGCGTGGTTCGGGTTTTGCGTGATTTGCCGCAATCTGCTACGTGAACTAAAAAAATATTTTAAGTGATTAAATATTGATATTAAGGATTAAAAAATTTGGGTACTAAGTAGACATATTATGAATAAACAATAATCCGTTAACAAAAATAAATTATCACAATTTGTTTAATTATTATGCTTTTGTTCATTTGTTAATAGTCACCATTTTAATGTTAACATAAAAACGCTGATTATTTCAAAACAAGAAATCAAGATTTTTTTATTATTCTTTAGAACTAATCTTAATAGGCCATATAAGAGATTCCCGTTGAAAAAATTCATTTTTTTTTTTCACTTTTTTATTAACATTCAAAGTCATTCCAAAATTATTCATGTAAATAAAGCAATTACGGTACTTTTATATCCAATTATTGTTACTATTTTGTTTTGTTACTGTTAGAAGCCAGATAACAATATATATTTTTTTTTATTTATAACTAATAAAATTTAAATAATCATTTTTATTGATGAAAAACCCCTAATTGCTATATTTACATGAAAATTTAATGAATGCCTTTGATTGTTCATAAAAAAGTGAAAATCAAAATTGTTGAATTTTTCCACCGGATATCTCTTCTAAGCCCTTTTAAAATTAGCTCAAAAGAATAATAAAAATTTATAGATTTCTTGTTTTGAAATAATCAGCGTTTTTATGTTAACATTAAAATGGTGACTAATAACAAATGAACAAAAGCATAACAATTAAACAAATTATGATAATTTATTTTTGTTGATGCATTATTGTTTATTAATATGTCTACTTAGTACCCAATTTTTTTTATTTCTTTATATTAATATTTAATCAGTTAAAATATATTTTTTAGTTCACGTGGCAGATTGCGGCAATTCACGCGAAACCCGAACTACGCGTTTTTACCGTTACTTTCGCCGCTCAATTAAAGTTATAAGGATTGTTGATAAGGTTCCAGGATCTAGGATTTTTTTTAGGAAATTACCTGCTCTTTAAGGATCTATTTTTAAATTTTGATTAACTCAAATAGTTTTCGAAATATAAAAAGAAAACTAAACCCTTCTTTTTATGTTTACTTAATTGTTTATAACTTTTGCATTTTTTTCAGCCCCTCTTGGAATTTTCATAAAATGTTCTACATGGTATTCCAAATCGAATGAGACCAAAATCATAATTTTCGGTGCATTAGATCAGGTTTTGAGGAAAATGGCACTTGTTAATCAGACTATTAGTTAAAAAAGTTTTTAAATGTTGTTTTCGGTGTTTGGACCTTTTTAGTTATTAAACCTAGATGAGGCTTCGGACACAATAGACATAACTACCAGTAGTTCGACTGCAAAGAAATGAACAGGTTTCAATATCTGTCAAATTCGTCGGGTTTGGGGGTGATAAGTTAGAGGCTGGCGCGCTGGCTGGTATAATTTATTTTTAAAAATAAGATTTTGAAATTGAATTCTGACAGTTTTCTTTGCATGTGCCAAAATATAAACAACTAAATTTGTAGGTAACGACCCTAGCGACGACTTTTGTCATAATACGTCAAACTTAAAAAAATTTACATCAGTTCTAAGTCGGCATACTCTATCATTCTGTCTACTCTGCTTCGGAGGTATAAAAAAAGGATAACTGATTGTTATATTACTGTAAAATTTTATATACTTACCTTTTGTTATAAAATTATTAAAATACCTATAAAATAAAAATAAAAAATGGTTTTATTTAAGAATCCAGTTAATTATTACAATATATTTTAAGTTTTTTAAATTCTGTATTATATTTTTACATATATAAAGTATGTTTCGCTTGCCATGGAATAATAAAGTTAATATATTTTACGATTAACATGTGACTTACTCTTAGCGTCGAATATATTGGTAACAGTCGATTACAGAGCCAGTAAACATGTCTGTAAGACAGCCAATAGGATCGCATCCAACTATTACTGTGTAGTTCGTTGTCGACAACTTACCCGAATAATATCGTATTGATGTGTTACGGACAAAAATTCTATTTAAATTTCGGTATTATACTTTTTGACTTATAATCTCAGTAAGAAATATCATTATATTTTTTTAAAAACATTAAGATATCGCAAAAAAAATTAGCTTTCTTTTGGTATAAAAATAATTTTCCTGTGTGAACCTGTTAAAAAGCTATGAGCCAAAAACCGTTTTTATTTTTTCCTGTAAAATTTAGATTTTTTGATTACGATTTTATTCGGTGGGGGCGGCGATATGTATTTTGGGATTATAATAGGAAAGATGCAGTATGGCCTGCCTCTATAATAGTATAATTCTGTTATAGAGGCAGGCCATACTGCATCTTCTACTAACCAATATTCTGATGACTTTTGAGCTCTATCTTGAGTCAAGACTAAAAGTTAAACTTATTGCTATTCTTTCGGAAGTCTGGGTTTTTAACGCCTTTTAAACTATTTCATGGTAAATAATATATTGGTGTTGATGATAATTTAATCCTTCGATCGGGGATTCTCGGAAATGCTATTGTATTATATTGCTGTCGCGATCACCGGAGCTCGTACGGGGCTAGATGGGTTTAAATTTTAAAAGAAATATCACAATGTGGGCGTAGCAGCGAATTCTGCATCGGGAAATGAATCACAAACGACGCGAGACAATTTGTCTATTGGTCAGTCAATCAATCACAATATCCTGAATCAAAAGTCATTAAGATCTGCGCTTGCGTCATAGATTAATCATCTGAATCGCTTCCGTCATTTCGATTGATTCTCATTTCATTTAGCGCATTAAGTTTCTAGGATTATGCCGTCTAAGCAGTTTCGAACTACTTTTTCTTGTCCAATGCGAAACATCACTGCGGCCAATCAAGCAGACGATGTTATGCTAGTGATTCGGTTGCTATTATACATCTACATAATTTTATCCTTAATGGTTAATAATAATAATCAGTCAGTTTGCTATACGATTTTGCTTTAAAATGATTTCTGGAAACCGTCAAGTTTCAAGGTCAAACAAAGCTGTACCCTTGTCCCTTACTCATTGATTGCTCCAAGACAATAAGCAATAAACTAATATTGGAAACTAGCATATTGACGGGATGCATCACCGCAGAGAATAGTATCTGTGTCTACTTGCCAAGTGATCTCAGACATGGGTTTTTTTCAGGCATGTGTCGATGACTCACTAATAAAATTAAAGGGCCGGTAATGACCCCTGCGGAAACCCGATACGGGAACAATTTAAAGTGTTGCGTACTCGAAAGGAACAGCTGCATTTCCTTAAAAACGGGCCAATGGGGATTGTCCATTTTTTTTAATTTTGCTCATTACAAAAACATTTCGAGGAATAAGGTCAGTGATCGTTTTTCTGTATATAAACGAAAAAAATACCCATTAGTTACTTATATTTTTGAACAAATATGTTTAACCTTAGTTTGACCTTCAATGGCGTTAAATTAGCAATAAATTCGACCACCATTACGTTTCGAACTTTTGGTAAGCTTTTCGTATCAGCTTTCACATAATGAGAACTTGTATTTGACGAACCAGCCATTATAAATAAGATTCAAAGGAAAAAAAACATTCTGCAGAGGTCAATTGGCCGCCGATGATGACGTCAGAGCGAAACTTTAAAAATTTATTGAGAAAAAACTAGCCAATGAATTTCAAAATTATTGAATTTATATTCTTAAAATACCCTATTTTAACGAAAAAAAAATATAAAAAGTACATGTAATTTTTTTTGGACAATGCCCATTACGAATTACGACAATGCGTCGCGACTCGCTTATTAGGTTTTTTAACCGTCTGCGCAGGAAGGGCTATGTCTTCCGCCAGTTTGTTGTGTATGTTTATTTATTTGTCTATACAGTTTGAACGGCTTATTGGATTTTACTAAATGAGAGGTGTCGTCAAATTCATTAGGATAATGAATATGATAGGTAATGGTCAGTTAAGTTTTGTATGTTTTTAATGATTATTCTACTGATTAACCCTTAACCAATAGCTCAAATTTTTGGTTTTGTTCACACAAATTTCCTCCTTATTTATTATTAGATTATAGGCGATATTGGCACACATATCTATGATATACAATGTGTCCCACAAAGCATAGTTTATCGCGATATCCCGTGCCGAGGGCGCGGGGTCATCGCCCCGCCGCCGGCCGCTGATTAGACAAACAAAAGAATGTACACAACATGTGAAGACATTATGATTGTTTATTAACATTGTGAGTCACAGGCAGACCCAATGCATTTTTCAACCTCATTTATGGTCGGTTTCTGAGTTTTTTTCAGGGGTTTATCTATTCACTGGCATCTTTGATGCGCTAAAGTCGGAACTTTAACCGATCAACAACGATTTAATTGATAAATTCAAGACAAATAGCGTCAGAAACAGAGTAATAGGCCTGCGCGCACGTTTGACAAAATGTCTGTATGGCGCACACTGAATTTCGATCATTTTATTGTTTGTGTTAGAACTTAAAATCTATACTTATAAAATTACATGTCCTGATTGACTGACTGACTGACTGATTCATCATCGCTGAGCAAAAACTGTTAAAGTTCCAGCCACGAAATTTGGTGAGTAGGGTTGTTTTATTAAGTAGACACCCACTAAGGAAGGAATTTTAAAAATTTTACCCCGAAGGGGGTGAAATAGAGGTTAAAAGTTTGAATGAAAGTCCGTCATTTCTTGAGTTAGAAACATGAAACTTTATTTTTGGGTTACTGATTAAAAATGAGTGGATACGTATTTATGCGTTTTTGGAAATTCTACCCACAAGGGGGTGAAATTGGGGTTAAAAGTTTGAATGAAAATCCGTTATTTCTTGATTTAGAAACATGAAATTTTATGTTTAAGCTACTGATTAAAAATGATTGGATACGTGTTTAAGCGTTTTTGGAAATTCTACCCCATAGGGGGTGAAATTGGGGTCGAAAGTTTGAATGGAAGTCCGTCATATTTTCTTGACTTAGAAACATGAAACTTTATTTTTGTGCTACTGATTAAAAATGAATGGATACGTTTCTGGTAATTCTACCCCCAGGGGGTAAAAAGTTTCAATGAAAGTTCGTCATTTCTTGAGTTTAGAAACATGAAAGTTTATTGACATTTGCGTTTGACGTTTGCTTAAATAGGGTCCTGTTTTTGCCCTTTGTATGAGGAACCACAAAAAGGGGATAACTATCCATCTTTGTTATTATACTATGTTAACGCGGACGAAGTCGCGGGCAACAGCTAGTCTATTATAAGAATTCGAATTCTGCACGTAATATTTCTGGTGATCGGCGCGAGCCCTGAGGTTTAAAACTGGACGCTGTTAATGTCATCGACTGCAGTTTGCACATAGTCACTATAAAATCAACAAACTAGATTCTAGAACAATAATTGAGAATCCTATTTATTTACCCTAATACTTGCTCATACATAATATTATATGGACTCAGGAGTCAGGATGGCACACTTTTACATTTAAACTCATCCACTAACGTACACCAAATTCAAAATAATTAGACTATCTAGCCTCCATATTCCTAGAGCCTACGAAAGGCTCTAGGAATTTGGAGGCTAGATAGATTTAAATTGTTACATATTATTTTAGTGTCCATATCTGCGGCGTGAAGGCGTAGGCGAACGATCGTTTTGGGCCTAAGTTTATGCCAAGTTGAGTTCCGAATCGCGACATTTCACTGTTCAATGTGGGTGGGATTTCTATGAGGATAGAAAATGATTCTAGGCCACAAGTGTCTAACAAAATGTCTTAAGCTATTTCTAGGGTATATCTAAGAAAAGATGTGGATGTAAATTTTTCCATAATATTGCATGTACTAGTACCTAACTGTTATATTTTTTAAGGTTTAAAGTTCTTGGTTATTTTATTTCAAAACATGGGACTGTAGTGCAAGAAAGTGTACCTAAGGTTCATAGCTGCTATATTATGCTTAGAACCACTATCCATTAACAGTATAGCACTAATTTAAAGCATATTGGCATTAAATCCTTATAATAGTGCGTAGCAACAGTATAAATATTGAATATAACAAAGATAGCCTCATTCAACTCCTTCTGTACATTACATATTATTATAATATTCGTGATATCACATTATAAACAAACAAATATTGTTCACTCGGACGGGCTTCAATATGAAATCACAGATGACTCACCTTGCAATCCTTGTGCCGATAGCACCAGGTGCAGCCGAATAGCAGACCAAATGCTGCAAATACCAACGCCAGCGCTGGCAGTGCAGCATACAAGCCCCCTTCTGCAGTCCATTGCTCCAATACTGATCCGCTACCATCTAAAAAGGTTTATTTACCTTTTTATGCATGCATTAACTAAATAGTTTTTTCATTATTGTAAAGTGATTTTGATTACGGGGGTGACTTAATCACTAAGTGATCAAACCCCTTTAAAAATAAAGAAATAAAAAATAAAAATAAAATAATAGTTTAGATACACTGAAGTCAGTCAGGTTAGTGCTAATATTTGGTAAAATATCATGACTTCTCTTGCTTGAAAAGCAAAGTATGAGGAAAGTTAAATGAGTATTTGCAAAATA
This sequence comes from Polyommatus icarus, assembly GCA_937595015.1. NCBI lineage: Eukaryota > Metazoa > Arthropoda > Insecta > Lepidoptera > Lycaenidae > Polyommatus > Polyommatus icarus. Next base: position 3,802,770 of record OW569330.1, on the reverse strand, counting down.
ATGTTAAACCTACTGGTGGCTCAATGAAATCATAAAATTTGTGGAATACATATTTTTTTGTATTAATCCCTCGATCGTTAAAAAAAACGAGACACAATAGATTTGTATTGTTATCGCGGTCGCATGCAACCGTTTGGGGCTTGAAGCATTAAATTAAATTAGTCCTTTGCAATTTTTAGGGTTCCGTACCTCAAAAGGAAAAAAACGGAACCCTTATAGGATCACTTTGTTGTCCGTCTGTCCGTCTGTCAAGACCCTTTTTCTCAGGAACGCGTGGAGGTATGAAGCTGAAATTTATATCAATTACTCAGGTCTACTGTCCCTTGAAGCTGTGAAAAAATCAAACTTCTAAGCCAACGCAATCAAAAGATACAGCCGTTTATGCCACAAATTTTCGACACTTGCAAGGGAATCAAAACCTACAGGGTGCTTCCCGTGAACTCAGAATCTTGAAATTTGGTACGAAGCAACGTCTTATAGCATAGATAAAGGAAAAATTACGAAAACCATACATTTTTAGTAACATCACATAATATATATTTTTTTAATAATTTTAAACTTACTACCCATTTCCTCATAAACGCGTAGAGGTATTAAATTGAAATTCATACCAAATACTCAGGTCTATAATACCTTTAAGCTGTAACAAAATCAAACTTCTATGTCAACGCAATCAAAAGAAACAGCAATTTAAGCTGCATATTTTGAAACTCGCAAGTACTCGCAAGGGAATCAAAACCTAAAGGGTACTTCCAGTCGACCTAGAATCTTGTTTGTACAGAACCCTCGGTGCGCGAGTCCGACTCGCACTTGGCCGGTTTTTTTTTTTTATAACAAAGTCAAAATATATATTGAGACTAATAAATATTATTTGATGTTACAGTAAGTATAGTCATATTTATGGAAACCAGCCCTGTCAACTAAATATGTTCTTTCACCGAAACATTAATAACATTCAACTCATACAGAACATATTTAGAACCCCATTGAACACAGCACAAGTTTTATGGAGGCACTTCACATGGCTATTTGTACTTGCATATTTAATGTATTCGCCAAACAATCAACATATTATGTAGACGGTATGTTTGACAAAGTATTGGCCTTAGGCTGCGCTGCACCAGAGGCGTGGTTAAAGTTAAAGTTAAATATGGCGTCCAAACACCCCAAATGCTCATACAACATCTGTCAATTTTTCCGGTTAAAGTTAAAGTCAAAGTTAGTTCGTGCAACCCACTCTTATTTGCCTATTTGACAGAATATATGATCAATACCAAATACACATATCAGTACCTTTGTCGGTTATTGACGCACATCAAAAGAGTCGAATAGGCAAGTAAACAAAATCAAGTAAAAGTTTGGTATTTGACGTCAATGTATGGAAGGCCGTATTTGCCTTTATTTGCTTGTCTGTGTATGTAACGTCAAAAATTTTACCAAATGCAACAAAATATAGCCAATAGCAAAATATACAAATAGCCTTGTGAAGTGCCTCCATTACTTTTTAAGAAATTTTAAGAACTCAATTTTAAGGTCTTTAAAATATTACCAATATTAATTTCTTAGAATATAAGAAATTTAAGATTCTGAAGGTACAAATTGTGTACTGGGAGATGTTTATTTCAACGTGAGCAATTTATATTTAATGAGTTTCTTGTAGAATTTTTTGCTACAATGTGTTTTTAGGGAAACAAAATATAGGTAAATATTAAGGAATGCTATGGACCTATGGATAGTGTAAACAAGATTAGTTGACTTCATATTTTTTGATTTATTAGTTGTAAATAATTGTAACCGACACAATTCGTAATTGATATACTTATTGTAAAACAAGGTAAGAGAATAATTTCGCATTTACATACCTTGCGGGTAGATTTGCGACGACGGGTTTATTGGCAATCCATGAACGAAATGCAATCCAGATGTGGACAAAATCAAAATCACCCATAACACAGCCATAATTTTAACACTATTTGCACAGCCGAATAACTTTTCGTTTCATTATTCTTAATTTTTAATACATCATCACAACACAAGAAAATAGAAATACGCGGTCCATGACAGGTTTGCACTTGTATTTACGAGCAATATATTAAACCACTTTTGGATTTTAGATGTTTACATACAGCACAAACATACTTTATATAGTCCTAGATATATTTTATGCACTAAATATTAAATTCATTTATTATTTTCGTGATGATTTACATATAAATTGCGCAACCCACAGCTGTACTGAACGCCATTTTTTAATTTAGTAACAGTGTTGCTAGTTTAAACTTTAAATAAATAATTTTTGAAATTAAAATAAAACCAATTTCTTATATATAAATACTTCTAAAAGATTCTATTTCGTCACGTATAAATTATCCAGAATATAAACAATGTTAACATTGTACTAGTAACTAGAATCTAGAATATAATACGTAAAAAATAAAAATAGCATTTCTTCCGCTAGATGTCACTGCTATCAAAAGTCTATTTTTCTCTGTGATTTTTTGACAAGCGACAGCCGGCAAGCTGTCATACATTTGCTATCAATTTTGGTTTTTGAATTTCCTGCCAAAAAAACTAAAAAAAGAAAACAAATAATTTTAAATTTTCTGTTCTTTAAATGTATAAAACATAAAATATTGTAATGTTGACATCACAAAATTAATGTGTATAATACCAATAATTGATTACTCTACTAACATAGTTCTAAATTAAATGTTGTGTATAACCTTTAAACACATGTACGGTTCAATTTCATGGATAAACAGAGTAGTTAGACTAGATATAAACAGAAAATATAGCGATAAAAGCACTAAGAAGCTGTTGGAATTTTTAGCAACCATGCCGAAAGCAAATACAGGAAGAATAGTCGAAGCTCAGAAGCAGAGACAGACCATAGCAAAGAAGTCTGAAAAATATGGGCCTAGCACTGTGTATTTGCAGGTGCTGGGTTCGGGAGCACGTGGGGTACCTAATACACTATATCTTTTTACTGACCAGAAACGGTAAGGAGTTACTTCTTCACAAAATAATGTATATTTACTAGCTGTCCCGGCAAACGTTGCTTTGCCATAATATAAAGTATTTCACCCATGGTAGCCGCCAGTCTCAGGTTGTAATAATTTACTTTTATTTATTCAACAATACACTTATCAATATATAAAGTACCGAGTAGCCGATTCTCAGACCTACTGAATATGCATATAAAATTTGGTAAAAGTCAGTAAAGCCGTTTCGGAGGAGTTAGTGGACTAACATTGTGACACAAGAATTTTATATATAAGACTAGCTGTCCCGGCAAACATTTCTTTGCCATAATATATTTGCCATATTATTAATGTTGAAGTGACAAAATAAGTATGTCACCATGGCAACTGGCAACGTACATCGCTATTCCGTAGCATGCAAATAATGGTCGTCGTCTGTCTTGAGTTGTAATAATTTACTATTATTTATTCAACAAATGCACTTATCAATATATAAAGTACCGAGTAGCCGATTCACAGACCTACTGAATATGCATATAAAATTAGGTAAAAATCAGTAAAGCCGTTTCGGAGGAGTTCGTGGACTAACATTGTGACACGAGAATTTTATATATAAGATTAACACGCTGCTATTACACCATATATTTCGTTTGTTTCTAGGTATCTTTTCAATTGCGGCGAGTGTACACAACGTATGGCACATGAGCACAAAGTGAAACTTTCAAGATTGGAACACATCTTCATAACAAGTAAAACTTGGAGGAATATCGGTGGGCTACCAGGCCTCTCTCTTACATTACAAGATGTTGGTGTTCCGAACATCACGTTGCACGGTCCTGAGGGATTGGTAAGATATTTTTATTGTTTTTGGTATTACCTTGATTGTGGGAATTGCAAACACACTATGAATAATAAAAACTAAGGAAGAGTCACTCCGTCAAAAAACATGCTCCAAAATACTTGTTAAAAAAGTGTACCGTAGGTTCACTTTTTATACATTAGCAATATTTAGGTGACCTTGAGCGGTATAAAGGCTGACGTTACATGACAGTTCAAATGGAACCAAATTTAAAACTGTATTAGTATGGGAGTTATGTTTCCTTAGGTTTTATAATTTGTAGCAAACACACAAGATTTTCAGCCGGGTGCGGCTTGGGATTGTTGGGTTAAAAGAAATTTCTTTTTTTTTTAATTTTAACCCCAATAAGAAATCCCTAGTAAAATGTGTGTTTTAGAAAGAATATGAATGAAAAAAATTTATGCCTTTTGTCCATTGGTATTCTTTTACACACACAAGTCACATTATATTATGATTTATGATACAACTTTAAAATAGTATTTGTCAGTAAGTATATTTCATTGTTTTCCAGGATGAACTGTATAAAGCCACTAAAAGATTTGTTATAATGAAGGAGATGAATGTAAACATGGCAGAATGTACTCCAGCTTCAGACTTTGTGGATAATGTAATGAAGGTCAAATATGTGTTATTGTAAGTTCATTTTAATATTACTACCACTTTGCTGATTGTTTGTTGGCGGTTGGCCCCAAATTGCAAATAATAAAAAAATGCTACCAATATAGAATGTCAATATAAGTCTTTGTTTTTGATTACACAGTAGTAACATTAAATACAACTCCCAAGCAGCCATGATAACAATAGATAAGCTATTGTGTCTGGTGTTTCCACAATCGAGGTATAAATAAAGTCTACATTTAAGGGGACCAAATGAGATCTTAAATACGAAGCCTGCACCGGCTGCTAAGAAGGTAAAAAGAGAGGAACAACAACAGGAACCTCAATTTGAAGAGTTTATTAATGATGACACAGACTACTACAGACGAGATAGCAAGGGTCAAAGAAGAAATAGCACATCAAAACCAAATGAAAAGGGTCAGTAAGCATTCAATATTGAAAGTTTTCAAAGTTCCTGGGCATTAGATGTGTATTAAATATGTGTATATCTCTACACATATATAACGATAACATGGCGCGCCCCTCCAAATTACTGTTTCAATGTGTGTAGCCACATCCTTATGAAAGAGTTTGTATTTAGTAAGTATTCAACCAATCAAACAGCACTCGTAATATGTCACTTATTACCAAGATTTGTTGGTCAACTAATCATATATAACTAGCCGACCGCACAAGACAACGCACATCAAGCGTTTTGACGCATTTCAAACATTTCGAATTTTGGAGGTGCGCGCCATGTTATCGTAGTTTATCTCTATCGTCTAATATATAAAATTCTCGTGTCACAGTTTTCGTTGCCATACTCCTCCGAAACGGCTTGACCGATTCTCATGAATGATGAAATTTTGTGAGCATATTGAGCAGGTCTGAGAATCGGCCAACATCTATTTTTCATGCCAAAAAATATTTATAAATTATATGGCAAAACAACGTTTGCCGGGTCAGCTAGTATTGTAATAAAAATCTTAAATATGTGAATAGTATTAAAGTATTAAATATATTTCCGTTGTCTGGTACCTGTAACACAAGTCCTTCAGGTACTTACCACGGGGCCAGACTGACGTGATGTGAATAAGTGTCCATAGATATTATATTATCTTAGATATTATAATTTATAATATAAAAAATGACATTTAATTGGATTGCAAAAACCTATAGCACTACTATAAGTTAGTAGAACTAGTAAGTACTAATTTGTGGGCAATAAAAAGTTCTATCTACTCTTCCTCATTCCTAAACTAGCCTGAGAATCCTTCACACTTACCACAAAAGATTTGTCACACTGTTAAACAGTTGATTAGATAAATTCAGTACAAAATGGTGTCAAAACAACTGTTCAATAGATGTTTAGATCTTTTGTGGTAATACCGTTTTTCTTTTAATTTCAGATGGTGTTATTGATAAGACTGAAAAAGTGTTACAAGGCCTCCAGAGGCCAGCAGAATCCTGTGTAGCATATATCTGTACAATCAAGGTAAAATTAAAAATATTACTTGAGTATCCCAGTTTAATTCAGTCTAAATTGCTGTCAAAATGTGTAAAAATCAAAATGCTGGCAATTGGCAAATATTGGGTTTGTAATTATTGTGTTACTGTATTATGAGTGTGTTTTGTAATCAATGATTTATATACAGTATATCAGAGACAGTACACATCATAATAAATGATAATTAATTTTTGAGTAAATAGTGAGCCCTAGAACAATTTTTTTTTTGATTACTGACAAGCAAATTTTTTGTGAATAGTTTCATTTTGATAAGACAAACAAATTTTTTATCTGCAAAAATCTTAAAAGTGGTAGCTAACAGACATAGAAAGGATTTCATACTTTGATTTGATGGTCCTAAAATATGAATTGTTCTTTTTGTAGGACAAAGTTACTCTAAAAACTCTTAACAAGTTTTGTATTATATGGTCTGTAACTAGCTCATTATAATTTTTATTTCTCAGAAAAGACTAGGCACATTGGATCTAGAGAAGTGTGTGGAGCGTGGAGTAAAGCCTGGTCCAATGCTAGGTCAACTCAAGAGTGGTCAGGATGTGGTGCTACCTGATGGTACAGTTGTCCGCTCTGCTGATGTCAAGACCCCAGATGACCCAGGACCTGTGTTTATTGGTGTGTCATCTACATTGATTATAGATTAAAAAAAACTTAAGATACAAGTGATTTACAGAAGTTATAGTTTGGTACCCCAGATTCTAATATCTATTAGAATAAAGATAGATAATAATATAATATTGTTATTATGTTAAGGCTAAGCTTGTTACTTTCCAGGATTCTTTTTTCTTTATATTATATTCATTTTAACATTTAAACATAATTTTAAGGAGGTTGCGATTTTGGCAATTGAATTTTCAAGCTTGTTTTAAAAGTTGAAGATCTTTATGAGGGCCATGGCCCATAACTAGTCAGTGGTTTAAATTAATAATAAGACTCCTGAACATTATATTTTATGCTGTTGTTTTAGTGTTGGAAGTACCGGACATATCCTACCTGAGTGAGGAAGAGTTCTCTGCGCATTTTGATAACGGCTCCAACCCAGCGGAGAACATACCCTCACTGATTGTCCACTACACACCTCAACATGTTATAGATCATCCCAAGTATGTAGAACTTTGATGTAAAATAATGTTTTTTATTTTAAAGCCGACATTGTACCGCGGCGCGCGCCGTGCACGGCCATACGGCGCAAGTTTTTATTACTTTGACTCCGTCAATTCGTGCGTAGCGTGTCCGTGGGTTGCAGTGGACACAGTCACATATATTTTCGTGCAAAGCGAAGCTTGACGCACGTGCGTAGTCTCTCCGTGCGCTGCGGTGGACTAGCGGCTTTACTATGTGAGCTTATGCAAAATCTTGAGCATAAAACATTAAGCTTAAGACTTTATTTAACATTTAAGATTTTTAAGTATTACAAAGTCTTCATCCTTGGATCATGCGTTTTAAGTGTTCAACTGTAAATGGAGTGATGATGGAGTTGCGACTATGATGTCTGTTGTAGGCAGTTATAATTATATTAACTGAAAGTAAATTACATAATAAAAACAATAATATTAAGTATTATAAAGAAACATTTAATAAAAAAATCTTACTATAATAAAATAAATGAACTAAACTTTTTAAAAAAACTAAACAACTCTCCTATTATTTTAACCCATCAAGCCCCGTACAAGCACCAGTGCTCGCGCCAACAATAGAAAGGCTATTGTGTCTTGTTTTTCCACAATCGAGGGATTAACCCATCAAGCCCCATACGAGCACCGGTGATTGGGACAACAATAGAATACAATAATCAATCATTATAATTAAACAATCTTGTATTTCTTTTTTGAAAAAACAAACTAAACCTAAAACCATAATTATACAAAAAAAAAACCTGGAGAAAACTTATCAAAATAATATAATGTATCACATGGAGCTAAAAAGATTGGCAAAAGTAACTGTTCAACATTAGAAAAAACTTATAAATTTAAATTTTCTGATGGACCTACTCGTTGCTTAAGCAATAATCGGCTCGCTTTAAGCTGTACTCTTTGGCCTCACATATTTTGTTTTCTATTCTGATAATGTTAAATGCATTAATGATACGTTGCTTTAACACACCTACTGTAGTTATATTATGTCTGTCCTTATAAACTAAAGCTTTAGCCTGTTTCCACACAAATTTCTCTACTGGAGTCAGGTCTGGTGATTGTGAAGGCCATTTTACTGGTCCGTTACGCCCAATCCACTGACGACCGAAGACTTCGTCAAGATGCTCACGTACTCGATGATCGTTGTGAGTCGCATCTCCATTGTGTTGATAAAACATTTTTCTCCGAGCAGATAAAGGCACTTCCAGTAGTAGATCAGGTAGCTGGTTTTTGAGAAATTTGAGATACGACGTTGCGTCTTTTCCCTCCAAAAATATTGGGCCTAACAACTGGTCGTCTATTATACCACACCATACTTTAATTTTAAAATTGTTCTCGGGTCTCGGTCGTGGAAAAATTGGACCTGTATAATCGACATGGACTAAAACATAGCGTGAATTGTGAGGCTCGAGTGCTCGCATAAAAATATTTTCGTCTGTCCAGAGAATGTTTCGCGGTCGACGTTTTAACCAGCGGCAGAAATCGACACGCGCGTCTCCACTATTTTTCTTTACGCCAACATTATGGGGATGCATGTTTTTAGAGCGGCTGGCGAACTACTTTTTAACGGCAATTAGGTGGGCAAAGTCGAAAATGCTCTAACAAATCACAACTTTTAAAGAATTCCTGAGAAATATCTATCCAAAAATCAAAATCCAAACAAACCGCCAATAAATGACTTATGACTTTGACATATTTTGACATTAGCTGTCAAGCTGGCATAAGCTGAATTTCTTCCTCCACTTCTTTATTTATATTGTAAACTGCACATTTGTACATGTACATGTTTGAGTTTTGACTAATATCGTTTTCGGCATCTGCACTGCCCCGGGGCAGGGTGGGTCGACAGGATACGGAAACAGCCGAAATTTGAATTAAGAACAATCTATTATATTGCACTGATGATCCACGAAGCACGTGGACTTAAACGGTCCATTCACTATCCTGTATTGCAGTCCGCCGTGCAGGCCTGCAACACCATTCACTAGACACTATCCTCCGGCCGGCTCATGCAGGATTAGTGAATGGCAGGTATTACACGCATCAATATTATCACGATTCCGTGATAATATTGATGGTGTAATAGGCCGAATCGCAGTATCGCAGTACTATTTGTGAATCCCGTGATATCGTGATAATATTGACCGTGTAATTTATGCCAATGGTGTTGCAGGCCTGCACGGCGGACTGCAACGCAGGATAGGGAATGGACCCTTGTAGTACTATACATAGTTTATGTTCTTAATTTAAACTTCGCTTATTTCCGTATCCTGTTAGCTCACCCTGCCCCGGCCCCCGAGGCAGTGCAGATGTCGAAAACGATATAATATTTAAAAAAAAGTTACGTCATGGAGGCACTTCACATGGCTATTTGTATTTGCTATTGGCTATTTGTTGCATTTGGCAAAATTATTGACGTATACACAAACAAGCAAATCATGGAGACTATATGAAAGGAGGAATATTTCTGTATGTAAAAAGTGTCCACTGAAATGTGTTAAATTAGGTTTTTAAAATGTTAATTAGGTGGCGCTACAGTAGCAAGAATCAAATCATTTAGCAACTTTTATTTCAGCTATTTTAGGTTATATTTTTCAAAATATAATGGTATTAACCCAGTAATTCTAGTAATAATTTATATTCCAGTAATAATTTATATTTTGTCACCAACGGCTACATTCATTCCTACACTCCATAATTCATTCCATACCCTAATCATTTAGCAACTTTTATTTCAGCTATTTTAGGTTATATTTTTCAAAATATATTGGTATTAACCCAGTAATTCTTAAGGATACGTGTATTAGGTATTGGTCATATTTGTCAAATAGGCAAATAAGGCCAATACTTTGTCAAACATACCGTCTACACATGGTGATTGTTTGGCGAATACAAATAGTAATAATACAAATACAAATAGCCACGTGAAGTGCCTCCATTACACCAATTTTTAGTTTTTACTTTTTACAATAAAAAACTTGTAAATTAATTTAATAGCAAAAAGTATTATTTTGTGTGCAATATAATCAATCATTGATATTTTTATTCATTAATATAATAATATATTTTAAACAGGTACCAAGCTTTCATGGCGATGTTCGGTACAACGACTAAGCATCTAGTGCTCAACTCTCACAACTCCTGTCTCGGCTCCGAAGCCGTACATAGAAGTCAGCACAAACTACATCTACTTGACGCAGATATATTTCCCCTACTGCGGGACAACAGTATACCTGCCGTGTGGACACCGACAGAAAACAAGGTGACAAACGAAAAGGAACTCGAAGAGCTAAAGAATAAGGTGGGTTTTGGGTCTACCATTTCTTTAAATTATATCCCATTATTAATACAATAATTATTATTTACACTGTTTACACATCAAGTACAAAGTCTGCTTGTCTCTGTTTGGCACATTGAAAAATTAAATAGGAGACAAAGATAGCAGAATTTTATCAGTTATTATAGTTATATGCTGTGTAAATGTCTTTATTATAGATGATAAAGTTTTCAAAGGAAATCTTTGTATCCATACACAGATTGCGCTTGCGCAGTTCCAAAGCATTGCCCGCGCGGAGCCGCAACATGACAGTGGGCAGGGCCTGCTGGCGGGCCGCACGCTCGCTGCGTACCACCTGCGGCCTAAGAAGGAGTGGGACACGTGAGTTAAATTACGATGCTGATGTGATTAAAACAGTCTTAATCCTTCGATCGTGGATTCTTGGAAGTCTATTGTTATTCTATTGTTGTCGCTATCACCGGTGATCTTATGGAACTTGATAGGTTAATTTATAATACATACCAGTAAACCATTTTCTGTCTCTAATAACTAACAAAATAATGAACTTGGTTTACGTAAAACCTATACATTTATACAGTAGAGGTCTCTTAAAGTATATACAGTACACAATTACTGCTGCAATGATTAAAACATCCAATCGTTTTGACTTTTGTTATTAATTCTGTATACATAATATTATAACCTACAAGATTTAGAATATTTGCCATCATGAATTCTAGTCAATCCTGTCTAAACGCATCTCTCTTATACATATAAAGATAACCTTCTCTTTACCAAAGATAAGTTTTAACCCAGATTTATGCAGTGGGTTTTAGCTAAATTCTATAATTCCACAGATCAGCAGGACCCAAACTTGTTATTCAGGACTACATTCAAGAGGCTTTCACTGTGGACGGTTTCTCGACAAGTCTGGAGCGGTTTAAGCAAGAAGTGGAAAGTATACGAGCGAGCAGAGCGGGAGGCGAATACCCTAAAGTTGTGTTCATGGGTACCGGCTCTTGTATACCGAGTAAGACAAGGAATACTAGCGGCATTCTGCTGCAGATTGAGTGAGTATAGTATAACAAATATTTCACATTTAAAAAACTTGAGAGGTGTCAAGAGACACCCGGATGGAACTTAGTTATAAAAACGCCATCTATTGACGCCCAGGAATACTAAGTACCACTCAATATACTTATCAACGCCATCTTTCCCTACTTCGCAGGTACTAAAAAAAGTGTCGTTCCGTCTCCTTTCGCAACGCCGAACGCGCCATAAAGAACTTCGTTCCAAAAAAACATTAACCTACAAGGTGTTTTATTGGGATGAAAGTTAAATTCGAGTTACAAATGCAGTTATATTGTGCATATACCAAATGCTTATTTTAATCCGCTAATGTTACCGACTCATCATAGATGATAGAGTTCAGTTTAAACGCTATTTACTGGTTAATTAAACGTATTGAAGAACGTGGGAGGAGGGATTATGTGTTCTGATTGGTCCATACTGTTGTGTCCACCCAGCTATTGGTGCGTTTCAATCATCACATGCACTATTGTATTTTTGGCATCGTCGCAGCGACAATCAACATCTGCCCCGCCTTCCATTTAGCGTTAAAAACGATCAAAACGTTTAATATAACAGGCATTTTGAGTGTTTTGATCGTTTTTAACGCTAAATGGAACGCGGCGTTTATTGTGTTGATTCATGTATGAGTTATTTAGTTGCGTGGAAAAAATAACATCGCAGGAAATTTACGTTGCATACCATCACAAAGTGCCTAAGAGATGCCTCCCAGGTTTAAGACTTTATTTCTCACAAAATAAGTTTATAAATTATTATACAGGGCGAGAAATACGTGTTAAAAAATAAATAGATTTCTTGTCAATTACTTTCTTCATAAACACATTACATTAATTTTATAATCACAATTTCACAATAATGCCATAATAACATGCATATCGCTCTATATTTTTCAGTGAAAACCGTTCGATGTTATTGGACTGTGGAGAAGGGACGTTCGGGCAAATCGTCCGGTTCTTCGGGCCGAAGCGAGTCAACTCGTTTCTACGGACGCTGCGGGCGGTTTATGTCTCACATCTACACGCTGACCACCACATAGGTTAGTACGCTAATTGAGGACTGTCACTGCACGGTCGAGATCTGCCATTTTGTGGATATTATACATTGGCCTGCCTACCTTTTACATAAAATTGCAAGACTAAACAAGACCTGAAAAGTCTAAGGCGCAGCGCAGACGACAGACTATCAGTGACGCACTTTTTAGTCTGTGGGAAATATAATTCCTATGCAATTATATGCAGACTGCAGTAACGCTCACGACGCGCAAAAAGTCCGCATATAATTGCATAGGTTCTATTTCCACAGACAAAAAGTGCGTCACGGATAGTCTGTCGTCTGCGCTGCGCCAAATAGAAATCGCGTCGTGCATTGTTTTCATTGTATTGTTTAATGAATATATTTACTGGTTTAAAAATTAAAGGATTGTTTTTTTAAAAGATTTTATTGTTGATTTGATTTATTGAAACCGCGAAGACTACGGTCACGTAAGCCTATCGTTAAAAGTTTGATGAAAGTTATACTTAGTATAATCACATAAAACTTCTTGAAAATATTTTGTTAATACAAAGATCATGTCTCATATTTTTATTTATAGACTCCAAAAAAGTTCTTAATCCAACTCCTTTTATAGGACTAATCGGTGTCCTCCAAGCCCGTAGAGAAGCCTTCACGGATGTGAACCAAGATGTGCCCCCGCTGTATCTGCTCGCTCCGGGGCAAATCATGTCCTGGCTGACCATGTACGACCAACAATTCGAGAAGATCAGAGGGGATTTTATGCTCATACCTAATCAGAACTTGGTAAGAATAAAGCTCTTTAACCTATCGATCCCCAAGCTGCAGCCGGCTGCTGCATAACAATTGAAAAACTATTGTCTGCGATACCCACAATGGAGGTGTTAAACACTATCATTACGTAATTATAGGTCTACCAGAATCTGATGGCAAAAAGTGCGAAAGTAAATTGACTAGCAATAACGGGGTAATTGGAATAAAAAAATTTGACCCTTTTTTTCCTTATAGCGACTGATTCTGAGTGTGAAACATGCAAATAAATAAATTTATCCTATGATCAAGGATATTTTTTAAAAATCTGCTGTCATAATTTGCCATCTGATTCTGGTAGACCTATATGTTTAGAGTTTTTGACAATAAACAATATTTTAAGTAAAGAAATACTTGAATATTACCCGTTTTAATCAATTTTGAAAAATCACGAAGATATAAACAAGTGCCGGTAAAAACAGTGACATATCATCAACCAAATCAATTTGCTAGAGGGAGATGGGTTGAATATTTTTGACATATTTGCTTTTGATTCTTTATTGCGTTTGATTTGGTGATTTAAAAAAAACTTTTTATAATTTTCCTTACTAATAAACATCTATATTTCTCTGATAGTACCCAAAAAATATTACTATCCATACTATTTTTCAGATGGAGTCCAAAGCCACTGTGACCGAGGACACACTTACCCCAGCTCTACTCGCTGACATCGGTGTCCGGCGTGTGGTCACGTGTCTAGTAGCTCATTGCCCCAACGCGTTCGGCGTGGCCGTCCATCTACCAGACCATAAGATCACGTACTCCGGGGATACTATACCATGCGAGGATCTGGTTAATATTGGTAAGCTGATTATTGACTGGCTTAGACTGTTTCCACTGAAGAGGAGCGGAGCTTAGCGGTTGACCAATCGTGCTATTCCAGCGGAATGACAGCGAAGCGGAGCGAAGATTTCGAACATTGTCAATTCGGCACCGCTAAGCTCCGCTCCGCTTCAGTGGAAACGCAGCCTTATAAGTTCTTCTTGTGTCTCCTTGTTTTATGAGTTGCCAACGAACTTCAAGGCTGTTTGTTAAATGATAACTAACGCCGCCATTTTGTCACCGAAAGGATAGCTGTTTTAAAATCACGACCTCCTAACAATATCATCCAAGTATTGCTTAGAATGTGGCCATCATTTCGGTCACGTACTTAAAAAATGATATTAGAAAATAGAGCGTATTTTTATTGTTACTTTGCATCCACGCTCCATACAATAACAGAAAAAACTTAATCTAAAAGCAATCCTCTTTATTTTACATCTATCAATATCAAAGAAAATCATTCAGACAATACGAAAATAATAAAATACTTATCGATTCCAGGCATGGACTCTACACTGCTAATCCACGAAGCGACAATGGAGGACGAGCTAGCTCAGGAGGCACGTGTGAAGATGCACTCGACAACTTCACAGGCGATCCATATCGGACGCCGCATGCGCGCCAACTTCACTCTGCTCACGCACTTTAGCCAGCGGTACGCGAGGCTGCCGCGTATCAGCCAGCATATGGTAGATACGTGCAACGTTGGCATCGCTTTTGATAATATGCAGGTAAGACATATTTTTTATCTTATTTTATGCATGAACGTAGAAAAAAAGGCGGACGGAATCTTATTACCTATACAAACTGTGTCTTTAAAGTCGACCACGCACACATTCTTACGCCTGTCAAATGGTATGGACTAGCGTAATAATGTGTGCGTGCGGACCGTGTACATGCAGTCAGCTGGCCGACTCTGAAGGACACAGTTTTGTGTATGGTGGGACTCCGACCGCCTTTTTTTATACGTCGATGACTTTATGGTATAAATTACTGTACCGTAAACCAATTTTAAAAATAATAATGCCAAAATTAATCAAGATCTGCTGGCTTTGACTATCGCATGACTTTTCCAATATGACCAAACATCCAGACAAAGAGACAAAGACAAGCAGATCTTGTTAGTTTAATGAAATACGGGGGCAAACGAGCAAACAGGTAACCTGATGGAAAGCAATTAGCGTCGCCCATGGACACTCGCAACATCAGAAGAGCTGCAGGTGCATTGCCGGCCTTTTATGAGAGGATACGCTCTCTTCTTGAAGGTTTGCAGTTTGGTTGAATCCGCCCTCGATGACCTAGCTATTCAAATAACCTGTCTATCAGAGTTCAAAATATTATCCAGCAAAGATTATCCTTATTGAAAAAAGTACATACATACATTTTTTCAACAGGTATCAATGAGTGATCTAGATATTCTACCACACATGTACGCGCCCCTAAAACTGATATTCGCTGACCACTGCGTAGAATTGGAACAGAAGGCGGCGCAAAGAGCGAAACGGCAAGAGAGGCGGGCCTCCTCCCCCAATGTGTCTCCCGGTATGATACGTCACTTTTCCACCGCGCAGATTGCAGACGTAGACTCCACAGATAATAAAATGATCATAGACAAGGAGACCACAGACAAAGACGAGAGTAGGTAGCCAATGATTTATTAATCGTTTTTGTCAGTGGTGGTATAAACTTATCTGATTCAAAGCTGTGGATGTTCCACACCAAACGACTGTAAGTTAAGAAAAGTTATTGGTCTGATAGTCAAATATATGCGATAACTTTTACTCTTGGCTGTGAACCGGATAAGTTGTTTATGTCTGGTTTCTAAAATTTTTAACAGGAGTTTATCTATAACATAGTTGATTGGTTTATATTTTGTTTTTGACAATAGCCAATCAAAGAAAAAACTTTAGAAACCGGGTATAAGTCGATCAGGTAGCTCAAAGCTATAAACTGTTGTCGCTATTGCTATGTTAAATTAATATTATATGACATGTGATATCACGGTTTTTGTATACGGATATCATTGTTGTAATAAATTATTTAAATATTTATGTAGATGTATTTTATTTCAACTTTATTATTGCGTGAGAAGATAAAAATGTTTCATTGCGCGATGTAGTTGTACTCATTTAAACTCTTCCAATGAAACATGTATTTCTACACCATATAGATCGCAATTGTAATCTAAATCGCTATATCCGTCGCACTCAGAGATGAGCACTAATTACTTAACTGTATAGTCTGTCAAGAAAGTGAAGAAATTAAAAAGTGGCAACATCGTAGTGTCATCCCTTTTCTTAGATTGATTCGAAAGGGATGATACTACGATGTTGCTACTTTTTAATTTTCTTGACAGATTATAATTAAACGAAGATTTTGACATAAGCACATACATTATCTGTAAAACTCTTCATTAAATTGAAGTTTAATCATCATTAAATGTCTCTGTGTGCGGCCGGGGCATGATAACTAGATAGGTATATAACTATATCTAGTTATGCCCCCTTTCATATCTAAACTTTTAAACTGTTTTAGATCGTAACACATATGTGTGTGATTCGCCGTCGTGTGCAAGTACGAAGTCTTTCCGCTGCGTCCCATACAAAGATAACCGCGCGTCCAGTTAGTTATTTTATTTACTTTACACAAATCTTATGAATAAACGAAGAGAAAGACTAACATATTATTATGTGGATGTCTTTGTTTATCAAATAGCTATTTCAATGTAAAAGACAAAGATAGCAATATAGATTGTTAGTCATGTCTTTAAAATTTAGTTTGTTATTATTTTTAGCAATATTCCGCGAAATAAACTTCCACCTTTAAGTAAATGAGTGAGTGCACGCATAGGCATGCGTACAGCACCTCCCTCCTCCCACACTGCCTATGCGTACACTCGCATGCAAGAACTTGCAAGCACCACCACCACACAAGCAATAATGTTGGCAAATCCGTGCAAGGCCCCTCACCACCATGCAGGTTGAAAACCTCGACGCGCGTTTCGCTCCAACACCGGAGCATCCTCAGGATGTGGACTCTACGAACAACGTCCGTCAAGTGCCGCCGCCGGCCAAAACACTGCCTTTTATACCCTATCAAGCCTGAATGCGACATGCATATCGTTGTTTTTCATTATTTTTGATAAGCGTGCAGATACCTCTCCCATGTAGGTCAAACTGGACTTATATCTAACTACCCCCTTATCAATAGGACCTGCGTACAAAAACTTAACCAGTTCTTTCTTGTTTTTATTTTTCAAAATATTATTAATAATATTTGGACTATATCCGTTGGATATCGCAATTTAAAAAATGATATTAAGCTCCTTTTGATAATTATCTTTACTAAGATTGATGGATAATAATCTATGAATGTAACTATGAAAGGCCGCGAGTTTGTGTTGCCAAGGATGACATGACGAAGCATGAATAGTAGTATTAGTATATGTCGGCTTGCGAAAGATTATAGGAATAGTCATCCTGATAAGTCACATTTTGCTAAACATCTTTTAGATAGTAATCATACCGTGCCCGATGGCCATTCCTATAAAGTTTTACATAAACGCGATAAAGGCTTTCAGCTGAGCGTGTTGGAAGAATTAGAGATCATAAAAGAAAAGAAAAATAACAGATTTGCATTGTTGAATGACCAAACTTGCTTGACTACGTCACCGCTTATTAATATGTTCGGGGGTACTGGTGAGGGTAGTGGGGGTAGTGGGGATAGTAGCGGGGCTTGATAGGGTATAAAAGGCGGTGTTTTGGCCGGCGGCGGCACCAAAGAGGATGTAAACTGTATACTACGTAACAGGCGGCACTTGACGGACGTTGTTCGTAGAGTCCACATCCTGAGGATGCTCCGGTGTTGGAGCGAAACGCGCGTCGAGGTTTTCAACCTGCATGGTGGTGAGGGGCCTTGCACGGATTTGCCAACATTTTTGCTTGTGTGGTGGTGGTGTTTGCAAGTTCTTGCATGCGAGTGTCCGCATAGGCAGTGTGGGAGGAGGGAGGTGCTGTACGCATGTCTATGCGTGCACTCATTCATTTACTTAAAGGTGGAAGTTTATTTCGCGGAATATTGCTAAAAATAATAACAAACAAAATTTTAAGCTATGGATTTTCGCAAAGTAACGCCTGATTCCATTAACTAGTCATGTCTTTTACTTCGTTTACTAATAAAGACGTCATTATTCTGATAAAAAGGATCTTATAAGTTTTAGTAAAATATTTTTTTGTATAACAGTTTACGGTCATCATAGTACGGTATAGAGTATTTTTCATGAAGCCTTGAATACCACTCATTTGTTATCCATCCTATACCATTGTAGGTTTTTGAAGAAAGTTATTTTTACCTTTCACTTTTTTAGTAATTTAATTTAAACTATTCAGAGTTGCGATATGAGTTGAAGAGGAATCATTCGACGGACACAATAACACTACGCAGTAATTATCGCTCGTCCAGCAAATATTCTGTCCAGTCATATGAACCTAGTAAGTAATATATCTAATTATTATTAAAATATATATTTTTACTTACTAGTTACTAATAAAGTGTATTTCTGTGTAACATGGAAAAATACATTTATTATGTTTTATGTTTATTTTTATGTAATACATATTTAGGTAATCTAAGAAGCTAGTGGATCAGATATAATAATCTATATATATAAAAGAAAGTTGCGTTAGTTACACTACTTATAACTCAAGAAAGGATGAACCGATTTGGCTGAAAATTGGTGGAGAGGTAGCTTAGAACCAGGAATAGGACATAGGATACATTTTGTCCCGGAAAAATGTACGGTTACTGCACAATATACTTTTTTGATTTGCGCGTAAACTATTCAATTGATTTTGATGAATTTTGGTATGGAGATACTTTGAGCCTCGGGAAAGGACAAGAGATACTTTTGGTCCCGGAAAAATGTACGGTTACTGCACAATATACTTTTATGATTTGCGCGTAAACTATTCAATCGATTTTGATGAAATTTGGTATGGAGATACTTTGAGTCTCGGGAAAGGACAAGGGATACTTTTTGTCCCGAAAAATGTACGGTTCCCGCACAATAAACTTTTATGATTTTTCGCCTAAAGGCTAAACTATTCAGATTATTTTTATGAAATTTGGCATGGAGGTACTTTGAGTCTCGGGAAAGGAATAGGGATACTTTTTGTCCCGGAAAATGAACGGCTGTGTTCCTGCACAATAAACTTTTATGGTTTTCGATTAAACTATTTAATCTATTTTGATGAAATTTGGCATGGATATACAAATTTTAATATATTGTTTTCTTAATTATACCAATTCGAATAAAATAGTCATCGTTAAGACAGGACAACGTCTGTCGGGTCAGCTAGTATATATTATATAATAATTCTTTCAGTTCCTCACAGTAAGAAAGACAATCGAAATGGCGCACTTTTAAGATCAGCTTCACCAAATATTAATTTCGTGAGACTAAATTGTGAGTTACTGTTTATATTATATAACGTCAGAAGTGTTTATCAGACAAAAACTCTGAAGTAAGATAAGACTGATTTATCAAAAAACAATTAAATAATCTTTAGAATAGATGGTGCGTATACCGATTTCAAAGTAAGAACTTTTTTTTTATAATTAAAATGTTTTGCTTTTATTTAGATCGTCCAAGATCTATTGGTTCAGCCAACAGAAGTAATAAAATTGAAAAAGAGAATGCCTGCAGTACAAAATACAATAATGCTGAATCTGTACAGCATTCCAGCAACATCAGTTTGGCAAGTAAGAAAAGTTGGTCTTTGAAACAACTCTTACCATTTCTTGCAGAGAGAGAATGCTAGAGTAAAAAAATTCTTGCGTTACAGACTGGTCTTAGCTTTTTTAATGTGCCTTATAATACAAATCCTATTGAATACGTAAGTTACTCGTAGTTAGTAGTACGTTAGTAAGTAGGTAAGTACCTACCTATTTACATACAAGTAACTAAATTTTCTTCATAGGTTGCATAGGTTCTATTGCGAAAGAAACAGCTAGTCAAAACTCCATAAAAGAAAAATTAAATATTGGAAGACAGTCGAGATCACTCACAAGTATAAATATTCAATTTCTAATAATATTTTCCGTTATTATACTTCTTATCATCTCGGTATACGAAATGTAACTCTTTAAAGTTCACGATATTGTATGTACTGTCACTTCTTGGTGGAAATTCATGTTCAGATAAATAATTTGACACTGTCCTTGCACTTATTCCACTTTATTTTAGTAGATTTATTACAAATTTAATAAATACACGACCGGTTTCGAAAAAATCATCATCAGGTGTACTGCAGGTAATTTTAAATTTTTAAAAAATTTGTAAACAAAAAATGGGTTGTCAGCATCATAAAATTTTTCTACCATTCAATACAATTTTATACCAAATAACAATGTTTTCTACCAAAAATCGCAAATTAAAATTTTAAATGTATTGGAACCTATAAAATTGATACTTAAATAAAAAACAATTACATTAAATATATCAGCAAATCAGTTAATTAATGTCCTGTAACAATAATAATATTATTTTTTTAAATATAAGCAAATAATGTCACAAATTAATTAATTGATATAAATCATGTCAAAGTAATTCCAATGTCAGTTTATAAAATCTCTATTAAATTAAATGTCAAACGTAAAATAATGTCCTAAAATAAATTTTAAATGTCCTGTAATAACACAGAATTTGAGAGGCACGTCTGATCGTTTAGAAGGTTCCCATATTTCTTGTGTCTGTTTATTTCCAGTGCTTCTAATGCATCCATCTTCCTGCTTTTCGGTAATACATGTAGATATTCGATGTTTTTATCTGGATCGAAGTGATGTCCATTGTTATTTAAGTGTTCGGCAAACGTGGATCTATCCGTTTTCTTCTTCCATGCTGCTAGGTGTTCTTTAATTCTTGTTTTAAATTTTCTACCTGTTTGGCCTATATATATTCCACTACATGTATCGCAAGTAAGTTTGTATATACCGCTGCTGTCCGTGATATTATATTTGTCTTTATTGTTACACAATAAATTTTTAAGGGAACCTGTGGTGTAAAACGCAACCTTTGTGTCCTTCTTTTGCAGAATTCTCTGGAATCTGTAGGATAATGGGCCAATATAAGGAATTTTGACCCATGTTTTTACTGTTTTTTCGTTTTCTTCTATATGGTTGTACAGCATTTTTTCTATCATCTTTTTCTTTGCTCTCTTTAACATTCCGTCGATCAATTCTCTTTTGTAGCCGTTATTTTCAGCAATGTGCTTGATGGTATTTAGCTCCACCCTGAAATCCTTTTTATCCAGAGGTACCTTCAGCAGCCGGTGTATAAAAGCATGGAATGTGGCATGCTTATGCTGATGTGGATGGCATGAGTTTGCGTGGAGGATGTTATCGCTGTACGTTGGTTTCCTAAAGATATTAAATTTATGACGGCCAAACTCTATATGTATCGTTAAATCCAGAAAATTCAATGTGTTGTTTCCTATTTCTATCGTCATTTGAATTTTGTTGCTGTAAGTATTAATATGCCTGAAAAACTGATTTAACCGTGAGTGATCACCCTTCCATAGGCAAATGATGTCATCTACATATCTGTACCAATACACAATATAGTCTAATGAGGATTCCAGAATTTTTGTTTCCAGATCATCCATGTAAATATCTGCGCAAAGAGGAGACAAAGGGCCGCCCATCGGTAGTCCATCTGTTTGTTTATAAATCTTATTGTCATATATAAAATAATTTTGGTCTAGGCAAACCTTAAAAATAGGACAGTGTCAAATTATTTATCTTTAAAGTTCAAACTAAATAGAAATAAATAGTGCACGACATGCGCGCGCCGCGCGGCCTGTTGTTGAAACTTGGCCTGCGCACTGTCGTGCGCTTTGGTACTTTGTGTAATTATCATGGTCGAATTTTCTATAGGAACGGAGTTTCATCCAAGACCCATTACTACTCCAGCATCTATTGGAGTATTGAAAGGTAAAAAGTCATAACTCATAATATACGACATAAGTTGACATAACACCTTATCTTACCATCCTAGCAACAATGTTCTTTGAAACACCAACTTGTTCTTTCTTTCATCACACAAGGACTAAGATTGTAGAGCGCCATTAGCAGGATGGTTATGAGAGAAATTATTGATAACTAGATGACGCCCGCAACTTCGTTGCGCCAAAATTCGTTTATCGCGCGGGAACCGTACATTTTTCCGGGATAAAAACTATCCTATGTCCTCTCCCGGGACTTAAAGTATCGCCATACCAAATTTCAGAAAAATCGGTTCAGTGGTTTAGGCGTGAAGAGGTAACAGACAGACACACTTTCGCATTTATAATATTAGTATGGATGACTGTTGGAGAACCTTTGATGTGTTTGGGAACAACGTCAAGCCCAGCCGTTAGGTCACGAGTTCACCACCAATAGTCACGACATACACCGACCAAATAAAGTATGTCTGCTATCTGCCTATGAATCAATAATTTCTCTCACCACCTAATTGCGATGTTGTTGAAAATAAATTACCGCCTTGCCTATTCCATTATCACAGTATGCTCTACCACATATTGTTTTGGAGAATGTATCACCTCCTCCCCAGTGGCGTAACTATAAATCCGGGGCCTGTGGCAAATTGATGGGGCCCTATCAGTAAAAATCGTCACGTTAATAGGGAATCGAAATTCGAAACCCGGACCCAATTTTCAAAACCCGGGCTTTCGGGTTTTTTTAATGAAAACCCGGGTACCCGGGTTTTGTCGGGTTTTCTTAAAATTCAATGATTAACGATGCGAAAATACTTTAAATATGATTTTCAGCGATTGCCAGCACCTTTCCAGTAAAATACTATTTAAATACCTCTCTCTAAGAAGTCTCGAGTGAACGGGCACGGCCGTATCATACTTTTTGGTAGGATTTTTAAAATATGTATTATTAATTATTATTAATAAATATTTTTATGACAATTAGTCTTTAATGCTCTTAAAGCGAAACTTTTCCTTTAAAATATTATATTTTGTTTAATTATGACCAATATAAATAATTAAACCTTTACAATATGTTATAAAAGTAAATAATTTGTATGTTAGTTTGTTATAAATACCTTTTATCAGGTCTGGCCTTTAATAATTATCAAAAAAACGAAAAACCCGAAAAGCTCGAAAAACCCGGGTACCATTTTTGAAACCCGGGTTTTTTCATGATCCCCAAAACCCGGGTTTTCGGGTTTCGGGAAAACCCGGTCTCGATGCCCAACACGTTCATAATAAAACAGTGTATAAAAAATTCTGACCTCACGCCCTCTTGGGCCGGGGCCCTTTTGGGTCGGGGCCCGTGGCATTTTGGCAGCCCTGCCACTCTATAGTTACGCCACTGCAGTCCTCTTTCCACTAGAAGTGGTAATATCCCATTTCAAATGGCAGCTAATGACTATTATTGCTGTTGGTTGTTTATTTTGGACAGCTACCCCAACACCGATGAGGGGCACTGCAGTGCCCAATGCCGACCCTAGCATAGAAGAATGGAATCATCTGCATAAAAGTAAGTACAGGCAGAAGGAATATGCCCATATTCCCTCTGTATATGGGCAAATTAAAAGATAATTAGTTCTGTCCCACTGGACAGGCCTGGCTAGGTATAGGACACTTCCTATACCTAGCTGGTATATATTGCATTATCGATGGTTCAGTCCCTGTGGCTTCGACTCTGCCCCAGTGTAAGTTTCCCCACACCACTACACCCACACCCACCGCCAATGGCCTGCCAGCACGCTGATTATCAGAAAGGGTTCAGGGAAGTAGCTAACGGAGTTTTAATGCAGCTGAAACCATGGGCGCCGGCAGAAATAATTTCCAAGGTGTGCAGATTTTAGTTTTCATTCTTTTCTTTTTACTTTTTACAAACAACTGACTGTCTATTTAAATCAACAGAATACCGTGTAGAAACCATAAAGTTAATATACCTAGCGGAATAGAGAAACAAAGGCCTGAGCAAGCGAGATGCCACTATCAGTAACACCGCGTGGTGGCATGTGATACATGACAGCAGCACTCTTTTTTTGACGTCCAGTCGGCACGTGCCGCACGTTGTCAATATAATCTCATAGAATTCATGTTCAATCATGCTTGTGTAAGTGTATACGTACACATATTTTTCACACAGATGAAAACCAATTTTGGTTACGTTTGACAGCTCGAGATTGTTGCTCTATTCCGATAGGTATATTAACTTTATGGTAGAAACATTACGAACTATCTTTGTACGGCATGGTAATAGGCCTGGTAATAGACGTCTTTTTATTTCAATAATTTCTATTGATCCTGAGATTCCCAAGGTGGCAAGGTGGTGCACTTACACCAAGTGCACCACCTGGTACTCCCCTGCCGGCGCCTATGGCTGAAGCCACATGAACGATTTGGTCGCCAGCTCTCCGTCGAATAATCATTAAGTTAACATAGTTACTCAATTCATTGAAAGACAATAATAAGAAATATAATGCATTATGTAACGTCAAATAAATAAAAAACTTTAATCTCTTCTACAGGCTCAAGATCATCATCTCTCAAGCACATAAGTGTTTCTAGCAATAGAACTCCTAGGAGAAGCATTATGAGAGGTTCAAACTTCAACTATTAATATGTAATCTATTGAATTTTTAACAGGATAGTTCCTGAGTCCTGAGAGTAAAAAAAAACTCGAAATTTTTTACTTCAATAACATTTTGACATTAATTTAATAAGTTATTATTCATTATAGTTCTTGCAATCTACGAGTGCGCGTCGCCTTTATTTGTAGTTGGAAATGTGAATAGACATTTTCGTTAGTGTGCGTACCCGACGGAGCAGTCAGTAGCAAGCGAGCCATGTACGCGTGTATAGATATGGTCACTCACACAACTAAGGGCGACGCGCACTTGTAGATTGCAAGAACTATAATAATACTTGAAATTTTTTAGGGAGTAGTCAACACAACTTCAAGCCCCAGTTAGAAGATATACAGAGTTCATTTCTGATTTTAAATAAATAATACTGAATAGTTAAAAAAGGTGAGACAGAGAATTTTAGGTATGTTTTACTTTTAAGCATTTCTTAGAAGACACTTATATCAAGAGAAAAAATTGTTGCTATATCAATAAGCTTTATTTGACAATTACAAATGTGGCCCTAATGGCCTGTTTCACCGCTTCCTGATAAGGTGCCCGATAGGGTTATTTGACAGATTTTCCTGTCAAAATAAGTGGTGGATAGCCTTATCAGGAAGCGGTGAAACAGGCCCTTAATGTTCAAAGTATAATATAATTGAAAAAAATTTAAAAGTTAGTTTTTCTTGGAACTTCCAGAACCATCTTTTTCTTTTTTATCCTTCTCTTCTTTGTCTTTGTCGTCCTTATCTTTTTTGAAGGTGGACATAGCATTTCTTATGGCTTCACTCTGGGGGTCTACGCCGGGAAGGTTCTCCAAAACACTTTGAAGGAAAGCCGGGTCGTTCATGACTTCAGCATACTCCTCTGAGACATCCATACTCTCTTCAGCCTGACGAGCCTCCTGCTGCATGCTCATTTGCATGGCCAGAGCGATCTGCTCCTCCTCAGACAATTCCATAGCTTCGCCTTCACCAAGGGACATTGCGATGGCTCTCTCCATTCCTGTGTCTTGGGCTCCCTCACCGGCTTTGGGAGTTTCTCCCTCGGTGGTGGCCTGCTGCCGTCGAGACTCCTCCTCCTGTCTTTGCCTCTGCTCCTCCATGGACACCCTCAATGCGAGAGCTAACTCTGGGTCTTCATTGGGATCTACTCCGAACTCGAACGGCGACAAACCGGAGCCAGATGGGCCAGCACCATCTCCACCAATAATAGGGCTTGAAATCAAAGCCTCTGACAGCACTACACAACCCCCTGCCGGTACGGACACGAGGTGGCTCCCACCGGATGTATTATCCTTGCCGTTTAATGTATTAACGAATGAGGTCAACAAAGGATTGTTTTCAGAGTCCTCTCCGAATGATACAACATCACATGATACCTTCTCTTTTTTCAGTCTTTTGGCCAATTTCACCATTTCCTTCTCGTCTGAGTTGATCGGGGATCCGACGAAGACGACGATACGCATCTTGTGGTTCTTGCCCTGACGATGTTTGAGAGCCAAGTGTGCGATGCGAATTCCTGTTAGAATGTTAATGTCACCGTTGGGCTGGACGCGGTGCAGCTTGGATAGTATCCTTCCCACGTCGCTAGTGAGAGTGGCTAGCACCTCGACGTTAGCTAGAGTTAGTAAGCCGACGTTATTCTCAGGGTTCGATCGGGTTTTAGAGTGGCATACCAAGTTGACTGCATCCTGCTGCGCTTGGAGCCTCGTCGGAAGGAAATCTCCATTTCTCATGTAATCGCTGTTGTCTACACATATCATAGTACTCTCCAAAACCATTTTGTTGTAATTATTTGCTTGTAAGTAACGAAAATACTGCACAATAGAACAAGTAACAACGAAATTTACCAATTTACAGAACTGTCATTCGTAATGACATGACAAAACAAAATTATGATAGGTATGTGCCGCAGCTTATCTGAAGTTTGTCGATACAATCGTCGGCCATTATATTACAATTTACACGTATCGATTTCTATAAAAAACAAAAATTCTCTGGATGATAAAAATTTGACATATTTTGATTTTTTGACTCCCACTCTTCAGTCTTCCCACGCTTTTTTGCTCGATGCGCATACAGACTGAAACTTCAGTTACATCATTTTAATAGTATTCTTTAATATTATCATTTGATATGTGGGGGACCTTACTTGTAAATTAAATGCTTACATAAACTTATTTAATGTCAATAAACTATTTGTATTTGATATTCCTCTAAAGAACGATCATCATTTTTCCCACATTTAACGATTATCACAATGTTATGGAGGCACTCCGCACTTCACATGGCTATTTGTATTTGCTATTTGTTGTATTTGGCAAAATTATTGACGAATACACAAACAAGCAAATATAGACAAATATGGCCCTCCACATATGGACGTCAAATACCAAACTTTTACTTGATTTTCTTTACTTGCCTATTAATTGACTCCTTCGATGTGCGTCAAAAACCGACAAAGGTACGGATACGTGTATTTGGTATTGGTCATATTTGTCAAATAAGACCAATATTTGTCAAAATATATACAGTATTTTAGAAACTCATTGCCACACACATGGTGATTGTTTGGCGAATACATCAAATAGGTACGCAAATACAAATAGCCATTGGTTATCGATTCTCTCATAAACATTAAGCACAAGTCTGCACAACCCTATTATTTTAAACTGGCAAACATTTTATAAACGTCAAAAATTTTGACATCGCATTCGCAAGGCAGGAGAAATTAATAATTTTACGGAAAATAAATCGGATTCATTCCGATAGACCGTAATCATGGCCATCGGTGACTATCCAAAAGAGTATAATCCAGCGGTTCATGGGCCCTACGACCCCGCTCGTTACTATGGAAAACGTAAGTTGCTTGACATAATTGTGACCATGGCTAGAAATGATCAACATTGACGATTATGTAATTTTATGTTTTACCAAAACTTTCAGCTGATACTCCTTTCGGACAAGTGAAAATCTCTGAAATCGGGGCGTGGCTCGGACGCAGGAACAAGACTCCATCCGCGATCGCCGGAGCTTGCAGCCGAGGTACATTTCTCATCCAATTATAGGTTATGTCATTACAAGTTTCTAAAGTTTTAGCTAAATTTGTTATTATTCTTTATAGCCTGGTGGAGGTGGCAACACAAGTACATGCAGCCTAAGAGAGTGGGTATTGCCCCATTCTTCCAACTTCTGGTTGGATCAATGGCATTCTTCTATGTTATCAACTATGGCAAAATCAGTAAGTGTTAATTATTTTATCAAAATTCTATAAATAGTTTTCTTTAATATTAGAAATATTTGAAAAAATTAAATAGATTGTTGTGTTTTTATTCATGTCACAATATATTGTGGAAGAGGAATCTTATATCTTGAATATTATCTCGAGTGGATTCTTGGAAAACTTTTGTTCTCTCGGTCGCATGCGACTGCTTGGGAACGAAAGCTTTAAACGAGCAAATCTTGTATTTATGTATATATTATATAATTGGAATCTCGGAATCGGCTCCAACGATTTTCATGAAATATAGTATATAGGGGGCTTCGGGGGCATTAAATCAATCTAGCTAGAAATCATTTTCAGAAAATGTCATTTTATTTGTGTCTTATTGAATACCGAGCAAAGCTCGGCCAAATAGCTAGTTCATATTTAAACAAGCAATTTTGCAATAGAAATTCTCATTAACTCATTAACCTCATTAACCCGCATGAAAAAACGGTTGAGGACCACTTTTATACAGTGGTCCCCAACCTTTTTTTCATGCGGGCCACTTTTCATAATGATATGATGAGATCACTTCTCATAATCTCATTAACCCATGAAAAAAAGGTCCCCAACCTTTTTTTCATGCGGGCCACAAACATGTTGTAGTCTTGGTGTCGCGGGCCGCAACAAAAGTTTTTTAGGGTTAAAAAATAACATTCTTCAAAATTAACGATTTTAAAGTGAAAAAAATTTAACGACTATCGTGTAGACTTTACGTTATTTTGCCGGTGGGCGTGAATTTCAAAAATTTTTAACATCACGCGGGCTACAAATAAAGTCCCGGCGGGCCGCATGCGGCCCGCAGGCCGCGGGTTGGGGATAGCGGACTTATACCAATTTAACACTTGTGTAATCGTTGCTTCGAATAAACAATGCTTATTCAATTTTCAGAGCACCACAGGAACTACAAGTACCACTAAAGGGCTGTTGATGCTGGTGTTGCATTCAAGAAATCAGTGTAAATTATTTCTTTGGATGGATAATTCCTTGCATGATTATTTCATTAGATGTGGGTTAAACAAACAATAAAATAGTGAAAATCTTTAGTGTTTCATTTATTTCATTTTGGCACTAGGTTAGCTATGCAATCCTATTGTAACCTATTGTTTCAATATTGCATTATTTTGATAACAAGATCAAATCTCATATAAAAATTTTCTATTGACTTAATTTTCTAAATGTAAATAAGATATTTTCATTAATTAATACTGGGTTTATGCTTAGATGTGAGTGCAGTATAATAGTTGCCTTCCTTCAATCGGTGGTTCTAGGAATTCCCATTGTATTCTTTTGTTCTCGCGATCACTGGTGCTGGTGCGGGGCCTGAAGGATTAAACAGAGTTGTTCCCCAATTCGTTTAATCCCTAGATCATGGATTCTTGGAAATCTATTGTTTACACGGTCGACTTCAACCGCTTAGGAGTAGTAGAGAGAAGCATTAATCCTTCGATTGGAGGTTCTAGGAATTCCCATTGGATATTCTTTTGTTCTCGCGATCACCGGTGCTCGCGCGGGAAAATAGAGACACATTTCTCTCTATTATATTTTCAAAAAAATTATAACTAGGTATAAATTATTTTTAAATGTACCCTACTTTTCAGAGACCAAAAATTTTTTTTTATTTATCTATAGCAGTGTTTTTCAACCGTTTTAATGATGCAACTCCCATGGTATGAAAAAATGTGTGTTATGAATATCCTTTTGTAAAAATTCACCTTCTTTTTATATAAATCTTTTTAATCCAATGATATTATATAAAAAAACTCAAAGCAGATATGTTACTACCGCGCGCGTTGTGAAGCCATTAAATACGGGCCAATTGACCCGTCTTTTGTATAGTGTGTCTCTTTTATGTAAATGTCATTTTGTATCTTTTGTTTCACTTATCTGTCAAATTTGATGATTGAATTTGAAAATTGTTCGGAAGCAATTTAAGCCGGAAAATAGTATAAACGTAACAGATCTGTATTTAGTTGAATATCATTGTTTTAATCTTTATATTATATATTTTTTAAATGAAATAGTTCTCTGGGCCTCCGGCGAAGTCCCTACAGGCCCCTTGCGACCCACAGGTTGAAAAACCCTGACCTACAGTAAATCATTTTAGGAGCAACTTTGAAATTAAAAGCAGATGAAATAAAAATCATTATATTCAAAAAAATATTTACTTAAATACAATAATTTATTCTACTGTAAATGCAAACATCATTCACTTGAACACAGTCAGAAACGATCTCTGAACTTCACTTGAACTTTAGCATCCACAGGCTCTGAGATATCACATCAAAGTCCATAAATAATTCACTGAAAAAAAAGCTATCATTAGTTTACAATAATAAATTAACCTCTTGAACCCCACAAACACCGTAACAAGCCCACCTGAACCAAAAATACCTCTGTAAGTCTGTACCACCGGCTTGATATTGAGCCACCTGATTATTACTATTTATTTTATTTGTATGCTGAGTTATTTTTAAAAGAATGGAGTTGGCTACAAAAAATAAGCACCAAATTTGTTGCTGATTGGCACAATATTGGAAAACTTGAAAAAAATTTTTAGAAAAATTCAAATGGTGCCATAGAACTCGGGCATTGACGGCTCAATAGACTTTTGACATCCTGGTATTCGAGGTTAATTAAAGTTTAAAAATAATTTAGATTAATACATTTAAAAAAGTATCTGCATAATATTTCAATAATTATTGTAGCACATATTGATGATGACTCATTACTCCTAAGTGGGTCAGCTTGTTTTCTATGTGCTACTTTGCAAATAATTATGTCACTGAAGAATTAAAATCTCTTAATAATTCCGCCCACATCTTAAATCTTGTCTTGTATAAATTTAGTTATTTTGTTATAGGAATTATTTCTTTTGTTAAAACAATGGAAGATGTATCTATAAAATAAAACAGTATCAATATAATATCTTTACCTAAAATATCCAATTATTACAATTCAGATCTACCCATGTACTTGGGTTTCAACTCCTCTATTCTCTTGATAAAGTCTGTCTTTTCAATGCAACCATCGCACACCTCGTCCCAATCGTTTAGGATCTTTTTCAAGTCACGAACCTTCAGTTTCTTGAGATCTACGTTATTTAAATCAATCTGTTTCTCGAATCGAAGGTCACAGATCTGGGCATCCTTCTTCTTCAGCTTTTCGCAGATTTTGTCAGCGGGCATCGACCAGCTGAGCGGTTTAGACAACTCTCCGAGGATGCCGGTAGCCGATTCCTCGAGACCTCCTAAATAGTAGCAGAACCTATTCTCTTTATTCTTCGAACCTTTGCAGAACTTCTTGAAGTCTCTCTCTATGAGTTTCGGGTCCTTCTTTACGTCGTCTGTTAATGTGGCTGCGAATTTTTCTACAGTTTTAATACACACTTCACAATCGCCTTCCTTCAGCGCGAAGGTGATTTGTAGGCACGCGGCCAGGAATAATAAATGAAAAGTACTAAACTGCACCATCTTTTGTTGCTGTAACGTATCGTTTGTTCGATGTGTTCCTTGCGATCAATGAAACCCACTTATTTGTGGCAAAACTTATACAAAATTGATACAGAAATAATTCGGAACTATCTCGTAGATTCCCAGGACAGCAGACGTTGACAGCTTTACTTGGCGAATCGTGATTGGTGCACGTTGATCGATGACGTCAAAAATGGAACGTCAAAGAAAAATGCAGATTAAAAATAGCAATCCCTGATTTAGGCACAGTTAAAGCGCTTATTCCATTTCACTAATAAAGCGCTTATTCTATTTCACTAAATTTAGATATCTAAAGCGCTTATTCCATTTCACTAAATTTAGACGTCTAAATGATTTAGTGACTAAATTTAGTCAAGTGGAATAACATTTAGAAAGTTACTAAATGTTATTCCACTTGACTAAATTTAGTCACTAAATCATTTAGATATCTGAATTTAGTGAAATGGAATAAGCGCTTTACACGGTAGATCCCATAGATCCATGATTCCATCCAAAGTGTAGATCCACAGAACAATAAAAACTGTTTTTATTGTTCTGTGGGTACTGGGTAGATTTGGGGTAGATCATAAATATAATAAGGCTTAAGCGCTTATTCCATTTCACTAAATTTAGATATCTAAATGATTTAGTGACTAAATTTAGTCAAGTGGAATAACATTTAGAAAGTTACTAAATGTTATTCCAATTGACTAAATTTAGTCACTAAATCATTTAGATATCTAAATTTAGTGAAATGGAATAAGCGCTTTATAATTAACTGATCACCAGAAATAGCAACATTTCACAGACAAAAATAGTAAACGATCACCAAAATATAGACCACCATTTTCATGTAAAATGATAACCAAAGATTTTAACATCTTAAAACCAAAAATAGTAAACGATCATCAAAATTAGTAAATGATCACCAAAATTAGTAAACGATCACCAATAATAGTAAATGATCACCAACATCATAGTACTAGCATTTTAATGTAAAATTATAAACAAAGTATTTTCATTTTGCTATCCTATTTTAGAAAAATGAACCAAAAAAAATCATTGCTCCGGAGAATAATAAATAATAAAACCCTTTGGGTACGGAACCCTAAAAATTAAATGTTTACTACATTTCAGTTTTAAAATGAGTAACAAAAGAATTACATCTCGTTATTTGACTATCGTAAATAAATAATAATATAATGATAGCAGGACTCAGTATAAGTATCTCAATACCAATTTCAGCAAACTCGGTTCAGTGGTTTGGGCGTGAAGAAGTTACAGACGGACAGACAGATTACCTATCTGTCTGTCCGTCACACACTTTCGCATTTATAATATTACTTATTATTAGTATGTAAAACTCTCATAATCCATGGTAATTTTTAAATAGGTTATCTCTTTAGGTCCAAACTGCTGAATATAACAATATAATATAGAGATATAATACTTTATTGTGAAAAAAAAAACATATATTATGCTTACATTTTTTGTCAATCGTAGTGATTTATTTGGACAGAAATATAGCATTGATTTGTTCGCGAGGATTTGGTGATCATTTACTATATTTGGTGTTCGATTACAATTTGAAGTGTAGTCGTGACAAAAATAGCTGGTAGTATTGCAATTTTAGACTTTATTTTTTTGGTTGTAAAAAGTTACTTAACAACTTTTTTTGGTAAACAAGTTTAGGGTATCAGAGCATTTTTTTTGGTCGTCATTACATTTGTTCCCATATAATAATTCATAAAGAAACTTGGTATGAAGCAATGTCATTGATTCATACCAAGATCATACGGACTTTAGTTGCCCCATTGACATTGAGAATAATTATTTGAGTTGCCCTAAAAATCATCACTGCTGAGTGCTGACTGCTGAGTGTGAGTGGCTGAGGCCTGAGTCTCTTGCTGCCTGCTGGTAACCAAGAAGCTTATATCTGGTAACTGCTGATTGAGTCATGAGTGTGTAAGATTTGCGAGAGACGCTTAAGAATGCGATGAGTTTTTGAATTTCAGATGAGTGACTACAGGTGTGAGGTGCTCAGAGTGCTCAACAGTATGCAGATTGCAGCTGCAGTTAAAGGGTGTTACGTAGTATACAGTTTACATCCTCTTTGTTAAAGGGGGTGACACACGTGCGAGTAAGTACGCGGACTTATGGTTCGACGATCTTAAGGGGGTGACAGACACGCGAGTAAGTACGCGGACTTATGGCTCGACGGTCTTAATCGCCTGTGTGTCAGCAAAGAGCCGCGAGCCACGCGCCGCGAGTCGCGAGCCTGGGGACATGGTAATCCGGTCCCGGTGTGAGCGATTCTCGTGTGTCACCGACGCAAGCCGAGTAAGTTCGCAAACTTAAAACTGCATACTTTAAGTTCGTACGTCTGTCACCCCTTTGAGCAATTGTCGTGTATTACCGACGCGAGCCGAGTAAGTTCGCGAACTTAAAACCCGCGTACTTTAAGTTCGTACGTCTGGCACCCCTTTTAATCGCCTGTGTGTCAACAAAGAGCCGCAACAAAGGGCCTCAAGCCGCGAGCCTGGGGGCATGCACAGACTACTTAGAAGAACTAACAGGGGCACGGTAATCCAGTGTGAGTGATTCTCGTGTGTAACCGACGCGAGCCAAGTAAGTTCGCGAACTTAAAACCTTAAGTTCGTACGTCTATCACCCCTTTAAGACTTTACGCACAGCATTGCTTTTTGCAGATATAAAAAAAAACTATGGTTGTCATGGAAACATTCTGAAAGTTTTTGTTTATCAATAAAATTTGTGGTTATGTTGAAAATCTTGTTTCAACATTTGTTTAATCGATATTCGATACAGTTTTTCTCCGGTAAAATATGACTGAACACAAGCAAACGTTGGAAAGCAATCCGCGCGCCTATTTGGAGCAATATATCTTGTCTTTGCAAAGTGATTCCAAAGCAGTCAGAAGGCGTGCATTGGTAAACATAAACGATGAAATATTCGAAAACTCAAGCAATTCAGGATGTGATCTGGCTTTGGTTTTTCCAGTCATATACGCGTACATATTAAAAAGCTTTTCAGATGAGTCAGAATCATGCAGGGAAACGGCGATTTCAATTGTTTCAAATTTCATAGATCGCCTGCCACTGAATGATTATTATCTTACGTACATACTTCCTGTGATCGTGCGTCGAATAGGGTGTCCCGAAATTGTCGAAGAGTCCGAGGAAATTCGATTAGTGCTCATACGACTTGTGCACAAAGTAATAGTGAAATATAAGGGGACCAACTACCTGACACCATTTCTAAATGATTTTACAAGCATTTTGACTAAAATCAGTACGGATCCGTTTCCGAAAGTGAAAATCGAGGCATGTGAATGCGTAATCATGCTGTCTAAGTCTATGCCAAGGGATTTCCACTTACAAGCAGAAAGTTTTGTTAAACCCGTTGTATCAAACTTTCCTCATCAACATTTCAGAGTGAGGGTCGCAGCTGTGAGGGCTATAGGTATGTGTTTATGCTTTTTTTCATTATAATATAAATCTTAAAACAAATTGTCTATTAATTTTCCAAAATAATCTTTAACACCCTGTTTGACGTTGACCGTTGGTTATCCCTAGGGTTGCCAGGTGACTAAGCCAAAAAGCCAGACAAAATAGGCAGCTTGGCCGGACATTTGTGTAAAAAAGCCAGAAAATTTTATTCAATCTAAATTCACAGTATAGCAATACATTCCTGTACAAATTTTCTGTTTTATTTAATCAATTTAACATCTGATTGATAAAATATTACGTCTCGTTTGTTGTAAAACCGTCTGAAATTAGTAGGATTTTCATATAAAATTATAGATTCAAAGTTCTACAAAAGCCTATTAACACCTATTAATTAATTTTGGCCGGACATACAACCAATAGGCCTAACTGTATCCGGCTTTATCCGGACGCCTGGCAACCCTAGTTATCACACAGGCCACTTTAAAGATTGATTGATAGTTAGGAAATAAATAGAAACTTTAACATATCTACAATAAACCTTTCAGGAGCTATAGTTATGGCGGGCAACTACAAATGCTTTGAGCTGTCCATAACACCAATGGCAGAGAAGCTGTTTGATGAGAACACACAAGTCAGGCTGCAGGTGACCATGGAGGTCGGCAATTGGATGCTCACCTACCGAGACAGATATTCATTCTGGCATAAAATGATACCATTATTGTTGACCAGGTAAACCTTATAACTCTTTCTATTAGATAAATTTTGTTTTCTTTAATTAAAAAATTAATCA
This sequence comes from Polyommatus icarus, assembly GCA_937595015.1. Lineage (NCBI taxonomy): Eukaryota > Metazoa > Arthropoda > Insecta > Lepidoptera > Lycaenidae > Polyommatus > Polyommatus icarus. Next base: position 3,767,027 of record OW569330.1, on the reverse strand, counting down.
AGACATGATAAAATTTTTCTATAAAAATGATGTTATAAATTGTTTGTTTCACTTATGTCTTCATTTGATATCACACAGTGGCAAGAAGAGGCAACATCAGGGTACAATATTATGTTAGAAGAGTGAGGGATATTGTGTATTGGGCACATATTATATGGCTGGCTTAACTTAAATAACAATAACTAATATAATAGTTAAGAAATATGACTACCATCACCTAAATTGGCGTTTGTCATTATTCCCATTCTTAGCTCTTGATGTTAAATTAATATACATTTTTCAGCTTGAGTGATGTAATGGCAGACGTAAGAATGGCAGCAACTAATCTCTGGAATGACATTGGGCTTCAATACATGGAGGAGAATGAGGAAGATATGAAAAAGAAAACAGATTTCCTCAAAGATGTGCCTTCACACTACCCTGATGTGAAGAGACCAAATTTAGGATGCAGGGCCTTGGTACAAAGCAATATTGGCAAGATAGTTCCTGCTATTGGAAGAGGTATTTATAACAAAGTGGGCCGCGATAACAATTGAAAGGCTATTATGTCTTGCTTTGCCACGATCGAAGGACCCATCAATCCCCAAGCGGCAGCCGGCTGCCTTGGGCAAAACTTGGAATTTGGCTCACTGACAAACCAACAGTTTTGTCCTTTGACTTAACAATTTATATCGAACTTAGGAGAGAGTTATTTTTGATCACAATGATGAAATAAAAAGATAATGAACTTAAAGATGAATGAAATTAAAGTGGCACTTTTTAATTTCTTCACTTTCTTGACAGACTATAGCTATGTTTATCTATGTAAGATTTTAAATCACTTTTTGTAATCCAGAAATGGATGGATGGCAAGCGGACGCTCGTCTTCGCTCTGCGCAGCTGCTGTGCTGGTTGCTGCTGTGTGCGGAGGAGGGCAGCACACAGCATTCCAGCACTATTACCAGGATCCTGTTGCGTGGAGCTGCTGATGATGACGAACGGGTTGTGCAAGAGGTCAGTGATCATTCAAGGATCTTTTTCAGAGCAAGGCCGTGTTTCCACTGACGCGGAGCGGAGCTTAGCGGTGCCGAATTGACCAATCACAATGCTCGAAATCTTCGCTCCGCTTCGAGGTCATAGAAAAAAAAACATAGGCTAATGTCTATATTATTTGAATTTTTGTGGGTTACGGTCCCTTGCTGCAAAGATCGGAAAGTTACCATAAGGCTGCGTTTCTACTGAAGCGGAGCGGAGCGGAGCAGAGTTTAGCGGTGCCAAATTGGCCAATCACCATGCTCGAAATATTCGCTCCGCTTCGCTGTCATTCAATTAATCCTCTCCCATATGTCTGTTGTTTATCAGTTTGTAAAGACATGATTGTTAAGGCTCCATTCCACCGCGGCGCACGCTGTGCACGGCCACGCACACGCGTGAACGTGCGTGGATTTATTTCTTTGATTTCACACAATTCGTGCGTAGCGTGTCCGTGGGTTGCAGTGGACACAGTCACATATATTTTCTTACAAAGCGAAGCTTGACGCACGTGCTTAGCCTCCCCGTGCGCCGCGGTGGAATGGAACCCTTATGGTCACTTGTAGACAATGAGTTTCTAAAATACTAGAGTGGCAATGTCTTACAAATGATTCTCAGAAATGCGTAACCACTTGATAGCCCAAAAGACAATGTCACTTCATAATGTTATTATGTCATTATGTATGGCAGATATGCCTGCAGGCATCTTCAAAGTGGTGACCCGTTTCTGTCGTAGACTGCCAATCTAGTTACGTTAGTAACATACAATATCATTGCTTGTAGATAGACTCTACCTATGGCCTGATTTGTGTTCAAAAGATATGTGTGAACAGAAGCTTTTAAACATTTTTAATCAAGCTATAGCTGGTATAATTTTTTATCAATTTAAAGCCGTGTCTCTCTAGTCAACAATTTTAAAATTTGATATTTTTACGAACTAATTTTTGTTATTTGAACTATTTTTTAAATATTTCTCAGATCAAACGCGCCTCGGAGCTGTTCGGGTATTTCATCACCCCTGACGTTTGGTGGCCGTTACTGGAGGCCGAACTGGACTCGTGGTGTTGTCTCTTCGTGGTCGCCAACATCATCACCGGCTCCAGAGCTGATCTGCTGCAGGAGGTGATGAGACAGCTGTGCAAGGAACTGGCTGATCCGGAGAAGTGCAGGACTAGAAAGGTATGCGGCAGGGCCAGATTTATATTTCTTAAGAGTATAGGCCGCTTTGATTTTGCCGCCCCTATGTATGAACTCTGCCGCCATCCTAGGACGCTGCCGACCGCGTCATAGGCTGCCTTCACAGTTCACACTAGCGTTTGTCCAGCGTAGGCGTTCGATGAACGTATGCGCAGCGCAGACGTTGCGACAACGCGGCGCGTACGTCGCGTAGTAGCAGCACGCTGAGCGTGTTCGCGACGTATACGCCGCGTTACTGCGGTGTCATGTACTATCAGAGAAGTTGATTCCTATGCAGATCGTGGACCTAAGTAATTTGGTTGCATTACGTCAAACCCAGCCGACAGATCACAATTAACATTGAATTGACATATTCGACCAAATAACGTTGGTCTATCAAATGTATAGGAATCAATTTCCTCGATGGTACAATCATTTCGATGTCAAAAGTACTTTCTGTTGTTGAACTCATTTTACGTCGTATTACTTCGGGCGCTTGTCTACGAATGAAAGAATCAACGCGTGCACAGGGGTACATCACATGACATGACACCGTAGTACCGCGGCGTACACGCGTACAGCGTACTGATTGTTCCAGTACAACGCGACGCACGCGACGCGTTGTCGCAAGTCGCAACGTCTGCGCTGCGCATACGTTCATCGAACGCCTACGCTGGACAAACGCTCGCGCTAGTGTGAAGGCAGCCATAGGACGCCATAGGACACTGCCGCCCTTATGCCATGGCCTATACTGCCTATACATAAATTCAGAGTTTATTGCGGCGTGCACTAAATAAAATAGACTCATGTAAAAGTCTCTATTCTTAGACAACAAAATAACACAAAGGATCATGGGCATTTTGGTATATTGCTCAACAGAGATAAAATATATACCATTAGATAGCTCTTAGTGAGTAGGTAAAAAAGTTTTATTATGGCGCCCAGCCCCTAGAAACTGTACTTTTTGAAATAATGTACAGTCAACGTACAAGGCCGGCGTTACCGACGTAGTTTTTGTCGTCTATGTGGTAAGATTTATTTGCGCTTAGAATGGTTACGGATGTCTTGTCTTAGACAGTACACCTTAGATTTACGCTCACAGTAGTAGTTTAACCCCTTCCTCATACTGCTCACCCTTGGATAGCGGAGGCCGGAGCAGGTAACGATGACAGAACAGAAAATATAAATAGAAGATAAGTGTAGACATATAAGACTGTTTAAGTGTACAAATTGTATTAAGAACATAAATCCCTCAACTTAAAATCAAGGACAGGAGCATTATTTAAAAAAAAAAACGCGGATGGACAGACGGACAGACCGAAACCATAATATCCTTGTTGACTACGGAACCCTAAAAATAATCATGCTATAATGTAACGTGATGCTATCAGCATAAAATATATGAGCGCTGATGTCACTTTTAACATGGCTTTACTCAAAAAGTACAACGAATCTTGACAAGCGCCCTATTGGTCATTAATGTACATGGGTATACGGTATACCTTCCTAAAAATATACAATCCATTCCTGTTGAGCACTATACCAGAGCCCATACATTTTTGCCCCTCATCATTTCACCATACTTACTCTAGTCTTGTTATGTTTGCAGTGAGTACAAAAAATTCTTGTGCCGGAATTTAGCATCGCGTTACCAAACCTCACGAACATGGCTTTACAATATAATTGCAAATTAAATATTTTTGAAAACGTAAATAAAAATAAACACACCGGCAAAATTAGCAGAACATAACAAAAATTCGATTTTTTTTAATATTGTTCAATTTTTTTTATATAATTGTTTATTTGTTTATTTATTGATTATTAAAAAATCAATTTTATATAAACTTAGGGCATAAATTTAGAAATTTAGAAAAAAATCGGCAAAAATCGAAGATTAAGAAAATCTTTGAAATTTCAGTAGTAAGTTTTTAAGTTAAATTTTCCATTTTTATTAAATAAATGCCATGTTAAAAGAGTGTCATGGCCTTCTATGGATCTCAAGAGGGCCTGGATACGCCATTCCATGCTTGCATTTTGATTGTCAATCATTCCCTGTGGGATATTCTCCTACTCCTCCAGTAGCGCCAAGTCGAGCTTCTGGACACATTTTGGACCTTTTATTTTAAACTCGTACCGTTCACCCATTGATGTGCCACACGTCCTCAATCGGATCCACATCCGTAGACCGTGCTGGTCTCTCCACCCGGGCTACACCAGCATCATTTTGGTAATAATGCCCGATTTTTTACTCTATGGACGCGCATAAAATTGAAGTTACTGCCTAAAACTGTGTAAAAGGCACACCATGCAGTTCCAGGATGTCTGTGCTATAGCCCCGTGCTGTCAAAGTACCATCATCAATAATCATCAGCTCCGTGCGGGCTCCAAAACATGTGCCACCCCAAACCATTACGAAGTCTGCATCATAGGCCACTGTTTCCGTTAAGTTTGATGGCCTATAGCGTTCCTTACGATTTATCCACATTATTTGTCGCCTGTCAACAAAATGTACATAGAATTTGCTCCCATCACTGTACAGCACAAGATTTCACTCACTTGTCTAATTTTGATGTTCACGCGCAAATCTTAGCCTGGCTCTTCGGTGTCCTGTCTCAAGTTTTGGTGCCCTTGCTGGCACTTTTGAGTTTAATTTAACTTCTTCTTACTGTACAATCACGTCCATCTCGGACCTGTTCCGACAGGTTTCGTGTCTGCATAGCAGTTTGAGGTCGATTTCTTAAGGTTTGTTTCCTTACAAAACGGTCATCCTCAACCATTGTCACCTGATATCTGCCTTGTTCTCGTCTCCGAACGTAAGATCCAGTCTCTCTGTAGCGTTGAAAGTTACAATAGACCACGGAAGTCGACACACCTAAGGCCTGACTGATCGAACGGTAGGTGTGACCTTTCTCTATCGTTGTTACAGCTCTAGATGTCGTAGATGCTGGGAAATCAATAATTTTGTATCTAAGCAATATGTTCTTCTAAAAACCAAACAATCAAATGAGCTTAGCAATTAGCATACCTTGCACACCGCTAAAACGCCATTCTTATCAGGAACACTTACATCGTCAATAATCGAAAAACACTTATTAGGGCATAATTGCTATAAAAACCTGTCATCTTACCAGTTTTGTTCAATATATTATTTCTTAAATGAGCTTAAAAAACTATAAAAAAGGATTTCACACAGCCTGACCCACTTGAGTTCAAGTTGTGGCCCTTTTTACCTATGTTCCGCTAATTTTGCCGGTGTGTGTATATTCCAGTGAAAAAAGTAATACATTGCTTGCAAAGTATTTAAGATTTTTGACGTGACAACGTCTTATAATTCGATATGGGCTGCGCGCACAAAAAAACATGACGCAATATGCGGCGTTACCTCGCTCTGAGGCGTTCCATTTAAGGCTATGACGTTGTCACGTTCAACTATCGTCAGTAAACCGACTTTACAGACAACCGAGTTCGAGTCGAGTTTGAATCGAGTTCGAGTCGAGTTCGAGTCGAGTTCGAGTCGAGTTCGAGTCGAGTTCGAGTCGAGTTCGAGTCGAGTTCGAGTCGAGGTCGAGGTCGAGTCGAGTTCGAGTCGAGTTCGAGTCGAGTTCGAGTCGAGTTCGAGTCGAGTTCGAGTCGAGTTCGAGTCGAGTTCGAGTCGAGTTCGAGTCGAGTTCGAGTCGAGTTCGAGTCGAGTTCGAGTCGAGTTCGAGTCGAGTTCGAGTCGAGTTCGAGTCGAGTTCGAGTCGAGTTCGAGTCGAGTTCGAGTCGAGTTCGAGTCGAGTTCGAGTCGAGTTCGAGTCGAGTTCGAGTCGAGTTCGAGTCGAGTTCGAGTCGAGTTCGAGTCGAGTTCGAGTCGAGTTCGAGTCGAGTTCGAGTCGAGTTCGAGTCGAGTTCGAGTCGAGTTCGAGTCGAGTTCGAGTCGAGTTCGAGTCGAGTTCGAGGCGAGTTCGAGTCGAGTTCGAGTCGAGTTCGAGTCGAGTTCGAGTCGAGTTCGAGTCGAGTTCGAGTCGAGTTCGAGTCGAGTTCGAGTCGAGTTCGAGTCGAGTTCGAGTCGAGTTCGAGTCGAGTTCGAGTCGAGTTCGAGTATAGTTCGAGTCGAGTTCGAGTCGAGTTCGAGTCGAGTTCGAGTCGAGTTCGAGTCGAGTTCGAGTCGAGTTCGAGTCGAGTTCGAGTCGAGTTCGAGTCGAGTTCGAGTATAGTTCGAGTCGAGTTCGAGTCGAGTTCGAGTCGAGTTCGAGTCGAGATCGAGTCGAGTTCGAGTTCGACACAAAACACTACTCTCCAACCGTCTTTTTATTTGCTATTTTAAGATGATCGCTGATCGCCGCACATTTACGGCACGCACGCGCCAAACACGCCGCATTTTGGAATGGGCATTGTCCAAAAAAAATCACATGTACTTTTTATATTTTTTTTCGTTAAAATAGGATATTTTAAGAATATAAATTAAATAATTTTGAAATTCATTCGCTAGTTTTTTCTCAATAAATTTTTAAAGTTTCGCTCTGACGTCATCATCGGCGGCCAATTGACCCTGCAGTATGTTTTAAATTTCCTTTCAATCTTATTTATAATGGCTGGTTCGTCAAATGCAAGTTCTCATTATGTGAAAGCTGATACGAGAAGTTTACCAAAAGTTCGAAACGTAATGTTGGACGAATTTATTGCTAATTTAACGCCATTGAAGGTCAAACTAAGGTCAAACATATTTGTTCAAAAATATAAGTAACTAATGGGTATTTTTTTCGTTTATATACAGAAAAACGATCACTGACCTTATTCCTCGAAATGTTTTTGTCCAAAAAATGGACAATCCCCATTCGTTGTATGAAATGATGTGAAACCTCGCACATTCGTCCACACTCCACACCGAACGCGCCGCATTTCGTGTACCTACTACGCGGTGCGCTCGACGCGTACGGCGCGTACGGCGCTGACAAAATATGTGCGAATTGCGATCAGCTTAAGGGAGATGAAACATGTAGCTAAAAACTATATCTAACTTAGATGCTTGTGTAGCCGCCTTGGTATAATTTATCAACACATTTTTTTCAGCCGAAATACCAACGCAACTTGATACATGTGAGCGAATCTCTCATGGATATATGCGGGGCGGTGGAGTCAGAGGTGGCCGAGAAATTGTTTATCATCAACTTCACTGTATACGCTATGCCCAGTGATGAGAAGATACAGTTTATGGCTTTCGGTATGTCATAACTCATACCTGAGTCATACCTGACTAAAAAAATAGATATAGAACACAAAAATACTTGTACATATCCATACTAATATTATAAATGCGAAAGTGTGTCTGTCTGTCCGTCTATCTGTCTGTCTGTCTGTCTATCTGTCTGTCTGTCTGTTACCTCTTCACGCCCGAACCACTGAACCGATTTTGCTGAAATTTGGTATGGCGATACTTTGAGGCCCGGGAAAGGACATAGGATACTTTTTGTCCCGGAAAAATGTACGGTTCCTGCGCGATAAACGAGTTTTGGCGCAACGAAGTTGCGGGCATCATCTAGTATTGTATAATGTATAGTGTGTACCCTTGTATACCTCATAATATGCAGTGTATAGCTTAGTTACATAATGCTCTGATTTTATTTTAATTAGGATCCATATGAAAAATCTTTTGACAGCTTATTTATTACAATCGGGTCAGTAGCATAGGCGCTACCGTAACAAAAGCAAACTTTTTTGGCTTTGTAGTCGGTAAAAATTATGTTTTTAACTTAGGCAAGAGCATTTTAAATAGTATGGCATATTTATTTCTCAGGCAACTTAGACAAGCTGCGCCATCTAACAGGGTGTGGTCCGAGTATCAGCGCTCTGTATGAGAAACACATACACCGCGTACTATCCGCTATAACTAGTGAACCGCTCACATGGACGCTGCTCACTCCCGACTGCGCTCTGCTGGACTGTGTGATGTTACACTCAGGTATACGTTATATTTATATCTAATATATATAAATCTCCTGTCACGATGTTTGTCCGCGATGGATTCCTAAACTACTTAACCGATTTTAATTTTTATTTTTTTAAATGTGTCCTTTTTTCCAACTTGAGAGATAGGATAGCTTAGATCTTTAATTATACCTAATAATAACCTGAGACTGATGGCGACCATTGTTTGTGCGACGGGATAGCGATCGACGTTGCCATGGTAACATACATATTTAGTCACTTCAATAAAATAATTTATTTTATTTTTTTTATTTTATTTAATGATTTATTGTGCACAAGAAATATTAACAAAACAACAATTTACACGGTAAGACGACACAAAGGGTCTGCTTATTTCTAATAGAAATCTCTTCCAGCAGCCCTACGGAGAGAGATTGGAAAAGGATAGCAGATAGGACGTGCACAATCATGAATATAATATTATATAAACATGTACTTCATACAATAAAAGTAATAAAATAATAATAATAATGACCAGATAGGTTAATATTATATGAATAACAAAATAAATAAGTAATTCATATACCAAATGCTATAGCTACATCATACAATAAATAAAAAATAGTAATATAAGAATAATAAATAAATACTATATATAATATATATACATATATATACATATATATATATATATATATATATATATATATATATATATATATATATATATATATATATATATATATATATATATATATATATATATATATATATATATATATATATAAACGTATAATGGTATTTAAATGGATGGAGATTCGAGGTAGTGCTCTTTCAAGCGTCTTTTAAAAACAGTAATGGTGGGACTATCACGGATGGTGTGAGGGAGCGAGTTCCACAATCTGACAGCATGAACAGTGAACGAGTAGGAGTAGAAGTTGGAACGATGGGAGGGGAGGGAGAGATTAGACCGGACATTGGACCTACAAGGGAGATCAGGAGATCGAGAGAAGTTGAATCTGTCGAGGAGGTATGAAGGAGAGCAAGGATTGTACAGGATGTTGTAAAGTAGGCAGAGGATGTGGGAGTTACGGCGGAGACGGATAGGGAGCCATTTAAGTTTTGTACGGTAGGCCGAGATATGGTCGAACTTTCTCAAGTCGAACACGAAACGTATACACAGATTCTGTAGACGTTCGAGCCTAGTCAACTGCTCCTCAGTGGCGTCTAGGTAGCAGGAATCGGCGTAGTCTAGGATGGGAAAGATGAGTGTCTGGACAAGGAAAATTTTGGTATGTATAGGTAGGAAATTTTGGAGGCGCCTCAGCGTGTGTAGTGAATAGTGGACTTTCCTGCTTACTTCGGTCACTTGCGGGTTCCATGACAGGTTACGGTCAAGAATTATGCCAAGGTTTTTGGCCGAGTCTGTGTATTCGATAACAGTGCCATCATAAATTACGCTTGGAACGTTGCTTATCCGTTGTGACATATATCTGCTGCCTATGATCATGGCTTGCGATTTGCTGGGATTTACCAACAGACCGAAAGATTTAGACCAGTTAGCTATTCGCTCAAGATCAGCGTTGATGTTATTGACTGCAGAGACGATGTCGAGTATATGAGAATGACAATAGATTTGCAAGTCGTCTGCGTAGAGATGAAAGAAGGATCTGATTATTAGAGTGATGTTATTTATAAACATTGAAAACAGGAGAGGAGAAAGAACGCCACCCTGGGGTACCCCCGCATCAAGAGCACACCAGTCTGAGGTAGCCTCACCGGAGCGAACTCGCTGCAAGCGTCCCCGAAGATACGAATCTATCCAATTAATAACTGACGGAATATGGCAGATACATAATATATTATGGCAAAGCAACGTTTGCCGAAACAGCTAGTTAACTATTAGTTAAGGGTGTGGTGCAAGTATCAGCGCGGTATCGAGAAATACATACGCAGCGTGCTATCCGCTACATCTAGCGAGCCGCTCACATGGACGCTGCTCACACCCGACTGCACGATGCTAGACTATGTTACGAGGGCTGCTATTTATGTATCCGGAACTGGCCACTTACAAGAACAATATTTAAAAAGTAATTACATCATTTGAAAATAGAACTCTTTGGTTGAAGAATACATTTTGTTTCATGTGACTGTCAATTATTTTTCCATTGTGGCGTCATTTTGAAAATTGCGTGTCTTCATTTGCCATGAATTTAACGCGTGAACATTTTCGTGCAATGATTTACTACGATTTTCGGCGTGGGCTTAATCAACAACAGTGCTTTATTCAACTCACCGCAACATTTGGAGATGAAGCACCATCAAAAACCACTGTTTATCACTGGTACAGTGAGTTTAATCGTGGGCGGTCTATGCTCACGGATGAAAATAAAGAAGGTCGCCCAAAAACAGCTGTTGTCCCACAAAATACATATAGATGCTGTGCGGGAACTAATAATGCGTGATCGTCATGTTACACATCGCGAGATAGAGGCGTCCTTAGGCATAAGTATGACGAGCATACATAAGATATTACACGAACATTTGGCTGTAAAAAAATATGTTCGCGTTGGATTCCGCACAACTTGACAATCGATCAAAAACGTGCTCGTGTCGATTGGTGCAAAAAAATTATAAAAAAATACAACCGTGGTACGTCAAAAGCCGTTTATAGTATCTACACAGGTGATGAATCTTGGATCTATGCATATGACCCCGAAACTAAACAACAGTCAACGGTGTGGGTGTTACAAGATGAGCCGAAACCAACAAAAGTTACTCGTGCAAAAAGTACTTTGAAGCAAATGGTCGCCTGTTTTTTTAGAATTAATGGACATGTGGCTACAGTGCCATTAGAGAATCGTAAAACGGTTAATTCTGAATGGTATACGACCATTTGTTTACCAGAAGTCTTTGAAGAAATAAGAAAGGACAACCGACAACGCAGAATCATATTACATCACGACAATGCTAGCTGTCACACCTCAGCTGAAACAACTCAGTTTTTGGAGCCCTTGGCTGGTCACCCGCCGTACAGCCCTGATTTGGCACCTAACGATTTCTTTTTATTTCCATACGCGAAGAACAAATTACGTGGTCAACGTTTTTCGAGCCGCGAAGAGGCTGTTGATGCGTTCAAAATGCACGTTTTGGAGATACCTCAATCAGAATGGAAAAAGTGCTATGAAAATTGATTCCAGCGTATGCAAAAGTGTGCCGATCATCGCGGCGAATATTTTGAAAAGCAATAAAACCATATTAAATGATATATGTTTGTTTCTTTTTTTTAATCCGGATACATAAATAGCAGCCCTCGTATGTTGCACTCAGGTATTATATACTCCGGGACTATTGATATTGCTAATACTCGCACCACACCTTTTGTAAGGGCGTGGTGCGAGTACTAGCGTTTTACATCTTGGTAATTATGGATATGAAAATCATATTATATACTATGCTACTTTTTAATGCCTGTAGCCATATCGTAGCTGGTCTATTATACTTATGGCATGGCGTGTGCCGACCCAAGCATACCTTGTGGCTAATATTTTTTTGTCACTCAATTTCTTCTTTGACGGTTTCAGGTTCTGCTTTAGGCTCCCAGCTGCATCTCCTAGCTCCCCTCCTGAAAGACACCCTCGGGACACCGAAGGTGGATCCCGAAGTCAAGCTGAAGATATTCACAGCTCTGTCCACGGTGCTGCTGCAGCGACAGAAGAACTTCAGTAAATGCGATCAAGATAAGTTGGAGGCGTTCTTGACTATTGTTATAAAGGGTGAGGTTTTTTTAAAATATATTTTTGAAAAAAAAAGACGGTTGGAGAGTAGTGTTTTGTGTCGAATTAGAACTCGAACTCGAGTCGAACTCAAACTCGGACTCGGTTGTCTGTAAAGTCGGTTTACTGACGATAGTTGAACGTGACAACGTCATAGCCTTAAATGGAACGCCTCAGAGCGAGGTAACGCCGCATATTGCGTCATGTTTTTTCGTGCGCGTAGCCCATATCGAATTATAAGACGTTGTCACGTCAAAAACTATAAAATGGCAAAGGTTTCATATGAAGGAGGAGAAATATATATACTCTTTATATACAGAGGTCATACTGCCCAATCTGGTGTGGTCCCCGGGTCGCACGGCGGAGGCGACGCGCACGGCCGCGGTGGCGTGTCTGTGCGCCGCGCTGCAGGATGACGTCACACAAGATGGCGGCGGTGATACGCAGGGGGAGGTAGAGATAAACTACGATAACATGGCGCGCCCCTCCAAAATTCAAAACGTGTGAAGTGCGTTGTCTTGCGCGGTCGGCTAGTTATAAGTTGACCAACAAATCTTGGTAATAAGTGACATTATGTGAAATATTACGAGTACTGGTTGATTGGTTGAATACAGTGAACTTTAAACTACAGGAAGAGTAACTCCGTCAAAAAAAGTGCACCAAATGGCTACAAAATGTGACCCGAATACATGCACATTTATGCATGTGTTCGGTACACATTTTTCGTGTATATATACTCGAGTGACGTTCAACCAGGTTGACATGATAATTATTGTCAAACTCATTTTACAATTTGTTTACTTTTGGTTTACTTACCTTTTACGTAGCTTTTTACAAAATTTTCGTTGTTAAAATGCCTAAATGCCCTGTGAAATGGTGTAGAAGTCATACAGATACGACTTTTAATACAGGAATAACCTTTCAAGTTTCATCAGTAAGTGATTTTTTTTAAATTATGCTTAGGTAAAGTTCTTGTATTTTTTCGACCCAAAAACATGCCCAAAAAGAAGGTTTATTTAAGTTGGATGCCAGGGTATTTGCGTAAAATTAAGCTGCTCTCTTTGTGTTTGTCTTATTAAGTTTACAAGTTATTGTAAAAATGCAATAATCAAAAAATAATATAATTACAAAATTTTTACAAAGTCGCCATGGATAGTGTTATGCAAGATGTAACAATTTAATCATAATTCATAACCGGGGGTCTGACTGACATCAGTATGGAGTATCTTATTTTTATAATGCCGTTCGTACTTCGTTTAGTAAGAAACGAACTGAATTGGATGCCGAGCCAGATTACTCGTTTATGTAGCATACACTTTAATAGTCATGATTAGGGAATGTGTTTTTACACGAATTATCATATTTAGACTGTGAAATCCCAAGTTTTATTTTCCATATTTTTCCATATTTTAGGGTTTTACAAAGAAAAGTCCATATTTTGCAAGAAAATGTCACAATCGTCCATATTTTCACTAAAATTAAAAAAAAAATACGTTCCCGCCACCATGCGGCTGCGTATTTCGTTCCTCTCGCGTTTTATATTATTATTTATTATATTTTTTCGGTATTCTGTTTTCAAAAAAGATTATTGAAGAAATAGAAAATAAAGTTTCAGCTATGCTGAAGATCATGTTACTGACATGGCTAAACAAAAACTGAAGTAAAAAAATATCGTGAATTGTGAGTTGTGACGTGCAGGGATCATTTAGCCAATATTAAGCGAACCCAAGACGATCATTTTTTAAAATGAAATAAAGGGGCAAAGGAGCAAACGGGTCACCTGATGGAAAGTAACTTCCGTCGCCCACGGATACTCGCAGCATCAGAAGAGCTGCAGGTGCGTTGCCGGCCTTTTAAGAGGGAAGGGCAGGGAAAGGAAAATGGTAGGGGATTGGGCCTTCAGTAAACTCAATCACTCGGCGAAGCACAGCGCAAGCGCTATTTCACGCCGGTTTTCTGTGAGCCCGTGGTATTTCTCCGGTCGAGCCGGCCCATTCGTGCCGAAGCACGGCTCTCCCACGTCAAATCATGCAGCATGACGTGCGTTACGTGCTGTCATGGTTACAATATTATGATCAGCATGTCATGCAAGTTGTACAGTTAATACTGTCACATAATATGTTTATTCCCAAACCATTTATGCATAGGCAAAGCCAGTATAGCATATTTCTGGCCTACCAAATATGCAAAGGCAAAGCCAGCATAGCATATTTCTGGCCTCTATCTCTTTGTTAACTGTCACGAGTGACTCTTTTCTTACCTATAACACTAAAACAACGTTTAATTTTTGGAATTTTATACTCCATATTTTTTCCATATTTCTATTTAACACTCCATATTTTTCCATATTTTCGATTTTTTAGTCCATATTTTGGATTTTTAGTACATATTTTTCCGGGCCCTAGTCATGATATATTTAAGAGATTACGAAAATCTGCATTTGTACCGTAAGTTTTTTATTTCAATTCTGTAATAATCTTTGCTAATATTTTAAATGCGAAAGTGTCTCTGTCTGCCTGTCTCGCTTTCACGCCAAAACTACTGAACCGATTGTAATGAAATTTTGTACACAGATAGTCTAAAGCCTGAGAAAGGACATAGGCTACTTTTTAACCGGAAAAAGGGGTTGTAAGGGGGTGAAAATGCGTAAATTTGTTCAAATTAAGTTAGTTCCAAAAAATCATAATAGATGGCGCCGTGCGTCTCCTACATCGCGATATCGCTTGCTCGTGCATCTTTCTATAAGAGGTGGTACCAAGTTGAGTATCGTTTTTCGATTCTTGCGATTGTTATGCACGTCTATAAATAATGAATAACTCACTACTCTACTTAGTAGTCAGTACTCAGTACTTTATCTACGCAGTGATGAGTGACGAAACCTTAAACCTACCAATGCTAAATAGTTTATAGGTAAAGCTAAAGTTGTGTAATGGGGGGCTAAATAAGCTATAGGTATAATTTAAAAAAATGAAATATTATGTGCGCACTGCACAGCTGTTTTTAGATATTTTGATTTAAGGGGTACCAGGGTTTTAAAAAGCTTTTAAATTTGACACCAATTTTGTTGACACCGCGCGCTATAAACTGAAGCCCACGCGGACGAAGTGGCAACGGCTAGTTCTGTAATAATTTAGCACATATATTTTTGTAATCTGAAAACGTCTTGTCTAGGTGCTCTGGATAGTTTTAAATTCGTCCGAGTCGTACACGGTTTGTTCAAAATTATTATATATTATTATTATCGACGATTGAAGGATCAGAGGAAAATGTTTGATTTTAAAATAATAATTATGTACTCCTTTCTTCGTGATAGTAGATATGTTTGGTGTATACTGCATAATGCCATCCGCTTTGTTTCATAACTGTGACATTGATAATAACCGCGCAGGCTGTCGTCCAGCGCGCAATATTATGATACGTTACCTGGGAAACGACCTTGGCGAGAATCTGAATTGTCATATTTGAGTGTTCGAAAAGGAGCCAAATTTAAAACGGTTGAAGTATGGGAGTTACGTTTCCGTAGTTTTGTTATTCGTTGGTTGAATACTTACTACATACAAACTCTTTCATAAGGATGTGACTACACACATTGAAACAGTAATTTGGAGGGGCGCGCCATGTTATCGTAGTTTATCTCTAAACTATGAGGCGATGGCGATATCTAATAATAATCAGCTCAATTACTTAGAATGTCTTGAAGCGTCAAATTGTAATTGGCGTTCTAGTGATCTAGTTCTGTCTAAATTTTAAACTGCAAGTTTTTTTGGCTCAAAAAAATAGAGTCGGTTGCGAAATTTGCTGACCGCCATAACCGCTTTACTTTTGTTCGCAGGTTGTGAACCTATTCCCCACTAAAGAGAGAGTAGAGCCGTTTTTGGACGAGATGGTACCTTTACTAGTTGGACTGGTCGACGACAACTCGTCGCTAACGCGCCAGCACACGCTCCGAGCTATATGCAGCTTGGCCGAGCTCGCACACAAGCGAGAATGTTTTACCGCTGATGTCCTACATAAACTGTATTTTGGTGAGTTACTTCTTTATTAAAGAATTTTTAATCTTACATAATATCTTCTTTGGAGAGTAATATTATGAATCATAATATTATTCACTTTTACAAATCGCAAAATTGACTCTCTGTTTGCAATTCTAATTCGTACTAATTTGACATTCGTGAGTTTGACAGTTTTGACAATTCATTTTGTGAATTTATGGAGGGGAATTGCTAAAGTTTTAGCCCCGCTGAATGTCCATTGGATATAATATATACGACGCATGACTAATTTTCTTGTCAAACCGAGAAACATTTTTTTCTTCATTAATCATGGTACTCTAACAAATGCCTGAGTCGAGAGTCAAAGTAAATAACTGAATAACGACGATACCTAGAACAACACGGAATGTAATAATATATTGTAGACATGTACTGGATATAGATCTGCATTGTTTCAATCATATAATACGACGGAAAAACGTTATATTATGAACTTACAATATACATAATAGTTTGCCATATTTTATTTAATTTTTTAAATTTATATTCTATTTAAATTTTAAACGTATTTTCAGTGGTACTCAAGCGTCTCGACGACTGTACGCCCGCGGTGCGGTCCGGCGCGGCGCGTACGCTGCCCGCGCTATTCTCGCGCCGCCCCCGCGACTACGATGCGTGCGTGTTCGCCGCGCACGTCGACGCGCTGTACGCCGCCATGTTGGTGCATTTGGACGACGTGGATGAGACGTTTAGGGGGGAGATGCTAGGTTTGTTATTTATTTTCGTAAAAAAAAAGCTTGAGAGGTGACACCCGGATGGAAGGCAGTTAAAAAAAGTACATGCGGTATCTATCTTGATCTATGCTGTGGCAAAAAGAGTCGGTCGAAAAGTGTCGTGTCGTTACTTTTGCCGTCTAGCCCCCTTTTCGCCACGCGCGATAACGAACTTCATTCCAAAAAACAAAATAATGTCCAAAGTACCATCGAGGAAATTGATTCCTAGGCAGTTGAGTCGGCTTATGTCAATTCAATGTTAGCTGCGATCAAATTGCTTAGGTCCGCCATTTGCCTGAGAATCAACTTCTTTGATAGTACCAGAGACCAGATAGTACTAAGCGTGTAGTGCATACTGTACGTGCGCGTTCGCCGCGCGCGTCGACGCGCTCTACGCCACCATGTTGGTGCATTTAGACGACGTGGGTGACGCGTTTAGAGGGGAGATGCTAGGTTTTTTTTTTTATTTAACTTATGGCCCCCGCGCATTAGGCTACCAGGTCGTGCGGCCAGGTCGCTGCGACCACCCCGCGCACTTTGCGGCCACGTCTGCGACCACACTCGTATGAGTAGTGATTTGATGAGTAAACTTTGACAATCATTTTATTTTCTGTATACAAAAAACGTGTGGCTGCGGCGACTAGTGCGCGCACACTGAGTAATTTCATACAAATTCCCGTATCTCGTTGGCCGCGGCGGCCAAGTGGCCGAGTGTGTGTCGCGCGATGCTTTTCGTTGGCCGCGCGACCAGAGCGTGGCAGCTGGCCACTGGTCGCGTAATGCGCGCACCTACATATTATATCGTAGAAGAATTAGTTGGCCGCATCGACCTGGCCGCGTGACCTGGCCGCCTAATGCGCGGGGGGTCTTATAGCTATTCCTTCAGGAAGTCTTAGACTGGCTATAGACGGACCGCAAATTACAGTCGAAACCGACTGCTCTAGAGCGATCGCGTTGAAATTTGCACTGACCGCTCAAGAACTATAATTTGTGCGATCCGTGTATTGCGGATATGAATTTAGTATGACAACTGCAGACCGTCGTGCGGCGACCGCATTTTGCGGTTGGTTCAAATTTGTAATCGTAATGACAGTTTGTCAAAAAAACCATACCCTCTATAATTAAACGACCATGTTTGTTCACTGCTGCATTAATTATATTGCAGGCGCGATATTATGTTTAGCTAGCAAAGATAAAAGATAGCAAACTTATTTTATGCCATGAACTGTTCACTATTGTAAGAGAGACTACTGAGCTATGACATCACGTTTTATTGGAACGGAGTTCCTTATCGCGCGTAGCGAAAGGGGGCTAGACCGAAAAAGTTGTAACGACAGAGGGCGCTGATAGTATTCCTGTGCGTGAACTAGATGGTTTTTGAGAATGAACAGCGACGCGTTGTTAGTATTGCTGGGCGTCAATAGATAAATATTTTTTTGAGTAATGTATGTATTATAGAGATTTTTTGAACATAAGAAATAACTTCGTTCCATTCGGGTGTCCCTTGACACCTCTCAAGTTTATCGATATATCAAATTATTATATTAAGTTTAAGAGCACGTAATTCCATTTTCAGATGCTCTCCTCAAAGTGAGTGACGTTGACCCAAGACTCCTGATGAAGAAAGTGACGGCGAATGTACATTTGTACAGAAATAAAGCGGCGTACGAAAAGTTGAAGAAACACTTAGAAACCATCATAAGTTGAACAATAGACTTTTTGTAGGAGTTGTTTGTTTGTTTTTAAACAAACCATTTTTCTTTTCACGTTTTGTGCGGTCTTGCATTGTAACGTAGAATGTGATATGCGGATGATTAGCTATGCTTCAAACTCCGGGGCGGAACCAGAATGACAAAATGGTGTATGAAATCTGGTAACTATTCTCGTCATTTCGACGATTAGAATAGCTAACAAATTCTAGGCTGCATATCGTGCTGCGTAAAATATGATAAAACTCTTTTCAATGATCAGACATTTTATTATTATCTTTAAGGCCCTAGTCGTTTGTGTTTAGTTGAGACTTTAGAATCTTATTTTTAAGGATCGTTATGAATCTGTACTCAGTAAGTACTGTGTTTATTTGACATGAGATGTTTTATTATTTAATTGTTTGTGTTTTGTTTTACAATAATAAGTAAAATATATTTTGTTTTATTTAATTATTATTTATTGTTTTAAAATGAAGTTCAATAAACAATAGTAAAGTTTATTATGTGATTTTATTTTTATAAAGAAGTTGCTGACCTGACCAACGATGTTTTAGTATACAAATAGTTTGTTAGATAAAAACTGTTTTCTGAATATCTCGATGAAATTTAGTTTTCTAAGCGAGCTTTTATTTGTTCAGGAGGGAAAATGTATGAGGCATCTGGCATCCCGCATCCACCACCACCACTGGGTGAGGGCAGCGCGGCGTCAGACTCCCTCCGGCTCGGTACGCCGGAGGTTTACCGACTGAAATCCTCTGCCCTTCCCAAGCCCTTCCTCCTGCCGTGGGACCCAGGTGCTATCAAGCTAGTCTGTTTTGTTTTTTGGCTGTATATCAATTATTTAAAGTCAGCAATGACTAATAATAGAAAATATACATACCTGACAGGTGTCACTCACAAATCGATTACGATTTGACGTTGGCTGTCAAATGTCAATTCCAAATGAAGATAGCGTGTTGTGTGTTGATAAATTTTGCTCTTTTTATATGGTTTTTAATTTATAAATAAGTAAAAATTGAAAGTATAATCATTTAAATTTAATTCATATAAGTTTAACTTCTTGCTTTAATTCACACCATGGAAATAACTCGAAAAAGTAAGTGGGATGCCATGCTGTCTACTTTCATATTGAGTTCAAATATTTTTTTGTTTACAATGGCGTTTCTTTTAGATTTTAAGGAGTCCTTGCCCTTGGTAGAAGAATCTATAAAGAAAGCGGACTTTCTAGTGATAGATGCAGAGTTTACCGGCCTGTCGAAAGGCCGAGATGTGTCCATATTCGACTCTCCTCAGGAGTATTATTTGACGCTTTTAATTGGATCGTCCGAGTTTCTGTTGATTCAGTTTGGTCTGTGCGCCTTCGTCTGGGATGAGGACAAGCAGCATTACATGAACGAAGCGTATAATTTCTACTTATTTCCTAGAGGACGACCGGGCCCGGAAAAAATATTTTTATGTCAAAGTTCCAGCTTAGACTTTTTGGCGGCTCAGGGATTTGACTTCAATAAATTAATAAGAGAAGGTAACTTTTATACGACATAAATAGAGTGAAATTATTAAAGAGTTTGCAGCTGTTTCATACAAAAGAGTTAATTTGCTAAAGCAGTTTAGTATGTAACACCATTTTTTCTAGTATAATATAGACTGTTATCAAGTAGCTAAATGAGCATATTATATTCATGAGTATATATTCATTCATTATGGCATATATATATTCATGACTATATGAGCTTATTCTGCAGAATGAATAAACTCATGACTGTATTCCAATCACTAAGAAATTACCAACAGAAATAAAAAATTAAAACCTGTTGTTTTACAGGTATATCATATATGACTGAACCAATGGAATCAAAGCTAAGGGAAAACTTGACCGAGAGACAAAAATCATATTCAGTAGAAAAGGATGTAATCACTATACCAGAAGAGAACAAAAGTCAAATAGATAATATTTGGTTAGTATAAGAGATGATTAAACTGAATCCATGACATTTTCTTCTTTTGATAATATCTAGTTGGTTTTCCAAGATTTTCTGAAAGGATTAAACATTATTTATCTCTTTTACAAATGCGAAGAATGATAGACATTGTAGGGAAATTGCACACATCACACTTTTTGTGTGATGTGTGCAACTTCAGACTGTATGTAAGCCGCAGACTCGAGTCTGCGGCTTACATACAGTCTGAAGGCGCGCGCCATGCAGATTGTATGTAAGCCGTAGACTCGACCACACAAAAAGTGTGACGTGTGCGATCTCCCATAATATGATAATTAACTCAGGGTTAACATTGACCTAAATTTGTGCAAGGGCTAAGTGATTTGTAATTTATGAACTACAGTGTAAACTCTTTATAAGGAAACTCAAGGGACTGAGCATTTTTTGTCATTATAGAGAGTTTTCGTTATATGGAATGAACAAAAAAAAACTGATATTACGATAGGTATGCTTGGTATGCTTGGTCGAAGACCATCACTTCCGAGAAAACAATGTGTCATGCTGCACATGTTCAAGGCAATTAAGGATAACAAAAGCTAGACGGACCTCAGATGTTTCGGAGCTTCAAAGTTTTTTGTTATCTGATAACATAACATAAACAATAATACCGATAATAAATATTTACTGTCTAAAAATATGGACACATTTCTTCGTAATAGAGAATGGCATATTGCTATAAAGAGTGTTTCAATATGTGGATTTTAATGCAAACCAAACAAGTTGGGCTCTCTTCAATGTTATAGGGAGTTTATCGTTATAAAGGATAATGTTATAAAGAGTTTACACTGTACTTGTATTCTTACTTTTTTTGTATTTTAGCCAAAACATACGAAAGTTTATAGACAAAAAGGAGGAAGATTCCATGGAAATTGATAGATGCAATGCTTTTATTCGTCGTTTAGTCTTCCAAGAAGTGCGCTTGAGATTTAAGGACGAAGTGTTTGTTGAAAGTATAGTTTTAGAAAATAAGAATAGGTAAATATGACGAGATCTCTTTATTATAGAACAAAATAAAATTTTAGCAAATTAATAACTTGCTTATTATTTTCACACAAATTGCTAAAATTTTATTTTGTTCTATAATAAAGAGATCACACAAGATACAAACAAGTTTATCTAAAAATTGTGTTAAAAAATCAGTAAATTAATTTTTATTTCTTTTCTTTCACAGAGTGTTAAAAGTAAGCAGACTTACATCATCAACAGATGTCAAAGATAGAGATAATCTAAAAAAAGAAAAAGAATGGGAAGAGTTTGAAGAAGCTGTTGGTTTTTCAAAGGTGGCAAGAATGATTAGTCAATCAGTAAGTAAATTAATTTGCTTTAGAATTTACAAGAATTATACTTTTATCAAAGGATAATGGAAAATTGTGGAACCATAATCCCAACCTACAAAAATCATAAAATATATATTGTTCTTATTTGTTTGTTGATGTTTTTCTCTTTTCTAATAAATGTATCTAATATGATAGATGTGTAAAATGACTCCTATTTCAAATAATTTAGTATCATAATCTATCATGAAGTCATATAATTTTTTTCAGGAGAAATTGGTAATTGGCCACAACATGGTGTTGGATGTGCTTCACACTTTGAACCATTTTTTCCAACCTCTGCCATCAGACTACCCATCCTTTAAGGAGTTTGCGCATTGTATGTTCCCTAGGTAAGCATTTAAAAGTTTCTGTATTTTTTAGGGTTCCGTACCCAAAGGGTAAAAACTGGACCCTATTACTAATACTTCGTTGTCTGTCTGTCTGTCTGTCTCCAGGCTGTATCTCAAGAACCGCTATAGCTAGACTTCTGAAATTTTCACAGATTGTGTATATCTGTTGCCGTTATTACAACAAATACTGAAAACAAAATAAAATTAAAATTTAAGGGTGGCTCCCATACAACCAACGTGATTTTTTCGGCCTTTTTCGCTCTTTATCAATAATGTCAAGAGGTAGGCACTTGAATTTTTCACACATTCTTTTGTTTTATGTTTACTTTAATATTTTACAATAATATTATAATAAAATACAAATTTAAGGGGGCTTTCCATACAAAAAACACGATTTCTTGCCTATTTTTGCTCTTTATCGGTACGGAACCCTTCGTGCGCGAGTCCGACTCGCACTTGTTTATATAAGCATGTGTTAGTGGTAATCCACAGGCATGCCATAGCAATATTTTCATGCTTGAGAGAAAAAATATGAGACATATCTTATTTCTCTCAAAAATATTTCTATGTGTAGGTCAGACTGCAATTAAAACTAACTTTAGTTTATTTTACGATTTTCAATTTTGGAATTCCCTGTTCCAGGTTGTTAGACACAAAGTACATGTCCAGTCTGCCCCCGTTCAAGGACAAAGTGAACTCCAGTGTGCTGCCGCACCTGCTGCTTACACTCTCCGAGCCACCCTTCTCGCTGCCTGTGGCTGGTAACACTCTCCATATTGTTCCATCCAATAGGCTTTTGTCATCATACAAACTCTTCTGCCTTAAGCTACGCATAAATAGTCTTAATTAAAAAAAAATGTTACTATAGTTGTAATTGTATGTCTTAAGAACATTGATAAAAACAGTGTTTATTTTATTTATTTATTTATTTAAGCAATACAATTCTAACTTATATCTATTTGAGAATGTACCTTAAACCTGCAAGGTTTGTCTGGTACAGTGTAGTATATTGAATTGCTAGTCTCCTTTTATTTACTAAGGTTCACATTACGTTTAGTCTCTTGTTCTTCTTTGGAAGACAGAGAGAAGGTGTAACTATTAAGATTAATAGCCGTTAAATAGAAGATAGAAATTTTTTGATTGACATCTGATATCGTTCAAACCCCTTTTGCTTATCTGTCCTAAGATGTTTAGGCTTTGTTTCACCACTTCCTGATATGTACCGGAATCCAGATAGGCTATCAAAAACTTATCTGACAGATACTCCATATACTGTCAGATAAATTGTGTGTAACCTAACCGGCAGTTATCAGGAAGCGGTCAAACTGCCCCTTAATGACTTTGCGTGTTGTTTAACAGACTGCGTGGACGGACGCGGCTACAAACAGAAGGATGAGAAGGCGCACGAAGCGGGCTACGACGCCTACATCACCGGGCTGTGCTTCCTTGCGATGCACGCGCACCTGGCACGAGGCGCGCGCGTGACGGACGCCGCGGTGCGCCCCTACCTCAACAAGCTGTACCTGGCGCGGACGGCGCACCAGGACTCGCCCTACATCAACCTGGCCGGCCCCGACCGTGAGTTGTTGCTATACATGTAGAGCACGAGGCGCGCGCGTGTCGGACGCCGCGGTGCGCCCCTACCTCTCTACACAACGCCCCCAAACCTTCAGATCTTCAGCGCCCACAAGGGGGCGTTATCGCCCACTTCGGGAAAGGCTTATATAACGCTATGCTTGAAATACACTTGGAACTAGAATGAAATCGAAGCAGTTTCATAGGTTGAGAACTACCTTTGAAACCGCATTTTGTAATTTTTTTTTACTTTCCACCAGTATAATTTTTTTTAAAACAAGCCTTTTCATTTGTTATGTGTCAACATGGTAAAGCAGCGGGTACCGGTTCCCATATACTCAATTTCTTTTTTAATCCGTTTAATCTACTTTTAACATTATATTTATTCTGTCAGACTATTAATGTTGTATTGTATATTCCAGCGTCCCCGTCCCGCGACCACGTGTTCCACCTGACCTTCCCCAAGGAGTGGCAGAGGAATGATCTCAACCAGCTGTTCAGCGCTTACGGTGAGTGCTCAATTATAAAGATTCGTTTACACGGGCAATTATTACGGCAATAATTGCTCGGCGACACGAATGGAGCGATCTGGACCAATTAGTGGAGCAATATGGAGCAATTTATTTCATATCGCTCAATGTCATATCGCTCAAATATTCGATTGCCACATCACTCAATATTGTATTGTGCAATATTGCTGCTTGTTGCAGCAAATTGCTTGATGTAGTCGTGACGTCAAAGTTGACGAAAATTGACTGGAGTTGAGCAATTTTAGTTGCCCGTATAAGCGCACCATAATAATCTTTAGATGCACCAATGAGCAATTTTGAGAGCTAAGGAGCCGGTTGGCAGCTGGCGACATGAAGCAACCGCAGACGACGTGTCGTCGCGACACTACTGGTTTGTATGTATTTTTATCAAATACCCTGCGCAGCTAGCGACACGAAGCTAGCGACACTTATTCATAGAAATACATAGAAACCAGTAGTGTCGCAACGACACGTCGTCTGCTGCCGCTTTTGTAGCCGGCTTCCAACTTGTACCATCGAGGAAATTGATTCCTATGCAGTTGATAGACCAACGTTATTTGGTCGGATATGTCAATTCAATGTTAATTATTGTGATCTGTCGGCTGGGTTTGACGTAACGCAACCAAACTACTCAGGTCCCCGATCTACATAGGAATCAACATCTCTGATAGTACCTTAATTATTATTAAAGTATTGTATGGTGTAACTTGTAATAGATAATTGTACATACTTCAACATAAATTCGAAAGGGTTTTTGTCCGTTACTGCTGTATTAATAGTGTTACGTGCTAGGGTTCTAGGATTTGGAGAGAAAGATCTGGTGACTCTCTTGAAGACTTTATTAACACTAGGTCACACAAAGCACTATATTATGGCCAAACACTAAGCACTACCACTGTCCTAGGTCGTAGCCGAGTCGTAGGTTCACTATCACAATCACTCACTATTGATCACTTGCTTTCACTTCGAAGTCGCCTCGAAGATCGCTCAGATTAAACTGAATTGCCGGCCTGTCTACCTGCGGCTATTTATATGGGCGAGACGAGTTCCAGAAAGTTCCTTTCCCGATTAACGTAAACAAGTAAAGAAGTGTGGAAACTGGAAACCTTCTAGAAAGCTCGAGCGTGCACTCGCGCACCCAACGCCATCTAGTATCGAGTAGGGGATTCATGTTGTCTGTGTTCACCCGCTAGATGGCTCTATGTGTCCGTAACAATAGAAATGATAATTTTTGGGTTCAAGAGGATAGGATGTTTTAATTGCAATTTAATTCCTAAGGGAATGGTCTCCCTGGAAATTAGGCATCAAAGTTTGCAAGCAAGGAATATTGTTCGCCCGCATGAAAATTCTAGAAATTAATGTAAGAAAGCCGGTAACTTATACCTTTTCGCCCGCAGGTCAAATCACGGTGCAGTTCCTGGACGACACGTCGGCGCTAGTGGCGCTGTCGCGGCGCGACCTCGCCAAGAGCGTCGCCCGCGCCTTCGCCCACAACAAGCGCGTGCAGCTGCAGCCCTACTACATCTACAAGGGACACAACAAGGTAACTACCGTCATCACTACTAGACACGTCGGCGCTGGTGGCGCTGTCGCGGCGCGACCTCGCCAAGAGCGTCGCCCGCGCCTTCGCCCACAACAAGCGCGTGCAGCTGCAGCGATACTTCATCTATAAGGGACACAATAAGGTATTGAGTTGTTTTTTTTTAGTTTTCGGAATAGGCATATTGCCCGATGTCATTTTAACACACGTATATTATTAATTTTTTATTTAATACCTAGCGTTATTTGACAATTCGAAATTAAATGTAATGCAACGTCGTAGATTGCAAGATGAGCTGCTGCTGCTCTTTCAGCAAATCTCGCCGTATCCTATCTGAATCTATTTTGACCACAATTGAGCGATAACGCATATACCTACTCGAAACGCATTCGCCAGTTTCGATAGAAAAGCTACCTAGTCGAAACGCATTCGCCAGTTTCGATAGAAAAGGTAGATGTCAAAAATACATGGGATTTGACATAAGGAATCGTAAGCACCATAACACTTAGCCATTCAATGACTTAGCTATCGAAACTTGCGAATGCATTTTGACTAAGTAGTAAGGTAGGTGCAATCAGGTTCTTACATAGTGTTATGTTGCAGGTGGCAAGTCAGGAGCGGCGCGAGGACAGCTGGGCGAGCCGCGACAAACTGTGCGTACTATTCGTCATATTGTTGTCTGTACTGTGTCAGTGGCTGTTCGTAAGTCACTTCTGATAACGCTCTCTCTCTCTCACACACCATAGATATGACAAGGACAGCTTGTGAGAACTGTGCGTACTATTCGTCATATTGTTGTCTGTACTGTGTCAGTGGCTGTTCGTAAGTCACTTCTGATAACGCTCTCTCTCTCACACACCATAGATATGACAAGGACAGCTTGTAGAACTGTGCATACTATTCGTCATATTGTTGTCTGTACTGTTTTAGTGGCTGTTCGCAAGTCACTTCTGATAGCGCTCTCTCTCTCTCTCAAACACCGTAGATATGACAAGGACAGCTTGTGAGAACTGTGCGTACTATTCGTCATACTGTTGTCTGTACTGTGTCAGTGGCTGTTCGTACGCCATATCATCTGATAACGCTCTCTCTTTCGAAATCAAAGATTCTGATAACGCTCTCTCTTACACACATTATAGGAATGATAAGGATAGATGGCCTTATCATATCTTTGGTTGCAGACTGTTGATAAAAAAAACATGTTGGTAGTAACATATCTGCTTTGAGTTTTTTTTTATGTAAATAATATCATTGGCTAAGCTTATATAGATTTTATATTCATTTTTTGACAATCGTTAGTATCCAATTGCGGCAATATTCTGTAACAACGACAAGATTCCAGCGTTGCTGGTATTCCGATTCCAAACTTATGATCTCATTGATTCAAAACTATTGTGATTTTTGAACAAATTTGCATTTGAATATTATTATTATTATTATTATCGTTTTTCTAATAAGTAGACCTACGTATAGATATATTTTATTTACCATTTTTAATTTATCCATACTAAAATTATAAATGCGAAGGTGTGACTGTGTGTCTGTACTTGTCATCTTAACGTTTATATTGCTGAAGCGATTTCGATGCCCCTTTCTCGGTACACAAAGTATGTACCTTGAGACCAGATTTTATCAGAACGGGACACTTTAGCAGACATATAATATACATGTCACCGTAAGATTGTAAACACCGCGAGATTGTAATATGACCAAGTGATGGATTGTAAGCAACCAGTTTTCCGGTGCTTTTAAATTAATTATTTCGTATTTAAAATAACTTAAATGCCAAAAGGTATGAGATGTATAATTTAAAATAAAATTTAGATATTATAATATTTCAAGTGCTGTTTAAATGTTCGGTTATTAAAATTAACCTTATTTATAATTCAAACTGCACTTTAAGTATATCTAAATTTTATTCAATGTTATACATCAAATTTTCAGGCAATTGAAGTTATTTTAAATACGAAATATTTAATTTAAAACCAACGGAAAACGGGTGGTTTACAATCCATCTATTATAGTCATATTACAATCTCGCGGTATTTACAATCGTACGGTGACACACACTTTCGTATTAGTATGGATCGGTATTATCTTTTTGATGCTTTTTAAAAATTTTATGGTTTTAGGATAAGGGTTATAGGGTATTCTGAGCATGTGCATAATTTACTCTATTGCTTTACGAAAAGGAGAAGTGAGCTTTGATTTTTTAAGTTCCTCATATTTTTACTAAAAAAAATCCATTTTTACCAAGCGAATTTAATGTTGCCCATACCAAATTATTGTGTTTGTGCATTTGCATGGATATCGATCAAATTCATATATTTTATAGTTATGACAGTGTTGTAGATCTCGAATATTATCTTATTTAAGTATGTACTTATAAAAAGACCTGCAATGTGTAACCTTTTCTGTCAAGCAACTTTTCCTAAGACATGAACAAATAGTACAGGTTCCTTAGAACATTTTATTGACCTGATTACTATCAAGCTAATTTTTCGTGAGTAGCTTCATATTGATAAGACAAACCACAATTTCCTCTGCGAAAATTCTCGTAAGCGGTAGCTAACAGAGATAGAAAAGTATTTCGATTTGATGATCATAAAATATGGATTGTTATATTTGTAGGACAATGTTATTGGTAAATTTTATAAATATTAACCAATCAATATACTTACAACAAATTCAGATGGTTAGGGTTCCGTTTTAGGGTTCTGTAATAAACAACAAGTCCTCGTTGACTACGACCATCAAATCGAAATACTTATCCTTTCTATCTCTGTTAGCTACCACTTTCGAGAATTTTCGCAGAGGAAATTGTTGTTCGTCTTATCAAAATGAAGCTACTCACGAAAAATTAGCTTGACTACAGACCTTTAATAGTTAATACAATTTTTTAGTACAGGTTCCCTAAAACATTTTTTGGACCTGATTACTACAATCAGGTCCAAAAAATGTTTTAGGCAACCTGTACTAAAAAATTGTATTAACTATTAAAGGTCTGTATACACAGTCTGGATCTTTTTATAAGTAAGAATGATGCTTTTTAGTTTTAACGCAATTTTATGAAGCCATTTTATATTATTTCATTTTCAAGATCTTGTTTTTATAAAACTTTTCTTGACTGATTCTATTTTTTTACTATTATAAAAACAAGGTGCAATGTGACTCTAAGGAGTTTTTAATTAAGTTTTAAAAAATATTTTTGTACTTATGTGGGCTTTGAATAAACATATTTTTATAATAAGTTTGTTTTATTTAAAACCACCTTGGAGTCATGTTGGCCAGTCACTCTTCTCTTTTAATCTGTTCAAATCTCAAGAAAGTAATCTATTATTTTGATTTGATTTGTTTGCTTTATTTGATCTGTGCGTCTAGCATGCGTACGACGAGATATCTCACTCTCGAGTGTAGTGAAAAACTACTCTGCTCATAATGTCAAATTCTCGACAAAATTCGATAAAAATGTATGCCATGTTAGGGTCAATAGAGGTGAAGAGACAAACCTTCAAACATCGAGAAAACATGTACTTAGACAAAATTTTCTCGTTGGCGCATGCTAGGCGCACTGAACTGGAACATGCATGACATAACCTAACCAATTGTTAAAAAAATTCATTTTAGTTAAGGGGAGAACGCACTAGGCGTAAGGGTCAATTCAGACCGCAACGCGACGGGTACATGCATTTTTAGATTTGTACTGAGTTGACAGACTTCGTAAGCGTGAGACGTCATACAAATCTGTCAAATCCATACAAAGTTAGAAATGCATCTACGCGTTGCGTTGCGGTCTGAATTGACTCTAAGGGCCGATTCACACCGGATCGGCAGCGGCCGCCGACGGCTGCCGACGGCCGCCAGCGGCGCCTCGAGCCCTTTTAGAAGTTTTCAAGCGATACTAGTAGTTATAAGTATGTAAATAAAGTTTAAAATTATTTCACACTAAAAGTGCTCTTCGCGTCGCTGCCGGCCGCTGCCGATCGCGCCTCTGCCGACCGCTGCCGATCCGGTGTGAATTGGCCCTAATGCTTAGCACAAACCTACGCGACCACGCGACTGTGAAGCGGCAGCGTCAATACAAAACACACATTTGACAAGTTGTGAAATGTGTGTTTTGTATTGACGCTGCCATGCCGCTTCGCAGTCGCGTGGTCACGTAGGTTTGTGCTAAGCATAACTACACAGCAGCGGAGCGACCACGCGACACTACACTTCACGATGGTTGAAATGTCGCGTGGTTCCGCCGCCACGTAGGGCGGTATATCTCATTAATTATTATGTATAAAATATATTGAATTACTGATAATATTTCATACATAATACTTGACTGTAGTTTTGCCTAGTCGTAACTAGAAGTAACTGCATGAATTCGTAGGCTCATTATATGCCAATTAGAAAGAATCGTATCTTTTTCACAGACTTATAAAGTTATAAATTACTAGACGTTCCGCGCGGCTTCGCCCGCGTAAATTAGATATTTCACAGACAAATTAGTCCACAAAAAAAGCCTATGATCCTTCACCTAGATAGGTAGACCACGTGGGTCAGTTGACCCAAATAACAGAAAAAATGCTCTAGTAGCTCGTGACATAAGCCCTATCAAATAATTTCCCCCGTATTTTCCACATTTTTCTCTATTTCTTCGCTTCTATTAGTCTTAGTGTGATAAAATATAGCCTATAGCCTTTTTCGATAATTGGGCTATCTAACACTGAAAGAATTCAAATAAGCCCTTTCAAATAATTTTCCCCGTTTTTCCACATTTTCCTCTATTTCTTCGCTCCTATTAATTTTAGGGCGATAAAATATAGCCTATAGCCTTCCTCGATGAATGGACTATCTTACACTGAAATAATTTTTCAAATCGGACCAGTAGTTCCTGAGATTAGCGCGTTCAAATAAACAAACAAACAAACAAACTCTTCCCAATTATAATATTAAGTATAGACTAGCTGTCCCGACAAACGTTGCTTTGCCATAATTTAAGCATTTCGCCCATATTATTTTATTGAGTTGACTACATAAGTATGCCGCCATGGCAACGTCGATCGCTATCCCGTCGCACAAACAATGGTCGCCGTCAGTGTCAGGTTGTAATAATTTACTATTATTTATTCAACAAATGCACTTATCAATATATAAAGTACCCAGTAGCCGATTCTCAGACCTACTGAATATGCATATAAAATTTGGTAAAAATCAGTAAAGCCGTTTCGGAGGAGTTCGTGGACTAACATTGTGACACGAGAATTTTGTATATAAGATAATGGAACAGTTACCCTAAATTAACGGTTTCATAATGATTGTCGAACGGAATCATAAGGGTGATTTTAGTCTTAGGCTGCCTTCACATTAAGTCGCGAGTAATGCGGCAGCCGCGCGACTTATAGTGAAGGCAGTCTTATGCGGATTGCCCGAGCACCGTCGGCGCTGATGGCTTAAGATGTATGAAATTCCAGAAAGCGTTTTTTCATAACGAGTAAGCAATTAACGCAGGCCGTTGATATTTTATGCATTTCGGTGTCAGCGCCGACGTTCAGCGAGCCGAATATCAGCTCATGAGTTATATCGAACTAGATGCCGCCCGCAACTCCGTTGCGCCAAAAATTCGTTTATCGCGTAGGGACCCTACGTTTTTCCATGGATAAAGACTATCCCATGTCCTTTCCCGGGACTCAAAGTATCTCCATGCCAAACAGCAAAATCGGTTCAGAGGTTTGAGCGTGAAGAAGTAACAGACAGACAGACAGACAGACACACTTTCGCATTTATAATATTAGTATGGATTCATGACCACATAATTGGCCTCAGCCTCGAAATCTATGGGCAGCGCGGCGGCGCGGCGAGCGGCGCATGGCGTTCTAGACGGCTTGGCTTCCCGCTCCCGCCCGCTGCCCCCAAAATTCGAGGCCTTAGATTTATGTTAGTATTAAATACTAGCTATAGCTACTTAGTAGTAAATACTAAATAGTAATCATAAGAGCTATGTCGAATTCATGAGCTCATAAGATTGTCGAATTTACGAGCTCATAAGAATAATGTCGGATTCACAGACTAATAAGGAGAGATAGTGTGTCGTGGGCACTCGTGGGGCGCACGGCGCGCGCGGGACTAGCAATTAATGGGCGATAAACACGGAGTTATAGCGGCTTTCTAGGTTTCGACTGCTATTGTCCGCTAACGGTGACCGAGGTGACCAGGATTACAATAATGATGGACAGCTTTTGTTGTAAGTTGTTATAATTCTGCCAGTCAGAAGAGAAGAAATTTTACAGTCATACGAGTCAGAATCTGACTCATCTGTTAACGCAATTTGCAAAATGCGTCTTATAATACTAATACCTGACATCTATAAAATTTTAATGAACTTTATACATATTTCTACACAATATGATGACTTTCCCTAAAAGAAGAACCAGCTTTCGCTACTGCAGTCTTGATTCGAGGTTATATTCTGTTTTAAATATGTAGGTATGTTTTCTTTAATAATCAAATCCTATCCTAAAAAAACCACTAATCAAAGCAGTCTTATAGAATCTTCGACAGAACTTCGTAAAAGGGCAGCTAATGTCCTTTACTATTTTACAGTTAGTCCTATAAATTCCAGTGATCCTGGTCAGTTTACAGTAGCGGCGCGTGGCGCGACCCCGCGACCCGCACAGTGCCGGATTACCATGCGGCCCGCACTGCCCCGCTATTGTTGCGCCCGCGATTGTGTGCTAACGCCTTTATTGTTGGAATGTCGTATTGTTTAAGCATTTAGAGCACAGGTGTAGGCTCTTCCTTGAAGCTCAAAAACCAGAGTAGAATCGAATTGTTATTGCATTCAATAGTGAAATTAAGAAATTGAAAATGTTTGATATGGCATCGCACCTGCAGCTCTTCTGTTGCGAGTGTCCATGGGCGACGGTAGTTGCTTTCCATCAGGCGACCCGTTTGCTGGTTTGCCCCCTTATTTCATAAAAAAAATAAGGCTTCGCATGCGCTATGTTACGATGCAGAGCTTTGTTTAGTCCTATACACTTTTTGCTTTGCTCTCTGCTTAGTTTTTGGTAAACACATAGACTTATAGAGCATGGTAAATACAGGGTGTTGTCAACACAGGATCGGCATTCAAACTTTCCAAATTCACTCCTGAATACAAGCAATTTTTACCATTCGGCACGATCTGCTCTTTTATTCAAAAGTGCCTTATTTATATGCTCACATTCTGATTCCGGCCTCCTAAGTTTATGTTAGCTGTGATAATTCAGTGTCACTCGTACCGTTTTCTGACTAATAATATTGCACTACTCGTAAGTTTATGTGATAATTCAGTGCCGTTAGTGCCAATTCCGCGCTAATAAAATTGCACTCGCTAAGGTCATGTCTTCGGCGCGAAAAACCGAACAATTGCCTCGCCGTTAGCCGGGGAAAGTTCCATTAAGGTAGTCGTGCTGAACCCCAGATTTATTGTCGGCCCGTCGGCGCGCCGGCCGGTCGGCCCGTCGGCCCGTCGGCCGCGTAAATAACGCGCAATCGGCACGCGCCGGCGCATCGTGCCGATGCTATCGCGCCCTTTGTTTATGGCTCAGAGTAGGCAAATGTAGAGAGTGTGATCTAAATGTCGGGATCAAAGAGTTAGTTCATTCACACTTTTTACTTTGCTTGCTCAGTTTACCAGATAAGCCTCAAGGCCTCAGCTGCTTTGTTTCAGACGTAGTACGAACCTTGGAGATATTGTGGCTTTTTAAATCTATCACAATTCTGACGCAGATGAAAAAGACGCAGGTCTCAGGAGTTGGTTTTCTAGGAATTCCAGATAATTTCATATTATATTTAGGGCTTCACACGAGACGAGAGTAAGCGAGAGTAATCCTCAAAAAATTGAGTCTCGTTCAAGTCTCGGTCTCGTCTCGTTACCAGTTGTCTCGTCTCGTCTCGCTTAGTTGTAAATAATGATTTATTTCTATAATTTAATATAGATAATAAGAAATATTTTGTGACTAGCATATTTATATGATAAAATACAGTTTGGATGGTTACCAGATTTTATATTTTGTAAAATATATTGTTTTCTAAGTAGACCTTTTCTGATTTTTCAAACAAAAACTTCATTTAAAAAAATTTACGAGACCCAAAACGAGACTCTCGGGTTGTCCTGTATGTGGTCTCGGTATTGCCGAGAATATTTTCCAAAAGGTCTCGTCTCGTTCTCGTCTCGTAAAAGCGAGACGAGAACGAGACGAGACCTTTTGGAAAACCCTCTCGGGTTGTCCTGTATGTGGTCTCGGTATTGCCGAGAATATTTTCCAAAAGGTCTCGTCTCGTTCTCGTCTCGTAAAAGCGAGACGAGAACGAGACGAGACGAGAAAAATCTCGCTCTCGCGTGAAGCCCTAATTGTATTATATTCTTCGTGGGCATTACATCAAATGCCCACGAAGAATATAATTTCATCTAAATCAGTTCAGCGGAGTAAGTGTAAAGAGGTAACTAAGCACAAATTAAAAGACAGACAGTCACGGTTTTGATTTTGAATTAGTAAGGCTTAGTTATTACCTAGCTATATATTTAAAACTTTGGCACGTACTATACGTACGTAGTAGGAAGCGTGGTATAAAAAAAGGCTACTTAGTCAAGCCTCCGTCAAGTAAATGCAAGACATCGCATCAAAATCTGTTTACCGTTATTGAATATCAACTGTCTCTGTTTGTGGCTACTCTGTGCAGTATGCGCAGTGCGCACGCGCCGCAATGTGGGTCGCGGTGGTCGCCGCGGGAGATAGCTCGCGGTAGTCTGACTTCGATCGTGACGCCGCATCCGGACATGTGAGCTGGGGTTATAGGCTAGGCTTTTTTTCATCTTCGGCTTAATGATCAGGCCGTTTCCTACTCCGAAATACTTTCGTTCGAAAGTTTGGGGCTCGGACCGACCGAAGATTATCACGTGACTACGATAGAGAATATGGAAGAGCCCGTAAGGTCATTAATTCTAAACTTCGGTTGGCTTTCGGTTGAATCTGAAGGCTGGGGTATGTGGGATAGGATCTACCCACTAAAACCCCATGGTGACTCACTCCTCGCTTATGCAAAGGCAAAGGTTATAGGCAAGGGTTCGCTTAAACAGTTATCATCGGTGAGTGTTGTGTGGGATCCTCCTTTTTGGAAGTCGATTTAAGAATAACGACAGTTTTACGAACCAATCAGGACCGCTAGGGTTTTAAGGCTTCTTAATGCTATGCAATAGGCATTGTTACCAGATATTGCATTATTATCTGCTGTCTGTCAAAAAATGATGAACGAAAGTTTCGAAATGTATAATTTTCGCCGGTTGCAAAATTCAAAGTCCCTGCGGTTTTTCACATCAAAGTAACTTCCGTACTCTATGATGGTAACTTATTGAAGGTTTTGAAATAAAGTCTATACCTTTTCTGTTAAAGCCTTAAACAAGCATAAATATTCAACTAATCTCGTACGCAAAATAATACAAAGTATCATAGTTGCATGTTTGCAGTGCATTTGCAAAAGTGGGTAGGATAGGTGATGCGTCTAAGGTTTAAGGCTTCTTAGAGACGAACGGCACTTGTCGACGGCTGCCGTTCACAAGTGCCTTTCGTCTGTAAGAAGCCTTAGTTTGGAGAAATGGCACGTGGGATCATGTGTTACAATGTTTAAATGTATTTAGATAAGCTATATCACGCCCGATAGGATGTAAGCATGTGTGAACTCACGGTTGTGTCGCGTCGGATAGGATACCCACCAAAAGTATGTTAATTTTCTTTTCCGACGCTGTTAACACGCGACGAGGCGTATGGGACAGGTGTGGACGCGTGGGCTAACTAGTGCTCACATGTGATCACGTGGGCTCGTGCCCACGCGTGGGCGTGGAATGTGATAGCTGATAGCGTACATTGTGTAGCGAACTTGAGCCCGCAATAAAGTTATTCCTATTACTGTTTGAGCTTTCGTTAAAATGTAAACCTTTATCGGCGTAATAAAACCAACAGGTATGTTGCAGGTGGACCTATTTTCTTTACTGAGGTGTTGTTAAAACAGAAGTCTGTCGTATTTTAAAGTTTAAGCTCTTCCCGGGTCCCCGCATATTTGATGGCCTTATGCCAGCGGCGTAACTCTGCAATTGCTCTTCTAAGTTTAATTGATAAGTACGTATGTGTGCGTGTACAATCGGGTGGTCTTATATGAAAATGGTGTACTGCAAGGAATCCCAAACTGGGTTTCTAGCGAGTCTTTGGCGTAGCAATAATTCAGTTTTAACTAGAGTATAGAGTTTAACTTTAAGTCCAAGGTTTAGATTTTGCTTCCTGTTATATCTTAAAATTTGGTCTTGTCTGTATGTTTATTTCTATTGTGTCTGTAGGATGTTTCGTATAGTTGGCACGGCTGATGTTATAGCAGTAGCTCAGCATAACTTCTCGTCCGCAACTCTTTAGATGCTACTACTGGTAGTTTTTTTAATTGAACACTGTTCACATAATCATGTTTATTAATTAGCACCCTATTCTGTCGGCGGTGGGCAAACGTCTGGCTTGCGCAGCAGCGTCGCTCGCCGTATAATGTAAAAGGTATCAACGTAACAATAAAGGCACTTCATTCTAATATGTCTGTCGGACTATACGTCCGACTTCGCCCACGCAGCCCCGGAGTCCGGACACGTCCGCGATGGAACACGCTTCAGATCAGCCTAACGCGATCTGATTGTTGCGAACCGACAAAAACTGTTCATACTAGTAGCGATTACATCTACAGAGATAGTAGAAACATCCTGTATAGTCGTAGAAGTAATTTCTTTGTTCTGTTTTCTCGGATATAAAGTAGAGAATACACCCAAATCAATTCAGCGGTTTAAGCGTTAGGTCTATTATCTCCACAAACAGGCAGACAGTTCATAAAATAATGACAGCCATTTAAAGGTCTAATACGAGAACTCGGGTTTTGATTTCTTAGAGAAAACGTATTTGTTTTCGCTCGTGGAGCTGTCCAAACCAATGAGGCTGCCATGCGAAAAGCACATTTAGAAGTTACTGTCAAAACAGTTAAACACGTAGCCGGTAGCACGCGTCCTACCGCGCACGAGTAGGCTAGCTTGATCTATGTCTGTGACTGTAGCAACATGTAGCAATCTACAAGTTAGAACTTATTTCGAAAATGTGCCTGTCTGTCTGTCTGCCTGTCTGTAGAGGTAGCCCATCTAACGCTTAGACTGCAGAATTCATTTTAGTGAAATTTGGTGTGAAAATACTTTGTTTCTCTCAGAAAGAGTAAAATACTATAGTTTTTATTCCAGAAAAATACATTTTTGGCGCGACAGACGAATTTTGGCGTAACAGAGCTGCAGCAACATCTAGTGCTAAATAATCATCCAATGGCTAAAGTCTAAGAAATTTCTATGCCCGCGTGATCCTAGATCATATTTTAGATATGATATATTCGTTGCTATTCGCTATAGTTATTTGCATTGATTGAAATATGGCCGGTGTCGGGATAGTTTATATTTGCTAAGGTACGATCTCAATGTTATCTTTACTTCTAAACAAGAATGAAATTCCATGGAACAGGAACTTTTGTAATTATAATATTACGTCTTTGAAGAGAAAAGCTTGTATACATGTTTGTTGCTGTCAAGCGAAAACCACTGGACGGATTTTGATGAGATAGACTATTTTGAGTTTAGGCTCTGGATCTGAAAAAAAAAACAGTGAGTCTATTGTACAGCCTCCAGTGATTTAGAGCTCAGCATAATCAGCATTCAACATCGGAGGTTGTGATTTGAAAAAAGTCTTACAGGAAATTTCAGATACCAATTAATATTAATTCATGGCGTTTTTTTTTAAACCCTTGACATTAAGGGCCTTATCACACTGGCGATTAGCGAGCGGTTTGAAAGCGACGCGGTTGCGCAGCGCGCACGCCGCGACAGCGCAGCGTCGTCGCGGCGTGGCGTGGACACCATTTTGTTCACTCGTCTAGGGAATTCCCTATTAAACGTGGACGCCATTTTGTACACTCGTCTAGGGAATTCCCTAGACGAGTGTACGAAATGGCGTCCACGTGACGCGCGACGACGCTGCGCTGTCGCGGCGTGCACGTCGTGCAATCGCGGCGTGCGCGCTGCGCAATCGCGTCGCTTTCAAATCGCTCGCTAATCGCTAGTGTGATAAGACCCTAAGAGGGGATTTTTTGTCTATGATTGCCGAAGTCGACATCGATTATGCATATTACACTACAGCTTCATCATGAGGTGGAAATCATAGTTCAAGGAGGTCTTTATGTACAAGAAAGATTGTGTGATTCATAAATCATAATGATCATGTTAGAACATAATGTAGGTAACTTAAAACCATTGTAGCGAACAAATAGAGACACAGACCATCGCGTGTCGGCCCACAGACCGCAATACAGATAACACGACAGTGTGACGTGGTACTAATGACGCCGCCGACGATGCGCGGTCCCGCAGACCCCAGATAACCTCCTGCGTCTTTGTTAGTGTTTTGTTCCCTAATTGAATGCACCGTAAAGGATGTTTGTTCTGTGGCATGTGGTGTCAATTTGACCTTACGTGACGTGCGTCGCTGTGATAAGTAGGGTTGCAGTCTTGTATGCTAGTCGTATTTGTTAAAGCACCCGACTCATAAAAGTCTATATTTTGAATACTAAATTTCACAGGTAGATTTTGCTTAGAGGGCCTATTCAACCAAATTCAAAATTATCTTATTAGTGTTATGTTTGGCTGTAGAAGTTATTTATTGCGATGTGCGAATTCGCGAATTTCGTGAATTCTCATATGTCGATCACTAGGATTCACCAATCACCAGTAATATTGGAAGATACAAACGTGCAGATATCCGTTTCATATTTGAGTGAATAGTTTTGTGTGAACAACTTAAGGTCGTCCCCCGAGCAAACGACCTTGGCCATACATTTGCCGCGTTGCCGAGATCGCGCCAAAACCCTATTATTTTTACTTATCTTAGTTCAAAATTGTCCTAAAAAAAATTTAAAACGGCGAATATGTAGTTTATGATATTGTCGATCTATTGGCGTGAGTTTCAAATAAAAGTAATTTGTAAATCCTAAGAAGATGCTGAATGTATGATTGAATTTTAACAAATTGGTATTACTTTGGAAGCTGATATCATGAGTATAAGAAACAAAAATAGAAAATTTAAAACGACAAAAGGAATGTTGGTATACTGAAGATTATTGCTGTATTTTTATTATAACTTTGTAGCTTTCAGATTATGAGTTTATAAGGTTTTAAATACGGTCAATTACGGAATCTCCGGACGGAACGCCCTTAAGGAAGTCTTTAACAAAAATGCCTTAATTGGATAAAAAACCATTCGAAACTTGTCGATTTTAGACACTCTTCTTTAAAACCAAGGAAAAGGGTATAATTTGCGTGAACTCGGTGACCCTGGTGCTAATTGGTTCTGGATTAGACGTGTCCGACTCTAGAAGCCTAGTCTACTACGCGACGGTTTGCACGTAGCAGCCTCTTAAATTTCAAATGCAAAAACACTAGCTAAGCTACATTAAACTGTATATTAAGGTGGTAGGGTATAAATTAGATTACTGCGGTAATGTCGCACCGAATCGCACTTTTCTGCAAGCATACGCCGTTCGACATGGGACTTTATCTCAAGATGGTAAGGTATAGAATCGTGCGATGTGGTCACCAAAACACTTTGCCCCGGACACGTCAGTCAGTGTAATTGGCTTTGGCTAATGATCGCGATCGGGTCGGATAGTGCGCCGACGTGTGGACGCTCCTGTCGCGTCCGATATCGGTACGGTCGCGCTAATGGGTTCGACTGATGGCGTGATAAAACGGTCTTAATGCTTGTCTTGATGGAATGAGGTGCACTTTGATGTGGGATCCTACATCTGGGTTATTTTGCTTCTGATAGTGTCCTGCCGATGATATAAAAGGGCCCATTCACGGCAGTCCGCCGTGCAGGACTGCAAATGGACATAGCTCACTCATTGGTTTACACGACCGGAAACACCGAGTGTGAACCAATCAGCGAGCTATGTTCATTTGCAGTCCTGCACGGCGGTTATACGGTTTTGCTCGATCGAGCAATAACGTCGAGCAAAACCCGCGGCTCAGAATTTCGTCCACACATTCAGCATTGCTCGATAGTTTTATTTCAAATCTATATATTTCATTCCATCGATCCGGCTCGATCCGGTTCCATCAATCCTTCGAGCGGCTCGATGCGAGCCTTCGAGCTGTCAGTTTTGCGGTCCACACAGTAATTATTACTCGATTTGGAGTAAAACTATCGAGCAAAACCGTATGTGAGTACTTAGCAATAGTTTATATCAGCATCTGAACAAATGTGCAAAATTTCAGTGTATATGGTATGTTTTTATGTTTGTGCTCACATATCTCCGGAATTACAAGTCCGATTTAAATATTATTTGTTGTACTATATAGGTATTGTTTAACTTGGGAGACTTCTGCAAGTTTCATCAAAGTAGGTTTAGTATTTTTTGAGATAGGGAATTTAATTCTCAATTTCGTACAATTTTAAGTCAGTTTTATCTTTTAAAAAATAATATTTATTCGTCACAAGTCGTGTACTCCACAGCGCGTACTGAACCAAATTGCGCAGTGTCGTTTGACAAACCGTTCAAACCGACATCAAACGGTTGCATCAAACACGTAAGGTTTGAATTAAACGTCTCGGGGGCCCTTTAGGGTCAAGCCAAACGAGCGTAATTTGTGGGTTGTGAGTCGCAGAATTTCTGCCGCGCAAATATCTTTTCATACAAATCATGACTCACTAAATTACGCTCGTGTGAATCCAACAGGACTTTTGTATGAAACTGAATGCAGCAGAATTCAGCCGAACCGAAATTCTGCGACTTACAACTCACAAATTACGCTCGTTTGGATACGCCCTTATTCCAACTAATGCGCGGAGTATTCATTCCAATTCCCTTATTCAATCTTCCCTTAGTTAAAAAAGACGGTTGGAGAGTAGTGTTTTGTGTCGAACTCGACTCGAACTCGGTTGTCTGTAAAGTCGGTTTACTGACGATAGTTAAACGTGACAACGTCATAGCCTTAAATGGAACGCCTCAGAGCGAGGTAACGCCGCATATTGCGTCATGTTTTTTCGTGCGCGCACCCGGCCCCATCGAATTATACGACGTTGTCACGTCAAAAACCACAACCAACTAGCAGGCTTGACATAGCTACATTAGAAGTGGAAGATTAAAAACATTTTGTTTGTCCATAGATAACTTTCTATGGTGGCCATGCTAAGCCAAACTACGATGGGAGCTTCCAAGTCAGACGATGATGATGAAATCCAAGTTCACTTCCCGTTCTTTGTGATATCAAAGCTAAGCGTCTGAACGTTGATTGAACAGTATCTGTGTTCAGATCGAACTGATATCGGCTTGTTAGAGCTTGCGCGTAAATTATCTTAGACTCTTTAGAGTTCCTTCAGTTGTCATGAGGAACTTCTTTACTCGACAGCGTCAGCAACATTTTAGGCTCGTCGCATGTATGTACTGCGACTCGTTGAATTGTTGCTTTAGTCAGAAAATGATTATATTTTATACTTGATGACTTTTTATAAATTAGACGACAAAATTTTTTATTTAATAAGTTTTTGTGGACTCCTACAAAAAAGCTTGGAAGATAGCTAACAATCTTACCACAGAAACCGCAACTTTTCAGCTATTTATGTTTTTCTTCTATTAACTACGGAATGGTATGGTTTGCCAGTAACTTGTTATAATAATGTGCACTGAAAAGAGGTGGATATTATTTTCGTTATTAACAATTTCTTTCCGAAATACATTTCTTTTTTTAAACATACGGAACTCTCTACGTCTCGCTCTTGTCCATGTTTTTATGTGTGTTAGAGCAAGACAGCTCTTCCATCTCGGTGTAAACTGGTCATCCCATAAATTACGGGTAATTGATACGACAGAGACGTCAGCGGCAAAAACCCGCCGTTTTCGTGTCTAATAAGGTGACGGATAAGGGAAAATCATTAAGGCTGCCCTATGGAGATTTGTGTAAAAACATCGTGTGTGCGGCGGCCGGCGCGCCTAATGAAGATGTTGCGTTTTGTTGCTCAATTTTGTGTTTACTGCCAGTTAATTCTGACTTTCAAGAAAGGAGGTTCTATGTTCGGCTGTTTATATTTTTATATGGATAAGTTGTGGATAGCCTTTCCGGCACTTTTCAGGAAGTGGTAAAAAAGGCCCTTAGCGACACTAACAAAATCTTAAATTCATTGCTATTTATGCAGATTTATGGATAACCATGATTGCCACGCTGTCATATATAGCACATTGTACAATAGACGATCATAGGGAAGCAGGCATAACTCATAAGCGAATACGCTTGTATTCATCAGTCACCCAGGGCCGTATTTGCAGAGTTTTATTAATTTTTTATTTATTTATTTAAAACTTTTGCACATTTCCGTACAAAGGCGGGTTTAATGCCTCGTGACATTATCTTCCAGCCAAACCTTAGGGTGCTTTGTATGTTAAATGTTTTTTTTATTTTTTATTAATGCATATTACTTTCTTGACAAGCTCTAACTAGAGATATTGTCTCTTAAAACTCACGTTTCGTTTCATCAATTCTTTATTTAAATTAATATTTTATAAAAAAATATTTTATGTGCAATCCACGAAGACGCGCCCCAAAATTCCTCCTAATCGTCTATAAGTGACAAGTGTATATGTGTGCAAGCTTTCGCCAATGTGTGTTATCGGTACACACTAATTACCTATCCGAGTGCATGCCCACACTA
This sequence comes from Polyommatus icarus, assembly GCA_937595015.1. NCBI lineage: Eukaryota > Metazoa > Arthropoda > Insecta > Lepidoptera > Lycaenidae > Polyommatus > Polyommatus icarus. Next base: position 3,724,582 of record OW569330.1, on the reverse strand, counting down.
CAATAACTATACCAATGGGGATTGTCCATTTTTTTTTAATTTTGCTCATTACAAAAACATTTCGAGGAATAAGGTCAGTGATCGTTTTTCTGTATATAAACGAAAAAAATACCCATTAGTTACTTATATTTTTGAACAAATATGTTTAACCTTAGTTTGACCTTCAATGGCGTTAAATTAGCAATAAATTCGATCAACATTACGTTTCGAACTTTTGGTAAGTTTCTCGTATCAGCTTTCACATAATGATAACTTGCATTAGACGAACCAGCCATTATAAATAAGATTGAAAGGAAAAAAAACATACTACAGAGGTCAATTGGCCGCCGATGATGACGTCAGAGCGAAATTTTAAAAATTTATTGACAAAAAACTAGCCAATGGATTTCAAAATTATTTAATTTATATTCTTAAAAGACCCTATTTTAACGAAAAAAAATATAAAAAGTACATGTGATTTTTTTTGGACAATGCCCATTAAAAGAAAGCGTCACGGTCAAGGGGAAAGATGCTCACCCAAAAATTGGTGGGGTGCATCTTCGTGGATTGCACGGACTATATCCATTTATGTATGAGCAAATGCCCCATCTTATTTTTCGTTTACAAAACTTACCTCCTAAAGCTATTCTGTACTCCCATGTATGTACAAGCGCTGTAAGGGAGCCGTGAAATACGCGGTTGTAATAACTCCTTTTATTTGGTCATCGTCGTGTAGCGCGCCGTCGCGTGTGATTTACCCGCGCGGGGCCATGTTGGCCTCAGGCCATAGATGTTATGCTGTAGATTGTGAGATTTATCTAACGCCTGCCTAGGAAGTTCGATTTATAAGGGGTTGAATTTCAAAAGAAAATGGGTATTTATAATTGAATAGAAAGGGCTTAAAAATTTCACTAGATCATATGTAACCGTTTAAATCCGCTATCCCCAACCCGCGGCCCGCCGGGATTTTATTTGTGGCCCGCGTGATGTTAACAATGTTGAAATTCACGCCCATCGGTAAAATAATGTAAAGTCGTCTTTAAAGTCGTGAATTTCTTTCCACTTTTAAACCGTTAATTTTGAAGAACGTTATTTTTAACCCAAATTTTTTTTGTTGCGGCCCGCGACACCAAGATTTTGATCTTGATGGCATGTTTGTGGCCCGTGTGGAAAAAAGGTTGGGGACCACTGGTTTAAATGTTGAGTTATTTAAAGACTTTACGAGAATTGATTCATAATATAATTGACGGGTTTGACTGTGTTGCTCACTATAAAGTTATTAGATAGAGCTTTGTGATAAGGTTTGTCCTTTATAAGAAGATCACAGGACTAAGAGCCGGGACACAAAAATACGACACGACGTCGCGTCGTAGAAACTCATCTTTGAATTTCTACGTGAGTTTCTACGACGCGACGTCGTACGATTTCGTGTCATAGTTTTTTACGACGCGCGTCGTAGATTCCCACGTCGTGTCGTGTTTTTGTGTCCCGGCCCTTAATTGTTGTGCAGTTTTGGACAGTCTTTTAAAGGCGTAACAGGGAAAACCACACTGCGCGTGTTACTTACTTCTCTATAAGTAGAGGTTGTATGGCAAATTAGTTACCGTTGGTTAAAATATTTTTGCGCTGATCATATTCCAGTCTTTGCGCTTTGTGGCAAGTGGTGACTATAAGCCGATAAAGCCGAACATCCGTTAGCGTATCCCTCTCTAGGACTCATATCGGCTTTATTGATACTCTCGCACAGTGCAACCTCACTCAACGTAGTCAAGTTCGTAATTACAGCAATCGGTTCTTGGACTTCATATTTTCTAATAACTAATTTCCAGTCGATGCTTGTGACGATCCTCTGGTACCAGAAGATGTTCCATATCATCGCTCACTACGTTTTGACATCATATGTGATTCTATCGATACACTGAAGACAAATAAAAGATTAAAGTACATTTACAGACTAGGAAATTTTGAAGCTATTTGTACCTCTCTGAACACAATTACTTGGCAGGAACACCTCTATAATAAGCTATTAGACGATGCTTTAAAATATTTCTACGACACAATCTATGATCTCCGTAAATTGCATATACCTCAGAAAGTAATATCATCAGACTATTATCCTTCATGGTATGACTGTGCTCTTAAAAAAGTTTTAAAGGAGAAACATAAGTTTCACCGCAAGTATAAGCTCTATGGAAATTACTGCGACTACTTATCTTTTATCCTCCTTAGAAAATGAGCCAAATTTATGGAACAGTCTTGCTATGAGTTATACATTAATAAAACAGAGAACTCTGTAATCAATAATCCAAAAGTCTTTTGGTCATATGTCAAAAGTAACAGCAGAGCTGCTTCCACTTTCCCCGCCTCTATGCGTTATGAAGGGGAACTTGCGACCACTGGTGACAAAATCTGTGATCTATTTGCTGCTTACTTTAAAACCAATTTTCTAGACCTCAACCCGAATTCTAGTAATTATAATCCCGAAAGTACAAAATATGTAAATCATAACACTATTGGAGACATTGAGGTCAATCCTGATGAGGTATTAAACCTATTAAAATCTGTTAATCTAAACAAAGGTGCAGGTCCAGACGATATACCACCTTTACTAAAAACCAGATGTGCTCAATACTTGGTTACCCCTTTGTGCATACTCTATAGTAGATCACTGAAAGAAGGATACGTCCCGAGAATTTGGAAATCCGCATTTATTACTCCATTACACAAGGGAGGTGATAAAATTAACATTAAAAACTATAGACCCATATCAAAATTTTGGTAAAGTATATCCAGCTTTATAGTAAACACTCAACCCTCAAATGTTGGTTCACTCCAGATCAACATGGGTTTTTAAATGGCCGATCTACTACATCAAATCTTCTTGTTGCGTACGATTATGTTAGTGCATATATGGATGCGGGTGCCCAAGTTGATGCTATATTTACGGATTTCAGTAAGGCGTTTGACCGAATTGACCACTCTGTACTATTGCGAAAACTTTCCCTCGCAGGTATACATGGGAACCTTTTTCGATGGTTTTCCTACTACATTAGTAACAGGTCGCAAGCGGTAGCCCTTAATGGTTTATGTCAAGCTGGATGCCAGTGCCTTCTGGCGTCCCCCAAGGATCCCTTCTGGGTCCCTTACTATTTTCCATATTCTTAAACGATATATCTAATTGTTTCTTTTATTCCAAACTTTTACTTTATGCCGATGACGCCAAAATAATAAAGCATATTTTATCTCTTAACGATTGTTGGCTTCTGCAAGAGGATCTTAATAGATTTAGTAACCACTGCACTATTAACAAATTGGACTTAAATGTAGCTAAATGTTTTACTTTAAATTTCACCCGCAAACCTAACTTAATTAACTTTAAATATAAACTTAATAACAAAGAATTGCTAAAGAAGAACTCAATGAAAGATCTGGGAATAGTTGTAGACACTAAGTTAATTTTTGATAAGCACGTCGATTATGTTGTCGACAAAGCTTCTAAAGCTCTAGGTTTTGTAATAAGATCTTGCAAAAATTTTAAGAACACCAAAACCATTAAAGTTTTGTACTGTTCTTATGTACGCAGTCTTTTAGAATATTCTTCAGAAGTTTGGAATCCTCATTATAACATTTATATTCAAAGAATTGAATCGGTACAAAAGCGCTTTTTAAGATATCTTCAATTTAAATGTGGTCTCAATCTTCCAGATTATGAATCAAGATGTAAAAAATTCCATTTTCTACCGCTACACTTTCGCAGAAATGTTTCGATCTCGATCGATTCGATAGATCTGGTTTACTCAAGTAAAATTATTAATAATACTGTCGATGTTCCTGAATTATTAAGCCAATACAATTTTAATATCCCTACCCGATATTTCCGTAACGTTGTTCCACTATATGTCCCACCGTACAACACCTTTTACCGTCGCAACTCTTTCATGTGTAGATCGAGCACCCAACTTAATAATTTTATTATTAACAATCAACTCGAAGATGTTTTTTCTTTAAAACCCTCTAAAATTAGAAAACTATTAACGGACACGTACTTTTCTAGTAAGTCCAATTAAATACTAATCATTATATTGCGTGTAACATGAAAAATAAATCAGATCATTGCATAATAATTATGCAATATAACAATTATTAATTTTCAAAATCACATGTATAATTTTTCTATAATTAGTAATTCTATAAATTAGTTTTTCGTTCTACTTTTGCAGTGGTTTAAAAGTGGTACCCAGTTAGAGGGTACAAACTACTTGGTTGTAGCTAATTGTTTCTAATTAGAGATCGTGGCGAGTCAATAAATACTGGGAGCTCAGTATCAGTATAGGATTACACCACGCGCTGACTTACCGCGCTCGCTCCTGTCTTATACACTTTATTGCTCATTGTGACCAATATTAGGAAACTAATGTTAAGGACATACAGACGGACGAAGAGGCGAAGATATTAGTAGTAGATCAAATGCAGACCTACGAGATACATGGGGCGTAAAGATAATATCATATTAAGTAATATTATTTATACAATCTGTTACTGTACTTAAATTCTACAATAATTACGCATTGATGTTAAATTCGCGTCGTTCCTTGTTTGTCCATTGTGCCTACTGGGTTAGGTTATTTATAAAATACTTTTTTTACTACGCGGCGTAGGAGCTACAAGGCGCTCTACGAGTATAGGCGCGTTACGCCTAATATGGTCTTTGTTCTCACCTTTATGCACTATTTTATTTAACGGAATATTCGAAAAAGTCATCATTATAACAGAACCACAATGTAAGCTCCATAAAAGTACACAATGTATTAAAAAGTTGCCCATCAAGGGAGCAACAGAGTTGCCAGCGCAAAAACATCAAAGCGCCGTGACATAATTTACCCTAAACACGAGCGGACTCCCAACATGGACCGTCATAATGTATACGCCATTAACCGACATGCGTCAAAGAGGGTATTGTTTACTTTGATTTATGTGTGTCTGTCACGCTGACGGTGTAAACGAGCGTCGCCGCTGACAGCTACATGTGAGGATGGTAGTCGCCCGTACCACAGTATAAACTAAATATAGTAGCTCAGCCGTCAAACCCGCAAACACATGCGCACCTTCGGTAAGACAAAGGCATAATATTAGTGGTAAACATTTTGAAAATTATTTGTACCGACCGGAACGAAGGTACTGGAGATAAGTTTCACGCGCATTAACATAGCACATGACGTATGCTAGGCAAAAGATACTGAACTTTTAACTCACAGAGGACGCGCGTATTAAAAACTCGAGCTTACACAGCCCATTGCACCGTAGAGCAAATAATAACTTAAATTATTCGAATCATGTTTGAAGATTAACACGTAATTTTTGCGTTTTCTGCACATCCTGAGCGCGTAAAACATACATTATGAAATCATGCTGATGTTTGCGTGGTCTTTAATCTAGTCATAGACTAGAGCGGCCTACTATGATCTACGGTATATATCGTGCACATATAGTACGTTCAGAGTTATTTTAACAAGGAATTTCTATGAAAATAATCCATGTGTCTTGGATTTAAAGGTCTTGTCAGAGGTAAAACAAATCTGAACACCCTGTAAATGGATGGACACTTGTTTCCTGATACTAGACTTACTTGTCTAGTACTTGATAAATACTAAGATACCAATTACACTTTTAGAATAACCAGTGTCTCTAGAGAAAAATTCAGGATCAGCACTTTATTCATGTTATGTTATTTATTCTATTCTGCTGCCAAAAAAGTGATATATTTTTTAGGAGAACCTAAACAAGCAGACATAAAGATGCTTCGTGTGTGAAAGACGTGAATTAAATGTAATACAAAAAGTGTAATGTAAAACAAATAAGATATTATTTCAGTTTAGAATAATCTCCAACCACTTAATTATAATTTTTTACATAAATGAAGTTACTAATATTATGTATAACAGATATCGTAAAATGGAATAAGTTAAAGAAGTGTTATAAGGTTTCAACTAAACCACTTCACATCAAAGTAAATATGTCCGTTTCAACCTGCAATGTGTTGAATTTATATTGAAACCTGGCTTTACACAAATATAAATATTTATTTATATCCAAGCAAAAACTTTGAAATACAGATTTTTTAAGAATTTCGCTACCGATAAATGCCAAATTATAATATATTTTTGTAAATATATAATTTTTGCCAAATTATAAATTATAAATTATAAATTATTATATTACTATAAAATGCCATTTCGTTTTTTTCCATCGTATCTGCAAGTCGTAACTTCGTTAGTAAATTAGGCAAAGAACCTAAATCGTGACTATCTAACGATTTGTCGTGTCAGCATCTGAGGGTAGACAGCTGAATGCCGTACTCTGGTGTAGACCGTTCATCTTTTCTTTTTACCTCTCACATAACCCTTAAGTCCACGGCATATTGGCCATTTTCGTACAAATTTCGAGGCTACACCCAAGTCAGTGCAAGCGTCTCTAACTGCTCTGCAACTTAAGACGGATCGCTTTTATTCTACCTTTTACATCACCCTTATATCCACGGTATAATGACCATTCTCGTATGATCTTCGAGGTTTAAGTGACCAGAGTAACACACAATTAGGCGCTTGGCAATTAACTGTGTGTCCCATTCCAGATATATGGCCGGTGTAAAAATGGCGCCCAACACGTAATTGGGGTTAAGAAGGTGTCTTGGTTTAGAATTTAGATCAGCAAATAAAATGGACGAGTAAATCTTATTCTATATTCTGTTTCTTTTAATTTTGATCCAAATGTCAAAAAAATATCTGTGATAGCAGTTATAATATTGCCAATTTAAATTTTACATACCTACTCGTATTATACGCGCAATTATAGTAATACCTATAATTAATAATAGATAACCTACATCACAATATCACATTTGGCATTGCAGATTTTGTCGTTATTGTTGTTATGATTGTTGTATTGATACGAGTACCTTCTATTTTGTTACAGAGTGAGCAGGTCCCCTGAACAAGTCGCTAGGACCACACCGGGTTAGTACTTTTAAATTTTTCATAGAAAATTGAGTTTTGCTTTCAGTTTTCTTTAAATTTCTATACTTGATAGATATGTACATGTAGCTTTTATTATTTGTAGACGCATGTTAGCTTTTATTATTTGTAGATGCATTTTTATTGAAAACGATCTGTTTTTTAATTAAATTGTCTAATATTTAAGCAACTTCTGCGGTACTTCTATTAATTGGTGTTTCTGGCAGAATCTATGGATGAATAGTCAAGTTTAATTTGCGTTTTGGTTTTTGGAAATACAGTAGATACAACCTTCTTCTAAGTGCCTTTAGGGGTTAGCAACAACTACTAAACAGTCGGAATTTTTAAATAAAAGTTGCTTTTATTAAACGGAATAAAAAATTAAAGACAATATTAATATGACATATTTGTTCAGCAGCAAAGAGCAGTAACGGCACTCCGACCACTCCCGAGGCGAAGCGGCCGCGCTCTAACAGCTCCGGCGCGGTGCCCACGCGCAAGAGGACTTCCTCCGGCGTCTTCCAGGTATTATGACGTCATATCTCCAGCCTTAACACTCCGACCACTGCCGAGGCGAAGCGGCCGCGCTCCAACAGCTCCGGCGCGGTGCCCACGCGCAAGAGGACTTCCTCCGGTGTCTTCCAGGTATTATGACGTCATATCTCCAGCCTTAACACTCCGACCACTGCTGAGGCGAAGCGGCCGAGCTCCAACAGCTCCAGCGCGGTGCCCACGCGCAAGAGGACTTCCTCCGGCGTCTTCCAGGTATTATGACGTCATATCTCCAGCCTTAACACTCCGACCACTGCCGAGGCGAAGCGGCCGCGCTCCAACAGCTTCGGCGCGGTGCCCACGCGCAAGAGGACTTCCTCCGGCGTCTTCCAGGTATTATGACGTCATATCTCCAGCCTTAACACTCCGACCACTGCCGAGGCGAAGCGGCCGCGCTCCAACAGCTCCGGCGCGGTGCCCACGCGCAAGAGGACTTCCTCCGGCGTCTTCCAGGTATTATGACGTCATATCTCCAGCCTTAACACACCGACCACTGCCGAGGCGAAGCGGCCGCGCTCCAACAGCTCCGGCGCGGTGCCCACGCGCAAGAGGATTTCCTCCGGCGTCTTCCGGGTATTATGACGTCATATCTCCCTCCTTAACACTCCGACCACTGCCGAGGTGAAGCGGCCGCGCTCAAACAGCTCCGGCGCGGTGCTCACGCGCAAGAGGACTTCCTTCGGCGTCTTCCAGGTATCAGCTTCAGCCTAAACACTTACTATATGTTCCTTAAGAATTAATTATATTTTTATTTTAAGAATAATTCAAATTCAGTTGGGAAGTTAAACGCTTAAAGCCTAGTAAACGAATGATTCTGCTTGGAAAAGTCGAAAGCAGAAATTTTGACTTTGGTACTTTGTTTAGACTAGTTAGGTGATAAACATACTAAAAGTCCTGACCCCTCCGAGGTGCGCTCGAGGGAGGGGGGGCAAAGAAGGTCCCGTTTTTAGGGTTCCGTACCCAAAGGGTAAAAACGGGACCCTATTCATGAGACTTCGATGTCTGTCTGTCCGTCTGTCTATCTCCAGGCTGTAACTCAAGAGCCGCTATAGCTAGAGTTCTGAAATTTTCACAGATTGTGTATATCTGTTGCCGCTATAACAACAAATAAAATAAAATAAATAAAAAATAAAAAAGCCTTTTATTTCCTCTAACTTAAGCTAGCTTAACAATTTTTATATAACTACCTACTAGTGCGTTAACAAACGATATTATTCTTTTTGACTATGTAATATTATATAATCTTTAGGTACACGTAATATAAATTTTAAACTTAATAGAAAAAGTGAGTATTTTATGCAATATAAGTTATTATTTAATGAGGAACCCCTCTCGGGTGAAGGCCTCTTCCAAACCTAACCATTTTTCCCGGTCATGGGCCACGTCTTGCCAGTTTGGCCCTGCAACATTTCTAATGTCGTCATCCCAGCGTGCGTGTGGTCTGCCTCTGGGTCGTTTTCCTTGTGGTCCTCTCCAAGTTGTGACCGTTTTCGTCCACCGATGGTCTTTAAGCCTGATTATATGTCCGGCCCATTTCCACTTTAGTTTTTGTGCGTACTGAAGGGCGTCTATTACTTTAGTCTTGGATCTTATCTCTTCATGTCTTATTTTTTGAATTTTTTTAACGTTTATCATGCTTCTCTCCAGAGCCCTCTGGCAGGTAATAATCTTGTTTTTTAGAGCGTTTGTGAACTTCCACGTTTGGCTTCCATATGTTAAACATGGGATAAGACATGTATCCATTGCCCTTTTCTTTAGTTTTATAGGTATCATATCATTTTTGAACACTTCTTTATAACTCCAATATTTGTTCCATGTGTTTCTGATTCTTCTATCAACTTCTAGTATATAATTATTTCTTTTAAATCCTATTTGTTTTCCTAAATATATATATTCATCTACATATTCTAAGCTTTCATTGTTTATTTTTATTTCTTTCCTTTTATAGTTGGTCATTATTTTTGTCTTCGCTATGTTTATCTCGAGACCTACATTTTTACTAGCTCTACACAGGTCTGTGATCATTTTTTGTAGTTGTGAGCTGGTTTCAGCAAATACAACTAGATCGTCTGCGAATCTTAAATGACTAAGGTTTTTACCTTGTATGTATAAGCCTTGTTTTTTCCAATCCAGCTTATTTATGATGTTTTCTAGCACAGCGCTAAATAGCTTTGGCGATATGGGGTCCCCCTGTCTCACACCTCTTGCAATTGCAAACGTTGGTCCCAGCGATTCCAGCCTGACTCTGCTTGTGCTCTTGTTGTAAAGTTTTTTAAGTATTTCTATATAGTCTGACTCTACCTCCTGTGCTTCGAGAGCTTCCCATATGCTCTTATATGATACAGTATCGAAGGCTTTTTGGTAGTCGATATAAGCAATATATAGTGGGCTGCTGAACTCCTGATATTTTTCTATAATTAGCTCCACCGTATGAATGTGATCTATTGTCGAATATCCCTTCCTAAAGCCCGCCTGTTCGATGGGTTGTTTTTGCTCAAGTAATGTACTCAGTCTGTTGTTTAAAATTGTAGAAAAGAGCTTATATAAAGTAGGCAGCAAGCTTATAGGTCTATAATTACCGATGTTTTTTGGATCTCCTTTTTTATATAACAAAATTATAACAGAGTCGGACCACTGACATGGGGTTTCTAGGGTTTTCATTATCATATTAAATAAGTTTGTGATTGGTAGAGTTAGTACCTCCTCGCCATATTTAATAGCTTCGTTTGTTATATTATCCGCCCCCGGGCTTTTCTCAGTTCTTAGTTTTCTTATTGCTTTTTTTACCTCATCATACTCTACAGGTTTTATGTTATGGCTTGGGGGTTTGACTAGCATTTCTGATTGCATCGCATATGTATTTTGCTTCTCTGTTGTGCTATACAATGTTTCGTAAAAGTCAGTTGCAATATTTATGATTTCTTTCCGGTTGTACTTGCACCCTTCATTGTTTTTTAAACTCTCTATCCAATTTCTTTTTGTTTGCAGCTCCTTATATCCTCTTTTTAAGCTTGATTTTTGTTGCAGATATTTTTTGATAGTGTTGACTCTATGTTTTTTGTAGTCTCTTCGAATATATTTGCTAATCAATTTATATAGAGCCCTCAATTCGTTCTTCATTGCTCTAGTTTTTTCGCTGGTGTTTTTTATTTGCTGTCGCCTTTTGATTAAGTTCTTGGTTTGTTCTGTGAGTACATTTCTTTCTTTCCGAGCTCTACATTTTTCTCTGGAAGCGTTTTTCAAGCTCAATTGTATAGCGTTTATTATTTTATCGTAGTATATCTGTACCGTCGTTTCATCGTTTTGATCTGGAAGCGAGAGTACATATTTTTTTAGTGACTCTATATATAGACTTATTTCTTGTTGACTTTGAAGTTCACTACATTTGTTTTTGTTATTATAACTCGCTCTGCTCCTTACTAGGCTCTTGGGTGTGATTGTTGCCCTGAGCAGCCTGTGATCTGATGGGTAATTGATATCCAGGGTCTCAATATTCTGAAATATTTGTGGCACATTTGTCATAATAAAGTCGATTTCATTTTTGTGCTTACCATTTGGGGAGCGCCAAGTCCACCTTTTTTTCGGATTTTTCTTGTAAAAAGTGTTCATAATCGCCAGTTTATTCGCTAAGGCAAAGTCTATAAGTGTTTGACCTCTGGCATTCCTCTCTCCAAAGCCATTTGGTTTTGTAATTAGGTGCTCGTCTTTTAGTGGGTTTCCTATTTTGGCATTAAAATCTCCCATAAGAATATAATCTTTTTTGAGCCATTTCTATGGCTTTATAAATATTTTCATAAAATTTGTCGACTTCCTCTTGTTTTGCGGCTTCTGTGGGAGCATATGCTTGGATAACTGTGAGATTTTTGTTTGGTAACGACAAGTTTATCAGAGCCACTCTTTCTGAAATACCAATATAGCTTGTTAGGTATTGTTTTAAGTATTTCTTAATTATGAAGCCGACTCCATACAGACCTGGTGTCTCTCCTGTGTGGCAAAGAATAAACTCATCAAATTCTGCTATTTCTGTGCCGAGGCGTCGGGCTTCAGATATACCAATAATATCGTATTTTATGTTTGTCAGGGCCTCCTTTAATTCGATAATTCTATCCTGTGTTGATAGTGTCCGAACATTGTAAGTACATATATATAATAGTGGTTTTCCTTTTATATTCCTTTCATTATTCATGGAGATGGGACAGAATTGATGTGTGTTGTTTGGAAGGTTGTGGTCGTAATCCTCCACGGTGACCAGCCGGCTTGGAAGATACTTTTTCTTGTATTTTTCCTTGTTTCTTAATGTTGAAGTAGTGAGAGGGGCTTCTGGTTGCTAATTGGATTCATTTTTGTCTTGTGGTGTTTGGTTAGTAGTGGGAGCTTTGTTTATTAAATAATTAAGAAGACCAGGTCTTGACATCCCTTCAGGGCGATCAGAAGATGGTGCAGTGTTCAAGGAAGATGTTTTATTTTTTTTCTTTGATTGAGTAATAGACTTTGAAAACTTCTCTACTTCCTGAGGTGAAGCAGAGAGGACTCTCTTTTTGTTATTTTCCGGAGTTTTCGTATTATGTTCGGACTTTTTCAAAATTACCAGTTTATCGTATTTGATAATTGCTCTATTTCCTTTTTCTGTCTCTATTTCAATTTGTTTTTGCAGCTCTCTCCTTTTTTCCAAAATCTGTTGCGGATAATCTTCTTTTATATAGTAGGTTGTATCTTTCAATAGTTTTTTCTGCTTCATAATCTCTATTTTCCTGCCAAAAGTTGTAAGAGTTAGAACTATTGGTCTAGGATTTCCACTCTTTTTTCCGATTCTTCTGATTTCTTGAATTTCTTTTGAAGATATTTGTAATGACAAATGGTCATTTAGAAAATCGATAACAGTTTTCTCTAGGTCTCTGTAGAGAAACTCTTGTTCCTTAATTCCAAAAATCACCACGTTTCGTTTTCTCGCTTGTTTTTCCAATAAGTCTAACCTTTGCTCCTGCTTGTATACTTTCTGTTTTAACTCTTCATATTTTTCTTCCCAAGCGTTGAGTCTGGCATCAATAATTTTGTTGACATTTTCCGTAACCTTTTCGGTCACTTCCGTAGCACTTTCTCTTATCGTATTTTTTTGGTTGTCTAATTCCCTTTGGATTGATCGTAAAGTAGCTAAAACTTCATCCATGTTTAGTTTATAAGATTTCAGTGGATTCTATAACCTTCTTAATTTTTTTGCAATGTTTACATACAAGTAACGCCCTCGGACGGTGAATATCTGCACTATTGATTGATTTTCTTGGTATAGCGTATAGAGGTCGCTGTTGATCAGGTTCTTTTACTTGCAGCCAGATGGAGCTTTTTTTTTTTAGTACCGCGTTCTTTCGTTAGATGGCGTTGCCAGGTAATATAGTGATGACAAAATATGACAATGGCGATTTCGTTTGTCTTCTTTGTAGGTTATGTCGTGTCCGCAAAACTAAAAAACTTTTTGAACAGGCCTGATTGCTTCTAGTTTTTTGCTCAGAATGTTTTAGCTTCGGTATATTCGATTTTTATTCACTTTGCTTTGCGCCCGGAACAATACTTTCGATAAACAGTCACTGATTAAGCACAGCACTTCTTTCGTTTATATAGTCACTAAGCACTTATTTTCGATTGAACTTTTATTTGGTCCGTAATTTTTATGTAGAAAACTAAACTGCTATCACTTAATTATTGTCCAAATCCCTCTTTTTGATTTTTTACTTCGAAAAATATGTGGAGCCGATGTGAACGGTGGTAGTGTTGCCAGTAGTTGTAACAACAAATACTAAAAATAAAATAAAGTTAATATTTAAGGGGGGCTCCCGTACAAGAAACGTCATTTTTTTGGCCTTTTTTGCTCGTAATCAATAATGGTAACAGTTAGGCACTTGAAATTTTCAAAAAATCCTTAATTATATTTGTACTTTAATAATTAATAATAAAATAAAAATAAAATTAATATTTAAGGGTCCCATACAAAAAACACAATTTTTTGTCTACTTTCACTCTATACCGGTACGGAACCCTTCGTGCGCGAGTCCGACTCGCACTTGGCCGATTTTATTTGTTTTTATGCTTACTCATCAAAAACGGTGCTTCGTACGAAATTCTCTTGTACTACATAATAAAAGCTAATTAAATTCTCTACAACTTTATCCTTTACACTTTGTATCTATCTCCAATCATTGCCTCGCTATGAGCTTCTAAAATTGGCCGAGTGTGTTTTTTAGGGTTTCGTACCCAAAGGGTAAAAACGGGACCCTATACTGAGACTTTGATGACTGTCCGTCTTCCTGACCGTCTGTCTGTCCATCTATCTGTTCGTATGTTTGTCCGTCTGTCTGTCCGTCTGTCTGTCCTTCTGTCTGTCCGTCTGTCTGTCTCCGGCTATAACTCAAAAACGATAATAGCTAGAGAGTTGAAATTTTCAGAGATTATGTGTTTCTACTGCCGCTATAACAATAAATACTAAAAACAAAATAAATTAAATATTTTAGGGGGGCTCTCATACAACAAACTTGATTTTTTTGTTTTTTTGATTGCTCGATATCTATCATAGCATAAGGTAGGCTGAAATGTTCACAAATACTTGTTGTATTTATACTTTAATAATTAAAAATAAATTTTAAATAAAATAAATAAATAATAATTAATTTTTAAAGAAGGAGGGGCATATCGTCCAATCTAATGTAGCACTTTGAGACATACGCCAAATGAAAGGGCTTAAAAAGTTGAACATTTTATTGTATGACGAAAAATCTCTAAACCATGGGAGAAAAAAGTTAATGAGGGTAGAAGGTAAGAAAAAATCACATAAAAACACCCTATATTATTGCATCAATTTATAGTGTTGCTGGTAAGGAATGACTTCTGGAAAATAATCGTATATGGCAAACTTAAGGAAAGTGTTGTATTTTAGTATATTGTTTCATATTTTTAAGAAACGTATGGGAAAACAATAAAACCTTAAAAATCTAACTTTCCTGGATTTAACCGTACATCGTTACCTTGGAGAATTTCTTAGGAAAAAAAAAGTGTTTTATTTTTCCTAAGAAATAAAAAAAAAAACACCCTTTATTATTGCACCATGCGCTAGCTTTGCTAATTATAAACTATTTCTCCAAAGTGATATTAAACGAAAAAATCAGACAATGGTTCGATATTCAACATTTTATTGTTTTTTGTATGACAAAAATCAAGTTTGTTGTATGAGAGCCCCCCTAAAATATTTAATTTATTTTGTTTTTAGTATTTATTGTTATAGCGGCAATAGAAATACATAATCTCTGAAAATTTCAACTCTCTAGCTATTATCGTTCTTGAGTTACAGCCTGGAGACAGACAGACGGACAGACAGAAGGACAGACAGACAGACAGACAGACGGACAAACAGACGAACTGACCGATGGACAGACAGACGGTCAGGAAGACGGACAGACATCAAAGTCTCAGTAACAGGTTCCTGTTTTTACCCTTTGGGTACGAAACCCAAAAAAACACACTTTTGAAAATCGGCCACTTTCAGAAGCTCATAGCCAGGCAATGATTGGATATAGATAGAAAGTGTAAAGGACGAAGTTGTTGAGAATTTAATTATCTTTTATTATGTAGTACAAGAGAATTTCGTACGAAGCACCGTTTTTGATGAGTAAGCAAAAAACCAAAAACCGGGACCTTCTTTGCCTCGGAGGGGTCAGGACTTTTAGTATGTTTATCTCCTAACTAGTCTTAACAAAGTACCGAAGTCAAAATTTCTGCTTTCGACTTTTCCAAGCAGACCCCCATTTTAGGCATTCGTTTACTAGGCTAACTGTGCACAACGTGAGCCTGTGTTGTATGTGAACTTGACATTTAGCTGTGTTTGATTGGAAACCTGGTTTTTCTATCTGAATTTGACGTACTAAGAAACGTAAGTAATGTACGTAATAAGAACGTTATACGACTCGTAGATTTCATAAATGTCAGCTCTTATGTGTTACGCTAGCATAGGCAATAGTAGAAACAGATAAGACTTCCGATAAAACAATTTGTCAATTCAATGCTTTATTAGTCTTAAGAACATTTTTAAAAATCCAATAATTTTAGGTGGAAGAGAGCGAACCTCCGCCTAAGAAGACTGAGGCGGCTCGATCGCGCTCCGAGGAGAGCAGACAAGCGCCAGAAGAGGTCAATGGCCGAAAAGTGGTTCCAGCTAAGAGTGAGAAAGAAGTAGCGAAAAAGGGGAAGAAGATAACGAAGAGCGAGACGGAAATAGCAAAGAGTATCGAGAAGAAAGCGATAGAAGTATTCGAGGCGAGCAACACGCAGTGCGTCGCCGTGTTCCAGGAGAGCGACAGTTGGGATTAGATAAATAAATGATTTGACTAACTTTACAATGTTTTATTGATAGTTCCCTGCAAAAGTGATTTATATTTGTTAGGTTAACCTATGTGAAATAACCGATATAAAAATCTATTCGCTTAAAACATATGATTAATATTTCGCCTGTCTATATCCATCCGTTCATCGGTTATTGGGGGTAGTCACAAGAAAAATCTTAGAATTAGTGGGTAGGTCGAAACAAGTTAACGCAAACACCTCTTCATACGTTATGCGTTCCTGGTACTTCATAGTTTGAAACAAATGGGCTAGCCCAAATCATTTAATTAACACGAATTAAAATAAAATATTGAGGTTAGTCGCAAGAAAAATCTTAGAATTAGTGGGTAGGTCGAAAAAATTGAACGCCAACACCTTTTCTTACGTTATGCTCTCCTGGCACTTTATAGTTTAAAGAAAATGGGCTACCCCGTATTCATTTGTCAATTCACAAGAATTAAAACAAAATATTGGGGGTAGTCACAGTAAAAATCTTAGAATTAGTGGGTAGGTCAAAAAAATTGAACGCAAACACCTCTTCATACATTATGCGCTCCTAAAATTGGCAGTAGAATATGAGATTCATACAGATATCGCAAGAAAATAAGATACAATTATTGATCTTTAAACTTTATTGAACGTAGGGTAGACCTGCAGAACTGGAAACCTTCTAAAGTAACAGCGACCAAGACTCCATAGTGTCTGGTCGTTTTTACTTCTATATGGCTCATATAAAGGAAAATTTTTAGCTTAAAAAATTACGAAAGTCTGCCTATCGTTGGCTCTTGGGTTATTATATTAATAGTTTTTGAGAAGATTTCGTGTTGAGTTATTTTTTGACAAATTATTAGCGATTTCGTTTTTGTGATGTTTATGTTCAAAAAAAGCATTTTAATGAATTAACTAATTACTGATTTGCATTTATATAATTTTAGAGTTCATATTGTACGTGCTGAGATACATAAATTTAAAGGTCTCGTGTAAAACTACCGACTTTTACCTGCACAAAGTGAGTGTAGTGTCGGTCACGTTTTGGGCTGTAGTGTCGGTCACAATTTCTTTTGATAATAAATATATTTTTAAATAACTTACAGGTTATAGGTAACCATTTTATAATAGATTGTTTCATGCACTTTCGATAAAAATACCAAGTAGAGTTATTTAGCACACAGAGAGGAAGATCATTGGTATTTACAAACACTCTCGGAAACGACTTCCTTTTGCATGTAGTGTCGGTCACGTTTATGTTTGACTAAATAAATGCTATTTGAAAACAACAGTGTATACCATTTTTCTGCATAAGTTAACTTGTTTAATCTGCTACAAAACTATCTTAAAATTGATATTAACAACATGATAGTAACCATAATGTAGAGTCAGTCACATATGGAATTGCCCTGCTATAAAAGTAAACTACACTTCTTAAATATTTACATAATTTTTATTAGAATAATTTATTCCAGTATTCATTAATTTTCTATATCTAAATGAGACTATACCTAATCAATCAGTCTTTTATAAGATAAGTAATAAAGTTAAGTATTTAGTTATTTACTGGCAAAAATTCGACCAAGTGCGAATTTGACTCGCGAACGAAGGGTTACCTATATACCGCTATATAGGTATAGAGCGAAAAAATACAAAAAATTGTATTTTTTGTATGGAACAAATAATTATTTTATTTTTATTATTAGTTGTTAAAGTAAAATATAATGAATATTTCAAGTGCCTACCTGTAGCCACTATTGACTACGAGCAAAAAAGGATGAAAATCACGTTTGTTGTAACTTGTATTTGATTTTTTTAACCCATCCCAAAAAAGTGCGCAACGCCTCTTAAGTTTTCACTGATTCAACTGTTCAACTCTTGATTCAACTATTGAAGAAGGCTGTATACCATGTTGGTCACATCTATCGTGCGTGTCGATGCTACTGACACACCCACACGCGTGACGCGTGACGCCCCGCCTCCCGCCCCGCCCCCCGGTGAAAGCAGAGAGACGTGACAGGTGACAAGTTGGATTAGTGGGACAAAAAAGGCGGATTTCCCCGTATGGTGGGCAAAAAAGAAAAACTTTACACTTGCTTATAAGATAACGCGCACAATATACCTACATACATATAATAGTATACTTCACACAATTTCCATGTACTGTATGTGTATGGTAAAGGCCTGAAGGGCATATTCTTAGTGTCGATTCGTTACCTGCCGTCAAAAGGGCGAAGTTGAGTAAAAATGCTCTTAAACTCAATGTGTGGTGTGCACACTGCACAAGGCATTAATGCCTTGACGAAATGCTTACTTTTTGCAGTTGACGGCAGATAGCGAATCGACACTAGGTAATTGGTATACCCTTCAGGCGTTTCATTACATTCAGATTTCAGAAGTCTTCTATAATAATGCTTTCTTTCAGGCAATAAAATACTGAATGAAATACAAAAATAATTAATAAAATAATAAACTTGACACAAAACATTCAACACGCATGCATAAATTCAGGTTGTCTACTATTTTCTTGTTTTCTTCTTCTTCTGAATCTTCTTAAATCTGCGTCAGGCAGTCGCCAGCACGTTTGGGATTTCCAAGGGCATTGCATGCTAGAAGGCACATGCCACTAAGAAACCCCAATAATACGGCGATGGATGGTCTTCCGAAACTATTGTTAATATAATTTAAGGGCCTGCTTGATAACAATAATCGCCTTTATGTGTAGCTTAATATGCGTATAAAATAATCAGCGACGAAATCTCATCGTAAAATGTAAGTATTAGGGTCCTTCCACACGACGTTTTTATTACGCTCGTTTGTATCGATACAAACGTTGAACGCTGAGCAAACGGAAGGAAGCCGACACGTTTTAAACTTTATATCTGCCAAAGCGCGATGAAAACGCGCAGAAGACGAGCGCATCAGGAGCTCTACCATGAAAAGTCGCATTCTTTCAAATCAGAAACGCGCGTTGTTAGTGCGCAAAAAATACGTCGTGTGGAAAGGCCCTTAACACAATTTATCATGACAAGAGAAAAAACAAAATCATTTTTCTAGTCAAAAGGATGTAAATGAGTGTAACTGTTTCTAAGTAGTGGTTCCAAGTTTAACTGCTCTTCATTGGTTTGGCTCCTTATCATCTTTTAACTTTTAGTTTTTTGCCTACAAAGTGTGTAAAGTAATAACAAAAAAAAAAACCAAATAATTACATTGATTGCAACACGGCAGCATACTACACTTCATGTACAGCCTCAACTTATGGCCGACGATTTCAGAACTTATGACTAATCAAAGGCCATTACAGACTAATTAGTTGTACAGAGGGTACACCACATAACTCTTACCGCGCTCTGTAGCTTGTCACTGTGGGATATTAATTGTACAATAACTGTCGATGTTCCTCAAACAGTAATTTAGCTTTGAAGTCGCCGCTACAGGACCATTGTTCAGATAGGAACACGGTCTCATGCTCTTATTGTTATGTATACAGTATACTCTACATTAGACTATGCTCTATGACATAGAACAGTTTCTAAACTATACATTGTTACGTAGTTTATATTATACTCTTTGCTATACATATTAACCAACGGGTCAGTACTTTATGTAATTTTCAAGAAACACTATTGGATCCAAAATTAATGCATTTCCCTTTATTGGATAAAATCTGCAATCAGAATAATGAAAAATGTATGAAAAAGAAATGTGGTTAACGAAATCACATTTCTTTTTCATATATGTATTTTATAAAAGAGATGGCATATATTATTCTGATAAAGGGTGAGAATAAACCACGATGACGCACTTAGCTTATGTATGCAACATTACACTGATCAAGACTTAAGAATAACTACGACTAATGTAGGTAAATCTCATGTTGTCGAGATTCTTTGGTCTTCCTTTTGCTTCTGTAGTGCTGTCCCGCCGTGGCTTGGGACTTAGCAGGCCAGTAAGAAAGAACACCAACTGGGCCACCAAGACCCATGCCACAGCGGAATGTTTCTTATACACACCAATTTTGCGTTACTGCTTCACCAATCTGAAAAAAGAAAAGAATAGAGATAATTAACTAATTAATTGCTTAACTAGGAAAATAGAAAACTCTCGTCGCAATGTCCCGTCTAAGAGCATCATTATTATTTACTCCTCACAACTGAACTTAATGACCAATCCTTTTGCATCCCTATCGTATGTTAATACTCTTACATGTCAGGAAGTCAAGTAAAATAAGTCGAAATAATTTATTTGTACAAAGTTAAAAGTAGTACTCGTATAAACAGTACACAGATTTCAATTAGAGTAGCACCTATAACAGGAAATTGTCTTATTGTAACGAAAATTCTCGAAGCCACTATCGCCAACATAAATTAACATCGAATAAAATCTCCAAAACGACAATCTGATGTTTATGCGAAGCGGGCGGAGTAAACTAGATACTAGTGATGCGGACACCGCTCGATTAGATATCGTTATCGAGTCGATATCGAGTATCGATAACATGGCGTTCGGCAATAAAATCAACGTGGGACAGGGGATTTACGAAGTCCTGTGCCATTAGCGCTCGTCAGAGCGAGTTATGGTCCCGAACAGACGTTTGCATGTAAAACTGCATAAATACACATTTGGCTAGATATGTTAGTAACATACATTTATGCTAGGCATCGACTGTAATATAATAGATGTCAAATGAAATTGACCCTTACATGGAGCCTTGTGGGACTCCAAATTTTGTTTAGTGTAATATATTTCCTGCGACCAGCCTTGTATTGTAATTTGTACCTATAAGTTATAGCCTATAGGTATATAAATTTTTCAATTGAAATTCGTAACGTAGATATGATTGTGGCACTTTAAGTTTTTGTTCTTGATTTAATCCTTTATCCTATTGTGTTTTTCATTATAAATGTTGCAAATGCAATGCAACATTTTCAGACGGAACATGACATAATGCGTCTGCAGTATCAATACCTACGCACCCGGCGGCCAATTCGATGCATTCGAATAATAGAATATAACTCTAATATCTAAATAACATCCGTCCGTATTTTACCTTGGAGGTCTACGGAATTAAATCTTATGTTGTTGGTATAAAGGTTATAGTAGTAACTTTAATCGCTCTGCATTCGAATCGTAATATAGTGATGGCCGCGAGCTACTCGATATATCGAGTAGAATCGATATTGTAAAGCTCATTTCAATTACGATTGGTAATTCGTTATTGCTAAGAATTTGACCTTTCGTAATGTTATAAATTAAGATTAAGTCAACAAAGAAATGTCAGGCCTAGGTGTAAAGGTTCAGTGATCTATTTAAGCGGTATTTGGTATACTAAAATAATCTACCAGACCTTGAGCGAGTAGAAAGTTAAAAATTTATTATTCCTTGCGAATGGATTCGCTTACCTATTTTGTCAAGTTCTCATTAATTAATCTCCCTGTTTTGCTTTAATATATATTTTTTTATTCCTCCTATACTATGAATAATCAAATTCGTAGCTCCTACAAGAACATAATACTAACATTGTATGGATTCCTAAGACTATCCACCAACAAGTTATTAAAATTATTAAGTAAGATATTTATTGATGTTATAGTTTCAATTATTACGGTTAATCTCGCCGGTTTAATTTCCAGACACGTAGGTCATTTGATTCAAATTTATTTAGAAATAGAACAATTATTTAGATCAAATTTACATAGAACAATTTTTTATTTTCATTTACAAAGTTTAAATAAAATAAGCGTAAGAAATTTTCTTTATCCTAATAACTTAGTTTTAAAATCAACGAAGCAATTTCTTTGGAAATTGCACTTGATATTAGCAGCTGGCCAGGTCAGAGCGGGTCGAGCCCGAGGCGCACCACCGATAGACCGAAGCCCGGGGGCGAAGCACCCACGATAGAGGCACGCACTATAATTACGCGTTTGTATCATCTCTGATACGGGAAGCGCTATTCTTGCGGTAATATTGAACTCGATGTTGCCATGGACCGAACATTTTCCATTGTTTGACTAAATTAGTTTGTAATAAAGAATTGAAGGATAAAGACAAATTTGAAACATTTCCCGGATCCATAAAATCGAAGTACATCCATACCAAATTTTATCAAAATCAATTTAGTGGTTCTAGCATGATGAATACGAAAAGAGACATTATACAGGAATAAGGTTCGATGGGATTGACATCTTTTTGTACAAAAATCCCTTTAAGTAAAAAAAGAATTAAAGAAATATATACATAAAGAAAAGAAATATACATAAAGAAAGACATAGAGTCATGACCGTTAAATAAAGTCAACGTTAAATCGACCTACTACCCTGCTAGGATATAATGTGAAAAAAAAACTTCAAAAGAAAAAAGATATGCTAAAAATCTCGATCAGCGTCTAGTGTTAGTAATTTAGGTCTATCCGCGTACTAACGGCTAATCTGGAGATGCGCTTCCATTCTAGATTCTAGACCATTAGGGAATTGCCCGGTATAAATAATGCATAACTAATGATAAGGCTGGTTAAAATTCACAGCACCATTGTGTAGTAATGGCGCATTCAGCGCTCGCGTTTCAGACAAACGATTAATGAATAATTTGTGAATTCTTTGTAGATAGAAGTTTTCGTATGAATTACCTATTCAATAGTAAATATTATACATTTAAGTTTAACAATATTACAAGGTGACTTTAAAAAAAATAATGCAAAAAATATTAATCGCCTTTATTTAATTCGATACAAATGAAAAAAATAGAGTCATATTTTATTATTTTTTGAATGCATTATTTGGTATTTGTACAATCCTCAGAACACATAAAATTTGAATTAAAAAATTAATGAGACAAAAGGTGACCAGAAAACCCTCCGATATACCTTTTCTGTAAAAAAAACTTTGTTGCCATTAAAAAAATCAAATTCAAATTCGGAGTCTTCGCTGCACTTCCGCGGTCGTGACTCCGACTTCGTCCGGCTTTGTCTCCGTGTGACAGAGACATAAATCTCGGATTGACGTCCGCCAGATTAAGGCCGGCCGTACACGCGCACAACGTTGTAATCTCAGCCAGTTTGACAGCCCGTGCTTTATGACGTCATATCGCTAAACCGCTCTAATTGTTGATTACAATGATCGATGTAGATCGGGTTTAATCGAGTGCGATTGATTTAGATTATTCTGGTTTTGGACTTGCCGCTGTTAAAGCTGAAGATAAATTGATTCATAGACTAATAAAAAGACTACGGAATTTGGTACGGTAATTTCAAATCCAACTTTGGCTTGACACAACATAACCCGACTAAATAACTTTGGTCGGCCATCTCTTGATGATTTTCTCTGAAACCTCCTAAAGATAATATTTTTTGACATCATTAGTTTACACTTCATTAAGTAATTATATTTCAAGAAAAACTGATAGCCTCAGGACCTTGGTTCTAGATAGTTATTAATATTACTTAATAATGATAAATGATAATTAATCCTAACAGTACTTCTAACTATAATATTTCTGTTGAGTGAAAACAAAACACTAATTTACACCCTACTGTAAATATTAAAGACATTTACAACTAACCTGTTTAAAATAAGCCAATAATTTCCACGCGCAATTTCAAAACGAAACAATCAAAGATTATACTCGATAGTAAAATAATAATAGAGATATAAATCAGGGTCTCACAAATGAAGTAATTATAAGTGGTAAGTATTTAGTTAATTATTTGAACGGAGGCGTCGAAACAATGTCGGTTTATGAATATTCCGGCCGACATTATCTCTTATAACGTAATCTGTACCTTGTTAAGGACGGGCCTAGTCGAGGACGGGCCTAGTTAGGAACGTTGTCGCGGACAAATGCGGCTGATTGTGTGTGGGCGCCCTTAGCTCTGTTAACACATTTCATAAACGAAGCCACGCGCGGCAATCAAATACTCCTTAATTTCCTTGTACAGGACGATCGGCAAATAAAACTGTTGTTGGTTTTACAAATTAAAATACAAATTTAAGGGCGTTCCGTCCGGAGATTCCGTAATTGACCGTATTTAAAACCTTATAAACTCATAATCTGAAAGCTTCAAAGTAATAATAAAAATACAGCAATAATCTTCAGTATATCAACATTCCTTTTGTCGTTTTAAATTTTCTATTTTTGTTTCTTATACTCATGATATCAGCTTCCAAAGTAATACCAATTTGTTAAAATTCAAGCATACATTCAGCATCTCCTTAGGATTTACAAATTACTTTTATTTGAAACTCACGCCAATAGATCGACAATATCATAAACTACATATTCGCCGTTTTAAATTTTTTTTAGGACAATTTTGAACTAAGATAAGTAAAAATAATAGGGTTTTGGCGCGATCTCGGCAACGCGGCAAATGTATGGCCAAGGTCATTTGCTCGGGGGACGACCTTGGCTTGGCTTGGGGCACAGGTCGAAGGTAGTCCGTAGTCGACAGTAGTCGACGGCAGTCGATGGCTGTCGTCGACAAGTGCCGTTTGTCTGCAAGCTCTCTAACACACATAATTAAATTGAAATACAAAGAGTAACTTAATTTATCCTAAGAATCAGAATGTATAAAAGAGCTGAAGAGTTGGTTATTATTCGGTTGAACGTGCTAATTTCAAGAACTACTGGTCCGTTTGAAAAAATCTTTTAATTTTTATGATATATGATATATCTCTGATGTAACAAGTTAAGAAGCCGCTAAAGCCTCACACCTAAAGGACCTCTCTTTTTATACTATCGGGTTTTTACTCCTATACATTGTTAAACTTGTGTTGCTGTCAGTACTTTCATCAGCGCGCGACACTCAGCACGCGGCATGTGGCCCGCGCCTGGCGGAGGCGCGACACAAATTTAATTAGCAGGTGAAACTGTGTCGCCCAAAGAGAATACAATCACTACGTTTGTGTCGCCGAGCTGAGCTGAGGCAGATCGCATTTAACAATACAATGACAACTTACATTTCTGTAGATAAAAGGTGAACGCAGATTTGGCCGCACCGCACGCACCGCAGTCGCCGCATTTCGAATTCTTTATATGAAGTTATAGGCAAGCTCGCATACCTACCCGCGCCGCAGTCTTCGCAACTTCCACATTCTTTATATGAAGAATTCGAAATGCGGTGACTGCGGTGCGTGCGGTGCGGCCAAATCTGCGTTCACCTTAAGGGTGAAATCAGAGCTCAACACGACGCGTAGATGCATTTCTAAATTTGTATGGATTTGACAGACGACAATTGCGGGAGACGTCATGCAAGTCTGTCAATTCAATACAAATTTAGAAATGCAACTACGCGTTGCGTTGCTATCTGAATTGGCCATAAGATGCTAAAGCTAGACTAAACTGTTACTATTTTCAATTGTGATCCGCATTAAGGGGAGCTAGTTCAAAAAACGGACGATTTTCAAGATTTAAACGGGACAGGAGACATAATAATATAGTAATTTAAATTCTGAATTTTTTTTTATATGTGTTAGTTAAGGATCTAACATGATATTGTGTAATGGAATTTGAATTCCAATGTGTTAGGTCCTTAGCTAACACATATTTTTTTTCAGAATTTAAATTACTATACATATTTTTATGTCTCCTGTCCCGTTTAAATCTTGAATATCATCCGTTTCTTGAACTAGCTCCCCTTAAGAATAAACTCGAATCAAAATCAATATTGTGTTCCCACTTCAACCCATGTAAAATTTCGTCTACCGTGTATCTTCAGATGAAGATCGACAAAGCCTAAATTATACCCAGCCACTACTACCGTGCTCAGATACAGTCGACGTACGTGCTTGGCGTCGCGGTATAATTAACAAATGTCGGTGTATCTAATCGGGTAAGTGGAAGCTAATGCCGCGTACGCCGCCCTATCTTACCCTAATGGTCGGGTAGCCCTACGCAATGGACTACTACGGGAAACTGCGGACTTGGGATTTATTTGGAGCAAATATTATGTGAATCCACATATTTCATTACATGGTTACAAGCCACACAATGCGTATACGGATTCCTCATAGTGGGCTCTTCATTGACCTATGTAGGAGTTAGGTAGAACATATACAGGAAGTCACGAAAGCTTAGGGCAGTGATTTCCAAAGTGGTCCAGGTGGAACCCCAGGGCTCCACGGGAGACTTGACGCGGATCCACGTTGTGCGTGACTAAAACTGGGAGTCCACAATTCTAAGTTGAGTGTGCATGAAAAAATTATAAGAGTTTGGGTTTAGGGGGATACTTTTGATTGCACATGCTGTAGAACCATCGCAATCATTGTCGTATGTTGGCCAACGTTTTTACGTTGGTGAAGAGCCATTTATTTGATTTGACGCTAAGAGAACTGACCAACTGATACAAATCGATCGTAAGATTATTATTATTCGTGATTCTACTTCGTATTCGTCTTTAATAAAATGTTTTATTTATCAATTCTAAATACTCCCGTACAAATCCATACAATCATTTACATGGTTTCCGTATGAAATATCTGAATTCGTAATTCTATTTATTCAAAGTTTATTAAAATATTCGTTTATGAAATAATAATTTATTCGTTTTACTTAAGTCTATGCATTTCGTGGTCGGTGCGCACGCGCAGCGTATCGGCCGATATCTCTATCTCCCTCTAGTTGGGATGCGATTGCGACTAATTTACAGCACAATATATCGGGAGCTATTTAATACAATCTAAATTACATTCCGATAGGGAACCGTGCTATCCTATGTTATGGTACAAAAATGCATGAGATAAATGATGCGCCTATAAATTGCTTAATTTCCTTATAAGTTTGCTGTTTACAGTTTATCGCTCGTAGAATTGAGTACGTGTAATAGAGAAATCCTGTTTCTTTAGAAATTATTGAAAGTTTGAATTGAATCATCGAAGAATCATCATTGATCAAAGGAAGCTTATTAATGTAATTCACGTTCGTATATTTTGTGGGGATATGACAACGATTTGGGGCTCTCTCTATGCTCTTCGTTCAGTGGCGTAACTATAACATCCGGGGCTCGTGGCAAATTGATGGGGCCCTATTAGGAAAAAATGTCATGTTAATAATAAAACAATGTACAAAAAAATTGGGCCCTTTTGGGTCGGGGGCCTGTGGTGTTTTGCTAGGCCTACCACCCTATAATAGCTCCCACACCGGGTTCGGTGACGGTGGCCGGTTTCATTGAAACCAGGCCAGCTACGCAGGAGTAATTTTATAGTGCCCAAGTGTGTGCGCAGTACACAAGAGCACTCTCTTTTCCTTTACTCTCATAACCCAGTGGGACGGACGACCGACACGACTGGCGAAAGATCAGGCGCAGTACCGACTTTTTACATGCCCATCCGACGCATACCACCCTATAGTGACGTCACTGTCTACGTTCTTACTCTAAACTCTAAAGTCTAAGGTCCATTCTCAATTAACTGTGCACTTTCATTACAATTTGTCGGTAAAACGCGAATCATGTGTGTCCATCTACTCCGCTCTATGTCACGTTGCGTCTTCAGCTCCGCAGAGATCCAGTTTCGAAAGAGCAATTTGTCTAATTAAATATTAAGTAAATACTTAATTGCATACCAAAGCGAGCTGTTTTAATGCCGGCTAGACGGAATGATAGCCTGCGTAATAGCCGTTATGTTCCTGTCAGATTTGAATAAGGAACGCGAGGGGGGAGTAATGGCGGATCAGTAATGATTGTGGTTAGTGTGTGCGATTACCTTATGCCCCGAGGCGGCTGATCGCGATTGTACAGGTGGATTGTACAAGGGACAAGCGGGTGCTTCTATGCTTTGCTGAAATGCCATGGTATCACAGGATGATGTCAAATAATGCCCAAATTCTTAACCCGGTAGATTCTCTAAGACGTTTGAACTTAAAAAGATTGAATTATTTATACAGGTGTGCTGATGGTTTTGAAAATTATTGTTTTACTGCAAAAATTGACAGTCGAGTACAATGCATATTATATACCTATATAATATACGAGGATAAAGATTATTTGTAATTCTTATTAGAATTAATTTAAATTCTAAATTTTGATCGCAACTTTGAGAGCCACGGATTGCTGCTTCACGGATGGATTGAATTCTCACGGAAAACCCACGTGACGAAGGCAAAACTCTATAATATGGTTATTGATGGTTAAGGACTTGTTGAAGGAGTGCTCAAAAGCTGTTGCGTCCTATAAAATTGGACTCCAAGAGGACTCAGAGTCCATTTTACCACGATAGAATTACGAGTTTATTTAAAAACTAGCTGTCCCGGCAAACGCAGCTTTGCCGTAATAATATAAAGTAAAATTTAGTTTATTATTATTTTTAGCAATATTCCGCGAAATAAACTTCCACCTTTAAGTAAATGAGTGAGTGCACGCATAGGCATGCGTACAGCACCTCCCTCCTCCCACACTGCCTATGCGTACACTCGCATGCAAGAACTTGCAAACACCACCACCACACAAGCAATAATGTTGGCAAACCTCAGAGTTTCAACCTGCATGGTGGTGAGGGGCCTTGCACGGATAGGCACTGTGGGAGGAGGGAGGTGCTGTACGCATGTCTATGCGTGCACTCACTCATTTACTTAAAGGTGGAAGTTTATTTCGCGGAATATTGCTAAAAATAATAACAAACTAAATTTTAAGCTATGGATTTCCGCAAAGTAACGCCTGATTCCATTAACTATAATATAAAGTATTTCAAGCATATTATTATTTTATTGAAGTGACTAAATAAGTATGTTACCATGGTAACGCGACGTCCCGTCCCGTCCCGTCCCGTCGCACAAACAATGGTCGCCGTCAGTCTCGAGTTGTAATAATTTACTATTATTTATTCAACAAATGCACTTATCAATATGAAAAGTACCCAGTAGCCGATTCTCAGACCCACTGAATATGCATATAAAATTTGGTTAAAATCAGTAAAGCCGTTTCGAAGGAATACGCGGCCTAATATTGTTACACGAGAATTTTATACTTATATAAAAGATAAGTAATATAGATAAGCTATCTTTCAAATTGATATAGTTCTTGCAATCTACGAGTGCGCGTCGCCCTTAGTCGTGTGAGTGACCATATCTATACACGCGTACATGGCTCGCTCGCTACTGACTGCTCCGTCGGGTACGCACACTAACGAAAATGTCTATTCACATTTCCAACTACAAATAAAGGCGACGCGCACTCTTAGATTGCAAGAACTATACCAAGAGTAATTTAGAGTTTATAAGTTGCGACAACTATGGAAAAAAGCGTAGCGTCGGCACTGTAGACAAGTAGCCAACTTACATTTTTAGTATTATTTCAATGTTATCCTCTTACTATAGTTGTACAGTTGTAGATTTTTTTTTAAACGGGCTTTGGCCCACCACACATTCCCACCACTGTATCTCCTGTTTCGCCAGGATCGACAACGGTATCCAACCACGAAAACCCTTTGATATGATCTCAGGGAGCCCGAGGGACATGCTAAAACTGTCTTGGGACCCGCAACGAAATTAATCAGAAGAAAATAGGAGGAGTAGGAAGATTCCAATTGTAGATGGTATATACAGTTGTAGATGGTATATTGTATAGTTGTAGATGGTAGGCTTATTTACTCTGTTTAAGCGAACAGTTTGTAACAATATTAATTATTTTAAATCCCTCCGCCTCAGCCTCTACCTTACGCCCGGTAATAAGAAGCTAGAAGCGTCAATCAGTATCGAGTGGTGAACAAATTTAGTGCAAATAAATTTTAGCCGGCGACCGGCGGCCCGCGGTTTACTACGTCATCTGTCGACTATTAACTTTACGGCTAAACGTAACGATTGCAACGTAATTTCAAATGTTATGTCTGTAGCTTGATGGGAAAATTTGCATCTTTTTAATACCCCCGCACCGGTTATTGCTATGCTATACTTTCATCTTACGAATTCTTGATCAGAGTTCTTAGTCATCTGCCAGTTTTAAAAGCAAAGTTAGATATAAAAAAATCTATGGGATTCAACGTAACTCATCGCAATCGCCACGGCGCACGTGACCGCTAAAGAAGTTTTCATAAATCTCAGAAATTGTTACTTAATGAAAATTGAAATTTTCAAATCCCTTTTAATTGTCATTTGGAATGTGCATAGTATAAGAAATCTAGCGTTTTAATGCATGATGAGAATCGCTGCAATAATGACGTAACATTAGCGGCATAAGCCGGGGTATAAAGTATAAACGTCGTTAAACGCTCCCATCTACGTCGGGCTGATGATAACGCGCGTTTATAATTAAAATAATGTTCAGCTACATTAAACGAGTAAAGGCGCGTTATATGCCCTTAACTTTAATTTTTTTTCTTTAAAGTTAAGAAAAAAAGGTTAGTAGTACGATCGAAATACAGTAGGGCCTCGGTAATCCGGACTCTCGCTTGTTCGGTGATCGCTGTAATCCGGCCGGCCGGAGCTTTAAACATTGCTTTAAAATGGGCTAAAGACTGAAGATAACGAATTTGATAGCCACGAAGTTATGTTTCTCCATCAACTTAGAGACCGAGCTTTCGAAATGAAGTGCGAAAATCATAAACAGAAGAGTTAATACTCTTTAAGTTATGACTTATGTCTGTAATCAGACTTTTTCAAAAAGAATTAACTAATGTTTTATTTTAACTTACTGATTTCTTACATGGTTGTAATTATTATGAACATGTACATTTTGTCTTTATGCTATAATTTAAAAATTGGTTAAAGAAACAAGGGTTAAACATATTGTGTTTTATTAACATTAAAATATATTGAATACTATAATCCGGAATCCTCGATAGTTCGGAAAGGGTCTTGTTTTTGCCTCTCCGGATTAACGAGGCTCTACTGTAGTTAGTTTTTTTAGCCTTACGTCGAACTTTCGAGCGTCTTCGGTGCTGAGGGTCCGAGATGTACGAAATTCTTGGAGGCATTTTTGAACAACGCGTAGTGGTCTGCACTGATGGTTCATACGTTTGGGTTTCAGCGCCGACGGTCAGCGAGTGGTCAACGCGACACTAAAATCAACCTAATACCGCAAAAAAAAAAAACAGAAACGCTCCTTTCTTACTTTCGACCATCGAATTTTGCTAAAGAATATCGTTGAATTCGTATTCAAATTTGGCCAGATACAGAAGCTGTTATTTTTAGAGTCAGGACGTTTTACGCTTTCTCGGCTATAACGCGCTTATCGAGGTGAAAAAAGTCCTCAAATGTGAATCGGAATTTAATCAAGATACCATCGAAAGAACAGATTTTTATCGAACTAAATTAGGATATGTTCACATTGGATTTCTCTTTTTATTTAATGACTAGCTGTTTCCCGCGACTTCGTCCGCGTTATCATAGTATACCTATATAGACTTTCATTTAAACTTTCAACCCCTATTTCACCCCCTTGGGGGTAATATTTTCAAAATTCCTTCCTTAGTGGGTGTCTACTTAATAAAACAACTCTATTCACCAAATTTCGTGGGTGTAACTTTAACAGTTTTTGCTCAGCGATGATGAATCAGTCAGTCAGTCAGGACATGTAATTTTATAAGTATAGATAGCTTATTCTAGATTATTCATTGTGTTAGCTTTCGAACCTAACTTTGAATGTAAAATATATCCAAAAAATATTATGTTATTTAAAACTAAGTGTCTAAACACACTAGGCTGAAATTACACGGCCGAAGTTCGGTATGATTACGCCTGCAAGGTATTTTAAATTACCGATGACACAGTATGCCGAAATTACGTCATGTTATATTGTATGCGTAGCGCATTGCCGACGTAATCATACCGTACTTCGGCCGCGTATTTTCGGCCTAGTGTGTTTAGACACTAAGGCTGGCCGCATTTTCTGAATTCGTTTTTTGTATTCGGAAATCCGAATGCATAGAATCAGTAGATATAATACTTACATTAACTGCCGCACGCGTTGTATTGAACGAATTCCGCACGTAAGTTTCAAGTGCAAGCGGTGTGTTCTAGCATGAAAAAAAAACGAACGTTTGCGCTAGTCTCACCGAATACCGAATACGGAAAACTAATCCGGAAATCGAATACGGAAAACGTGTGATTGCGGCCAGCCTAAAGAAAATGATTCTTTATCTTCTATCTAAACATATAAAACTCAAAGGTGACTGACTGACATGGTGATCTATCAACGCACAGCCCAAACCACTGGACGGATCGAGCTAAAATTTTGCATGCAGGTAGATATTATGACGTAGGTATGCGCTAAGAAAGGATTTTGATCAATTCTACCCCCAAAGGGTTAAAATAGGGGATGAAAGTTAGTATATAATAATACTTCTTAAGGGGCCGGGTACCCTCGAAATTGTGTACCCGGCCTCTTAAGGCGAGCGAAGTCGCGGGCAATAGCTCGTGTCACGATATATTTCTTATGTCGGCACTACAAATAGGCGAACGCGTGAGCCAACGCATTGGCCAACGCGTCGGCCAACGCGTTCGCCTATATGTAGTGCCGACAATACGCGTCGGCCAACGTCTAAATACCTACCGCCAACGCGTTCGCCTATATGTAGTGCCGACATTATGCAGAGTCACGAGATACATTTAATTTAACTTTTTCATAAATAGTTGCAAATACTTTTTATCGGACGAGTGAAAGAGTAGGCTGTAGGCATGATATTTCAACTAACAATTTTGTGAAACCAGGACGTGTACAATCTGGACATCTTTTAATGGGTGCTCGATGGGGCTGTCCGATAGCTTCCAGTACTTGATTTCCGTCCTCATCAATCATGGTCAATATTAGCAGTTACATCAGATAAAACTACCACTGTGCGTGCGAGAGATTAGCCTTTGGTGAATACTGCACTGAAAGTTTTTGTATTAAGTGCGTTTTTCTCTAAAACTTTGAAACCTACTTAATTATATAGCTATTAACGGCAGAATATATTTCGCTTTTCTTAACAATTTTGCTGTTTTACAGAAATTTTTGGAAAAAATATTTTTGTAGTTAAGCCGACTTAATCTTCAGGATGTAAGGCTTATAAAATAAATAAGATTAAAAAAAAAAAAATTGTAGTTAAGTTTTGCCCTTTTTGAATGAGTAAAACTATTAAAATCGCGTGATCTAATTAAAAATTATCAAGACCCCTTTTTCTAATCTGCGACAAAAATAAATGCCTGCTTCTGGCAATATTTATTACGTTATTTTTTTAAGTAACCCGATGTACCATTTAAGTTTGTAAGGTTCAAAAAATTGTAAAACGTCCGAAGACTGTCAATTATAATGAATCACGGTGAACGTGGCCTTAGCCGATTACCGTTTACACCAGGACAGGTGGCGGCGAGATCCAATCTGATAGCGGCTGACGGACAGCTCTGACCGACCTGGGCACGATTCTCAGCGTTCGAAAGTCACTTTGATCTTGGGGCTCTCGTTAACTTGAGACGACGGAATCTTACAACCTAATAGCCTGATTGGGATTTAAAATATTTGTTTGTATATCTTCATCTCCCTCGAGACATGACAGTGTCAAGTGAGGGCTGAGGCTGACTATTTTGTACTAAAATCGTCAGCCTCACTGACTATTTTAATACAAAATATTTGTTTGTGTGCTTGCATCATCATTCATCATGTGTTTTGAATAGCAATAGGCTGTCTGATGACTGTCGTGTCACCACTTTCAAAAGAGCTGCAAGAGTCTTTACGCTGTCTCAGTCTTGAGTGTACTATGGGCTACGGCCAAAACTTATTTCTGTCTTCTAGGTTTATACTTTATAGTAATTAATCGTTGTATCGTAGTAATCGTAAAAAGTCGCATGGCTGTCACTTGGACCAAACAAAATTCTAAATAAGACAACTATTGGCCGTAGCCCGTATACTTGTATAGTAACCCTTACTTTTTTGAGCTTATTTTAAATTTAGATACGCTCTTTCTATTCTGTATCGGCCCCCTCCGAATACTGATCAAACTCATTCGAATGTTTACAGAAGCGTTTTGATTGCCGGTCTGTGGTACAGTTAGTTGTAATGTATATTTAAATATTGCTTTATCATCCTACTATTATTATCCAGCCTACTTAAATGTAACAGGTCGTAGTGGGAGTGTCGTACCCCGTATTAGGAAAGACGAGTATTCTCTGCCAACGAATCATAAATATTATAGAAGAAATTTAGTATTTATGATTCGTTGTTCGACGAATAAGAGTAACCTATTCAACTTTCGTACTTGAGTTGGTTGTCTAACTCAAATCGGTTATACAATTTTTGTTGCCCTATAGCTTTTCGGGTCAGTTGCATGATTAATTTAGTTAAAAAAGTTATTGTTCTATATAGCATTATATTTCGATGATATTATTAACTACTGATCTTTTTGGTTTGGAATCGATTTTATTATCTCGTTTTTTTAAATTTTGGGAAATGTCTGGTAAGACTATCTTATAACCTACTGGAAGGCGCAAGATGTAAGAAACTTCGATAGCACGATCCAGAAAATATGTGAACTGTTAGGTCCGCTACACATATTTCAGTGTGAACACTTTAATGCAACTATAATTTATATTATTTCGTATTTACTGTAGGTATTAATAACAATTTTAATGGAATTGTTGTGGCAAGTCCCAATAACAACATGATTAATATAATTTTCTAAATCAAACAGGTGTGGCTAAGTGCGCAAAGAAATAAGGCTGTAATCATAAAGTAATAGGTACATTATTAGATTAGGGTCAAGTCGCACTGAGACGAGATACAGTGCGCTTTTTTAAGACACAATTATTTTTCTTTAATAACTATACAGATCACTGTTACATATTTCATTGCACGAGTTAGAATTGAGCTGCAAAAATCTTTCTTAATGCCATTTTACCTGAATGAAGTTGGTTCAATTTAGTGACTCAGTTTCAAAAAGTGTTTATTCGCGTCTCGGTGTGACCTGACCCTTAGTCGTAACCGTAAAACTATTATTATAATAAGATTTGTCTATTAATATTACAAGCAAATAATAATTGATTTATTGCAGGATGTTTTATCTAAGCAGGTATTATGAATGATAGATTAATTGCCTTGGTATTTAGACAACTTGCATTTGATACTTAGTTTCGTATAACCACAATACACAACGATATACTTCACCAAAGAAACTAAAAACAAAAGCAGAAAAAAATGACTAGCGCCTATCTTCTGATGATTTCTTACATAAGTTTGTAAGTCAAGTCAAAGATTACCCAATCGACAACTCAAACAACAAAAACGCCAGTCAGAAAACTTTAGAAAGGACATAAGTTTAAGTAACAGACACTCTATTTTTTAGTCG
Source organism: Polyommatus icarus (assembly GCA_937595015.1). Classification (NCBI taxonomy): domain Eukaryota; kingdom Metazoa; phylum Arthropoda; class Insecta; order Lepidoptera; family Lycaenidae; genus Polyommatus; species Polyommatus icarus. The sequence goes on along the minus strand of OW569330.1, from coordinate 3,689,448 downwards.
AGAATATACTTTTCAATACTTAGTCGTCATGCCAAAGGTTGGAATGTACTAGAACATAATATTTCTTTACCATTGACCATATAGTAAAGTATAGGCTTGTATAGCACATAGGCTACTTTATTCGACAGCTGTACACGTGTTATCGTGTACATCGCCTATCTCCTATCTGATAGATATCGTCTCGAGCCTTCTTTATGACGTCATATTGTTATGTTAAGTACAGTGTACGTATGCCTTTATTTTTGCCGTATAGGCTATAACTTACTATACATGCTGTATTATGTACTATCTAGGTTGTAGTATTATGCGGACGGAAGCCACGGGAGACATGTAATAGACCCTCGTGTCTCCGTCCTGTGCGGTAGTAGGAACACGGTCGGGTTTTAGTGGGTACAGCTGCGGCCACTTACCATCTCTTCGGCCGTAGCAAGTCCCACATACCCTGGTGGTCTTTCCCCAATGCTGCCGGGGATGCGTAATAGCATTTCCCCACCCAAAAAAAAAGGTTGTAGTATTATGTACGTTGTAGTACGTATGTAGGTTGTCTGGCAGAAACTGCTGTTAGCAGTAAGACCGCCTATTTGAGAAAGAAGTTGATTCTTTAGCAGATGGCGGACCCACGTTATTTGGTCGAGTTATGAGTTTATGACAATTCAAGTTTAGTCAAGATCTGTCCACCTGCCTAAGAATCAACTTTTCTAATAGTAGGTACTAGGTATATTCTTAATTAAATCCTACATAGATGTTCTGGTGAGTGGTGGAATTAAAAAGTAGCGTTGTATTGTCAAATTGTCTTCTTAAAAAAATTACAAAGTTGCAATGTTCAAACGGCTAATTGACGGACAAAACTTTTATGTCCATACTAATAATCTATATATATAAAACTCAAAGGTGACTGACATGCTGATCTATCAACGCACAGCCCAAACCACTGGACGGATCGGGCTGAAATTTGGGATGTTATGACGTAGGCATGCGCTAAGAAAGGAGTTTGATAAATTCCAACCCCAAGGGGTTAAATAGGGGGTGAAAGTTTTTATATAATAATACTTCTTAACGCGAGCGAAGCCGCGGGCAAAAGCTCGTAATATTATAAATGTAAAAGTGTGTCTGTCCGTTACCTCTACACACACAAACGCTAAACTGATTTTAATGAAATTTGGCATAGAGATATTATACTTTGAGTCCCGGGAAAGGACATATTATAATACTTTTTATCCCGAAAAAATGTACGGTTCCCGCGCGAAAACTAATTTTGGTCCAACGAATATGCGGGCTTCATCTAGTAGTGGTTATAAAGTCTGTGCCTCGTTATTTAGATTGTACCTTAAAGAAATTCAAGCCCAGTAGGGTCTGAGTTGTTCTCGTATGCCGCTCATTCATCAGCGGTTAAACTAAATAATTCAAGAAGGGTATTTCAATGATATTGATTTAAGATCTGTCCTAGTAATGAAAATTGCTTGTTGTATTTCAAATTTGAGGCCATAGGCATAGTATAAAAATAGATCGAGCAGTTACCAAAGATTAACTGAGCAGTTACAAAGATATAAAATATCTCTTTATTTTTTTTGTAAAAAATTTATACGAAGCATATACCGTATCATTTTATTTCTTTTGACACTTATAATATTATATTTTATTTAATACTACTGAAGCAATGTGTGAAGTACAACGTATTACACAAGAAAACGTTTTAATTGAAATTTAAAGAAAGTTGATTTGATCAGAAAAACGATACTGATTTTCTAGGAACACTATAAGTGTAATAAAAATAGGATATTGCAATATTATGAAGATCTTCTTCAAGGCTCAGGAAGATCACCAGATATGCGCCGTATCAAGTTCCTCACATAGTGACCAAGTGGTCAGGTTGAGGCCCACAATCTCTTTCTAAATAATGATAACTATTATTGATCAATCCAATTTCTATATCTGTGGTTTAAACAGAATTATTCAAGAACGTTGTGAGCTGTCACAGAATAAACATGACCGGGACATGTAATTTTTCAGAAAGAGAAAGTAATGTAATTGGCATAATCCATAGATACATATATAATATACAAAGGACCGTTCGTAGCGACGATAGTATCAGTTATTTGTAACATAATTGTGTGTCATCTGAAGCGGCTATCGAACATTTTAATCGAGAAAATGGTAAATCGAATGAACGGGTACGTGATAAACGAGTATGTTTAATTTTGAGTAATTTTGGTTCATAATTTAAAAGAAAACCTTATTTTTAATTATAATATAACTAGCCACTTCATTCTGTATCATGTCTACTCAGTTTTACATGAAACAAAGAATAAAAATGTTGTTAGCTAGATAATGTTTATTGTGTCTTTCTACGCCTTATGTTTCAAAACCTTTTACATTTATTTTAGGAAAATACAGATGATTGTGAGAAATAATTATATCATTTATTGATATAGAAGTTTGCTTTGTTTCAAGCTTAAGATGGTACATAGCTCTACAGCTATGCACCTACCATCTTATACTTTAAAGTAAATTACGAACTTACGAAAAATAAAAACAGGAACTACACTTATATTTTATTAATTTCTTTTCTGACCGAATTTCATGAAGTTTTTGTGAATTTTTATAACAGTTTATATTTCAGTCGACTTAATAAGACATCTGTATAAAAAGAAACAAAACCGTATCTATTTTCTTCTTAATTGCAATTTGCACTTAGCATGCTTAAGTAATTTAAAAATTAGCTCACACTTAAGCTACCGTGAAGCTCGTGTACTTTCCTTATGTTATCTGTGAACGGAGTCTAGATGTAGATAACGTATCTTGATCTCAACATGCGAAGCGCTAAAAGGTTATAAAGTAAAAAATAACGAAAATAAGGATTATCGTTTGCAATTTGAGTAAACACCCATGATGGATAAATGTGAATTACGATACGAAAGTGCAAAGATGCGTTATAGTCTAGTCTAGTGTAGACACTAGACTAGACTATAACGAACACATATACATACACATAAATTTTGTCTTCACTAGAGTGAAGACAAAATTTACGTGTATACTAGCTGTCCCGGCAAACGTTTCTTTGCCATATTAAGTATATAAAGTATTTTTTTTAAATTTGGTCGAAGCGCTAACTGTCGGACAGACTAAAATTAAAATCCGAATTCGAATATTATTTCAAATTTGACACTGCGATGGCAGCCGACTGTCGGATCTAATGTAAAACATTCCAAAATCAACAACTACTAAAAAATTAAAAATTAATTAAAAAAACATTGTCCAGCGGACAAAATTGTGAATCTAAACCATTCCCAGATCCCCTTGAACACACACAAAAATTTTCATCAAAATTGGTCCAGTCGTTTAGGAGGAGTTCAGTCACATACACACGCACACAAGAAATATATATATTAAGATAAGACGAGTCGCAGCGCGCGTGGCTATTATATTCCATAATATTATATTTTTTTAACTATTGGATACCTATCATGGATTCTGTATTAAATGTATTTAGGTACTGAAAATACGGCAAGCGATCCGTCATATGGACATCCTATAATATAAGGTCAGTTTACATTGCCTGCGAATGGCGATGTAAATGATTTTAACCGACTTACAAAAAAGAGGAGGTTCTGCAATTGGCTGTAAATCTTATATATAAAAATGGATTTTCAAATGTGTTAGTCGCGCTAAAACTCAAAAACGGCTGAACGGATTGGGCTGATTTTAGTCTTAAAATATTCGCCGAAGTCCAGGGAAGGTTTTAAAGTAACACGAAGTTCACCGGGACAGCTAGTATAATATATATTTTTTAAATTAACTTTTTAAATCTGAACTTTAATTAAATTTGAATGGCTCTTCTGAAAATACTTCGCATCGTCATATTGCTACGAGTATGATCAATAAAATAATTGATCCTAAGACGCGCCGCAGGCTCTAGGGTTCGGGCATTTTCCATACTTTTCTGACCTATTTCGAATTTGGCGTAAATGTATGGAAAATGCGGCCCATCGTAATGTGCGTACACGTAGACGCTTATCTAAAAAGGGAGGAAGTATCGAGATGTAGATAGGGTATCTTTAGCCATCTCGACACGAGCGCTATTACAGGACGATATTGGCCGCGTAATTAGACGGCTGGTATTTGCTGTGAAATGGAGCAGGGCACGGGCGTATATAGTTATAGCTTTGAAAGGGGGGGGGGGGGTCCCTTACGTAAAAAAACGGCCAAGTGCGAGACTCGCCTATGGGTAAAAACGAAACCCTATTAACTCCTAAGACTTCGTTCACAGATTGTGTATTTCTATTACTGCTATAATTTCAATTTAATAATGGCAACAGGTAGGTAGGCACTTGCAATTTTCAGAAAATCCTCAATTTTATATTATGTACATAATATACCTAATTAAAATAAATACATATTTAAGGCATACAAAAAACACAATCCCATCAAAAACATTTCATGTAAAATGTTACCTCGACGACCACAAAAGGTTTGCCCTGTGAAAAGATCTTTTATCATTAGATCTTATGTAGAGCCAAGCTTCTGAATCGTCGCGGCCTAACTCTATCGCCTCTAACTCCAACCAATTCTACATAATATATCAGTGTATGTATGGTTTCGCTGTTTCGCTACCGTCGCGTGGAGGTGAGGCGAATATTTAGTTTCTGATCTAAAATAAGTAACGGAACAGCCAAACCTTTTTCACACGGCAAACTTTTTGTGGTCCTCGACTCTCGAGGTACATTTTTATACGTATAAATTAATGTTTTTGATGGGATTTTAGTCCTTTTTGTAAGTTGCTACTTGCTAGGCAGTCTTTTTAGTATTTTTTTTATATAAAGAGGTTTTTAGGTAATGTCCATCCCGTGTAAACTTACATGAAAGCCTACACCTTATTCATAAAATTGGTGAAAGTCTCATTTATACTTCCATTACCATACTACTTTCTTTTTACGGCGTATAACCAAATTTATTACCTAATAAATAAAGCATTAGATCCTTTGTATGTTTAATAAGTCTATTATTGACATCATATCTTGAAAATATAAATTATCTGGCACATCGGAAACCAACTCTATGAGGGTCAACTTCTACCCCCCCATTTTAAGGAATAGGAGACGAAAATCACAAGTTTATGAATTTTTTTGGTTGTATACTAAACTTAGGTTACATACCAAATTTCAGCTTACAAGCATTTCAGGAAGTAGCCAAACATTTTGATGATCATCAGTGTATCATTGAGTCAGTGACGAAATCGGTATATTTTAGATATCAATAAAATCTAAAGTATAAGAGCTCTTCAATTGAGACTTTGTATGTTTAATAAGTCATTGATGTCATCATATCCTGAAAATACGAACTATCTGGTACAACAGAAACTAATTCTATGAAGGTTCAAACAAACGGCGAAACACTTCGAGAAAAGGTAGTATAGTGCCCTTGCGCTTCGCTTGGCTCGTCTCGGCGGGTGCACTACCGTGCACCCAGATTTTTAGCATATTTTGCTCTAACGATACGGAACCCTTCTGGCACGATTCCGACTCGCACTTGGCCGAATATTTATTTAAAATTTGAATATCAGAATGAATGTTTACGTTTTATTGCTAATTGATTACTTAATAATTTCTTCGGAACCAAGCTGCGCCGCCAGTCCAGTGAGTCTGTGCGGTTGGATGCACCGCCACGGGCGCGGGGAAATGTGCAGTGGTGCCACCAGCCAGCCATTTCCCGGCGCCCCTGCGACGAACTGCGAACACATCGCGGTACCTACTCTGCCTATGGACACGCTCCACAGTATAGTAATAAATTATTATATTGTGAATTAAAAAAAAAACATCCATGGAGCAGGGTACAGATTTTTGTACTATCAGAGATGTCGATTCCTAGGCAGATGGCGGACCGAAGTAATTTGATCGCGGTATGTCAAACTCAGAAGGCAGTTCCTGACTGCAGATATTGACCTGATTTAATCTGACCAAATGACATAGGTCCGTCAACTTCCTGTGAATAAATTTCCTCGATGGTTCATACATTAGAAAATAAGAGACATAATATTTGACCCAAAGGGGGCCAAAAAGTTTACAAAAATGTCTATGTTATGTTAAAACATAGACGCAAAATAAAATAAAACCCTGTCTTCTTTCACGATAAAGATAATCATCTCTTATAGTTTGCTATATTTGTGCAATTGTATGAAAATCGAACCGGTATCTTCGCATTTAATTGTACAAACGAACAAACCATTCCTCTGCATACTACTAGACAATTACAGATGGAGTTGGAGTAACTCCGCACAGATGTAATACAGCGATTACACGAACAACGATGATGTATATCTTAATGTTTCCCCAAACGTGTGGGTTTCGAACAATGTTGTATTCTCTGTTAGCTGGCAAAGGATGCCCGCAGGATATACACTGATATAGAGAACGGATTGAGCTGTTTAATAAGGGAAAATTGAAGTTTATAGAAAATTTACAGATATAGAGAATGAGTTGAGCAATACTATCGTGATGGACAGTGATGAAATAGCTAAATGATAGATTGAGTCTATCACTAGAAATTGAGATGCATCATGCATACATAAATGTAATAAAATAACATTTAAATGAAAACTATAGGTGGTAGAGTCGCTTATTCTATTTCTTTTGGTCAAACCGATCATGTACGTTAGTCAGTTCTTTTAAATAACAAATAAAGCAACGAGAACTCAAAGAAATCCATTAGATATAACAGATTAATTATTGACAACATATACAAATTAAATAAAAGATTTGTTCAGATCGCAACTACGTCTATGTCAGTCCGCGCTTCAAATAAGATGTTTTTATGCTCAAGTGAAATCTCGTCAAACTCGTGAGATCTCGCCTTTTTTTCGTCCGAGATCAATATCGCTAAAAAAAAGAGTTTAGGGTGTGTACTGTGTGTCCCATAAATATAAACTGTGAAGTGTGACAGTTGCAGCGCTGAAAGAGTATTTATTTTTGACCGACTTCCAAAAAGGAGGTTTACATTACTTTGAAGTCGGTACCAGTCCCAAAAGTTTCATAATATATTCTAAGTTCTGACATTACTGAACTCACGATTAAATTAGCTGGTACCGACTTCAAAATAATGAAGACTGTAGTAATGTACAGAAATAGTTGAGATTTAGACGAATTCTGAAAAGGCACTATTAAAGAGTAAGAGTTATTTAATACTTTTTAGTTCATATTACTTGTTTTTACCTTGGAAGTCGGTTTTAATTTTTTGTTAAAAAAAATAATTATTTGTATGGGTATGGTACTCTTTCAGCGCTACCACTTTCACAGTTGACTACACACTTTTGTAGGGGACCCAAACACATCCTAAAGTAATATCACTTACAACACGATTAAATTAACTTGACGTATCGAAATGTCAAATTAACATGGGAGCTCCGTAATGACGTCATCAAACCGTGCGTCTAGTTAATTTGACCGTGTTGTAGTTTTGTTACACCCTATATAATTATTTTTTAAGCGTGCTTATGACGTGTTAATTGTTATCCTTCGATCGCGGATTCTTGGAAATCTATTGTTTACGCGGTCGAATTCGACCGCTTGGGAGTTGATGAGTTAAAGTGGCCCTAAACAGTGCGGCCATCTTAATGCCTAAATTGCTTACGGCGTATCATACAGGAAATATAATACTTAGTTTGGAGATTATTTTGATACATTTCCTGTGTTTTGGAATATTCGCACAGTTATTAATTTTAGTTGTATTGACTTAGTTTTAGCTTCACTATCATAACAAGATCGGTCCGTTTTCTATGTCCGGGAAGCCCGAAGCGCTGTCGAAGCGGAGTAATGGTTGACATTACAGTTTCCTCGTCCGTTGGGCGGTATTACTCAGGTTAGTGGTTAATGCGCTAGTGGTTATTAGTTCATTAATTGTTCTGTTTGATATAACACGATAATCAATTTGTTGTATTTTGATTTGATGCCTCCTACACTGGATTCGGCCACAGTGGCGAGTGACGCTGAAGTGATTTAGATGAAATTTGGAATGAAGATACTTTGAATTCTGGGTACGGATGACCTAAAGTGTTTTCGGCACTTGAACTGCCCCGGGACAGGGTGGGCCGACAGGATACGGAAATAGTCGAAGTTTAAATTAAGGGCCTTCCCTCCGGAGATTCCGTAATTGACCGTATTTAAAACCTTATAAACTCATAATTTTAAAGCTACAGTGTTATAATAAAAATACAGCAATAATCTTCATTATATCAACATTCCTTTCCCCGTTTTAAATTTTCTATTTTTGTTTATTATACCTACTCATGATATCAGCTTCCAAAGAACCAATTTCTTAAAATTGAAGCATACATTCAGCATCTCCTTAGGATTTACAAATTACTTTTATTTGAAACCCACGCCAATAGATCGACAATATCATAAACTGCATATTCCCCGTTTAATTTTTTTTTGACAATTTTGAACTCATATAAGTAAAGAAAATAGGATTTTGGAGCGATCTCGGCAACGCGGCAAATGTATAGTCAAGGTCGTTTGCTCAGGGGACGGCCTTAAGAACATAAACTACGTATTCTACTAGTATTAAGTCCACGTGCTTAGTGGATCATCGGTTTTGTTCGACTATTTTTTTTATTAAATAAGGGGCAAACGAGCATACGGGTCACCTGATGGTAAGCAACTACCGTCGCCCATGGACACTCGCAACATCAGAAGAGCTGCAGGTGCGTTACCGGCCTTTTAAGAGGGAATACGCTCTTTTCTTGAAGGTTTGCAGGCCGTATAGGTCCGGAAAAATTGCTGGTGACAGTTCGTTCCAAAGTTTTATAGTGTTCCTGTCGGCTCACCCTGCCCCGGGGCAGCAGATGCCGAAAACGCAAAGATCGCACGGTACGGCAAAAGTGGCACATGTCCTATCCCATAGACTATTCCTTTTCAGTTTCTTATCCAAAACGGTTCAGTAGTCAAGTAAACAAAAATCTTATATATAAAATTCTCGTGTCACAATGTTAGTCCAACAACTCCTCCGAAACGGCATTACTGATTCTTACCAAATTTTATATGCATATTCAGTAGGTCTGAGAATCGGCTACTGGGTACTTTATATATTGATAAGTGCATTTGTTGAATAAATAATAGTAAATTATTACAACCTGAGACTGACGGCGACCATTGTAACTTAATTGTGCGACGAGATAGCGATCGACGTTGCCATGGCGACATACTTATTTAGTCACTTCAATATATATGGTTATATAACAAATAATAATATGGGCGAAATACTTTATATTATGGCAAAGCAACGTTTGCCGGGACATCTAGTATTATATAATATTTTTCTTGCGTAATGAACAACAATGGTTGAAATTTGAAACGTTGTTTATCATATTAACACATAATATCGGTACTCATATCGGTGGTCAGTGATATTTCTATTTAGCACTTTTTATATATCATCAACGTCCTTAATGTAAATAGCAAATAGCTTCTGTTTTTTATCTGATTAGCGCTGAATTAAGCTTTTTGTAACGTATTTTAGGCCTCGATCAGAAGGAGCGAAATGTAGTGAGCGAAGATTTGACGTATGGCGATGCAGCGGACCAAATAGAGCATATTCCGAATCGCGCTATCGAAGTTTTTTAAAATGACACGAGTCATACGACGTCAGAAATCCGAGTATACTGTAGGTAGACGTACATGGTTAGGACGAAGTTCAAGCCCGAGCCTCGATTGGTTGGAATTTTTTTCTTTCCGGAACCGGTGGTAGGCATCAGTGTAGTCCCGACGTTCAGAGAATATTTGAAAAAAAAATTATTATGAATAAAAAAATGAGTTTGAGTTTGTAGACATCATTCATATAGATTATTATAGGCGTTAGCTTGTGAAATCTGGACGCAATACAGTATGAGAGTGGATATTATATCCACCTAGATTCTAGGTGTCATTTCGATGTTTAAGTTTTAAATGCATTTTCTAGGTCCTAGAAAATGCATTTAAATAACTTAAACATCGAAATGATTTCAAAAATTTTAAAATTTTCGTTATAATATAAAATATTATGTTGCACCTTACGGCCCGTACCAGAATTATTGTTGAAATCTTTTGGCCAAAATTTTCCGGACTATATAATATTCAACAAAAGATGAAATTATTTTTGTTGTAATTTTTTAATCAATTTAATCCTTCGATCGCGGATTCTTGGAAATATATTATTATTTTATTGTTGTCGCGATCACCAGTGCTCTTATGGGGATTGATAGGTTAAAACGACTACTATAACTAGTTCTGTATATTATAATATACTACAGATAGAAAATTGTTTGACGTACTCCAGACAGCTCCATGTGTTGCTAGCCTTATTCTACATTGTAGTTTTTAAATGCGCCAATGTATTATCGCGCTCAAATGTCACTGAAATAATTGACAGGTACAGTCACGTACAAACCCGCATTTTAATTAAAACGTAATAAGTACTGTCGTGTTGCGTTATATTATCACGGGAAGAGGTACAGTCGCGTACACGAGTTAATTAAAATCGAACATGTGTTCAATATACCAGGGAACTGATTGAAACATGCTGCTCTTACATTATTTCTAAAGAAGCATAAAATATATCAATATTATAGTAAAGCATAGTATGTAAACTTTAAACTCTAGTGTAAACTAAATGAAAAACTCATTCGAAATGGCTATGGTGTAGCGTAGTTTGATTAGAATCGACCGAACATCGACAGGGATTCAGTGGCATTATTAATACATTGTAGTACTTTTGGTCCCCGGCTAGACAAACATTTGGTCCCTCATACCTAAAAGGTTAAGAACCACTGGTCTAGGCTATACATAATAATATGACACACGTAGATATAGTATCCATAGAACCGCACATTATGTGATAGTATAATATTATGTGATTAATATGTGTTACTATATCGTCGAATACACTATAAAAAGTGTATTAAATATTATGTTGCCATATTTCACGCGCGCGGTGGTCCGGACGTATCTCGATGAAATTCAAATCCGCGTCTATCGCGAGCGGCAAATTTATTCATAGTCCCTCATAGCCTTCCATATCTTTTCATAGACTTTCATAGCTTAACATTTCGTTGACAATGCATTAGGCGTAGCGTCCACTAACTTCCTTTTCTGATGCAACGATCATTGTTACCGTCTGTTTATGTCAAAGAAAATTATGAAAAAATCCACTTTTTTCACCCAAATGTTTGGATTTCTGCACAGGTTGTATAACAGTAAGATTCTAATGCAATAGAAAAACTTTCTTAATTTTCACACAACAGATGAAGAAATAGAAGCCACACTCAGAGTAATTAACTTTAATTTAATACTTAATTTGTTTCACATTATATTAATTTTATGCTAAACTCGTCATTAATTTTAAAGTTAAATATTCTCTGCCATTGAACAATTCAGGCAAGCAGGTATACCAGGTATTCCCGTTTATTGTATATTTAGCGGAGAGCCGCTGCGACTTAACACAATAAACCTGCTGGCCCTCTTGATGGCCCTCTGGCCATCTATATTGTATGTATTATGAAGTATAGCAAAATGCGATCCCGCTACGGCCCACCCCGCATAATGTGCGCGTACCCTTACCGAACATTATGCGGTCGCATTTGTCACGTGGTCGTGCGTCGCCGGACACGTCGTGAGGTGCATGTGTAGTGAAATCGAATTATAATACGAGTACCGACCCATTTCCCCTTTAATGCTGAAGTATATTGATTCCCGTTGTTTATGTATCGCTGTGAAATTACTGCCGGCTTATTGTCGTTGTTTATGTATTGTATGAACAATTCAAAAACGAGAGAGACAGAGACAATATGTCATTACTCATTGCGTTATAACAGCTTATATAAGCTACTGAATTCACTAACATTCGGCTGACAATAAGGGTGAAGCCAAACAGGCGTAATTTCAAATTTGTGATCTGTGAGTCACAGAATTTCCGCCGTCAGAAATTCTGCTGCATTCGGTTTCATACAAAAGTCCTGCTTGATTCACACGAGCGTAATTTTGTGATTCATGATTTGTATGAAAAGATATTTACGCGACCGAAATTCTGCGACTCACAACTCACAATTTACGCACGTTCTTCACCCTAAGTTTGGTTTAAACGCAGCCTAAACAAATGTTTGTTGTGTTGCAAACTTGAAAGTCGTTAATTGCCGTGAATTAATTTTTTCATGGATAGTAACATAATAACAATGAACTATCCTATAATGTCCTTTCCCTTAACGCAAAGATAAACAATTTTTATATCGTGTAGAGGTCACAAACAGGTAGATAGATATCAAGACAAATGGAAAAAATCGCATTATTATAGAAAGCAGTAACCCAGACATGCATGACGGAAGTCGCAAATCGCAAATGCGACAAAAATGACTTAATTTACCAAACTTGTGTGTACTTATGAGTTGTTTATACAAGCTAGTAAATGGAATAAACCAAGACAAATACACGAAGCAGTATTTAATATTACGTAGGTACTATTACATCCAATTTTATGGGACCTACTAAGTAGACCCCATAATGACCCTAATAAGCAAGTAAACCCCTATAATAGGGTCTATTAAGCAAGTATAAGATGGGGTCTAGTAAGTAAGTACACGTAAAGTGATGATCCTATCACCAGCGCGAGCGGTGGCGGGCGCTGACGAGCAAAAACTTATTTCGTTTACTCCTGACATTAATTCAACAATTACTTAGCGCTTGTATGTGGTAGGGCTGAGAAAAGGTTTAGAAAGAGAAAATAGAACAAATCTTTCAAAAAATCGGCATCGTCTTGACTTTACCACGCCTACTTTTAATGGCTTTCCCTATAATTTTTTGAGATAGAGAAAGTTTATTTGTTTTAACGCGCTAATGTTAAAATGTGCTGCAGGTTAGAATAGGAAAAATCTTTTTGAGTTTAATAGTCCATTTATCAAGGAAGGCTTTAGGCTATTTAACACCACGCTACGACCAATGAGAGTGAAGAAGCTGCGGAAAATGTGGAGAAGAGGAGAAAATAATTCAATTTTTATGTGCTGACGCGGAGAGAGCCGAGGGCAACAAACAGCTAGGGTGCATAAAAATAATATCCTACTTGAAGTATTTAAATTATATTAGGATGATAGTTAGTGATAGTGGTTAGTATTTAAATTGTAGGATGGCAATGTAATATGTAAGTTGATACAATATAGGCACTAGGCAGATGGCGGACCTAAGTAATTTGGTCACGTTATGTCAAACCCAGCCTCGAAGAAACTAACAGATCAAGACTAGCTATTAAAATAATCCGACCAAATGACGTGGGTCCGCTATCTGCCTATGAATCAACTTCTCTGATAGTACATCAAAATCAAAAGTAGCAGTTCAAGTTTCAACCCTCAGATTCCGATGGTTTTTCTAACCACTCCGGAGAGTACGGCCGGCGGTCGTCGAGTTTTTAAACAACGGCTTCATTGTCCGGCTTGTAATTGCCTTAAGCGATAGCCGACAGACGCAAAAACTGAATTGACCAGACTGTACATAAATTGTTTAGAACAATAGTGAATAAAGGCTTTAAACATAAATCAATATTAATATATTATGAATACAGAATAGGAAATCAATATTCATATTTTGGAAATGCCGAATGCTTGGTTTCTTAGATTTTTAAACGGAAGTTTATTTTTTCAATTTGAGGGATTGATCTAGCCTCATAATTTTTTCTTCCTTAATTGAGCTCGCTCTTCAAGGTATACTTATTATTTGAATATAAAAATAGACAAAAAGTCACACAAAAGCAAGCCTACCGTCGCGTTGTCCGAAACGATAAACAAATACATATAAACACACGAAAAAGCTTCGACAGGAGTTTAACTATTCAACAGCGTTGATGATTGGGCATTGGCTAATATTTTGACGTTGGCCAATCAAAAGCGCAGCAGTGGATAGATAAATTCCAGTAAAACCTAAGAAACCGGCATAGATAAGCCTAATTTTAGTAACGCTCAACGAATCGGATAACATCTAAAACGCGTATTCTCAATATTATCCGTAATTTAGATTAAATGTCGCCCCCGCTCCTGATTGGCCAATTCAAAATTGATTCGGCAATAAATCAATTCGGACCAATGGGAGCGCGAGTGACGTGATAAATTCGCGGCGTGATTGGTCAATTGATTAAAATCAACTTGAAATGGCACGAGTGTTGCGCAAACGCATTTATTAACATAGTGGTACACCTGCTAGGTATATAATTGGTGTACTTAGCCAATCTGGCCTCTGATCGGTACTTCATTGATCACTAACGATCGCCTGTTATTCTGATTTCAATTTTATTTCTCAAACCCCACAGGTGTTTTATTATGTAGTAGAAATTGTATTTTTTACCTTTATTGTAGCTGCTAGTAGTTCAAATATTTTACTTAGCTTCTACAGTCTGACGATGAGTACCTGAAAATAAAAAGAAAATCTATTTAGAAACATTCAATTTTGTTGGAATGAAAACATAGGTATAACATGTGCAAACTAAGACTTAAAACGATCTTTTTAAGGTTCCGTAGTCAACAAGGAACCCTTATAGTTTCGGTCTGTCCGTCCGTCTGTCTGTCCGTCTGTCTGTCTGTCCACGGTTTTGCTTAGCGACTATAGGACCTACAAAGCTGTAATTTGGCATGAATGCACATATTGATAAACGCAACAAAATAGTACATAAAATCTTAAAAAAATATTTTTTTATATGGTACCTTCCATACACATCAAGCGGGATGAAAAATTTTTTTTGCGTCCACCCCATCGTGTGGGGTGTCATTGGATAGGTTTTTTAAAACTATTATGAGTATTCATAGATCATTTTCCGATTTTGGGATCCGTTTGTGAAATATTAAGTTTTAAAGTGGAAAAAATCGTTAGAGTCCAGTGTCCCCCCCCTTCTACCAGCTAAACGGTTGCTTCTGGAAATGTGAAAAAATTCACGGGAGTAGGAAATATGCTGAATTTAAAAGGAAAACTATCACGACTAGGAAGGCTTCATAAGTTATTGAGTAATAGTCGATCAACTAAAAAAAATGTATTCGGCGAAGTATAAAGGAACTTTTCGTTCAAATTCCTTTGAAAGTAACTGAGATGATGTTGTTAGTAGTGTAAAACACGTTATAAATGTACATTCATTGACCACACAAAAATAAAAAACTAGCGGTATTACGGAACCCTATATTGCGCGTGGCCCGACACGCACTTGGCCAGTTTTTTTAAGATTCATTGGTTCATTCACACATTCAAAATATACGGGATTTGACATAACATGGCATCCTAAATGACATGTTACTTAGCGATGTAATGTGTTAAATCCCATACAGTGTTTGCTAAACAAGAACTAAATGAAGGATTATTGGCTAAATACCAAGGCTAGTCATGTTTCAAAGCACTTTATGTCTCTTTTCCAGCATTCCTAACACTAAGTATAAATCAAGATGGTGGAAAAACTAGTCTTTAGTTTTTCCCGGCGGGATTAGTCCATTTAGTCGTGTAATGAAATCTCCGAGATCTTAATTAGATGAAGGCGCGCCGCGGGGGGGCGGCAGACGGTAATGAACTAGTCATTATGTGATTCGACGGTTAATATTATACCGTCGCTTGGGTAGTCTGTAGGAAGTCGGGATTTTTGCAACTTCGAAATTATTATGATCTAGAATCTAGATGATATGATATAGAAGAGTAACTAAGCCAAAAAATGGTTCTACATGTCAGCAATATTCACACTTTCACTCAAACATCTTGTATAGTTGTGCATTTCAGTAGAAAAATAAGGCTTCGTTTACACCAAAGCTGAGCGGAGCTGTGTTGCAAAGAATGTGTTTTTGAGAACCAATAGCATCGCCGCGCTGAGCGATGTCATGGCAAAGTCATGTCAATAAAGCCATTCTATTGGTTTTCAAAAGCACATTCCTAGCAACACAGCTCCGCTCAGCTCTGGTGGAAAGACAGCCTAAGGGTCTACACAGACGGACCGCATTACAACTGCAATCCAACTGCGAATTGCAGTTCAAGTGCAGTTTGAATGACACGACTGCAATACGACTGCAATAGAACTGCAAACCAAACGCGCAGTGGGATTGCAGTTCAGTTGCAGTCGTGTCAACTGCATTCAAACTGCACTTAAACTGCAATTTGCAGTTGGATTGCAGTTGAAATGCGGTCCGTTTGTGTAGACCCTAAGAATCAAATTTTATTTGCAGACAGTTAAAATAGGTGTTCCATTTTAATGTAACACCTATTTTATCGTCTCAAAAATTATACGAATACAATTTATTGTATTCGTAAATTTTTTGAGACGGTTCGAGAGTAAAATCATCGAAGCCATCTCGCCTAAGGGCCCAGTAGCTCTAAAATATAATTTTCACATCAAGTAGCATCAGCACAATACACATAAACTGACAGATATCTAAACGCGTTATAGCACTCTCCAACGGCCGCTCGAGCCATAGACTCCTACACACCTGAACATCTGACAATGTTCACGAAAGGACAACAATATATTGGAAACCCTTCAACCCTATTCCATTACAATACGAGCTACATTCGCGAGCCATTCAGATATTATACAGCTAATATTATTCAAAGTGGGAATTGCTGATAATATCTGGTTTATGTCGTTTTGAATTTGTTATGGTGAGTTTGGTTTGTTTAATTTTACAGTGTCATTGTTGGGTCTAGACCGAGATAGGTTGGGGCTATCACGGTGTTAGGTGTACAATAGACGCTTGTTAATAGTCAAACCTTTGTTAAAAGTGACTTTGGCATAGTTGTGATGAAATCTAAATTCCAATGGACAATAATTAACTGATAACCTACACATATTTTCTAGTAGGTAAATATAGACATTACAAACGGCAAACCTTCGATCACAATATATTAGTGATCGAAGCGGCAAACTATCAATTATAAGGGCTTAGAATCATCAAGTGAAGAATTAAGAGAGTTTTCACAGAAACATCAGTTGCACTATGACCAACTTTAATTTATGTTCGTATAATATTATGCACAATTGCATATTATTATGGCATTCTCATAGAGCTTAGAGAGCTTTCTTTTAAAGAAGATTTTGTCTAAAGCTTATGCATTTTCTGCCAAACTCGTCATTTAACTATAGTTAAGTAAATTTTCCTGTGTGCAGCCGTTTGTCGTGACACACAAGAAATATATATTTGCAGTCTTTATTAATATTTTTTACTCTGTCTATTAAGTTGCGGCAGTGCGGTAGCAGTGCGGGAAGAAAAAGTAAACAAATATAAATTCCTCACAGCCATTTCTTATAATTTTCATATAGCAAAAGTGGGAATTGTAGGCTATAATATTTTATGTTTCCGATGAGCGCCATACATCAAATATTTCCTTTGAATAGCCGAGGGAGACATAATAACAATGTTAAAGCCAATTGTTCATAATATAATGTCGCTGGTTAAAGCTATCTATAAAATATTGCAAATACGAAAAACTCTTTACTATAGACCAGGACCAATACCTTCAAAAATAATGAAAAGTGAAAAGAAATCACAGTAGAATGAAACCCATTACAAAAGGAGGAGAATTTTATAAAAATTAAGGGAAAAATAATTTACGGGCGATCTGAGTTAGGGAAAAGTGTGGGGGGAGGTTTTAAGGGGGGAAAACGGTTTATCGCGATTTCTGGCAAAACTAATATTCCTATGAAAAAAAGTCAAATGGCAAAGTTGTAGATAAGAAAAAGATCTAAAACTTTTCTATTCACGCTTTTTCTCCATAACCTCAAAATTTATGTGAAAAATTCAAAAAACCATGTTTTTTGATTTTTATTTATATCTTTTACAAAAAAAATTTTTTTCTCGAAATTTGGTGATAGCTAACATTTTTAAGTCCCGAATACGCTGTCATTTATTTGATTAGAAATATTTATTTTTTCATCTTATTTTGAATTTATATTGAAAAAATACCCTAATTTTCAATCGAAAATTCGACCATCAAAATATCAGGTTTTTAAAAAAAAATGGTGTGCTTTCTACTCGTTGAAATCTCTACTTTCCGATGATGAAAATAAAAATATTACACTATAGTAAATCTTCTCAGAAAATGCAAAAATCGAAACAGTTTTTGCTCAGCGATGATAAGTCAGTTAGGACATGTTATTTTATGAGTATAGATTTACACTTATATTTATATATAATGATATTTTCTATGACGAAATGTTATTATAATGAAATAAATTAACTTTTAAATTAAAACTAATTGCAGCAATCACATTTTTATTATATAAAATTATTCATAATGATTAATAAAGAATTTTCGAATTTAAGTTTTTTTCGATTTTTTGTGTTTTCTGAGAAGATTTACTATCGTGTAATATATATTTTTTTTATCATCGAAAAATAGAGATTTCAAAGAATAAAGAGCATTACAATTTAAAAAAAAACCTGATATTTTGACGGTCGAATTTTTGACTGAAAATTAGGGTATTTTTTCGATTTAAATTCAAAATAAGGTGAAAAAATAAATATTTCTAATCAAATAAATGACAGCGTATTTGGGACTTGAAAATATAAGTTATCACCAAATTTCGCGACAAAGAATAATTTTTGTAAAAGGTATAAATAAAAAACCAAAAACATGGTTTTTTGAAATTTTCACATAAATTTTGAGGTTATGGAAAAAAAGTGTTAATACAAAAGTTTTAGATCTTTTTTTACCTACAACTTTGCCATTTGACATTTTTTCATAGAAATATTAGTTTTGCCAGAAATCGAGATAAACCATTTTTCCCCCTTAAAACCTCCCAAATTTCCCTTACTCAGATCGCCTGTAAATTATTTTTCCCTTAATTTTTAGAATATTCTCCTCCTTTTGTAATGGGTTTCATCCTACTGTGATTTTTTTGTTTTCAATTCTATATAGTCTATGTGCTTGTTATATCTTCACACTTAGATGTCTTAAATGATTTTGATGAAATTTGGTGTAGATATACTTTGAGTCTCAGGAAAGGGTTTATAATACTTTTTATAATGGAAAAAATTACAGTTCTTGTGCGTTAAAATGTTAATTAAAAAAAATAATTTGCGTGGATTATGTTCATGCAGCATATTTTTTTGAGTAACTTACTTTAAATAAAAAATATTCTGAGCTTAATTTTGCGAATTCCTACAAGCATTAGGTATCTAAACATTCAGACATACCAAAGAACATTTATAATTAAACGTTGAACAATTCTCATTGTGCCGTCCAACACGACAGGAACTTTTACGATCGTCGCCAACTAAATTTAAACCCTCAAATCATATAATTTAGGTTTTATTTCGAATGGCGTGGAATTTATCATGGGATGGTACGCAAAAGGCGTGGTGTATGACGCTGGAGGTGCAGGACAATGGTAATGGGACAAGTGCGTGTATGACAGGTACAAGGTGCCGGCAGATCGCATTGGAGTCGCAGTCCAATTATGCTACTGCATTCTCGGCATGGATATCATAGTATCCTCTATAGTCTATGACATAGACTATAGAGGATTCTTTGTACAGTAGAATAGAAAAACTGTAGTTTTTTTCTAAAATAAAGGGGCAAACGAGCAAACGGGTCACCTGATGGAAAACAACTACCGTCACCCATGGACACTCGCAACATTAGAGCTGTAGGTCCGTTGTCGGCCTTTTAAAAGAGGAAATACGTAAGAAGAGTTGTTGAAGGTTTCCAGGTCGTATTGTTTCGGAAATACTAGAAATAATAGAAATGCTGGTGACAGTTCGTTTCAGAGTTTTACAGTGCGCGGCAGAATGTTACGTGAAAAACGCACGGTGGAAGATCATAGAACAAATCATAATATTATAGTAAGTTAACCTTCATACGGTCTTCGGGTCAATTTTGACCCATTTTGAGATAGAAATGAAATTTTCTCAGAAAATAAGCGCTCAAGAAGTATGATATTTTATGACTTTTAATTATTTGTTTCAATTTACATATCAGTGGAATAAGTTTTTCTAAATAATTTAAATATTTCGCGTATGGCTTTTTTTACTCTAACGGTCTTTGGGTCAGAATTGACCGTAGCTCATAACAAACGCACAGCGCATCTGTTATTGTCCTAATTGTTTAGGTATCGTATAACTTTTGAATGAGACGTTCTTTTGTTCTATCAATACAAGTCTTAGAATCGTAATTTATTACACTGAAACTAATAAAAATAAAAAAAATTACAATAGATGAGCAGCTTGTCGTATTCAAAAAAAATGTCGTATCGACAATACATGCCATCAAGACCAACTAAATAATATGACATCTTTGGTTTATGTGATTCTCCCACCAGCTGGGATTGGAATATTCAACCCTACCCTTATCCAACACGGGTAAATAATCAGGTGTTGACAAATACCTAGGCTTGTATGTAGTCCTTGATTTGAGTCGCGGCCTGAGATAGTTCCATCATACTGTTACGGATACGGACACGTGGTGCCATCTAGCGTCAGGCCAGCGAACCTACCAAGGGAACACAGGCAACGTAAATCCCCTACTCGCTACTAGATGACACTAGGTGTATGTACCTACGAGTACTTTCTAGAAATATCTGATACTTGTTTACGCATATCGGGTTTATTCTGGGATGTTCCGGAATTTTCTGAGATTCGATCCGGCCCGTATAAATAGTCGCAGACAGTCCGGCCGGCAATTCAGTTTGATCTGAGCTATCTTCGAGGTGACTTCGGAGCGAAAACAAGTGATCAATAGTGAGTGATTGTGATTGTGATAGTGACTCGGCTACAACCTAGGACAGTGATAGTGCTCAGTGATTTGGATCTAGTGCTTAGTGTTTGGACTCAGTGATAGTGTGAGCTAGTGTTTGTGAATAAAGTCTTCAAGAGAGTCACCAGGTCTTTCTCTCTGAATCCAAAGAACCCTAGCACGTAACAACTGGTGTCAGAAGTGGGATTTGGAGATGCCATTGACTCCAAGAGAGGACTTCAAGGGGAGTGTCAGGACAAGGGCGCAGCGAGCTGCTGCCATTGACTCCGAGAGAGGAGTTGGCGGTGGAGCTGCGGAGGCCACACCCACTGGGGACCAGGCTCCGCCCACTGACCACGCCCCCCAGGCTCCACCCACTTCGGGTGAAGCCACGCCCACTGGCTCCGCCCACCGGGACCCGCCCACTGACCACGCCCCCCAGGCCCCGCCCACTCTGGACATGGCCACGCCCACTCAGGCCACGCCCACTGGCCCCGCCCACTGGGCCCCGCCTGCTCAGGCTCCGTCGACTAGCTCCATCCATCCTGCCACGCGCGTAGTTTCTACGGCCCCTCAAATGGCTCCTCAATTAGAAAGCATAATTGAGTTAATTCAGGCTTTGCCAGATGCCCAAGACCGCAAGCTCAGCGCTTTACAAGATTCTCAAAGGGCAATGATGGAGGCACAAGACCGCAAGCTCGGCGCTTTGCAAGAGGCACATGACCGCAAGCTCGGCGCTTTGCAAGAGTCACAAGACCGCAAGCTCGGCACTATGCAAGATTCTCAAAGGGCAATGATGGAGTCTCAAGAGCAACAAAAGGACCTCCAAGAAAAAGCGCTATTGGCTATAAAGGATGTTAGTGACACGGTGACTAAGCTTCGGAAAGATGTCGACATAATGAAAGAACGAGTTACCGGGTTAGAATCGGTTGTGGAAAATTTGAAAACCGGATTCACTGAACTGCAGAAGAGAGTAGTGCGCCTTGAAACTACGGGAGTTACAGTGTCTAGTGGAGCCACTGGAGTGATGCAAGGGCCAAGAGTAAAGGTGCCGCCGTACGATGGCACTACTTCTTGGAACGCTTATCGTCGGCAATTTCAGACTGTTGCTACCGTAAACGGATGGACGGAAGAGCAATGCCTGACCGCTCTCATTGTGGCACTCAGAGGGCAAGCTTTGTCGGTCCTGGAGGCACTGCCACATACGGGAAATGGGTTCCAAGACCTGATGGAGGCACTGGAATCCAGATACGGGGAGCGACACCTGGAGCACGTGTTCCGTGCCCAACTGCGTGACAGAGTCCAACGCTCAGAAGAAGGGCTTCAACAATGGGCGTTGGAAATTGAAAAACTCGTCAGGAAGGCATACCCAGGAGCTGACACCAAGATGGTTGACACAAATATTGTTCAAGGATTTGTCGACGGAATCAAAGACCTGGAGGTCAGAGCTGCAGTAAGGCTTGGTCATCATACCTCGCTGAAGGAAGCGTTAGCACATGCACTGGAGGTCGAGGCTGTTCGGCGTGACATACGGCAGACCCATAACATCCGCGAGGTCGCTGCGGAAGTCAGGGAGGTTAGGGCTCCTACGAGGAAAAGATTTGAAGTCATGTGCTATAAGTGCGGTGAGAGGGGCCACCTTCAGCTCAACTGCCCGCAGAAGAAGACACAGATGACGAAGATGGAAAGGATCGAGGAACAGATAGAAAAGCTGAGGAAGCAAGCAGTTTCGTCCCCTGCCCGGGATAAGGGGAAACGAATACATACACGCCACGGACTAGGTGGCGAGTATTGGACAATGTGGAGAGAGCCCCGATAACTATTACCTCCCAGGTACGGAGCGGACTAACGAAGACAAATACTTTGGGTCTCTTGGAAAATGATGCTATGAGGAAGGCTCAGGAAAGAGATGACGACCTTCGGCACATCATCACATGGAAGAAACGCGGTGACGTAAAACCAAACTGGAGTGAGGTTGCACCCACTGGCGCTGTCACTAAGGCGTACTGGGAGCAATGGGACAGTCTGATACTTCAAAACGGAATACTCTACCGGAAATGGGCTAACGGTAGAGAGTTCTATTTCCAGATAATTGTCCCAAGGGCGAGAGTACTAGATGTTCTCCGCGAGATACATCAGGGTGTATCAGGGAGTCATCTAGGAGTCAAGAGGATGCTGAGGAAAGTGCGAGAACGATTTTTCTGGTTGCATTGGCGAGATGATGTGCAGAATTGGTGCCACGAATGTACTTCTTGCGCTGATGTGAAGGGACCGCAGACCAGGACAGCGTGCCATGGCAGTAACAACGATGCTCGGGACGAGCATCTCTAAGAGGGGAGTAGTGTTACGGATACGGACACGTGGTGCCATCTAGCGTCAGGCCAGCGAACCTACCAAGGGAACACAGGCAACGTAAATCCCCTACTCGCTACTAGATGACACTAGGTGTATGTACCTACGAGTACTTTCTAGAAATATCTGATACTTGTTTACGCATATCGGGTTTATTCTGGGATGTTCCGGAATTTTCTGAGATTCGATCCGGCCCGTATAAATAGTCGCAGACAGTCCGGCCGGCAATTCAGTTTGATCTGAGCTATCTTCGAGGTGACTTCGGAGCGAAAACAAGTGATCAATAGTGAGTGATTGTGATTGTGATAGTGACTCGGCTACAACCTAGGACAGTGATAGTGCTCAGTGATTTGGATCTAGTGCTTAGTGTTTGGACTCAGTGATAGTGTGAGCTAGTGTTTGTGAATAAAGTCTTCAAGAGAGTCACCAGGTCTTTCTCTCTGAATCCAAAGAACCCTAGCACGTAACAATACGGTGGATAATTGTTATTTTTTTTACATCAAATCAGCATGAACAAAAAACAAATCTCTGTAGTTGGATCATACATTAGAATAAACCTGGATCACCATCATAAATAGTAACAATAAATAAACGACCTGTATATTCATCATGTTTTGCTCTTACCACAGATACTAACACTGTTTCGATAAGTACCTAAAAAAAATAAGTCGGTGAAAAATTTTATTCATTACTTTGCATCACAACTCAGAACTGAGTTATGGATGTGACAAAAGACCTGTGATATAAGTTTGACTACATCGAATATAAAGATGGCCTAGGATGCCCTGGATAAAGCTACAAAACTTTAGCCTCAAGTGGCCTCAAGTAACATGGTAGTTAGATCAGCCTACAATGCTTTTACAGTTTTTGAGCTTGAGTCAGCTGAAGAAAGGGTGCCTAGCAAAACGACGATACTACTTGGAAAATTCTACCAACTTACTCCTTACAACAGCTAAGAAGCTTCCTAAAAGAAGTCGTTGCCAACAATGTGCTGAAACTGTCAATAAAACTTTTGTTGTGAGATTGTAAGACATACATACGTAAAAAAATCTAATACAATAGGTAAACTTATTACCTCAATAAGATATACCTAATTTACATTTATTTTCTATTGCTGATTTGCCACATTTTTTAAAAAATATCTATCAAAATTGCATATTTTCTTTTTATATTAGACTAGATATTTCGCGCGGCTCCGTCCACGTTAATCAGTACTTTTGCAGGAACTGGGAAACGGGAACCGTACATTTTCTAACAAAAAAAATTAGTTTATATTATCGTTCCCCGTAGTCTACTCTATAGCTTCGCTAAATTACATAAAAATCCGTCAAGCGCTTTTTGAGATAACCATGTCCAAACAAATATACTTTTCAGCTTTATAATATAATATTTTATATTATTATTGTATATTTTATTTTATATAATTAATTATATTTTTTATAAAAAATTAAAGTATTTCTATAGAAATAAACTAAAAAAATGACAAATATAATTTATATTTATTTTTGTTAATTTTTAGGGTTCCGTACCTCAAATGGAAAAAACGGAACCCTTATAGGATCACTTTGTTGTCCGTCTGTCCGTCCGTCTGTCAAGACCCATTTTCTCAGGAACGCGTGGAGGTATGAAGCTGAAATTTATATCAATTACTCAGGTCTACTGTCCCTTGAAGCTGTGAAAAAATCAAACTTCTAAGCCAACGCAATCAAAAGATACAGCCGTTTATGCCGCAAATTTTCGACACTTGCAAGGGAATCAAAACCTACAGGGTGCTTCCCGTGAACTCAGAATCTTGAAATTTGGTACGAAGCAACGTCTTATAGCATAGATAAAGGAAAAATTACGAAAACCATAAATTTTTAGTTACATCACATAATATATTTTTTTTTATAATTTTAAACTTACTACCCATTTCCTCATAAACGCGTAGAGGTATTAAATTGAAATTCATACCAAATACTCAGGTCTATAATACCTTTAAGCTGTAACAAAATCAAACTTCTATGTCAACGCAATCAAAAGAAACAGCAATTTAAGCTGCATATTTTGAAACTCGCAAGTACTCGCAAGGGAATCAAAACCTAAAGGGTACTTCCAGTCGACCTAGAATCTTGAAATTTGGCATGAAGCAACGTTTTATAGCACACATAAAGGAAAAATTCCGAAAACCTTAAATTTTTAGTTACATTACAAAATATATATTTTTTAATAAATATAAACTTATTACTTTTTTCCTCATGAACGCGTAGAGCTATCAAGTTGAAATTCATATCAAACGAACTTTGTAAACCTTGCAGGTTTGTACGGAACCCTCGGTGCGCGAGTCCGACTCGCACTTGGCCGGTTTTTTATAATAATTTTACTACTTGGGTTAAATCTGACCCAAGGTACGGCAACGTTTGTAAAATTAAAGACCTTATGAAGGTTAAACTGCACAAATTAAGACGTCAGCGGTCAGGGTAGGGAGGAGGTAGTTTCATATTATGATTTTGGGTTTTTGATTTTTTTTTACAAAGTCTGAACAATTGTTAGTTACAAGGTTTACTTGGAATAATGAAAAAAAATGATATAATCCAATTTGTAAGTAGCTATAATGCCTAACTGGCTAAGCAAAAAGCATAGAGTATTTAGTTAGGACACAAGATAGCTGAATCGCGGAAAAATACGATTACCGCAGATTACCGCACCATAATTTTGGCGCGAACAAAACTGAGAGAAATATGTAGTTACGCTATATTGCACACATAAGCGTGATTTAAGATTACTTAAAGTAGTAAAAAAAAAAGAATGTCACGTTTCATATGCGTAAAACTTTGTTATGAACTGTACTGTATGATATTTATACTGTGTTTGAAATGTGTCTTGTAAGTTGTAACAAGCAAGACGGTCCGTTTTAGGGTTGGTTGGTTGGTTTAGTTCGATTATTATGTACCGAAGTCGCACCCACAACATTCTAGAGCAGATTTTATGCAGTTTAGAAGTCTAACAATTGCTTTGTGTGAAGAACTGGCTTTTGCTCGCGACTTCCCTTACGTAAGTATACCCAATTTTACCCAAGTATAGTAAAACTTAAGAGAATTTTGGCAGACTTTGTATGTAGTTACTATGTTGGCACTTGGAAGAGCTTAAAATTCATCCGCTTTTAAAAATATATATTATTTAAGCCAAATTTTGGCGGTCACGTCCCTCAGCCTACGACTAGGAAGGAAGGAAGGAAGGAAGATTATTTAAGTAATCGTAACCTGGGTAACGCATGCAAAAAAGGCAATTACCTGAATGAATAAGCTTTTTAAAATTCTCAGAAAGTTAATAACAAAAAACTTAAAAATACGATTTATGAGAATTCAATAAATCTCGCATACAACATAATTTCTTGGAAGAACTCGCTGCCGTTACCGATAAAACCATTATAATATTATATGTATCCAGTATCAATATACAATAATGTCTCATTAAATTATAATATTCCCTCGTTAAATTTTGTCGTTAAACTTAACACCAATTAACTAATGACTACATCGATCACTCTCGCCTAATGGCGTCCATCAACTCATGCGCATGTCAATTGTCAGCTCATGTCACATGACGGACATTCCAAATTCAATTTATGAGTATAGCCGGCTTGTTAACATCGAGTTACAGATGTGACATTAATTAAAAGATAAGGCCCCTCTACACGTTATCAAAATGGCATGATAGACAAACACAGCATGGTCAGCATGCAACATGATTGCCTTCACGATTGTGCAACAGTCTTTTATAGGTATTTATGTTTTTTCCTTATACGTCTAACGTCCATCGTGGCTTGCTATTCGCTGCAACTTCATTGGGTCTAAAATTGTAGTTTTGATTCTTTCACTAAGGCGCTGTCACTAAGGCGTACTGGGAGCAATGGGACAGTCTGATACTTCAAAACGGAATACTCTACCGGAAATGGGCTAACGGTAGAGAGTTCTATTTCCAGATAATTGTCCCAAGGGCGAGAGTACTAGATGTTCTCCGCGAGATACATCAGGGTGTATCAGGGAGTCATCTAGGAGTCAAGAGGATGCTGAGGAAAGTGCGAGAACGATTTTTCTGGTTGCATTGGCGAGATGATGTGCAGAATTGGTGCCACGAATGTACTTCTTGCGCTGATGTGAAGGGACCGCAGACCAGGACAGCGTGCCATGGCAGTAACAACGATGCTCGGGACGAGCATCTCTAAGAGGGGAGTAGTGTTACGGATACGGACACGTGGTGCCATCTAGCGTCAGGCCAGCGAACCTACCAAGGGAACACAGGCAACGTAAATCCCCTACTCGCTACTAGATGACACTAGGTGTATGTACCTACGAGTACTTTCTAGAAATATCTGATACTTGTTTACGCATATCGGGTTTATTCTGGGATGTTCCGGAATTTTCTGAGATTCGATCCGGCCCGTATAAATAGTCGCAGACAGTCCGGCCGGCAATTCAGTTTGATCTGAGCTATCTTCGAGGTGACTTCGGAGCGAAAACAAGTGATCAATAGTGAGTGATTGTGATTGTGATAGTGACTCGGCTACAACCTAGGACAGTGATAGTGCTCAGTGATTTGGATCTAGTGCTTAGTGTTTGGACTCAGTGATAGTGTGAGCTAGTGTTTGTGAATAAAGTCTTCAAGAGAGTCACCAGGTCTTTCTCTCTGAATCCAAAGAACCCTAGCACGTAACAATACGGTGGATAATTGTTATTTTTTTTACATCAAATCAGCATGAACAAAAAACAAATCTCTGTAGTTGGATCATACATTAGAATAAACCTGGATCACCATCATAAATAGTAACAATAAATAAACGACCTGTATATTCATCATGTTTTGCTCTTACCACAGATACTAACACTGTTTCGATAAGTACCTAAAAAAAATAAGTCGGTGAAAAATTTTATTCATTACTTTGCATCACAACTCAGAACTGAGTTATGGATGTGACAAAAGACCTGTGATATAAGTTTGACTACATCGAATATAAAGATGGCCTAGGATGCCCTGGATAAAGCTACAAAACTTTAGCCTCAAGTGGCCTCAAGTAACATGGTAGTTAGATCAGCCTACAATGCTTTTACAGTTTTTGAGCTTGAGTCAGCTGAAGAAAGGGTGCCTAGCAAAACGACGATACTACTTGGAAAATTCTACCAACTTACTCCTTACAACAGCTAAGAAGCTTCCTAAAAGAAGTCGTTGCCAACAATGTGCTGAAACTGTCAATAAAACTTTTGTTGTGAGATTGTAAGACATACATACGTAAAAAAATCTAATACAATAGGTAAACTTATTACCTCAATAAGATATACCTAATTTACATTTATTTTCTATTGCTGATTTGCCACATTTTTTAAAAAATATCTATCAAAATTGCATATTTTCTTTTTATATTAGACTAGATATTTCGCGCGGCTCCGTCCACGTTAATCAGTACTTTTGCAGGAACTGGGAAACGGGAACCGTACATTTTCTAACAAAAAAAATTAGTTTATATTATCGTTCCCCGTAGTCTACTCTATAGCTTCGCTAAATTACATAAAAATCCGTCAAGCGCTTTTTGAGATAACCATGTCCAAACAAATATACTTTTCAGCTTTATAATATAATATTTTATATTATTATTGTATATTTTATTTTATATAATTAATTATATTTTTTATAAAAAATTAAAGTATTTCTATAGAAATAAACTAAAAAAATGACAAATATAATTTATATTTATTTTTGTTAATTTTTAGGGTTCCGTACCTCAAATGGAAAAAACGGAACCCTTATAGGATCACTTTGTTGTCCGTCTGTCCGTCCGTCTGTCAAGACCCATTTTCTCAGGAACGCGTGGAGGTATGAAGCTGAAATTTATATCAATTACTCAGGTCTACTGTCCCTTGAAGCTGTGAAAAAATCAAACTTCTAAGCCAACGCAATCAAAAGATACAGCCGTTTATGCCGCAAATTTTCGACACTTGCAAGGGAATCAAAACCTACAGGGTGCTTCCCGTGAACTCAGAATCTTGAAATTTGGTACGAAGCAACGTCTTATAGCATAGATAAAGGAAAAATTACGAAAACCATAAATTTTTAGTTACATCACATAATATATTTTTTTTTATAATTTTAAACTTACTACCCATTTCCTCATAAACGCGTAGAGGTATTAAATTGAAATTCATACCAAATACTCAGGTCTATAATACCTTTAAGCTGTAACAAAATCAAACTTCTATGTCAACGCAATCAAAAGAAACAGCAATTTAAGCTGCATATTTTGAAACTCGCAAGTACTCGCAAGGGAATCAAAACCTAAAGGGTACTTCCAGTCGACCTAGAATCTTGAAATTTGGCATGAAGCAACGTTTTATAGCACACATAAAGGAAAAATTCCGAAAACCTTAAATTTTTAGTTACATTACAAAATATATATTTTTTAATAAATATAAACTTATTACTTTTTTCCTCATGAACGCGTAGAGCTATCAAGTTGAAATTCATATCAAACGAACTTTGTAAACCTTGCAGGTTTGTACGGAACCCTCGGTGCGCGAGTCCGACTCGCACTTGGCCGGTTTTTTATAATAATTTTACTACTTGGGTTAAATCTGACCCAAGGTACGGCAACGTTTGTAAAATTAAAGACCTTATGAAGGTTAAACTGCACAAATTAAGACGTCAGCGGTCAGGGTAGGGAGGAGGTAGTTTCATATTATGATTTTGGGTTTTTGATTTTTTTTTACAAAGTCTGAACAATTGTTAGTTACAAGGTTTACTTGGAATAATGAAAAAAAATGATATAATCCAATTTGTAAGTAGCTATAATGCCTAACTGGCTAAGCAAAAAGCATAGAGTATTTAGTTAGGACACAAGATAGCTGAATCGCGGAAAAATACGATTACCGCAGATTACCGCACCATAATTTTGGCGCGAACAAAACTGAGAGAAATATGTAGTTACGCTATATTGCACACATAAGCGTGATTTAAGATTACTTAAAGTAGTAAAAAAAAAAGAATGTCACGTTTCATATGCGTAAAACTTTGTTATGAACTGTACTGTATGATATTTATACTGTGTTTGAAATGTGTCTTGTAAGTTGTAACAAGCAAGACGGTCCGTTTTAGGGTTGGTTGGTTGGTTTAGTTCGATTATTATGTACCGAAGTCGCACCCACAACATTCTAGAGCAGATTTTATGCAGTTTAGAAGTCTAACAATTGCTTTGTGTGAAGAACTGGCTTTTGCTCGCGACTTCCCTTACGTAAGTATACCCAATTTTACCCAAGTATAGTAAAACTTAAGAGAATTTTGGCAGACTTTGTATGTAGTTACTATGTTGGCACTTGGAAGAGCTTAAAATTCATCCGCTTTTAAAAATATATATTATTTAAGCCAAATTTTGGCGGTCACGTCCCTCAGCCTACGACTAGGAAGGAAGGAAGGAAGGAAGATTATTTAAGTAATCGTAACCTGGGTAACGCATGCAAAAAAGGCAATTACCTGAATGAATAAGCTTTTTAAAATTCTCAGAAAGTTAATAACAAAAAACTTAAAAATACGATTTATGAGAATTCAATAAATCTCGCATACAACATAATTTCTTGGAAGAACTCGCTGCCGTTACCGATAAAACCATTATAATATTATATGTATCCAGTATCAATATACAATAATGTCTCATTAAATTATAATATTCCCTCGTTAAATTTTGTCGTTAAACTTAACACCAATTAACTAATGACTACATCGATCACTCTCGCCTAATGGCGTCCATCAACTCATGCGCATGTCAATTGTCAGCTCATGTCACATGACGGACATTCCAAATTCAATTTATGAGTATAGCCGGCTTGTTAACATCGAGTTACAGATGTGACATTAATTAAAAGATAAGGCCCCTCTACACGTTATCAAAATGGCATGATAGACAAACACAGCATGGTCAGCATGCAACATGATTGCCTTCACGATTGTGCAACAGTCTTTTATAGGTATTTATGTTTTTTCCTTATACGTCTAACGTCCATCGTGGCTTGCTATTCGCTGCAACTTCATTGGGTCTAAAATTGTAGTTTTGATTCTTTATTTCAAGTAACTTCAAGGCATTCTTACTTAGAAATGAGATCGTCGACTGTATTGCTATCTAAATACACCATTTTATGGTATAAAAAAGATGAACGAATATTAATAAGTAAAAAATATTTCCTTCGTGCTTGCGGTTTAAGGTCGTCCCCCGAGCAAACGACCTTGGCCATACATTTGCCGCGTTGCCGACATCGCGCCAAAACCCTATTATTTTTACTTATCTTGGTTCAAAATTGTCCTAAAAAAATTTAAAACTATATATATAATGTATGCTTGAATTTTAACAAATTGGTATTACTTTGGAAGCTGATATCATGAGTATAAGAAACAAAAATAGAAAATTTAAAACGACAAAAGGAATGTTGATCTCTTGAATCTCCGGACGGAACGCCCTTAAGACCGGTTGCCATGATTTTGAATGACAAAGCCGCTTTGTAATTGATATAGTACTAACATCTTGTATCCATCGCATCGGCTTAGCGTACTTTATGTTGATTGCGAACACTATCAAATGGTTTGTAATAGAAATTTATTTCTTTGTGTGCGTGTAATAGAGGCTTATTTAAAACTCGCATACATATTATCTTAATACGTCATACAATGCTAAAAATAAAGAGTTTACGGACTGAGCGAAATATTCTGAAAATACATACATCTAATTATTATTAATTAATAAAAATAGCAGCAACTTACGCATACTTTTATATTATATACCCATAAACAAAATATAATGTATGCTAGTTTAAAGTTAAAAAGATAATAATTAAGACGAATTTAATCTTAGACGAAGAAAGAAAAGATGCCTGGAAACATACTTATACCTTATCGAGTGTAAAAACAGGAGAAATCTGAGAACGTTTCTTACTAACCACTTTTATTGCGCACGTACAACAATTAAGAGAGAAAATTAATATTGACACATAAATTGGTCGTAAATAACAACAAAAATGTGTGTGTCCGTGTATCCTGCCGCTGAAATGTGGTAATAAATCGTTTATCCAGCGTCGGTGTCATTTTAATACCGACACGCGCCTCTGATTAGATTCCCGTGTAATTTCATTGCAACGTGACGAGGCGAGGTGAGGCGATTAATTGTTTCATTTAAAACTGAACTTTATTTACTACACATGAACATACATATTGATTTGACAGACGAGCCGCCCGCAGTGTTTTATTACATACTCTTTGCCCAAAATAGATAAAGCAAAGTCTTCTTGAACCACTACAGCATTGGTAACTCAGAACTTCAGAAGGCGGCCATAATAGAAGAAAAATAGGACATAGGTTTACCTAGACCTAGAGGTAGGAAACCTCTAGGGTTTCACGCTAGAGGCAACATCAGCGTATACAGTAATAAATAAATAAAATAAATCTTTATTTCCTTCAAGTAATACACATTATCTTAAATAAACAAAACACTGCTCCCCACACTAGGATTCCCTGTGTCGTGGTGAGCAGTCTCTTCCATCATGCACAATTATAACCACAATTAATCTTATCCAGCTAATGACATAGTGTTTGTAAGTAAACGGACTATATATGTTTTTTAAAGTAGGTGACTAAAAATTGTACCTATACAATATACACATAATAGCATTACAAGATCATTACCAGAGCCACCGAAGCCAGCTACAGTACGTGTAAGTTAGTGATGAGGTGAGTTACTTCTACAGAGACCTGACATATAGTGCAATTTTTATTAATTATATTTTATTATTAAAATATTAAATAATTAATATATATCAAGTAATTAATATATAATATTAAAATATTATATATTAATTATTATTATTATTATTTATTACATTGTGTAGGTGTATGATGATAGTGAGTAGTGAATCTGTTTGTGGTCATGTCATGTGTGTGTGTGTGTGTGTGTGTGTGTGTGTGTGTGTGATCCTGGACATATGTGTAGGAATTTGTGGAGTGGCCGAGCATCCTAGCCCTACGACGAACATTGCGTCTTGGCTTCAGTGCAGTGACTGCTAGGATGCTTGTTTGTGTGACGTGTGTGTGTGTGTGTGTGTGTGTGTGTGTGTGTGTATGTGTGTGTGTGTATGTGTGTGTGTGTGTGTGTGTGTGTGTGTGTAGGCCTGAATTCACTTCCTCCAATAACTTCTGTCCCACGGGGCTCCGGGCTTAGCTAGTCCCGGCGTCGAGGGGAATGCTTTAGCTTGCCTAAGTGTTCCCTAATTTGGTGGAAGTCCGGTCCCTTCTGAGGTAGACCGGCCGGTCGTGGAGGAGAGAGAACCAGAATATCCCTCCGTATACGGCTGAAGGCAACCGCAGGTGGTTTTAGTGAGTAGGAGTCTCACATACCCCCGGGGTGCTTCAGCTTAACTGAGGCACGTACCCAACCCGGGGCACCAATGATGGGTTTCCCCTGCGTAAAAAAAGCCTGAACTCACTTTGATTAGTGATAAGTGCAGGTGATTAGTAGTAAGGAGAAAGTAAGTGTGGCCAGCATCTGATTTGTGCAAGTCCTTTCATTTCTCCTAATTACTGATTAGTAATTAGGAGTGGTGATTACCTGCACAGGCCGCTTATGGCCTATGGAAAGTTACTTATGCTAGTAGCGCCCTCTGCTCCGATCTTTGCGTACTATTCCCTATTCGCGGCCATGTTTGTGAGTCGTGGCTAACTTCACACGGTGCAGTGATTGGAGGAGGTGATGTGCAAGTGAGAGGGGAGACATGATGATGACATTGCGGCGCCGAACGCTTGCGTGAACGTGCAAAAGTGATTGTTGCGCACGCACGCTACGTGCAGATATTCTCAACATTTTCTTACTAAATTAAAGTTTAGATTTTTTGGAATAAAACGTGTTTATAATAAAAACTGCTTTAGGGACTTTTTAGAGGTTTTTTTTGGGATGGGTGAAATTAGAAAAATATTTAAACTCACTTATCGAATTTAAATAATTATTATTTAATTAATTTAATATTTATTAAAAACGTATCATCGTTATTCACGATAATTCGTAAGACGGAGGTAGAGTAGAACTCTGACGAAGCGCAGTAATCGAAATTATCTCTCCCTTTGCCATGCTTTCGTCGACTTTTTTGTTTTCAATTCTGTCGGCACATCCTGAGTGGAAACCGCTTTTTAGATCTAATTTGTATTTTTTGCAAAAATACTATTTAATGCTAATGGCACCACTGATTTCGCACACCTATTTTAATGTGATCTATAGATTTTCGATAACTACAAGTCATGGTTCTGAATAGAGGGTAATTACGTGTACGATGAATCTGCACAAACCACAAAACAGCTTGTTGCAATTGAATGTTAGCTTTTAACACTGACACGCGTCAGTTTAAATAAGCGCGTTTAGTAGCATAATATATACTAGTTATTTGACCGAGCTTTGCTCGGTATTCGATAAAACACGAATAAAATGACATTTTCTAAAAATGATTCCTAGCTAGATCGATTTATCGCCCCCAAAACCCCCTATATACTAAATTTCATGGAAATAGTTGGAGCCGATTCCGAGATTCCAATTATATATTATGTATATAGATATATACAAGAATTGCTTGTTTAAAGATATAAGATAATATATTAATTACTAGCGACCCGCCCCGGCGTCGCACGGGTATAAAATCTATAGCCACTAAAAAAAATATGCATATAGCCTTCCTCAATAAATGGGATATCTAACACTGAAATAATTTTTCAAATCGGACCTGTAGTTCTTGAGATTAGTGTATTCAAGTTAGCCCTTTCAAATAATTTTCCCCGTTTTTTCCACATTTTCCTCTATTTCTTCGCTCCTATTAGTCTTAGCGTGATAAAATATAGCCTATAACCTTCCTCGATAAATGGGCCATCTAACACTGAAAGAATCATCAAAATCCGTTGCGTAGTTTTAAAGATTAAAGGGAACAAAGGGACATGAGGCAAAAAAGCGACTTTGTTTTATAATAAGTATAGATACAGATATAGATTTATACGTAATGTAATATTCGAGAAAACATCGATGGATGAAGTAAGCGTTAAGCTGCACACGAGCACACGAGCTGTCTATCGTCTCTCTATCAGCCGCGACTTCACAGTCCAAATAGGTCAACGATGTCTCACACAATTAGTGAAGTGCCGAGTAGTATAGTTACGCATTCGTAACTATACTACTCAGCACTTCACTAATTGTGTGGGTCGGCTCGACCGGAGAAATACCACGTTCTCACAGAAAACCGGCGTGAAACACCGCTTGCGCTGTGTTTCGCCGAGTGAGTGAGTTTACCGGAGGCCCAATCCCCTACCCTATTCCTTTCCCTACCCTCCCCTATTCGCTATTAAAAGGCCGGCAACGCACCTGAAGCTCTTCTGATGCTGCGAGAGTTCATGGGCGACGGAAGTTGCTTTCCATCAGGTGACCCATTTGCTCGTTTGCCCCCTTATTTCATAAAAAAAGTGTCAAATCCATACTAATTAAGAATTGCATCTACGCGACGCGCGTTGCGATCTGAATTAACCCTTACTGGGATATCTATAGATACTATAACATTGACCAGGATCACATTAATATCAGCTGTAAGGAAATGCAAAAAAAATAATTTTACGGTGATGACAAATGCGACTTCCCGGACTAACGAAGCGATGACCCGAGTCACACAAACGTAAATATAACGTGAAACTTAGAATTACACACAATACGAGTATGTTCTGGGCTAATATAGTTTTATTTTATTGGCGTGATTTATGAACATTGATAAGGTACTTAAAATTGCTGACTTACAGTTCGGGTGTACATACAGTACAGTGTTAAATTAACAAATAAATAAATATGATCAGTGTTAAATTGTTATGAAAATTTCGATTTCTTTAGTTACGGATCCAGTAGTCTACGTCTAAAGAATTATGGAAAAATTCACTAGGAAACCTGCCTAAAATCTGCGCTCAATACCTAAGGCATCTAGCAATACTTGTGTCCCATACAATCAAACACTAATAAATATACTCAACTCTGCTTTAATAAAATATCGCGTTTTCTACACATAAATCCGTAAAGCTACGCTTCTTGCGACAAAAACTCACGCTAACTGAAACATGTTTTATGCAGGGCTGTCCAAACGCAGAAAATTGCGCGCTCTTACCCGTAAACACACATACTTCAGCGTAACTGCTAAAGTATCACCCTAACTCAGTCAGGCGAGTGCGGAATATATTTCAGATAAAACGACAGGCCTATTTCACTCGCAGCCCTATTTCACCATATTGTGGAGCGTATAAGGCGTAAAACGAGCCTCCACAATAAATTGCCGTTAAATTATTAAACGGAGATTTACAACGGATTTTATGGAAAAATGTACGAGTATGTTGAGCTGAGTTTAGCCTAATTGCTCCCGTAGCGGGGAAAATCATTTGCTTTCGTTAATGGCGGTTACATGCGTAGACATGTTAGGTATTAGAGTTAAATATTGGCTCTATCTGATGGATTCTATGAGGTTCATTAAATGGTATTCTATTTAATGCTTATAAGGTTTTATATTTTATCTACTCGTGGATAAAGTAAATATGTTTTCCGCACGTAATGTACAAAAGCAATATTTGTCTTACATAAAAGAGCTGACAATAATAATACATTAAAATTACAAATACTCTTTTTCTCTATAATACAGGTTTTCAAATAAAAATAAAAGGTTTGAAAATAAAATCAATTAAATAGTATAATCCTAGTATTTTTTAATCATGTTACTTTTCTTTGACGTCTCTTTGGGCCTTAGAGACGTCAAAGAAAAGTATCATGATTGGCCCTTCAACTTTACCCCCACACCTGCAATAATGTGATTTATTCTGGGCCCGTCGTATCGCCGGTAACAAATGACGTCGATGGCGTGATACAGAACGCTAAAATATTAATTGTCAAACGCATATCGAAACACTGAAGGTGTGATATTTTATAGCTAGATGCTGTAACTCCGTTTGCGCAGAAATTGGTTTATCACGCAGGAACTTAACACAACTAATAGCTAAAATTGGTTCCTTTTTTGGGTAAGTATAAAAATATCTATGTACTTTATCCTCTCCCTTGACTCGAAGAATATGGATACTCAAACCGAGGATAGGTAAGGTGGCAGAGTAGTAAGGACGTTTGCAGTGTCATCGTATGTTTTCTGTAACATATTTTTTCGTTTTCCATTTACTAAATAAAACTAATCTAATCTTCTTTCCCGAGACTCAAACTATCTGCATACCAAATTTCATCAAACTCGATTGCGGTATAAACAGACAGAAAAACAGTAACACTTTCTCATTTATATTACGTATGAATATTCTAGATTTATCTAGTTCTTATATGTCGTTGGGCTGATATAAACGAATGAGCGTTCGACAGATCAGGCTGATAAGTTGTGCGTAATATTTCATACATTTCATACAACCGGTCACGAAGTGTAATAAATAGATTCAGTCAAATGCACCAAAATATTTCACATTACTCGCATTCAATTCTGTTTTTAAACGACTACCTTTTGCCTGCGGCTTCGCCCAACAATAGTTCACCACTGGAACCGCTCATTTATCCATAGTAAAAAAGTAGTTTAAATCCTTTATGTGTGACAAATCATTATTTCGGTGATTACCAAATAGGTAGTTTTTACGCGAAATTGTAAAAAGTCAACAGACTTACATTTAAAACTATAATTGCGAGATTCAAGAAAACCATTAAATTTTTATTCTGTGACACAACCATCCCACATTTCTCAGAACTCGATTATCTAAAACTAATTAAAATGGTTTAAGCAGTTTAGGCATAGAAAAGTACATATTATTATACCACTGTTGGGATTATAATAAAAATATAAAAACAAAAAGTTTGAAAACTGCTACATAAAATGTATGTTCAGTTATTTTCATTTATACAAAGACAATTACAAAATGTTACACACAAAAAAATCGCCAAACTGCTAAACAGTTTGCTGGCGATGTTTCCACTCAGTTACAACATTTATAAAATACACTAAACTAAAATATATTAATGATTAACATTATATAAAGCACTAAACATAACTTTTATTTATAAATTAGTTCTTCGTTTAAATTCTTAAGTGAGCAATTAACTAACCGACATAAGTTCACAGGTGTAGTTAAGTAGCTGGTCGGTTAGTTAAGATCACCGTCATACCGCGGTTAAAGTTAACGACGTCATAAACTAACACGCTGAACCCCGGCTAAACTACGTTAAGCTACTTAACCGCAATCTGTAAACAAGTAGAGAAGTAAACTTTTCTTATGTAGCATACCTACCAGCTTTTTACTACGTTTAAGGTTGATTGAATTTAATGCCTTATTGAAGTAAAATTTCAACTGAAGTGACAAATAGTTGAATATTAACTATTAGGGCTGGTTTACACGTATTAAGTAGATAAGTAGTAACTAAATTTTAACTTAATTTGAAGTGCCTGCTGGAAATATGCTAAGTGACAAGCCCCGCCTGCCAACCTTACAGAAAATAGTCAAAATTCTAATTTCCTTGTTTAGTACTTAACTAAATTTTAACTTACTACTTGCTACTAAATTTTGTGTTTACATGCAATAAGCAACTTAAAATTAAGTTAAAATTTAGTTACCTACATATCTACTTAATACGTGTAAACCAGTCGTTAGCTGCAATGTTTTGACGCTAGAGTGGTGTACCAGAAAATATATAGACATAAAGTTTTGTTCGACGTTTGACAACGTTTCTGTCATTATTCTTATATGACGTGAGCAATATGTTGAATTTTGGTCGAATAAGGCATTGTACCATAAAACTGTTTTGAGACTCAAATAATCGGACGAGAATGCTGCGTCCTGCTCTAACCAAACCTGAAATGACGTTGTTAGAGCAGGACGCGGCATTCTCGTCCGATTGTTTGAGTCTCAAAACAGTTTCGTAGTAGGCCTAAAGGGCGAAGCCAAACGAGCGTTACAATTTGTGAGTCGTGAGCCACAGAATTTCTGCCGGGCAGAATTTTTTTTCATACAATTGACAACTCATTTTGAGTCGCCGTCTGAATCAAACAAGACTTTTGTATGAAACTGAATGCAGCAGAATTCTGCCCGGCAGAAATTCGGCGACTCACAACTCACAAATTACGCTCGTTTAGCTTCGCCCTAAATTACTGTGTTTATCTCCAACATTTCTTTTAACCTATTGCCTTTAATTGCAAGAAAAAATGTTTCTGAAGCCAATGTGTCAACTAAAATGTAAAGGGCCGCTGTGTGTGGCATTTAAGCTGTATGTTAGGGCTTAACGAGATATGTTACAGTTACTTAATACTTGATATCCGACATGCTTCCAACAACATTATTAGTTGAGTAGGATAAACAGTATATCGTTGGCACATTTTTATTTTTTTTACCAGATAAAGAGATTGGGGATGTTTTATTAACTTTTTTCGTATTTTGTAAATTATATTTTGTTTATACGAATAGGCCTTAGACGTACACACGTTACCATCTAAACAGACGTATAGGCACATTGTAGTTAGTGCGAGCTGTGCTTATTTTTTTACTTAAACAAAAATAATTTAGAAAATCCAAAAAAAGTCAATGAAAACCTAGCCTAGACTCTAGGCCACTACAATTTCATCTAAATCAGCTATTTAGATTAAATTGAACTTGGAAATACGCAATAAGAATAAGAATACGATGATAGGGGAGAATATACCATTCCTGGAGCTGGAAAAAATATATAACGGTCTCGGATCTCCTCATATAATAATAGAAAAATATAGACACAAATTGATTAACCCAGGGGTTCCCAAAATGTGCGCCGCGGCGCCCTGGTGCGCCGCGGAAAGGCAGGAAGGGCGCCGTGGCCCGTGAGTTGATCCTCCATCATGATTATCCATAACCACAATAATTATAAAATAAATTTATAATATGAATTATGTAAAGCAGGCAGATGATTAATTATATATTTTGTTTATTATTTACTTCTTCATCATCATCATCATATCAGCCTATATTCGTCTACTGCTGGACATATTATTTACTTGCTTTACTTAAATATAATCATAAAAGGTGTTTATTTTAGAACTATGGGAGGAAAGGCTGCAAGAGCCTCAAGTCAGCGTAAATCTGGTGCAGGCCATTCGACCAGTTCTGAAACAGTGGTTGACAAGGAGGACCGGCGCGCTCTCCTTCCGAGTTCCGACTCACACAGGTGCTGACCGGGCATGGCTGCTTCGGTCGGTACCTGTGCGAGATCGTAAGTCGAGAAGAAACCACGCGATGTCACCACTGTGACTGTGACAGGAACACGGCCGAACATACCATCACGGCGTGTCCCTCTTGGATAGTACAACGGGCGGCACTCAGTGCTGCCATCGGACCGGACCTTTCGCTGCCGGCACTGTTTCGTGCAATGTTGAGTGGCGAACAAGAGTGGAAAGCGGTAGAGGATTTCGCCCACGATGTCATCTCCGCAAAAGATCAGGCCGAGCGCATAAGAGAGAGGGAGGCGCTCAACCCTCGTCGCAGAAGTAGGCCAAGGCGAAGACGGGTCAACCCAAATGATCACAGCTTCCCACCTTAGCCAGGGAGCTCGAGGCAGCGCGCGGCGGTATGGGGATGCCGCCGCCCATTGCACCGAGTCCCCGAGAGGGTCACGATGGATCTTCGCGCATCGCGACACCAAAGTGTCAGGCCTACATAAGCCCTGGAAGGGCCTCTGTTTGGCAACGGAGCCTGTATGGGCTCGAGGAGAGCCTGCTGGTGACAAGCAGGCACACGCACGCAGAGCCGCGGAAAGAAAGCTCGCACGTTCTCGCAATCCTGCGTGCGACGAGTGGAAGAGTATAGACGGGTTTTAGTGGATAGGGCTGCGCTCAATTCAACATCTTTAAGGACGCAGCGAGTCCTACATACCCGGGAAAGTTGTCCCCAAACCCTCCGGCATGCGCAACAGCAATCCCCGTCTCAAAAAAAGGGCGCCGTGACAAAATATTGACTTGTAAGTGCGCCGCAGGCTGAAAAAGTTTGGGAACCTCTGGATTAACCTGTTATGGAAATTAAAAAATAAGATAATAAAGAAAGAAAAATAAGATAGTATTTTAAAAGTACCAACGACAGGGTCGCTTACCCTACAAAATGAAGTCGTTATACAAAGGTGAAAAATATTACGAGCTTAATTTTTTGCGGTTGAGGCGTGAAATTCAATTATATTGTCACTTAGGATTACCTCCGAGCGGCTTAGCTACAAACTTGCCGGGCTGTGCTGTAGGTGCTCATCCTCATCATCATCATCATCATCATTATCATCATGACGACCTCTGTGGCTCAATTAGTTGAGTGTGTGGCAACTGGCAGCTCAAGCAGGGGGTTTGAATCCCGCTGACAGAACAAAAACTTTTCAATGTTCCCGAGTCTAGATGTGTATTAAATACGTGTATGATATAATAAAAATCTTAAATATATGTAATATGTATATTGTATAGGATAAAAGTATTAAATATATTTTCGTTGTTTGGTTACACAAGTCCTTCAGTTACTTAGCATGGGGCCAGAGTCCAGACTGACGTGGTGTGAAGCGTCCATAGATATTATTATTATTATTTTATATTATTATCTATATTAACGTATTTACTACTTGTGGCAAACAAAATTTTCCTCCTAAGAAAAAGTTTGTTTTATTTTTGCAAGATTAGAAAAACTACTGTGCAGTCATATATCAATATAAATATATCAATGGAATTTGTTATCAACGGAGACGAACGTTTATAAAATCACTTACACTTAGGAATACAATTTTTTTATGTTAGTGAGCGGGATTTGAGCCTACGACCCTGTTTTCTGGGCGGGATTTGAACCCGCGATCCTGTTTTCTGGGCGGGATTAGAACCCGCGACCGGGGCGTTTAAGCGCTATCCATACTAGACTGAACCACAGAGGTCATCAAACGTCAAGCATTTCCTATTAGATTCTATTAGATCCCTTTTATACGAGTATTATTAGATTTTAGCATGTTACGACATATTATCACGTCCTCATGAAAATTCATACAGCCTTCATTATCACCATACACGCTTACTTTTTTATCCAACTGCTAAAGAGGGATGCTTTTTATATCACCTAATTAGTTTTAGATTATCTATGATACGGTCTATCTCTAGATCTACAGATACAATCAGAGCCTTATACATCACACGGTAATAAACGCTTTTTGTGATGATATT
Organism: Polyommatus icarus; assembly: GCA_937595015.1. Taxonomy (NCBI): domain Eukaryota; kingdom Metazoa; phylum Arthropoda; class Insecta; order Lepidoptera; family Lycaenidae; genus Polyommatus; species Polyommatus icarus. Next base: position 3,647,147 of record OW569330.1, on the reverse strand, counting down.
TTTTTCCTTGTCACTGGTTACCATGAAAATGTCGTCCATACGAACCTGGGCTATGAATATTATAAAAATGTAAGGAATAAAATAAGTATGAGAGATTATTTGATAATGTTTTTCTAAATTTTATAGTTTGCTTACAAATACACTAGTTGTTTACTTATATTTATTTATAGGTACTTAATACTTATAACTACTTTTTTTGCTACAAAACTTCTACTAGAAACAGTGGCTAGATATAAAAATTACACCACGAAAACTACGGGTTGAATTGTCGTAAAAGCTAGCAAAGTTTGAAATATTATATAAAACGTTAATCTGCATGGACTTTTATCATTTTTTAAAATACTTATTCGATTTCCAAATGTAAATTTTCTTTCGAAAACGCCATTATTATAGCTAAAGATGAATAAGTAGCTACGTATATCGTAGTATACTGTAATAGTATAATATAGCTTATATCTACGTGTGTCCCCAAGCCCATGCTGCTATCAGATGCGATCTCGCGATAAGCATAACTCGAGGCGCAGTTTTTGTCACTTTGCCTTGTCTCGGTACACAATCCTATGGTATAATATTACATAAAAGCTTTTGTAAATTGTTAATCATACTACATTTTAGATCTGTCAATTTTTAAGATTCAAATATATTTCATTCCTTTTTTACACACTACATTACTTACTTTGTTCTGAATCAATTTATATTGTGTTTGGAAATAACCTATAGTACGTCAAGAAAGTGAAGAAATTAAAAAGTGGCAACATCGTAGTGTCATCCCCTTTTCCTTAGATTGATTTGAAAGGGATGACACTACGATGTTGCCACTTTTAAATTTCTGATCCGATGCTGCCCTACTCCCTAGTACAATATGACACAAGTGGTGTAGGCAATAAGCCCACTAAACATTGTTCTTAAATATTATACTTAGTTAAGCGAAAAACTATTTTCACTCTCCGATCAAAATGAATGGAATTGACATAAGCGCGTTCGTTGATATGACTTTGACGTTCGACTCGTCTAAAATCAATACATTTTATAAAGCGATAAAGAAAACATCTTGGCTATAGGCTCAGGAGTCAGGGTAGCTACCGCATGCGCGTTCGGTAGCAGCAGGCGACATTTAGATGTTGTGATATTACCTTATCTCGGAATACAATGGCGCGAGGACCCCGCCGCTTGATTTGTTGCACATCACACACATTACATCGTCATATACTAGCATGCTATATAATATTATAATATCCATACTGATGACCTCTGTGGCTAAGTTGGTGGGCTGTTGAGTGTTGGTAGCTCAGGCCGGGGTCGCGGGTTCGAATCCCGCCGACGCGCGACGGAACAAAAAGTTTTCAAAGTTCCTGGGTCATGGATGTGTATTAAATAAGTGTATCATATCATAATAAAAATCTTAAATATATGTAATATGTATACCTTCTTAGTATGAAAGTATTAAATATATTTCCGTTGTCTGGTACCCGTAACAAATACCCGTAAAAACGTAACAAGTCCTTTAGGTACTTAGCACGGGGCCAGATTGACGTGGTGTGATTAAGCGTTCATAGATATTATTATAAAGATATTATTATTATTATTATCATTATACTTTACTAATATTATAAATGCAAAATTGTGTCTGTCTATCTGTCTGTCTGTTATCTCTTCACGCCCAGACCGATGAAACCGATTTTGCTGCAAATTGGCATGTAGATACTTCGAGTACTTACCTACCAGGAAGGGACATAGGATACTCTTTGTCTCGGAAAAATGTACGGTTCCCACGCGATAAACGAGTTTTGTCGCATGGGAGTTGCGGACGTCTTCTAGTCTACTATATTTGAATATATCATATAGGATATAGTGTCAATACAACTATACATAGTAGCTCAACTAAGGCTGGTTTTATACTTTTATCGTTAAGCGTTAGACGAAGTAAACGAACGGACGAACGGCGCTGCTCAAGCAACTGAACTGACAAGACTCTGAAACGCGACTTCTATCCCCATACATCTTCGAACGCGCGGCGGTCAAACGGCGCTTAACGATAAAACCAGCCTAAGTCTCGATCTTGAAACTAAATTCGCTATCGCAATCTAATACTACCTCACAAAGTCTTGCTTTGTATGCGTTCAAATCTAATACAACTCCAATTATTATTATTTTTAACAAAAAATTAAAACCGACTTCCAAGGTAAAAACAATAATAACATTAATATGAACTAAAAAGTATTAAATAATTTTTACTATCTAATAGTGCCTTTTTCCGAATTCGGCTAAACCTCAACTATTTCTGTACTTAATCTTCATTATTTTGAAGTCGGTACCAGATAGCTGAATCTTCAGTCCTCTGACAGAATATTTAAAATTTTTGGAACTGGCACCGACTTCAAAATTATGAAGATTAAGTACAGAAATAGTTGAGGTATAGCCGAATTCGGAAAAAGGCACTATTAGATAGTAAAAATTATTTAATACTTTTTAGTTCATATTAATGTTATTATTGTTTTTACCTTGGAAGTCGGTTTTAATTTTTTGTTAAAAATAATAATAATTTCACTCTTTTTAGTTACACTAGTAGATAAATCTTCGCGTATATTTTACGTATCTTATTACAATTTGTTAAGAGTCACAACTCACACTCACAAAATAATATAATATTATCAGTGAAGTGAACATATTGTGCTAAGTAATTTAACAATTTTAATACTTCAAGCCCGAAGCGGTCACCGGCGATTGCGATAACAATAGAAAGGCTATTGTGTCTCGTTTTTCCACGATCGAAGGATCTATCAGATAAAAAATTGCACATACTTGCATAGGATATAGCGGAGCATAATATTTAATATTATCATAATTATTGACAGCTGTTCTTGTTATCAAGAATTCAAATCGATAGGTACTTAGTGCACCATCTATCGATTAATAAGTATAACTAATTAAAAAGACACTTAATGACTTTGTTTTGTTTAAATGCTCTATTTAAAATAACTTTATTTAAATTCTATTTGTCTATTAAAATTTTATAAAGTAGTAAAGTATTCGATCTGTATATAAAGTAGTTAGTAAAGTATTCGATATTCTGTCTTCTGCCGCCACGCGACGGCAGTCGGCGACGGCGGTCGGCGACGCCGACCGCCGTGTATTAAAAACAAACAGGTGTTAATTGTTATACAGTACATAATTATTATTATTAGTATATCCATACCTATGCCTTGTACTATTATCTATTCTGTGCCATGAGACATTGGTGGCCTTAATACGACGTGGTAATGATGATGATGACGATAATGATGATGATGATTATGATGATGAATATGAATTGCATAGTAGTTTATGCTTTCTGTTCTTAAAACAACGCCGAAACTCCCAAACGTGTATCTATAAGGAATCAGGAGTTCTCTCAGCATCATCGAAACCATGGTATACCTTGACCCAATATTTGACTTTTTGGTAGCGTATTCTTAGTACACTTCACATAAAACCAAAATCACCATATGTTTCCATATAAATTTCGAGGAGTTCCCTCGATTACTCATGGATCCCATCATCAGGTCACCACCTTTGTGAAAATGGGACCAAATTGGAGTGAAACCTAATACAACAAAACAAAAATTTCGAAAATCGGTTCACAAACGGCGGAGTAATCGTTGAACATACAAAAATAAAAAAAAAAAAAAAAAAAAATATCCACAGCCGAACATATAACCTCCTCGTTTTTTGGAAGTCGGTTAAAAAGACTAGTTTTGGACACTTTAAAACTTTTCTGCAAAGTCTAGCCTTGTGCGCGATGAAATCTAATACTTCCCCACAAGATACACTTCACGCGCGTTGAAGTCTAATACATGCTGCTCTTCTTGCATTTCACAAACGGTAGCTATAATAATATTTTTAATACTTAATAGTTTACCTAGTTTATATATGATGATAAGAATAATTATTATTAAATATTATGTAATCATGCAAAAAATATTTTTGGCGTGTAGGTAATATAAATAGGTAGGTACCTATAGTCCGTTCAGACGTATTCTACTCCAGACCTTTTTTTTTTTTTTTTTTTTTTTTTTTTTTTTTTTTTTTTTTTTTTTGTTGAGGGGGGGGAAATACGTTACGTATCCCCCGCCGCGCACGGGGGTGGACGACGGGGGTATGTCGGACTCCCTCCGGCTTGGCGCGCCGGAGGTTTACCGACTAAAACCCCCCCCATGCCCTTCTTCCAGCCGTGGGAAACGGGCCCTATATTATCTTACTCCGCTTCCTCACGGCGCTTGCCGCGTCCGGCACATCTCCGTTGCAGCTGCTGGTGTACTGCCGCCGACTTTCTACACCGAAAGCTACCCGGGCATCTAGGGAGCTTTCTTCTCGGGCCCTTCGTGCGGGCGGTGATCCCCCGATCAACCGCCCACGGGCCTATGGCTCCACCTCCATGGCGTGAGGAGACTGACTAGCCCCCGCACCGCCAGCTCCAGGCTCTTTCGGCCGAGCCTTATCGGAGGGAGCTCCTCTTCTCGTCCGGCGCTTGGTGCTGGGGAGCGGCTTCTTCACTGTGATGCAGCCGCTGCTACCCAGCACGTGGTCCTTCTCCTTGTCGAGTGCCTCGCAGAAGAAGCAGTTGGGTTGCTTCTCCCGGCACTCGGCGGCCTTGTGCCCCGGCTTCCCACAGCGGAAACAGTTCCGGCTGCGGTCCACCGGGCACTGGATTCTACTCCAGACCTAGTATTTTTTAATACAAAAACTGAGAGCTTACAAACATGAACATTTATAATTTAAAAAATCCTTAAAGCCCGTCACAGACCTAGTTATAATATATATTAATATATTTATAGCTAGGCATATTAATATATATTTTCTATACTAATTTTCGCGTGACCGCACACTTAGCTATAATATATATTTCTGTGACATGCGGATTTAGTATAGAAAATATGCCTAGCTATAAATATATTAATATATATTATAGCTAAGTCTGTGACGGGCTTGAGTGTTGGATATATTCTATCAGAGGAAAAATAACTCTGGACCGACTTTAATACCTACTTTAACTTCAATTTAGCTAAATGAAATCAAGTAGATAACAATATTGGTTATCTGCAGCTAGTAATTAAAGGAAATGTAGCGGTGGGAGCGCCCCGCGGTGTGGGAGCCCCAAGCCGTAAGTACATAAGTAAGAAATTTTAGAATTTTGGTTTCGTAAGTCCTTTTTATCAAAGAGCCTAGATGGAGGATTACGTTTTTCGTTTATGTAATTTTTTTTATAAGCTCTTACTAAGCTGGCTTCCTGTGAGAGTGAAGAACGATTTATCGAAATGTTTTCTGAAATTACCCTTCTCACTTATTAGTTGTTTGGCATCTAATAAGTAATATTAAGATATTTACGACGAATGGAATACATTAGCTTCAGAGTTCAGAGTAATAAAAAGATTTGCATCATCTATATACACTATCCACATATACGTATAACAACAAAGTATCCGTTTAATATACATATTCTTACATTACATATACTTTAAGGAACTAACAAATTAAATTTTAGCCAGAATATTGAATCTGTGAGTTAGTGGTCTTTTCCTGGTGTCGGCCGGATACCGCTGACCCCCGACCCGGCGGTAACCGGCTACATATTTCACTGAATACAATTTATTCACTGCCGCTTTAATTATTTTATGACTTTATAATCTTTAAGCGAGGACAATTATTGAAAATTAAATTAGCTATTTAGAATGTAGTTTTATCTTTTTTATTTCTTTTTAATCCGTCGTTAGGCTGATAAAACAATTGAAAATTGAAATTGGAACGAAAATTTTCTTTATTTACTTTATTATCTTAGGTAAGGTAAGCAGGACTCTTTCAACGCTGCTACTTTTACAGTGAACCAAAATAAGGAACACATACATCTAGTAGATTGGACAGTACTGGTCATTGGAAAAAGCATAAAAACACCATATATATTAATGTTGCTTTAAAAACTGACTGTTTTTCTTTAAAAACAGGCGTTCTTTTACTTTAAAAAATATTGTGTTTTTGTGCTCTTCCCAATGACTGGTACTGTCCAATCTACTATTCAATTTACCTTACCCTAATTAATAATATAAATAAATTATTATCATTTATTTTGTTACACTCTGTATATAGACCACATACCTATTAATTGCAATTTCGAATATACCATTCCCAAGTTACGAATTACGATCCACATTGCAAGTTTGATTGTAATTTGTATCAGTCCCAGGTTACGAATTACGATACCCGTACCTATTGATTACATAAACTATGGACATCCTTAAAAATAGCTTGTTGACATATTATGGCAGGATCTATTAAAAATAATAGTCGAGGAGCCGCGGGGGACTTTTAATTAGATTGTCAGTTGCGTGTTGTAGAGATGTGTAACTCGAGTTAAATCGAGTGATGTTAGAATCGAGTTGATGAGAGTATAGCGCTTGGATCGAGTTTACTCGAGTGGCGGTGGCTCAATGGTACGTGTGGCGGTCTTACATCTAGAGAACCCGGCTTGGAGACTAGGCCGAAATGAAGGATCGAGTTGACTCAAGTAGCGCTGGGATCGATTTTACACGAGTAGTGCTAACTTTGAGCTAACTCGAGTAGTGTTATGTTAGAAATAACTTAAGTACTTAGTCTTTCGAATCGATTCGAGCTAAAATTGCCCATACTCGAATTGCGATCCGCTAATAAAAGAGCGAAGAAGTATAAGCGAGATTTAATTTCGAGTCGGAATTTCAACTCGAGTGAACTCGAGTCATAGCACATACCTACCTAGCGTGTAGTCCGCGAGCCGGGGATGGTTTAATTGACTTAGTGATGTAGTCAAAGAGCCCCGGGCAACTATAACTCACCCTTGATTGAGTGGACTGACTTAAGTAGCCATCGGTTATTGCTTATAAATTGTTGGCTAGATTCTGTCTATGAAAAGTGTAATTTGACAGCAACATGGCAGAAGCCTGCGGGTTACACCTGAAGAAAGGTAAAGAAAAAATAAGAAGAAATAAATGTAGGTTTAGGAGAACTTTACAAAACAGTAATCAAAGGTTAGGTATTACATTTAATATAAACACGAACTTGTGTCTCCTACATCGCCTATGTGAAACAGTAAATATATCTATCTTATTCCATGTTATTGGTTTTGGCCTTCATGCTACCAGAGTCTAAAACACTACCGTACAATTAGTTAAAATCCCTTGAGTCAGTTTTGCACAAAAGAGTAAAATAGTTTCAACAGCTTAACTTTGGAGAGGTAACAAAAATACACACTTTAAATAATATCAGCACGAAAGCATACAAGCGTACAAATCCAGATACGATGCTCATAATATTGTGGGAATAATGCGTGGAGGCCAAAGGAAGATCTTCCGACCGAGCGAGGTGTTATGCTCGATCAGGCCGAAGCCCACGTGATACATTTCAGCTGTCGTATATATACCGACGCGCTCAGAAAACTTCGATAGCGCGATGCAGGAATGTTATGCGAATTGTGGGTACCGCCACATCACTCCCCCCCGAAGACCGGAGGTCGAATCTTGAAGTCTTGTCGCTTGAGTCGCCAATGCCAGTGAGTTCCAGTGAGTCGGAACTGTTGCAGTGAGTCCCAGTGAGTCGGAACTGTAAGCTGCTGCACGGGATCCAGTGAGTCGGATAAGCTGCCGTGCGGGGCCGATGCTACGTGCTGACCAGGAGAGATGTGCTCTGCTTGCTGACCGGTCGGTGTAGTGAGAAAGCCCGATGATGCCGATGCGGAGTCCGCCCAGGCCGCGGTACGTTGCGGCTAGTGGACGATGTACCCCATGAGGCGATGCTGGCTGGCGCGGTGCGGAGGGGCGGGGAGTGATGATGATGAAGGATGCGTGTTCATATCACGTCGGGGTCACCAATGTGGGAATAAGCGTGTGGCCACCTAAAATGTCGTCCATCTGAATCTCCGTGGTCGTCGCCTCTCCACCTGGCGCCGAAGAAAGACGACGGCTGGCGCCCCTGTGGCGATTATAGGCCAGTTTTTCAGCGTTTCGTACTTAGCCGTCGGTGGAGGGTTAGCTATTATATCTTCTACCTCGGCCGCGTACTGCGAGTCCAAGTTGCCGGTGACGTAATAAAATTTAGTCTCGTCAGATTTTATGCCGGACAACATGAACTGCGCCTCCATCTGCGCAAACCATAACCCGGGTTTTTCAGGATAAAACGGGGGAATACGTACGCCAACGCGAAATGTTTCTCCCGCTGCGCCGTCTCTCGGTTCACTGCTCACATTCTCAATGTGGGAAATGCGTGGTGGCCACAAAGGAAGATCTTCCGACCGAGCGAGGTGTTATGCTCGGTCAGGCCGAAGCCCAAGTGATACATTTCAGCTGTCGTATATATACCGACAGGAATGTTATGCGAATTGTGGGTACCGCCACAAATTATAGAATCGTACAAAATAGTATAAAAAAAGGTTTTTATAAAAGACATTAGCTATGTACACTAGTCACTACAATATTAACAAGAAGTACCATTGCGCGTCCGAGATTTGTATTAATATTACGCTAAATACCTGTCAGTCCGCTGCCGCGCTGCCGCGCTGCCGCGCTGCCGCGCTGCCGCGCTGCCGCGCTGCCACGCTGCCACAGGTAGCTCATTACGCCGTCAGCGGGCTCCGGACTTTTTCCGTCAGCACTGTCCGCCGGTCAGATAACCTCTGCCCGGCGGAAACAATGTGGCTACTCCGGAATAATTTATGCGATTGGAAATGCCAGGGGTTTAGTTTTATGATATGCAAATGGTTGGAATTAAGTTAAGTCTATTGTGCTCTTTGTGTTTAATAAAATTATTTTCTTGAGAGGCTGATAATGATTAGTTTGGACTGTATTTAAAGTTCATTATCCTCCTTAAGGACAATTTATTGATTAAATATGTAAGATAAATATATTTAATTGGTTTGTATATTGTAAAGGGAAATATTTTATTTTGTTTTGAGACTTTCATCATTGCAGCGTTTAGGCAATGTAGTAGAAAAAGGCTGTTTATTGTAATGTGAATTCCGTGCTTCTTTAGATCCTCCTTAGAAAAATAAGTATTAACTTCTACTTATTTTTTGACGCGAAATCTGCAAAGTCACGAAAAAATCACAAACCACATAATACATATTATAAATTGAAACCTTACGCTTCTATTTGTAATAGAAGAGCATGTAGTTTGCCTACCTAACCTAAGAGATTGAATTTGTTTGAAAAGCGAATAGTTGTTTTATATTATCTAGATCTAGTACATTTAGAATCTAACGTGTCTAGAGCTCATAAGGTCCGTACAGCCGTAATTAGGACTCGCGTTGGTACGTAACGAGCGGTTAGTTCGGTATCCCTCATCTTAATATCTTGTGAATTTCAATGAAACGATGTCGAGATTTGACGGTACGTTTTGTCGTTCGTAATTATTGGTCAGCTATTTTGTCCAGTTAATTGGTACTATTCAAAAGAAAGGCAGCTTTTGAAAACTATGAAATGTGAAAATTACTGATTTTACTGTATTCGTTTTAATTACTCTGTGTTCAGGTTACAGTATACAATTCCACAACTCTAGCTTTTTAACGCTCATGTCTTCCTGCCTATGTCATAATAGTAACAACTTGCATGAGGCGTATATAATATGAATCTTAACGATAGCATACTTTTGAGATATTTTTTTTTTGCATCAGGTTATTACGAAAAAGAGCCTGATGCAAAAAAAAAAACTATAATTATCTAAGTTCTATGTGATGACTGATGATTGCATATTGTGTTGACATTAGCTTTGTCCACACTGTGCCTTTTTTTTGTTCATCAAGGGCATGCGTTATAGCGCAGTCAACAGCGAACGCGAGGCATGCCCGTGACGCGCGTTTAAATCGTAGCGCTCGCTATGACACTTTTCTTTCAAAGCGGGTGGATCTTGATGCATTCAATTATTGAATATGTCAAACGAAATTTGAATAAAAAAAAAGATGACGAAAATTGAAGATGAAATTGCATAATGTGGACATAGCTATTGAAGTATACGTTACGACAAATTTTCTCGATGTTTCTCAGTTTATCGCGATAAATTTTTATTATTACTTTATAAAGTTTTGTAATTAATCAGTCTAACAGCTATACTCAGAGAGATTTAATTATTTTGACATAGACTAAAATAATGATAACTTTTATAGAAACTATTCTTTAAACTATTTTTCATTTCATATTTGTGAAAGTCTCTAACTGCGGCCATAGGATCTTAAAAAGCATATTTAAAGGGTAAATATACAATATACATACATAATTCCATACACAAACAAAACAATATGAAATCCAATTGATATCCGATTGAGTCACTGGATGTATTGGTCAACTGTGATGTGACTAAGCTCGAGTATTCGGTAACATTTCACTCGCAATCGATAGACGAATTAATCGAGTGGGAGTGAGTAATCGATTCGTAATTAACGAGTTGACTCATTGTCTAGTATCGGAATCTGTTCATTAGGATTCTAGATCAATATTAATTGAATTATCAAATCGATCTTATGAATAATGAATCGACATGGCCACATTTGGGTTAATTTGAAGGCAATGTGTTCTATAATTTTGTATCTCAATTGACGTCTTATAATACAAGGCCTAAAAACTCCTGGGCTCTTTCTAAATTGTTAAAAAATGTTTCTTAAAAAAACGGGGAGGGAATCCGTGTTCCATGATACATTTTTGATATCTTATTTCGTCGTCGAAACCATTGTATTGTAATATGACTGAATACCACATGACACGCAATACTATTATGTAAAATGTATACTACACTTCATTTTAGTATGAACAATAAACAAATATTATTAATTAGGGGAGAGGGGGGTAGAATTAACAGGGGTAAGTATTAACAAGCCTAAAGCTACTAATTTAAATGACGATACGGTAAGACGTTTAATGTTATAAGTTCGGGCAACGTTGGCGAACGATTTGCGACAAGAGTGTTGCCCATCGGCCGTCCCGTTGTGAAGTTATGGTACGTCGGTGCAAAATACAGGTAAGTGGACATTTTTAAGTCTCGAATTTTTTGATTCATGCTTTAATTATTTGGTTTCGCGATTGCAGATTTTATATAATTAATGGTTATTTAGTTGTTTATTGCATTTCCGTGTTATTTTATTAAATATACGTATACTTTTTTAATAATAATTAATTATATCCAAAAAGGTCCTCGGGGGCTAGTTTTAACAAAAGGAACGGGGTAAGTATTAACCCGTATTATTTGGTATTACAAGTAAGTTGGAGCTACCACATCTGCCGAAGGAGGTACGCCGATTACTCTGGCGGCACTCCGGCAACACCATATCCACCGATGTTCATACATCGGTGGATCAGATTCAATTTTTGTTGCAAGTGGAATCCATAAGGGCTGAAAACAGCTCAGGGTGGATGACATAAAAGGAAATTAATATTATTTGACAGAAGTTATTATTGTTCTTTAATATTTGTATGTCAAAAAATAAATAAATTTTCGTCTTAATATTGTTATGTTTTTTACTTCCATGGTTAAATGAAATTCTAATAAGTATACTACTTACTAATACTTACCCCGTCACTGTTAATATTTGCCCCCGAAACGAGGCAAGTATTAACCGCTGACTTTAAAAAAAATGCGTCTCCCTTCGAATCCAAGTAATTTAGATGAATTTTTAGCTAAGTATATGCAAGCCAAATAAATTTCCGTTACTCGGGTAACATAAAGTTTTCAAATCTAGAAGATAAATGACAATATTCAAAATAAATAAATAAACGTTTATTCAACAAAAAAATCTGTTAGTACTAGCCCCCCTCTCCCCTACTTAATAATAATATAATAATGCATTGTCAAAAACTTTACGACAACGAATTATTATTAATTTTAATATTATCTTACTTGGTAAAATCCAGAATCAACATAACTTTTTAACCTTAAAACCTTTTTTAAATTCCACTGACGGGTACGATCAACATAGTATGGTTTTTATTAATCGATTTTATGAAAGATGAGATTTAAATCCACCGTGTAAACCGCCATTAATCGTATCGGGCGGCTCCCGTGCACATAAACGAGTATTATGTTATATATCTATACATACGAGGTGTATTATTAAAAAAACATTACCTTTGCGGCCGCACCGCCGCAGAAATGTAATATTATACACTTACTTCAGCACAATTAATTAAGCTCATCATCATTATTTCATCAGATGTACTTTATAAAGTTGTTTCAATTATTATAAACGCGGCAAATAACTTAAATTACTGTAAAATGACGTATAGGATATAAAATTATTTTACGTTTAATTAGGACTTGCGTTTCTGTTTCGTTTGTATTATGATAACTAGCCGGTACCTGGCAAAATTTTAGAAAAAAAAAATACGTCTTGTGGCACTCGGTGGTTTTTATTCTATTTTGTATCGTACTGCACAGATATTTAAAATTCCTTCTCATTAACATCATACATTTACAAAAAAAATGTCCTCTATTAGCTACTAATAAGTAATAAGCACATAAAACATATTATATACTAGCGACCCGCCCCGGCGTCGCACGGGTATAAAATATATAGCCACTGAAAAAATGATTAAAATCGATAACCTATCACGATCCTTCATGTGGTCTACTTCTTATCTATGTCAAATAACATAAAAATTGCCCCAGTAGTTCGCGAGATAAACCCTTTCAAATAATTTCCCCCGTTTTTTCCACATTCTCCTATTAGTTGTAGCGTGATAAAATAAAGCCTATAGCTTTCGTCAATAAATGGGATGTCTAACACTGAAAGAATTTTTCAAATCGGACCAGTACTTCCTGAGATTAGCGCGTTCAAGTTAGCCCTTTCAAAATAATTTTCCCCGTTTTTGTCACATTTTCCTCTATTTCTTCGGCTCTATTAATCTTAGCGTGATAAAATCTAGATTAGAATTAATTAGAATAGAATTAACGCTGTATTTCTACTTATTTCTTTTTTGAAACAGACGCCGTTTAAAGTTGTCGCTATAATCAACCGACTTCCAAAAAGGAGGAGGTTATATGTTCGGCTGTGTATATATTTTTATTTAATTTTAATATTCACTAATTTGACCTCCTGTTTTTCGCTATGGTTTTTGTTGGCTAAACTAGTATAAAAATTAAAAGTATACTCACTTTTCTTTTACAGTGAATATGCGATTTCTATGTATGTACCAATGAATAAAATATGCATTAATAAAATAATTAAAGCTGTGCAATTTGTATGTATGTTACATATTAATGGATGTGTATGTTATCACTTCGGCGTGTATGACTTATATGTTGATGTATGGGTTTTTGTGTTCAATTAATGGCGGCGCCGCGTAATATTTCATACAAATTCATTTATTCATACACTTTTATAAAGCCGATTAGCTTTCACGCTGGTCTGCTCTCGTGGCCTCACAGTAATTTGCAATTCAAACACAAAGTTATATGATTTAAAATATTTTGTTGATCAATAAAGAGCATATTATAATATCTATGGACGCTTCACACCACGTCAGTCTGGCACCGTGCTAAGTACCTAAAGGACTTGTGTTACAGGTACCAGACAACGGAAATATATTTAATACTTTTATACTATACATATATTTAAGATTTTTATTATATCATACACATATTTAATACACATCCAGACCCGGGAACATTGAAAAACTTTTTGTTCCGTCGGCGGGATTCGAACCCGCGACCTCCGGCTTGAGCGTCCAACGCGCTTACCACTGAGCCACAGATGTCGTCAGCATATTGATTGCATTTTATTAGTTGCGATTAAAAACGTTGCGCGTGCCTTATAAGAGAATTTTACCTTTTATAATCGGTTGACGCCTCATGCTTTCATTGCTTTTCAACTTCAAAAATAGTACAATATCGCTCAAAAGCTATGTCCACACTGTGCACTTTCAATTTCAATTTTCGTCATCTTCTTTCATTCAACTTTCGTATTGGCGCAGTCAATAATTGAATGCGTCAACGAACGCAACGCCAACATTGTCATTTTTGTTCAGTTGCAGTGTTTGTCAGCTTTGTAACATGTGCGAAGAGAACGTTTTACTGGGTGGAATACGTGCGCCTTATTTGGTCATAAGAAATTCGAGAAAAAAAGAACAAAGCGAAAGTTTTGGATACGGTCAGAGGGCTTGCATCGCGGACATGCCTCACGTTCGCTGTTGACTGCGCTATAACGCATGCCCATGATGAACAAAAAAATCGGTTGTCTGTAAAGTCTGTTTACTGACGATAGTTGAACGTGACAACGTATGACGTTGTCACGTTCAACTACCCTTAACCCCTTAACCCTTGCTTCCGAATCTCTATAAATAGAAACAAACTTTTTCGACTGTAACCTAAAGTTATTTCGATGTATTTCTTTCAAATGATTGTCTAAAAATATTTGTAATGGGTAATATAAACTATTCGCAATACAAAACGCTAACTACATACATTCGTGAAATCCAGTAAAATCTTCGAACAAAGCACAAGTCATACTTTGACACGTAGAAAATAGAGCACAATTTTGAATAGCCGAAATAATACTAATAGCTCACAGATTGTTTATTTATTTTTCATTCAGAGTGTGGTCAATGTATCAAAGGTCATAACTAACCAAACTTCTTTACACAAAAGTATTCTCTAAGTCATCAAAATACGTAATATAATCGAAACAAAGAGCGCGGCCCAGGTGGGTTGTTGAGAGACTTGAGACAGAGCTGTCAGCGAGGTAACGCCGCATGAACTGTCATGTTTTTCGGGCGCGCACCCCATATCGAATTATAAGACGTTCTCACGTCAAAAAAGCCACAGTGTAGACATAGCTAAAGAAAAGTAAAACTCACTAAACTGCACTCATCACCTTTCTTTTAAATTATTTACTTTTACGGGAGCTTTTACGCTAACGATTGCTTACATTTCTCACTTAAAGCGCAGTTTTTAAAATGCAAGACGCAACATCAATCTAGCGAGCGTGCCTCATTAGCGCGACCTCTGCCCGCAGTGTCACAGTATACATATCATACAGTAGAATAACTATCAGTAATAACATTGAAATCAGACTAAACACGCGCTGGCACTCAATGTTTTAAGTAATCTATAACTACTTTACTAATGGTAACTAATTTAAGTTATATAATATTACTGATATGTAAGTGTGTCAGATTCGGGCGCCTTTAAATAAAAAATATATTATGTAATTGTATTATGGGAATATATACGCTGGTCTGTGTATACAGTATGTATTTTAGGAAAAAAGGCTTTTTGGCGCACGCATGATACATGCATGCGCTCTCATTCAAATAGCGAACACTAAATCACGCTGAAATTAGGCGCTACTTGTCAATGCCAATATAAAATTGGACCTTGGATGGATAGATAATAGACGATATATCGCCCATCGTTATAAATTTTGGTGTAAATTGATTTTAAAGAAAGAAAAATATATCAATGTCTCAGTAAAACTTGTTACGGTTTATCCTGTTTGATAATTCCAGAGAGTTTGATTTTAAGGACAGGATTAAGTGTCAATTCAGACCGCAACGTGACGAGGCGAGGCGAGGCGCGGCGCGGCATAAATTTGTATGGATGTGACAGATTTCAAATGCGCGAAACATCTTGCGAATCTGTCAAATCCATATAAATTTAGAAATGCATCTACGCGTCGCGTCGCGGTCTGAGTAAACCCTTACTCTACTGTGTACGTTTATACTGTGACGGTACACGCGCGTAGTGTGCCCGCTGATTTAGTGTGGACCAATTATACTTAGTTGGGTATTTTATGCATTTTAAGTTTTCGTTTAAACGTATTTTACTTCTAAATAGACTTCACGATAATAATTCCTATAGAAAGTTATTCTTAATCCTGGATATTTAATTACTTGGAGTTTAAAATATTTTTGTGCAGCGAATTAATTAGCCGGTCCACACCAAACGATCCATCTTTGAGCGGCGATCCCGCGATCCGCGATCCAGGATCGAGGAGCGTGGAGCGTGGAGCGCGTTAGATCAATCCAAGAACATGGAAACTGCGATCCTAATATGCGCTCCAAACGACCCGAAGGCGATCCGTTATTCAAGTTAGTCAGTATCTTGCACGATATGGAGTCACACGTACAGCGGCGGCGAATTGCCGTTGCAGCAGTAACCTTTATTTTGCTTAAATTACTGCGCAAAAAAGTACAAAAAAGAAAAGGACGGTGTATCCTCCCGCCAGAGACCGCATTTTTTCTGTAGATCTTCTATTGGCTTGTTCCCCATTTTTCGAGAAATCTGAGCCCAAGCATCGTCTCTTGCACCTCTATTCGTAAAATTAACATCTTTTGGGTCCCGTTAACATTTAAACTCCTTATAAAGCAATATCAGACGACGACTTTGCAAAATATCCATGGTGTGATGGATCGCTCGAATCACATAACCGGCCACACCGCGCGCGCCACGCAACTGAGGCACATTTGAAACGGGCAAGAAAACCGACAACGAACGGATCGCGAGCGCCAGGGAGCGCGCGCTCTAAAGCTTGCGCATGGAACGCGCGCGGCACGTCCACATCAAACGCTCCGTGGAGCGCGCTTCATGCCGCGCGCGATCGGAGCGCGTTGGATCATCTGGTGTGGACCCGGCTATTGGAATTGGTTCAAAATCGACGAAAATGCACAAAAAAAATATTTTTTTCAATTATGTGTCTAGTCGAGTTGCAACTTTATCATCATTAGGGAAATATAATTAGGTATAAGCAGACAGTGAATTTTCTTTTTCGAGTTTTGTCAATATTAGTCATGGTCTGTCGGCTGGGCTTTTTAGCGCAGCGCAGACGACAGGCTATCCGTGACGCACTTTTTAGTCTGTGGGAAATAGAACCTATGCAATTGCATAATTAATGCAAATGCGTAAAATGGAATTATTCGGCTCTCGGGAGATAAACTGGAGATGATATTTGAAGTAAAGTAAAGATAGTAAATCTTATTAATTGTTTACTGATTGATTGACTATTTTATTTAATGCTACTTATAGATTTTGCACGATCCCTATAGGATATATATAACAATCTAGTTTCGATACCCATAACACACAAAACAAAGCCTTTTTTGTAATTCATTAGGTTGGGGCCCGAATGACCCCTTATCGTTGTATCGGTAGCCAAACTGAGCTCACCCATATACAGTCGCCGCTGTAGGTGGCATGGGTTAAGTCTACTTTAGGGTTAAGTCAGTTCAGAGTGCAAGTTAGTAAATGAATTTCAAATTAGTTCAGGGTCAAAGTAGTTAATACTAATTTAGCTCTACAGTATCACTGTTACTTTAAATGCATTTGAAATTAATTCTATGAAGTTGGGGATTAAAATATTAGTTTTTAATCTTTTACATAAAATTCTCGTGTCGCAGTGTTTGTGCGCTAACTCTTCCAAAACGGCTCAACCGATTGTAATGAAATTTTGTATGTATGGCCAAACAATGTTTGCCAGGTCAGCTAGAAAGAAATTTAATTTTATTTGCTAATTTAGTGGTAGAAATAATCTTCACTTTATGAATAGTATAATGAATGAAAATGTGTCCGTCTGTTTGTTTAACTTTTACCACCGACACGATTTAGATAAATCTTGGCATACCCGGGGAAGGACATAAAATTTCAAAAATGTACTGTCGGATGAATAAATAAAAATACTAATTTCGTCGTAAATATTACGCAAAATCTAGTAACATTATAAATATCTAAAAATATCTACAGCAGAACATAGAACCTCTTTTTTGGAAGTCGGTTAAAATAACGGCGTCGTGTACGTGCGATCTTCGGGTGTGGTGTGATAACCAATTATGATAAGCTGCCTGTGGAATTACCGGGTACGGATACAGTCACGACGTGTTAGCACTTCTGTTTTGATATTGTGCCTCTCTAATCTCTATGGGGCGAAGAAAGTATGCAGAGAGAATAATATAATTTCTACAGAACGTGTCTGCAGGCTATTTTTAACCGACTTGAAAAAAAGGAGGTTTTCAATTCGACGCGTATGTCCATATCCATCCATATCCATACTTCCATACTTCCATACTAATATTATAAATGCGAAAGTGTGTCTGTCCGTCTGTCTGTCTGTCTGTCTGTCTGTTACCTCTTCACGCTCGAACCTGTGAACCGATTTTGCTGAAATTTGGCATGGAGATACTTTGAGTCCCGGGAAAGGACATAGGATAGTTTTTATCCGGGAAAAATGTACGGTTCCCGCGCGATAAACGAATTTTGGCGCAACTAAGTTGCGGTCATCATCTAGTATGTAATATTTCCAGAACTGCCCAATTTTCGTATATGTTAATCTATATCAGCGTCTGAATAAAATATGTGCCAAATTTCTAAAGTGTATGTATGTATGTTTTGATGTTTGTGTTCGCATATCTCTGAAAGTACTGTACCAATTTCAGTAATTCTTTTTTTTATTACTAGGTATTATTCAACTTAGGGAATAGTGCAAGTTTAATCAATATCGGCTCAGTAGTTTTAGAGATAGGGAATTTTAATTCTCAGTTACGTACAATTTTGAACTTGGTTTTATCTTTTTAAAATACAGATAAAATCAAACAGTATTTAAACTTTCAAAACTAAAGAGTGATGTATTGTGAATACCTATATTCTCCAACATCTGTTGTTTCTCAGAAGGGAGCCAAAACGCTAAAAGCGTTTTTTAAGTAATTCATATACTCTTAGGAACTGTAATTTTTACTCATGTAAAAAGACGTTTATGTCTTTTCCTGGGGCCTCAACGGATAACCCCATGTTACTCGGTCCATTATTGTAAATCTATAATTATTGACATTAATATTAAAATCAAATATTAGTAGTTTAAGCATTATGGTAGAACGTATACAAAGTGTCATCATTAATAGATTCGTAATATTTTTGGCTCACTAACTTTTACCCTGTAAGCACTGAATGAAAATGTACCCTCATTAACCGACTTCCAAAAAACGAGGAGGTTATATGTTCGGCTGTGGATATTTTTTTTTTTTTTTTTTTTTTTTTTTTTTTTTATTTTTGTATGTTCAACGATTACTCCGCCGTTTGTGAACCGATTTTCGAAATTTTTGTTTTGTTGTATTAGGTTTCACTCCAATTTGGTCCCATTTTCACAAAGG
Source organism: Polyommatus icarus (assembly GCA_937595015.1). Classification (NCBI taxonomy): domain Eukaryota; kingdom Metazoa; phylum Arthropoda; class Insecta; order Lepidoptera; family Lycaenidae; genus Polyommatus; species Polyommatus icarus. Next base: position 3,628,029 of record OW569330.1, on the reverse strand, counting down.
TGGTGACCTGATGATGGGATCCATGAGTAATCGAGGGAACTCCTCAAAATTTATATGGAAACATATGGTGATTTTGGTTTTATGTGAAGTGTACTAAGAATACGCTACCAAAAAGTCAAATATTGGGTCAAGATATACCATGGTATCGATGATGCTGAGAGAACTCCTGATTCCTTATAGATACACGTTTGGGAGTTTCGGCGTTGTTTTAAGAACAGAAAGCATAAACTACTATGCAATTCATATTCATCATCATAATCATCATCATCATCATCGTCATCATCATCATTACCACGTCGTGTTAAGGCCACCAATGTCTCATGGCACAGAATAGATAATAGTACAAGGCATAGGTATGGATATACTAATAATAATAATTATGTACTGTATAACAATTAACAACACCTGTTTGTTTTTAATACACGGCAGATAAATAATTTGACACTGTCCTTGCACTTATTCCACTTTATTTTAGTAGATTTATTACAAATTTAATAAATACACGACCGGTTTCGAAAAAATCATCATCAGGTGTACTGCAGGTAATTTTAAATTTTTAAAAAATTTGTAAACAAAAAATGGGTTGTCAGCATCATAAAATTTTTTCTACCATTCAATACAATTTTATACCAAATAACAATGTTTTCTACCAAATTGTAATGTCCTAAAATAAATTTTAAATGTCATTTAAAATTTATTTTAGGACATTATTTTACGTTTGACATTTAATTTAATAGAGATTTTATAAACTGACATTGGAATTACTTTGACATGATTTATATCAATTAATTAATTTGTGACATTATTTGCTTATATTTAAAAAAATAATATTATTATTGTTACAGGACATTAATTAACTGATTTGCTGATATATTTAATGTAATTGTTTTTTATTCAAGTATCAATTTTATAGGTTCCAATACATTTAAAATTTTAATTTGCGATTTTTGGTAGAAAACATTGTTATTTGGTATAAAATTGTATTGAATGGTAGAAAAAATTTTATGATGCTGACAACCCATTTTTTGTTTACAAATTTTTAAAAAATTTAAAATTACCTGCAGTACACCTGATGATGATTTTTTCGAAACCGGTCGTGTATTTATTAAATTTGTAATAAATCTACTAAAATAAAGTGGAATAAGTGCAAGGACAGTGTCAAATTATTTATCTGAACATGAATTTCCACCAAGAAGTGACAGTACATACAATATCGTATTTAATACACGGCGGTCGGCGTCGCCGCCCAGTCCGTCCGTTCAGTTCCGTCTTCTGCCGCGTGGCGGCAGAAGACAGAATATCGAGTACTTTACTAACTACTTTATATACAGATCGAATACTTTAACACTTTATAAAATTTTAATAGACAAATAGAATTAAAATAAAGTTATTTTAAAAAGAGCATTTAAACAAAACAAAGTCATTAAGTGTCTTTTTAATTAGTTATACTTATTAATCGATAGATGGTGCACTAAGTACCTATCGATTTCAATTCTTGATAACAAGAACAGCTATCAATAATTATGATAATATTAAATATTATGCTACGCTACATCCTATGCAAGTTTGTACAATTTTTTATCTGATAGATCCTTCGATCGTGGAAAAACGAGACACAATAACCTTTCTATTGTTATCGCAATCGCCGGTGACCGCTTCGGGCTTGAAGTATTAAAATTGTTAAATTACTTAGCACAATATGTTCACTTCACTGATAATATTATATTATTTTGTGAGTGTGAGTTGTGACTCTTAACAAATTGTAATAAGATACGTAAAATATACGCGAAGATTTATCTACTAGTGTAACTAAAAAGAGTGAAATTATTATTATTTTTAACAAAAAATTAAAACCGACTTCCAAGGTAAAAACAATAATAACATTAATATGAACTAAAAAGTATTAAATAATTTTTACTATCTAATAGTGCCTTTTTCCGAATTCGGCTAAACCTCAACTATTTCTGTACTCAATCTTCATAATTTTGAAGTCGGTGCCAGTTCCAAAAATTTTAAATATTCTGTCAGAGGACTGAAGATTCAGCTATCTGGTACCGACTTCAAAATAATGAAGATTGAGTACAGAAATAGTTGAGGTTTAGCCGAATTCGGAAAAAGGCACTATTAGATAGTAAAAATTATTTAATACTTTTTAGTTCATATTAATGTTATTATTGTTTTTACCTTGGAAGTCGGTTTTAATTTTTTGTTAAAAATAATAATTTTAAGTAAGGCTTTGTTCAATAAAGCAATGATATAACAAGGTTATATTACACATAAAAGATTGACGATTAACGTTAGCTTGCGTTAATTCTTCCGAAATGCAACGCTTTAACGTTTAACGAAGCTAACTTTTTTGTTAACGGATTAACTATTAAGTAAGTTTGTACAGTATTTGACTAACGGCACCCAGCTATGGGTTACAGTAGGATTGTAATGTAAATATAGCTGACATATAATTCATCTGAGCGCGAATCATAACATATTAAATCAAATTTAGCACGGTGCGATTTATGCGAGCAGCTAATAGCGCGTCGTGGTGCGGATTTACGCTCATGCTATAGCTTATATCATAGCAATGAGCTGAGAAATTACCTGATACATTGTAGTACATACTAGGAGACCCAACAGACGTAGTACTGTACATGTCTTAAATATACACTTTTTTTAAATAATAATATGTAATCCGTTATGAATACTTTCGCATCAAAAAGTTTTTCTCTCCGAGCAAACTTCGGTCTCAGCTTCTTTTTTTTTCTAAAACTGAAGGGGAAAAAATTGTAAGAAAGAAGAAAATTCAACTAACTACCTGGTATGTTTAAAGGGCGAGCTTAAAAGCCCTTCATAAACTTAAAGTCGACGCGCGCCTGAGTTAATTGTAAGACAGTAAATAATATTAGAGCTCATAAAAGTCTAGGAAACGTTCTGATCGCAGGTAATTGTTTCTGTTACTGAAACTGTTCCTAGTCGATATTCACAATTGCTTATTATTTAAGACTAGACGTTCCGCGCGGCTTCGCCCGCGTAAATTAGGAATCTCACGAAAACCGTAAATTTTCCCGCAAAAATACCCTATGTCCCTTCACGTAGTCCTCTCTTTATATGTGCCAAATAACATAAAAATTGCTCCAGTAGTTCGTTAGATAAGCCTTTTCAAATAATTTTCCTCGTTTTTTCCACATTTTCCTCTATTTATTCACTCCTATTAGTTTTAGCGTGATAATATATAGCCTTCCTCGATAAATGAGCTCTTTAAAACTGAAAGAATTTTTCAAATCGGACCAGCAGTTCTAGAGATTAGCGCATTCAAACAAACAAACTCTTCCGCTTTATAATATCACTAGCGACCCGCCCCGGCGTCGCACGGGTATAAAACATATAGCCACTGAAAAGATCATTAAAATCGATAGCCTATAGCTTTCCTTAATAAATGGGCTATCTAACACTGAAATATTTTTTTTAAATCGGACCAGTAGTTTCTGAGATTAGCGCATTCAAGTTAGCCCTTTCAAATAATTTTCCCCGTTTTTTCCGTATTTTCCTCTATTTCTTCGCTCCTATTAGTCTAAGAGTGATAAAATATAGCCTATAGCCTTCCTCGATAAATGGACTATCTAACACTGAAAGAATCATCAAAATCCGTTGCGTAGTTTTAAAGACTAAATGGAACAAAGGGACATGAGGAAAAAAAGCGACTTATAGAGAATAATAGTCAACATTCAATAATATTATGATACATCTATGTCATGACTACTCACTACTCACTACCGAGTACCGGCAAATCTCTAAGTACGGGCGCGGATATCGTTCTGACACGTTTTTGTGCGCCCGCCCGTAATTACGCATACTGACTGATCGTGATTCCCGGACTATAGGGATGGGAAAACGTGTTTAATCCGAATAAAAAATAATATTGTTACGCAAAAAAAAAAATCTAAATGTTCATTAAGTATACAGTACTTTACAAAATATAATGTAAACATTAGCAATGATCCTCTGCTAACTAATTATTTTTACTGAAACGTCACGTAGCTCAAACGTCATATTTTAACCAACTTCCAAAAAGGTTGTGGGACTCTGCTTTTCCGGTTGAGTGTTTTATGAGTGGTGTTTTTTTTCTGTCGAATTTGACTCTGCTATTCATGCTAATTCTTTCTTGGATTTACCGGCATTGGCTAGTGCTGGATATGCTGTCTCGATACCATCATTCAACATATCTCGCATGGGCATGATCCGTGAGGTTCCGGTGGATTGGTCTATGGATGAGCTGGTGGAAAATTTAAAAGTTCCTGATGGCTTTGGTCGAGTTGTCTGGGCCCGGAGGCTAAGCCGGAAGTCTTATAACGATCAACAACAACAAATATGGATCCCCACACAATCAGTAGTTCTTACTTTTATTGGACAGAAACTTCCTCCCAGAGTTTTCTGTTACTATACCTCTCTCCCAGTAGAAACCTATAAATTGCCAACAATTCAATGCAATAAATGCTGTAGGTTTAGTCATGTCAAAAATCAATATAGGTCTCGTCCACGATGCTACAAGTGTGGTAAACAACATGATGCTGAAAATTGTACGGTTACAAATGTGACATGTTTTTTCTGCTCAGGAAAACATGCTGCCAATAACTCGTCCTGTCCTGAACATATTAGGCAGAAAGAAATAAAGTTAGTACGAGTAATGTCACTAGAGAATATATCATATGTGGAAGCCGCTGCTAGATTCCCTTATGTCCGACGCTCTTTTGCTGATTCTGCGAGTACATTTCCATCAGTATTAGTAGCAACTACCTCTAGGCAACAGCCCAAATCCCCAGTTACGTCTAATAGGAAAACCATATACACACATCGTCGCCCTATTTCTCCTGTGTCTCCTGGTTACGATCACCAGGCTCACAGGAATATCATTGAACAACCTTCTTCTCAATCTGGAAATGGGTGTGCTTTCCCATCCACTACTGATTTATCCCCAAATGATAATGTTATTGATACTTTAATTAATACTCTTGTTCTTTTAGTCTCCCGGTTTGGTGACTCTGGGCTACCGAACAAAACTCGTAAAAACTTAACTCAGCTGCTAAATACAGTACTCAACAATGGCTCCTCTAACTGTGATACAGTGGAACTGTCGCAGCATCAGGACAAAGAAATTTGAGCTTCAAAATTTAATTAACAATTATAGGCCGTCAATTATTGCCGTCCAGGAGGCACGGTTAAAGCCTGGTTCGCGCTTTCGTGTCTCGGGCTACTCATGCTTCCGGGACGACAGAATTGATGGTAAGGCTGGAGCGGCCATTTTGGTGTCCAGCCAATGTACATACTCTTTGTTTTCACTCCCTGTACATAGTATTTTTTTTAATATTGTGGCTGTCCGTGTTGTAAATACTATTTTCATTTCTGTGTATATTCCCAATCCTAATCCCTCTATCCTTTCTGAACTATCGTCTATCATCTCTTCTATTCCTCATCCTATGGTTATATTGGGGGACTTTAATGTCCACCATTTATCCTGGGGTTCCTATTATAATGATTCTCACTCTGCAATGTTGTTAGATATTGTAGATGATAATAATTTAATTATCCTCAATGATGGTTCTCCCACTCGTCGGGTTTCTTCTGTATAGAACCCGAGAAGTGTGGTAGACCTATCATTGTGCTCCCCCTCCTTATCCTCTTTATGTTCCTGGTATGTCCTGTCCGATTCTTGTGGTAGTGATCATTATCCCTTTTGTATTACTATGACGGACCCTACAATACAGAGAATCCCACCCATCCCTCCCAGACTCAAATATCAAGCACATAAGGCTGATTGGAATGAGTTTGCTATTGCTACAGATGCTGAAGTTAGCCTATTCCCTCCTATAACCTCAAGTAATGCTCATTCGGAGTATCAAAATTTAAAAAAGGCTCTTTTACAGGCTGCTGATAAGACAATCCCCCTTAAGCATTTAGGAGATGGCAGATTGTCGCCTCCGTGGTGGGATTCTGAATGTACGTCAGCATGTAAACGGCGTAAAGATGCTGGTAAACTTTATTCTACAGCCATGACTATGGAGAATTTTCTCAATTATAAAAAAAATTGCAGCCGAAGTAAGAAAACTACTTGCGGAAAAAAAGAGAAATAGTTGGCGCCAATTTTGTTTATCCCTGTCACCTTCTTCGAGACCTTCGGTGGTCTGGAAGAATATTAAGAAATTTCGTGGTTCCATGGCAAGCAATTACCGTCAGTCTAATGACCCATCAGAGTGGATTGGAGCATTTTCTCAAAAGTTGCCGCCGCCTACGGCCCCTTCATTTGAGGAAACCACCACATACACATCATCTGGCCCTTTTTCTGATTATTTAGATTCTCCATTTTCGCTGGAGGAATTCCGACTCGTACTAAATTCATTAAAGGATACCTCTCCTGGCGAGGATAGAATACCATATTCGTTTATAGCCAACAGTGGATCAGAAACTCAATTGGTATGTCTTAACACCCTTAACGGCATCTATCAGTCGGAAGTTCCTCCGGAGGAATGGCGCTCACAAATCGTTCTATCTATTCTTAAACCGGGTAAACTTAGTAGCGATCCTTGTAGTTACAGACCAATAGCTCTTTCGGCCACTTTTTCCAAAATTTTAGAACATCTCACTAAAAACAGATTAGAGTAGTTTTTAGAGAACAAGGGGGTTCTGTCCAAGACACAGCTCGGTTTTCGGAAAGGCTTTAGCACTATGGACAGTTTAAGTACCTTTACAACTGACATACGCATTGCCTTTTCGAAAGGCGAACATGTGGCGGCGGTGTTCTTGGATGTATCATCTGCGTACGACAATGTTTCTCTTCCAGTGCTCAGGCAAAAACTGCAATAGCTGAACATATCTAGGAAGATAATTAATTACATTTGCAATAGCCTCTCCTCTTGTTCCATTAATATTTCAGTTCAAAATTCTAATCCTTTCACTAGAACAGTTTACCAAGGTTTACCGCAAGGTCCTTAGTCATCTCCTATATAAACTTTATACCCTTGACCTGGACCTGGTTATTATTAATAGTTTTTGTGAGGTTAGTCAGTACGCAGATGATTTGACCGTGCACATCGCCTCAAAGGACATAGCTGAATGTTCGGCACGCCTGTATTCTGCCATGACCTACCTATCTTATGGATTGGATAGAAAGACATGGACTCTCCATCTCTATCCATAAAAGTACGGTAGTAGTATTTTCGCGTTCCAGAATTATTCCAGATATACACATCAAGTATAATGATCAAGTTTTCCCGGTGAAAGACAAGGTTAAATTCTTAGGTGTAATTTTAAACTCTAGGATGACAGGCATACAACATATAAATCATATATCAAATAAATGTGATTTTTTTTAAATATTATCCGATCACTTTCTGGTGTATGGTGGGGCTCACACCCCTATACACAAAAATTGCTATACAATTCCTTTGTCCGCAGTCATTTAGACTATGGTTCTTTTCTCCTAGAACCATGTAATAAAATCCATTTAAAGACTCTTGACAAGATACAATCAAAAGGCTTAAGAATTGTAATTGGAGCTATGAAATCTACCCCCATCAATGCTCTTCAAGTTGAATGTGGGGATCCACCACTTAACATCAGGCGTCAATACCTGGCGGACAGATTTGTATATAAAATTTTCCAACATTCCTTCCATCCTCTAATAGGCAAGCTTCATATTCTTTCCCAACTGGCTTGTTCTTCCAACTATTGGTCACACAAAGAACTCCCCTGCCTTTTAATCAGTTACCGCAAGATTACCCTTACCCTGTCTTTCAGTGTGCCCTTAATCCCCTCTTTGCTACTCCCTACAATGCACTTACATTCTTTCCTAAAGTGCTTTTAAATTTTTCCATAAATAAGGGTTCTCCTTTAGCTAACACTCAATTTCTGAACATTATTAATGAACATTTTGGGGACTTTCTACTTATTTTCACAGATGCTTCTAAACTTTTAGAGTGTGACTGTGTTGGAATGGCTGTGTGGATTCCGAAAGTGAATGTTATTTTAAGTTTTAAATTACCTCCAGAATCCACTGTATTTACAGGAGAAAGCCTGGCAATTCTGGAGGCTCTTTCTTTTATTGAGTCCCATCATCTTAATAAATCGATTATCCTTTCGGATTCCAAAAGTGCTTTGGAGGCCATTAAGTCTAACCAGTTTCGCTCTAAATGTAAGTCCCCTTTAATCTTGAAAATAAGGGAGCTTCTTTTCAAGTGTCATACAAATAATGTTCAAGTTGTCTTGGCTTGGATACCTGGCCATAGCGGAATAACTGGCAATGAATGTGTGGATGCCTACGCTAGACAAGCTATAACATCAGGCGGAATGGATCGTTACCAACTTTATTGTCAGGATTTAATTCCGCGGGCTAAGAGTCATATGAACATCAATTGGTTTAATCATTGGGCTAGAACAAGTCAGGACAAAGGCAAACAATATTTTGAAATTCAAGGTAATATCCCTGTGGGGCCCTGGTTTTTCAAATATAAAGAAGCACGTAAAACAATGTGTTCTACAGTTTGTCGAGTTAGACTCGGCCATTGTTGCTCGCCTGTCTTTCTTGCAAAAATTAGGGTAAGGGACTCTTCTTTGTGAGTGTGGGTTAGACGAAGGTACCCTGGACCATATATTCTTCTCTTGTCCTAAAAACCATTGTTCATTGTATGATCTTCTCCCTCCAACCATTCCCCGTCCTATCAATTTTAAATCTGTGTTATGTTTTGTGAATACGTCATTCATTAAAGTGTTATGTACATTTGTAGATACTAACAACATAAAATTGTAATTAGTTACTAACTCTCTCAACAGAGGTACTCTCAACAGACTTTTTATTATATTAGTAAACCGTATACTTGTTTAGTCATTAGACTTTCGACAAATACAGAGTCTCGTCAGTCGTCACTCACTCTGACATTGGCAACTCACTAAGGAGCCTTTTCAAAAAGAAGAAGAAGAAGAAAAGGTTGTGAAAACTTTATTAGAAACTAAAATTAGTAACACGATCCTAATTAATAATCTTGGTAACTAAAACAAAGATGTAGTCAAAGGGCCTGTTTCACCACTTTCTGATAAAGTGGCGAATAAGCATATCACAATTTTTTACAGATTCTCCACACTTTATTTGTCAAGTTAAGTGGTCCTGATATGAATGGTGAAACAGGCCCTTAAACTAATAAATAAGTTATTATAGTTAAAAGATTTAACCCGCCTTGAAAACTAGTATTCCATAAAAACATAGCCGATTATATTTAAACAGGGTTATTATGGAAAAGATTGAGTGTGTTACCATCACTAGCGTATTGATTGGTGATGCTAGGCGAGGGAACGTGTTCAAATAACAGCTGGTGCTGCGCACTAATACAGACGATGCACGAGCAGTGGATCGGTACCACAGATTAAACAACATACAGCAGGCGAAGGATAAAACATGGAAGTTATAAAATCTTTTAACCATGAGTAGCTATATCTCTTATTTCTAATTGTCTAAATCAACTTTTTAGGGACCATCTTCGGAGTTTGAACTGGTAAATAACTATAGCTATCAATTTAAAATATGTAACTTAACGACAATGAGTCTTTTAGCGTTTTCTTAATAGAGTCTTAAATATAATAATACCTTAAATAGCGCTTACATGGGCAATAATTACGGCAATAATTGCTCGGCGACACGAATGAAGCGATCTGGAGCAATTAGTGGAGCAATATGAAGCAATTTATTTCATATCGCTCAGTGTCATATCGCTCAAATATTCGATGGCCACATCACTCAATATTGTATTGCGCAATATTGCTGCTTGTTGCCGCAAATTGCTTGATGTAGTCGTGACGTCAAAGTTGACGAGAATTGACTGGAGTTGAGAAATAGTTTTAGTTGCTCGTATAAGCGCACCATTAGAATTTCATATTGAGAATTTACTTATTCGTCTTAACTGGGAATATTGTCCATCCATCCGCAGTAAATCCATTCCAATTAATTTGTATAACGTGGTGTAATTGTGGTGTATAATGCGAGTGTTCTCAGCACCTCGCACTGCGCACACCTCGCACCATCCCGCGCCGTATATGGCGGGGAACGCTGATCTTATTCTGATTGATTAGCCTTTACTGACTGCGAAAAAGAGTGTGTAATTAAATATTAAAGAACAGGAGTTGTTGGTTTCCAAAAATAAAATTTTGTGTGACTATATTGTAAATGCAAAAGTGTGTCTCTCCCAAATCAGTTAGGATAATTTTTGAAAATTTTCTGTGTACTGTGTAGACTAATTTTGCTGCGATATAGACCATCTTACCGCATGATAATTTATGAAGTAATAAGTTAGTAGGACGAATTTATACGCTACATAATGGCGAAAAAGATGTACTTATTTATACATATTTTAAAACATCATTATATTTAAATTGTTTCGTTTACTAACATTACATTGGCGAAAGTTTGTTGGTATTTATTAATCTGGTAAGCTGATTTTGGTGAAATTTGCTGTGGCAAATTTCACCAAAATCACGGTACGGTTTGTACACCGTTTTTCCTATACTAAGTATAGGCTTTGTCCTTCTATATACTGTCTATGCCTGTGGCATAGACAGTATATAGACTTCGGGAAGGACAAAGCCTATACTTAGTATAGGAAAAACGGTGTACAAACCCAATAGGCTCTAACACGACGTCGCGGTCATCTAGCACCTCATAACATATTACTATTATGTGCATGATGTTATTATATGGCTGGGTACAATCTAATAAAAATAACAACGTATTTTCACACTTAACACCTTTCACCTCCGACAAATCTGCTGGCCGTACGTAGGGCTGTCACAGCTAATATATACATTGTCTTATGAAGAATATTTAAGATAAAAAACGCAGTGAGATGTTAGTGCGCGGTATTTAAACGAGGCGTACAGCCTTGTATGGGGCATATAATGACGAGCTATGTAGGGATGTACGTAATTATTATACACCAGAAGTGTCAGAGCAGGCTGACTCTAATTAAAGTAGGGCTTCCGTATTTAAGATCGATTTGGCTAAAAGATTATGCCGAAATAGAACAACTGCAATATGTAACAGAGAAATTCGTTTAAAAGCAGAATTCGATCCTATGTTATTTTGTCGGTTGTATCGTATCAAATCAATTTAATTAGTCGTGATTCGTGATCTATTACTTGGTTTTGCAATAGCCCGACCAAAACACGTATATATATATATATATATATATATATATATATATATATATATATATATATATATATATAGGAGACCACAGTGACAGCCGACAATAAGAAAAACTTGTATCAGTAAACTTTACGCAATTCATATTCTCTTTATTTATTTAAAACCCAGTACGTGCCAGCCCTACCATGATTTTATTTTTAACGGCCGGCCTATGGTAATAATCATAAAATAAGTGATTTTATAAGATATACCAGCCCCGCAATTGATCGCTCGCAGCATTTCTAAAGTAAAATTACCCGTGCGAAATACCTCGGGGCGTTTTATATAAAAAAAGTATTTTTATTGGTTTACTTCTTTTATTTATTTGTATCGTTCCTGCTAACTGTTTAAAGCGACAAATTGGATAGAATGTGTTCCGATATGGATGAGTCGTTTTGAATTTTTACTTTTTTATGGGAACTTTTGCAATGGTCTAAAAGTTGCATGCTAAACATGTACTAAAAGAGAAATAATTGATTCTTAGGCAGTTGGATACATGCGTCATTTGTTTGGATAATTCGGTTGGACTTGAAATAAACCGACTAAATAACGTAGGTCCGCTAACTAAGTGCCTACGAATCAAATTATCTGATTGTACTATCAGAGAAGTTGATTCCTATGCAGATGGGGGACCTACGTAGTTTGGTCGCATTACGTCAAACCCAGCTGACAGATCACAATTAACATTGAATTGACATGATCGACCAAATGACGTTGGTCTCTCAAATGCATAGGAATCAATTTCCTCGATGGTACATTATGAAAAATAGAGTTAGAAAATTGCGTCTAGCCCAAATAAAAAAAATACGATACCTTTACTTACTACTCTACTTTAGTGATGTTAAGTCAGGTCAGTTACTTTATAAATAGTACTTATCTCTATGTACTAGCACTAGCAACAATTTCGTTACTTAGCAATCATGTCGGAATATACACGCTATGTCATCGCAGCTACATCTATTTACAGAACATCTGGCCATGTCGCTATTGTACGAGTGGAATAATTATGGCCCACTAAATATTTCAAAGGTGATTTTCCTGGCCGTTCCTTCGGCCTAACAAAGCGCGGCCAAACACGAATAGCTTATTTATTTTATGATTGAAATAACATAAGTCCGCCCCGGGTCAATCGCTGTTACATAAAGTGTGGCCCGTGTGATCCTGTTACGAGTGTGCGCCGAGCCTTATGCTATTTTAACGCGCGAATATAAAGTATGTTTGAATATGGTTGGCTCGATTTAGTTTGAATTTCGAATATAATTTTTATTTTTAAATGCATTTTTACTATAACTAGTTTTTTCATGCCAGGATATTTCTTGGTAAATCTTTTTAATTTAATAAGTATATCTTAATATATATAATTCTTCTGTGAGTGTGTATGTCACTGAACTTCTCTCAAACGACTGGACCGATTTTGATGAAATTTTTTGTGTGTGTTCAAGGGGATCTGGGAATGGTTTAGATTTACAATTTTGGCCGCTGGACAATGTTTTTTTTAATTAATTTTTAATTTATTAGTAGTTGTTGATTTTGGAATGTTTTACATTGGATCCGACAGACGGCGCTACCATCGCAGTGTCAAATTTTAAATAATATTCGAATTCGAATTTTAATTTTAGTCTGTCCCGACAGTTAGCGCTGCGATCAAATTAAAAAAAAATACTTTATATACTTAATATGGCAAATAAACGTTTGCCGGGACAGCTAGTAATATTATATATTATTTGCATGACATTTTTCTTGGCTTTCATATGAATAAAATATGTTCTATGTTGCCTTTTCTTATTGTATCACAAATATTTTCGCCACAGTTCCTTAACCTTCAAGTTTTTGGTATATTCAAAACCGCTATTTCGGGATCTGAGGAAATATATAAAACATTTTAACTTAGTTTAAAGCCTTATGCTCAAAATTATAAAATTATGTTAAACACATAAAACAAATAAACAAAACAATGTTGAGTCTCCTGTTCTCGCCGGGATAAACTCCTACAACATGAACACCGCGATGTATAATTTTAACAATTTACTATGTCGTTTGAATGATTATAGTCTATACCATAAACATACAACGGGAAATAAACCCTAATATTAAGAGTTAGAGACAAGATTTCTTTGTAGTTGTGAGGATAGGGCACGGCCACACAGGTTGAAGTAAACTGATTGAAAATTACATTTAAATAAACGGTCGTTATGGAGGTTATACATGTACCAACGTCACGTGGCTTTTGTTGTACGAAAAAAGTCGAACATCTAAATGGCCTTTAAGTGAGATCAAAAGAGTTTCATACCAAGATTGCCAAACCGCTGGTTGCATCATTAACCAACCTAAAAATAGTGTTTTGTGTCGAACTCGAACTCAAACTCAAACTCGAACTCGACTCGAACTCGAACTCGACTCGAACTCGACTCGAACTCGACTCGAACTCGACTCGAACTCGACTCGAACTCGACTCGACTCGAACTCGACTCGAACTCGACTCGAACTCAACTCGAACTCGGTTGTCTGTAAAGTCGGTTTACTGATGATAGTTGAACGTGACAACGTCATAGCCTTAAATGGAACGCCTCAGAGCGAGGTAACGCCGCATATTGCGTCATGATTTCTCGTGCGCGCAGCCCATATCGAATTATAAGACGTTGTCACGTCAAAAATTAAAAAAAAAAACTTTAGATTTAGATTTTAGATGCTCATGAGATGTGAAATTTGATGTAAATGGTTTCATGTAAGTAAACGCTGGCCATATAGAATCGCTTTTCTCCATGTTGGCCTATGATAAACTGTCATGATTGCCACTATGATTGAGAATTTGTTTACAGTATGCACAATCGACGAGAATTATGGTAAATTATCAATTTTTGAAAGAAACGGTTCGCAGCGAAAAAAATTTTTTATTTAATTTTAATTAATATGGAAACTGAAAATTGATCTATCAGTAATAAACCAATCTAGAAGATTATCGTCATTATCTGTGTTTGTCCATCATGGCCCACGTGGAGAGGCCTCATAACCGCCATTATAGTATCTAAGGCCGTAGCTTGACGCTACATTGTGACACGCTAAGTGGTGACTTAGGTCGTTTACACACTTGTTTATGGGGTGTTAAGGTTGTTACATAATTTGGGATTTGCAGAAATAATAATTGAAGAGTCAATGCGGAAGGTTGTAGAGTTCACATTTTTTATAAGAGCTAAATAATATGGAATAAATTTATTTTTATCTTTTTTTTTTAAATAAAATCAGTACTCGGTAAGTATATTATATTATACCTTAATTTTAAAATGGAATTTCCAAAAAGCTAAGTAATTCACATTCATTTACAACCACAAAAGTCGAAATGGCTCCAAAGTAACCCCAGCGGCGCTAAAATAGTCGCTTTGAAGAATCATGATATGAATCATAATATGATTCATTTTTCTAAAATCGCAAAATGCAACTCTGCTTGCAATTAATTTCTGTATTTTTGTACTGATTTGACATTTGTCAGTTTGACAGTTTTGACAATTCATTTGCTGAATTGATTGAGAGGAATTGCTAATTGACCATTTTAGCCCCGCAGAGTGCTATAATAATTTCTATCTATGGACGCTTTACACCACATCAGTCTGGCCCCGTGCTAAGTAACTGCACAAGGACTTGTGTTACGGGTACCAGACAACGGAAATATATATAATACTTTTATACTATACATATATTTAAGATTTAAATTATATGATACACATATTTCATACACATCCATGACCTTTGGAACTTTGAAAACTTTTTTGTTCCGTCGGCGGGATTCGAACCCGCGACCCCCGGCTTGAGCTACCTGTTAACAGCCCACCAACTGAGCCACAGAGGTCATCAACTATTTTAATTATATTATAGTCTATGTTTTAAATCAAATCAAATCAAATCAAATAATATCAAATGTCTATATTATGTTTTACTGTAGTAAAAACGTCCCCCTTCTTTGGAAGTCGGTTAAAATATATCCTAACTATGTGAAAGTCGAACTTTCGTAATAAAAACACGGAGAAGGCACGAGCTAGTCTCAAATGCAGTTGACAGCAGCCGCACGACCTTATGTCACACTGACATTAGTCATAATAACTTCAAACATCCGCGAGCAATGACATTAGGACACACTTTTCGGTAAACCGATTTAAACCTTATCGCTGGGGCTTAAGGATATGAGCTCCCGCATTACTAAGTTTGTGATAATTGTTTTTTTTTTCAGACAGACAACAATAAGTCTTCGATCACGAGCTGTCAGCCGGAGTTTTTGTGCCACGTGCCGGTAGTTGAAAAAACTTAGATGATTCAACTAAAGGACATCGTACATTTTAGATTTAATTTTTGTTTTTGATTTATTTTAATATTATATTTTATAATAGGAACAATAAAAGTATAACAATACATCAGACCAAGAAAGCAGATCTGGTCTCAAGAGGAATAGTTATAATATTTTCTCAAACAAAAACTATTTAAGCTATTTAAGAAAAACTTATCCGCCACCTGGTCATCCTGACAGTAGTCAGTGTGCTATAGAACTACTAATTGTATGACGGAAGGGCATTCAACCAATATTGCTTAACGGCTCCACCCGCGTAAATAAAAGGATCCCGCGAAAATATTACATATTCCGCAATAAAAGGTATCGTATGGTAAGGATCATTATAGGACACCTTTTAGGACGGTGAAGGCCTGTGGTCTACTTTACATTTATGCCAAATTTATCAAAATCGGCCCAGTACTTTTAGAGTGTATTCGATGTTAACTTCACTTATACCTAATTTCACCAACGACTGTTAAAGTTAAAGCTTAGAACAAACCTACGCGTCAGTGACGGAGCGTCAAGTTGTCAAATGTGTTTTTTGTATACAAAACACACATTTGACAACTTGACGCAACTTGACGCTCCGTCACTGACGCGTAGGTTAAGCCTCAGCTTAATGCTCGAATTAGCATCACATTACCTCTTTTGTTTTTCATATGAATGAATGAGAAGATATGACATTGTAACAAGCTGTTAACACTAACAGACGTTGGTGAAATTGGGTCTTAGTATACATAGTTTTATTTAAATATGTTTGTTTATAGCGTGCGCGGGGTACGTTAACAGTGGGATGCTGGAATCTCGGCGCGATAGTAATCGGCCGATGGACTAGACACGGACGCGCTCGGAATGTTTCATTAAGATATTGCAAGGGTTCACGCAGACCACTCTAAGGGTGAGAACGCACTACGCGACTGCGCGGCAGCGACGGGGCGCGATATTTCACTTTATAACACGGTCACATTAACGAGACGCATGGTTTGACGACGTCATTATGGAGCGGGCATGTTATTGCAGTCCAGCTATGCGTCAAGTTAATGTGACCGTGTTATAGTGGTTTACGCACTGCAGCGAAGCGACGCCACACTTCATGACTAAATATAAGACTCGTCAACTGCAGCTGGACATAGGCCTCTCTCAATGAACGCCAAGATGTTCGATCTTCTGCTACTGGTAGCGATCCGTAGCCCGGAGACTCGTCGCACCACTCGCAGGCCAAACATTGTACAGTCCTATCCAAGTTCACAAAGTATACGCCCAGCCACACTATAGTGTGGTTGTGATTTGTGTGGAGCAGCCCGCCGCACTACGCTGCAGCTTCGCGACACAAAACGTCTTTACTTTAGAAGTCGAACCGTGCAGTGTCTTAAATTACTAAATATAGTTATGCACGTTGCTCTAGTCCCGGTGCCAAGGGGAACGCTTCAGTTTACCGTTCCCGTACTTTGGTGGAAGTCCGGTCCCTTTTGAGGTAGACCGGCCGGACGTGGAGGGAGTCCTGTGTTAGACAGATCCAGAACAACTCAGGACGACAGGAGTATACGGCTGAAGGCGAACCGCAGGTGGTTTCAGTGGGTATAAGCCCAACGCCCCTCGCCGGGAGTCTCACATACCCCCGGGGTGCCTCAGCTTAACTGAGGCACACCCCCAACCCGGGGCACCTATACAGGGTTTCCCCTGCGCAAAAAATAGGGTCGCGTTGCTCTGCTGCAGCGGAATGTCGCATGCAAAAGTGTAATTAGAGTACGCACTACGTAAGAAGTCCCGCGGAATAACTGTTCAAACTATTCCTCAAGGGAGGCCCTTTCTAAAGAAGAGAAGTCTACAATTTTTATATCGACTAATATACGAATCGGCAGAAATTGTGAACAAATATAGTATGCGTTTGATGCCCGAGGTTCCTGAGGTTTTTTGACAAGAGTTTATCTATTTAATATATCATTGTAGATATATTTAATAGATAAGTTTATCTACTTATGGCCTGTTTCACCGCTTCCTGATAAGGTGCCCGATAGGGTTATTTGACAGATTTTCCATACTCCATCTGTCAAATTAAGTGGTGGATAACCTTATCAGGAAGCGGTGAAACAGGCCCTTAATATTCTATTATATTATGGGCCTGTTTCACCGCTTCCTGATAAGGCTATCCACCACTTAATTTGACAGATGGAGTATGGAAAATCTGTCAAATAACCCTATCGGGCACCTTATCAGGAAGCGGTGAAACAGGCCATAAATCTTTTGATTTTGACAGGTTAAAACAATAACCAATCAAAAATCCAATTGAATACATAAAACTCCTATCAAAAACCTAAGCCACCGTACACAAATGTCTCAAAAATATATATAAATTAAGCGGCTCACGACTACACAATATACACGGCGCAGATAACGGAAAGTGTATTACAAATAGGCAAATAATGAACATAATGGTAAGTGTTACAATAGCGTCATAGGTGCGAGATCAGATATGCCATATCCGTTGCCATAGCGACGGCGGCGTCTTTGATTAGGCCCTTTCTGGACTAAATAATGCAATAGGAACTAACTCTGAAACTGGCTCCGCGTCCGAACAATTTATATTTTAAATTGACTCCAAATAGGCGCTTCAAGTGTTGATTTTGTATTCAGATGGGTCAAGTATGTGAAGATTGACGCTTATTGAAAAAAAAAACAACGGATTTCACGACGGCAGTGCCAGCGGAATGAAAAAAATCACCAGAGGGCCTAAACTAGTGGCAAACGATTATCGTAATCGTAAACGGCAACAAAATGTATGGGATTTGACATTAGTATTCGCTAGGGAAGCGATGACTTATGTCAAATCGCATACATTTTGTTGGCGTTTACGATAATCGCTTGCCACTTGAATTGTAGAGCAGGTAGCATACAAATTCGCTGAGAAGTAGAATCAGATAGCGAATATAGTCTGTATAAACAGACTAGATCCATATTAATATTATAAATGCGAAAATGTATCTGTGTGTCATCCTGGAACCGTACATTTTTCCGGAACTATGCTTTTCATTCGGCCTAGAAAAAGATGGCGCGATGAGCTGGAGGCATACCAGCCAGGCTGGCCAGCGGTGGCACAGGAGAGAGGCAGATGGAAGTCTTTGGGGGAGGCCTTTGCCCAGCAGTGGGACAGTTTAGGCTTGTAATAATCATAATAATAATGCTTTTCATCACGGAAAAGTGTACGGTTCCCGCACGATACACGAATTTTGGCATAACTGAATTGCGGACACCAATTATTAGGTACTAGTCTTACATGA
Source organism: Polyommatus icarus (assembly GCA_937595015.1). Lineage (NCBI taxonomy): Eukaryota > Metazoa > Arthropoda > Insecta > Lepidoptera > Lycaenidae > Polyommatus > Polyommatus icarus. Next base: position 3,609,215 of record OW569330.1, on the reverse strand, counting down.
TATTATCGGGAAAGTTTTAATCGTGACTGTATTAGTGTCGTCTAACCTTTATCCACGCGAGTGTACCAACCAATTGTTATCAGTACCATGTGTACACGTGTACAGCGTTATACACATTGCATAATATGTGTATAACCGCTGCGATACGATATCACCCCATTATTTTTATTATTCATTGCCCTTTCCTTATCTTAAGCTAGTTAGGACTAAGTCATGTACAGTTATTACTAATTCGCCATTTGTAACAACTAAATTACTGTTATAAATAATTACATTTTTAATTTCATTACTCATTTTTAAACGTAGCTTCTGTTATTTTGATCCAACTTCGATATGCTTCCGAGTTTTTATAAAAAAAGCCAACATCAAAATCTTCAAGACAATAAGTGAGAACTACCTCTTTTCTATCGTGAAAATAGAGGGTCAAGAAGGGCTTTTGATTAAGATATTAATTTTTATTAATAAGAAAATTATCCTGAAACAGCTGTAGTCTTATTTAATACATCGATCGCCGATTCTTGGAAATCTTTTGTTATCGCGGCCCACTTGTGCCTTACGGGGATTGATAGGTAAGATTAATAAGTAAAAGAATAAAGGTACCATAGGTACTATGTTTTACTTACCGTCTGTGGCGTTGGGAACGTTTTACATCCGTTATGTTACCTGAAAAAGAAAATATTTTATATTACTTTAATCTATACAATACTATACATATATTTAATTTATTACTCCAAATTATTTATAAGTTAAATTAATTAACTGTAATTACATTTTTGACACAACCATCATAGTTACATTATATATCTGTCAAACTCTTACTGCCGCACTCAAAGACATTTAAGTAATTATGATTAACCTTCAATTTAATGAAGAGTTTGACAGATAATGTATGAGGCTTATGTAAAAATTTTAAATTAATTACATTTAAGTAATTAATGTTCCACTCTGAGTGTGGCAGTTAATTTAATAATAATTAAGTATTTATTATAACACATTCGTCTGTGAGTACGGCAGTAGGTCTTAAATTTAAGGATTAATGCCATGATGAATAGTCACTCACGAGAGAGACGAAATCTCGCAAACTGAATATTTTTGTAAGATAAAGATTATAACGACACTTTATTATTGACGTGATAACGTCTTATAATTCGATATGGGGTGCGCGCCCGAAAAACATGACAGTTCAGCGGCGTTACCTCAGCTGAGGCGTTCCATATAAGGCTTGAAGTGCAAGCGAGAGCGCGGAACGAGCGACAAGGAAGCACAATCGGCCTTTGCGTTCGGCAGCGTTCGACATCCGTCTCTCTCCAGTCCTACTTGAGTGAGCGATGCTTATATTTTGACAGTAGATAATGTTACTCTTTTTAACTAACGATGCAGTAAGTTGAGTGAAAGAGAAAGCTCATATCTGTGTATAAACGTCAAAAGTTTGTAATGTTATGTCAAACCTAAATCCTAATAGGACATAATAACAAAGGAGTCGGTCTGCAATATTTCATGTTTAAAAAGTGCTAATAAAAGTGTTTAGTGAACGTTAAATGCAATATCTTGTTGGGTTTTGTGGTTCCCCTATATAATAAACCATAAAAACGGCCAAGGAAACGGCCTCAAACACGTGGATTTAACATAACATACGTAAGTTTTCAACAACGTTTTTTGGGCTTATCAATCGGTATTTTTGTAAGCTAAAAAGAAAATTTATAAGTTTAATAATCCCATAATCATGCTATTTATGGCATTAGTGATAAAAATGTCACATCAAGTAATAATTTGACTTCAAATATTGCATAGCTTTTTACGTGTACTTTAGGGATGCACTCTACTTAAAGTATATGTTTATCGATAAAAATATTGTCATGGACTAAATGATTTTGTTATCAGGATTTGAAAATGCTTCAAAATAGACGACGAACAGAAATATTTAGACGCAAGTGTCATGCATGTTTTTAATTCTTACTCTCTCATTAGCTAGGGAGCTGGCGAGCAAAATTTCTATATGATCAGCACACGTCTGCCACGTTATTAATAGTGATAATTATACCCTAAGAAACATCAAGAACCTCGTCTGCCACCATGGTGGCGCTGCGTTGTCAATTTACAGCGTTTCAAAAATGTTGAAAAAAAAGGCACATGTCTGCCTCTGGGGCTGATGATCATAGTCATCCTGTAAACACAAAAAATCGTAGAGGCAGACATCCAGGGCTCTGAGTTTTGTAGTTTTCAATTTTTTAAGTTTTTTTATGATTTAAAAAACTCTATGTGAAGTGCACACTTGGCAGATTGCAATTGTTCGATTAATAACAATGAGAAGGACCACGGAAAAATAGTCTGCCAGCATGTTGCCTTTGCGTTCGCTATTGACAGCGTTTCAAAAATGTAAAAAATAAAAAAGTGTTATATTATGTGCACATGTCTGCCTCTTGGATTTATGTTTGAATTTATCATGAAAACTAAGAAACTCGATGAGGCAGACATTATACAAGAGCGTATTCCCTCTTAAAAGGACGGCAACGCTCCTGCAGCTCTTCTGATGTTGCAAGTGTCCATGGGCGACGGTAGTTGCTTACCATCAGGTGACCCGTCTGCTCTTTTGCCCCCTTATTTAATTTAAAAAAAAATCAGGCCTCTGATATTTCAAAGGCAGACCATTTTAATTTTTTTTTTAACCCGACGCTCGCTGTCGCATCAATTGTCAATTCGTGAGCCGTCAAAGTCTTTTAAGACGCTCATCTGTCTACAATATATATTCTATCTGTAATATAGTATAGTATATAATATGTATAGTAATCTGTGAGTTTAGTTCCCGGTCTGCCTCTGGCTCACCACGCCATAATGGAAGAGCCAGAAAAACGTTGCGTTTTTTGTCAAACACTCTTGTGTTTGACAAAAAACGCAACATAATTTTATTTAGTCATGAATCGTTCCCCCCCCCCTTCCCCTTGATTCCGAGAATTTCAAACAGTTATACACCTAAAAATCAGTGAGCAAAATGTTTGCCAAATGTTTTTTCATATCCACGAAGTCATAATGAATCGAATGGGCACAATAAGAACCGTGTGCAAATTACTTAGTAGAGCTTTTTTTTTAACATTTTTACAACTCCGTCCCATACTAATGCAGAGCCCTGAATGTCTGCCTCTTCGATTTTCTTCGTTTCCAAGCTGTTTGTGACCATAAACCCCAGAGGCATACATGTGCAAATGATTTAATATCCCCTTTTTTTTAAGCAACTTCAATCGGCTGTAACGCGAAAACGCAGCGACGTAGGACGTTAATTGACTGGACCAAATCAATTTGTAATGATGTAAACTGCAATCTACCTCGATGTGAAACCTGTGCAAATCATATACCTAAATGCTCACCAGCTCCCTAATTACATGAAGGCATCACAATATTGGGATTATCGTTTCAAACGTAAGTTTGAAACAATGATTTTATTGAAATAAAAAAGTTCTAACGGAGAGCAAAATAATTGCATGATCTACAGCTCTCACACCTTCCCCATGTAAGTACTCAGTTCGTTACTTTGATCTACTTTTTGAAATTTATTTTTATAATTCGATGGAGCCGGCTGCACGCGCGAAAAAACATGACTCATGCGGCGTTACCTCGCTCTGAGGCGTTCTATTTAAGGCTTGAAGTGCAAGCAAGAGTGCGGAACGAGCGACAAAGAGGCACGTTGTCACGTTCAACTATCGTCAGTAAACCGACTTTACAGACAACCGTTTTTTTTATTTTCTAAATATCTGTACTAGATTTTAGACAAAGTCGGTTTAGAAAGACCTTATGTGAGTCTGTTAAAAAATAATTATTTTCCTAAAAATTTTGAATTAAAAAATCATTTTGTCTGATACCTCTACATGCTTAAGGCCGTCCCCCGAGCAAATGACCTTGGCGGTTGGCCATACATTTGCCGCGTTGCCGAGATCGCACCAAAACCCTATTTTTTTACTTAACTTAGTTCAAAATTGTCCTAAAAAATTTAAAACGAGGAATATGCAGTTTATGATATTGTTGATCTATTGGCGTGTGTTTCAAATAAAAGTAATTTGTAAATTCTAAGGAGATGCTGAATTTATGCTTAAATTTTATAATAAATTGGCTTTACTTTGGAAGCTGATATCATGAGTATAATAAACGAAAATAGAAAGTTTTAAACGGGGAAAGGAATGTTGATATACTGAAGATTATTGCTGTATTTTTATTATAACTCTGTAGCTTTCAAATTATGAGTTTATAAGGCTTGAAATACGGTAAATTACGGAATCTCCGTAAGGAACGCCCTTATAATATGTTCTGGAGATATTGTGAGTTCCAGGAAATGTTTAGGAATAGTTTTTATGGCGGGAAAATGATTAAGTAACGAGCAACGTTTAGTTTGGTATAAAGTATACCATAAATCAATTTATTTTATTATGTATGCACAACAGCAGGCGTCATTATTAAATTATCGTAAAGATATAATGGAATATTAACACTACCTTTAATAGAACAGGGGCTAAAGGTTGTAATAAATTCTAAATAGTATATTATTATGTTCATATACTCAGTTTTACCCTTAGATACGCGATTATTATTTTTATTCTAATGCCAGGTGCCAGCGTTCTATTTCAGAAGTAAGCCAATTATAATAAAAACGTCAGGGGCAGCTTTTGGATAATTGATATACGTATTAAATTTTTTCCTTAGCCTGTAGATGATAAAGAATTGCATTGAATAAATGCAACCATGTTACCATTACATAAGTTATACATTAAATAGATAATTAAGTACAAAATGTTTCAAGTTAACTTCAATGTTATAAATTTTAAATTAAAATTGCATTTATGTTCATTAAGCTATACAAATAATAAATATAGTTAACTAGCTGTTTCCCGCGACTTCGTCCGCGTTATCATAATATACCTATATAGACTTTCATTTAAACTTTCAACCCCTATTTCACCCCCTTGGGGATAATATTTTCAAAAACGCTTAAACAAGTATCCAATCATTTTTAATCAGTAGCCCAAACATAAAATTTCATGCTTCTAACTCAAGAAATAACGGACTTCCATTGAAACTTTCAACCCCATATTCACCCCCTTGGGGGAAGAATTTCCAAAAACGCTTAAATACGTATCCATTCATTTTTAATCAGTAACCCAAAGATAAAGTTTCATGTTCCTAACTTAAGAAATGACGGACTTTCATGCAGACTTTCAAGCCCTATTTCACCCCCTTCGGGGTAAAATTTTCAAAATTCCTTCCTTAGTGGGTATCTACTTAATAAAACAACCCTACTTAGCAAATTTCATGGCTGTAACTTTAACAGTTTTTGCTCAGCGATGATGAATCAGTCAGTCAGTCAGGACATGTAATTTTATAAGTATAGATTTGACTTCAATAGTGAAAATCCTGATACTACATAATACGAGTACAAGCACCACTAGACAACATTACTTAACGAATGTTATTCCATCTGACACAATCAAACTGTACAATATCTAGCTAAGAGCAGGTTTCACACGAACCATAGCGTGGTTCAAAATCATATAATGGTGTCAACGGAACCGTGGGCTATCATTTCCCTATCTCGTACGTTTGTCTTTGCTGGTCCTACTTGGAAGGTGTGTATATTACGCGAATTGAGTTTAGATAGCAACGCACTGAGCGCGGTATAACACAGCCACAGGTGGCTCAGGAACGCTTACATACGTATTTCTATACCTACGAGTATATCTAATATATATAAATCTCCTGTCACGATGTTAATTGTCCGCGATAGATTCCTAAACTACTAAACCGATTTTATTGTTTTTTTTAATGTGTGCTTTTTTCCAACTTGAGAGATAGGATAGCTTAGATCTTTAATTATAGTCGCAATTTTATTTTATTGCAAATTATTTGTCTATAAAGTACCATTGTTTATGCAACGCGGTTAAGGTACAATTCCGTGCATCGCGATCGATCGCGGTCGCGCACGACCTACGACTGTCGTCGAACGCTCGCGACCATAGTCAACGTATGAAAATGTATGGCACCGCTTCCGAAGCCCGCGACTGACGCACGCGGCCTACGACTGTCGTAAGCCGCGCGCGATCGTGTCTTGAAGTTCTGACAGTCGCGCACGATCGACGACAGTCGTAGGTCAGTCGCCGTCAGTCGCAGGCCTCGGAAGCGGTGCCATACATTTTCATACGTTAACTATGGTCGCGAGCGTCCGACGACAGTCGTAGGTCGTGCGCGACCGCGATCGATCGCGATGCACGGAATTGTACCTTTACGGGATAGCGATGGATGTTGCCATGGTGACATACTTATTTAGTCACTTATTCAATAAAATAATACGGGTGATATACTTTATATTATAATATGGCAAAGAAACGCTTGCCGGGACAGCTAGTCTATTATAAAACAAAGTCGCTTTTCCCCTCATGTCCCTTTGTTCCCTTTACTCTTTAAAACTACGCAACAGATTTTTATGATTCTTTCAGTGTTAGATAGCCCATTTATCGAGGAAGGCTATAGGCTATATTTTATCGAATAGCAGCGAAGAAATAGAGGAAAATATGGAAAAAAACGGGGAAAATTATTTGAAAAGGCTAACTTGAACGCGCTAATCTCAGGAACTACTGGTCCGATTTGAAAAAATCTTTCACTGTTAGATAGCCCATTTATTGAGGAAGGCTCTAGGCTATATTTTATCACTATACTAATAGGAGAATGTGGAAAAAACGGGGGAAATTATTTTAAGGGGGAATTCATCTCGCGAACTACTGGAGCAATTTTTATGTTATTTGACACATTTCACCATCGAATTTAAATTTTAATCATTTTTTCAGTGGCCATATATTTTATACCCGTGCAATCTAACGCCTCCGTGGTCTAGTGGTATAGAGCGCGGCTCTTGACTCGGAGGTCGTGGGTTCGATTCCCGCGTTGGAAACATGTAATTTCAAAGTTTGGTTAGGACAATGCAGGCTGATCACCTGATTGTCTGACAAGTAAGATGATCCATGCGTCGGATGGGCATGTAAAAAATCGGTCCTGCGCCTGATCTCTCGCCGGTCGTGTCGGTCTTCCGTCCCATTGGTTTACGAGAGTAAAGGAATAGAGAGTGCTCTTGTGTACTGCGCACACACTTGGGCACTATAAAATTACTCCTGCATTCCTCGTCACCGAAACCGGTGTGGGAGCTATTATTATTATATTTTAAATTATATTTTAAATATTTGTTAACATGTTTAAGAACTAACCAATATGAGGGACATACAATACACTCTAAAGTAAAAGTATTATCACATAGGTTATTTACACCCTTTATAATGGTTAGTTATTTGAAGTGTGGGGATAGGGGAAAAGTCCCAAAGGGAGATATTTCGACGGATCGAGAGGCTTTTATTGATTTTGGCTGTCGTATATTGCTGCCGCACTGAGAACATTTCGATAACGCGATGCACGATTGTGGTGATACTCTTGTTATTTACCTGTAAAAATACTGTTTGTATTGTAGAAAGCAAATAATTTAAGGTCTAAACAATATAAGCCTACTTTCCTGCCATAATAGCATACTGTTATGAAGTGTCAGCGACAGATACAATGTAGCAAATCCCGTGCAATGTAAATACGACACTTCTACTAACAATTTCCACGTGACTGTACCCTGCTTATTCTTATAAAGTGCGACTCAGTATGGGCTTAATAGCTAATCCTCTCATTATCGTGCAACTTAGTATAATATCGTATATTCGCGAAGAAAAGGGACTCGCCGTCTGTTCGTATTTTAACAATTTTACTGAGTATAATCTACATTCAAATGCAATGACACATTAAGGGCTTGTACACTGCGATGCGGCGACGCATCAAGAAAACGACTTTGCCGCAATAAAATTATGATTTTTTAAAATAATGCTCAAGTTTAAATTACAGTTTTAAAATAGTTGCTTTTTACTATTTAAAATGATTGCAACAATACTAACTTATGATGTGCGTCAAAGTGTATCATACATTAGAAGTTTTAATTAGTGTATGTAAAACTTTTTTTTTGAGGGGGGGAAATGTATTACTCATCCTACTTACGCCTACGCTTACGTGGCCGAGCCTTATGGAGGGCCTTAGGTACGCTGGTCTGCCTCGTGCCGGGTGGCTTGCTGGCTGCTTTGATACAGCCGTTAGTCCCCAGCACGTGGCCGCTCTCTCTGCCGAGCTCTGCGCAGATGAAGCAGCTAGGCTCCTCCACGCAGTCGGCGGTCTTGTACCTACCCCGGCATCCCGTAACGGAAGTGTATGTGAAACCTATGCTATCTATCAAACAAAGGATAACATGGGGCATGGGCGACTGGCCCATAGACGACCCTAATTATTGTAATAAAAAAAAAAAAACTATCTATCTATGTAAAAGTAAGCAAAAATATGTGAAAAATCCTTATAAGTGATCATTATGCACATAAAATATATTATCCAGTGTCATTGAAGGTCGACAAATGAATACTCAAGCAAAATATTATGGTTAGGGAGGCGAGGTAGCCAAATGGCGTAATTCAACGGCGCCGTCGAGACCTATCAAAATCGAAAGATAAAATAATTTCGAAAAGAAAAGCTCATATGGTAAAAACCATTTTAGCGGTGGGTTTGGCGTGTACGGTTTTTCAAAAATGTTAAAAAAAAACAGTTACTTGGGCATTCTCGAGCGCGTCAGATATTCATACTACGTATGCCCCAAGTGCCTCTGACAACATCGGTATACTAACCTGCCGGTTTGCGTGGCGGGGGTAGGCATATAAAGTACTCAAAAATGCAAAAAAAAAAATACTCGAGCGCGTCAGATGTTCGTAAGGGGTGTTAAGTAGGCCCCAAGGAAGCTCCCTTTAAAAAAACTGACGATTTCGGCGTGACAATAAGTTACGATGAATTTTTGAAAATGCAAAATAAAAGTTTTTTTGAAATACTCGAGCGCGTCAGATTTTCATAGGGGAGGTTTATCTCGGTATCCTGAAAGCATATTTTCTTAATCTGACAAAAATGTTGGTGGGATCTCTTAATCTGACCGGAAATGTTTTTTGGTTTCTTTTTTCTGACGCGCTCGAGTATTTCAGACTATCGATTTTTTTTACTAATCTGATCGTCTATCCTAGGCGCGCGTCACTACATATAGAGCTAAATACTTTACAAGGTTGTTCTATTAGGTCCAAGGTATCTCTCATATCTTAAACTGCCACGCTCGAGTATTACCGAAAATTCCCCTATTCGCCTCCCTAACTATTATTGTTGTGTCAATTCGTGTTTAAATATTTGGCATTTCTCCGTACGAATTCGCGTCGCGCCGATCCGCAGCTTGGTGTGCAAGCCGCAGGACGATATTTATCGGACTCGAGCTTGTATTAAGATATTACAATTACAAAAGTTTATCTAATCGCGTTTATGATATACAAGCATACTAGCTAGTTCTTTAATAGTTTCTACAAAGTAATCTGTTTATTTGCTATACTTAGTTATACGCGTGTGACTGCCGCACTCAGACGAATATTAATTTTTGACCGACTTCCAAAAAGGAGGAGGTAATACGTTCGGCTGTATGTATCTTTTTTTTTGTACGTTCCTCGATTACTTAGCTGATTGTGGTTCGATTTTCAAAATTCTTTTTGTGTTGTATAGGGTTTAACTCGAATTTGGTACCATGTTCACAAAAGTGGTGATCTGATGATGGAATCCTTGAGGAATCGAGGGGACTCCTAGAAATTTGTATGGAAACATATAGTGATTTTAATTTTTTCTGAAGCATTCGAGGTAAATGCTATCAAAAAGTAAGACTTCGCACCAGATTATACCCTGGATCCGAAGGTACAGAACAGAACTTTTGAATGCTTATAGGTACAGGTTCGGGGATTTCGGCGTTGTTTAAACAACTGAAAGCATAAGCCAACACATCGATTTGATTAATCATCATCACAACTATAATTATACCATGGTCATCACACTATGACCCAATTATTGGTACTTTTCGTGATATTTTGCATCGAAGCAGATGTTTTTGACGACGATTTCACTGGTTGTGGACCGATTTTCGAAATTTTCGTGTTGTTGTATAGGAGATAATCTTAATTTTGTATAACAATTACGAAAGTGGTGAGCTGATGATGGGATCTATGAGCAATCAAGGGAAACCTTTGAAATTTATCAAAACGCTCATAGTGGTTAAAATGTTGTTTCTAGTAAGTTAAAGAGAAATTTTATACAAAGGTGCCTCTTGGTCCAAAGGCACTGAACAGAACTCCTGAACCTTTATAGATAAAAGTTTAGAATTTGCCGCATCGCTTAGATAACTGCAAGCATTTGCCACAATTTTGCTTACAGTAACATAATATACTGAATAGTTAACATTCGTATTGGTTATTTATGTATAAAGCCTTATTTTGTACACAACACTAAAAAGAGTGAAATTATTATTTTTAACAAAAAAAAATGAAAACCGACTTCCAAGGTAAAAACAATCGTAATATGAACTAAAAAGTATTAAATAACTCTTACTCTTTAATAGTGCCTTTTTCAGAATTTGTCTAAATTTCAACTATTTCTGTACATTACTTTGAAGTCGGTACCAGTCCCAAAAGTTTCAGATTCTCTGACATTACTAAACTCACGATTAAATTAGCTGGTACCGACTTCAAAACAATGAAGACTGTAATATGTACAGAAATAGTTGAGATTTAGACAAATTCTGAAAAAGGCACTCTTAAAGAGTAAGAGTTATTTAATACTTTTTAGTTCATATTACGATTGTTTTTACCTTGGAAGTCGGTTTTCATTTTTTTGTTAAAAATAATAATGACATATTTATTTAATTACAATAATTAACTAATGAATATTCGTCTATTACTGAGTGTACCAATAAAAGAAAACTCTTTTTCGCAGCATTGATGTAAGTAAGATTCTACGAGTGCGGTGTAAACACCACCACTTGTACTTAAACCCTGAGGAACCGCTCTTGGTTTCACCAGCCGTGGTTTCACCAGCGGACGTCTGCTTAGTGCGGAACAGACCCAGCTCTAGTGGAGGCGTTTCACTCGGCCTCCAGACAGAAAGGGATGGCCCCCGAGTGGAGTTCTCCCCACTCGGGGGCTTGCCTAGGTCATCCCTCAACAAATGCATCGCGTCTCACTCGAGGGCTCGGTGCAATGGGTAGCTACATGCGATTGGAATCAAAAAGTCGTTAATCCACTAAACGTATGACAAATACTGCCTCCTGATAGGATGAATCCTGCAAAATCTACATTAGGAGAACTGCATAAACATCACAGTCCATAGATAAATTTATCAAAGTCGCTTAATAAGTCACAAATTCGAAATGGAAACCGCATAAACCTCTTATTGTCAGTAAACTGTCGTCATTTGCCAACTCATTATGCGGTGTAGGGCTGCCACAAGCAGCTCAAAACGCAAAACTTAATGTTTTAATTGACCACTGATTGATTTTTTTATCACCATATGGCAGAAATTTTACCCCAGGAGTAAATTATTTGTGAGATTTTGAGAAAATATCTTTAAGAGTTTTTCTAATAAATAAAACATCAAAGCATCATCCCTCAGGTAAAATTTTCAGTCTGGCTACTGAAATATCAGTCCGTAGCCGAATATATTTTGTGTTAAAGAGCTGTAGTTGCGTTCAATGATAGAGTAGTTCTTCGCGTTTTTCGTAGGAAGGGGGAAGGCTTATTGTTACTCATTAAGCCAATGGTCAAGTCAACTAATACTCTTATTGGTACCATCTTTCAATTTTCCCGGTGGTTATACCTTTTACGCTTCTCGGATCACAGTCTCAGCAATACTGTTCTGCGGCATCAAGATTATATCAACAAAAAGTCAAATATCCGCAAACAACAACTAATTACTATGTTCAGTTTTTGCCAGCCCTATCAGCATGCTAATACCCAATTGATCCGTCTACGGCGCGGTTATGGCCTCAAATGACCGGTCAGGCCGCGTAATGGCCCATATAGACGATGCCAACGCATCTGACCACGCCATTGCTAGTTCATTCGCTTAGAGTTCCGATTTTCATACCACGAATGTCGCTTCGAAATCAGGGGCCGCACCACGAAACCGTTTTGAGACTTAAACAATCGTGCGAGAATGTGAATTTTTCCGGGAGTACTCTAAAAGACATATCTTTTCCCGGGTCTTAAAGTATCTCCATACCAAATTTCAGCAAAATCAGTTCAGCCGCTTAAGCGAAAATCGGTAAGAGACAGACAGACAAACTTTCGCATTTATAATATTGGATTTTCATGTATAACTAGCAGTCCCAGTGAACTTCGTGCCACTTTAAAACCTTCCCTGGACTTCTACGAATATTTTAAGACTAAAATCAGCCCAATCCGTTCAGCCGTTTTCGCGTTTTAGCGCGACTAACACATTTGAAAATCCATTTTTATATATAAGATATATAGATTTCATTAGCCCTGTAGAGTACACTAAGCCCTAGCTATGATGTAATCTCGGCGGTATTCTGCTGAGTCGGGCTCTCGGTGTCATGACATAAGCCTGTATTAGGTTGATTGATCGGGAATGCTCGGTGTCATTGCAATCGCCAATCTATAACGGTACACATTAGGTAAACTTCCGTCATATTAAATCTGAATAGTAAATCTAATAGAAGATAATCTTAATATGCATTTATAATATAATTGGCTTCAGGGCCCCCGTAACTGGCGCCTGTGTGCAAAAAAAGGATTTTGGTGCCCCTTTGGGCAAATTTTTTGGGTCTTGATTTTGGCGCCCCTATAAAGATGGCGATTTGGCGCCCCTAGAGGATGGCGCCCGTGTGCATTGCACTCATTACACATATACGGGCATATGGGGCCCTATAATTAGTTTCTCGAAAAAGACTGAAAGTAATTTTTGAGTACACAAAACGATATGGGTGTTATCCGCGAATTTTTGGATTGTTTACGACTTTTATCGCTTTAGAGTTTAGCCTCTAAGGAATATTCAGTCTCTGCATAAATCCGCAAATACAGTCACTGCCGTGCCATATCTAACGGTGATGCACAATGCAATGTAGTCAAAATATTATTATTTATTTAAACATAAAAGATAATATAACTAACATAATTTATAAGCCTTTATATACCTACTAACAAAATATGAGTCTATGTAACTTAGTTCAATAAATTACTATTTCATTTCATAAATTAATGATCCTTTTTTTGATGCGCAGGGGAAACCCTTTATGGGTGCCCCGGGTTGGGGATGTGCCTCGGTTAGCTGAAGCACCCCGGGGGTATGTGGAACTCTCGACGTCGGTCTTAACCACTAAAACCACCTGCGGTTTGCCTTCAGCCGTATACGGATAAATTAATGATCCTAAAATATTCGAGTACAACCCTCATGTACCCAATCAAATCATGTCCCAGTCAAACGTACAATAATATAATTAATTATAAGGATTAAGATTGTTAGGATTAAGATAAGTTGCAACACTAGATTCGTTCTGACACTCATCAAACATTCCAAAAAATAAAGAAGAACGTAGCATCAAAATATCTATATATGAATAATGAATATAGGAATATTTAAATAACTAATAAGTAACAGAGTCGTGATTTTTGTTTCACTTAACACGACCATAAACAGCGTGTTTAAGCATGGCGGGGCGTTCGTTAAATTTAAATATGAAGTTATAAATAACCGCTAAGTAGAAGAGGTTATCTGTGCCACAAGTTATGGGGTACAGCGCACCTGTTGTATCGTGTTTCTGTATTAAAATCACCATGTTCTCGAGGCTTTGTAGCCTGATTTCCTTTATGAAAAATGTATGCATAATACAATCGTATCTTAAATCTTTATTAAAAATCGACCGATAGATAAAGTTAATAAAAATAATAAAACTATAGCAAAATTATTATTTAGTAGGTACTTTTAATGTGAAGCTAAACGAGCGTAATTTGTGAGTTGTGAGTCACAAAATTTTGGCTGGCAGAAATTTTGCTGCACTCAGTTTCATACAAAAGTCCTTTGATTCATTTGAGTAATGATATATGAAAAGATATTTACGCTACCGAAATTCTGCGACTCACGACTCACAAAATTACGCTCGTTTGGCTTCACCCTTAATGTAAGATTTTGGAGCAACGACAATATTCAAAATGTTTTTGTTGTAAGCGCAAAAATAGCAATTAACGGATACTTGTATGATTTAAATATTGAAAAAGCAAGAGTAGATGTGCAATATATGCAGAGGTGCCTGAGATTTCTTGCAATAGCTGTAGTGTGGTCATCGCGATATTTCTTAATGGTATTTACTGGTACACACATTGTAAGATCATTTTGACGCGTCAAAATGAGAACCAATGTCGCTATCTTGGTAAAGCGACAACAAGCATCGCTTTAAAAGCGCTTACACGGGCAACAATTACAGCAATAATTGCCCGGCGACACGAATGGACTGATTTGGAGCAATTGGTGGAGCAATATGGAGCAATTTCAATAAATTGCGGCAATTATTTCGGCGATATTGCTCCAGATATTTCATATCGCTCAATATCGCCGATACGAATTGACGAATATCCGATGGGCTCGTGTATGACAGTATTGCCTAGTAACTAGTTGATGAAGTTGCGCCATATCGCTCAATTCTATTGCGCAATATTGCTGCTTGTTGCTGCTTGTTGCCGAAAATTGCTTGATGTAGACGTGACGTCAAATTTGACGAGAATTGACAGGAGTGGAGCAATTTCAGTTGCCCTTATAAGCGTAGCTTTTGACAGCTCGCTGACCGTTGGCACCTCAGTTGGCACCCACTATTTAAAACGTTAGCGTAAACTGCTACGGAAGATTAAAAAACGCTTCATACAATAATTTTATACATCTCAAGTCATTTGCGCAGACGGTCCGCATGCGGACGGCGAGATAATCTGTCTTACCGCTGGTGTTTTGAGTAGCAGCTGTTTTGTATCCACGCTTCCATGAAAACGTCTTCCGAGTGCCAAAAAGTCCTTGAAGATGTGAGCGTAATAGGTATCAGCCCTACATTTGAAACAGTCTTGTAACAACCCTGTTAATGACAATACTCAGGATGTAGTAGTTTAATTGCTCCAATCAGATTCCCAATTATCTGTCAATAAACCTAGCTTCTGTTACATGTTTATTGGTTCTAGTTCTCGGTTACAGCTAATTGAAGAGGCGGATCGCTGGATAGTTATAATGAAAACCCAAAACAGCTTCTAGTTACAGTTAAAGCCTTTGATGGATGGGAAAATATATGAAATTTCATGGAAAGTACTATGTGTAATAATTTTTTTGTGGTCTGGTTCTGATGCTGTAGCATTTAAACTCCACACCCCTAGCCTATAAATTATATATTTAATACATTCAACAACATAATCTTGTAATATAATATAGGTAAAAGGCTTCTCATTATTGTTTTGGTGGTTGGGAAAAATCGATCAATCTAGCTAGATTTGACAAACCACGCATATTTGCGTTACTTATAATTTTTCCTTTGAACTCTGAGCAATGCTCACCCAGATACTGAGATTTAATATATTACATATCGTTAACTTGTTAGGACAAGAAGTACTATTTATTTTACAGCCGCAAATAAATAAAATAAATGAAAGTTTCATGAAATTAAAGAGATATGACAGAAAAATGTTCTGTCACGTTCCCACTTCTCAGCCCCACCGCTCGTAAACCAGTCGTGTTAATAACATAATATGTTATGAAATAATTGACGTCGCCCTCATAATATTAAATCAGATTTTTTATCTCGAATCAATCGGTAGTTCTTATCTATAGGTAATTGGAAAAATATAAGAAACGTACATCATGGAACTCGATAAAACTGTTTTTTTAACTACTAGCTTTCATCCACTATCCCACTTGAACACTACTTTTAAGGACAAAAAGTAGCTTATTATTTATAAGTCTAAGACCTTAACTACTACTGTGCCAAAATAATTCGTCTAGCACTTTTTGCTCAGAGCTGTTACAAACACACAAATTTTAGCTTTATATGAATGTGAACATTAATAATACCTTAGATAAGTAAAGTATGAGCACTAACAAATGAAAACACTTTATTAATTTGGTTTATAAAGTGCCATCAGATGTTCGCAACTAATAGAGTATTTTGCAATCATTAATTTAAAAAAAAATCTGAGTCGTTTTTTTATTTGATTACAACGCAAATAAACCTACTAACGGCGTATGAAAACATAACATAATTCAATATAGTTTTTAGATTCATAACTCACCTCAGTCTAAAGTTACATCGCAATAGGCAAGAGGAAGGATTTATACCTCGTAAACGTCATTAAAATACAGATATCAGTGCTGATGCCTTGTAAAAACTATTGAAATATACCATTAATAAGCTTATGACGCCATATTCGGCAAGTGGTCGGCCTGTATGCCATAATATAACCATTTGTTTTATGGTGTCTTTAGTAAGAGACCCGTGTAATAGTACCTGTTAAGTAGAGGACGGATGCTATTCATCATTTGTATTTGTGAAGGCTATAAAAAGATTGGAGATCAAATCCTAAAGAGTACTCAGGCTATTGGGTCCAGTTGGTCCAATGACTAGATATACATTTTTAACATTTTTTCATCCAGCGATTGGACCCAACTAATTATTTTTTATGACTGTCGGGTTTATGTCCGTAGGGCCAGCAAAAAAGTTGTAGATTAGAATAAGAAAACAAAATAATTACTTTGTATGAAAGTATTAATTGAGATCGGTCAAGGCTCAAGACAAATTAAAACTTCAACTAATTAGTAGAAACAATAGAAAATAAATCAATAATTGGCCAATAATATTATTAATATAAAGTATTTTAAAACTAAGTAATAACAATTGAAATAAAACAGAAGTAGGTAATTTTTTTTCTAAAAAATAAAATGACAGGTTTTATTATAAAATAGCTTCTTAGGTGTACCTTGTAATTGTGAATTAGTTATTGTTAATAATAATATACTTTACTAGGTTTAAAAACATTAGAATTGCCAGTAGGTCACTCAAATAATATTATTAAGTATGTAATAATATTATAATTATTAAAGTATGAGTTCCATACATTATTTTTTCTAGTTTTTAAATAATATTACAATTTTTTAACAAAAATAATGCTTAGATAAATTCTGTGTTTATAATATAAAAATGTATATTTTTAACAGTCTTTTTTTAATTTTTTTATACTAATAATAATAAATCAAGTATTTTTAAAACATAATTCGACGTAGTACGGGTACGGTACTTAATAGTAATAATTATAATATAATTTAATGAGAGTGTTCTAAGTTTTAAACGTACAAAATAATATGGTTATAAGTTATAACTGATTATTTTTGTGTCAACTCTACTTCAAAATTTCTTGCCAGAAAACAATGGATCATAAAAGTGGGTCCAGTCGCTAGGTGAAAATATGTTAAAAATTCATATCTAGTCATTGGACCCAATGGGTCCAATTATTTTGGGTCCAATAGCCCGAGTACTCATCCTAAATACGTGAAAAATCAATAAAGGTATAAAAATAACTTATCAGGACTGGACTGTTTGGAATTTGGGTTAAGAAAGTACTGCGTTGACGTAATTACCTGCTCATTAAAAACGTTATTTAAGGTTAAAATTAATTTTAAAGTTTCGATAGTAACGACGGGTTTTGACATTTAAAAAGTCTTTTCGTTTACTTTACTGACTACGATGTCAACAAAACGTGCAAAAAATATGTCATTATTTTTAACACAAAATTAGCAAAAAAATGTTGCAACATCCTCACAAACAAAATAACTACCTATTAATGAAAACGATTAAAAGTATCCTGGATCGTGCTACGCATATTAAAAAGTTAAACGCGCTATAATGTAGGGCTAGGATTTAACGATTATTTTTATTGAAGTTAATCAGGCGAGGTACGAGTTAGGCCGCGATAGGGATTGCAAACCTTTCTGTATCAATGACATATTTTTCGCAAAAAAATGATAATTTTGCGGTACACTGACTTACCCACTTCTATTACCCAAAAGTGTGAAAAGTCAAATCCCATTTAAAAGAATGCATTTTGACAACTCAGCCAAACTAAGAACCACCTTTTTGGAAGTCGGTTGAAAACGTGACAAATCTTTCAGAAAATTGTTAAAATATCGTATCAACCCTAGATTGGAATATTGAAACGTAGAAAGCTAACTTTATTGTCATGTTGACTATTAAATTAAATGTACACTACTTATTATGATTTACTTTCAAAGTATCCGTGTAAATAATGTTTGAGATTGTAGTCGATTTGAATTATTTGTTTATGATTAGTGTGCATTGCCGTTTGCAGGTAGAAATGAAAGTTAGAAGTACTAATATTAATATAAAGATATCATTAAATTAATGGCGGAGCCAGGTTAAATTGTTTTAAATTACTAGTCGAGCTTTAAAATGCTATAATGCCATATACGCTATGGGAATACGTCAAGAATCACAAAGGACCAAGCAGTTGTTTTCCTGCAGGCTTAGCATGATCACAGTAGAAACGCGAAAGAATAGAAACGCTGTCAGTTTTTACGGACAAACTGAATTTCCTTTGTTATTCCAAAACTTTGTCTACTTTACCATAATAATAATAATAATAATAATAATATTTATTTGCTAGAGTGAAATGTACAATTAAGGTCTTCCAGAATTTTATAATGCAGGATCATAACACTCAACTAAATTAATAGTATGCAAATGTCATTTCTTAAAACTAGCTAAAAGAAGGAGGATACAAATGTCACTAATATTATGATCATTAATATGTCAGTGTCACTCAGTGCACAAAAAATACCTAACAAAAAGTCAAAAATACGCAACAAGTCAGAAATAAGCACCCACTTTTATGTTAAGATAGTCCTTTACTTCATAAAAACATTTATCCAGAAGCCATTCATTAAGTTTTCTTTTGAAAGTAACTAAGTTATGTTTTTCAAAATCTTTTGGCAAATTATTATATATCTTAATAGCCATAATGTAGGGACTTCTAAGGAATGTTGTGCTGTTGCATTTAGGCATGGCTAATTTATTGGGGTAACGTAGTGATCTGTTGGCCGTGTTATTATCCTTGTTTTGTACGAAGTATTTGGGATGTTTTTTAACGAAAATACACATGTCTCTTATATACATACATGGCAGCGTAAGTATGTTCAGTTTTTTGAATAGAGGTTTACAACTTTCAATCGGCCCAACGCCGCAAATGGCCCTAACACACTTCTTTTGTAACTTAAAAACTAAATTAAATTCAACAGAGTTGCCCCAGATCACAAGACCGTATGATAAAATTGAGGAAACATAGCCATGGTATGCACAAAGAGCTGCTGATATAGACACAGTCTTTGCCAAACGTCGCAATGCATATACAAATTTATCAAGCTTACTACATATATAGTCCACATGGGCTTTCCAGTTGGAGTGTTGGTCAAATATTAGTCCTAGAAATTTTAATGAATCTACTTCTTCTATATTAATGTCATCATAAGTAATTTTTTTGGGTATCTGTATTGAATTGTAATATTTAAATTGCATTATTTTGGTCTTACTAAGATTTACCTGCAAATCATTTTTATCTAACCATGATATTATGTCCTTGAGAGCATTAATTAATTCTTGTTCGTAAAGTAATATATTTAGGCATTTCACCAATATTGTGGTATCGTCTGCAAATAACACTTTAAGATGCCTCGTTGCAGTTGTGACATCATTAATATAAATTAAAAAAAGAAATGGGCCAATCAAACTTCCCTGTGGAACTCCTATATCCAAAATGGCATATTGAGATTTATATGTTTTTTTTGTTTTACCTATCGTTTTTGTAATCATTGTACATACTTTACGATTACTTAAATAAGATTTTAACAAATCATGTGCCTTTCCTCTTATTCCATAATTCTCTAATTTATGTAATAATATTTTATGGTTTATTAGGTCAAAAGCTTTTGTCATATCTAAAAATATACCGGTGATCGGTGTTTTGTCATTTAAGCTTTCATGCACTATTTTACTCAAATAAAAACATGCATCTGTAGTGGAACTATTGTCACGGAAACCAAACTGTTCATTAACTAGCAGATTCTGAGTATTAAAAAAGCTTTTTATACGTTTTAGCATGATTCTTTCAAATACCTTGGCAAAAATAGGAATTAAGGTTATTGGGCGGTAGTTTTTTAATTCAGTTTTATCATCTTTTTTAAATAGTGGCTTTATAATTGAAATTTTTAGGCGGCTCGGGAAAACCCCTTGTTCTAGTGACTGGTTTATAATTTTGGCAAGAGGATAACATAATTGTCCTGCACATTTCTTAACAATGTCAGTTCGTATCTCATCATAACCTACTGCATTAGTTTTCTTCAATGATAATATTGTATTGTAAACGTCTCGAGGATCCGTTGGGGATAAAAAAATTGTGTTTTTATTTATGTTGAGTAAGAAAGTGTTTCTCTTGTCTTTGTTTTTTCCATTCTTTAGAGTCACATTTCCTATACTAGTAAAATATTCATTAAAAATTTTGCATATATCATTAGCTTCAGTGTATTTTTTCTTGTCTTTTTTTATATACGGAATGTCATTATTAACGTCATTGTTATCTCCTAAGTTGTCATTTATTATTTTCCATCCTGCCCTGCATTTGTTTTTTTGATTATTTATATATTTAGTGTTTTGTATTTGCTTTGATTTAAAAATACATTTTTTTAATAAATAATTATATTTTAGAAGTCGCTGTTTTGTATTGTTATTATTTATTTTTGAAATTCTGTTTTTTAAGTGCATTTTTCTTTTTACTAAACATGATTTTCTAATACCTTTAGTCAGCCATTGAGTTTGTTGTTTATTCTTGTGTATACGTATTTTTATAAGTGGAAAACACAATGTATAAAAGAGGACTATTTGATCATGGAATGTGTTAAATGAATTTTCTACATTATCTTCATCTCTTAAATCTGAAAATGACAGGGCTGAAATGCATTCCTTAAATTTACGAATATTATCACCACTATAATCCCTTCTATATTATAAGCATAAAGCTTCCTATTTATATAATATATTAATAGCCATGCTAAGTCTGCTGATCATTTCTGACGTTGTAATGGTAACGCTTTTTAGAATTTTCAAACCACATCCCAAATGGCGCTATCGGCCATTCAGGATTGGTCCGCTAAAACCTAATTTCGGGTATATAAAATATTATGTTCGTCGATACTCAGACCTACTGGAGGTCTGAGTATCAGCCAACATTTCATCAACATAAGTGCATAAAATTTCATCAAAATAAGTCAAGCCATTTTGGAGGAGTTTGGCGACACCACGTTTTTCTAGCAGTTAGCACGATCTACTCGAACATTTCATCAAAATCTGTCCAGCCGTTTGTCAACTAACACCGCGTGTACAACCCTAGCGTAATCTGCTCGATCTCTGATGCGTGCGTATCATGCAAATGGCCGCGATCACGCCGCCGATACGCGGATTCGGCTTCACCACCTGTTCCGGCTTAACCTGATTCCTGCTGATTCGCGACATGCGCTTTCTTGGTAGGAGCGTGCCCTCTATAGTGACGTCGACCCCACACCCTATGAGTTATAACCTAGAGTCTAGGTCATAGGGAGTGGGGAGTTGGGGACATCACTCCCTGTAATGTAGGTAATTACTGTGTGTTTAGTTACTATCTTGACCCCACCTCCGAAGAGTTTTGCTCGAGAAAAACTATCAAGCTGTGTCGCGTCTCATACTGTCCCTTTTCGAGAATAACAGTAATAAAACTGTTCTATTGCATTGGCCATCTCAGTTCTAGATCTACGTCGTAAAACAGTTTGGCAAGAACGTTGCAAGTATCAAACATAGCGGAGGTATCGGGGAATGTCGCAAGTGTCAAACATTATTCAAGTATCAAGAATGCGCGCAACTCCGCCGCGTATTTATTGGACAGGTCGGAATTTTTAAGCGTGTCCCACACAGACGCGGCCTGCGGTGGCGGTGGCGGTGGCGGTCAGTTGGATGACTTGAGAGTTCTAGGAACGACACAGACACACGCGGCCTGGACGCGGTCACAGCGCGGCTTACCGCGGCCGCAAGCCCCGCCCCCTTACCAGGGGCGTCTTTCCCTTAGGTGCAGGGTGTGCGTTGTATACGGGCGCCGCGGTCCTAGGGGCGTTGAGCGCCGCTCGCAAGGGAGCCCCACTCGGCGCGCGCCCGCACGTTGGCCAGCCGCCGCGCTTTAAAAAGAGCTAAAAAGAACTCCAGTTTGCATACATTTTATGTAGCATGTAGCGTATTACAGCAAAGCAAGGCGCGCGGCTCGGCTTTGGTAATATAAATTTAAACTTTGTTTTTCAACTTAAAATGAACATTTTTTTAAAAACTTAAAACATATAAATGAAGATTATATTTTTAGTCAAGATGGATCACAAGCAAAATACGAGTATGTACTCTTGGCCGCGGCGCCCTTACGGTTGCACCGGGCGCCGTGCAGCCTACGCCCTATGTGCCTCCTTTTCATGGGATCTGCGTATTAATCTGCTTCCCGCTCTCTTTATGCAGCCTCCGTTTGCAACATAACAGATTCGCAGAGGGTATATACATATATAGCTACTGCCTCCCAATAAGTAGTAAGGTCCAATCTAAAGACGGCGCGAAACTCAGCCCGTTGCTCAGCCCAAGCAGAGCGTTCAATGAGTATATGCTGCGCCGTATCGTCTTTCTCAGGCTGTGGTGGTACCTAGGCGATGGTTTCCTCCTGTCCGTATGGTCCAGGTAATGACCGAAGGTAAGGGTGACCCTTGAATGTGCCATCCGCTGTTGGAGTTTCAACCGGATCGCTTTCACAGTTCGGCAGCCGGCAGTTGGGGACGCCATCTGGTCTTGCCAGGTGCGTATTGAAATGACATGCGCCTTGAGGCGCCATCGGGTTACCAGCTCTGGTAGCACGCGCTCTCCTCGCTTTTTAAACTCGGCTGTATGTTGATACACCCTCCTACAACACGCGAGCCTCCAGATCCTACGGAGGGGACCCTGTCAGCGCCAACGCTGCTTCGCCAGCTAACGGTTCGATAGCAGCGTAGTATCCGCAGCGCTAAAGCATGCTGCGGGCTTCTGAGCAGCTTTCTGTTCCGGGCGCCTATATGTTCCGCCCAAACAGGACTACAGGACCCCTGTACAAAGTCGTCTGCAGGTTGGCCCTGGACCACAGATTTTGGCAGAAGGTGATTCAGGGCTATGGCCATCTTCTTCAGTTTAAGTGCCGATCGACGAAAATGAGGGGCAAAGATCCAATCAGAATCCAGGAATAAACCCAAGTAGTACATTTCAGCGCCGATCAGCACACTCTCCTCCACGTCTTTGCGATGCGCAGTGATGCTTCCACGGGGGCGGTGCTTCCGGGGCCCATAGAAAAACATGGCCTACGTCTTTTCGCGCATCTATAAGCTATTCTATAATTTTTATAAAAAATATTAAAAACAAAATAAATTGAATATTGAGGGATACAATCCCATACAACAAATGTGACTTTTTTACCCCCATCAATCCCCAAGCGGCACCCGGCTGCCGCATAACAATTGAAAATCTATTGTGTCTGCGATTCCCACGATCGAGGTATTAAGTATACCAATAACGGCTCCACGTAGGCACTTGAAATATTGACAAAATACTTAATTGTATTTGTACTTAAATAAACATTCAAGGGGCTCCCATAAAAACAATATTTTTGCCTATCTTTGCTTTATAATCATACGGAACCCTTCATGTGCGAGTTCGACTTGCACTTGCCGATTTTTTTTTATTTAATTTGACTAGGACCGGCACTGGTCCTCAGTCCCCACCCTTAAGCGGCCGGAAAAACTGTACTTGTACTCTGTACCCATTTCATTTTGGCCGCGCGTTTGCTAGGGGGCGCTAGGATGATATTTGCACACGGGCGCCACATGGGCTAGAGACGGCCCTGCCCCGCCACCACTGCTTCTGTGTGAATGAGCGCGCGGACATGAGGCGGCCATTACGCGATCAGTTGTAAATATTTACAACAGGCCGCGTGTACCGCGTGAAATTATGCCTATAAATTATGCCTATGTCCAGAATTCCCCATGTTGCTGCCGTTCTTTATTAATTTCATGGACCCACAATTCTCTTTTTCTGAAAAGAATAACCAAAATGACGTTAGTAAATATTTTCTTCTAAACTTTGCTTTTATTACTTTGAATTTACTTAAGTACCTTTTTTGACCGACTTCCAAAAAGGAGGAGGTAATACGTTCGGCTGTATGTTTTTTTTTGTATGTTTAACGATTACTCAGCCGTTTGTTAGCCGATTTTCGAAATTCTTTTTGTGTTGTATACTATACAAATTCGAGTTAAACCCTATACAAAGTATTATATTATGTTTTTGATGATTGTTTCGCTGTTTGCGGACCGATTTTTAAAATTCTTGTGTTGTTGTGTAGGATAAAATCTAAATTTTGTATAACAATTACGAAAGTGGTGATCTGATGATGGGATCTATGAGCAGTCGAGGTAAATCTTTGGAATTTATTAAAACACACATGCAGGCGTAGCATGGTCACCATAGAAACGGTTTCTTTCTACGGAAAAATAGACAAAGTGACAGTTAGACAATGGAAATCCGCCATTTTGGCGATAAAGTCTGTCAGTATGTCGATTCTTTCCCATGTCTACTGTTGTTATGCTAGCCCTGCAGGTGGTTAAGAAGTTGTTTCTAGTTACTTAAACATAATTTACAAATAAGTGAAATTTCATACGGAGGTGTCTCTTGATCCGAAGGCACTAAACAGAACTCGAGAACCTTTATTAAGATAAAAGTTTGGAAATTGCAGCATCGCTTAGATAACTGCAAGCATTTACCACAATTTTGCTTTCAGTAACATAATGTGAATAGTTATCATTCGAAGTGGCTATTTAGTATTTACGCATAAAGCCTTATGTTGTAGATAACTAAAAATGTAAAAAAGTGAAATTATTATTTTTAACAAAAAATTAAAACCGACTTCCAAGGTAAAAACAATAATAATATGAACTAAAAGTATTAATTTATAACTCACTCTGAGTTCTTTTTTAGAATTCGTCTAAACTCTAAATATCAACTATTTCTGTACATACAGTCTTCATTGCTTTGAAGTCGGTACCAGTCCCAAAAGTTTCAGATATTCTGACATTGACTGAGCTCATGACTAAATTAGCTGGTACCGACTTCAAAATAATAAAGACTGTATTATGTAAAGAAATATGTAGTTGAGATTTAGACGAATTCTGAAAAAGAACTCTTAAAGAGTAAGAGTTATTTAATCCTTTTTAGTTCATATTATTGTTTTTTTACCTTGGAAGTCGGTTTTAATTTTTTTGTTAAAATAATCTTTCATCTTCTTCAAGGGCCAATAATAAAAGCAATAAAATTTCGTTACGATTGGCCATTACTAACGACCACTCGCAGGCGAGACTCGAGAGCTATGTGCCGCCGCGCCGCGCCGTAGGGAATGACCGCCACCGCGGCCGCGGCAGTTTATTGTTATCGCGGTCAAGCAAGAAGGCAACAGCAGATCGCCACCGCAGACCGCGTCTGTGTGGGACACGCTTAACCCGCGAGCTGCCGCGCCGGCTCAAGCGAGCCACTCTAGAATTTTTGTGACAAATTATTTTTACCATAGACAAGGTTTTACGGCTTACTTTATTTTGTTTTGTTTTAAATGGTTAAAACATGTAACTCGACCATATTAATCTGCCGATGTATTCCATTAGGAGCATATTTTAATCGGCCATTGTATTCCAATAACTGCGCGGTGAGTGACATTTAAAGCTTTTTTTAAATAAGCCACTGCGCCACTCGAGTAACATTGAGCTTTGTTACTCAATACCACGGTCTCATAGAAACCTGGCACGAAATAGCGATTATGTAGGGTAAAGGGTTACACTAAGTCTTGAAAAAATGGTGCTCCTGCGGTCACATTTTTATTACTAGGAGTATACAACTTGCTAGCATTAGCTTTCGCTTACCGTCAGGTGATTCTGGTGTTCGTTTCCCGGTTGAATCCATACTAATATTATAAATTCGTCTGTCTGTTACCTCTTCACGCCCATACTGCTGGACCGATTTTGTTGCAATTTGGCATGGAGATACATTAAGTTTCGGGAAATGATATAGAATACTTTTTATCCCGGAAAAATGTATGGTTTACGTGATAAATGAAATTTGGCGCAACGAAGTTGCGGGCGTCATACTAAATTATAGCAGACAGTGATTCCGATCTAAGTTAGATTGGAATATCAGGCGTTTCCCGCAACAGTAACTCTTTAACTTCCACATATCCAGTAGGACACAGGTGTGATACAGATATCCCACATACGGTAGGCACAGGCGCGGTCCCACGGGGTATTTATAGTGTGTCCGAGACTGATACACATCGGTGATGACTGATGATGCCACTGTTGGACCAGTATTCCGCATGGGGCGAGGAAATACGCGGTTTTGGGAATATATTGTCAGCATTCTCTCATAGTGTGTAACATGACTATCCATCTAAGTACTAAACTTTAATATTAAACTGCAGAATTTGAAAAAGATGATGCCAGTTGAAATGTCGAAAATGCTTATAGACACCTACCTAAATTTGGACAACATAATTATTTGTGCAACATAAAAAGTAATGACTAATGAGTAATGACATAATTTTAAGGATTCAGGTTGAGTCGAGAGGAGGAAAACTCGAGGAAACGACTAATAATACGGGTGTAGGTAAGCAGAACTCGTGGCCCCACAAGGAAAGTAACGCGAGCGTTTATTGTAAAGTGTAATTTATGTCACCTGTCAGTATACACTGCTCAGTACTCGGCGATAGCCTATTACGCAATGTGGTGTCAGCCACTACAGAGTAAAAGTATTATGATTAAATCCATGTCTAAGTCAAGATATCTGCGGGGCTAAAATGGTCACATTTAGCAATTCCTCTCAATTAATTCAGCAAATGAATTGTCTTAACTGTCAAACTGACAAATGTCAAATCAGTATAAAAATACGGAAATTAATTGCAAGCAGAGTTGGATTTTGCGATTTTAGAGAAATGAATCATATTATGATTCATATCATGATTCTTCAAAGCGACCATTTTAGCCCCGCTGTAGACTTTGTTGGTATGCCGACCATTTAAATGAAGTATATTTTTGAATGGTAGCATTTGGAAAAAAATAGAGACTTTTAAAAGGCATAATAAAATAATATTTTACTCATTTCACGTTATAATCTAGTCCAGCATACAGCATCCATTGTATCATTAAACGATCTATTAGGATCGGAATGTCAGTAGTGTTAGTGACACAACAGTAGAAACAAATAAAATATTATGTAAGTACAATACAATAAAGTATGATGCAAATACATAAATCAGCTAAAGCTTTATGCTAATGCTTTAACATTTAATTAATTTAAATAATAAATATTCAATTAAAAATTTACAGACGGCTTGTCTTCAGGAAAACGCGGACGGGTACAATCGTCAACAAAAACGTATCTATTTATCTAATAGCTTTTTGCATATTCTAATTCATTTGTTTATCAAATGCCACGTCGTTTCGGTCAATTTATAGCCAATCAACG
The DNA here is from genome assembly GCA_937595015.1 of Polyommatus icarus. NCBI lineage: Eukaryota > Metazoa > Arthropoda > Insecta > Lepidoptera > Lycaenidae > Polyommatus > Polyommatus icarus. Next base: position 3,581,623 of record OW569330.1, on the reverse strand, counting down.
CGTTAGAAAAAGGCTTTGGAATACATTTTGCATGCGAATGACCGTTGACGGGTATGAGCGATACTTCCGCTGCACGCTAGTCGGACACGATCTGACATCTACTGGTCACTTTTATCAAGATTTGTTAGATTATGCATTATTATTGTTGTCAGCTTATATTTATACAGTACAAATATATACTGTAGAAAATATTGTAGGTCTCCCTTTGTCTGAAAATTTTTCGTGTAACGAGTTCTGACGTGAGTTTAACAATTTTAACCCACCAAATGCACAATACCGCTAAAGAAGTATTGATTTCAAAAATACCTGACTGTTTATGGAAGAACACTTCCGGGTGTCATCAAACAAAAAAAAATCGTTTATCGCGCGAGAACCGTACATTTTACGGGATAAAAAATATCCAATGTCCTTTCCCGGAACTCAAAGTATCCCCATACCAAATTTCAGCAAAATCGGTTCAGCGGTTTGGGCGAGAAGAGGTAACAGACAGACAGACAGACACACTTTCGCATTTATAATATTAGTATGGATTAGGAGTGTGTGATATTTATGTCATTGATCATTAGTCATAATGATGTTAGAGTTAAACATCTCGGAATAGACTAATACAAAATTATAAAAAAAAATACATTGGAGATTAGGGCATGTACTGAACTTTATGGACGACCATTGTCATCTGTGGCTCAGTGGATGAGCGCGGTGGTAGCTAAAGCAGGGAGTCGCGGGTTCGAATCTCGCCGACGAAACAATAAGTTTTCAAAGTTCCTGGGTCATGGATGTGTATTAAATACTATGTGTATCATCTATACTAATTATAAAACAAAGTCGCTTTTTTCCCTCATGTCCCTTTGTTCCCTTTAATCTTTAAAACTACGCAACGGACTTTGATGATTCTTTCAGTGTTAGATAGCCCATTTATCGAGGAAGGTTATAGGCTATATTTTATCACGCTAAGATTAATAGAAGCGAAGAAACATAGGAAAATGTGGAAAAAACGGGGAAAATTATTTGAAAGGGCTAACTTGAACGCGCTTATCTCAGGAACTACTGGTCCGATTTGAAAAATTCTTTCAGTGTTAGATAGCCCACTTATTAAGGAAGGCTATAGGCTATATTTTATCACGCTAAGAGTAATAGGAGAATGTGGAAAAACGGGGGAAATTATTTGAAAGGGTTTATCTCGCGAACTACTCGAGCAATTTTTATGTTATTTGGCACAGATAAGAAGTAGACCACATGAAGGATCGTGAAAGGCTATCGATTTTAATCATTTTTTCAGTGGCTATATATTTTATACCCGTGCGACGCCGGGGCGGGTCGCTAGTATTATCATATAATAAAATATCTTAAATATATAAATACTACAGAAAGTATTAAATATATTATTTCCGTTGTCTGGTACCCGTAACACAAGTCCTTCAGGTACTTAGCACGGGGCCAGACTGACGTGGTGTGAAGCGTCCATAGATATTATTATTATTTAATATTTATTTAATTGCAAAATGCTCTTCAATAAGTTTATTTCTTTCTCCTACGCTAAAACCTGTAAACAAAACATCCGTCTTTATTCATCAGCATTGTAAACGGGTTGTATGAAATATGTATGTCCGCTTGGGATATTGTGTAGTGAGTTACGGACGCGACTGTATACGTTTTTTTGATCGCTGATTGAGCGGTCATTTCTGATCAAATAATTGTATGTCATAAATTCTTGTGTTACTAGGTATTGTCTCGCTTTATTTTGATAAGAAAGGTACTAGATTTTTATTCTCAATGACTTTGTTTTCTCATCTTTAGTATTTTTTAGTATTTTTAATTAATTTGATAAAAAATCTTTTATAACTCTATTATATAGAATATGCTGCCCGGAACTTCGTACGCGCAGGAGTCGTTTCTGTGGTACAAACTACCCCTATAACAATATTACCCTCACCGAGACTCAAATATTTCGTAAGTACTTACCTATTTTATTTTTAAAATCATGAAGCCATCTATGAGTAAAATCTGAAAGTACTTACCATTTGTTCAGCGGCCTTTCCATATACTAATATTATAAAAAAATGGTTGCCTGTAAAGTCGGTTTTACGGGCGAAGATTTTACGTGACAACGTGTGGGAGAGAGACGCAAGGCATTCGGCGGGCCTCTCTCTCGTTCGGTGACTTATCGTAACGTTACCGAGCGTTACACTTTTTCATAAGTGACTCCCAGCCGCAACCTAATTTAAGACGTTGTCACGTCAATATGCAAAAGTGTGTCGATCTGTCTGTTACCTCTTCACGCCCGAACCGCTGAACCGATTTTGCTGAAATTTGGTATGGAGATACTTTGAGTCCCCGGAAAAGACATAGGATACTTTTTATCCCGAAAGAATTTTGGCGCAACAAAATTTCAGACGTCGTCTTAGTTATATTATACATTGGAAAAAAAATGTTTCATAAGGATTGGTAAAATCAATCAAGTAATCCTCCTGGGCACTTTAAAGTTAAAATAAAGTCCAATTTTCCATTTTCAATCATGTCAGTAAAATAACGTTACATCGAAGAAAAAAGAAGTTTTTCAATTACATCCAACATAATAGAAAAAAACGTAACCACACGAAATTGATGGTGCATTCTGCAATCTCACTAACAAGCTGATCGGAGATACGCGAGATTGATCACTCCAATAATATTTGAGAGAGATTGTGAGATTGGGGATAGAGCTACCAGAAGGTATTTATTGATGAGCTGCTGATCGTTATCTAAGACCTAGGCCAGACCTTGAGATAACTTTTAGATCCTAAAGATAGCGTTAAAAATAACACTAAGTTGATAAAAAATTCTAAGGGCCTGTTTCACCGCTTCCTGATAAGGCTATCCACCACTTAATTTGACAGATGGAGTATGGAAAATCTGTCAAATAACCCTATCGGGTACCTTATCAGGAAGCGGTGAAACAGGCCATAAATCTTTTCTAGTGTCTATTTGAAGTATTATTTGATTAATGCTCGATTACTGAAATGTTTTGGCTGTATTTTATCTTTTTAACGGCATTGTTTATTGATTAATGTTTTGACATTACCCATTTTCTAAAGCGGTAGTGAATAGAAAAACTTCTGTAACAGAGCCTGCATTTAAGCGGGTCAAAATCAACTTTATTCAAGGCAATTTTGAAAAAAGAACACAATTATTGTCTATACCTTAATACTTTCATTGCATTATGAAGATAAAATATTTAATCATTTATTTATTTTGAATGTCTCCACAAGGTATGGAGTATAGAAAAACATCTAGTTACTACTTTTGAAACACAGTTCTCTACAAATCAGAGTTAGCTTACAAAACAGGTCGAAATACCCTAAAGGTAAAAGTTGCATGCAATCCACGATAAATGTCCATTAAATTATTACATACTTAAACGGCGCAGCTAAAAATGTTGATCACTCCTTTTGTAAGGCCCCGGGCGTATTTATAAAGTTGGAGTAGAATTTATAGGCGTTTTGCGTTACAAATCGCGCGGATACACTTAAATAACAACACCTAATGAAGGATACATTACAGAGATTCAGCGCACGCGCCGCTCTGTCCGTCTAACTACCACAGATATAGGTTTAAGTAGATGCTGCACATGAAATATTATGAGCATAATACAGCTACGTGTTCTTGTTCAGCATTAGTATAATATTTAAAAAATTGAGCTTAGCGAAAGCGCTTTTGCGATTTTATAGAAACAAGTTTACAAATTTGATTTCAACTTCATACTACTACATAAATTAATGATGCCGTAGAACTTGGTATATTGTTATTGTTATTGGCGTAATCTTATTGAACGTAACATAATTGTTTAATGGGATATTGGTAACCTCTATAATACTGCTTGGCTCTTGATTCGAAGGCTTTGGGTTTGATGCCCGCGTTACATACGTTAGGAAATGCAGGCTGATCACCCGATAGCATCACAAGAAAGATGATCCATACATCGAATGGGAACGTATAACGTCGGTCCTACGGCCAACCACTCACTGAGCTACGAGAGTAAACAAACAGAGATTACGCTTGTAAGCTCGCACACACTTAAAAATTACTACCGGCGTAGTTTGCCAGGTTTGCCGGCTATTGCTAACGAAATCGCTGTTACAGCTTCTATTCTTATATAATAAATGTTCGATTTTAGACACCAGTTTTAATTTTTGAATAATTATCTCCCATTCTTCCTTTTTGTCATTAAATTCATTGCGAGTCTCAATTTGCATGTTAATTGGGCATTACTGGTGTCGTATCGAATGGACCGATTTTGCTGAAATTTGGCATGGAGATACTTTGAGTCCCGGGAAAGGTTATAGGATATGATTCCAGAAAATGTATGGTTCCCACACGATAAACAAAATTTTGGCGCAACGGAGTTGCGGGCGAGTGGCGCCATCTAGTTAAATATATATCCACGTTGTGTTGAGTTAACGTTAATCGTGCGCAGCGTGGCGTCGCGTGTCGGTGCAACACGTGTTGTAGCGGGACTCCTCGGACAAGGCGTCTGCTGTACAGGCTAATACCTAACAAAGACTTTGCATTAGAATTGCATATGCAAAGAAAGCTAACCAGGTTTAAGTAAAACAAGGTAGCATACATTTACAACTGAAAACTAGATATCGTTCGTTCGTAATTCATGATTTTTTTTTTCTTTTTTTTATTATATAAGGGAGCGAATAGGGATTGCAATCCGGATACTTCGAAATCCGAAAAATCCGGATTATCCGGATTTTTCGGGCCTTTGAAAAATCCGGATTTTTATTTTTCAAAATCCGGATTTTCGGTTTTTTCGAATAGTAGTTAAAATAATGAAAAGAAAGCTTTTACGCAATATAAAATCTATTTAAATGTATCGTGTAATATCTGACATACAAATTCACATTTGTTTAAAGGCGATATCACAACTTTGCGTGGTCTACACGTATCAAAGTCAGAATTTCGTATGTGTAACATTCCATTGTATAGTTATTTGGTGGCTATAATTACATTTCTTTATATTTATTCATTTTATTTAAAAGAAAAAACCACATTTCTTATAACCTAGCTCTCATTTTACTTTAAATTACTATGTTTTCTATATGACAATATAAATGCAATGATAATACAATTATTTTAGAACATTTTTGTATTGAACACAATGTTTTTTTCTATAAAATATGTTGTTTTTGTTTACATTGAGGTTATAATTATAAATAATAATTGTTTACGTAACCAATTCTGATTTGTGATTCTTTCTAATTAAATAAACGGATATAGTAAATTATAATATAACGAAATGTTGATTTACGCGAAAAACATACCATCCTCATCACCTTGATGAGTGGCAGTCTACCACAGTGCGTTTTTCGCGTAACTTTCTGCCGCGCACTGTAAAACTCTGGAACGAATTGTCACCAGCAGTATTTCCGGACCTATACGACCTGTAAACCTTCAACATCTCTGCAGCTCTTCTGATGTTGCAAGTGTCCATGGGCGACGGTAGTTGCTTACCATCAGGTGACCCGTTTGCTCGTTTGCCCCCTTATTTAATAAAAAAAAAATTAAAGTTTTAATAATTATTTTATGTCATTATTTTGTGCAATACTTTAAATATAAATATACTATCCAACTACTGCGCAAAAGCGCCGCCCGAAGCTATAGCCTAAAATCTTCGAAATCGTTGGTTCCTCATTGGTAACGTAACCGCTGACGAGTTGGATAGTAAGAAAAAAAAATAGAATCCTTGCCAGAAGCCTAACTGGACAATGTAAGCTCAACAAGCACCTTTACAGAATAGCTGGTGTTAATAGCATTACGACCTGCAGATTCTGTGACACACCTTCTTTACTACAGAGCAAAAAATCTCCTAATTTACTTAAAAGAAAATGTGTGGTGCCAATCCCAATTACGTCATTATGTGCTCATAATGACGCACTGGGTTGGGGACGGTACAAAGAGTCACAATAAATCCTCAAGGATCGTCGTAAATCGTAACGTCAGAATTACAGTGATCTGCCTTCGGAGGAAAAAATACCTATAGAGCATAGCGCTATCTTTTCTTAGGCCTAGATACCCACTCAGTCGATATCCAGCCTAGATGTACGCGGATAACGCGACCAGCCCAATGCCACTATAGCTTGGCCGTCTTGATTCCTACGTCTGTGATTCTAGTTTGGGAGCACATTATGTTTTTTTTTTTTAGATTTGAGCTCTATTGCTCTTTGGCAGACCCTGAGTTGGAACTTTTGTAAATCGTAAATCGGTCAATGATCAAATTTGCGCATCGTTGGTTATGACGAGCGAAATACATATATCAACGAGTCTGCGCTTCATTGAGATTGGTAATCTCAATGAAGCGCAGACTCGTTGATATATGTATTTCGCTCGTCATATTTATCATGGACAAGGGGGGCTAAAATGATCGCATTTTGCAATTCCTCTAAAATCAATTCCGAAAGTGAATCGTCAAAACAGTCAAACTGACGAATGTCAAATTAATACGAATTATGATTGCAAGCAGAATGACAATTTTCAGATTTTTTAAAAATTAATCATATACCTAATATGATTCTCCAAAGCGACCATTTTAGCCCCGCAGTTTTTCTGCCTTTCTGTTGTCATAAGAAACTAATTGGACCAAATACAGGTACTCGTTGACATAGTGAATTCCTTGCTCGTTTACCTCGACCCTACGTCTCGTATTATTGATCATTGTTTGTGTCTTTGACCTATTTTTTGTTAGTTCTATTTCTAGCCTTGCAGGTCTTGAAACATAATTTGATAATGTGCGAATGACGGCTGTTATAGGCGCAAAAATGATCAAGTCGTCGATAAAACGGAGATTGCCTAGAACTTAGAACATTTTAAAATGTTAAAAATCAAGGTATTTTTAAGTTCTTTATAATAATATTTAAAGTACCAAATACTGTTATTTTGATCTCTTCCTTTTTTACACCCATGTGAAAATCGCTTACTTAAGAAAAATTATAATTTTTATGACGTTTTATTTTGCACTTTTAAAATTAATGTTACTTAAATAAAGAATTAATAAGAAAATAACTCACATTTTAAGCTGTTTATCAATAATATTTAAAAAATTACAAAAAATCCGGATTATCCGGATAATCCGGATTTGAGGATGAAAAAATCCGAAAATCCGGATTTTTTTCTAAATCCGTTTTTTGCAATCCCTAGGAGCGAACGAGCATACGGGTCACCTGATGGTAAGCAGCTACCATCGCCCATGGACACTCGCAACATCAGAAGAGCTGCAGGTGTGTTGCCGGCCTTTAAAAGAGGGAATACGCTCTTTTCTTGAAGGTTTGCATGTCGTATAGGTCCGGAAATACTGCTGGTGACAGTTCGTTTCAGAGTTTCACAGTGCGCGGTAGAAAGTTACGCGAAAAACGCACTATGGAAGACTGCCACTCATCAAGGTGATGAGGATGGTATGCTTTTCGCGTGGGACGATGGCGAAAAGTTGCAGGTGGTATGATTCCGAACAATTCCTCAGAGCACTCCCCGTGATACAACCGATAGAGGATGCAGAGCGAAGCTACATCTCGGCGTAATTCCAAGGGGTCCAAGCTGTTTGAAACACTATGGCCTGTAAGAAATGTAATTTAAAGCTTTCCTGTAAGAAATGTAATTTCGTTGAGGTTATTTTTATGCTCACTTTGAAATATATGTATTTTTGAAACATTCATATTATCTCGTATTAGACAACTTTGGTCTCATAATTATAAAATCTGACAGTATATTTTGAATACAGCAAAAATACTGTTGGGATAAAATCGCAAATATTCATCGTGCTAAGCAGTTGAATATTATTTTAAAGTTTAAACAGTGAACATATAAATTTAAGGTTATGTCGCATTCGTTGATGCGTTATGCGATGCATTTTGTCGAAATTCTGAAATGCAACTTGAGTAAAGAAAACGTTTTGTTTAGTCCATTCAATGCAATCTGTAACTCAGAGCGAAATGAATGCCCCAACATGACTCTGTCGTGTTCATACCTTTAACATTAACGGCTATCAGACAACTATTATGTAGTTGTACGTGCGTAGAAATGACATGACAGTCTATCTGTCGCAGGATTTTTATTAATCTAGTGTAAACTCCGGGTTCCGGGAGTCCTGGGACCTGATTCTCGTGCCTCGAATGTCACTCATCTCGTGCGAGTCAAGTATCATACGGAGCAGAGAACGTCGAGTTTGAGATTCGATCACTACATTAATATCAAATTCGACCCCATCTCGGCCAATCGATCCCTTTTCGTTACACTTTTTATCTTGTTTCTCACCAATTTTTTATGGAATAGGATATTTATTTTATATAAAAAATAGCGTGTCATACAGGGTGTATGACACGCTATTTTTTATATAAAATTGCTTTTAAGTTATAACACACATCCTGTCGGCTTATAATGCTTACAATATATACAACTGTTGGCAAGCGTCAGTTTTTCTTGCATAGATCGTATTGATTGTTAATGTGAGCTAATCGCGGCAGGAAGCTCCAGTCCAATTGATCATAGATGATAAATGACGCGACTTCTTGTAGGATGTGGCTGGACACGAGCGGGTTTGTGTGTGCCTACTTTGCAGCCTCTCCGCATTAAACACTAATAAAAACACAATACGAGTACTTTTGCCCAGTTTCCACTGTTTCGACTATACACATTAAAATTATATTTAATAACTAAATGACGTCGGTAACTCCAATGTGCCGAAATTTGTTTCAAATAGTAATAGGGTCCCGTTTTTACCCTTTGAGCACGGAGCCCTAATAATAGATTTGAAAAAGATAAAACCGATTTGTATGTACTTATTTAGAGAAATAAAATTCCCTATCTCAAAAACTATTGAACTGATTTTTATGAAAACATGAACACATACAGTATACTCGTACATACATACTGTATGTAAGTACGTATGTTTTTATAGTTTTTTTTTTTAATTTGGTACATATTTTGTTCAGACGCTGATATAGATTATAGATACGCCTTGCGGTCTGAATTGACCCTAAAATATACAAAAACTGGTCAGTTCTGGAAATATTACATTAAATACGGGTGGAATTGATAACCTCCTGTTTTAAAGTCAGTTAAAAATGGAAAATTGTGTCTTTCTGTACCACATCTACGCTCAAACCACAAACACACAACATCATTTCGTTTCAGTAACCAGTGGCAAAAGCCAAAAACTGTGCCCATAATATTAAGTATTCATTGTAAATTCTACTAAAGTTAGGCTACATTCGCTAGAAATAATTAAATCTTAAACATGTTAACTTCTTTTAAATGGAAAAAAATAAAAAATTGTAATCTCATTTTCATATTATAACTAACATAAGTGATAATGGTAAGGTAACAAAAAACGCAAACCATTACATTTCCGGTTAGAAATTATAAAATATAAACCATTATTTCCATATCCGTAGCTTTTGTTAATACTTAATATTCATAATATATTCAATTTAAAACCATATAAATTATGCTTTAATGAGTTTATGCACAGGTAATGCAAATAATTATATACAATAATAAGAAATATATACACAAAGACATCGTTAAGCGACGCTTTATATGCGGTTATAGGTAATGTTTTACAACATATAAGTAGCTGGGGGAGACCGAGCTTATTTTAAAATTAGGAGGCAAACGAGCTAACGGGTCACCGAGTGGAAAGCAACTACCGTCGTCACTTACAACATAAGAAGAGTTGCAGGTGCGTTGACGGTCTTTTAAGAGGGAAATATGCAGCCATTTTAGTTTTTCTCAGGCTTTCACACTAATCTGACCAATACTTCTTATGAAGATAAAAAAGGTCTCATGTAAATTGTTAGCTAAACTTGTAGACTACGCTTACACAGACGATATTTTATGAATTTCATGTCATAAAACATAAAAAAAAACAAAATTTGAGGAATGTGTAAGCTATTTGTAATTGATTGTACTGTCGGTTATTGGTGGAAATTCGTGTTGAACACTAATAAAATACACTTTTCTTGCACTTTTTCCACTATATTTAAAAGAAAGCGCATGTTATAGCTTTTAACAAATTACACGACCGGTTGTTTAAAGTTATAATAATATCTTAATATAGTGGAAAAAGTGCAAGAATAGTGTGTTTTATTAGTGTTGAATGTGTAAGCGCATTAAACTGGTTCTTTTTTATTTTAGAAATATAGAGTAGGTTTTAATCCCACCAAAAACATACCTGTTAAAATAGGGCCTAGTTCCTATAGGCTAACTGTTGGTCTAAAAAAAGAGTTGAAATCCAATCCAATGCCAAGTTCAGATGCACTTCATCGATCATAATCATCTTCATCAACAGCCTGATCCATAATACTTCTAATTTGAACTTGGCTGGTTATTTAAATTCTATTAATATTATCTAATTATACAATTAATCAAGTGTAACGCATAGCACAAAAATCTGCCAAGTTCAAATTTAGAAGTATTATGGATCAGGCTGTTGATGAAGATGATTATGATCGATGAAGTGCATCTGAACTTGGCATTGGATTGGATTTCAACTCTTTTTTTAGACCAACAGTTAGCTTATAGGAACTAGGCCCTATTTTAACAGGTATGTTTTTGGTGGGATTTCAATACTTTTTTTCAAGAAATCCTACCTATGTTTTCTTTTTGTGCTACGCCCGATATAAACAATACTTTCAATAGATGCCTCATTATATCACTGGTACATAAGAATTTTTATCTAAAGTTCATAGATGAACTGACTCACGCTTGACGATTTCTTAAATTTCTTAATTTATCGTAACACATACATAATAATATAACACACGACCTGTGTGCTAAATTTCATAACGCTAGGACATTTGGAAGTAGCCTCTAAAGTTCGTAGATCGGCCGACTCACGCTTGACCGATTTCTAAAATTTCTTAATTTTTTGTTAATCTACATTTAACACATGACCTGTGTGCCAAATTTCATAACGCTATGACATTAAAGTTTGTATGGGCTGTAGATAGGCCGACTCACGCTTGACCGATTTCTAAAATTTCTTATTTTTTTTAATCTACATATAGCACACGACCTGTGTGCCAAATTTCATAACGCTAGGACAATTGGAAGTGGCCTCTGAAGTTCGTAGATGAACCGACTCACGCTTGACCATTTTCTACAATTTCTTAATTTTTCGTTAATCTACATAATTATAACACACAACCTGTGTGCCAAATTTCATAACGCTAGGACAATTGGAAGTGGCCTAGAGGTTTTGATTACCGGTCAGTGAGTGAGTGAATGAATGAGTGAGTCAGTGCCAAAATAAGCTATTTTTACAAGGCCATATCTCAGGATCTACTGAAGCTATATCTATGGAATTGGGTATACTGCTTAAGTACTCGTAAATAATTACGTAGGTATAATTTTATCTTTGCACTCGCAATAGACACTGAGCTACAGGGGGGTCAAAAGTACGTCGAAACGGTTCGTGTAAATAGTGCACGGCATGCGCGCGGCCTGCTGGAACTAGGCTTGCGCACTTCCGTGCGCTTTGATCTTAAATAACCCTTACTTATTTGCTTTAAGTTTGATAGTTTAGAAGTTACGAGTATAACGAACGAACGAACGATTGTTATGAAGTATTGTTCAGATTTATATGAGAGCCAGAGAAAAAAATACATTTTCTAAGTTAGAGAATTATAACATTAAAAGATCGGACACCGGTGTTGGGACACATTGTACAATCTGTTTCAGTGGTGATCTACAAGTATTTTTTTTATTACCTATAAGTAATAATATTTCTAACAATATTTTTCGAAATTATTAACAACCTGTAAATGAGTAAGCGCAAGTATGGCATTTTCTTGTCCCTGGAAAACCGCACTTTCCTGAGTTAATTATTATATTTTTCCCTTCGAGCAATGCTCGGACTCCCAGTTACTATGAATAAATGGTAAAAATACATTTTTAACAAGAAAACTGTCACAACACATTTTACTTTAGGAAGTTAACAAGCCTACAATAACAAAGTGGTTTATTAATTCTTCCTTATACGGTCATAATGTTTCTTACAATGTAAGTGACATAACGCAGAAATTAGATTTTTTACCACATTTTACACCTTATTTTACATGTAAGGTGTGTACTTTTCTCACCTCGTTTGTTTTAGGTCAAACTTAAGTGTTTTATGTTTTTAATCGCAAGTATGGTAAAAATTTACTTTACAATTAATAAAATTAAAGTTACCTGTAATATGATTGTGGGCTAAGCTTAAACGTATATATTGGCAGAAAGCGAGTTTAAAATAATTAATGACCCCATTCGATGTCCTTAAGGACTATTCTTTTGATGTCGTGACGCATATTATATTGTGATGATTACATACAATAGACCAGTCAAAATATAGAGATATTTTCTCTGAATATACCCAAAAACAAGATATCTTGTTACTTTGTAATGTCATTTTTTGCCGTTAACACCTTAACTGCGGCAAGTAAAATCTTAAACCTTCGTCTGGTGCGGCGGCGGGCCAAAGTGTGCCCCCAATGATTTTTCCGCCAGTGCGGGGTAGGCCTTTCTCGACCCACCAGCACAAGGTTAGATTAAATTACTATAACTTTGCGAAAACATAATGTAGGTGTACAGTTTTTGGACTGTTGGAATAACCTTGAACCCAACGACTTTAGATTTGATTCGCCCCGGGATCTGCCAAACAGGATATGAGAAATAAACCAGGGAAAGTGGCGGGCCGATATCGACCCGAACCGCACTAGAAAGTATTTTTAGTATAGATGGGAAAGACAAAAATAAGGGGATATGAAAAAATATATTTTTATTAATATATTTAAATTCCTGACTTTAAAACACAAATCCCGTTTTTGTTTGCACATTCTGCAGTATTTTTTTAAATTTATTTTTTGATTCGACACTCCTCATGGTTTCTCCCAGTTTTTCATATCACCCTGCACAATTTCGCCGTTTAACGCTCATCTCAAGGACATGATTTTTTGTTTCCGGCTATCGTGCGTTGTTAATTTTATAAAATGAATAATTATTGTATTTTAAAAAGATACAACTGACTTCAAAATCGTACGTAATTGGGAATCAAAATTACCTATTTTAAACACTACTGAACCGATTTTGATGAACATTGTACAGTATTCCCGAAGTTAAATAGTACCCAGTAGTCAGTACAAAAAAAGAATTACTTTATCGGACTAGTAGTTCCGAAGATGTGCGAACACAAACATAAAAACATACATGAATATGTATGTCACTTTAGAATTTTGTCACATTTGTTCAGATGCTGATAATATAGAATAAAACATATCAAACCTAGCCAGTTCTGAAAATAATACATACAATATACAGGTTGAATTGATAACCTTTTTTTGAAGTCGGTTAAAAAACGCGACGTACGTCAGCTATGACTTACGATAGATTGCACATCACTAACTGGCGAGGCGGACGCTCGGTGCGGTATCGGGTCGCCAACCGCCTGCTTGTACGGCGGGCCGCAATAGGCCCACTGCCGCACTGAGTTGATGGCACATATGGCAGGTCGTTATCGGCCCTCCAGTGCGTGGTGGGTCGATAACGACCTGCCATAATTTTTTTATAGGAACGACCTATAATTTTAAACACAATCTCAAATATATATTTGCCTCTGTCGTACCTTTACAAACACCTGAGATAATCGTTCCGCACCGAGTGTGAGAACATAGTTTTCTTCGTCCGCACCAGCTGAAATTCCGCGGCGGGCCGATTTCGGCCCGCCCCGCAGTGAAGGTGTTAAGAGCCTTAAACATTTTAATGAAATGGAAACAATATTGTCGAAGACTATATTTATCTTATTTGCTCTGCATATCTGCTAACAAGTAGAGACAGCGCACTCGAAGAATGTAAAGGTGCCTTTCTTAATGAAACAATAAACAATATTTTTAAACGTAAAATGTTTTTACAGTCAAATGCCACATGGCATGAAAAATTTAGAGCATAAAAAGAACTATGACTGTACTCGGCGAAACATGGCGGTAGCGGTCATTAACTCCCTGTCAAAAACGTCTTGTCATTATAGTATAGAAATACAGAGCCGCGATTGACAACATCTGAAACTTCATTGTCAATCGTGGTTTATATAGAAAATGACAAGTTTTTGACAGTGAGTCAATGACCGCAACCGCCATGTTTCGCAGAGTACAGTACAGTTATTTTTTTTATTTCAGGCTTGTTCACAATGTATTTCGTGTATTTTTAAGGCTTTAAACATCACGTTTTAGGTCCATAATAATATTATAAACGCGTAAGTGTGTCTTTCTGTTATCCATTCATGCCCGAACCGCAGAACCGATTTTTCTGCTTGAGTCACGGGAAACGACATACTAGGATACTTTATATACCAGAAGGCGTCATCAAGTGAGTTATCTCCATACCAAATTCCAACAAGCGGTTTAGCGGTTTGGCGTGAAGAGGTAAGATACAGACACACATTCGCATTAATAATATTAGTAAGTATGAATGAAATGAAATCTGAATGAATAATCGGCGTATACGGGTCTATCTAATATATATAAATCTCCTGTCACAATGTTTGTCCGCGATGGATTCCTAAACTACTTAACCGATTTTAATGTTTTTTTTAAATGTGTGCTTTTTTCCAACTTGAGAGATAGGATAGCTTAGATCTTTAATTATAGTCGCAATTTTATTTTTTGCAAATTATTTGTCTATAATTAATTGACAGTCACAATTATCTGTTAACTCCAAAAGATTCCAACAGATGTCGATACTTTTCGACTGGATTGAGTAAGTAACGGCTACTGGGTACTTTATAATATATTGATAGGTGCATTTGTTGAATAAATACTAGTAAATTATTACAACCTGATACTGACGGCGACCATTGTTTGTGCGACGGGATAGTGATCGACGTTGCCATGGTAACATACATATTTAGTCATCATCATCACCATATCAGCCTATATGCGTCCACTGCTGGACATAGGCCTAGACATATTTAGTCACGTCAATAAAATAATATGGCAAATACATTATATATTATGGCAAAGCAACGTTTGCCGGGACAGCTAGTATGCTATAAATCTTTATATCTTTATATTATCAAATAGCGATGGACTGATCAACCCAGTAGCCGTATCCACTATTTAAATATATTACTTACTAGATAATCGTGTATTAACCCATAAAAAATTTGGTGTTGAGTTATGAATGCAGTCTTATCTATATACGAGTATATAAAACTCAAAGGTGACTGACTGACATGATGATCTATCAACGCACATCCCAAACCACTGGACGGATCGGCCTGAAATTTGGCATGCAGAAAAAAAAAGATAGATGTTATGACGTAGGCATCCGCTAAGAAAGGATTTTGAATTAGAGATGTGCCGATCATGACTTTGGCCGACTAGCCGACTAGCCAAAGAAGCCGACTAATCGGCCAAGCCGATCATGGTTTCGAAAGATTCCGTAACGCTTTTTTACTGCTGTTTCGTGTATCGTGTCGAATCGTGTTATGTTTACTTCGCGTACGTTACTTTATTTTGTTTCTATGATTTTTTTTTTTTTTTTTTTTAGTTTATTTGAGTCAACAAACAGTAACCAAAGTATATATTACCAAAAAGAGTTACAAACAGATTAATCTTAATAACTATGGTACCAACTACGTTAACTACATATTACTATATTTAACAATGAAACATTCAGTGAAAAGGAAATGTACAGATTATTGTATGAATACTAGGTAGAAAGTATCTTAATTATAATTGAACAAGATATTTTTACAAAATATTAGATAGGTACTTTAGCTTGGTACAAAAGAAGAATAAAACATTACTAATAGCAGCAATAATCAACGGTAGGTATAATGTAAATATTCAATCAGTACATAATTTTAGATAAAAGAAAGAAAATAAAATTATTAGATTTAAATTTAAATGTTGCCATCGAAACTCAGGAAATATAGTCGGAGTCTTGGGTGTATTTTGGCAAAAGTTTAAGGATCTCTTTTTTATATTTCGATACCTTATCGTTAAAGATGTCTACGGAGACAAAGTTTTTATTAAATGTATCAACTAGTCTATAAAATGGTGAGCGCTTACCAATATTGGTGCGACAAACTGCAGAAAAGAATACCTGGTGAGGCCTACGAGAATGTGTTGTAAGAGGTGTCCTATAACATATTTTGTTATTTAAAGAAATGCAATCATAACGATTATGACATATATCAAATAAGAGCATCATTTCTAGTTGGGTTCGCCTGGATGTTAGTGGGAGAAGATTGTGTGTCCTAAGCAAAGTATTGTAAGATTCACGGGAACGACAACATCTATATTGTATCGTGCGCAAATATTTCTTTTGAACCATTTCAAGTGCGTTACTGTATTTTTTATAGTACGGGTTCCAAATTGCCACAGCGTATTCAAGTTGCGATCGAATAAGCGATTTGTAGATGTAAAGGTACGTTGAGGAGTGCACAAATGCTTTGCATGATCTCATTACGAAACCATACATTTTGAATGACTTTCGTATAATATTATTAATGTGCAAATCTAAGTTTAATTTTTTGTCTAAAATCACTCCCAAGTCCCTGATTGAGTCAACATGTTCTAAATTTTGATTACATAACGTATAGATAAATTTACTGATAAAGCGTTTTCTTGTGAAAGTTATGGATTTGCATTTGTTAATGCTAAGTGATAGTTTATTTTTATTACAATAAGCAGAAAATCTATTCAGGTCGTCTTGAAATCTAGTATGATCATCACTATTTTGTATGCGCATATAAATTTTGAGGTCGTCAGCGTAGAGTAAGAACTTACAGAACCTAAAGCAGAGCCGAGCGTCGTTAATAAAAAGGATAAAAAGTAACGGGCCTAAAATAGACCCCTGGGGTACCCCAGAGGTGATAGATACATATTCAGATTCAAACCCATTAATCATTACTTTTTGAGTGCGGTTCGTTATATACGACTTAAACCAGCGCCATAAGTTACCTCGAATGCCGTTGAAAGCTAATTTTTCTAATAGAATTTTATGATCAACTCTGTCAAAAGCTTTTCGGAAGTCTGTATATACACTGTCTATTTGTATATTGCGATCTAGAGCTTCAATTAAATCTGATATATAAATCAGTAAGTTCGTGGTTGTCGATCGCCGTGACACAAAGCCATGTTGCTCTTCTATTATGATTTGATGTAGCACGGGATAGATATTATTATGAACTAGTCTTTCAAAAAGCTTTGACAGAGCTGGTAAAATTGAAATCGGTCTATAATTTTCTATGTCACTCCTGTTACCGCCCTTGTGAACTGGGACTATTCTGGCAGTTTTCCACATAGTGGGAAAGGTACCTTCGTGTAAGCAAATGTTAAATATAATGTGCAGTGGTAGATATATGGCAGATGCGGATTCCTTAAAAAACAGTGGAGGGATACCATCAACACCAGCACCTTTAGAAGAGTCCAGAGAACGTAATTCTTTAAGTATTTCTTTCTGTGTTAACTTAATACTACTTATTATCGTATCAGATTCGTTATTATAGTCTTTATAGCAACTGTCATCTAAGTCATCTGTAACATCGCTTGGTTCAAAAACTGATAAAAAGAAATCAGAAAACAAGTTACATACTCGGTTTGGGTCACTAGTTGTTATATCTTTATAGGTCATAGTATTAGGTATGTCCCCGTTACGTTTTAAGTTATTAATGTATTTCCAGAAATAATTTATGTTACCATGAATACTAACTTCAACATTATTTAAATATTCCTTATAAACTTTATGCGATAGATATTTAAATCTTTCCCTATACATAGAAAATGTTCTATAGTCAGATACATTCCCATATGTTTTCCATTTAAGCCAGCTTTTTGACTTATTCTTGAAGATGTGTATTAATGCTGGTGTGAACCATACAGGAAATGTAGAATTCTTTGTTATTTTAGAGGGGATATTTCTTCTGATAATAGAGTACAAGTTTTCATACAGAAAAGAAACTGCATCTTCAGCAGTTTTGTGTTGAAGAAGTGTTACCCAATCTACTGACTCAATCTCTTTTTTAATTAGGGTGTAATCTGCTTTTGCATAGTTATATTGTGTTTTAGGGAGGACTCTCATAGGTTTTGTTATATTTTTTATTGGTATTAATACATAGAAAGGTGGGTGATGAGGTACTGTCGGTACCAAAGGAACAGGTCCAAGTGAAGCCCCAGATTCAGAGATATTTGTGAAAAAAAGGTCTAATGTCCTATCAATCTCATTTTTAAAAGTATTTACTTGCACACAATTTAGGAGCGACATAAAATTTATCATATGAGTATCAGATAGGCTGTTACTATTTTCTATTATGGGTTCCATATGAACGTTCCCTTTTCTCCATCTTAAGGATGGCAGGTTAAAATCACCTGCTACAATAAAATAATCAGCATTAGATGATTGCAAACAGCTTTCTAAATGATTTAAGTGGTATTCATAGACTTGAGGAGCAATGGCTGGTGGTATATAAGTCGCACTAACGATCCAACACTTGTTATTCATATTGATTTGAACTATGACGTGGTCAACCAAGTCATAAGCTGAGGAGGCAGCTGGAGCGTCGGAGGCGTGCGGCGCGTGGGACCCGGCCGCGACTCGTCGCGATGCCGGGAGCTCGCGCCGCACCGCCACCACCACGCCGCCGCCATCCTTGCGATGACATTTACCTAAATTCCTATCACACCTGAACACCCTGTAGCGAGTATCGATATATTCATTATCTGAGATGTTGTCGTTCAGCCACGTCTCGGTTAGAATAATTATGTCGTAGTTATGTGCTAATATATTCATATAAAGTACGTGCAGTTTAGTTTTAAGTCCACTGCAATTTGATAGTACACAGAGAAAATGTTTACATTATTCATAGTGAGTGTGCAGGGAAAATAAAAGATATTAATATGTACACTGTATTGTTTTCATAAACATGCACTTGCATTATGGTGTTGCAATTCATATGAACAATAATATAATATGTTAATTTAGAAAATGAAATACAATATGATATTATCAAGTTAGTACACAGATGCAGTAGACACAACATTTTTGTTACTATAGTATTGCAAGCAATGTTAGGATAGAATAATATATCACTGTAGTTTAAAGACACATAAGTTTTAATAACCAACATAGGAAATATTGAGTTATTGTATTTGTAATTTTTGCATAAGGTTATGTAATCATTGAATATTAGTTTTATTAATCCTGACTTACTGTGTGTAAAATGTATTTTATTACTTAATAGAATGTAATTAACATGCAATTTTAGATGACCAAGGCCATTGCTATTATAATCTCCTGGTAAGACTAAGTTTACTGTTTTGTGAAGGCTGTCAAGCATCTGCACACCATCCCACACAAAAAATTCCATGTATCGAGCCATGAGTTCAGTCATGCTCCTTATAATAATTAGAGGAAGACTACACCCACAACTCGATGGAAAAATTATTTGTGGGCAAATGCACCGATACCAAACATCTACCAGATAATTCATGTATTTATAATTTTTAGGCCACAAAACTGATACAAAAACAAGTTTGTTAATTAATTTTAATTTTAAAACGGTACCTTTGCAGTATTTTACAACCAATATTGATAACTCCACCCATGACACACAACATCTCCAACATTGGCCACATATCAACAGTGTCATTGCCTGAAATAATATAAAAAGCATCATAATATCATTATCACCTCCATCATTTTGGCAAAAACTTGTACACAGTATCTTTGTCTGAGATAACAAAAGTATCATAATTATATTAATATTATATCTAATAATTTGGTAACAACTTGTACACAATAATGACCTCAAACATACAGACTTGACAGTTAGATATAATAATTTAAAAACAAAATACATTTCCTCCTCTAAAAGACAGATGGAACACAAATTATACATAATTATTTTAATGAGGTGTATTATAACGCAATTTTTCTGTATAATAATGTATAAACTTAATATTATAATCTGCAGATTTACTTTATATCTTGGCAGGTAAATTATTGTGCTTAATTTTACATAGTTAGCCAAGAAGTTAAAGGAATTTACATACAAGAGATACAAGTACCTAGAAACAAAATAAATGTAGTGATCATAGAACATAAAACTTAAACTATAATATGAAAACATTACCAGAGTTCCTATATTATAATATATTGTGAAATGAATTACAAAGGACAATCTACTTGATTTTATGAATGTCTGAGAGAGATCGTATTGCAACCACAGGGGAAGTATCAGTCTTTCGAGTAAGAACAACACCATGTTTAACCCACACATATTTGTAATCTTGCTTTTTTGCTGCTTCGCGGCATTGGCGAAATAATTGTTTATTGTTGAGAGTCAGTTCATTGACGTAGATAACTTGTGGGGTACCGGACAATGATAGCTGTGTTGAGTTTAAGCCGCCTGATGAACGATATGATGCAATGAAGTTATCACGAAGGATACGTGTTGTAAATTTGACAATGATGTTTTTGGGTTTAGAATTCTTGTTATCTGCGTGAGGCACACGATGAACTGACACAACATCCGAGTTTTGTATCGGGAATTTTATTTCTTTGGCCATTATTTCAATAATTTGTAGCAGATTTTCACCCCGCCTTTCCTGGAGGTTGCAGACTTCTATGTTACACATTCTAGCTTGCTGTTCCATTTGCTGAATTTTATTCTCCATATATACTACACGATCTTGGGAGGAGGAAACCAGGGAAACTTTAGTTTCGACTGTTTTAAGGCGCTGATCGAGTTCATGCTCGGTATCCGAGGAGAACTGCAGTGATTTTTCCGTGTCCAAAATACGCTGATTTAGATCAGATAATGTCTTACGTATTGATATATTATCAGCTGTGATTTTTTGCATGTTTGCATTGAGATTATCTAGGGAACTTGTTATAATGGATAGTTGTTGCGATATAGTTGTAGTGACGGCCTCCATGACACTTTGATTAATAGTTTGTGTGATCTTGTCATTAAATAATTTCATTTGCAAATCAAATTTTTTGTCTATAGAAATCAAAATATCCTCATAGTCAATCTGTTTTCTTTTGTTTTTGCGAATATTAACATAATCAGAATTTTCTTGCAAATTTTGTATGTCTGGATCTGATGAGTAATGTGCCGGTGGCGACCGATGCAGCGACATGGTGCTGACTTGCTCTAACACACAGACAGCGAACTGGATGAATAGGGACGGCAACAAAAGTTCTAGACGATACTATTTAATCACTACGCAGGCAAAAGTCACTTCACTGTACTTTAGTTTAAAGTTCAGTTTAAAGTTCACTGCTATATGTTTTAGTTACTTTCACAGTTAAAAATAACATATGATACAGTTAATCAATGGTTTTCATTAAATATTTCATTTACCTACTCTAAATCTCTATTTAATAATACATACATAATTTGTTGTTAAAATTATATTTGCCAAAATAATTTCTATATTTGCAAGTAATTTCAGAAACACTTAATTTAATTTTAAAATGTGTAACACTGACTGAGTGTTATATGAACACATTACAATATTAATCAAGGTTTAATTCTTTAACGTAATTTCAATAATAGCAAAAAAGAAAAAGCCGATTAGTCGGCGCTTTTTGCCGACTATTCAAATAAAATAAATAAATAAACGTTTATTCCCCTTTCTTGACCACCACCACAAGACATAATAACTAAAAAGAAAATAATAGTAATATATAATAATAACAAAAACTAAAAATAAAAAAATAAATAAAAAAAAACAAAGACTAGTCGCCGACTACAAAAGTGCCCGGATAGTCGGCTTTACCGACTAGTCGGCACATCTCTAATTTTGATAAATTCCCACTCCAAGGGGTTCAAATAGAGGATGAAGGTTTGTATATAATAATACTTCTTAACGCAAGCGAAGCCGCGGGCAAAAGCTCGTTCAGGTATATAACTCAGAATCTTTGTGACATGAGTCATGACTGTAGATCATTCATAGATCAATAATATGTAATTTTTTGTGGGATGATAAAGAAAATAAACAGCATCCAATTAGGTATGTAATAGTATTTGCGATGCCTTTTCAAATCCAATAATATTTTTCGAACGCCGGCTGTGAATTTAACGAATGTATGTTAAGGGCCATTAAGGAGATTAACAGATGATAACAAACAATGTAAGTAACAAGATATGTTTCAATTAAGAGTTAACATTTTAGATTAATTGACTGCTGAAGCAAAAAAACATTTTTTTACCACCCGTAGTTGTTAACTATGAAATAAACCACTAACTATTGTTCATTACTGTTGTTCATTAAATTGCCGTAAGAAATTATGTTAAGGTGTATAATTCTGTTCTAAATTCCACGATAGGCTATGTTTTGGTATGTATCCTACTAATAATATAATGTCATTTTCCAAAATTCACCGCAATCATCGTTTCAGCGGTTTAATCCGCTTTAGTCTTTTGACAGAGAGTCTTTTGACAAACATATTTAATTATGTATGTTTTAAATATTTTGTTTTAATTCTTTTGTAGACAAAAGAGATGGGCCTTCCACCTATATCTTTTTAGAGTTTTGTATTGCATCTGTTTGTCTATTTCGTAATGGGTATAACTATAAACCACTATCCATGCACTAACCGCAGGGCCGGACCGTGAGCTCACGGGGCCCTGGGCTGAAACTACTTAGCGCTACAACATTTAACTGTTAGTTCGTAGTACCAACACCTAAATTGTATAATAAACCTTGACCGTAGAATTCTCAGGGATAGCAACAAAAAAATCATAAAATTATTAATTATTTTGCATTATCGTCTATTTTTGACTTGACTTAGCTGGGCGGCGGTGGCCCTTGAACTCATGGGGCCCTGGGCTTTAGCCTAAATAGCTATATGGTAGATCCGGCCCTGACTAACCGACCCCATTTTTGAACGTCAGTCCTGACTCCTGTGTTATATCTCGACAGTAGCAACCAACCTTTTTCAGAACTTTAGTTCAAGGCTATTATCTCGTCAGGAGGAACTAAACTTTTTCTCAACTTTAGTTCAAGGCTATCTCGCCAGTAGTAACCAACTTTTTGGCCCTTTAGTTCTGTGCTATATCTCGCCAGGGCTAAAATACCTTTTCTGAACTTCAGCCCTAGGCTATAATATCTCGTCAGGGCCACTCGGGGGTTAGCGGTAACCAACCTTTGTCTGAATTTAAGTCCAGTGCTATATCTCGCCAGGGCTAAAATACCTTTTCTGAACTTCAGCCCTAGGCTATAATATCTCGTCAGGGCCACTCGGGGGTTAGCGGTAACCAACCTTTGTCTGAATTTAAGTCCAGTGCTATATTTCGCCAGGGCTAAAATACCTTTTCTGAACTTCAGCCCTAGGCTATAATATCTCATTAGAGCCACTCAGGGGTTAGCGGTAACCAACCTTTGTCTGAATTTAAGTCCAGTGCTATATCTCGCCAGGAGTACTCAACCTTTTTGTGACTTTAGTTCAAGGCTATATCTCGCCAGGAGTAACCAACCTTTTTGGGACTTAAGTTCTGTGCTATATCTCGCCAGGGCTAACCGACCTTTTATGAACTTCATTCCTGGGCTTTTTAATATCTCGTCAGAGGTAAGAAGTAACCAACCTTTTCCCGAACTTAAGTCCAGTGATATATTTCGCCAGGAGTAACAAACCTTTTTTAGACTTTAGTTCAGTGCTATATTATGGGCTAACCAACTTTTTTAAACTTTAATTTTGTGCTATATCTCGCCAGGGCTAGCTGACCTTTTTTTCTTTTTGAACTTTACCTTAGCGCTATATCTCGTCAGGGCTAACCAACGATTTTTGAACTTCAGTCCTATGCTTAAAACTTGTTATTCGGGACTTGACGCGACTTATTTCAATAGTAGTGCTACTATGAGTACATACTTTTTCTCGACGTTTCGGCCGTGTTGCAACGGCCGTGGTCACGAGTTTTGATTATAATGGAACGCGAAAGTTTAAAATGTTATTTCAGTCCTATGCGATGATATTATGTTCTCGTCGGGCGTAAGTTGTAATCAACCTTTTTCTAAGCCAAGCCAATCCTTTTTTTTTATGCGCAGGGGAAACCCATATGGGTCCCCCGGGTTGGGTTGTCCCCAGGGGTGTGTGAGACACAGACTCACTAAAACCACCTGCGGTTCGCCTTCAGCCGTATAAAGGAGGGACGTCCCGGATCTAAGCCAAGCCGATCCTGTGCTATATCTCGTCAGGGGTAGCCAACCTTTTTTAGGGTTCCGTACTCAAAGGGGAAAAACGGGACCATATCATACTATTTGTATAAATATTATTTTAAACATTTTTGCAGATCAAGCTTGTTTTAGTCTATCTCGACATTTAACTTTTTAGTCTTATATTATGTACATTGTATACTATACCAAATAATAAAGTGTACATGTAACCTTTTTGGGACTATAATTCAGTGATATACATTTTGAACTTAATTCCTTAATAATATCTCGTCAGGGCCACTCAGGAGTTAGAGGTAAGCAACCTTTGTCTGAATTTAAGTCGAGTGCTATATCTCGCCAGCTGGAGTATCCAATCTTTTTGTGACTTTAGTTCTGTACTATATCTCGCCAGGGCTAACCGACCTTTTTTGAACTTCAGTCCTGGGCCTTTTAATATCTCGTTAGAGGTTAGAGGTAACCAACCTCTTTTTGAACTTTAGTCCAGTGGTATATTTCGCCAGGAGTAACAAACCTTTTTTAGACTTAAGTTCAGTGCTATATTATATCTAATATCTCGCCAGGGCTAACTGACCTTTATTTAACTTTAATTCGGTGCTATATATCTCGTCAGTGCTAACCGACCTTTTTTGAACTTCAGTCCTGTGCTATGATTTATGTTCTCGTCGGGCGTAAGTGGTAATCAACCTTTTTCTAAACCTATATCCAGTGATATATCTCGTCAGGAGTAAGCAACCTTTTTAGGATTCCGTACTCAAAGGGTAAAAACGGGACCATATCTTACCATTTGTATAAATATTATTTGAAACATTTTTGCAGCTCAAGCTTGTTTTAGTCTATCTCGACATTTAACTTTTCTGTCTTATATTATGTACACTATACTAAAATAGCGTATATATTATATTAACTGTAATTTATGACCTCTGAGTTTTCCGTCTCATTATAATGATGCATTTATAATATCAGTATGTATGTCTTGATGTTGACACATGTCACCCGGTGGTCCGAACTATCGGGCGGCGCGGCGTGGCCCGTTAGTTTTTACGATGTATGCACGTCCTACCGGCCACCCTCCTGCCTCTGAATGATCTAACTGATACTTATTAGTACCTAGACCTTTAGTCAAGTTGCATTCAATAATTGGTACTGGGATTTGATATGAGAGAGAGTAAATAGTTACCTTGCGAGTAGCGATGTCTTATGTCAAATCCAATACATTTTTCATTCCTACCTTCGCTGAAAATATCGAATGCATCTTGATTAAAAGTTCTGAATAAACGTTGTTTTTGTAGAATGAGCATTAAAATGATAAGATAAAAAATATTGTCGTCGACCCAGAAAAGTGGACGCGACGTACTAGTTGTGTTCAGTTCAGAATCGTGAAATGTGGAAGGAAAGAGAGGAGGCCTTTACCCAGCAGTGGGACACTATTACTGCGAATAAAAATAATGTTTACATATTAAAAAATAATAAAATTCCTGGCCGAAACTCCAATTTTCTAATGCAAAAAGTCTGACGGACACATAGTACTGCTGTATATACCAATACATGCGTTTTCGAGAATCTTTGAATCAATTTAAATCTGATAGTAAAGAAAATCTCGTTAAGGTAAGACACCTTGTAATTATTGACTTAGTTTATTGACATTTGGAGTTTACGAGTGTTAATAAAGCTAAGTTTTATGTATTTTAGCGCTAGAAACGGCTTAAATAAACTATTGTTACTGTACACGAGATAGCACCACAGTCAACAGATAAGTAAATAGATACCGTATTATTGTAAATTATTTATACATCTAATATATATAAATCTCCTGTCACGATGTTTGTCCGCGATGGGTTCCTAAACCACTTAACCGATTTTAATGTTGTTTTTTTTAATGTGTGCTTTTTTCCAACTTGAGAGATAGGATAGCTTAAATCTTTAATTATAGTCGCAATTTTATTTTATTCCAAATTATCTATATCTATACTAATTTTATAAAGAGGTAAACTTTGCTTGTATAATTGTAATGAATAGGCTCAAAAACTACTGGACCGATTTTAAAAATTCTTTCACCATTCGAAAGCTACATTATCCACGAGTAACATAGGTTAAATTTTATTTTGGAAAAAATAGGTTTTCGTAAAATATTTGAGTTTTGGTGTAAAAAATCAACCAGAAAAGTTACTTATTTTGCGTACGCTGCATAAACTATAAAAGATAGACCCATAAAATGTTCTAATTAGTTGTAGATCTTATAAATATCTACAAAAAGTCCTTGACACACTATACCTATCTATGTCGAGTGAGGCACACCAACCATTTTTTTATTTAAAAAATCTTGATTTTTTTGGACTACATTTAAACGCGTTTATTTTACTCATGCTATTAGTCCTTATCAAAATAAATTATTTCGTCACTAAGTACAGTTTATGAAGATAATATTTGGTCTGAGAGTGACTAAAATTGGGCGTTTGGTTTTAAAGTTATGGCGAAATTAAAATATTACGATTTCTACTGCACGGCCCGTTGCGAAGTGGGTGTCATCAAAGCGGGGGTGCGCGTGCGAGAGGGGAGTTTAGATCTATAGCAATGTTCAGTGTCCACACTCCACACTGTGCACTTTCATCTTCAATTTTCGTCATCTTCTTTCATTCAACTGTTGTATCAATGGCGCATTCAATTATTTTCTTAAATATTTGAAAATGCCTCAGAGAGCCAGGTCGGACGACGATGGGTTATACTTATAACCTACTTATATATTTAAGTCACTTCAATAAAATTATATGGGCAAAACAACGTTGCCGGGACAGCTAGTTTGTCTATAAAGAGCGACCATTGTTTATTCGACGCGGGTCACGGTATCCCGAAGACGTTGCTATGGTAACATATTTATTTAGTCGTTAAATTAATAAAATAATACGGGCGATATAATTTATATAATATGGCAAAGAAACGTTTTCCGGGACAGCTAGTAATATTATAAATCAAAGTCGCTTTTTTCCCCCATTTCCCTTTGTTCCCTTTAATCTTTAAAACGGATTTTGATGATTTTTTCAGTGCTAGATAGCCCATTTATTGAGGAAGGCTATATTTTATCACGTTAAGACTTATAGGAGCGAATAAATAGAGGAAAATGTGGAAAAAACGGGGAAAATTATTTGAAAGGGCTAACTTGAACGCGCTAATTTCAGGAACTACTGGTCCGATTTGAAAAATTATTTCAGTGTTAGATAGCCCATTTATTGAGGAAGGCTATAGGCTATATTTTATCACGCTAAAACTAATAAGAGAATGTGGAAAAAACGGGGGAAATTATTTGAAAGGGATTATCTCGCAAACTACTCGAGCAATTTTTATGTTACGAGTATTTGGCACAGATAAGAAGTAGACCACGTGAAGGATCATAGGCTATCGATTTTAATCATTTTTTCAGTGGCTATATATTTTATACCCGTGCGACGCCGGGGCGGGTCGCTAGTTATTGATAAACTGCTGTTTCTCACTCACTTCTGTCAACTGACAGATTTAAAAGTTTTATCTGTTCACAATATTACGTGTAGACAAGTTAAGCTGCCTACATAAGCAGAGAAGCTATTTAATATCGCATAACTGTATTAATTATAAAGTTGATTACGAGATGGTCAGATAATGTTGTAAGGAGCCGAGGGTAGGAGCACTGAGCCGTAATCACACCTTACACGTAGACGATAGATTGTAGATACGGACACGGGACGAGTTAAAGGAGCTAGCCGGAGCTTTACTATAGTCAAAATGGAGAGACAATAAGCAAAACTTTATATGCTTTTTTTACATGCACGCATTTCTCTCACGCTTTTAGGGAGAAGCCAAACGAGCGTAATTTGTGAGTTGTGAGTCGCAGAATTTCGGCTGGCAGAAATTCTGCTGCATTCAGTTTTATACAAAAGTCCTGTTTGATTTACACGAGCGTAATTTTGTTAGTCATGATTTGTATGAAAAGATATTTACGCGACCGAAATTCTGCAACTCAAAACTCACAAATTATGCTCGTTTGGCTTTACCCTAAAAGTCTGAAGGTAAAAAGTCTTTTTAGCTGTCTTTTCCAAGCAAAGCACGAGAAGTTAAAATTTTGCACAAGACGTAATTTAAGAGTACCTAATCTTATTATTGATTTAAAAATTTGCTAAAAGTAAATTTAAGCATCAAATTATACAAATGTCAGTTGTCACAAAACAAAGTGATTATAATTTACGGCATGTATGAGTTCCTTATATAGAGGTCACTGTAAAAGTAGAAGTGCTGAAAAAATATTTTTTTAAACTATTTTTTTTTTGGGTAAATTCATGACGTTGGGATATTTAATATTTATCATAGAAATCAGCGCTACTTTTACAGTGAAGTCCATAATAATATAAATGCCACATACATAATATCCTGTTATCAGTTAACACTTATCAGTTATCACTTTATTTTATTAAACTCTGTATACTATTTCACGAGGAAGAAGCCGTCGTTCGTTGGATATTATAATTATTGTTTCAATTAAACCTCATATTATAGTAATTCGTGGGTGGACTGTATGACTTAATAGAGTATGTACGGAAGTCAATTAATTTGCTCATGAACGGACCTCCCATTCAGCCCAGACGTTTCGGGAGGTCTGGAGCATGTACGCTATTTAATACAGGGCTGCCAGGCGGCTAGATTAAACTAGATGGAGATAGCTCATTCGATAACGCCTGCAATTCCATCCAAAATTCATTTTCGCGCCGCAACCGTACATTTTTTCGGTAACAAAAAATATCCTTATGAAATAAAATTATCCTTTCTTGGGATTCAAAGTACATCCCTACCAAATTTTATCTGTCTGCCTGTTACCTTTTTACGATTAAACCACTGAACTAATTTTGATTGATATTTAATTTCGACAATGAGATTCTGTGAGATCCCGGAAAGGATGTAGGATACTTTATATTCCAGAAAATTGTACGGTTCCAACGCCATAAACGAATTAATACGCAACGGAGTTGGGGATATAACTTGTAGACTATAATATTATGTTACGTTCTATATGTATGCATAGCCGTGTGATTGAATGACGTTGTTCGGTCAAAGGGCTAGCTGTTTGATTAAACGGCTATTTAAACCAGTTGGCTGCGACATATGCATAATATAAAACCGGCGAAATATACTCAACGAGGTGCTAATTTAAATTTACAACAGATCGCAGGATTTACGTCGAAGATCATTATAACGAGATAATTGTAAGCACCATTACTTATCCAAAACAACGCTTAACCTCCTCACTAGCACAGGGGTGGTAAACGTTTGGTTCCAAAACGATTTATAATATAGTTTTTATTTAAAGCAATATGCTGAATGTAAATAAATTTTGCATATTTTTAATACTCGCATAGTAATAACAATAATAATAATTAAGCATAATATACATTCATCCAAGCTAAATAGTTATCTCAATAAATCGAATAGTAGATGCCTCTCGAAGGACTACATCCATTAAACGCCTATCAGCCGATCTCGCTACTTGAAATCAATCAATCATGGCCGCCATTTCTCATCTCACACTCATCCTCCACAGGGTTAACTACACCTGGCCTAAAACATAAACTAGCCGCTAGATATAATGGAGTCTAGGAGCCTAGACCTCATCTAGATAAGACCTATAAACGCGGTTTAAGGAGAAAGCTCTATAAAGACTCCTGGAAGGCGCAAATGACAGATTTAATGCCTTCTAATTAAGTGATTCGAGATACAATTTCGTCTTAATGTGGCTTATCTGATTTTTAGACGTATTTACAACGCGCTATCTGATCGTGTGTCGCGCTAACTGCTAACGATGGAAATAAACTTCGTCTGTCGCGGTTGTGCGCCCCTGAAAAAATATATACTTAAAGCTGATGAGTTTGTTTGAACGCGCTAATCTCACGAACAACTGGACCGATTTTTATGTAATTTATAACAAATATAGAGAGGAAGGACAAATGAAATTCTTTTGCAGGAAAATATTCGGTTGCCGCGCAATCCCTAATTTAATTTAATAATTAATGTATCACTCCCACTCTGTTCAGTGGTTTCAGTATGAAAGGGGAATAAAGAAATAGCCACCTCGCATTTATAATATTAGTATAGATAATAATAAAATTAGTTGTTTTAGGTGTATGATTACAAAATATGTAACCAACAATACATGTCCTGACCTTTGACATTGTTGAAAGTAAAATGCGAACCGGCTATAAACACTATCGCGTTACAGCGAATCTGTTGCCTGGATCTATGCAGGGCTCGCCAACCATCTAAACTAATATTATAAATACGAAAGTCTGTCTGTCTGTCTGTTCCCTTTATATTCTGAGAAAATTCAAATATTTGGTATTAGGGAGTTTGATTTAAAAGCTAAGTTAATCTACTGTTTATATAATATTTTGGTGTGCTATAAATCTACTATCAAGTATTTATTTATTTGTAATTTTTAAATTATTCTCTGTCTCCTACTATATAGCATTATATGTATTATTAATTAATAATTATCATTCCATTCACAATATTTCATTTAATTTCAACCCATCGTCACAAAGAATATTGTATGTCACTGTTTAGAATCCGCTTGTTGTATTGAGGCAAAATAATTACACCTTGATATCAATTCCAAAAGTATAATTTTCAAGGAACTTAAATGTGTACAATCAATGATATTGTATGTTACTAACGTAACTAGATTGGCAGTCTACGACAGAAACGCGTCACCACTTTGAAGATGCCTGCAGGCATATCTGCCATACATAATGACATAATAACATTATGAAGTGACATTGTCTTTTGGGCTATCAAGTGGTTACGCATTTTTTGCATCAGTTTGTAAGACATTGCCACTCTAGTATTTTAGAAACTCATTGTGTACAATTTTAAAAGAGAAAGTGACAATATAAAATCGAAGGCGAAAAACGTCAATGTTATTTTTTTAATATTTAGAACCAGTCCTAAAATGTTCTAAAAGGTTCTAAACATACCCCCGGACGTTGAAAGGCTTGTCTTTCAACCGCTTTAGGCAGATACCGGTAATGGGCATATTCTGTTAAAAGCCCTTCGGATAATTCCAGAAGGTGTCCGTATATCCGCCACACGAACAATTTCATCATGTCTAGGATGAACACCAATAAGTCCCCCAAAATGAAGAGTGTATGTCTGAATCAGATTAAACCTAACATCGGCGGTTACCCTACTCAAGGAGTTGCAATCGTTGTTTTTAGAAACGTCGAGAGATCTCTGGATGCTCCCGTAAAAGAAGTGCCACTGTCGGAATAGATATTAATATAGGTGTTCGCGAAATGAACCTTCGTGAAGCTAATAAATACCTATTGCTCGTTAAATCACCAACAAGCTCTAAATAACTTACCTTAGTAGAAAAACAAATAAATATAGCGAGATACGCTTTTATCAGTCTGCACCCACGTCCTTGATGACTAGCGCACATAATTGGGCCAGCATACTCTATTGTGAAGCTCTAACTTAGTATAAAGATCGCACATGACACGCCTCGGAACTCGAACATCATTCAATAGAGGGATATTTTTCGTTACTTTACTCCAATATTTACGAATTTCTGGAGGTAAAGGTTCATCCCATGATAATTTTAGCAACCATAGCCTCTGCAACAATAAACAGTGCTTAGCACGAAAATACGATTCTACTAATTCGTTAGGACTTTGTTTAAATAGAACGCGTACACAAAATCTCCCATCCGTAAGACGAACCGTATTTTTAACGAAATGCTCTTCACATAGCCTTTCCTCCGGCATATAATGAGGAGAATTATAATCTATTTCTTCCAACTGCCAAAATCGGTTTAATTGAGTGTGCACATCTTCAAAATTAAAATTACTAGAACAGCAGCTGCTCACCTCACTGTCATTAATATCACGAGTCAGTAATGACATAAAGTGATTAACCGGTACCGAACCTGCGACTATCCACCCTAATCTAGTTTCATACAGTACCGGTTTGTCTTTGCCTAAGTTAACTTTATGCGATCCTAGTACCTCCCAGAATAAGTTGGCCCCGATCAGCATATCAATGCGTGAGGGCTCATAAAACCTAGGATCAGCCAAACTAACATAAGCTGGAATATCGAAGTCATTAATGTCGATATAGCGTTCTGGTACATTACTCGTGATGGATGGCAAAACATGGCAAATAACACTAGTGGCAAAATTGCTATCTAGTGATTCAAAATTAATCATGCACGTTTTGCCAGCGCGGGTAATCGTGTTACTAATACCTAGTATCGACTGATCGACATTCGTAGTTTGCAAGTTTAGTTTATCACAAAGATGTTCTGTAATTATGCACGATGTGCTACCGCTGTCTAACAGTGCACGAGCGACGTGCTCAACGTTATTGCTGTCGCGCAGTCTAATCAAAGCCGTTGACAATAAGACCTCCCGTGCCATACCCGGCAAGCGAGGCGAGCTGACACTCGTTGTCAGTGAGATCTGACGGCTCTTTGAAGCATCGGAAACAGACGGAGACGGGTTCAAAGGCTGTGGCGAAGTAGAGTCTTTACGACTATAATTATTATAAATATTCGCACGCGCCTTATGGTCAGCTAAATGTAGCAATGCATGATGCCGCCGTTTACAAACCTTACAAGCCGGTCTCTTCTTACATGAATTGGCTACATGTCCTTTATTAAAACAATTATAACATACCTTGTAACTTGGTACGGACATAAGTCTTTCTTCAATAGACATAGAAAGAAAACTCTCACATTTACTGAGCTTATGATCGCCCTTACATTTGGGACATTCAACAGCCGACGGCTCTTCGCCTATATTACTCGCTACTGA
The DNA here is from genome assembly GCA_937595015.1 of Polyommatus icarus. Taxonomy (NCBI): domain Eukaryota; kingdom Metazoa; phylum Arthropoda; class Insecta; order Lepidoptera; family Lycaenidae; genus Polyommatus; species Polyommatus icarus. The sequence goes on along the minus strand of OW569330.1, from coordinate 3,548,601 downwards.
GACCATCGACCTTACTCTATAATTATTATTATTATAATTCTTAGGAGCACTACGGGAACAAACTAAATTATTATGTGACAGCTCTAAAGTTTCTACTAAGTCGGCGCGGTTGCGCAAAAACTCAAGAAATAAATCAAACTTAATGAAACTATTTTTATCAACCGTACCTTTATATTCCTCCCACTGACGGTACGTTTTACTGTCTAACTTTTGTGTTATAATATAAATTAACAGCGTGTCCCATGACTTAACAGGCTCATTTAATGCCTCAAGTGCTCTAAGATTCTTATTTAACTGGTCAATTAAACGTTTAATAGCAGCAGAGGACTCTTTACCTAGAGTATTAATATTAAATAATGCCGCTACATGGTTTTGAACTAGTAACCTTTTATTATCAAACCTCTCGCACAGCATCTCCCACGCGACACTATAATTCTCAGCTGAGAACTGAACCGAGCGAATGACGGTCGCAGCTAATCCCTCCAGAGTCGTTCGTAAATAATGAAATTTGTTGATATCGTCAATATCGTCATTGGAGTGGATCAGACTGGTAAAAATGTCGCGGTATTCAAGCCAATTCTCATATGAACCGCTGAATTTAGGAAGTTGAATTATCGGCAATTTAACGAGCTTATGATTATTAGAATGCTTACCACCATTACTCACATCATCGTTCTTATTTAAATTGGCAAACTCTTCTAATAATCCCTGCGCGTGTGACAGGCACTTATAATACAGCGACTCAAAGCTGTCGCGCTCGGCGAGCTGGGCCGCCGCATCATCGGCGGCGCACTCCAGCTGAACCTGCACCTCATCGTACTGCTCATACAAAGATTCAACCTTACCGATACGCAACTGCAACTCCCTGAATGTAGCGCTGTCGATGGGTTTGATCAATGCCGCTAAATAGTTCCAAAATGAAGTTAAACGGCCTTTGTAGCTACCTCTCCGCTTAATTAACTGCGGCTCACTCATTTTGGTGAACCTAAAACTTAACAGAATTGATTAAAAATAGCCTACCTAAATACAAACAAACGGTTTCCTGATTATTAACAAATCACAAATTAATAACTAATAATAATCTTCGGTGGACTGAGGAGAATACGCTAATGAAGTTCAGGCTTCTCAATATGCTGCTGACAAGACCCCCAGCTTCCTCGCGCTGATGATGAGATACGCCTTATCAATGATGCGCTGACGAAGAACGATACTCTTACTAATCCAGGGCTGATGAAAGATAATCTCGGCAACTCTTGTGGAATACGACGCTAAAACTTCCTGCGTCTTCCAAATGTAGCGCTGAGGAGGAGTCAGGCGCGCGTGATCCACTTCGTAGACTATTATTGCAGGACCATGAATCTTATAGGTCGCTGGCTCGTAGACGGACCATGAATTCCATAGGTCGCTGGTTCATTTTCTCTGCCGAAGGACCATGTTTAGAATCCGCTTGTTGTATTGAGGCAAAATAATTACACCTTGATATCAATTCCAAAAGTATAATTTTCAAGGAACTTAAATGTGTACAATCAATGATATTGTATGTTACTAAGTATTTTAGAAACTCATTGTGTACAATTTTAAAAGAGAAAGTGACAATATAAAATCGAAGGCGAAAAACGTCAATGTTATTTTTTTAATATTTAGAACCAGTCCTAAAATGTTCTAAAAGGTTCTAAACAGTCACCATTCATTGGAACATATTTCACATTTTATTATTTTGTATTTAATAATTAAATAAATAAATAAAATATGAATTTACCTAAAAGCTAATAATCAAGCGAATTTTACCTGTATAATATTAAATTGTTATTGTTAATTTTGTATTTTGTATCTACCTAATTTAATTAATTACGCTCATTATATTAGAATAGTTTACTCTAAAGAGCTCTTAAGTAAGTAATATAATATTAATTGTAATAATTTACATGTTTAAATTTGAAAATAGGGAGGAAATTGTAAGAAACTTCAACTAATCAAATCGTTCATACATTATTATTTTTAACAAAAAATTAAAACCGACTTCCAAGGTAAAAACAATATTAACATTAATATGAACTAAAAAGTATTAAATAATTTTTGCTATCTGATAGTGCCTTTTTCCGAATTCGGCTAAACCTTGACTATTTCTGTACTCAATCTTCATTATTTTGAAGTCGGTACCAGATAGCTGAATCTTCAGTCCTCTGACAGAATATTTGAAACTTTTGGAACTGGCACCGACTTCAAAATTATGAAGATTGAGTACAGAAATAGTCAAGGTTTAGCCGAATTCGGAAAAAGGCACTATCAGATAGCAAAAATTATTTAATACTTTTTAGTTCATATTAATGTTAATATTGTTTTTACCTTGGAAGTCGGTTTTAATTTTTTGTTAAAAATAATAATAATTTCACTCTTTTTAGTTACACTAGTAGGTAAACCTTCGCGTATATTTTACGTATCTTATTACACAGTTCACACTCACAAAATAATATATTATCAGTGAAGTGAACATAATATTGTGCTAAGTAATTTAACAATTTTAATACTTCAAACCTCAAGCGGTCACCGGCGATTGCGATAACAATAGAAAGGCTATTGTGTCTCGTTTTTCCACGATCCAAGGATCTATCAGATAAAAAATTGTATAAACTTGCATAGGATGTAGCGTAGCTACTCGTCTAATATATAAAATTCTCGTGTCACAGTTTTCGTTGCCATACTCCTCGGAAACGGCTTGACCGATTCTCATGAAATTATGTGAGCATATTGTGAGGATATTGGTCTGAGAATCGGCCAACATCTATTTTTCATACCAAAAATTATTTATATGGCAAAACAACGTTTGCCGGGACAGCTAGTAATATAATATAATATTATCATAATTATTGACAGCTGTTCTTGTTATCAAGAATTCAATTTCAAATCCATTCAAATCGATACATAGTGCGCCATCTATCGATTAATAAGTATAACTAATTAAAAAGACACTTATTGACTTCGTTTAGTTTAAATGCTCTTTTTAAAATAACTTTATTTTAATTCTATATTTTGTCTATTAAAATTTTATAAAGTAGTTAGTATAGTATTCGATCTGTATATAAAGTAGTAAAGTATATTCGATTCGGCGTATTCGGCGTATTCGGCGCTGACCGCCGTGTATATTTAAACAAAGTGTTGTTATACAGTATAAAATTATTATTATTATTAGTATATCCACACCTATGCCTTGTACTATTATCTATTCTGTGCCATGAGACATTGGTGACCTTAACACGACGTGGTAATGATGAAGACGATGATGATGATGATGATGATGATGATGATTATGATGATGAATATGAGTTGCATAGTAGCATATGCTTTCTGTTCTTAAAACAACGCCGGAACTCCCAAACGTGTATCTATAAGGAGTCAGGAGTTCTCTCAGCATCTTCGAAACCATGGTATACCTTGACCCAATATTTGACTTTTTGGTAGCATATTCTTAGTACACTTCACATAAAACCAAAATCACCATATGTTTCCATATAAATTTCGAGGAGTTCCCTCGATTACTCCTGGATCCCATCATCAGGTCACCACTTTGTGAACATGGTACCAAATTGGAGTAAAACCAAATACAACAAAGCAAAAATTTCGAAAATCGGTTCACAAACGGCGGAGTAATCGTTGAACATACAAAAAAAAAAAATAAAAAAATAAAAAAAAAAAAAAAAAAAATATCCACAGCCGAACATATAACCTCCTCGTTTTTTGGAAGTCGGTTAAAAAGATATCAACGCAATCTCGCGTACGGTTTTCAATTAAAGTTAACTTATGACAATATGACATGCAGGCGCAACGCATCTAATGAACTTCCAAGTCCCAAAATAGGGGAAACATATTTTATGTTAGGCTGTAGTCTGTACATAATATATTTTAATTTTATTTTATTTATAACTGTCTGTTGCAGGTACGTTAAATTGCATTCAATAGGGAAATATGAGGATACAATAAGCTAAATATAGGTAAGTGAGGATTTCGTGAGAACCTCGGTGTAACGAACACCGCGTTTCGCGCCGTCCGCTGCCATACAGCCGCCTGGCGCCAAATTATTCACCACAACTCAACACGAATTGTTGTTACCATTTAATCTGCATGTACAGCTTGTTACGATCTTGAATAAATGAAAAGGTTATGAATGGATTAAATATCACTACATAGCATAAAACAAAATCGCTTAGATCTTTGAAACTGCGCAACGCAATTTGATGCACTTTTTATATAGGATTTATTAGATTTTAGAAGAGAAAAGTTTGTAAATTGTCTTATATATTCATAACATATTATATACTATAAATATATTTAGCAAAACAACTAGTGGTATGAATATGATGAACATATTATACTAGATATAATATCACAAGTGAGGTTCAATATTATACAGTGAGGGCGTCATCAGATTTAAGCAGATCGATACCGCCAAATATCAATAACTTTATTTAAAAATACTTTGACAGTATAGTCGTTGTTTATGTAATGCCATAGTTAAACTGCAAAATTATTTTCACATCAATTAATTGTAAAAATCTTGTATAGTCCAACTACTTTCATATTATTTTTACTTATATAACCTTTTCAACCATTATTCATTAAATAATGGAGAAATACCGTTATTGTTGTGGTTTCTAATTGATGTCGTAAATAATTTCTTTTTTTTTCGCTTATACATTGCAAATGCAAGCTAAACCCTACGAGATTTATCAAAATAATGTACTAAGTATTGTACACATTGAAAAGATTTACAGAAAACTCCGCGATGGTATAATATATGTCTATCTCTTATGGATCTCCCACAATAATATTTTTTTGTCATTTTCTTTTTACGACAAATAATGGCTAATTTTCGAGGCAATTTTAATAAATACAGCATTAATCCTTACCCAATTAAATAACTAAATACATTGTTGATTTAATGTAGATTATGGCCATTTACAGCATACAATTTAAATGAATATTTTCGAAGATATTACAGATTTAAAAATTGCGGGACGTAGCTTTTGCGGCGGTACCGACCAATGCGGGCCACGGGTAGTAATAATGAATACAAGTCTAAACTGCTGAATCAATTTTAATCATTTTTTCAGTGTCTATATATATTTTGTCAGCCGGGGCGGGTCGCTAGTTAGTTATAAATGCCACTATCTGGGAAGGCAAGGCAGAATTAATATAAGTCGCAGGACATTTTTTACAACTAAGGTTCCTTCCTTCGAGCCATCTTGCCATTAGAAGGCAAAGTAATTTAGGGCTCTTTGTTAGCAAGGCAAGGCTAGGAAGGTACAGAAGGTAGTTTAAGCGTCGCCTGTGTTAGTCTTATCTCCCCATCATAGTTATTTAGCGGGCATTGTTTTTGATTTATGTCTGTATTGTTAATATAATTATTGCTCGGTAAACTATAACAATATCCACACTATCACACAATCTAAGTTATGACTTACCGAGTTCGGGGAGCGCAGAACGGTGTATCTGAAATTAAAAAGGTCAATTTTATTCAAAGAGCAATGAAATTAGATAGTAAAACTATATTTACTGACGCACTCATATAAATGATTTTCCACGGTGCGTTTCTCGCGTAACTTTCTGCCGCGCACTATAAAACTCTGGAACGAACTGTCACCAGCAATTTTTCCGGACCTATACGACCTGCAAACCTTCAAGAAGAGAGCGTATTCCCCCTTAAAAGGCCGGCAACGCACCTGCAGCTCTTCTGATGTTGCGAGTGTCAACGGTACGGTTACGGTAGTTGCTTTTCATCAGGTGACCCGTTTGCTCGTTTGCCCACTTATTTAAAAAAAATATTTAAAAATGAAGATTTTGACACAAGCCTTCGTTATTTCAGTCAAACTGATGATTAAATTGAAGTTTAGTTTAGTTCGACAGTTAGGGTATGCTACTTAGGGTACAGTTAGGGGTTAGATTCTTCATTAAATTACTTAATTTAACAAAGAATCTAACTTTATTTTAATGAATATTTGACAAAATATCCATACATTTTCTCTAAAACTCTTCATTAAATTAATTAGTAATCATTTATTGTCTAAGCGCATCCGTTAGTTACATTATGTGCATTATTTTGACTGTTATAAAGTAAAATTGTAAAAATAAAAATATGTAATTATTGTAACTTCGTTTTGCCCCCACAGGACAGGCATCGCCTAGTGAGGGGATCCATTATCGCATAATATATTATGTTAAAAGTTTTTGGTCAATAAATATTTGTATTTGTATAAAGATAAACAGTAGGTGCCGCAATCTTAAAGACATTTTTTACTTCCGGAAAGTCACAAAAAGCAATAAATATTGACTTGAATAAATAGGTATACTGTTTATAAGACTCCTTTATGTTTTCGATCATCTTAAAACTGTTCCATATAAAACGCAAGTCTCGAAACAGGAATATTCAGTACTACACAATATATTCAAATAACTGAACGCTTTTAAAAAGTATTTCACTTAGGGCTGGTTTACACGTATTAAGTAGATAAGTAGTTAACTAAATTTTAACTTAACTTTAAGTTACTTAATTGCATGTAAACACACAATTTAGTAGCAAGTAGCAAGTTAAAATTTAGTACTACTGAATACGTGTAAACCAGCCATTAGCGAATCTATTTGGGTAAGTCTGTCGTATTCAGAGTCGAATATTAATAACTTAAAGCCGTGTTTTCACTAGGGGACATGTCTCGGAGGCAAGTCGTGCGCCATTTAAGTAGTTTAACCCTGCAACACGTGGTTTGTCCCCTGCAACTTTGTCTCTCGACATATTATTATGACTTGTTCACACTAGTCAGTGGTGAACAGTAAGTCGCCAGCGACAAGTCCTGCAACCCGTGAATGTCGCTGCGACGTCGGGCGCGGCGCGACATGTCGCGGAATACGTACATTTCGTGTCGCACGACTAGAACGCGAGACAATAATGTCCCCCCTAGTGAAAACACGGCTTAACTGCTTTATACTATTTATACTTTGTCATAAGCCCAAAACTTTATCTATCAAACTCTTCAATAAATTGAAGTTTAAACAACATTATATGTCTTTGCCGTAAGATTTTATCTCTCCTGTAAAGTACCCCGCAAACGATAAAATTTGTTTGACAAACATATTTGATGTAATTTACGTTTTCATCAAACAACAGCGCAGATGATCAAACGTGCATCAAACACGTTTGTCAAACAATTAGCTAGAATCGGTTTGAGATCATGAGATTTTGTTTGACAAACACAGCGGAACACGTTCAAACACGTTTGTCAAACGCTACGTAATCCAAATTTTCTTCGAACACGTCAAATACGTAGTTTATTTGACAAACGCTTCGAACAAAGTTGTACACGATCAAACTGTTTGGCAAACACGTAAAATTTGACAAACAATTTGATCGTTTGCGGACTACTTAAGAGTCGTTAGTAGTAATACCCGTACTCTAATTTACCTAAAGACAAATGGATGCTGTCACAATCTGACATCTTTTTTCACTACTATCAAATTAACACGCGAAATAAGACCTTATCACCTACAACTTAATGTCTGCAATCTGCATACAATCTCTCATCTGACACAGTGTCATGAGATCATAAATTTTTAGCGGTTCGTGACCAAAGCTATTCCGCGTGTACTGAATCTATATCTTGGCTGTCTGTATCTGTATAATATGTATGTTGCTTTTGCTAAGATCGAGATCTGTAGATTGTAAGTACTATTGGATTTGAAAATTAATTAATCATCATCACGTATTGACCATCTAATGGTGCGCTTATACGGGTAACTTAAATTGCTCTCACGACTACATCAAGCAATTTGTGTCAACAAGCAGCAATATTGCGCAATACAATATTGAGTGATGTGGCCATCGAATATTTGAGCGATCAGCGATATGACATTGAGCGATATGAAATAAATTGCTCCATATTGCTGTACTAATTTCTCCAGATCGCTCCATTGGTGTCGCCGAGCAATATAATTTCCGCAATTATTGCCCGTGTAAGTGCATTTAAGGAATTGATTTATAATAGACAGATGCCACCTACGAAATTCGATAATTATTGTCACGTGACCTGATCGAAAATTCGAAAGACGGGGGTAGAGAAGACGGCTGACGGACGGAGAAGGGGAAGTAATTCTAACGCATGGTGTTTCTATCACACAGTGAAAATGTTTTCCTGCACAGCTGTTTTGTTTTCACTTCTACCGGCACTGTAGGAGAGCAAGTTTTTTTGGGGGTAAAAAGTGACGCAAAGTGTTGATGATGATAGCCGTGAGTCAGCGAGGCTCTGCGTCTGGTGTCTGGCGAAGCCTATACAGTTAGAGGGATTTAGCTTGGCGCCGATGTTTAGAGATCGGTAGATTCAACTAATTGTGGCCGCTGTCAAGGGCTACGAATAGTTACAGAAATACTAAAAGAATATGACTGACAGATGCGATGTAACATTGATAAACACATACTTACTATTACATCAGCGCTTCAGTTAACTTATAACGATTTTTATGAGAAAACATAATTTTAGCTTATATCAGAAAAGATAATAAAGGTTGTTTAAGTTGTTCCCTTTACTTTTTTACTAATATAATAAAAATAATATTATAATGTAATAATATCTATGGACGCTTCACACCACGTCAGTCTGGACTCTGGCCCCGTGCTAAGTACCTGAAGGACTTGTGTTACAGGTACCAGACAACGGAAATGTATTTAATACTTTTGTACTACACATACATATATTTAAGATTTTTAGTACACGATATACAATTAAACATATTATTTAATATACATCAATGATCCAGGACCATTGAGAACTTTTTTTTTTGTCCCGTCGGCGGAATTCGAACCCGTGACCCCCGGCTTGAGCTACCAACAGCCCATCAACTGAGCCACAGATGTCGTCGTCGTCGTATATGCGTCACCTATATAGAGTTCAATTTGAAAGTAGAAGCGAAAAAGCCAACGAAATTGTAGATTTTTATAATTTTTTCTCTACTGATTTCGAGAAAAAACTGACAAAACTTAACAATCCATAACGAGTGAAATTTTTACGTTTCAACCATATTTTTAAATGAATAAAATCGTAAGTGTTATCCAATTTTATAAATTTTGGCAGCCCTGTAAATCGCGTGAAACAAAGATGGCGGATGGAGGCGAAATAATTTCATTTGTCGATGGAGGCCGTTAGTCCACACGATCAGACCAGACCGTATCTTACCAATTCGTCGGGCTTACAAATAGAAACAAATACAACTGAAATTCATATTTATTCTCACAAAACAAGAATTATCCTTGATTTATTATGAACTATATTTCAAGTAAATAAATGTTAATATTATTTGGTACAAATGCATTGAAGGGTGCTTTAAAATACTTATCAAAGACCGAAAAAGCAAAACCTTCCGTATGATTTAAAAAGAGATTCATCCTAATTATTACGTATATTTAAATTAACTGTATTCATTTTTCAAAACATAAGTTTTGGTCCGTTCTTGGTTTTGATTAAAACTGTCTTTGATGAGATACTAAACTGTACAAAACAACATAGGATCGTTTTTAGAAAAAAGTACGATTCCGATCCGCTAAATTAATTTCTACGCGAACGAAGTTGCGTGCAACTATAAATACTCCTCATACCCACATTCTGAGGTTCCTTTTAATGGTGTTTATTCTGTCATTATGTTGATTGCTTTTCATTACTTCACGTTAGCAAATCAAATGAGCTAGTGAAAAGGTAAACTCCTGTGAAAAACCTCACAACCGAGCATTGATTAACTAATGTATTTGCCATTTGACACATGTTATAACATGTGTTGATCACAAGTAATGATCGATTTTGACGTAAACGTCAAAATCGATCATTACTTAACATCTACGAGGCTTGAAGTAGCTTTATTAAGAGCTCATATATCACCTAATACTCAATACAGAAGATTATTTATAGATGCCCTGGAATTAGCCATTAGTAACAGAAATAGTCGCTATTTGTAAAGTTGGACTCCGAGGTAGCCGCGTCGGGTACAAATGGATGGCATTCATAAATCTGTATCGTTGTACGAACATAGCGGTAACCATAATAATTAATACTTGTAATTATTATTGGAGCGACTTCAAAACAGACTTTATAAAGATTTTTATTAGCAGCACCAATTTTTTCAATACAAAATGTATTTACATGGGTAGCGACTAGCGATCATATAATGCTCGCTTTCCATGCTCATAATTATTATATTTTGTTGTATTAAGGAACGACGCGCAACTTATCACAACTTAGATATGTAAGTAATTTAGTATAATGCCTTCGGTGACCGATTTTGAAAACTTGAAAAATAGTTCCTGTAGAGCTATTTTTTGTTTTCAGTTCAAATTACAACGTGCCAAGGATGTATTTTGAAATGAGCCTTTCGAACAGAATTCATTTGAAACACAAGAAATACATTAGGTTTATAAACTTGCCGCCCGCAATGCTGACTATTCGAATTTTAATTGACCAATTCAAAAATCTAAATATATAAAACTCAAAGGTGACGCTGACATGGTGATCCATTAACGCCTGTTGTTTCTGATATCTATGATTAACGCACAGCCCAAACCACTGGACGGATCGGGCTGTTTGGCATGCAGGTAGATGTTATGACGTAGGCATCCACTAAGAAGGATTTTGATCAATTCTACCCCCAAGGGGTTAAAATAGGGGATGAAAGTTTGTATATAATAATACTTCTTAACGCAAGCAAAGCCGCGGGCAATAGCTCGTTTTTAAAATAAATTCCAAAAATTTGTATTTCTAAAAGTTTTCATAATAACTGATATACACGTGTCGAGCCACACAAGCTGTGTGCCAGTACTGGCACTAGCGCTGGCACTCAGCGAGACGAATGGGATTAGCGACGAGATCTACATAATTACCGTGCGTGCCCCGATTGTACCGCCGCGCCGCGCCGCCGCCCGCCAGCTTACCGCGTTTGATGAATAAATTAGCAACGTAAGATGGAATTAGAATATAAATAGAAAACGTTTATACTACATCATAATATTTAATATTATATCTTATATATAAAATTCTCGTGTCACAATGTTAGACCACGAACTCCTCCGAAACTGCTATACTGATTTTTACCAAATTTTATATAGATACTAGCTGTCCCGGCAAACGTTTCTTTGCCATTATATTATAAAGTATATCGCCCGTATTATTTTATTGAAGTGACTAAATAAGTGTGTCACCATGGCAACGTCCATCGCTATATATATATATATATATATATATATACGGTACCAGATAGCTGAATCTTCAGTCCTCTGACAGAATATTTAAAATTTTTGGAACTGGCACCGACTTCAAAATTATGAAGATTTAGTACAGAAATACTTGAGGTTTAGCCGAATTCGGAAAAAGGCACTATTAGATAGTAAAAATTATTTCATACTTTTTAGTTCATATTAATGTTATTATTGTTTTTACCTTGGAAGTCGGTTTAAATTTTTTGTTAAAAATAATAATAATTTCACTCTTTTTAGTTACACTAGTAAGTAAATCTTCGCGTATATTTTACGTATCTTATTACAATTTGTTAAGAGTCACAACTCACACTCACAAAATAATATAATATTATTAGTGAAGTGAACATATTGTGCTAAGTAATTTAACAATTTTAATACTTCAAGCCCGAAGCGGTCACCGGCGATTGCGATAACAATAGAAAGGCTATTGTGTCTCGTTTTTCCACGATCGAAGGATCTATCAGATAAAATATTGTACAAACTTGCATAGGATGTAGCGTAGCATAATACGAGTATTTAATATTATCATAATTATTGACAGCTGTTCTTGTAATCAAGAATTCAAATCGATAGGTACTTAGTGCACCATCTATCGATTAATAAGTATAACTAATTAAAAAGACACTTAATGACTTTGTTTTGTTTAAATGCTCTTTTTAAAATAACTTTATTTTAATTCTATTTGTCTATTAAAATTTTATAAAGTAGTAAAGTATTCGATCTGTATATAAAGTAGTTAGTAAAGTATTCGATATTCCCGTGTATTAAAAACAAAGGTGTTGTTATACAGTACATAATTATTATTATTAGTATATCCATACCTATGCCTTGTACTATTATCTATTCTGTGCCATGAGACATTGGTGGCCTTAACACGACGTGGTAATGATGATGATGATGATGATTATGATGATGAATATGAATTGCATAGTAGTTAATGCTTTCTGTTCTTAAAACAACGCCGAAACTCCCAAACGTGTATCTATAAGGAATCAGGAGTTCTCTCAGCATCATCGAAACCATGGTATACCTTGACCCAATATTTGATTTTTTGGTAGCGTATTCTTAGTACACTTCACATAAAACCAAAATCACCATATGTTTCCATATAAATTTCGAGGAGTTGCCTCGATTACTCATGGATCCCATCATCGGGTCACCACCTTTGTGAAAATGGGACCAAATTGGAGTGAAACCTAATACAACAAAACAAAATTTTCGAAAATCGGTTCACAAACGGCGGAGTAATCGTTGAACATACAAAAAAAAAATATCCACAGCCGAACATATAACCTCCTCGTTTTTTGGAAGTCGGTTAAAAACAATACAGATGTTTTGGCGTGTTCAGGATATAGTCACGCTCATCAAAATAAATTAAAAAAATAACAATTCGCTTCAGGAAATTTTATCCTAAGATCCATAAGATGCATAAAACGTAATATTATAATGTTAGGTATTGTAGTTTCGCCAGCGATGGTTTTCATTTCGACTGCATGCAAATGACACGACGAAAAGAGTCTGTGAAATAGCCGATTTACGTATACCCCATACGTAAGTGTTATGTTAGTTTTTATGGTATTTATTATATGGGCATCTGATGTCCGAAATAAAGATGATTTGATTTGATTTTTAAACTGTCTTTTTATTTATTCAATGTAACAGTGCAGTGCCACGCGCCAATATAAGCTGAGTCCGTATGAACTGAAATCCGTGTTATCGAACCGACGTTTCTGCGAACACAGATTCAATTAAGACACTTTTTGTCGCCCCACGACACCGAGCTACTAGGAATACCAATTTTAGACTATTTTTTATACAAGCTGCGCTCCAGTTGCTTAGAAAAACGAAAATTCATTATTACTGAGACTGAGATGATGCCTTCGTAATATCACTGTGCACTGTAGGAAATCAAAGATGTATGAAATTTAACATAAAACATTGCAAATGACATGACGTCTGCACTCATGGCTGGTTTACACGTATTAAGTAGATAAGTAGTAACTAAATTTTAACTTAATTGGAAATGCCTGCCTGAAATTTGTCAAGTGATAAGCCCAGCCTGCCAACTTATCAGAAAATAGTCAAAATTGTAATTTCCTTGTTCAGTACTTAACTAAATTTTAACTTGCTACTAAATTTTGTGTTAACATGCATTAACAACTTAAAATTAAGTTAAAATTTAGTTAACTACTTATCTATATAATACGTGTAAACCAGCCCTAATAGATGCCTCATATCAAGTATCATACATTATTATGATTTAAACTTCTATAGTGTAATTGACAAAGAAATCTTGGCTGAGGGCCCAGAATAGAATAACTGAAATAGAAACGACCAATGCGGATTCGCGTGAATGGAAGACGCGTACTTCCTGCCACTAGCTAATAGCTATACTAGTGAAGTCGCAAGTGCATTTCCGGCCTTTATGCTCTACAACACAAGTGCTCAAGAATTTATTCATTTAAATAAAAGAAAAAGGTCGAAACAAAAACAACCGATGTATAAATACGCGAGAAATTTTACACATAACGGTTGGAAAGCATATAGAATAGAATTAATTGTAATAAATGTTTGTGATCACTGAACAAGAAAATTATTATATACTTTCAAATATAAATATTAATAGGTAGTTATACGTAAGTGATCCACATTCTTTTTACTATAATAAATCCTCTTGACTGGATAGAACTTTTTGCGGCCATTTTGAATATTATGTAGCGCGTTACATACGGCGAAGATAATTTTATATATTTATCTCATAATTTTACACTAAACATATTTTATCTATAGTACAAAAATGTATTTGCATTTATATACAATATGCTCTAATTTCTTATTTCCAACATTTTTGACGTCGAAATTTATAAGACAAGTGCTGCGCAAAAAAGAATGCGTCAGCGCTAAAAATAATTATAAAGACATCTTTGTTATAAAATTATACTACATTGGGATTAAATACATTTGGATATTAAATTATTTTACTAGTGTGTGTTACATAAAATAGTACAAACCTTAGTACTAAACTATTTCAGATAGCAACGTGTTAATTATATACATTTGAACGCTTAATTGCTGAATCAGTATTAATGCTTAATCAGCATAAGTTTATGTTGTATCCGACCGCGTATCACCTACGAGCGCAATTATATTGCTTAAAGATATCTTAATGTATCCCCTTATACTTAGCGATCAGATTATAATAAAACGGAATCTCTAAAGTATAAAATATAGGTAACAGTTTCTTACGACTTTTGATATTATTCTTATTCATTCGATTTTGCAGCCCTAGATTGACCTCTGCCCTTAACCAATCTAAGCCGATGTTAAAAATTTGTTACTATACTTGTATGGGATACCATACATTTATGTGCATTCTCCTTTGTTACTAATATAAATTCACGACTAACTATAAGTAATTTTTAAAAATTGGAAACAGATATTTTCTTAATTCCAGCTGTTTGTTAAACACAATAAGTTAGTTTAAAGAATACTATTTCAAGCTGGCCCTTAAAGCTGGTTTTATAACCGGACAGTTTTATATAATTTTTGGGCTTTGGCAACGAGATTTTGTGACCGTGTCGCTGCCGCGTCTTGTTGATGTCGCATCGTAGCTGTCGTGTCGTTGTCATGTCATTGCTTATTCATATAATACATTTTCGAGTAAAGATCGCAGTTATTACTGCAGTGTTCAAAGGATTTTATACGATTTTCGGGCATACGCAACGACGCCTCTTTACTTTAATAATGTCAAGTTTTGGACTTACCCCATTATTTAAGTAAAGAGGCGATATAATATCACTCGATGTCGTATCTTCGTCGTGTCGGTGCGTATTTAGAGATATCATAGTGTAAAGTGTTCATACGATTCGATACGATTTTTGCTCATTCGCAAGTATATATTATGATGGCCCTATCGTCGCCGCATCGTCTCGTTAGCGTATCGTCGTCGTGTCGGTGCGTATTCAGAAATATTGCCATGCAGTTCGCAGTAATTAATAGTGTTTTTATGATTTTAGCTCATTCGCAACAATATGTGGCCCTATCGTCGCCGCCAAAACGTCACGCTGTCATATCCCCTAACTATTGCATCGTAGTCGTATCGTCACCGCATCGTCTCGTTATCGTATTGTCGTGTCGTAGCGTATTCAGTATATTCACGAGTGCAGCTCGCAGTAATTAACAGTGTTCATAAATTTTAATTGTGGTTTCAGCACCAGCCGGCGCCCCGCGGTGAATAACCAATCTGCTGTCGATTACATATTGTGCGGTTTCTTGCTCGTTTATATACAATTAATACGACTGACTTTTTATTGTTAAATTCGCTATCTCGTACGTGCGAACCATACTTATTTTTACATTTATGAAAAAGAGGATGGTAGAGCAAGCTGCGTCTAAGGTGCGGAAGTCTTAACAAAAATCAAGTCTCATCTTATGTATAAAATTCTCGTGTCACAATGTTAGTCCACGAACTCCCCCGAAACGGCTTTACCGATTTTTACCAAATTTTATATGCATATTCAGTGGGTCTGAGAATCGGCTACTCGGTTCTTATTATATTAATAAGTGCAATTGTTGAATAAATAATAGTAAATTATTACAACTCTAGAAAAACGACAACCATGATAGCGATGGACGTTGCCATGGTGTCATATTTATTTAGTCACTACAATAAAATATTAATACGGGCGATATACTTTATAATATTATGGCAAAGAAACGTTTGCCGGGACAGCTAGTAATATGTAAATTTTTCGTGTTGCGGTGTTTGCAAGACGGCTGGAGCAATTTTAATTTGGCCGCCACAAAGGAAGATCTTCCGACCGAGGTGGTATGCTCGGTCAGACCGGAGCCCACGTGATACATTTCAGCTGTCGTATATACTAGTTAATAATTAATATACCGACAAGCTCAGAAAACTTCGATAGCGCGATGCAGGATTGTTAGTCGAATTGTATAGGTACCGCCACAAATTCATGTGGTTTGATAACAATCGGCAAACTACTATTTTTCATCATTCATCGAAATCGGTCAAACAGTTTCACTTTAATCACTGACACGAACAGATTTATGAGTATGAAAATTGAAGAATTCTGCAAATGCCACGTCTTTATTTCATATCAGCAATCGGGTATTGAAATAATTACCGCGTTAATGTGCGTTTAGCGATCACTCGTATATCTTCCCCAGCATACCAGGTCATGGATGGCTGGTGTGATGGTCTAAGAATGTATCAAGAAGCTTACGTACTGGTGGTTATCCGATAAAAGAATCCCTAAGTGAAATACGTCGCTGCCAACATTTAACTTTGCAAACATTCACTTGTATTGATACTTTAAACAATTTTAATTTGTTAATTCGATCATATATTTTATTTTATTTTATTACAAAAGGAACAGTAAACAGCTACACTATACAGTACACAAAATTACAGCTAGCAGCATTATATAGTATCTCATAATAATAATAATAACATCTATGGACGCTTCATACCACGTCAGTCTGGCCCCGTGCTAAGTACATAAAGGACTTGTGTTACAGGTACCAGACAACGGAAATATATTTATAACTAGATGACGCCCGCAACTTCGTTGCGCCAAAATTCGTTTATCGCGCGGGAACCGTACATTTTTCCGGGATAAAAAGTATCCTATGTCCTTTCCCGGGACTCAAAGTATCGCCATACCAAATTTCAGCAAAATCGGTTCAGTGGTTTAGGCGTGAAGAGGTAACAGACAGACAGACACACTTTCGCATTTATAATATTAGTATGAATACTTTTATACTTAGATTTTTATTAACATATTTAATATCCAGACCCGGGAACATTGAAAACTTTTTGCGCCGTCGGCGGGATTCGAACCCGCGACCCCCGGCTTGAGCTACTAACGCGCTCACCACTGAGCCACAGAGGTCGTCATAATCTAATATTCAAATAATTCGAATACCCAATGTTACTACAGCTCTAGGTCGCAATTACATTTGCCGAAGCTATTACCGAGTTTCAATTATGAAGTAGTATCGGCGATAGTAGATAGCTCCTACTGTAACGAGTGGGAGGCGTCAGTGGTGGGGACCGCGTTCTAAATACCTGTGTATACATACTAATATTATAAGTGATAAAGTGCGACCGTTTTCCATGCTTATACTGCTTAACCTGATTACTAACGAATCGATAATATAAGCCATTCGTGGTTCAAACTTCAAACTAGCAGTAAAATTACCCGTAATTTAGGTGAAAATTCTCGCCGCAATTTGCCGCAATTAAAAAAATAAGTAACACCTCAATAATTGTCACTATTTTAAAGGTGACGGTTTTCCTTGGAACCCGTCTATAAAATGACACAATTTCAGAGCACCTTTGTGATTGCGAATTAAGGCTAAAGATATTGGCATAGCGGAGATGCCGGCGTTATCGCAGATCAGAACAGGAATAACAATTAACAACAATTAAAATGAATAGTGACCACTTCCAGCAACTACAAAGGTGACGAGATATAAAGGCTCGCAAAAAGTTTACAACATTGTTTGAATAAATTAACGAATGCAATGTTGAAAACTGTCAGTACATATAGCAGTTAACATATTATGTGTTTAAGATCAAGTTTTTAGATGAAACCATTTGAAATGGCGTAAAATAGGTATAAGTTTAATGTACTTTAAACAGACTTCATCTTCTTATTAAAAATAAATTCCTAATCGTCGAAAATTCAACTGAATGCTATATTTATTTGTACACTACTTCAATTAAAGGTTTAAGGTTAAATTATACTCTCACATATTATGTATAATAATTAATAAGTATATTATGTTGTTTTGTTAAGTTTTATAAAAAAAATGTTAATTTTTTTTAATTATTTAATGTTATACATAATTATAAGTACTTAATTTATTGTAATACACTTCGGACAATATCTTCGTGGCTTATGGAGAGTATATTCTATAACGTCATGTATGATTTATGAAAATAAATGAATAAATAAATAAAATAAACAAACAGTCATCACAGTATAACGCCTCACAAAAAAGAATAGGTATCAAAAGTTTACTAAAGAACGTTACGACACCATCGAATTGTTTGAAATAATTCAATTGATCTAATTAAAACAAAACATAACGCAAACCTCAGGATCACACCTGCATTAAACTCCCATAAAATTAGTTGAATTAGAGCTCTCCTATAACAATACGTCCATTAGACACGAGGATACTATTAGGATAAACAATTTAAATTACTCGATCTAATTGTCTTTTACAGTTTTCGATAGCATCAGCCTCGTAATTACAACTATCGGGTGCAAATGATCGCTCCGTACAGAATATATACGCACAATTAACTTTTATGGGCTTGATTTAGTTTTAATAACGCCCAACGATCGAACGTAGCAATTTATAGAAATTAATTTAGTCTAGTTTAGCGCTGCTCGTTAGATAAATTAGGAGTTCCTCAGGGATCTCGACTTGAGCCACTTCTGTTTATAATATAATAAGAGGGTAAAGTTACGCAAAATAGTTTTTTATTCAAAAAGAGAAGAATCTCAGTTTATGAGTTTATATAAATAGATTCTGACGTTTATGTACATTTAGAAAATGAGTATAGTTGACTAAATCGGAAACTGTAAGAGATAGTGAAAAGTACTGAAAGATGTTGCGAAAACTCAAACGAACTAAATCATCAGTTTTTTCAGGATATAACTTTCTTAACTGTAAGTATCTACAAGTTTTCGTAATTGCCTAAATCATATTTTTGCAGTAATTTAGAACTTACCATTACTATTGTAGGACCCTGCAACTTGTATTATTTTGCAGCAGTAAAAATAAACGAACTTGCTCACATACTGGACACCATTGAAGTGCCAAGCCTGGCTGTACCGTATTCTCTAAGATTGACTTGGTGAAGGCCTACAACCAGATCCCCGTGAATCCAGACGACGTCCCGAAGACCGCGATCACAACGCCGTTCGGTCTTTTCGAATTTCCGTTCATGACGTTCGGACTTCGAAATGCCGGGCAGACGTTCCAGCGGTTCGTGGACGAAATGGTCCGGGGTCTGGATTTTACGTATGCATATTTGGACGATTGCCATAGCTAATTTCTTTTATAAAAACCTTTTTTATACTATTTTGTGCGACTCTATAATTTATGATTTTTTGACTTGTTTACCTTTTGATAGATTTTGTCAATATATTAAAATAATTAAACTAGAGCATCGAGTGCGTGATTTTCTTAGTTTCTCCTTTGCACCTTCCAAACTAGAAAGCTGAGCAACCTGAGCCTCGCAACGACGCGAGGACCTTGCTCACTTCATTGGTGACCCCGACGTGATTGTGGTGATGTGACTTCGGTGAAGGTGAGTCTTGGTGATTCCGCTTACACACATATACTACGGGATTTTCCCGACATCACTCGTCCACCAGGTATACACCGCACTCCCAAACACAACACTGTACACCACATACGTACAACACCTGGCCCACCAGTATCGTGCCCACCTCGTAGATTGGCGCCTGACAAATTAAAAATCGCTAAGGATGAATTTGATGCCATGATTCAATGTGGCACATGTCGCCCATCTGAATCTCCGTGGTCGTCGCCTCTCCACCTGGCGCCGAAGAAAGACGACGGCTGGCGCCCCTGTGGCGATTATAGGATGCTGAACGCACGGACCATCCCTGACCAGTATCCCATCCGTCACATTCAGGATTTTGCACATAGCCTGTCTGGCTGTACCGTATTCTCTAAGATTGACTTGGTGAAGGCCTACAACCAGATCCCCGTGAATCCAGACGACGTCCCGAAGACCGCGATCACAACGCCGTTCGGTCTTTTCGAATTTCCGTTCATGACGTTCGGACTTCGAAATGCCGGGCAGACGTTCCAGCGGTTCGTGGACGAAATGGTCCGGGGTCTGGATTTTACGTATGCATATTTGGACGATTTTCTGGTCTTCTCGAAAGACCAGAAGACCCACGAACTCCACCTTCGCCAACTCTTCGCCAGACTTAGGGACTACGGTATGGTCATCAACAGCTCGAAGTGCGTGTTTGGCGTGCCAGAGATTGACTTTTTGGGCTACCATATCTCAGCCGAAGGCACAAGACCACTGCCATCCAAGGTCGAGGCAGTAAAAAATTTTCCTGTGCCCAAAACGGTCAGAGAGCTACGCAGGTTCCTCGGTATGCTCAACTTTTACCGTAGGTTCATCCCTGGGGCAGCAAATTTTCAAGTACCCTTAAACAATCTTTTAGTTGGGTCAGTTAAGGGTTCACATCCAGTAAATTTTACCCCCCAGGAGTTCGAGGCATTTCAGAAATGCAAGGACAGCCTTTGTCTAGCAGCATTATTAGCACATCCTGATTGCAGCGCTAAGTTGGCGTTGGTCACGGATGCTTCTGACAAGGCTATCGGCTCAGTGCTGCAGCAGCTTAACGCAGGTTCATGGGAGCCTCTTGCATTCTTTTCGCGCAAATTGAATCCAGCGGAAATGAAGTACTCCCCATACGACCGCGAGCTGCTCGCCATATATCAGAGCGTTAGGCATTTTCGGCACATGTTAGAGGCTCGTAATTTTGTTATTTACACAGACCACAAGCCCCTAACTTTTGCCTTTAGCTCTCGCAAAAAGGATTGCTCTCCACGGCAGTTCCGTCACCTGGATTTTATAGCCCAGTTTACAACGGATATCCGTCACATATCCGGAAAGGATAATGTGGTGGCGGATACTCTTTCGCGCGTGGAGGAGATATCACAACCCGTGCCTGCTGAAAGAATCGCAGCAGCTCAGGTTGATGACCAAGAGCTAGAGCATCTTCTAGAAGGTTCTACCTCATTACGCCTACAGCCTTTTCAGGTACCAGGCTCACGTAGCCAGCTGTATTGCGACACTAGCAGCACTACGCCGAGACCTTATGTGCCTAAAGAATTGCGCAAGGCAATATTTAATAGCCTGCATTCCCTGAGTCACCCAGGGGCTAAGGCTTCTGTTAGGCTAGTAACCGAACGATATGTCTGGCCTAGCATTAGAAAAGATTGTCGCGAGTGGGTTCGGTCTTGTGTAGCTTGCCAGCGATCGAAGATCACCAGACATGTGCATTCTCCTGTGGGTGATTTTAAGTTACCCTCATCGAGATTTGCATTTGTCCATATCGATCTCGTGGGTCCTTTGCCGCTGTGCCAAGGTTTCCGTTATTGCCTCACTGCCGTTGACCGCTTTACGCGATGGCCTGAGGCAATACCGCTAGCCGACATAACCGCGGAAACAGTGGCAAAGGCCCTACTGAGTGGTTGGATCGCTCGATTCGGCTGCCCATCTACTATCGTCACCGATAGAGGTAGGCAGTTCGAATCAGCGTTATTCAAGTGCTTGTCTTCGATCGCTGGCTTCCAACACCGCAGAACCACCGCATACCATCCTGCCTGTAATGGACTGGTGGAGAGATTCCACCGTCAACTAAAAGCTGCGATAATATGCCATGCCAATGACAGTTGGGTAGAATCTCTCCCACTAGTACTGTTAGGCATCCGCAGTTCCTTCAAAGAGGATGCTCAGACTTCAGCAGCCGAACTGGTGTACGGTCAACCGATACGGCTTCCTGGTGAGTTCTTTGACCCTCAGCCAGATGAGACCGCCGATATGACGGAGTACCTGTCAAAACTTAGAAGTATCGTCAGGAAACTCCGCCCATCGCCAGCAGCTAGGCATAACAGCTGCAGCTTAAAAACTTTTATTCATAAGGATTTATCTTCCTCAACTCATATTTTCTTGAGGGACTGTACTGGCGGTGGGTTAAAGCCAGCATACTCTGGCCCGCATAAGGTCGTGGAAAGAGGGGACAAAGTTTTCAAAATTTTAGTAAATGGTAAGCAGGTTACCGTATCAATTGACCGGATCAAGCCGGCCTTCATGTTATGTGACCCTAACAACACTCAGTCCACTTCTAACACTAACATGCGTCAAAACTCACTACAGCCACTATCCAAAACGAACACTCTCCATTACACTCCAAATGCGGATAGCCAGGATTTGCCTTCTGCTGATGAGAACATCATCAAAAGGACGAGGTCAGGCCGTCGTGTCAAGTTTACTGACTATTATCGCCCTTGACGGTCTCTGGAGGGGGGTGATGTAGTGACTAGTGTACATAGCTAATTTCTTTTATAAAAACCTTTTTTATACTATTTTGTGCGACTCTATAATTTATGATTTTTTGACTTGTTTACCTTTTGATAGATTTTGTCAATATATTAAAATAATTAAACTAGAGCATCGAGTGCGTGATTTTCTTAGTTTCTCCTTTGCACCTTCCAAACTAGAAAGCTGAGCAACCTGAGCCTCGCAACGACGCGAGGACCTTGCTCACTTCACCATCAATAAAAGTTAATAGAAGAAAACACATATTATGTGTTTAAATCAGAGGGTTGTTATCTTTTACAACCATGCTTAGGTTCTAACAGAGGAGATAATTTTGTCACACTTGTCTATAACTTGTTACAGTTTATGTAATATGGTTCTGTTAAATTGCAATGAACAAGTTGAAAGTTACGATTGAAGTTGAAAATTATATTGAAATGTTTATTTTTAAATTATTATTTTTTTATTTTAAAATAAATTAACTTTCTATTTTTTCAGATTGTCAAAAAATATATTATTACAATTTCAAGAAAGATTCAATTGGATTGGCTAATGGCTTATATCGCTGCAATCTACACACAGTTTAACAATCTAATATACAAATTCTTGTTACACTGTTGTCAAACTCCTCCCAAGCGGCCGATTTAGTTCAAATTTTGGTCAACGCCTGTTTTCTATACCCAAAATAATGTTGTAGCGAAACAAACCATGCTCAGTCCTGAATCGCGCATCGAAGTTTGGCTGAAAATTGGAGGTTCTAAAAAGATTTGTTAATACAACGTCTGAAATGACAACTCTCTCGGTCGGTAGCTCTTTCTTTGAGGTAGAACAACAAAAAATTGGCTTTTATCGAATCGGTTCAACATATTGAAATTATATTATCAATTTTGCTAAAGTGTGAACCCGCATAAGGAAAGCTGAAACACCTGCGACAAAAAGGTTCGATATCAGATGTTATCGATCTCTGGTGATTTTGCCCGCGCGTGAGTGACAGCCGATCGCTATCAGCTTTTATCAGAGCCGCAGGTTTGAAGTATTGTTTCATATTTACACCCTATGGCCTATACTATAATTATGTTGCCTGCAACTTCATTCAAAATTAATTTATAGAGAAAACCGTTCATTTACTGTGGATTAAAACCATTTAGTATTCCGGGGTTGTTCTCGAGATAAGTATGATATTATGATTGAATTTCATTGAAATCGGTGATCAAACTCGCTCGAAATAGAGACCAATATTACGCGCGTCACGCGTGCGATGAAGCTACTAGCTTTGTCCACACTGTACCTTTTTATGTTCGTCAAGGGCATGCGTTATAGCGCAGTCAACAGCGAATGAGAGGTATGCCCGCAATGCATGCCCTCTGACCGTCCAAAACTTTCGCTTTGTTATTAAAAATGACAGTTGGCGATGCGTTCTTTGACGCATTCAATTATTGAATGCGCCAAAACCCAAGCAGCACAAATGTATCTAGTGAAGCACTATTAGTTATTTTATAGAAATAAACTTAGTATTCTTACATAAGAGTCAATAATCCCTGAAGATATCCTATATACCGAGTTCAGAAAATGGGCACCTATCTACACTATAATGACAAGAGCAGCATACTCGTAACAATTCATCATTAGATAACGATAAGAGCAATAGTTTTGAAGATATTCCCTATAGATAAATATCTATAGGGAATATCTTCAAAACTATTATAAGAACATAATAAGAGGCACATAAGAAAGAAATTAGGTTTTGTAGCCAAAATTAAGATAACACCATTGCTCTACTGATGTTCTAGTGGTGAATATTTTTAAAACCACTAATAATCAAAATCAACTAAATAAAAACATCAACAAGAGTTACTTCTTTGAAAAAACATTTCCTATTTTCTAATGGCACACCGTAATTTTAAGTATTTTAAGTCAAAGCTTTAATGGCGAAATGAAATTAAATAAGTACTTATAATTTTATATTTTTTATGTTTCGCGTGAACGGAGGGCTCAAATTCCGTGCCGAATTTATTTTATCGTGAAAGTCGATGAAATAGTCTTAAAAAACTAATGGGCCTATTATATTCGTAGATTTAAATAATATTTTTTCAATAAAAAAATTTATTGATGCATATTTATTGTGAAAATAAATTACTAAATAATATATTTTGATAAAATTATCATTTAAGTATTTTTATGTTTACAAATAAATAAATCGCGTATTTTATTATAACTATTTTTTTTATTTTTACCAAAATGGCGATTACCATCGTATTCTATTAATAAAAATAGCCTCTAGATTAAATTATCTATAAGTAAGCATTGATTAGAAGATTTACTCCTAAAATTGAGCTAAAGGTAATTTTAAGAGCATGACAACTTGCACTTTCACAAGAAAAAATAATCTTTGAATAGTTTAATTGTTCTGAAGACCATCCTATCGTAATCTATAGAAAGAAATATTTGTAAACTATTTTTTCTCGTAATTATCTACCAGAGTAATTATCAGTAATTATAAGAAGAAGGTGTTTTGTTCGCGTTTTAGTGATTTTTCAGTGCAATACCATAGAGAACCAATATTTCTGGTGGCCTTCCTGTTTTACATTAGGCGTTCCACGCCAAGCGGGCAGGAAAGAAAAGTCGGTGTCGCCGATTTTAATAATAATCGAATGATTATTAGATCGAGTGATTAATAAGATCGAGTTTTTTATACCTTTACGTGTTATTAATACGCGTGCCAAATATTTTTGTCATATTATAATGACTAGACTATTATGGAGGGACTTCACATTGCTATTTTTATTTGCGTATTTGATGTATTCGCCAAACAATCACCATGTGTAGACTCACTAGACGCGGTATATTTGACAAATATTAGCCTTATTTGCCTATTTGACAAATATGACCAATACCAAATACACATACCTTTGTCGGTTTTTGAAAGTAAAAGTTTGGTATTTGACGTCCATGTGTGGAAGGCCATATTTGCCTTTACTTGCTTGTTTGTGTATTCGTCAATAATTTTTCCGAATGCAACAAATAGCCAATAGCAAATACAAACAGCCATATGAAGTGCCTCCAATGAGAATTCTCTATTCGGCACTTAGTGCTACAAAGCCAATTAAAGATTAAAAAATTATATATATTTACATACTTTATCTACTAACTTATTGCATTTTTTTTCTTTAAAAAAAAAAAGCAAAATTTTTTTTCTTCATTTTCTCAGAGGGTTCCGTTTTACGGTTTTGTATTTAACAGATAAAAAGTTGTTTGTCTTATCAAAATGAGCCACTCACAAAAAATTTGCTTGTTAGTAATCAAAAATAATTTGTTCTAGGGCTAACTTACAATAAAGGTTTTATAATTTACTAGCTGTTTCCCGCGACTTCGTCCGCGTTAACATAGTATACCTATATAGGCTTTCATTTAAAATTTCAACCCCTATTTCACCCCCTTGGGGGTAGAATTTTCAAAAACGCTTAAGCATGTATCCATTCATTTTTAATCAGTAGTCCAAACATAAAAATTCATGCTTCTAACTCAAGAAATAACGGACTTCCATTGAAACTTTCAACCCCAATTTCACCCCCTTGGGGGAAGAATTTCCAAAAACGCTTAAATACGTATCTATTTATTTTTAATCAGTAACCCAAAGATAACGTTTCAAGTTCTTAACTTAAGAAATGACGGACTTTCATTCAGATTTTTAACCCCTATTTAACCCCCTTCGGGGTAAAATTTTCAAAATTCCTTCCTTAGTGGGTGTCTACTTAATAAAACAATCCTACTCACCAAATTTCGTGGCTGTAACTTTAACAGTTTTTGCTCAGCGATGATGAATCAGTCAGTCAGGACATGTAATTTTATAAGTATAGATTAAATATTATTATTATTATTTTTAACAAAAAATTAAAACCGACTTCCAAGGTAAAAACAATAATAGCATCCTTATAATATGAACTAAAAAGTATTAAATAATAATTATTCCTATCTAATGGTGCCTTTTTCCGAATTCGGCTAAAACTCAACTATTTCTGTACTCAATCTTCATCATTTTGAAGTCGGTACCAGATGAATCTTCAGTTCTCTGACAGTTTGAAACTTTTGGAACTATCACTGACTTCAAAATTATGAAGATTGAGTGCAGAAATAGTTGAGTTTTAGCCGAATTCGGAAAAAGGCACCATTAGATAGGAATAATTATTATTTAATACTTTTTACTTGAAGTTACCTGAAGTCACGCCAATGTGTGCGTGTACGTCATTCAGTCTATGTAGTACTATGTATGAGTGCAGCTACTGTATCATGTTGTTTTTTCATTATTATCGATATTTTCACTTGTCGAGGCTGATTAACGAGGTTTTAACAGCGCATGCGCGTTGTAGTTGCATAATTGATTACTTTCAGTGCTTTCCGCCTCAATTCTTTTTTAAATAATCACTTATACGCTCTACATCGTAAATGAAATCGCATTTAGAGAAAAAAACTTATTTCTCAGATTATCGTAAAACGCACTTCGATGCTAATGTTTATATAATACTGTACATAACTTACTAACAGTTCGACAGACAATTAATTAATGTAGACATCATTAGTGAGTGATGTTTAATTAATTAATGGCTTATAGTTGAGTAAAAAATTACTTAATTAGTTTTACAGTGCTGTCAGAGTCTGATTATAAGTAAGGCAATTCATAATTTTGCTTCTTTTTGTTTTTCAATCATAAGTATTGTTAAAGGGTTGAAATTCATGGCCAGCCAGAGAGCCGAAGTCTTTTTCTTGTGTCTAGTTCTAAGTTCTAAGTCTAATAGTGTAATTGCGCGCAAGGCAGATTTTCATTCCAGCTGAGCGAGGCAACGTATTCGCGTGATTACGGGGCGTATACGCGCGAACTGCATTTTTCATAAAAAATATAGGTAACTTATCGCGGACTAGACCATCATTATTTGTACGAAAAATGCGCCACATCCCTCTGCATTGAAAAATGTCTCACCACTATCGCACTGCCGTCGTTGCAATCCGAGGGACAGACTTAGGCTGTATGTTCACCGAAGCATCGTTGCGAGGAATGTATTTACAATATGCAAAAGAATCGCTGCACTTAAGGCCGTCCCCCGAGCAAACGACCTTGGCCATACATTTGCCGCGTTGCCGAGATCGCGCCAAAACCCTATTATTTTTACTTATCTTAGTTCAAAATTGACCTAAAAAAAATTTTAAACGGCGAATATGTAGTTTATGATATTGTCGATCTATTGGCGTGAGTTTCAAATAAAAGTAATTTGTAAATCCTAAGGAGATGCTGTATGTATGCTTGAATTTTAACAAATTGGTATTACTTTGGAAGCTGATATCATGAGTATAAGAAACAAAAATAGAAAATTTAAAACGACAAAAGGAATGTTGATATACTGAAGATTATTGCTGTATTTTTATTATAACTTTGTAGCTTTCAGATTATGAGTTTATAAGGTTTTAAATACGGTCAATTACGGAATCTCCGGACGGAACGCCCTGAACGAGGCAAATGAAGCGATTCTGTTGGTCTGGATCTTGGGTCCCAGAAACACAGTCCTCGCTGCGCAGCGATGGAAACGTCCCCATAGGGTTGATTCAGACCGCAACGCGACACGTAGAGATAAACTACGATAACATGGCGCGATCCTCCAAATTACTGTTTCAATGTGTGTATAGTCACATCCTTATGAAAGAGTTTGTATGTAGTTGTAAGTATTCAACCAATCAACCAGTACCTACTTGTAATATTTCACTTAATGGTGGCGCTATGTACATAATATTTTCACAAAATATACTTAGACCACCTGCAACTTTTCGCCATCGTCCCACGCGAAAAACATACCATCCTCTGCATCACCTTGATGAGTTGCAGTCTTCCACAGTGTGTTTTTCGCGTAACTTTCTGCCGCGCACTGTAAAAATCTGGAACGAACTGTCACCAGCAGTTTTTCCGGACCTATACGACCTGCAAACCTTCAAGAAAAGAGCGAATTCCCTCTTGAAAGGCTGGCAACGCACCTGCAGCTCTTCTGATGTTGCGAGTGTCCATGGGCGACGGTAGCTGCTTACCATCAGGTGACCCGTTTGGTCGTTTGCCCCCTTATTTAATAAAAAAAAGAGATAAACTACGTAACATGGCGCGCCCCTCCAAAATTCAAAACGTTTTGACGTGCGTTATCTTGCGCGGTCGGCTAGTTATGATTAGTTGACCAACAAATCTTGGTAATTAAGTGACATTAAGACGTGAAATATTATGAGTACTGGTTTATTGGTTGAATACTTACTACATACAAACTCTTTCATAAGGATGTGACTACACAAATTGAAACAGTAATTTGGAGGGGCGCGCCATGTTGTCGTAGTTTATTTCTACATTCAAACGTTTTGAATTTTGGAGGGGCGCGCCATGTTATCGTAGTTGAAATCCGTCAATTCAGTACAAATTTAGAAATGCATCTACGCGTCGCGTTGCGGTCTAAATTGACCCTAAGACTTTCGGTTTTTCTCTAATTTTTCACCAATACACCCCATTTCCTCGTCGAACATCGTCTATTGTTTCAATCGACCCAAGATTTTACGGCGCCATAACTCACTCGTGGTGTACCGGCGACATTAACAACGGCGCTACACTGACATGCCTTTGACTCGCCGAACTTTATGTTATAATAATTAAGGCCTTAATGAAGTCGTCAGGGAAGTAAATTATTTACTGCGCTTTATCTCGCACCGAGAGGAGACGCGATACAGCGCTGCATTTTACGAACATTTTACAGACAGAATATTAGATTTTTCATAATAGAAAATTGTTGAATGTATAGAAAAGTAGCTGTGTCCCACGGTGTTACCCTTGGTTTTTCAGTGAAAATAAACTATTAACAGTCGATAATTTTAAGAGAATTCTTAAAATCATAGACAGTTTTCATGGATTTTCCCATAGAAATAAGACATTTTCCGAAGTAAGAATGTCAGCTAACTCTTTGCCAAATTTTATTGAAATCGCTCGAGCCGTTTAGGCGTGAAGAAATAAACATACACACTCACAAACTCACAATCAAGGATTTGGGTAGAATCCGCAAAGTTACTGAGTCATTAGAAAATTCTATGAAATGACGTCGTAAAAAGCTGTAGTAGGTTATTTACGAAATTCTTACCTGCTACATTATAATCCCACAATCGGTTATGTAGGCAAGATTCACTGAAACCAGGCCGTGATTGGAGTGACATTGCTATGCTCAAGTATGTGCACAGTACGCGAGAGCAGTCTCTCAGCCCCAGTGACGGACATCCGACAAGACTGGCTAGAGATAACCCACAGGACCGACTTCTGTCAGATAACCAGGTGATCGGCTTGCATTGTCCTAACTGAGCTTGAAAATAACATATTTTAGTCATCGCGTGAATCGAACTCATGGCCTCCGAGTGAGCTACGCTTTAAAGTACGGGACTATGGAAGCACCAAAGACTTATGTAATGCTTTGAATCCTACATAAATAGCCATTATTTATAGAATAATAAATATAATAATCGTGTTACACAGAATAATGAAGCTCGTATGACATTGTGGCTATGTGTGTTTTTGTTTGTCTATTCTATGGTGCCGGCCATTTGCGAATATGCTATGCTTAGAATGAAATCGGCCAAGTGCGAGTTCGACTCGCGCAGAAAGGACTCAGTAGTCAGTATCATTTAAAATGTAAGAAAAAATTTGTACGGGTCGTCTCCCGTATCAGAGCGAATGGAGACAGACGAACCAACGGCCGACAGCGAAGTTTTATTAATGGGGTCTCGTTTTTACCCTTTAGATATGGAAACCCAAAAAATATAGCAAAAAAATATTCATTTTTTTAAAGACAGTATTCAAATTCTTCGTCTCTGCGCTGGTAATGCTGGTATGAATTGGCCCTTCGCTAGACGTTATAATGCGCTATAAATATCATGAGATGAGTTATGTGGACAGGGCACAATGGCGATTGTCGCCCGGACTATATCATATACCGTGACAATCTGCATTCCCTTCACAGCTATTTTACCTGTTATACGACCTTAATAGTGACGATATAAGGGTGAAAAACTCTAAGGTTGCGGTCTACAGTCTAGTGTTAAATTGTTAGTCATTAGAATGATTCTAGTAGTGATACTACTGTACTGTGTATTTGTATTGTGGCGGTACTATAGTATAAAACACAGTAACGTAACCGACTCAAAAAATATTGATTACATCCTTATTTCGACCAGTATGTATGTAACATTTTCAGAAATTCCCAGTTTTCGTATATTTCCCGCGTCTTTTATCCGATATAGTATTTTTTTTTCAAAACATTGCCAGACCCTTTACGGGTTTAAAAAGTATTTTCTTGCTAAATTTAATGTAAATCATTTTAGTATCTTCAGCAGCATTAGCATGTCTTCAACAGACAGGCAGAAATGAGTCAGGGTCTAGATATTGGCATTTAAACTTATTTATGTAATTTAATTTGGAAAACCAATCCTACAAGTTATTACTTATTAAGGATTAATAGACGTAAGAAATTATGTTACTTGTGTACCTAGGTATATCGTTTTCCTAAACTCCAGCTTGTGTCTATGAAAAAGTAAACAATAGAACAAGTTAACTCGTAAACTTTTTAGCGCACATTCTCAAATAATATTTTACGACGTTTATGATAAAAAGCGCAAAACGCTACAATTACTACAACAATAGGCCGGTTATTAAAGAATAACTCGGTAAGTTTTAAAAGGCTTATTGAATAATTGTACGTATTTCTACGTAACCAATTAAATTATGAAGTTCATAATAATAGCGTATGGGTATATACGCTATTCATATATCGCTATTCACGCGTCAAAGAAACTGTCCCGTAAATGATTTTAGCTTAAGGGTGTTCCGTCCGGAGATTCCGTAATTGACCGTATTTAAAACCTTATAAACTCATAATCTGAAAGCTACAAAGTTATAATAAAAATACAGCAATAATCTTCAGTATATCAACATTCCTTTTGTCGTTTTAAATTTTCTATTTTTGTTTCTTAAACTCATGATATCAGCTTCCAAAGTAATACCAATTTGTTAAAATTCAAGCATACATTCAGCATCTCCTTAGGATTTACAAATTACTTTTATTTGAAACTCACGCCAATAGATCGACAATATCATAAACTACATATTCGCCGTTTTAAATTTTTTTAGGACAATTTTGAACCAAGATAAGTAAAAATAATAGGGTTTTGGCGCGATCTCGGCAACGCGGCAAATGTATGGCCAAGGTCGTTTGCTCGGGGGACGACCTTAACGTTAGGGAGGTGAAACACAAGATTAATTAATGTAATAAAAAAAATGTTAGTCTCTCTAAAATTTGAGAAAGGCTGAACCGATTTCGCTAATTTTAGTTCTAACAAATTTTGTGAAAGTCCAAAAAAGTAGTACGTAAGGTAGTACGAAATTCAACAAGTATTCTGGTATTAAATAATAAAATAAAAACACCCGTAGGAAAAAAGGAACGATACAGTTCGTCAAACAGCCCGTCATTAGCAGAATTGTGTACTTTTTTGGATACCTAAAAATGTTTTGCTTAAGCCAGTGCTGTTATTTTAATTGAATATTCGATTAGAATATTAGTAGATATTAGTTCGCCGGCGCGGCGTAGGATAGGAATGAATAGTCCCCTAGTCTATGTTTGCACTTCTGTCAGTCTCCCGGAGCCGGAGCACAACCCGTCGTATTTTCTGTGTGTGCACAGTGCACTGTGCATATTCTGAATACTCGTGCTTGTCGGTGCGACAAGTATTAATTTAATTAACGTTCTACGTACGCGCAATATTTCAGTTTTTGTTGAACACTCAATTTTCATCCTAATCGCTTCGAAAAAGAACATTAAGCCGACGACATAGAGTTCCCGTCAGAGGTGTAATAATTCTGAATGAAATGTAATTTA
The DNA here is from genome assembly GCA_937595015.1 of Polyommatus icarus. Taxonomy (NCBI): domain Eukaryota; kingdom Metazoa; phylum Arthropoda; class Insecta; order Lepidoptera; family Lycaenidae; genus Polyommatus; species Polyommatus icarus. Next base: position 3,516,260 of record OW569330.1, on the reverse strand, counting down.
TCGTGAATGTTGGCAGTTCCGTCATCTGTTGTCATTTTGTTACGTGCTCTGCTTAAAAAAGCGATTGTTTACAAAGTAGTAAATGTACAAAGTAACATTGTCTATATGTTATACAAAATTTATTTGCTTCTAGTAAGTTACTCGAATGCTCACATACGGTTTTGCTCGATAGTTTTACTCCGAATCGAAGGAAATAACATATTTGAAAATTTAATTCCATCGAGCCGGCTCGAAGCGAGCCTTCGAGCTGTCAGTTTTGCGGTCCACACGGTGGTTATTGCTCGATTTGGAGTAAAACTATCGAGCAAAACCGTATGTCAGTACTTAGCATAACAGACGCAAAGATTTTAAAGTGGGAATTTCCCAGAAAAAAATTCTTACAAGGAGGAGGTAAAATGATCTTCTGAATCGGTAGCTCAACAAAGTGGTACTTTATTTTTTGATCACGCTTCTTGCCACGATATTTCATGTGTACCTAATAGATATGACTATGAATGGAAGTCCATGAACGTGCTTAACTTTATCATGGAATATAACATTTTATTATTATAAAGACTCAATTGAAAGGAATATAAATGTAAAAGTTATTGCAACGCGTGTCGACTTTTACAGACTTTTTAATATAATAAATATTAACAAATCGTAAAAAGCTCGTTAGTTCTACGCGTACATCGCTTTCTTTCCAACAAAACCTATAAATATGTAACGATCGCACAACTAATTTCTATAAAATAAATAAATTCATCGACAATTAAATAAAATAGAGTTTTTGTGATGTGGCAACACATATAATGGCTCCGGGAAACAAAAAAGCGTGAACGGCTAATTTAATTGTTTTGATTGTTACTAGCTCCACGAGTTAATGTGTGCTAGTTAAATTAAAACGAGCAAAGATATGTTCATTAAAAGATATCTAGAACGAGGCGTTGATGTTCTAATAATATATTCTGTATACACACAAAAATATCACATACAGCGGCAAGATGACCGATCTCCTGTTCAGTCGTCTTGGTGTTCATTGAGAGAGGCCTATGACTGACAGTGGACGAATACAGGCTGATATGAAGATGATGATGATACAGCGGCAATATTACAGGATTTCATCATAATCGATCTCGAAAGACTAAAACTATTCTAATAAAATGCAGTATACTACTCTACATGTTATCTTTGTATCACCAGCGGGGCTAAAATGGTCGCTTTGGAGAATCATATTATGAATCATAATAATATGATATATATTTTTTTTTAAATCGCAAAATGGTCACCCTACTCTAGTAAACAAGTGCCATTTTCCTCGAAACCTGATCGCATGCACCGAAAATTATGATGTTGGTCTCATTCGATTTGGAATACCATCTAGGCCATTCTATCAAAATTCCAAGACGGGCTGAAAAAAAATGCAAAAGTTATAAACAATTAAGTAAACATAAAAATAAGGGTTTGGTTTTTTTTTAATATTTCAAAAACTATTTGAGATAATCAAAATTTGAAAATAGATCCTTAAAGAGCAGGAAATTTCCTAAAAAAATCTTAGATTCTGGAACCTTGCCAATTATCCTTATAGCTTTAATTGAGCGGCGAAAGTAACGGTGAAACCGCGTGGTTCAGGTTTTGCGTGATTTGCCGCAAACTGCTACGTGAACTAAAAAAATATTTTAAGTGATTAAATATTAATATTAAGGAATAAAAAAAATTGGGTACTAAGTAGACATATCAATAAACAATTATCCGTTAACAAAAAGAAATTTTCACAATTTGTTTAATTATTATGCTTTTCTTAATTTGGTAATAGGTGTTCTTAATTTCTTTATATTAATATTTAATCAGTTAAAATATATTTTTTAGTTCGCGTGGCAGATTGCGTCAATTCATGCGAAACTCGAACTACGCGTTTTTACCGTTACTTTCGCCGCTCATTTACAGCTATAAGGATTATTGGTAAGATTCCAAGATCTAAGATTTTTTTTTAAATTTCCTCTTCTTTATGGATCTATTTTCAAATTTTCATTATCTTAAATAGTTTTCGAAATATTAAAAAAAATCTAAACCCTTCTTTTATGTTTACTTAATTGTTTATAACTATTGCATTTTTTTTCAGCCCCTCTTGAAATTTTGATAGAATGTTCTAGATAGTATTCCGAATCGAATGAAACCAAAATCATAATTTTCGGTGAATGAGATCAGGTTTCGAGGAAGATGGCACTTGTTAATCAGACTACCCTGCTTGCAATTCATGTCTAGTAATTCGTACTAATACGTTCGTCAGTTTGACAGTTTTGACAATTCATTTGCTGAATTGATTGCTAAATGTGACCATCTTAGCCCCGCTGATTTTTTTTCCTCGCACTTAACTGCTGCACTCAGAGTGGAACATTAAATTACGTACTTAAATGTAATTAATTCAAAATTATAATTTATGACATAAACCCCATACATTATCTATCAAACTCTTATTAAATTGAAGGTTAATCGTAATTAAATGTCTCTGAGTACGGTGGAAAGTTAATTATCCCACAAAATAATTATGTAAGTTAATTTATAATGGAATCGCTATGTCATTGTTTTCGTTGTTGTGAGTTGGTAATTTTAGTTTTGAGACATACAAAATTTAATAAATAACCAGTAATATGATAAAATAGACATTATAAGGAGCTATAAGCGAGGAAATTAGTACCTACGTAAAGTTTACAATGAAAAATTAAAATATGCTCTTAGATACAAAGTAAGTACCACCATTAAAACGCCTTCTATGTGTGTTTAAGTGATAACCATATTAAGAATAATGATGTTTTTGAAGATATATTGCTGGTGCTTCCATGGAACACACCTGCCGCGCCCATGTTATCAGTAGATGATGATTTTTAACCGACTTCCAAAAAGGAGGTGGTTTCTAAAAAAAGGAGGTGGTTTCTAAATTCAACGGTAGGTATGTAAGTTCTTTTTTTATGACACCGGTTCACTTTGAAAAGAAAAAAATGTCCAATTACGCAAAGACAAAAACTAGCTTAATCTGCAAAAAATGAAACACAAGAAGTGTTATATTTAATATGATATTAATTCTATTGAAAAAGAGACGACAAAGTGACAAGAATTAAAATAAGATTATTAAATTATTTCGACCTTCTTTAAAGTTGCACTTCAAAAACAAAAGAACTCCTTTAATTTTCTTGTTATAAAGGTATTAAGATAGCTCAAAAAATCATTAAACTAATTCAAAGTGTAACCAAAAATCAAAATAGTCGTGAGCAGCTTGGTATAATTTTGTTGTTGCAAAAATAAAAATTATAAACTACGTAGTTAATTATTATGCTTTGAACTTCAACCTTTAATGCCTCAAGTTGATTTATAGCTCATAATTATTATTATTTTGATGAAGAAAAATGTATTTTTTAGCTTTTTGCTACCAAAACACGTAATTCCAAGAATGGGTAACGCAACATTGTAACGAACATTAAAGGAAATGGGCCCTTATCTTAAGCCATTAAGGCCCCCTAGCGCTAGACTCGATTAAAGTTAACCCTAGGTCATTAAAAGGTGTAAAAAATCAACTACAGATATTTTGTGTATAATATGATCCCACCAAAACATTAAATGTAAAAGGAGCCAAGCAAACTGTTGCATAGCTATGCAATACTTCTGTCGTAAAAAGTTTTCAGATCACATTCAAGCCAAGCCTTCAACTTATTTTGTAATTGAAATCAACATTCAGTGAATGTATCAATAGTTTTCTTTATTTTAAAATTATTATAATGGCTCGGCAATGAGCACATAATTATTAAGAAACAAATATAAAACTGCATATTTGGAGGAGTTCATACTGACACAGACGGCAAGCGTAAAGTGTTTTTTTAGTTTATTGTAACAACGCATCTGGTCGATGCAGGCACCCATATAAATCCAATTAGTCGCTGATTATTTCTCTAGTGCTCATTGCCAAGCCACTATAATAATTTTAAAATAAAGAAAACTATTGATACATTCACTGAATGTTGATTTCAATTACAAAATAAGTTGAAGGCTTGGCTTGAATGTGATCTGAAAACTTTTTACGACAGAAGTATTGCATAGCTATGCAATAGTTTGCTTGGCTCCTTTTACATTTAATGTTTTGGTGAGATTGCATTTCTTTTTTTAAGGTTTTTTTTTCTTTTCACGTTAGGTCACGTTAAAACTATTCTACCATATTAACAAAGTCTTATGACTTCGCTATCTGTCTGTCACCAGGCGGTAGGCTGGATCTCGAGAACCGCAATAGCTAGATAGTTAAATTTTTCACAAATTATGTATTTTTGTTGTCGCTATAAAATAGAATAGTCCTATTTAAATAAAATAATTTAGGAATGGCGGGTCTCGTACAACAAACACGATTTTTTTGCTCTATCTTCATAATGGTAACAGGAAGGTTTTTGGAAATTACAGAAAATACTCAATTGTACTTCAACTTTAATAATAAATAATAAAAATTAAATAAACCTTTTATTTAAGGGGGGCTACCATACAAATATACGGTACAGAACCCTATCTACGCCAGTCCGACTCGAACTTGGCCGATTTCATAATTTTTCCTTTCATCTATACTTATAAAGTTACATGTCCTGACTGACTGACTCACTGATTCATCATCGCTGAGCAAAAACTGTTAAAGTTACAGCCACGAAATTTGGTGAGTAGGTTTGTTTTATTAAGTAGACACCCACTAAGGAAGGAAATTAGAAAATTTTACCCCGAAGGGGGTGAAATAGGGGTTGAAAGTTTGAATGAAAGTTCGTAATTTCTTGAGTTAGAAACATGAAACTTTATTTTTAAGTTACTGATAAAAAATGAATGGATACGTATTTAAGCGTTTTTGGAAATTCTACCCCTAAGGGGGTGAAATTGGGGTTGAAAATTTGAATGAAAGTCTGTTATTTCTTAAGTTAGAAACTTGAAATTTTATGTTCGGGCTACTGATTAAAAATGATTGGATACGTGTTTAAGCGTTTTTGGAAATTCTACCCCCAAGGGGATGAAATCGGGGTTTAAAGTTTGAATGAAAGTCCGTCATTTCTTGAGTTAGAAACATGAAACTTTATTTTTGTGCTACTGATTAAAATGAATGGATACGTATTTAAACGTTTCTGGTAATTCTACCCTCAAGGGGGTGAAATTGGGGTAGAAAGTTTCAATGAAAGTCCGTCATTTTTAGAGAATACGGTCCCGTTTTTACCCTTTGTATAAGGAACCACAAAAAGGGGAAAACTATTTATCTTTGTTATTATACTATGTTAACGCGGACGAAGTCGCAGGCAACAGTTAGTTGTGAATAAAGACCTATCCTGGTACCAAATTTCAAGGTTCTAAGTCTGCTAGAAGTACCTTAGAATTTTGATGATCTGTCAGTCAGTGACAAAAAGTAGTAACTTTGATCATCCCTAACTAGTAAACTATTAATCAGAATATAATGTAATTTGGAGGTTAAGCTAGTTTTAATACTTGTAGCAAGCTCCTAGTAATCGAAATTCTAAATCTCTAGCTTTGTTAACATCGAAGATAAGGAGGGTGTGAAATAGCCGCGAACCGCTTCGAGAAAAGTATGGTACGGCCGTGCCTTTGCTAAAAAGCTTGCCGTGCCCCCAGATATCACATAGACAAAAAGTTTTAAGTTGATTTTCTATACAAGGTATACTATAATATAACGATATTATTAACTTTCTAATTTTTAGTATGAACGAAAAGGCATGTTATCTTAAGACAGGGTTAACTTAAACTCGGATGGTGCATGTGGTCCAAGGCTAAAAAATAAGTCATTAACTCGAGCATTAACCTTTAAAACTTAATTGAACATTGAGAGCTTAATCCTACAAAGCACCGTTAATAAGGAAAATAAGCTTAATTGAAACATAATTATTTAATAGTTTTTTGTGCACCGAGTACTGAGTAGCGTGTAGTGAAAATGTGGGAGGTCGATTTTAGACCTCATACTCATCTATACTAATATTATAAAGAGGTAAACTTTGTTTGTTTGTTTAATTGTAATGAATAGGCTCAAAAACTACTGGACCGATTTTAAAAATTCTTTCACCATTCGAAAGCTACATTATTCACGAGTAACATAGGGTACTTTTTATTATGAAAAATATAGGGTTCCGTTAGATATTTGGGTTTTTCTGACACAAGGAAAAAAAAATCAACCAGAAAAGTTACTTATTTTGCGTACGCTGCTTAAACTATAAAAGATAGAACCATACAATGTTCTAAGTAAATGTAGATCTTATAAATATCTACAAAAATGTCCGCGACACACTATACCTATCTATGTCAAGTGAGGCACAACAACCATTTATTTATTTAAAAATCTTGATTTTTCTTTGACTACATTTAAACGCATTTATTTTACTCATGCTGATAATCTTTATCAAAATTAATTATTTCATTACTAATTACAGTTTGTGTAGATAATTTATTGTGTTTGAATTATTAAAATTGGACGTTTGGTTCAGAAGTTATGGTGAAATTAAAAATTGCGATTTACGCCCGTTTCGAAGTGGGCGCTACGAGTACTAAGGCGAGGGTACGCAGTAGCGAAGATTATGCCCGGCCCTGCAGCTGGTGAATTAGCTCATAATATACCAAGAATACCAATGATTCAGTACTGATTTGCCTATACCCTGCAAAAGGCTCCAATTTCCTGTGAGACGGAGCTTTTGCAGCGGTACAGACTAATGCGGACCACGGGTAGTAATCTATACTCTATACTAATATTATAAATGCGAAAGTATCTCTGTCTGTCTGTCTGTCTCGCTTTCACACCAAAACTACTGAACCGATTGTAATGAAATTTTGTACAAAGATAGTCTAAAGACTGAGAAAGACATAAGCTACTTTTCAACTGGAAAAAGGGGTTGTAAGGGGGTGTTTATGCGTAAATTTGTTCAAAGTAAGTTAGTTCAAAAAACTCATAACAGATGGCGCCAAAAAATTGTCTAGATCGCGCTATCGCTTGCTCATACGTATTTCTATAAGAGGTGGTACCATGTCGAGTTTAGTTTTTCTTTCGTTATACACATTATAAAATAACTCACCTACCAACATAGATATCAGAAACAACAGTGCCAAAACTACTGAACCGATTGTAATGAAATTTTGTACACAGATAGTCTAAAGCCTGAGAAAGGACAGATGCTACTTTTTAACTGGAAAAAGGGGTTGTAATTGAGTTTATGCGTAAATTTGTTCAAATTAAGTTAATTCCAAAAACTCATAACAGATGGCGCCAAGAGTCTCCTAGATCACGCTATCGCTTGCTCATACGTATTTCTATAAGAGGTGGTACCATTTTTAGTTACAATTTTTTATTCTTTCGATTGTTATTTGTTATACATACCTACACGTTATTAAATAACTCACGGTCTACCAATAAAAATATCAGAAACAACAGTCTACCAATGATAAATACTAAATAGTTTATGGGTAAAGCTAAATTGGTGTAAGCTAAATAAGCTTTAAAATTCTGTATAAAAAAGTTTAATTTTAAAAATTTAAATATTATGTGCACACTGCACAGCTGTTTTGGGTATTTTGATTTGAGGGGTACCTACCAGGGTTTTAAAAATATTTTAAATTTGACACCAATTTTATTGACACCGCGTGCTATAAACTGAAGTCCACGCGGACGAAGTCGCGGGCAACAGCTAGTAAAATATAATGGTCGCTGTTGAGCATTTGTGTCCTAACCCACATTTTTTTGTGAATTTCGAATGTAGCTTGTTCTAAAATCTAAATGATCTAAAGAACATACCTAACTGCATTCATAGCTCAATACTTAATTTTTTGTGGGTTAGTGCTTAGCAGCGTCCTTGTATTATTATTAAAATGAATATAAAGAAAAACGAATTTTCCATTTATATTCTTGCTAAAACTCGAGAAAAGCTCAACCGATTTGTCTAATTTTGGTCTTAAAATATTCGTGGAAGTCCAGGGCAGGTTTATGTTAGTTAAGTGAAGGATGGTTAAGCTAATTTTATTTCAAACTAGATGGTTCATCTAGTTTGAAATAAAATTAGTTGAAAAATATAGTCCTCGGTAGAAAATAAGCGACGATTTTCGATGCCGTCTTAGTATAATAAATTATTGCCTTGAAGTGTTTCCTCAAATAGGATATATTACACAAAGGTCAAAGCAGAGGGCTCTACTTGCACATACAGTAAACAATCCGACCAAAATGTTGCACACGTCATATCAGAATATTGACAGAAACATTGTCAAACATCTAACAAAACTTATTTTTACTGCTGGTTCTGCACTCTAGCGTCAAAACATTGCAGTAATTATCTAATATTATCACATTTAATTAATCGTTTTAGACATCGTTATTTTTTAGATCCCACACTATCTTTTGAAATCCCTAGATTGCATTATGTCTGTAATGTATGCTAATGCGATGTCTACTTAGAATATAACGTCACATCAACGTCTAGATAACAATGTGGGTCCTCCAACCTATAGCCTTAACTTAGCGTACTATTTCAACCTTGTCTCCTTAGCAATAAGAGAGAAATGAAGGACTGGATGATGTACTTTCAGAGAAGTTGATTATTAGGCAGATGGGGGACCTACATATTTTGGTCGTGTTACGTCAAAGCCAGCCGACAGATCACAAATTACATTGAATTGACATGATCCGACCAAATAACGTTGGTATGGCAACTGCCTAGAAATCAATTTCCTCGATGGTACTATCAGAGAAGTTGATTCCTAGGCAGATGGGGGACCTACATATTTTGGTTGTGTTACGTCAAACCCAGCCGACAGATCACAATTAATATTGAATTGACATGATCCGACCAAATAACGTTGGTCTGGCAACTGTCTAGGAATCAATTTCCTCGATGTTACATAGGCATAAGCATTGCTGACGTGCGCTCGCGCTATCTACTGCCCAAAACTGGAGTTAAAATACTATTATTACACAATACACTTAAGGCTCTATTGTATTAATATTTAACGATCCAATTAATATACCCCTTAAACTTAACTATTGCAATCAAGCCTATAGCGAGGGGTCCGATTCTCATACTGCGAATGTCGCTTCGCCGGCTGTCTTATTCACGCATAAAATATGTTGTAGCAAGTGCGAGTGAGACAGACTGAGATCAAATACTTTTAAGGTATGATATTAAGGCCATCCCCCGAGCAAACGACCTTGGCCATACATTTGCCGCGTTGCCGAGATCGCGCCAAAACCCTATTATTTTTACTTATCTTAGTTCAAAATTGACCTAAAAAAATTTTAAACGGCGAATATGTAGTTTATGATATTGTCGATCTATTGGCGTGAGTTTTGAAATAAAAGTAATTTGTAAATGCTAAGGAGATGCTGAATGTATGCTCGAATTTTAACAAATTGGTATTACTTTGGAGGCTGATATCATGAGTATACGAAACAAAAATAGAAAATTTAAAACGACAAAAGGAATGTTGATATACTGAAGATTATTGCTGTATTTTTATTATAACTTTGTAGCTTTCGGATTATGAGTTTATAAGGTTTTAAATACGGTCAATTACGGAATCTCCGGACGGAACGCCCTTAAGGTATGATATTAATAATAATCTGCAGACCCCGCCGCAAACATTTTCAAAGCAAAAGTGTTACACTTTTTTTGTTACCTTTTTTTATTTATGACAAGCTGACAACTGACTCTCAATACTAGGTATTAATTACTAAGACTTAGTTGTCTGTTTGTTGTTAGGGTTTAAATGAGATGTTTTACCCTTTGGGTACGGAACCCTGAAAACAGGGATTCACAAACATTCTGGGAGTTCCGGCAGAACGAAAAAATCCGCAGGAACGAAACTTGTACTTGACTAATCACATATTATTATATCGTTGCATGTTCGAAATGTAAACAAATTAACAATTACATGTGAATGAGAAATGAATACGCCAAGATTAAGTCATCAAAAATACATTATGACGATAAAATTACTTCGTTATGATGACCAAAAATAATGGATGAAATTATTTGATAGTCTATCAGCCTGCCTGAAGCCTTGTTATAACATTTTTTACGAACTAGATAGTAATTTATACTTAGGTCTAATTTCACCAACGACTGCTAAAGTTAATGCTCCAATTAGTATCACGTTATCTCTTTCGTTTTTCATATAAATGAAAGAGAAGACAATATGACATTTTATCAAGCTGTTAAAACTACGTTGGTCAAATCGGGCCTTAACCTGTTTATAGTAACTGTGGTGTAAATGTAAAAATGACCTAATTCGCTTATTCAGAGTAACTTTTAAAATTGTTGTATAGGCAAATGCTGCGTCATGACTCATGACTGTCGGGCCTTAGTATGGGTCTACCAGAATCTGATGGCAAATTTTGGTGGCTAATTTTCAAAAAATAGCGTTGATCATTGAATAATTTTCTATATTTGTATGTTTCACAGAATCAGCCGCCATAAGGACAAAAAAGGATCATTTTTTTTCCAATTACCCCGGTATTGCTAGAGTCAATTTCTTTTCTCACTTTTTGCCATCAGATTCTGGTAGACATATAATAATTAAAAATTACTCTATACATATTTATTAATCTCCCCTGTCAAACTAGCTGTACATACATCCAGTCTAAACGTCAATAAATCTGTCAATCAGAATAACAATTACGGGCGGCATCGGTTAATTAAAATTGCTTGTTACTGACAATTTCAACGGGGGATCAATTTAGCTGTCGCCTATAAAAATGCTCTCAATTACGTAAATCTCCATGTTTTAGTAGGTTCACTAGTAATGGGATTACTAGGAGTAATACAAAACAGTCAAGTAACTCGGGTGTGTAACACGGAGACCAGTTTAACGCACGTTACACATTTTTCAGTTCCCTAATGTTATTTGAAAACACGATCATGTGTGCATTCGATCTGTTCTATTATGAAGATGGTTTATTGAATAAAATTATATACTATACTAGCTGTCCCGGCAAACGTTTCTTTGCCATATTAAGTATATAAAGTATTTTTTTTTTAATTTGGTCGAAGCGCTAACTGTCGGACAGACTAAAATTAAAATCCGAATTCGAATATTATTTAAAATTTGACACTGCGATGGCAGCCGACTGTCGGATCCAATGTAAAACATTCCAAAATCAACAACTACTAATAAATTAAAAATTAATTAAAAAAACATTGTCCAGCGGACAAAATTGTGAATCTAAACCATTCCCAGATCCCCTTGAACACACACAAAAAATTTCATCAAAATTGGTCCAGTCGTTTAGGAGGAGTTCAGTCACATACACACGCACACAAGAAATATATATATTAAGATATACATTGTTATTACTTATTAGTGAGCTCAGAGAGAGGCTTTAGTGCTCCGTTGCGAAGCCGCCGCTTCCACAATTATTACGACGCGCGACGCGATCGCACCGCGGTTTAAATAAATCGTTACATACATTCGCTTGTGATCTCGAAGTGTACTTGCTAAACCACTGATTCGCACGGACGCATAGAAATCGAGACTTGTATTTTTATGCGCTCGCGTCACATTGTCGGACGCGGTGTTTTGATGTAACGACGGGCGGGAGATGAAGCGATGGATGGATGGATGGAAGCGTTGCGCTGTCGCAGACTCGTATTAGTGTCGCCGCAAACGGACCACACGCGACAGCAACAAACGCCGCCACAACTCACAAGAAGCAAGACGATTGGACGATTGTAGCGTGTGGGGCGTCAACCGTGTGGAGCGAGTCCATATAAAATGTATGAAAACTACAGGATATATGCCGGTAGTTGCGTTTTGTGGTTGTGGCCGGTGGCCCGTGCGCGGGAGAACTTATGTTGACGTCGCCGCAACGCAACATTATAGAATACATTGCGTTATTCCACCGCAGCGTACCGCACAGGAGTAGTTCAGAACTTGGATAAGAAATTCTAGTAAGGGTCAAATGAAATTTCTCAATTAAATTCAACGTCACGAGGCGTTGCTTTATATAATATGTTAGAAAACGAGATTCAGTTTTGAATGCTCCACTCAAAAATGTATCGCATCTTCGCCTCATTAACAATGTGAACTGACCTTACAGCTAAGTAAAGGTCAAATCATTGCAATTTGCAACGTCACGAAGCGTTGTAAGGCATAATATCTTCCTGTGTAGTAAGTAGTAAACCAATTTCGAATGCAACGCATCGCCGCGTCACGTAACAATGTGTACCGACCCTACAGTCCACTGACGTCCCGACATTCCAATCAGTCGGACAGCTCGTTACGTCGGTGACGCGACGTCGCCGGCTGTCGCTCAAAAATGCACCGCGCCGACTTGCCGACTGTTTATTCGGCACACGCAGATTCCGCCGCGGCCCTTATTCCATGTATAACGAGTATGACTATCCATACTAATAAATGCAAAAGTCTGTCTGTCTGTCTATTGATGCGGAGATACTTTGAATCCCGGGAAGGGACATAGGATACTTTTTATTTAGGCCAGTAATTAAAGCCAAAACCCGAAAGAAATTAGTAACTTGCTAAAATTTTAGGGGGTTGTTAAAGAAGGTAACTTACCGTATGATTTTGCAGCGTTCTGGGGTGTACGGAAAGGGTTGAAAAGGGGTGAAAAAGGTTTTTAGTTAATAACATTGCGTAAAAAATTAGTAACACGCTGCAAATTTGGAATTAGGTTGTTCTTAACGTTTTGTAACGTGTATTAAATTTGTAGCGTTTTGCAATACACGGAACATTTTTTATTATTAAAAAACAATAAAATTTGTTAATAACAGGGGTAAAAAAATTTGTAATACGCTGCAAATTTATAATTAAGTTGTTGTTACCGTTTTCTAACGTAGTTATATCAAATTTACAGCAATTTAGTAATAAACAATGTTCCGTATGTCGCAAAACGCTGCAAAATTAATACACTTTATAAAACGGTAAAAACAACTTAATTCTGAATTTGCAGTTACTATTTTTACTTTTTTACCCCTGTTATTAACAATTTTTATTGTTTTTTAATAATAAACAATGTTGCGTATGTTGCAAAATGCTGCAAATTTAATACACGTTAGAAAACGGTAAGAAAAACCTAATTCCAAATTTGCAGCGTGTTACTAATTTTTTTACCCCTGTTATTAACAAATTTTATTGTTTTTTAATAATAAACAATGTTCCGTATGTTGCAAAACGCTGCAAATTTAATACACGTTACAAAACGGTAAGAACAACCTAATTCCAAATTTGCAGCGTGTTACAAATTTTTTACGCAATGTTATTAACAAAAAACCTTTTTCACCCCTTTTCAACCCTTTCCGTACACCCCAGAACGCTGCAAAATCATACGGTAAGTTATTTTACCTTCTTTAACAAGAGATATAGCACCAAAAGGTTGGTTACTCCTGGCGAGATACATCACTGAACTAAAAGTTAAAAAAAGTCGGTTACCCCTTCGAGATAGTATTATAATAATAGCACTGACCAAAAAAAAGTTGGTTGCTATTGGCGCAATAAAGCCCGTCACAGACCTAGCTATAATATATATTAATATGTTTATAGCTAGGCATATTAATATATATATTCTATACTAATTTTCGCGTGACCACACACTCAGCTATAATATATATTTCTGTGACATGTGGATTTAGTATAGAATAAAATGCCTTGATATAAATATATTAATATTATATTATAGCTAAGTCTGTGATGGGCTTAATATAATTATTAACGTCATGTTACACACTTGACACAAGTTTGTCGAACAACATACAAGATTACTTATTACTACGATGGCTCAGCGACCCAAAGTGGATATTGGCCTCTGACACAAGTTTGCGCCACTTGTCGCGGTCTTGCGCAGTTTCTTGCCACTCTGACCTCAAGATCGCGCAGGTCCGACTCCACGACATCTAGCCACCGGTACCGTGGACGGCCGACAGGTCGTCGCCCGATCGGACGCCCAAGGAACGCCTTTTTAGTGGCACGATCCTCTCCCATTCTTGCAACATGGCCGAGCCATCGGAGTCGCTGGGCTTTTGTTATGCCAATAATATTCGTATTGGGCTCAGCTATGAGGTCGTCAACTTCGGCGTTGGTTCGGATTCTAGTTCCTCCGTCTTCTGTCCTCACCAGGCCAAAGATCTTGCAGAGGATTTTTCTTTCGGCTACCAGTAGTTTATTCTCTTCATCGAGTGTGAGCGTCCAGGTCTCGCATCCGTACATTAGTATTGGCCTTATCCGTACATTAGTATTACAGACTTGTAAATGGTGATCTTACTTTTTCTACTTAGGAGATTGGACGCTAACACTCCATGAAGTGCCGCGCTGCATCGTAAGGTGTTTTGGATGCGGATGTTTATTTCCTCCTGTCTCGTGTTGGTGTCGGTAATGGTGCAGCCTAAGTATTTAAATTTGTCCGTTCCTTTATAAGTATTCCTCTCACCTTCAGGTCTTCTCGTTTTGTGCGCGTGTTTTTATAGCGTTTAATGTGGAGGTATTCTGTTTTCTCGCGGTTTATACTTAGGCCTACCTTAAGAGCTTCGTTTTCCAGAGGAAGTGGCCAGCCGCGCTGGCCACTTCCTCTGGAGTTTCACCCAGTAATGCCAGGTCGTCGGCATATCCTATCAACCTATGCTTCCCATTCAGTTGTAGCCCTACGTCTAGTACATCTCCTTGCTTAAGTCCTGTGACCACCAAGAACTCGTCTGTAAGCTCTTTAGCAACCCTCCCTTTCATTTTGCTTTTCATACAAGATTAATATTGATTATTATTATTGACTATGATGTTAGCGGTAAAGCGATATATCAATAGAGCCTTAATTTCCAAATTCCGACATATGCCAGGTGGCTGCTAAGCAAGATCGAGAAAGGCGAGTCCAAGATGCAGACGTTGGAGGTTCAAGCTGTCGAGCTGCGGAATGAGGCCACGCGCGGAGGAGCGGCAGAGCGCACGATAAGAGTAGTTTTAATTTTAGAATTATTATTTTTTTGTTAGGATAGTAGGGTCTTTGAATGCAGAGTGGTGTTTCTATCTTAATTATATAAATATTAGTAATTATTATTAGTAACTTAAAGATGGCTTTAATCCTTCGATCGCGGATTCTTGGAAATCTATTGTTATTCTATTGTTGTCGCGATCACCGGTGATCTTATGGGGCTTGATAGGTTTGTGGCGTCTCTGTCGCACCTTTTAGCTTAATCTTAATTAATACTAATGCTTGTTAATTTGTAATCATCAACCTTGTTCATAGACTATGTCCATATCGCATATATCCTATTTTTAGAATTTAGGCTGGAGAGAAAAAATATTATTAAAAAGACAATTGGATTGACAGATGAATGTGAAAATGATTATGAATTCAGCTAGATTATAGCTATGTTAATTTTGCGAACACGCATTTTGTAAATATTATATTAAAGTGGAGTCTAATGTATTGTGGAATTTTCATTTAGAAATATCCGCCTACCATTCTAACGGACTCCAAAGGTTAAATAAGCGCTCTGCAGTACTTCGGTTTTGACGACGAAACTCCGAATGAACTATACTCTATAGTACAGTTACGTGTCAGACCAACGACAGCATATTTCTTTTCACGTCACTAAAAGAAATGTTACTTAAAGTTTAATTTTAAGCAGTTTACTTTCTCCGTTTTTTATCGTATTTCGTAATTAGGTCGTCAATCAATTAATGAGTTACAGTGTTTTGAACCAAAACATTTTGCTGACATTGTAGGTGGCAGGTACATAATACAAATGCATACAGTAGCGTACTTTAAAGTCCAAACTGCAAAAAGGCACAAAACTTCGTATAAAATGTCAACTTTTTATCAATTCAGTACCTCGTACTTTTTATCATTCGTACCTCAATTCAGAACGTCCGTTCGGCAGACAATTGTCTGCCGAACGGACGTATCCAAAATCGGTTCGAGAGACGAACTACGCTCGCGCGACACATATTTTAACAGTTCCTCTCAATAAATTCACAAAATGAATTGTCAAAACTGTCAAACTCAAGAATGTCAAATTGGTACGAATTTAGACATCTGAATTGCAAACAGAGCTTCAATTTTGCGATTTTTAAAAATAAATCATAATATTATGAGTCTCCAAAGCAACCATTTTAGCCCCGCAGCTCTCTAAAATTATCTGAAACCACATAGGTGTGCAATGTGCAATTGTGCATTCGATTTTAGTGGTTTATTTATCCAGTAAGTAGATGTACTGTACTTTATTTATACTGTGATATAACGGTGTAGGAGGTAAGCGGGTACTTAAATATGGAGCAATATTTCGTACAGGTGTAATGTGGCCCAAGTGCACTTCGGCAACATTTCTTATTCCATGATGCTATCGGCGTGCGTGATAGGTTGATAACTGCCGTATACAACCTTAAAATATTGACTTTTTGTGAAGTAGGTATGCTTAAACTTTGTCCTGAACTTTTGTTTGTTTACAAGACTCTTGTCCGCGAAGCACGAACGGTGGCTGTCTAAAAATGTCGTATATTTTGAGTTGATACCGCAGCAACTACTTTCGTTGAGCGTCATTTGCTTGGATTCGATGCAACCGAATGGGCTCCGAAACTACTCGGTCAATTTTGATAAAATTGACAATGAAAATAGAGAATACAGAAGACAAAGACTCAGTATACTTTTAACTGTTGTTAAAAATAACAGCATTTTTCGTTTAAGATTATAGAAAATGCATTTTTCAGCATTAACATATAGTAATTTTACCGCCTAAAACAATACAGTTCTAATTAGTTGACAATTATTTAAAAACTACACATTTGGCTACAAAATTGTAAATCAAAATTGGATTAACATTCACGTTGAAGTATATCTACATAATACGAGTATGTTTTTCTCACTACACAGTAGTAATATTACTCATTTAGGTCATATACTACACATTAATTAGTACTGTTGAGGCACAACTAGACATTAATTAGGAATAAAACTTTTATTTCCATTTGAGTACCTACGTTTGGCGAGTTAATGAATTTTTTTCACGAGCGATCGGGCGGAAAAATGTATCGAAAGAAACCATTATTGTACTCGACTGTTCTATTAGCTATTAATTAGAGTACAGAAGCTATCAATCATTCCATATAATTTTACAGTATAAATATTCGCAGTAGATTCAGTTGTGCCCTTGAAATTAAACACGCTGAACAAAAAGACATGTTTTAGACAAGTGCGAAGTGTCTCTTTTGAGTTACCAGAAATTACGCTTTTGTATGCTTGAGCCTATTCAGACGGTCTAGACTCTAGTGTTTTTAATTGTATAAGTTTCCTAGGAATTGTACAAACTACAAAGATCTAGGTAAGTTATAAAATGTCAATGTTTTTTTTGGGAAATGTATAAACTATAAAGTATTGTTTAGCGCGACTAAACAATACTTTATAGTTTATAGTATGTGACACTATACATATTACATTTTGATACTTCAAGTTTTCCAAAATCACACTAATACGTCCGCTCGATTTGGATTAAAGGTGGTCTACCGTTTACTATTTATAATGTAGAGTTATAGTGAAATAATAAATAATGTATGTGGTAATATGCTATGTGCTAAGTATGATAAAGTCGAGATATTTCTGAGGAATGGCCGCTAAAGCGTAACCTCCTTCTGCTATTTGTTTTTAATCCGTTTTCAAAGAAAGTAGATAATTATAATATATCTTAGTTATATCACAATATACTATGTTTAGAAGCAGCGGTCCGTGATTATAAGCTTAAAGTGGGTGTGAGATTGATACATGATCGGAGTAAAAACACATAATTCTATTTGAAAGCTTAGTTAAAACAAAAATATGCATTTTAACACCACAAAACAGTTTGTACTGTTTTTTTGCTATTGTTCTAATCCCTACAATATTAATGCAAAATTGTATCTATATTTTTCATGATTTATCCGACAAAGAATCCTTAATAATGTCATCTGTATGTAAGTAATACAGCTGATGACATTGTTAAGGATTCAATTTAGTCATGGGAAACAACATAAAATTCTTGAGTTTAAGTAAAATGTACGGTTCCCGTGCAAAAAATAAACAATATGCAGCGCAAAAAAGCGGACAACATAAATTTTTCACATAAAAGACACCAACAATCACACATTTTAATACAAAAAGCATCGGCTTGTGTTACGATAAAATGTGTACTGTATAGTATTACAAGCTGTTCCGCCGTATTTGCCATATTATTTTATGGAAGTGACTAAATAAGTATGTCACCATGGCAACGTCGATCGCTATCCCGTCGCACAAACATGGTCGCCGTCAGTCTCAGGTTGTAATAATTTAGTATTATTTATACAACAAATGCACTTATCAATATATAAAGTGCCGAGTAGCCGATTCTCAGGCTTACTGAATATGCATATAAAATTTGGTAAAAATCAGTAAAGCCGTATCGGAGGACTTCGTGGACTAACATTGTGACACGAGAATTTTATATATAAGATAATAATGAAACACACAATTGTCTTACAATCAATCAATCAATTAAAATAATTGATCTCTGATTTTAGTATTTAACAGTAAGTTAAAATAATTGATCTCTGATTTTAGTATTTAACAGTGTTGAAATTTGATACAATCACGTATTTGAAATTAGTATGACGCTTTCTATAACTCTCTGCTGTAATTGGGTATGTGGCGGTACCAACAATTCGCCTAACATTCCTGCATCGCGCTATCGAAGTTTTCTGAGCGCGGCGGTATATATACGACAGCTGAAATGTATCACGTGGGCTTCGGCCTGACCGGGCATACCACCTCGCTCGGTCGGAAGATCTTCCTTTGTGGCCACCACACATTATATCCCACATTGGTGACCCTCGACAGAACACGCCTCCTTCATCATCATCACTCCCCGCCCCTCCGCACCGCGCCAGCCAGCATCGCCTCATCGGGTACATCGTCCACTAGCCGCAACGTACCGCGGCCTGGGCGACTCCGCATCGGCATCATCGGGCATTCTCACTACACCGACCGGTCAGAAAGCAGAGCACATCTCTCCTGGTCAGCACGTAGCATCGGCCCCGCACGGCAGCTTATCCGACTCACTGGATCCCGTGCAGCAGCTTACAGTTCCGACTCACTGGGACTCACTGCAACAGTTCCGACTCACTGGAACTCACTGGCACCGGCGACTCAAGCGACAAGACTTCAAGATTCGACCTCCGGTCTTCGGGGGGGAGTGATGTGGCGGTACCAACAATTCGCCTAACATTCCTGCATCGCGCTATCGAAGTTTTCTGAGCGCGGCGGTATATATACGACAGCTGAAATGTATCACGTGGGCTTCGGCCTGACCGGGCATACCACCTCGCTCGGTCGGAAGATCTTCCTTTGTGGCCACCACACATTATATCCCACAGGTATATAGGTAGATAATATTATATATATTTGTTTGATATAATGCGTGTACAATGTTTTCGATGAAATAAATAGATTTGATTTGATTTGATGTGTGGGAGTTATAATAAATAAATAAATCTTAGGTATATATAAAAATGGACTTTTAAATGTGTTTGTCGCGCTAAAATTCGAAAACGGCTGAACGGATTGGGCTGATTTTAATCTTAAAATATTCGAAGAAGTCCAAGGAAGGTTTTAAAAAGACACGAAGTTCACCGGCATAGCTATGTGTAGTATAGTAATTTAATAAGTTTCTGATTGGTCAAACTCGAAAACTCCAAATTCTGTCTCACACGTATTTTTTACAGATTTCTACGTGTAAGAAGTCTGACGACAAACTTTTTTTCAAAATATTGTGTGATTTACAGTATATACGTACGAATAGTTTAAGGCTTATTTTAACCCCCGACCAAAAAAAGGGGTGGTATTAGTTTGATGACGTTGTTTGGCTTTCTCTGGCATCGGAGCGTACAAACGGATGGACTGACTTTGGTCTAGTTTTTTTGTTTAAATTGTAACATGATTGAGAGTGCTTTTAATCTATAAATAAATAAATGTTAAATAAAATCTTTATTTTCTCAAAATAGCCATTACATCATAATATGGGGAGGCCATTAAGTTAGTAACTTGTGTTGGGGTAGTCTCGCTCATCCCTCCAATGAATACATATTTGAGAAACTTAATGGTAACAAAAAAATGCAGTTGCAAAATAAAAAGAAAAGAAAAACAATAATTATAAACATAAAACACAACAAAATATAATTTTTAAAGACAGTATTTTAAGTAATAAAAATATGAAGCACCCTAATAAATCTATGAAGCACTCTAAATCCTGTCACGGATAATTTCCAAGACTAATTGTAAGTACTTTTTTAATAATTTATACTTATCGAATAAACACGCAGTGAACTACGCTGATACTCGTATTACATACAGTTTGGCGCCGACAGCCAGCGCAAGTCACGACTGTCAAATCAGAAAAAAAACCTCGGAATCGTAAAATATTATGAATACCATTTACAGAAGTGACCGACTAGTTTAAGATAAAGACATACAGAGGTAGTTAGTGTATCGAGACTGGCATCCATCGGCAATGTTATGTATTGGACTAATGAAAACATTTCGCTTTGCATATGTAAATTACTGGATGTGGAACAGGAATTAACATCTTAATATCTGTAGAATTGATAGCGGTAGCTCGGTAATGATAAGTTTGAGTAAAAATAAGCTAGTCCAGCGAGATGATTCATGATTCATGCAAAGATTCAGATTAAGAAAGACTTCTTAATTCGCGGCGCGTACGGTGGTACGGTGCGGATGAAAATGTGCGAGGTTTCACGTCATCATTTCATACAACGAATTCTTAAATGCGGCGCGTTTGGTGCTGATAAATGTGCGATCACATTTATTGGCCAACTCTAGGTTCGCCAAATATTTTGTCGAATCATCTAAAAATTGTCAAATTCAAATAGAATTTTATACATTACTAGCTGTCTCGGCAACGTTGTTTTGCCATATAAAGTATTTAGATTTCTCCCATATTATTTTATTGAAGTGACTAAATAAGTATGGTGCCATCGCTATCCCGTCGCACAAACAATTGTGGCCGTCAGTCTCGACTTGTTATAATTTACTAATATTTATCTATATAAAAAGTAGCCAGTAGCCGATTCTCAGACCTACTGAATATGCATATAAAACTTGGTAAAAATCAATAAAGCCGTTTCCGAGGAGTACGGTAACTAACATTGTGACACGAGAATTTTATATGAACATTTTTACTTAATTGCAAGTAACTGACATAAGGATAAACGAATCGCCTGAATATTGGATTTATATGATTAATTATTGATTTACGATGATTTGACCAATTAGAAATCAATATTTTTTTTTTTTTTTTTTTTATATATAAAATACTTCTATAAGTATTTTATAATTATTACAATCTAGCCTAATTAAGACTAATAAGTAATTTTACATTAACTTAATCTGCTAGGTAGAGTTAACTAAGATTGTGTCCATTAACACTTTCTTAAAAATCAATAAATAAAATAAAATATTTATAAAATCACTCTACAATAAAATGCTTGAATAAAATATAACATAGCTACTGGAGCGAATAGTTATATACTTATCGTTTCACCGAGCGCGTTTTTTATACGTATACAATATATTCAAATAGTTTTTGTATATAAAAAGATTGAATATAAATTGCTTATATTGGCGTGACGCTTTCTTATACTTGCGATTATAAATCATTGTTTTTCCGCTCAACGTCGGCATCACTTGTAATCACGTTATTACCTTGAATATTTTAATAATGAACCTTATGTTATTCGCATTATGGTCCTATTATAGGTTAAATAACTACGAATACCCGAGCGGTATCTGGTGATGCGCTATTGGCCAAAGTGTGACATTTCATGATAGATTAGTTTATATCTTAATGTAAATATACAATATTTAATACTGAACATGTGAAATTGTATCTGTAATCTGTATGTCTGTAAACTATATCGCGATACGCAATTTTCACCTCACGTCTGGTCACGGATTTTATAATTCATTTTATATTTGAAAATAAACTCCGAAATATTACATTTTCTAAAATTAGATACTACATTATATTTCCAAGTATTCAATCTGAGCAAAAACACGATATCTTACAATTTTTTTCGATAGGAAAAAATCACAAAGATGCGTCTAATTTTCCCGAATGTTTCATTGTGTATTGAACCGTGTATTGAACTAAGTTAATATTTTAACACATTGTATTAAATTCTATCATTGAGAAACTGACCTAGCGAATTTTTAAAATGTTGTATATTTATCGAGTTATATATAAAAACTAATTTGGCGATGAATCCGCGTTACCCTTTTTCACCTGGCATATGAAAGACGGGAGAAGGACGATGTTTGATTATTTTGGTTAGTTGCCCTCTTAACCGATTCGTTGCCACTTCGGACGGTCTAGTAAGAATCTTCGCAATCCTTTGTCGATTCAATTCGATATCGAATGTCTTAAAAATTCATTCATTCAAGAGTAAAAAATCTACTGTACATTTTTCTAACGTTAAGCGCGAGCAGAACGATCACCAGCTGGATGGGTGACCGCAATAATCGATTACACAATGTTTATTGTGCGATGCAAATGCATCAGCCACCGACGACTAGCGGCCGGCGACAGCTGCCGCATTTACACCGTAATTTATTCAACGTCCCAAGAGTTATTCCTAGGACACCGTAATACATACAGAAAGGTAAAAATATGACTGACGATATTTGCAGAATGCTGCCTACAGTGTTAAAAAAGTTTTTTTTTTGTGGGCAAAAATATTCGCTCGGTTTATCGGTTTGAAGAAACCGACGTTTTGAATAATATTTTGGAGTCGTAAAGATATGCGTTGAAATATGTTTGTAAATGTAAAAAAATACCGTTTTCTACTGCTATTGTGTTTTTTTTGCTAAATAACTTTGTAACAATGTTTTTTCTTGTTCAACCTGTATTTTCTATGGTTAAGAAGATAATGATGGAAACAGAAGTCCTTTCAGCTTCATGTCGAAAGAGATGTATAGTTAGCTATGGTCTATTCAGTAGGAATAAAAACTATATCGAAGCAATTTGAAATGATATCATATTTATGCATGTTAAAATAAATTTCATTCTTTAAATACTACATTTAGGTCAATGAATTAAAGTTTTTGACTCAAAGTCACGTAATTGGCTGTCGAAGAAAAAAATGGCTGAACCTACGAAAAGGCCATTCTATACAAAGAATTAGAGACGACCAATAATAGTGTCAATTATTGTCTAATTACTGTAATTGACAACGCAGCATTCCGCGAGCGTCGCCTTTGACAGTATCTAAATTACTGTCAAACGGCCCGACTGCAAGATCCGCCACGTGACAAACAAGATTGTGGTTTTTAGAGCCATAATATGATATATCTCCATATATAGCGGCGGCTTCCGAGTCCTCATAGAATAAACATATTCGTAATAAAAAGTGTCGGTTTGTCTGTTCGTTAGTCGGCTATGTACGGCGGCCGCCTTGCATAAGTTATTTGAATTTTATACATTGTGTCGGGTCGCTGTAAAGGAATGGATTAGTCGAACACGGCTACCGATGTTTTTTTTTCTCGCGGTTCAATTGAAGTTGATACCATCTTAACCTTTTTGAATCTTATATATCGCTAATTAAATGAGACGTCACGATAATTGAGTCATTATAATTTTATTAGCGTCGCGTGGGCGGGCGACCATGTTTCATTTTTATTTGAATGAATGGTTTAAGTTAGAACTTTTTTGTCACAAACTGCGCTTGATTTTCTTTGTTTTGATTTTCTTGATTCGCTTGATTTTCTTTGTTAAATATTCGAATTTCGAGGAGAAATTACGGGATTATGAAATGCATCACGAAGGTATTAATTGCAATTGTGTTCAAAATGAGTTCGAATACAATTTATTCTGCTTATTATCATTGCGATTGTGTAATAATAAAACTAAACTAATGGTCAAATTAGTTAATTTGCCATTTAACCAGTTAGCTAAGCGTCGTCTAGCTGTAGTGTTGAACGTTGCAGTCAACAAGTCGGCTAAACGACGTATAGCCGTGTGATTGAACGGCGCTGTTCAGTCAAAGGGCTAGCTGTTTGATTGATCGGCTATTTAAACCAGTTGGCTGCGACAGATATACAACATTAAATAAAAATAATAAAAGAAACATTAAAAAAAGAATTCGATTTTTTTAAATACACCTTGAAGTGCAGACAATACTTAGTATTATTTATCGTACCGCTAAATATTACTTGGGGTGCGAAAATAAATAGTTGGCAACTTTTAAATTGCCAACCCATAAAGGTGTTTTCGCTGTTTCAGTCAACACCGACATAAAAACTTTAATTTATTTCTTAAATATTACAAAGTAAGCGACTATCTGTTGTAGAGGGCAGTTGGATAAATAAACATGGATAAGGGTTACTTAGTAACTAATTGAAAACTTATAAGTTAAGTACTTAAATTTAATTTATTGAAAATTTTAACCGTCATCGCCGTCTACTACTGAAAGTAAGCCGACTTCCACTTTAGCGGCTAGTTCTCTGGACAACATCAATAACATATTTAGTTCTCTCATTAGCTACATCGTTACGAAAATTTACCACCAAATAATTTTCACTTCAAAATACGTCCAATAAAAAGTACGCAAAAATATCCATAGAAATATCTTCACCATTATGGAATAGCAACAAAGACACAGTACAGTTATGATATAATTTCACTAAAACGCCGATATTAGCCCTTCGATACTCGCGGCTCGCCTATTTATATATCAATTAACAGACGCGAAGGGGTAATTAGAAAACCGGCCAAGGACGAGTCGGACTCGAGCATGAGGGACTCCGTAATAATTCACACCGCTCTCCGTAAAAATTGGATAAAAAGTTTGTTGTATGCCTAGATGTAGAACTTTGACGGAGCAGAAATTGGTTTGTAAGTACCACATTGGAAAAAAATCCTTGATAAAAACAAACTATTTCTCGGGATATAAAGAATTTTATACTAAACTGCAGGATGGGTTTAGTGCACTGTGCAAGTAACAAAAAGACCTCTTAATTAATTGTAATATGATTGTGAATTAGGAATTGGTTTTGGAGACAATACAAAATTTTTGAACTGTGTCTAGCTAACAAGGTACGGGACCGTTAGCTAGGTACAGTTATCACCCCTTGAATTTCAATAATTTCATAGGGAACCCTGTAAATGTGGAGTCTTAATTATATAGGATATATTTGAATATTCATAATACAATTATACGTAATTATTGTTGTTCATTAAATCAATGACCACTGCATTCGCAAATGTATGTTTATTTCTTAGTAGTACGATTACTACAGACATATAATATTATGATTGGCGTGAATATTATAATCATTATCTAATAATTTATTTTATATCCATTTGTCATGTTGTTGTTTATGTCCACTTACAAGTCTACATAAATTAAATAGAGAGGAAACATTCGATTTTTGTTTGCATGAAATAAGTTATAAGCTGCACAGTCTTCGTATTTACTTATGTACCATCGAGGAAGTTGATTCCTATGCAATTGACAGACCAACGTTATTTGGTCGAATATGTCAATTCAATGTTAATTGTGATCTGTCGGCTGGGTTTGACGTAACGCAACCAAACTACTTAGGTCCCCGATTTGCATAGGAATCAACTTCTCTGATAGTACCTATAGGCTTGACTTTAAAATTTGCGTACGATTTCTGCGCATATTTTTTGCATATCTACTTTAAGTAATAAAGAATGTTATTGATGCTAGAATCACTGATGATCTTTAAAGAATTCACAGTTTACATAATTTGCTTCAAATGCAGACCGATTATGATTTTTAAATCTAGACCTTTGTTTATAAACAGGTGGCCTGATCTCATGAAACAAGATGGCAAACTAAACCTTCTAAACCTTTAAAAGACTTGAATCCCTAATCGTTACCATCAGTTTGTACACCTCTAATCCAGCTTAACAATACAGATTGCATAAGAAAGTAAAATATTAATCACATACTTAATCCATTTAGCGCAAACCAATGAGCACACATGTAACATACCTACGTCACGCTAGTTGACTTAAGGCGGCGCGGCGCGATCCCCCCACATACCCTATGTACGTTTTTATGACCTCGGCGGCCATCTTGGAAATATAATTACGTGATAAGCAGCACTTAGTATCATTACTACTTTTGTGTGAAACAGAAATGGGTTTGGATTAAGTGACAGTTGTTAAAAAGTGACAGTACGACAGTTATAAAAAAATGGAATTTCTGAATATTATGAGTGGTTTAACTGTGTTTGTTAGTGGGTTTTATTTCTTAGAAATAGTGCTGCATCTGTAAATGATTTATACATACAGCAATTGTACTCTCTTTGCAGAATGTCATAGAATAAAAAGGTCAGTAACTCAAAATTACGTTTTAGGTAGAAACCATTGTATTTAAAACATACATTTTGCACTATTTTTATTATCTTAACAAGTGTCTCCAAAATATTGTTGCTCAATGCTCATGTGACGTTAGAACAATCTAATGTATATAAATCTCCTGTCACGATGGATTCCTAAGCTACTTAACCGATTTTAAGGTTTTTTTTTTCAAATGTGTGTTTTTTCCAACTTGAGAGATAGGATAGCTTAGATCTTTAATTATAGTCGCAATTTTATTTTGTTGCAAATTATTTGTCTATAAAGAGCGACCATTGTTTATGCGACGCGGGTCACGGGATAGCGATGGACGTTGCCATGGTGACATACTTATTTAGTCACTAATTCAATAAAATAATACGGGCGATATACTTTATATAATATGGCAAAGAAACGTTTGACGGGACAGCTAATATGAAATATATCAAAAAAATACGAAGATCCATCCGCGACAAAAGTCAAACTAAATAAAACAAAATAATACAGTTACTGTTTGTTTTATTTAGTTTAAGCGCAGACACTAATGTGAGGAAAATTAAAGGGACGGAAGAAAGGAAAGGGAAAGGCAAAATTATGAAAAATACAGATATTGGACTAAAATTTTCAGTGATGTAAAGTAGCCTACAAACCTACCTAGGCTGCTTTATATGGTTTTGTTTTAGTTCCCACGGTTCCCTTTTACAAAGTTAAACATATGACAGAAACTACTTATAAATCAAAATTTACTTCTTCTTCTTTCTTTTTTTTTTTTTCTTGTTATGGCTCTCGGCTTTTAAACCATGGCCAGTGTCAAGTAAAGTTTTGGCGGGAAAAAACAAATTTTCGTAAAAAATTTACAAAATTTTCAAGTTGTTTTTCCAGATTATCGTCAAGTCGAAAGTCTAGTCAAAGTCTAAAAAGTAGTCGGTAAAGTCAACGAGTCAAGTCAGTTGTTTTAGTAAAGTGGTAGACCCTTTACTAAAACTTTCGATGGAGTTTTGGAGGTAACACAAAATGGCAAGTTTCTTGAAGTTGTATCACTTGCCCACACTTGTGCACGACAACGAATATTTAATGGTCAATATTCTACCAACGTTACACATTAAAAACCGAAATAACACAATTTTAGGAAAATAATACAAAAACAAAACGTCACTCTTTCGTATTCCCGGCAAAACTCCTTCTTCTTCTTTCATTTATGTAGGAGTTGCCAGTTGAGTCTCGTCGTTGCCAGTCGATGTCTTTGACATCTGCGCGCTCGTGCGTGACGCAGCATCACGTTTTTTGCCCGCCTCTCGATTTTTTAGCCGATTCATAGAATCGATTATTGATCGACATTGTGGCAAATCGAAAATCAAATTCGTTCGATCCGTTTCGTGTGGGATCCGATTTGGAAACAGTAAAAATCTATTTGCAGCTCAAAAAACCTACAACCGAACATAGCTTCTTTCTTTTTGGATGGATGGATGATATATATATATATATATATATATATATATATATATATATATATATATATATATTGTCTGGGCAGGGCTGATTTTAGTTTTAAAACATTCGTAGAAGTCCAGGGAAGGTTTTTAAGTGACACGAAGTTCACCGGGACAACTAGTTTTTTTTTATTAAATCAGGGGGCAAACGAGCTAACGGGTCACCTGATGGTAAGCAACTACCGTCGCCCATGGACACTCGCAACATCAGAAGAGCTGCAGATGCGTTGCCGTAGTTAAGTATAATTATAATAATGTCTGCTTGTCTTTGTCTTGTAGGAATTATCACAATATGGCAGACAAACGCAGCGAGCATAAGTATACTCTACTACCTTCGATCACTAATATACAAGATACACAGTCTCATACAAAACCTCTCGAAAATCTGTCCCCGAGTAATAGAGTTTAATGAAGTATACATTTATCTAAAATCAACCTTAATTATAGTAATTATTAAAGATATTTTTATAAAACAATGAACATTTGTGTTTACAAAGCAATAAAATTTTTACGTCCGATGCACGCTTCATACTAAATTCAACCATCCGCGTATATGATTTAAGTTCAAATTTGTATAGTGCCAAAAAAAAATCCAATTTTACGACCGAAATTCGCCGCTGGAACAGGGCGAAGTGAAGTATGAGTGGAGTCGAACTGTTCAAATTTTTTTTGTTGATTGTAATTTGTAATAATTTTAATAGTCCATTTTTTTATTTTTCCGAAGTTTAATGTATAAAGTGAGGAGTAATTATTTTTTACTTGTAATATTATGTTGTTCTAATGTTATGTCTAATTTTATCATTAACCAAAATATACATAAGTGTACATACTATACATTTTCCGATAGGCCACAAAGGACAACTCACATCACCCAACGCCCATACTTTTTAACCTACTTAAAAAATCCTTAATGGGAACTATATTTGATCGAAGATGGGAACATAATATTATTACCACATCTAACTGGATCTCGAGGAAACCTGAAAAAATCCTCAATAAAAAAATAATAGTAATAGCGACTCCATCAAATGGAACAGAAACATAGCTTATAACCCGAACATTTCAAGTGGGCATGATAAACTACGATAAGTACCTTTAGTATGAGTATTCGCAATTGAGATGGTTTATACCTGGTGTTGATTTATTTACAACTTAATTTTAAAACTGTCTTTTGGTGATTTCTTAAAGAAATACCAATATTTACAATACAATTGTAAGAAATATATTAGGATAAAATTAATACTTACCGGAAATATGAAATTCCATCCTTTTTTTTGGTTTTAGACGTATGATTTCTACAATTATTAAACGCGCACCGAGGCATGTTTCCCGGCGGAGCGTTCGAGCACTACTAAATCAAAAGTGCACCAGAATGTTGAGTTTGGTGCTCTTTTGGTGAGGTCGTTTTTTGCCGCGGATTGTGTATCTTGTATATTAGTGATCGAAGTCTACTACTGATAAAAATAATATTTACGCACCCTATTACTATTCAATATTTTTCTATTCACTGCCTTTATCTGTCACCTGACGTTTCCAATATGCTGGACAAAAAAAAAACCAAAGAATAACTGTTAACTGTATAATTTTTTTATCAGCAAAAAGGTATCAATACCGCACGGCATGTAACCGAGCCCTAACAGAACACGTACAAATAAAAAGGACAGCACATAAATAGCGGGCGGTTGAGACTTAATTACTTGTAACATAGTATATGATATTTTAATTTGCGCCATAACAAGCGGCAGCGCGAGCTTCGTCCAGGAAATGTAGATTTATAGGTATTTGATTAGTGCCCTTAAATACTACACTTAATTGGACCTAAGTTCACCATAAAGTTAGCGTAAGGCGCAACGGATACTTGTACATAATAATTGGTTCATACTATTCAAGGTGCGTTGCGTTTATAATTATTATGAAGTACAGTGTTCTTCTTCCAGTGCAGTCTTTTTGTACGTATATACTTGGGTGGAAATGATGACCAAAATTGAAATCAGACAAAAAAACCTATTAAGTACCTACCGACTACCGTAGGCTGTAAGGTACAAAATTGGTTTACGATTAAAAAATGATTTGTTGAGTTTTTTAAACCCCAATATTTCTACTGTAAAACATCTGTAAAAGATAAATAAACAACGCATTAAAATAAACACAAATTGTTAATAAAACATTCAAAATTCTAAAAACAAACCATATTTTTCAATAGAATCTTTAATAGCTTTGAGATAATGATCCAGTCAACAGAAGTCGTCATCTCAACTCAAAACTTACAAGTTTCATTAAAATCGTAACAAACTCTAGCGCCTTACATCTCAGTGTGCGGCGTGCTTGCACATTGCGATGTGTGGAAACATTTTAATAAAAACCGATGCCGTGATTCAAGTTGGGAAAAACTCGCTCTAGGGAAATGCTTAATTGGTAGGTGATAGCAAAAACTTCATACAGTAATAGGATATCCTTATCGTGTGTAACGATAACAGCCTGGAATATATGAATATCTTATGAAAATATCATTTTGTACTACACTGTACCTCTCCTTTCCTAGACGCCTCTTTTTACCCGGTTTATTGCCAGTTAATTCTATCGGTATCGTTAAATGGAAAAGCGTCAACGGATTGAATATGTATGTAACACAGGTTTTATCTTAAAATGTATATGTATTATGTCAGCATCCATAGCTTGAGATTATATTATAGCAAACATGCGTTTGGCAAGCTGCAAAATATATGACCGTACTTCATGGTGAAATTATAAAAACCGGTGCTACTTATTTCTTCTTATTACTACATACAAGAGTAGCATAATTATTAATTTTACAAAACCATCGTCATAAGTTTTTTATGCTGTTATTATTTTACTAAGTTTTTTAAGTTAACTTGTTGATGTTCGTAACTTTTTCAAAATTTACTTTTTTAAACATAAAAACTTTGTATAACTGGTCTATGTGTAAGTTCATTTTAAAAACACTGCCAAGTCACACTACTATGTATATAAAATGTATAATGTGATAGTAAGATTTTGATACTCATATTCCAGAGTGAATTTCTCCTTGCAGCTCATGCATATGCATGCACCAGCTAATGACTTGTTACGTGTTAATTGTGAACAATAATACACAATCAGCAGTTCCCAAATACAATCTAATATCGACCTCATTACATTACAATAGATATCAAATTTGTATAACGAGTAAGTGGTAGTTTATGAGAATAGTATTGACTCTGTCAGACATTTTGTTAAATAGGGACAGCAGATAATGTTATTAAGCAGAATATAATTCAATAGAAAATACATTTTTAACGTCTCTGTATCTGAAGGGTAAAAAACGGCACCCTATTACAATGTTTTCTCTGTCTCTGATGGACATATTTTGACTGTTTCTAGTATGGATCTTAAGAACTACGATTGCAGACAATTGAAATTACACGTGACATAATATATTATATCGCTATAACAACAAATACTAAAAACAAAATAAAATAACTATGTAAAGGCGATCCCATATATCGTGTTTTTTTTAGTTTTCGTGCGCTCAAACTACCACGGATTTTTTTTGAGGATAAGAAAATTTGACAAACGCATTTATGCACTTTGCGTGCACAATAGACATTTACTCTGTTGCGGGCAACATGTAGCGTATTTGACAGAATAATTACCACATACTACGAATGTCCAAACTGAAATATAGACACGGTAAATCTGAGCTGACATGTCGGTTTGTGTGTAACCTGCAGCGGTTACCGGCCACGCGGCAATCTAATGAAGGTGTCCATGTTGATATATTAACTCGCACCTAACTGCTGGTAATATGTAGCCAATAACTTGTTCACTAACAAAGGTTTAGTTAGTACAATGTCAAAATAGAAATATATATTTATAAATGGTGGTTTTTGTTTCTTCGATAGCTTGCTTGCTTCGATAGCTAATATCCAGGCTTGGTTTTACTTACGTGCAAAAATATCTATGTAACCCTCGAGATTCCACGCGAGCAGTAATTTCTTTACATCCTCGTCCATTTTCTATTTATTTACATCCAATACAAAAAAAAAATTGGAATCTGATCTGATAAAACGTGCGGACATCACAAATTACTGTTATGCCCGCTGTACACTCTCGCCGAGAGCTCTCGGGCGAGAGTCTCGTGCGAGAGCCCCTTGCCCGAGTGTGATCATGTACATTCTCGCTTAGTTCAATCGCAGTTATGAACTCAGAGAAGATGGACGAAAACAACCATTCACCATTCACCATGCATCGAAAGATATCATTGTAATCCAAAGATTTATAATCTTAATTTATTTTATTTCTCACAGTTAATGACTAATAATGACGTTTATTATTGTTATTTTTCTGTTCTACACTGTCCAACGGCGGGACTAGTACTGAAAGACGCGAGAGTGTACAGTAGTGCACTCGTTTTCCTCGCGAGACCCTTTGTCTCGGGCGCAAAATACCGACAACGGACCGAGAGGGTCCGAGACAGGCGAGCGCACCCATGTACACTCTCGCACTCGGGCCGCCTCGCTGTGTCTCGGCGAGAGTGTACAGCCGGCTTTAGAAACAAGATGGACACGGCGCGTGTAATGGGTTGTTTTCTTTTTATCATCTCCACCAGACGGCGCGACGGTAGACACTCACTAATTTTCTATTGGTTCCCCAACGATTTGAAATTATCTGCAGGTTGGCATTACTGACTACATGTTGGTCGTGTTTCTTAAAAAATATCAGTGTACTGTCAAGTGTAATATCAATCAAAATATCATACTCCTAAGCGATCATTGGCCTAAGCAATTAGGCCATTATACTGGTAACAGCTTAGGAACACGCTTGCACTTGTCAAACTGAAAACATGATAACTGAAAGAGTTTTCTACTTCTACTTTTTATTGTCGGTGTGGTTTTTATTATTTTTCCCCAAATTGTGTTATTTGGGATTTTGATGTTCATTATTGGTAAAATATTAGCCACTAAATATCTGTTATCTTGCACAAGTGCAGGTAAGATGTTGTCAATACCAAAATCAAAAACTAAAACATCGTTATTATAACTTTATTATCCTATTCATTGGAATATTATTGTATCTTTTTAAAATTGAAATGTATCAAGTTTTACATGCTTTTGCCCAGTTATGCAGCAATTATTGATGGTATTCCCTGGTATTACTTATAGTTGTCTACCCATACGCCATCTAGTTGCTAAAATGGAAGCTGTTCGACAATCAAATAAAGCTAAGAAAATTCCTCATTGGCGATTATTCCCTCGCACTTCACACCGCACCCCCTCCGACGCCCAATGCAAGTATTAGAAGCGTTCACGTAACAATTCGTATTGTAAATATACCAAGATAGATTGTTATAATTTCTAACACTTTGTGAACGGCACAATGACATAGTTAATTAAACAATGTTGTAGTAATAATTACAAAATATTATTTAACTAGAATCAAATAGTAATGTTTAACGATCGCATCGTATAGCTTACGATAATTTAATTTATCTTTACTGTTTTTTTTGTTCGTACAACATTTTTTTTCACTACTATACGTTCTTGTAGTATTGTAGAAACATATTTTTTTCAGTGTGTGTGGACGTACATATACACGTGATTTTAGGTAACTTACGATAACAAAAGAAAATAGTACCAATATGTCGCATGTGTAGTCGTAGATCTATTAAGGCCATCCCCCGAGCAAACGACCTTGGCCATACAATTGCCGCGTTGCCGAGGCCCGAGATCGCGACAAAACCCTATTATTTTTACTTATCTTAGTTCAAAATTGTTCTAAAAAAAATTTAAAACGGCGAATATGTAGTTTATGATATTGTCGATCTATTGGCGTGAGTTTCAAACAAAAGTAATTTGTAAATGCTAAGGAGATGCTGAATAGCATACATTCAGCATCTCCTTAGCATTTACAAATTACTTTTATTTGAATTTTAATTACTTTTAGTTGAATTAATAATTTGAATTACTTTTATTTGATTTACGAGTTTTAACAAATTGGTATTACTTTGGAAGCTGATATAATGAGTATAATAAACAAAAATAGAAAATTTAAAACGGCAAAATGAATGTTGATATACTGAAGATTATTGCTGTATTTATATTATAACTTTGTAGCTTTCAGATTATGAGTTTATAAGGTTTTAATTACGGTCAATTACGGAATCTCCGGACGGAACGCCCTTAATCGCGGGATTCAAACCGGTGAAAATGTTGGTGATGATGATAAATTGATCTATAGTGATGATGATAGCGTACAGGTGTGAGGTGAGGGTCCGTATCGATGATGGTGATATATATATATATATATATATATATATATATATATATATATATATATATATATATATATATATATATATATATATATATAGTGATGATGATGATGTACAGGTGAAGCGGCAAGCCGCTGGTCGCGCCGACCACTAAATAACCCGTTAATCGCTCGCCCACAAAAACGCCATACCTTTATTATATCGACATTCTTTCTGCAGCATTCGCAGATCTGTCGCCTAACAGTTCATTGGGACACACGTACCCCTCCTACCGTGAACATTTTTGGTCAACCGTCGTGGTTGTTACCCAGATTACAATGATATATCACGACCTATATTTAGCAGAAAGAAAAAAAAACTGATTGCAAGAGAAAGAAATAAATTCAAGTTACGCCCGCGCCATCTAATTATATTTTTGTATTTTATGTTATTGTCATACCCTATAATCAAATGCTCAAATATATCAAATATAATATAATAATAATAATAATAATAATAATAATAATAATAATAATAATAATAATAATAATAATTATTATTATTATTATTATTATTTGCTAGAGTGAAATGTACAAATAAGGTCTTCCAGAATTTTATAATGCAGGATCATAACACTCAACTAAATTAATAGTATGCAAATGTCATTTCTTAAAACTAGCCAAAAGAAGGAGGATACAAATGTCACTAATATTATGATCATTGATATGTCAGTGTCACTCAGTGCACAAAAAGTACCTAACAAAAAGTCAAAAATACGCAACAAGTCAGAAATAAGCACCCACTTTTATGTTAAGATAGTCCTTTACTTCATAAAAACATTTATCCAGAAGCCATTCATTAAGTTTTCTTTTGAAAGTAACTAAGTTATGTTTTTCAAAATCTTTTGGCAAATTATTATATATCTTAATAGCCATAATGTAGGGACTTCTAAGGAATGTTGTGCTGTTGCATTTAGGCATGACTAATTTATTGGGGTAACGTAGTGATCTGTTGGCCGTGTTATTATCCTTGTTTTGTACGAAGTATTTGGGATGTTTTTTAACGAAAATGCACATGTCTCTTATATACATACATGGCAGCGTAAGTATGTTCAGTTTTTTGAATAGAGGTTTACAACTTTCAATCGGCCCAACGCCGCAAATGGCCCTAACACACTTCTTTTGTAACTTAAAAACTAAATTAAATTCAACAGAGTTGCCCCAGATCACAAGACCGTATGATAAAATTGAGGAAACATAGCCATGGTATGCACAAAGAGCTGCTGATATTGACACAGTCTTTGCCAAACGTCGCAATGCATATACAAATTTATCAAGCTTACTACATATATAGTCCACATGGGCTTTCCAGTTGGAGTGTTGGTCAAATATTAGTCCTAGAAATTTTAATGAATCTACTTCTTCTATATTAATGTCATCATAAGTAATTTTTTTGGGTATCTGTATTGAATTGTAATATTTAAATTGCATTATTTTGGTCTTACTAAGATTTACTTGCAAGTCATTTTTATCTAACCATGATATTATGTCCTTGAGAGCATTAATTAATTCTTGTTCGTAAAGTAATATATTTAGGCATTTCACCAATATTGTGGTATCGTCTGCAAATAACACTTTAAGATGCCTCGTTGCAGTTGTGACATCATTAATATAAATTAAAAAAAGAAATGGGCCAATCAAACTTCCCTGTGGAACTCCCATATCCAAAATGGCATATTGAGATTTATATGTTTATATCAAATGGTCCAAATTAACCCCGAATAGCCCCTTGGCCCGAGGGCTTATTAATAGGTTTTTGCCTCAACAAAACATAAATTATCTCATTCTGATATCTGTAATCTCTATCTCTATTTTCTTTGTTTCGATTGTCTCTTTCCGGTCTTTTTAGTTATTAAACGAGACACAGAACAGCTCGCTCGCTCGCCAACGCGCTCGTCGTTTGCCGCGGCCGTGTGTCCGCTATGTGCTCCAGAGAAGCATGTAAGTTATGGACGATTTCTATTGCGCGCATGCAATTTTTATGAGAAATATGATACAATGTTGGACGATCGTTTTTCGTCGCAGGAGTTTACAGCTTCCTCTTGTACGAGATCGCGGGTTTTTGCTGACATACCGGCTCCGAGCTCGACTTACACCTGTTATAGAGGTGATATAATTCTGATATACCAATAGAATGCTATAGGGTCGCCAATTAAGGTGGGCATCTAGCCACGGCGGCTACTCTTTGGAACATACTTGTGACAGTAATAAAATTGTTATAACAAAAAATCACCCTTTCTATAGACAGAAACGTGAGACTCATTTTAGTTTCCGGACTCTTAACCTACTCGGAGGACTATGAGAGACAAATAAATAATACCATGGACAAAAACAGATAAGTTTCTATTACGACAAAAAGTACATTTTGCCTAAAATCCCTTTGAAGTGCGAAAAGCTTAGCTATATAATGATATTTAACATCAAGATCGTGTAAAAAAATTACGAAAGTCAAATTTTTTGTTTCAAAAAATGACCTGTTTCATACAAGTGTTAAGGCCGTTGGTTTTGCATAAAAACCCATCTTATTGAAAAAAATATATGTAAAATTTTGCATAAATCACGAATTAGCTTGAAAGTTTGGACCCGGAACTTTATGTAGATTAAATACGTCAAGAGCCTAAAATATAACATTTATAGATCTATAATTAATTAATTTATTAATAGAATTAATGTTATGACATAAACATTCGTTAATATGACGTTGACGTTCGACTCGTCTTATCGATTCCATACATTTTGATCGACGATTATAATATATCGAAGCGATAACGAAAAGATCTTGGCTCACCCCCCTGTTCTCTTCTTGTTTTCGTAATGCTCGTAACAGGGGTAGCCGGTCACAATTTGTATGATATTAATATCATAATTATCAGTTTATTGTCAGGGCCGGCGGTAGTAAAGGGCCGGGGGTAATGAGCTCATTACATGGGGCACAAGGCCGCGGGGGGCGCGCCAGGTGAGGCCACGTATCATGCGTTTATCAATTTACACAACTTTACACCATCGAGTTGAATTAATACCAGCATTTTTTTTGTTTTTAACACATTAAATGTGGATTTCAGAATTTTTATTTTTACTTTTTATCAAGCTGCACTGTGATAAGGTAACTACAATGTTAAATTATTCTTTATTTCACATTTTTGTAAGTCTTAGCTTATATACTCGGTGCTCACGCTATAATTTCACACAAGGCATATCAAATGTTATGGCACGATGTCATGGCATATCCCATTAATTTTTGTTACAAGTGTTGCATTGAAAGTGACGAAGCCTTAGGGCCCAGCTTTTTTATTTTTATATAAACGACAGAAATTCGTTTTACATCTGATAGTAATTGCGCTTGTGATAGTAATTAACAATTACGGTGTCAGATCGGCGCGGGCGCAGCGTTAGCTATGCCACTTCACACCTTTGCGTCATCATTACACTATTACACAGAATTACACTTTTATACTGTCATTTAGACTTGCCAATGGCTTATGGCAGCAGTTTTTATACTGTCATAAAAATGTCGTCATTATGGGTCTTAAGTTGACATATAAGATGGTTCACTCGATTGTTTGCTTGAACGAAATCTTAAATTTTCTTTCACTCATTTTCTTTCTTTATTTTGAGCGCGTTATTTTGAGTTGTGCCGTCTGATCAGCTGACTTTGGGTCAAATAAACCGTCTGATCCCAGTATCTGTGAACTTTTTTGTTGCAAAAAGGAGTTCCAGCATTTTCCCATTGGAAAAACAAAATATGCCTGTATAGAGAAAATTAATTATTGTAGGACATGTTACACTGTTTTTCTTTTAAGAAAATTCTATTTAATAAATTCGAGTGGGAAAGGCAACAGGAAAAAGTTGATACTAGATCAAGTAACACTATAATAGCAAAGTCAAATACGTCGTAATTATTAAATGAAGCTTACAATATTGCTCAAAACTATTCTAAAACGAAGAAAAAATTAATAGTAAAACATCTTTTTGCGACCCTCCGCATTTGGTTTATAGGGCACGATGTTTTATTAATTGCAAATTTCTTTACATTAGCTGACTTCGCTTACATTATCGCTAAGTAGGTTTGATTTAAACCTAATATAGGCTGCGAGGGGGAGCCCTGCGAACGCTCCGAGGTCATTGAAAGCGTAATTAGATTCATTAGCTGCTAATGTTGTTTGTATTATGCTTTTTGTACGGTATAAGTAATAATACCTAGAAGGCCAGCTTTCCAGAAAGTAGTGAATAACTCTCAACGCGCGCTTTGCCAGACTTCAATCTAGATCATATTTGCATAAAGTATTTTAAATAAATAATATAAAAATGATATTACAAAATACGATAAGATAGGGATGACGACAAGGTCAAAGATAAGCTGATTTTTAAATAAAATAAAACACACATTCCCAAAATTTCAGCTTCATAACTTATGTATTTTTTTGTTTTGAGCCTTCAAAGTTTTTTCGTCAAGTTAAGTCAAGCCGAATTTCTTTTTATAAAATTCCTTAATTTTTGTATACCATTCGATAAGTTATGCAATTAATATGAAACCAATTTCATAAACTAAATATTAATTAGTTATTGAACAAACTAGCTAGGCGTGACGTCACAGTTTTGTGTATGGAGCGTTTTGGAAAGGTCTATTCTATGTGAGTTTTGAATTGTGATATCTTGGAGAGTTTTTACGCTATCAGAGTCATTTTTTCATTGATATTTCTATTTTTGAATGTTGTTTCACTTACCGACAAGCAAAAAAATCGTCATGCCTCTTAGATCATTTGAAAAAAGGGATCAAAAATTACGATGTCACGTTGCAATATCTCATTCAACTTAACTCGGTTTAAAAATTCTGATTTTAAAAACATTGCCAAATCACTCAACTTTATTATTATTACATTGTGCTTCTTGTTGGTCATTATTAAACGACTGGAACGATGTTAGTGTTTTTTATCGATGACTTGTCAAAGCCCAGAAAGAATGGACGTAAAAAATAATAATAAAGCCCGTCACAAACTTAGCTATAATATATATTATTATTTTGATAGCTAGGCATATTACTATATATTTTCTATACTTATTTTTGCGTGACCGCACACTCAGCTATAATATATCTGTGACATGTGGATTTAGTATAGAAAATATATAGTATTATGCCTATTGCCTAGCTATAAAAATATTAATTAAATTTTTTTGGTAATACTCTAGGAAAAATTGAAATAATTAGAAACGAGATCGCCGAATATACACTTGCAGGCCACTTGCGGTGTACCGCAATCGGGAAAAAGGTAGTTCTTAAGTCTAACCTCAAAATAATTGTAAACGTTATTAATTATTATAAAAAATCGTGGCTATTTAGATATAATTCTCAAACGGAATTATGTTTAGAGCATAAGAACAACCAAATCTAACTATAGTTTATTTTGGGACATCAAAAATAAAAGTCGAGTCTAGCTCCTATACAAATTTGGCCATGATTCTTTAAAAACTAACCAAAATCACAACATTTCACACACCTGCGTGTCTAACACGAATAACAATTACAATTTTACAAATCATATAATAAATAAATATTGACTTCGAAGAACATTTAACAAAAACCTTCTGAATATATGTATATCCATCTGTTTTTACTGTAGCTCATAAACAAAAGATATGTGCGATGATTTCTCTAAACAACAACAACCACATTCTACTACTTTACGGGTCCTTACTCACTGGACCACAATAGTGGTGTCACCAGAAAAACCAGTTGGACGTTAAAAAGGTTCTTGAGATATAAATATAATTAAAAAGTCCGAAATTAATCCGCAGAAATATGACTCTTAGTCAGGCAGCTTACTACAGAGGTTTTTTTTTTCAGAATGTCGAAGACAGGTCAAGGGCCATGTACGTGTTAGGGTCAATTACATAGAAAAAACGTTCGTAAAATGCGTGCAAAAAGATGCATTTTTGTATTGAATTGACAGATATCAATTGCGTGAGGCGTCTCAAATCTGTCAAATGCAAAATTGCGTTGCGGTCTGAATTGACCCTTAACGCCTTCATCAAATAATATTTTCGAATTTTAACTTCACAGTCGAAACACGAGAATGCATAAGAGATTTCTGTGGTCAGCAAACAAATATAAAATATCATCAAAAATTATTGAAACTAAAATTTTTAACTTTTATACTTTTGCAAGTTTGAGTTGACTTAAGTCGAGGGTTAAAGGTGTTATTCCTCGATCGTGGGAATCGCAGACCCAATGGATTTTCAATTATTATGTGACAGCCGGGTGCCGCTTGGGAATCGATGGGTTAAAATAATAATGCTCATAGTAGAGCTTTTGTATTTTTGTAACAACCAGTGTGCAGGGTCTTCACAACTTTAAGACTATAAGATTTAGCACACAAAACCAGAACAATTAATATGATAATGCCATCATTACCTACACATTACAAAGTCATTATAATTGTAAGTGCTGATTAGAGTTCCCTTACTGGTAGAAAAACCGAAGGGTTTAAAGGATATGTATGTTGAATTCGTGTGCCGTTTGCCTCTACCGTTTGATTTTACCTTACCCGACTACGACAAAAAGTTATTACTTTCGGGTATGGTAGATTATGATTTGAATTTTGACTATATTCAGGCAGATTTTTGTTATGCTAAGTACTCACATACGCCTTTGCTCGATCGAGCAATAACGTGGAGCAAAACCCGCGGCTCGGGCTTTCCTCCACACATTCAGCATTGCTCGATAGTTTTATTCCAAATCGAAGGAAATTATAATATATTTAGTTCCATCGAGCCGGCTCGATGCGAGCCTTTGAGCTGTGAGTTTTGTGGTCCATATAGTAATTATTACTCGATTTGGAGTAAAACTATCCAGCAAAACCGTATGTGAGTACTTAGCATTACGCAGAATAAAGTTAAAGTTTCTTTTTCTATTCCTCGAAGAACTGATAAATATAATTGTAAATTCCTACTCGTAATTGATCAATATAAGCTCAAACTACGGAACCACATAATCATGACGCCTCTCGCTCTTGTCTGGATTTTAAACTCGTAAACAGCTCCTTGTATAGACAAAATTAAAATTGTTGTGAGTATTTTCTACTAGACTCAACACGCGATAGAATCGTCTGGAAGGTTACAAGTTAACGTTCTACTTTGTTTTGTCTGCTTGTGATTGTATATATTATAGACATTTAGATAAATCGTATGTGAAGTCTTTAAAATAATAAAAAATATTGACTGGTTTAAAAGTGGAGGTATCTTAAAATGCTGGTCACAGAAATGTTTGAAAATGAATTGAAACGAAGTACCCATTCAGTTTATTTTGTACAAAATGTGACACA
This sequence comes from Polyommatus icarus, assembly GCA_937595015.1. Lineage (NCBI taxonomy): Eukaryota > Metazoa > Arthropoda > Insecta > Lepidoptera > Lycaenidae > Polyommatus > Polyommatus icarus. The sequence continues at coordinate 3,474,782 of OW569330.1, read as the reverse complement.
ATTAAGGTAGCATTAAAACATACGAGTACGAAGTATGTGCTGATATTGTTTTAAAAAATATTAGCACGTTAATCTAATGTAGCTACTGTGAATTTTATGTGAGAAAATTCATATCTTGTAATTAAAAGCTGTTATTAAATAAAAGTTCTCTTGCGTGTTGCACACACACTTAGGCACTATAAAATTAAACCCCTGCGTAGCTGGCCTGTTTACAATGAATTCAGCCACCGTCACCAAAATCGGGGTGGGAGGCATTATAATAATAATAATAATAATATCTATGGACGCTTCACACCACGTCACTCTGGCCCCGGGCTTATAGTAGGGGAGGTAGTGCTAGCGTTTGCTAAGTCATTCCATACCGACCAAATTTTTGTCCAGCGGTAGCTTAATATTTTTCAATCAATATAATCAGCGTCAGTCGCCGCACCCGTGGTGGAATGTTAACTGAGAGTATTTCAAAGTTGTAAAAAAAATAGTTGCAAAAAGTGATTTTATACCGAATGAAACTTTGATGGATGATTATTGAGGTCATGTTTAACCAAAAAATCACCGTCAGCGGTATTGCAGACGGGGGATTCAACGTCAGTCGCGTTACTGAACATGTAAAAATTTTTTGAATATAAAGTCATTTTATACCGTACAAAATGTATACAGGTGAATGTTTCTACTTTGTAAATAATAAAGAAAACCGTCAGTCGCTAATACGATGGTGGAAAAACCGTCAGCCAGCGATATACGTTATGACCAATATAGCCCTACTTTGTGCTCAATGTATTCCTAGGGCGTCGCGTAGACGACATTTCCACCTGCAAACATTTAGCTGACGGCGATTTTCGTTTGAATAAACCATAAAATTATCTCACATAGTAATTATCAGTAATTTATTGGATAGTCAATATTTGTGAAGAAGAATTATATACATTTTACTTTAAAAGCGCCATCTGTTGTTATATACTATAACTAAAATAACACCTACCTAACCTAAACATGTATAATCTTGTTATGAACCTTTATTGGGTGCGAATTGGGATCTTTTTAATGTCAATTCAATACGATTCCCAACAACAACTTTGAGATGCTCTCAATTTTTATTCCACCCATTATGAAGTGGCTGACGATCAAAGCTGTTATGTAGTAGTGGCATACTATTATTGTAACGATTTTCGCTCGGTATGAAATGACTTTTTAAACTGAGCGCGACCTCCCCTACTATAAGTACCTGAAGGACTTGTGTTACGGGTACCAGACAACGGAAATATATTCAATACTTTTATACTAAGTATACAAATATTTAAATTTTTTATTATATTACTAGCTGTCCCGGCAAATGCTTTGCCATAATATGAAGTACCTATTTCGCCCATATTATTTTTTTGAAGTGACTAAATAAGTATGTTACCATAGCAACGTCTATCGCTATCCCGTCGCACAAACAATGGTCGCCCTCAGTCTCGAGTTGTCATAATTTACTGTTGTTTATTCGACAAAATATGCACTTATCAATATATAAAGTACCCAGTAGCCGATTGTCAGACCTACTGAATATGCATATAAAATTTGGTGAAAATCAGTAAAGCCGTTTCGGAGGAGTTCATGGACTAACATTGTGACACGAGAATTTTATATATAAGATGATACACATGATAATATTTAATACACATCCATGACCCAACTTCCAACTTTGAAAAATTTTTGTTCCGTCGGCGGGATTCGAAACCGCGATCCCCGGCTTGAGCTACCAACAGCCCACCAATTGAGCCACAGAGGTCGTCAAGGAACCAATATTATTTTAACCAATCTACTACTTTCTACACTCCGCAGATCTAAAATGGAGCGTAACTTTTATAAGGTCGTGCTCCATCATAGTCGGTAATCATATATTATGGTTAACCATAACCTAACCTCAAAGTACTTTTAAAGGCGTCCGTAGCGCCAACGGCAACGTATAAAACGATGCGGCCACGTAAAAACTGTAATCATAAAAATATCGTAAGACCTTGTTAGTCATGATTAGCATTACGCCATTTTCGCTAGTCTGGGTTAAAGTTAATCTTAGTTTAAATATTATATTACTTTTTTAGTTTCCCGTTTTTATAAAAGAAAAAGTGTAGCCTTTTAACAATGCTCAACTTAACTTGGATTTGTGCAATTGGCCTTGAAAGTAATAAGGAAAACTGGGGCAGCAACGTACGGTTTTGGCTGGCTTTCCTCTTCTACGAAGTTTTGAGCTGAGGTTTTTCGTATAATTGTCCGAACGTATATTTCTCGAATTAGCGCTTATCTGCGCTGCCGGCCGGCCGGCTTCGTAGACAATATAACGAATGAAATATGAATTTTTTAAAATTTCACTAGTCACTTTGCACAAACGTCAATGTCAAATGTCATTGTCCATAGATAATTGTTACACAGATTATTTACGAAAATTAAAAAGTTAATTAAATGCACAAAACTGTTCGTGTACTGCCGCTGCCGGGCCGCGACAAAAACTATACTAATATTATAAATGCGAAAATGTGTCTGTCTGTACTATAGATAGACGGACACACTTTCGCATATATTATAATATTATTGTTATGGAAGTATGGATTCTGATAGATTATTTTATTTTATCATTATGATATTTAGATTATTATTATTTATTATTAACAACATTGTTTCGTCAAATAAGGCTTTAAGGGAGTAAAAAAGCTGAAAATTAATAAACTTCAACAAAATTTCAAATACAAAGTACACAACCAACTTGACTCGTAGGTAACTCCATCTCCTTCAGTAAAGCCGAAAGGAACCGAAAGTTTTGTGAGGTCCGCACACACTTGGGCACTATAACATTGACACATGCAGCGTATTTCTTTGAATAAACTGACAAAATTTTCGCAAATTATCTTGTAATTTGCAAAATGGTGACAGAATAATATTTACAAAGGTATAAAAAGTCCCCATATTCTTTAAACGGTGCTTTCATGACAACAACAGGTAAAAGTTTTATAACAATAATTAAACTGTAAACCGTGAGAGTTATTCATTTATTTCTGTTATTACAAATAATTGTACAATTGCGGTGTTTTTCATATTTATGTTTTATTTATATATTTTATTGCAGTTGAATATTTATAATTACTTTTATTGCTTGTACTTGGTTGAATGAAATGTACAATATAAAAATCGATGTCTTTCATCTTTATTTAGTGACAAGTTGTTAATTTCGATTTAGCATAATATACATTATGTAAAATAACAGTTTATAATGTTATTAATAATAATAACTGATAATTCTCAAGTCGAGGAATTCTGTCTGTAGCGGTTATTGACACCCTGTTAAAAAACTTGTCATTTTCTATACAAACAGCGATTGACAATGAAGTGATAGATGTTTCTAGTCTAAGAGCGATATCGTATTTTGCACACACGATGTGAACACAGTATGAATTATATTACGTCAAACTCATAAATAGTTGGAAATAATCATACGAAGAGGTAGCCAAGACGTTTTCCGAAAATATAATATGTATTATGTTTACAAGAATTCAACTTTATTTTTATTAAGTTAACAGAATGCAGTGCGAGCATTTTTCACATAGCTCCTAGACTAGAAGGGTCAATGACCACTGATGCCACCTTAAATTGTCCTGATTATAGTTCCTGACCATATTTTATTTTAGTGATGTATATTACATCTGAGAGTAAATTATTCACAAACCACGACAATATTATATTTTTTACTATGTCATAGAGTCTTAAGGCCGTCCCCCGAGCAAACGACCTTGACCATACATTTGCCGCGTTGCCGAGATCGCATCAAAACTCAATTTTTTTTCTTATGTTAGTTTAATGATGCCCTAAAAAAATTAAAACGGGGAATATGTAGTTTATGATATTGTCGATCTATTGACGTGTGTTTCAAAAAAAAGTAATTTGCAAATTATACTAAGGAGATGCTGAATGTATGCTTAAATTTTAATAAATTGGTTTTATTTTGGAAGCTGATATCATGAGTATAATAACTAATAAGCAAAAATAGAAAATTTAAAACGTGGAAAGGAATGTTGATATACTGAAGATTATTGCTGTATTTTATTATAACTTTGTAGCTTTCCAATTATGAGTTTATAAGGCTCGAAATACGGTAAATTACGGAATCTCCGTAGGGTAGGTAAGCACCATGCGGCTAGCCGCATTTGAAAAAGGATGAATATAACATCCTCTTCTACGCCGGGCCGAAGATCCTTTCTCCTTTCGTCTTGTGGACTTTCCATCAGGTTCACGTGTTCTAATGCAAGTTTAACATCTTTACTTACACCAAAAAAACGCACAACGATACTAAAGATTTTTTTGTTAAAAAATATCACTAAAACTTTCAATAACAGTTTCGAATGGTCAATTAAAAGAATAATATGCGGGTGCGGGGAAAAATGCCTTTCATTTGCCCGTTCCATCTGTCCTGACATTTCGTTTTACAATTTAATAAAGGGACAGAGTTCTGTCGACGAGAGCTAACGTGCTGTTTTTATCACTTGCACATTTTTGTCGCAATAACTTAGGGTATATTGTGATACGTACCCTCATTAAGGAAATAGCGCACACCTTTTTTTTTTTTTTGAGGAGGGGAAATACTTTACGTATCCTCCACCCCTTCGGGGGAAGGGGCGGGGGTATGTGGGACTCCCTACAAGAGGTTTACCCACTAAAACCCCCCCAGCCCTTTGTCATGCGCCTAGTGCGGGAAGGAACGGGTACCGCAGAGCAATTCACTCCGCCCCTTCAAAATAGCGCACACCTGGAGCCTTACTCCCGAAACTGATGCGATTTCGACTTACGATTCCTAAAGGCATTCCTTACGGAGATACCGTAATTTACCGTATTTCAAGCCTTATAAACTCATAATTTGAAAGCTACAAAGTTATAATAAAAATACAGCAATAATCTTCAGTATATCAACATTCCTTTCCCCGTTTTAAATTTTCTATTTTTGTTTATTATACTCATGATATCAGCTTCCAAAGTAAAACCAATTTATTAAAATTCAAGCATACATTCAGCATCTCCTTAGGATTAACAAATTACTTTTATTTGAATCACACGCCAATAGATCGACAATATCATAAACTACATATTCCCCGTTTTAAATTTTTTTTAGGACAATTGGGTTTTGGTGCGATCTCGGCAACGCGGCAAATGTATGACCAAGGTCGTTTGCTCGGGGGACGGCCTTAAGGTACCAGTTGGAACCGAGCGACACGCGACAACTGCATACGACTTGTCGTCGCGACACTACTGGTTTGTATGTATTTTCTATGAAATACCCTTTGCAGCCAGCGACACGAAGCTAGCGACACTTATTCATAGAAATACATACAAGCCAGTGTGTCGCGACGACACGTCGTCTGCTGGCGCTTCATGCAGCGGGCTTCCAATTTGTACCTTTATTCGAATAATAATAATATCTATGGACGCTTCACACCACGTCAGTCTGGCCCCGTGCTAAGTACCTGAAGGACTTGTGTTACAGGTACCAGACAACGGAAATATATTTAATACTTTTATACTATACATATATTTAAGATTTTTATTATATCATACTCATATTTAATACACATCCATGACCCAGGAACATTGAAAAACTTTTTGTTCCGTCGGCGGGATTCGAACCCGGGACCCCCGGCTTGAGTTGCCACACACTCTACCCATTGAGCCACGGAGATCGTCAAGAATAGATATTATTGTGTTGACTGAACGTCAAGCTTTTCGATCCTGATTAGTAACAAATTGAACCACCACGATGCACTATCCATGCCGGAAGTGACAAAAACTGCTGAAATCAAGTTGATTAGTTTCTGCTAAAAGTAAGGGAGCAAATTGTTTGTACTACAGCGCAGCTAGGAACCAGAATTTGATATGCCTCCCACACCGGTTTCGAAAAAGGAACTGAGTACTGACGTTACCAAGAAAACTCAACAGAGCTGAAACTATTTATTATGCTATTCAAATGTGAAATATTTAGAATATATAATTTTCTTAATCAGTTTATTAACCATCAATCCCCAAGCGGCAGCCGGCTGCCGTATAATAATTGAAAATCTATTTTGTCTTTTATACCCACGATGGAGGTGTGAATAAAAAAATCATATCTATTCTAATATTGCTATTTAAGGCAAAATGTTAGCATCTAATGCTATTAATATACTAAAACTTTCGATGTGACCTCTGGAACAACTGACAATGACAAGAAACAAGCCAAAACTATTTAGGGATCCACAAGTAAATTCATCAGGAAGAAATGTAGAAGGGGTAGAAATTATTCCATAATTTCCCTCCCCAAGGAAAGCGGAAGGTGACTTAAAGTCGCAAAGAACTAAATCACAACAAAATTAAAGAAAACACAACGTAAGTGTTAATAATCCAAACCACGAGACAAGGTATAAAATGTTCACATTAAAATTTATCAAAACTGACTCCTCTCATGTATAATATAAAAGCAGTGAAACATTAATTAAACAGTAATTATTATAATATTTTATTTAATTTATTATTAGTACCTTTTTATATTTTAGTTCTGAAAAAAAAAGATTAAATTGAGTTAAACTATAGCTGATCCATGATGATAAAGTAGTAGTCATAACTAAAGTTTCTTTCGAAATATGCTAATTGTTTTCGAAAGAAATTGTATACAATTATGTAAATTGTAAGATGTGAACATTATATTACAAAACACGTACGCCCGCTAGGGATGGAACAGTAATTTATTTTTTAGTGAACACTTCTTTAGCGGCGTGCACTTTGGGATTGTAAAAAAATTAACTCGTAATGTCAAATCGTAAACGTAAGGACACGTGATCTTATCAAAAATTCGCAAGACGGAGGTAGAGTAGACCTCTGTGATAGGACAGGAAGTAATATCGCCATTTTGTTGTAATGTAAATTGTCACGATTGTGGTCGATGCGCAATAAATAAATATTGTATTATACCACATAATTACATGTAAAACTGCCACTAACATTACTTAGCTTCAAGTTTGCAATACTTTATAAATAAATAAAATATAACCTGTTGTATATATTCAAGAATATTCCAAATTATTTAAATAAAGTTAACAAATTTTAATTTCGACCCACACACCCAACATCCACAGTAACACCTCGTTTATTTATTTGTTTCTATAACTTCTATCGATAAACTCTTCGAGACTTTAACTTTTTATCGACGTCGTTTACAATTCTCGCATACTATAATCGACACTGGCGCATCACTAGTCTATACAAACAAGGTTCAGTATCTTTATGGCCCATAATCGTTATTGAATTCGGAAGTTTAGTAACTCATCAATCTTAACAAGTTGCGCATCAGCCGTAAATTAGCGATTAAATATTTTATGGCCGATTACTAGGACGATACACTTTTGCCATAGTTTTAATTTAGTACAGTAGAGTAGGTCATGGTCACACTAAGAAATATTTAATGATTTCTCTTTAGTGAAAGAGTTTGAAAAAAACCAATAATTATTAGTAGTTTTATTATAATATCTCCCGATATATATATATTTAATCAAATACCTTCATATATTTTTAATCAAACTCGCTGAACACAGAAACAATTTATACGTAGTTACGACATGTTTAATATGTTTTGCTACTTCCAGTTTTTTTAAATTTCACTAATGTGTGCGATTTGGCGGTTTAGTAAAAAAATGGTCTACTGAATATCATTTATATTGTATTTTAACCCCTCACGCTGGCCTCTCGCTGGCCACGTACAGCGCCATTAGCCATAACTAAAAATCTAGCCAAATGCTAGTTCGGACTCGTACACACAAAACAAAACGTTGTTGTAAAGAAAGAGAATAATAAAAATATCTTGCACCACATCAATAGGTTTTTATTATGTCATAAAAATGCATAACTTTTTACACGACCATATTATATGCATAGAAATATCGAATATTAATCGACATAATAAAATTTATTAATTGAACATTTGTAAGACCGAAAAAATATAAAACTATCAATTATCATAATATTCACATCAACGGGTTTGTGAAACTTGGTTTTTTACTGTGTTCTCATTTTTTATGTGAATTATGGAACTAGATTAAGTGACAGTTTACTTTATTAGTGATGTGACTGAAAGTTTTTACCTTGACGATTAAATTGTTTTTCGTAACTCGTTGACATGAAAATTGATTATTTTCAATAACTACCAATTGATTATTGTTTTTGTACTTTGTCAAATATTTAAAGGGTTTTCTTTACATACAAAGAACTTTATTTTCACATATGATATATTAAAGCTATTCAAAAAATAATTAGCGGAGGGTGTCACTACATCGCTATAGAAGCCAAAAACGTGGTCAGTTTTTTTGTCTGTCTGTCTGTCTGTATGTTTGTTCCAGCATCACACGAAAACCACTGATCCGATTTGAATGCAGTTTTCGCAGATATATTTGTCTTCTTCCAACTTAACATCTGGTGTATAAATTTTTCCCCCCACCCCTCTAAGGGTACAAAAGAGGGGGTCAGATTTTGTATCAAACTTTTTTCTTTAACATGAAAACTACTGATCCGATTTGCAAACGGTTTTCGCAGATATATTTGTCTTCTTCGAACTCAACATCTGATACAAAAAAAATCCCCCTACTCCTCTGAGGGGGGTCCGATTTTGTATCAAACTTTTTTCTTTAATGGACTTACTTCATATTATTTACTGTGTTTTTCAACTTATTATTTAGTGTATAACATTTTTTCCCCCACCCTTCTTAGGGGACAAAAGAGAAGTTTTAGATAAAAATCATACAGAGAATGAGTAGTGAATAATTTGTAGCTAAATTATACAATAGAGTCTACGAATAATAAAGAAATAGTTTTTATTATTCGTAGAACAGAGTACCTACATAATATATTTTTTTCTTCAATTGAGGTTTATAATAAATATAAAGGCAAAATGCTGCAATGTTCAAAACTACAGGCAAGCAGAATAATTTATTCTCAATTAATAATAACCATGTTGTAAAGATCGCTATATAAATCAAAACGAACATAACACCGCTTGAAAAGGTCTTAAAAGCTATTTGCAGTCAATAGTTATTGAAGTCCACAGTTTCAAAACACTAACGAAAACTCAAAAGAGCGGTAAATTGATGTTCACATTTCGATAAACGGGGCTACGTCACTAGTGACACAGTATAACATAGTAGAGTAACTCAATCCTATGCTTGAAATTGCTCAACACTGCGCATACGCTACTACGTTGGTTTGATATTTAACGTTATCTTGGAAGATATAACTTGCTTTAGACTATTTCGACAGCAAAGTTAAAAATAAAAAATATATAAAATTTTATGTACTTATGTTAAATCCCATAATATATTCCATACGTGTGTAACACTTACTCCTTAGTCCTAAACTCCTTACTAATAAAAAATACATACGCAGCGTATAGGTTCACTGCCCTTGTCGGTAGTGCGAGTTTTATAATATGCCAAACAAAGACAACCAAACCTCGTATAATAAGTAGTTTCTCGCTGCACAAGTACATATTTTTATTTGTAAGGAGTAAGGACTCTTAAACGCGTTAGATACCCACTCAGGTATTTGACGCGTTTGTCTATTGGTATACATTTTAGTTTTCTAACTGCACTGTTCAAATATTCAACCTAAGTACGTTGAAACCATGATAAAACCCGATTTCAGCGATCTGGTTAAGGGCCCTCTTTCCCTAAATTAGCAGGTCGATTGTCTGTCAGTGCGAATATCGACGTAAATGACATTAAAATAACATTCATAACAGCGCGCCTTGTACGGTGGCGGTTACGACGCTCGCCGCGTCCATGATAGGGCGAAATAGGAGAAAAAACCTTTTTAAGATTTAATATAATACATATTTCAAAAAAGTAAAAAACCAAATTATTAACTTACGTATTGCAAAGCAATAGATATTTTTTATATATTCTTTTGATTAATAATAAGGAAGTAAAGTAGTTTCATTCAACGATTTGGAGGTGATTTGGTTTTTTATTTCTTTATTATGTGATACCGATAGAAAAAATATGGCAAAACCAAATTACGTATCATATCATGTAGATTACTAATTATTTTTTTTAGATATAATTTCTCTGTTAATGCCAATGAAAAGTTGTTTCATCTGCACGCTTTTTTCAAAAGAGCAGCCTTAAGCGATGAAGATAATCTACAGATATTATACTGTGTCTGCGATGTCCAGCAGATGGTTATCGATATGACTGTAAAGGTATGACTGACACACGCGCAATCAGTCGCCCGGACAGCCTCAGTCGCATAACTACATTTTTTTGTCGATTAAATTAAGAAGATAGATTTCAAGATACCTACATTTTGAACCTATATAAAGGAGATACACCTTTTCTAACAAACTACGAAGTCACATAAACTACAGCACCTTCAAACTTGGAATTTGGCTGGTCGGTTTTCGTGTAGTGTGAAAACTTTCGCTAACAACGGATTTTACAAAATTCCACCCCTGAGGCTTAAGCGGGGGTAGTAATAAACAGCTAGTCATTCCGTTGTAGATTTGATGAAGGAGATTTTGGAAGTAAATTTTATATTGAATTTACTAAGTACTTATTATATCCTAAAGTGTTTTGACAATGCACCATGTTAAAGGTGTCAGCGAAAAAACCTGCTTTCCCCCTTCCTGATCATTGTCTAGATATTTATTTTTATTTTATTTCATTTCTACTGATCTCAAATTGCAATAACAATCATACTTTTTAATGTATTTACCACATTGAATATGATGAAATAGTACTTTAGTTGTGGCACTCTAATGGCCTGTTTCACCGCTTCCTGATAAGGTGCCCGATAGGGTTATTTGACAGATTTTCCATACTCCATCTGTCAAATTAAGTGGTGGATAGCCTTATCAGGAAGCGGTGAAACAGGCCCTAAAATTACTAAACATTAGATCTAGCAGATAAGCATATATATTATTCTGCAGGTTTGTCTTCTTTGTATTTATTTTTAAAAAGTTGTAGGTTAAGGAACCACTACTTCAAACAATTAGAAGTTTTTAATAAAATAAAACAGATGCTCTTCAGATTTTGAGATAATATTATTATGTTCTAATCTAACTTTACTATCCTGTACATAGCAAAATAATAAAAAACAATATTACAGCAAACAATTATATCTAACAAGTGGGTTTGTCAAATGTAGATAGTTTTAGAAGTCTGTTAATGAGTATTATTTGTTATAACTGGAATGTTTTTATAATAGAAGGGTGTAAGCACAAGTGTATAGACAAATTACTTTTATCAATTCACCACGGCAAGTCTTTTACCGAGTAACAAGTACATAAAAGTTTTATAATGTCGAATGTTTTAAGTTAGGCCCTCATTTCAAAGAAAATATCAAGATAATACTGTTATTAATTATTATATTACGCGAAACGTAACGAGGGCCGACGGTTTTATTAATTTGTGTGAAAACAAACAAACATAAAAACGGCAAATACAGCAGTAATGGGAATTAGCACCAACAATAAAACTGGATAATGCGTACTCATCTTAATTGAAAATACCACTGTAAAATATATAATTTGTTAGGAACGGACAGACGGATGGTATAATTTCACTAACGAGTTCCTGGGAAGCAAATTTTAATTTGTCTTTTACTACAATTTCTCGACTATTCCGCCCGACACTCGCAATAATGTAAGCTTATCAGCGGCGATTAATAATTTCATTGCGATCGCAAATAAAAAAATATTTACACGGTTTTGCTTTTAAAATTACGACCTACCTGGCCACTAATCATCTCATCACAGTCACAAACACAACACACCACACATTAACAATTTGGGGCTTTATCACTATTACCGACGTGACACTTGGCTCTAAAAAAAAGAAAATTCGAAATTCAAAGCACACATTCAAAATTGGTGTCATCAGCTGTTCGCAAGGACGTTCGGTAAAAAAATGGCGGCGCGGGGTCGACGGCCGGGCGCCGTGAATGAACTGACGTGTTGTTTTTTTTTTAATTTCGTGCGCGCGCGCGCGCCGCCCGCAGTCTCCGCGGCGAATGAGGAGGCCGAGAACTATTTCAAACATCTTTTCTCTAATCCCATTCTGTGCATCTAACGCGGCGGTGGGCGGCGAAGTGGGGCTACACGAGATTCGTTTTAATTAATCACGTGCCGTGATACGCGACAAGCTGTTTTGACGGCCGATTAGATGACGAGATTTTAAAACGCCAATACAATGTTACATTTCTAACGCCAATGCAACAATTTTCATTCCCAGTTCTTATTGATATACATATTTATATAAATGTATCATTTGAAGAACTCGTAGGCATACGATGGACCTACATTATTTGGTCGGCTTATGTCAAATGGCCGGTCAGCTGGGCTTGATATAGCCCAGCTGACCGGTCCAGCTGACGTATAGCTTTGCATTAAATTTTAAAACACGAGGTATTCTTTTCCAACTTTATCGTTGATTTCTTTTGTATGTATGTGTTCATTGGTATCTTTTCCATATTATATGAATTATATGATCGTCGCGTTGATATCTTTTCTATAAAGTTTTGTGATCGTTGATATCTTTTGTATGAAATTGTGTGATCGTTGATGTCTTTTGTCTGAATCTGTGTAGTCGTTGATATCTTTTGTATTAGATGGTGTAGTCGTTGATGTCTTTTGTATGAGACGGCGTAGTCGTTGATGTCTTTTGTATTAGACGATGTAGTCGTTGAAGTCTTTTGTATGAAAGTGTGCGATCGTCATAATATTATTTTGTACCTTGTATATATGAACTGTATGATCGTCGCGTTGATATATTTTCTATAAAGTTTTATGATCGTTGATATCTTTTGTATGAAATTGTGTGATCGATGATGTCTTTTGTATGAGTCTGTGTAGTCGTTGATGTCTTTTGTAATAGATGGTGTAGTCGTTGATGTCTTTTGTATGAGACGGCGTAGTCGTTAATGTCTTTTGTATTAGACGATGTAGTCGTTGAAGTCTTTCGTATAAAAGTGTGCGATCGTCATATTATTTTGTACCTACTAAAATTATTTTGCAACTTTTCTTCTTTGTAAATCCAAATTTAAATAATATCTACAGGGTTCCATAGTCAACAAGGAACCCTTATAGTTTCGGTATGTCCGTCCGTCCATCTATCCGTCTGTCTGTCTACGGTTCTGCTCAGAGACTATAAGACCTACAAATCTGTAATTGGGCATGAATGCACATATTATTAACTAGATGACGCCCGCAACTCCGTTGCGCCAAAACTCATTTATCGCGCGGCAACCGTACACTTTTCCGGGACAAAAAGTATCCTATGTCCTTTCCCGGGACTCAAAGTATCTCCATGCCAAATTTCAGCAAAATCGGTTCAGCGGTTTGAGCGTGAAGAGGTAACAGACAGACAGACAGACAGACAGACACACTTTCGTATTTATAATATTAGTATGGATGATGCCGACAAAATGATTCATAAAATCTTAAAAAAAATATATTTTTTTATGGTGCATCCCCTACACATCAAGCGGGGAATTGATGAATATTTTTTTTCGCGTCCACCCCATCGTGTGGGGTGTTGTTGGATAGGTTTTTTTTTAAATATTATAAGTATTAGTAAGTATATGATTTTCCGATTTAGGGATCTGTTTGTGAAATATTAAGTTTTAAAGTGAAAAAAATCGTTAAAATCCAGCTGGTAGAAGGGGGGAACCATTTCTACCAGCTAACTGCTAAACGGTTGTTTTTGGAAATGTGAAAAAGTTGACGGGAGTAGGAAATATGCTGAATTTAAAAGGAAAACTATCACGGCTAAGAAGACTTCATAAGTTATTGAGTAATAGTCGATCAACTAAAAAACATGTATTCCGCGAAGTATAAAGGAACTTTTTGTTCAAATTCCTTTCAAAGTAACTGAGATGATGTTGTTAGTAGTGTACATTGTACATTCATTGACCATACAAAAATTTAAAAAATAACTAGCGGTATTACGGAACCCTATATTGTCCGTGGCCCGACACGCACTTGGCCGGTTTTTATACATATTCCGTTTGATATTATTTCTATATTTATACCAGTACATAAACATATTTTTTTACATTAAAAAAAAGTTTTAGTGCAGAGTTCAAAGAATTGTGCTTACTGAGAAATAACAGGTGAACGAGTCAAGAAAATCTTTCTATATTGTTTTATTTATTTATTTAAAACTTTTGCACGTTTCTGTGCAAAGGCGGGCTTAATGCCTCGTAGCATTATCTTCCAGCCAAACCTTAGGGTGTTGCAGAAAAAAGTGAGGTAGATGCAAACCCTTAGAGGACAAAGGGATTATATATTATCATCCCTTTGTCCTCTATTATTATATATTTATTTTCTTAAAATAACTTAAAAATTATGCAGAGTTTGACTTACAGATATCGACTACAAGAGAGGTATCAGTTGATTGCCTTCTTTCAAATTACTTTACTTATTTTAAATTAGCCTGTTCTTTTTCACTGCTGTGGTTCTTAAAGAGCAAAAATCAATCAAACCAGAAGCGTTCTAGGAATTCCGAAACGAATTGGAGCTAAATTTTACGGTGCGGCGGCGCGGGCGCACGATTTATTTTTAGTTTCCGCTGACTCATCCCGCCAATAATTATTGTAAAACTTATTACAGAGTAGAATATTTAAAGATAAAATTGTACAGTTCCGTGATTATCGCGATCGACATTACCATCAGCGCCGTTTGATTTTCCCAGTTTTGTAATTATTGAAAATATATATTTTTGATTGCTGCTAGTTGGTTTCTTGTGAGGTGTCTTTTCTCTTGTTAGGTGCTATTTTCTACAAAATTTCAATGCAAAGATTATTTTATTAATTACTAGCTGTCCCGGCAAACGTTGCTTTGCCATAGTACAAATTATTTCGCCCATATTATTTTATTGAAGTGACTAAATAAGTATGTCGTCATGGCAACGTCGATCGCTATTCGTCGCACAAACAATGGTCGCCGTCCGCAGAGTAGACAGAATGATAGAGCATGCCGACTTAGAACTGATGTAATTTTTTTTAAGTTTGACGTATTATGACAAAAGTCGTCGCTAGGGTCGTTACATACAAATTTAGTTGTTGTTTATATTTTGGCACATGCAAAGAAAACTGTCAGAATTCAATTTCAAAATCTTATTTTTAAAAATAAATTATACCAGCCAGCGCGCCAGCCTCTAATTTATCACCCCCAAACCCGACGAATTTGACAGATATTGAAACCTGTCCATTTCTTTGCAGTCGAACTACTGGTAGTTATGTCTATTGTGCCGTCCGTCTCAGCTTGTAATAATTTACTATTATTTATTCAACAAATGCACTTATCAATATATATAGTACTCAGTAGCCGATTCTCAGACCTACTGAATATGCATATAAAATTTGGTAAAAATCAGTAAAGCCGTTTCGGAGGAGTTCGTGGACTAACATTGTGACACGAGAATTTTATATATAAGATCTAATCAGAATATTATTATATAAAAAATTAGGATACATTTTAAAACTATGTATGCAATATGCAAATTGGATAAACACTTTACTTATGTTTTCTTTTCAGCTACCTATTGTATAGTTTGTATCGCGGGGTTTGAGTGTGGCGACCGAATCGAAAAATTCCGTAACAAAAATAAACCTAACACCCCACTCCTACCGGCATAGCGGTGCGGTGTTGCTGTGAGTTGTCTAACTTCGTTTCAGTTCGGCAGACTTCAGCACGGTGCTTGTGTGCGTACGACTAGACGTAAGTACGCGAATTATAATTTTATAAGTTGATAAAAAATTATAGTATGTTTGCCGCGGCAGTCTCCGATTAACTATTTATTTATTTATTGATGCACCGACGGAACAATATTTTGGACAGTTGCGTCACAGACCCCAGTGCAGCTTTTCGAAGACAATTCTTCAAGCCCCATAAAAGCACCGGTGATCGCGCAACAATAGAATATAATAACATTTCCAATAGATTTCCGCGATTGAAGGATTAATCCTTCAATCGCGGAAATCTATTGCCCCGCCCCGCGCGAGCACCGGTGATCGCGAGAACAAAAGAATACAATGGGAATTCCTAGAACCTCCGATCGAAGTATTAATAGTATTTTAACTTTAGGCCAAGAGTTCAAATCCCGACAAATCAACAAATACATTTTCTGTCTTCCTAGGTAATTAAAATTATATTTGAATACTAAAAATAATATCGATAAATCATTGACTTGATAAAAGGAGACAACACTAGCATCCTTTAATGAGCCATATAATGTAGATGTAAGTGTGATAACGATATAACTACTAACTCGTTAATACATCGTTTATAATCTGTGCAAATGCCTCCAAGCTAGGGCCGATGAGCGAGTCCGACTCGCACTTGGCCGTTTTTTGTTATAGTGTGTAAACTTATGATATATGTAATTGATTGTACTGTTGGTTCTTGGTGGAAATTCTTATTGTGTTTTATTAGTGTTAAACTTATGATATGAAATAATTGGTCGATTTTAATTGCAAAAAAACATTCTACAGAATGGTCATAAAGTCCTGGAGCATTTACAGAGAGATGTAGCTATCCGCGGTATCTTATATCATATCCATATTTTTATTTTAACCTTAGTCTATAACAGGTTTATTTTTTATACCTTTGAGATCTCAATTTACCAGTAGTTTAAATATTGCACTAAAAGTTATTATAAACTAATTCCAATATAATTATTACTGATGCAAATTAACCGTCACCTTATCGATATCGATAAAATCCATAAACAACAGCGACGCGACAGCAGTCACATCACTACGTCACATCGGAGACAGTTTATCGATAATGTCGCCCCTCGTTAAAGTTGGATTAACCGTGATTACATTTATATATGAGACAAATGGACGAGATCAGCGCACCGCTCCTGCGGGGTGCCCGGTGCTGCTGATTTAGCGCGAACACGCACGCAACTAGTTTCAACTGTATATTATACTTAGAAATACCTAATTACGAAATATATTTACTTAGATTATATTCTCCAGAAATAGTACCTTACAAGTTGATGCCCACAACTCCGATGCGCCAAAACTCGTTTATTGCGCGGGAACCGTACATTTTTCCGGGATAAAAAGTAGCCTATGTCCTTTCCCGGGACTCAAAGGATCTCCATACCATGTTTCAGCAAAATCGGTTCAGCGGTTTGGGCGTGAAGAGGTAACAGACAGACAGACAGACACACTTTCGCATTTATAATATTAGTAAGTAAGTAAGTATGGATGCACCTAGGGCAGGAAAATAAGAAATGTCTCAGATTCAACAAACATGTGATCCGAGGCTTTCTTGTTTACTGCCCATGGTGTGTATAAGGACTATTTTTCTCATCGACGGAGGCGGAAAACGGCAACATCGGTAAGCGCAGCGGGAAGAAAGTTGACGTTTTCCACCCGGAGGCCGGATGTGAGGAAATATAATTTGGGATTTTAAGCAATAATAATATTTTCTGGAGTATTGTGCATGAAAAAACTCATCATAACTAAAAATAACAGACCTAGGAGGACTGTTTCTTGTAGGTCTGTTATTTTTATTTTGCCACAAGATTCTTGTATATCTGTAGTCCTGTTCAAATACCTAGTTCAAGTACTTGTTGTCCTATATGTCAGTAGGTAGTAATTAGTTGTACAGGTTTAATGGTTGAATCTGATAGTAACGATGAGTTTTTCACGTGTTCATCCTCAGATGAGAGTTCCAGTGATGACAGTCATGTTAATAACTACACGTCTTTAAGTACTGCTCTGCATGAGAGTTTAGACTCATCTCTGAAATCTTTTAACGTAGTCCACATAAACGCGCAAAGTATTCCTGCACACTATCCTGAGCTGCTCAACTCTTTTGAATCAACTTGTGCTCATGCTATTTTAGTTTCCGAGTCATGGTTAAAACCATGCTTAGCATCAACTAGCTATTCTCTACCTGGTTTCACATTAA
The DNA here is from genome assembly GCA_937595015.1 of Polyommatus icarus. NCBI lineage: Eukaryota > Metazoa > Arthropoda > Insecta > Lepidoptera > Lycaenidae > Polyommatus > Polyommatus icarus. Next base: position 3,456,817 of record OW569330.1, on the reverse strand, counting down.
TCAGGAATGATCGCACATGCAGGGGTGGTGGTGGGGTTGCCATTTACCTCAAATCTCACATTCCCTTTCGCTTAATTAGTGCTTCACCACAACCACCTCCTATGGATATGGCTGAGCACCTTCTTATTGAGATCGAACTGCGTCATGTCAAATTACTCCTTGGTGTTTTTTACAGTCCCTCGTCACACGTAAATTTTTTCGCTTCTTTTGAATCCCTTATGGAGTCCTATTCAACTTTATATGATCACACGATTATAATGGGTGACTTCAACACTTGCCTTCTAAAAAACGATAATAGAGCTAAGAAGTTACAGTCAAGCATTGAATCGTGTAATCTCCATTTGTTATCCCTTAACCCAACTCACAATGTCCCATTATATACTCCCTCTCTACTGGACCTAATCATGGTATCTTCTATAAATCACGTAACTAATCACGGTCAACTTGATTCTCACTCCTTTTCCTATCATGATCTCCTGTACCTTTCCTATAACATAAAGCCCCCTAAATTTAAACCAAAAATTATGATGCGGCGTAACTTTAAGAGGATGGATGTAGAGGCTCTGAAGCGTGATGCCAGAAATCTCGATTGGACAGAGCTCATACAGGTGCCTACAGTTGATGCAAAAGTGGATATACTTACGCAACAGCTCAATAAATTGTACGATGTGCATGCACCTATAAAACCTATAAAGCAAAAACACCTGCCTACCCCCTGGCTTACAGAAGAGATTAAGGCAATGATCAAAAAGAAGAATGCTGCCAAGCAAAAACTCAAATGCAATCCTTCTGAAGCAAATGTAGAAAAATATAAAACCTTGCGTAATGTATGCAACAGGCTTTGTAGAGACGCACAGAGGCGACATATTCACACCTCCATAGAGAACGGTGACACCAGTAAAGTATGGAAGTTCCTCAAAACAGTTGGAGTTGGGAGATCTAACCAACAGTCTACTGTCAAGATCGACGATATTGATAGTCTGAACCAGCATTTTAACTCAAATTCTATTAATTTTGATAAAAATATCAAGGCTAAGACTTTATCTGCTCTTAGATCGTTACCAACTCCTAATGTCGAACCGTTCTCAATTAATAGACTCGAAGACCTAGAGGTTAAGAGAGTAATTTTGTCCATAGCTTCGAATGCCGTCGGTGATGATTTAATTAGTCGTAATATGATTCTCCCTATATTAGACGAAATCTTACCTGTTATAACACACATATTTAATACCTCCATTTCTTCTGGCAAATTTCCAGAAAAATGGAAGGATGCTCTAATTATCCCAGTTCCCAAAAAAAGCAAGCCTGTCAATTTTTCAGATTATCGTCCTATATCAATTTTACCGTTTTTGTCTAAAGCTCTTGAAAAATTAATACATCGTCAGTTAAATAATTATCTAATTAAAAACAATCTTCTTGTTCCTCTGCAGTCTGGATTTCGGAGGAGTCATAGTACTGTTACGGCTCTTACTAAAATCACCGACGACATTCGGTTAGCGATGGACAACAAAAAAGTTACATTTTTGATTCTCTTAGACTTCACTAACGCATTCAATTCTGTGGATTTTGACATCATGCTAGGTATTCTGCAGTCTCTAAATGTTTCAAGAGACGCTACAAACTGGTTTCGGAGCTATCTATATGGTCGTCGTCAAAAAGTCAAAATCGATGAACTTTCCTCAAACTGGTGCCGCACTTCAACTGGAGTACCACAAGGCGGTGTACTTTCCCCGTTATTATTTTCAATTTACATTAATTCTATTTGTAGCAACTTATCGTCTCTTTACCACATGTATGCCGATGACCTTCAAATATATTCGCATGCCACTTTAAACAACCTAGCTTCAGCTATTTCAAAATTGAACCAGGATTTGTCGAATATATTTGATTGGTCAACAAACCATGGCTTGCAACTCAATCCGTCTAAAACACAAGCCATTATTATTGGTAGTCAAGGAATCTTAAAAAGAATATTTTTTTCGGAACTGCCTCCTATCACGTTAAACAACGTCATAATTAACTACACTGATACAGTTAAAAATTTAGGGGTTATTTTTGACTCAACACTATCTTGGTCGAGCCAGATAAATTATGTATGTAGAAGAGTTTTCGCTGCATTCAATTCATTAAAACGCCTTAAGAACTTTTTACCCATTCCGACTAAAGTTATGCTTGCACAGACCTTACTCCTTTCCATTGTTGACTATGCTGACGTCAGTTATATCAATTTGACAGAAGAACAATTAAATAAACTCGAACGCATCCAAAACCTTTGCATTCGATTTATTTTTGGGCTGCGTAAGTTTGACCATGTCTCGGAATATAGATCAACCCTGAAGTGGCTACCTATACGTCTGCGCAGGAATGCTCATGTGCTACACCTCTTATATAATATACTTTTTGACCCCATGGCTCCCCCTTATTTAAAGCAAATGTTCACTTTCTCTGATAGTGGCAGTGCGCGTTTTGCTTTGAAATTAAATGTCCCTGTTCGGAAAACAAAATTTTTTGGCAACTCCTTTTCGGCCCACGCAGTAAGGTTATGGAACTCTTTACCTAATCCTGTAAGACTGTCAGAAAATCTAAATTCATTTAAACGTCAACTTTATAATTATTATCTGTCTAAATCTTAAGGTCTAAATCATTGAACGTTTATGGCATGGATGGAGCATTGTTCAGCCATGTCAATCATTAACCATGAACCAATAGGTAGTACCTAGCAGTTAATAGCTTTTCTCAATGTACTTTTGCTTTTTAATTGTTTTGTGTAAGTGTTTAATAGCTTTAGTTTGTTATGCACATTATGCATCCACTCGTTTTAATTTATCTTAATATCAATGTAGTAGTCAATGATATTATATAAAAAAACTCAAAGCAGATATGTTACTACCGCGCGCGTTGTGAAGCCATTAAATACAGGACAATTGTCCCGTCTTTTGTATAGTCTGTCTCTTTTATGTAAATGTCATTTCGTATCTTTTGTTTCACTTATCTTTCAAATTTGACAATCGAATTTGAAAATTGTTCGGAAGCAATTTAAGCCGGAAAATAGTATGAACGTAACAGATCTGTATTTAGTTGAATATCATTGGTAGTAGTCTTAAGATGGTTGCCTGGAAGATATCGCTATTTAGCGATAAGGCCGCCAGAATTGTATTGTCATTCTCCGCTTTTACTATTTTCTTATGTATTTTGTGGAATGCAATAAAGTATATTATTATTATTATTATTATAGGTCAATTTCAGACCACGATATCAATTGCAGTTATGTTGATGTTGTATAGTTAACCCATCAATCCCAAGCGGCAGCCTAGCCGGTACCCACGATGGACGGAGTAATACACTCTTTGATTTTCAAACACACCACTATAACTGTCATCAAATCCTACAGACAATACTAACTTATCATTTCCCACTTTTTACTAATAAAATAGTCGGCAAAAAACCCGACGATACATTGTAAGGGAACGATAAAAAACCTAACAATGAAATCGGACTTCCACTTTAGAACCTTAACACCAACACACCAAGTTCGAAAGTCGCGAAAGTTATTTTCAACCGTACGCGCGACAAAAACCTAGTAATTAAGCCCTATCCCAGATCCAATGAGCCAAGAAACAAGGTTGAAAATTGGACAAACAGATATGTCTCCGACCGTACACTACTCGGTAAAAAACCTAGTAAAAAATTTTGCACTAACGTGGCCTGAACTTTATCACCAACAAACAAGGTTGACAATAGGTAAAACTGACACGTCTCCGACCGTACACTACTCAGTAAAAAACCTATTAAAAGGTTTAGCACTAACCCAATGAGCGGCTGTCATCACACATGCCTTTCTAATCCCCACCGCTCACCGCCACTCATCAGGCACCACCTCCGACACCGCCTATTGCGATGGCGTACGAATATATTTCCCTAAATCTGAATCGTAATATTTCATAGAAGACATTGTTACATTGTTGCTCGCGATAAATACACTTTCACATCCATATAAAGCAATATTATAAATGCGACAGTGCGTAGGTATGTGTTTCTTTTTATTCATACGTCTGCATGTACTTCTTCACGCAGCCACTATATTACGTCTGATAAGGAAATACTTCCAGTCCACGGAATAAAGAATTTTCCCGGAAAAAAAATCTGTTTCTGCGTGATAATAATCGAATTTCGGTGCAATGGAGTTTGGACAACTACCTAGTAATTTATTATTGTGAATGCGAAAGTGTGGGTGTACCTCTTCAAACGTAGACCACTAAATAAATTTACAGCCTGTTAAGAAAGAGTAGAAGCTGAATTCATTTTCTAATCGTTATCACGATCGAATGGTGTTTTTTCGCTTAGGGCCAACCCACACGTACCACAACCACACGACAAACACACGACGTGGTCGGGCGTATATTTCGTATTGTAAATGAACTGGACCATTCACACGTACCACATTTTGCAGTCGTTGTCGACCACTTGTAAAATACCGACCACATCGCAACCACGTCGCAACCACATCGCAACCACAGCGTTGCGTCAATGCAACGACACGCCGCCCGCGCTCTTATTATTATGTTTTTTAGGGTTCCGTACCCAAAGGGTAAAAACAGGACCCTATTACTAAGACTTCGATGTCTGTCCGTCTGTCTGTCTGTCTCCAGGCTGTATCTCAAGAACCGCTATAGCTAGACTTCTGAAATGTTTACAGATTGTGTATATCTGTTGCCGCTATAACAACAAATACTAAAAACAATATAAAGTTAATATTTAAGGGGTTCCCATACAACAAACGAGATTTTTTGGCCTTGATGGCTCATAATCCATAATGTTAATGGCAATATGTAGATGTCGCAGACAACTGGTTTAAATAGCCGTTCAATCAAATAGCTAGCCTTTCGACTGAACAACGCCATTCAATCACACGTCTAGCTTTTTAATTGAATATTTAAGTCGCTCAAAACGTTCAACACTACAGCTGATTCAAAAGCCGCCGTTTGATTGAATCAGTTCAGCGCTCACCACCATGGCGCTGGGTGCGTTTTGTTTACAATATGGCGTCCACTAACCGGTGTTTAGTGGTTGTATTAAGATATTTTACGTAAATATACGTTACAAGTATTATTAAAGAGACAGAAATTATGGGGGCACATACGAGTGAATCAAAATTTAAACTCATATTCGAGGAGAAATTACGGGATTATGAAATGCAAACCAAAATATTTACTGCAATTGTGTTCAAAATGAGTTAGGATACAATTAATCTACTTGTTATCATTACGCTTGTGTAATAATAGTACTAAACTAATGGTCAACTTAGTTAATTTACCATTGAACCAGTTGGCCAAGCGTCGTCTAGCTGTAGTGTTGAACGTTGCAATCAACAAGTCGGCTAAACGATGTATAGCCGTGTGCCTGAATGGCGTTGTTCAGTCAAAGGGCTAGCTGTTTGATTGAATGGTTTTTTTAACCAGTCGACTGCGACATAAACACTTGAAATTTTCACAAAATCCTCAATAGGGGTGTAGACAGTAAACGAAATATAATACAAATTATTGTTTTTTTGAGAGTTTGTATTATAGAATTACCGAAAATGACATATTTTTACTCATAAACTTTATAATATTTTTTATTTTATTTATTAAAAAGTAAATAGTTAATCCGTATTATCACGTGATCGCAAACAGCCATTACAGAATGTGACGTCATGATCTCCAAAACATTGTGTGTGACAGTGACATTTCGCCATCAAACTCATACAAAGATTTTTGTTGTTTAAAGGACCGTGACGTCATAGCGACGCCATGATGAACTTTAGCTTTTAGCGGAAAATTTTAAAACGAAATTTAATAAGTGGTTTTTTTAATTAAAATAAGAGTGAATCTATTTTTTTTATATAATTTTAGCTCAAACAAAATATGTACACCTGTAACATTAATATATTTCCCAAAAATAGTATACACCCCTATTATATGTATACTTTAATATTTGATAATCAATGATATATTATATAAAAAACTCAAAGAGGATATGTTACTACCGCGCGCGTTGTGAAGCTGCAAAATGCAAATACGACCCAATTGGGTCGTCTTTTATTTAGTCTGTCTCTTTTATGTAAATGGCATTTCGTATCTTTTGTTTCACTTATCTGTCAAATTTGTCAATGTGGTTCGGAAGAGATTTAAACCGGAAAATAGTAGGTATGAACGTAACAGATCTGTATAAGTAGTATATCATTGTTGATAATATAATTAAAATAAATAATAAAGGGGGGCTTCTATACAAAAAACACAATTTTTCCCTACTTTCGCTCTATAACAGTACTGAACCCTTCGTGCGCGAGTCTGACTCGCACTTGGCCGATTTTATTTTACTAAAATGTCGCGACGCTATATTAAAAGCCGGAGTTGAACTACAATAGTTCGACTTGCACACGACGCAACCACGTCGCAACCACATCACAACCACATCGCAACCACATCGCAACCACTGGCCGTCGTCATTTTGTCGGTACCACAACGCAACCACAAAATGCTGCAGCGACACCATTCACACGTAACCACAGCTCGCCGACATTTTGTCGTTGCGATGTCGTGTGGTTGTGGTACGTGTGGGTTGGCACTTAGTGTGTGCACAAACAACGTTTGTATAGATTTTTCTTTAAATACTGTCAGCTGAAAGCACTGACCTCCATTTTACAATATACAAGTACGCTGGACTTATGATACAAGTGTTTTTTGTGCCTATTTGAAGCGGAATCAGCGCCCCCAATGTGAGAGAAGAGAACTAAATCTGACGTAACTTGCAAATAGCCGCATAATCGCTATTGGCTGTAGAAACTAGTACTAGTTCCAAGTACTCCCACTACTGCTATCAGCGCCAATATGGCGACTTTCAAACGTCATTTTTACGTCAGATTCAGTTATCTTCCCCCGCATTGGAAGCGCTGATTCTGCTTCGAAAGGCACAAAAAATAGCTGTAATTTCAAAGGGTACGGCATAAGTTCAGCGTACTAAATACTTGTATAATGGAGGTCAGTGGCTGAAAGTGATGAAACATCCATACTAATATTACAAATGCGAAAATGTGTCAGTCCGTCAGTCTGTCTGTTACCTCTTTTTGATAATTTGATATAGAGGTACGTTGAGTCCCGGAAAGGACATTTAAAGATATTTTTCCCAAAAAATGTATGGTTCCCGCGCGATAAACAAATTTTAGCGTAACGGCGTTTAATAAGGTTTTTAAACTTATAGTGATTAATTAATTGAGTGCGACTTCTCTGTTTTGACAAGCTGTAGATAAACTTTGGCTTGTAGTATTTTGAGTGTCACCAAGACGTACAAGATTGATTTTTTTTTAGAAAATATGAGCAGTGTTTCCGCAATATAAACAAATTTTTGAGCAACTCAATGTCGTGGACAACATCTTATTGTTTGTAAAGTTCCAACTGTCTTTGACCCATTTTACTGTAGTACAAAACACTTAGGAATATTGTCTGTTCAATAGATTTTGGGTATGAAACATAAGATTCACACAATGTAAGATTCAGAGACATTTATTACTATGACTTTAACATGTCAAAATGTTTAACTTCTTTATCAACCCATCCCCATAAGGACACCGGTAACCGCAACAGCATAGAATAACAATAGATTTCCAAGAATCCGTGATCGCAGGATTAATGTCAAACACTTTAACATTCAAGAAAAAAAATATAAAACACTTTCAATATCAGAAGTGGCATCGACACTTGTCTCGACATATCTGTTATATTATACGACTATATAATACAAAGACACCTATTGTTATAGTGTCCTCGGTAAGCAAGGTTGTTTTTTATTTTCACTAGGAGGTGGCTTCAACACGCTAGTCAATTAAGAAGACAAATTACAAATTAACATATCGATGCGATTATTATTTATTAATTGTTATTGTAAAAGTGCAAATAAAATTTCAAAATTTATTACTCGAAGGGATGTTGACAGAAGAAAATAAAATTCACTATCAAAAAAGTCGATTCATAGTCAGACAGATGTACGTTATTTTCTCGAGTTATGTCAAACCCAGCCAATAGTTCACGACCACTGTATTGACATAAATCGACCAAAATATGTCGTAGGTCAACCTTTAAATTAATTTCTTAGGTGGTACAGTTTTAATGAAAATAATACACGTGAAATCTTCTTTCATATAAAACGGAAACCAATCTTGAAGCATCGTTTAACTCGAAAGCAGCTACATAAAAGGTGGGGAAATTTAGGAAAAATGGAGCAGATTTATTGGGTCAACATCGTTTTTTTTAAATTTTATTTAATTTTATTTTTTTATTAGGGGCTAACGAGCAAACGGGTTACCTGATGGTAAGCAACTACCATCGCCCATGGACACTCGCAACATCAGAAGAGCTTCAGGCGCGTTGCCAGCCTTTTAAGAAGGAATACGCTCTCTTCTTGAATGCTTGCAGATCGTATGGGTCCGGAAATACGTTGCTGGTGACAGTGTGTTCCAGAATTTTACAGTGCGCGGCAGAAAGTTACGCAAAAAACGCACGGTGGAAGACTACAAGTTATCAAGGTGATGAGGATGGTATGTTTTTCGCGTGGGACGATGGCGACAAGTTGCAGGTGGTATGATTCCGAACAATTCCTCAGAGAACTCCCCGTGATACAACCGATAGAGGATGCAGAGTGAAGCTACATCTCGGCGTAATTCCAAGGAGTCCAAGCTATTTGAAACACTATGGCAGTTATGCATCATAAAGTTAATAAACCTAGCGCTGGGTGTATGGCCTTTGATCGGGTTTGGCACAAAGCGCTGCTATCAAAGCTTCCATCATACGGGCTGCCCGAGAAATTATGTAAGTGGGTCACTGGTTTCTTAGCAGACAGAAGCATAAAGGTCGTAGTTGACGGCGAATGCTCAGAAACTCAGTCTGTTGATGCTGGTGTGCCTCAGGGCTGTGTGTTATCGCCTACTCTATTCTTACTGCATATCAATGACATGTTGCAGACCAGCGGCATTCATTGCTATGCGAATGACAGTACAGGTGATGCTGTATATACCGGCTCCCCCAATATTTCTCGGCAAAATGTCACTGAGAGTCGAAACGAACTTGTCTAAGGTGGAGAATTCATTGGAGAAGGTCTCTGAATGGGGTAGACGTAACTTGGTCCAATTCAACCCCGCCAAGACACAAGTCTGCGCGTCCACCACTAAAAAGTCACCAATGGTCGTATATCCTCGTTTCGAGGGCACGTCTTTAACCATCTCCCCTAGCATTGAGATACTTGGCGTCAACATATCGAGCGAAGTCCAGTTCCGATATCATCTAGAGGGTAAGGCCAAATTAGCCTCGAAGAAGCTTGGTGTTCTTAACAGAGCGAGACAGTACTTCAGTCCGGACCAACGCCTAAAACTCTACAAGGCGCAGGTTCGGCTTCATATGGAATATTGTTCTCATCTCTGGGCAGGGGCGCCAAAATAGCGACTGCTCCCTCTGGATCGTATCCAACGAAGGGCCGCTCGAATTGTTGATTGCCATAGTGTTTCAAACAGCTTGGACCCCTTGGAATTACGCCGAGATGTAGCTTCGCTCTGCATCCTCTATCGGTTGTATCACGGGGAGTGCTCTGAGGAATTGTTCGGAATCATACCACCTGCAACTTTTCGCCATCGTCCCACGCGAAAAACATACCATCCTCATCACCTTGATGAGTGGCAGTCTTCCACAGTGCGTTTTTCGCGTAACTTTCTACCGCGCACTGTAAAACTCTGGAACGAACTGTCACCAGCAGTATTTCCGGACCTATACGACCTGCAAACCTTCAAGAAAAGAGCGTATTCCCTCTTAAAAGGCCGGCAACGCACCTGCAGCTCTTCTGATGTTGCAAGTGTCCATGGGTGACGGTAGTTGCTTACCATCAGGTGACCCGTATGCTCGTTTGCCCCCTTATTTAATAAAAAAAATGGATTACATTAATAATTAGTAGAACAGAGCAACAAGTATGCGGACGGCTATATTATAAAGAAAAGGACGAACGAACGAACGATTATTTCAATAACTTTCTCGATTAACTTGCTCACTTACGTTGCCACATTTTGTTCATCCTACTCTCTAACGATAACTATATAAAGCATTTTCTAAACACGTAATATTACTCGAAAAACTACATCATATATTGATACGTCACTCCTAATGACCGCAAAAAGAGTAATTAATAACACTTATTCCAATTCCGTCCAACCACTTTCAAGAAAATAAATCAGACAGACCGAGCATGCAAAAACTGTTGATTATTATACACATATTATATTAGCACGGAATATCGCGATACTTGGACGAAAAAATATGAGTGGTTTATTGCGGATACCGCTCCGGTATCGCTTACTTATACTCGTACTCAGTGTAAAGTAGACTTACGTGAGATATGTATATAAGTAACCCAACATAAATTATCGTCTGTAAAACCTAAATAAGCTAAGTAGTTTATAGTCTAGTAGCGAAAAGTAATAATATACGTAATGATCAAAGCAAGTCATATCTAAAAAGGCGATCACAGTGTAAGATAACTCTTTGGTATTACAGTGGGTCACATCTAATTTAATAATAATAAGCACTGAACTTTTCGCTGATTCTCGAGTGATTGCAGAAACTGTGCATTTGAAATTTTTAAGAACAGCCCAAATTTGAAGTTCAAACACAATTCACTGAAGTTATATTAACGATTACAACTATGACTAATTAAAACTGACTAAAAATAGTTTAAATCACAATAAATAATTCAAATTCACTTTCTTCTTTTAATAAAGCAAAACCATCGCTTTTTGCAACTGGCAACTGCCTTTCCACTAAAGTTTCAAAGTCAATTTTGACATATTTCAATGTGACAGCGTCAATAATTTTAATTTGTAGGTAGATCAAAATTTTGTTGATTTTGTTTGGTTTTTTTTTTCTACAAATTCAATAGTCAAAGAACACTAATATAGTGAAATATAATTATTCTAAAGTAGACAACTTAAGGAGAATATTTATGTTTACAGTTAAGACTTATGAAGTCATAACGTCATAAGTCTTAACTGAACATAAGTTTTATTTTATAATAACGAGAAATGTTGTAAGTGCAAGGTTTTTGTTGACAATCCTCAGTATTAGTATTACAAACTACAACAAGCAAATTTGAATTGGCATCGGTTTCATTCTTTACAGTTTCTTTAGAACGAGGTACCTTATACCTATTATACCTACTTACCTTCTGCGTGTTATCCAACTGAAACAATTATTCGCATTCTTTACGTATTTACAATGAAACTGGGCTTAAAAACCAAAGGAATCTGCTTTTAATACCTTATATAAAGCAGCGAGAAGTGATACATAATAATTCAAGACGTGAGTGGAAGAATAAGGTAAGTTACATGAAAAAACTTCCCGTTTTTTTTGCTTAAATAGAGGCTTTAGGACCGGAAAAATTATTTCAAATAGATAAACTATAGATTATAATATGTGTAGCGAGATATATTAATTAGGTTATGAAGTAGATAAGTTATAAGATTTATTACAATAATTAGGGGAAAAATTAGTTATTGTCCGAATGTTACGAAATGTTACTTGTTCGATTCTTCCACTTACGTCTTCAATTGTTTCCTAGGATCAAGATTGTTTCATATTTATGAAACTTTTACATTCTATTTACTTCTTAACACTTCCGTGATCCGTCCCACTTTTTTTTTATGTCCTGTTAAAATAAACAGATGTTCTATTTTACAATCAATTCAATAGTAAACGTGCAAACTAAAATGTTATATACAGTTGCTTTTAAAAAGTTTAGTTAAGGCCAGGTGTCATCCCTTTCAAATCGATCTAAGAAAAAAGGGATGACACTACGATGTTGCCACTTTTTAATTTCTTCACTTTCTTGACAGACTATAGTCTAATAAAACTATTTCCACCATTTAAGTCATACTAAAAACGGATCTTAAATAATTATGTAACATCACTAGGAGCTACTATTTTCTGGCTTTTTTTTTTTGTTAACGTGTACTTTTCCTGTTGAAAAATATTAATTCCGCGATCATTTCATCCAAAGATCCAAACAAGCTGAACCAAAAGCTTTTGCTTTAAAAAAGTAAAATAATTGGAATTAAATGAGGGTAGTTTAAAAACGATCTGTATATCGTTCATATCGTTACTATCAGCAGCGTTATTTAAAATAGACGATTTTATTTTTATACAGTGATATATTATGGAAAGAAAAACATTCGGAAAAAAAACAGTGAGTTTCTATAATTTTTCCTGTTCGTTATATTTTCTTATAAATTGAGTAGTCGATTACAATAATGCAATGTTCATTAAAATTATGTACCTATTATGTGAGGCGGTTATGAATATTTTACATAAATATGTATATTTGTATAATTCTATTTGCTTATCTATAATAATAATGGTCTCGAGTTTTCATGCTGGTGATTTTCATAATTATCTATTTGATTAGAATATATCATATTCGGACGTATTTTTTCGTTTGGTCGTTAATCGAATTAATAGATAGTGGATATTTCTAGATTATTTATTTTAAGAGTAGAATTTAATGAATACTAGATATTGGTAGTGACATTGTTTGTGATAAAAAAAAACATTAAAACTGTTTATCTGGTACTTTATGTGTGTACACTGTACAGTCTCCTTAAAATTTTTGTAGTGGGTCTCGCATAAAATAACATCATTTAACATCATCATTCTTGACAATTTCATAATTTAACTAGACTGATTTTACAATCTAATGAGATTGTGTGATTGGTTCAAACTACACAAATTGTATAGTAAAATTATACTAATATCAATCACCAATTTATTAAAAATGCTAATTAGGTATGTCTATATTATATCATTTACTTCAATTATCTCAAACAACTAAAAGGGACTACAGAGTCGTAACTACACAGCAAGTAGAAACACACGTCACAGCCAAATATTCTTTGTATGAAATCGTATGAGACCGAGCTAGGCGGCTTCTAAAGTGCGTGACACAGCACTCCAGTAGGTATCCATCCATATCCATATCCATCCATACTAATTATATAAATGCGAAAGTACGTGTCTGTCTGTCTGTCCGTCTGTCTGTCTGCTTGTCTGTCCGTCGGTTACCTCTTCACGCTCGAACGCCTGAACCGATTTTGCTGAAATTTGGCATGGAGATACTTTGAGTCCCGAGAAAGGACATAGGATAGTTTTTATCCTGAAAAAAAGTACGGTTCCCGCGCGATAAAAGAATTTTGGTACAACGAGGTTGAGGGCGTCATCTAGTCTAATATATATAAATCTCCTGTCACGATGTTTGTCCGCGATGGATTCCTGAACCACTTAACCGATTTTAATGTTTTTTTTTAATGTGTGTTTTTTCCAACTTGAGAGATAGGATAGTTTATATCTTTAATTATAGTCGCAATTTTATTTTATTGCAAATTGTTTGTCTATAAAGAGCGACCATTGTTTATGCGACGCGTGTCGCGGGATAGCGATAGACGTTGCCATGGTGACATACTTATTTAGCCACTAAATCAATAAAATAATACGGGCGATATACTTTATACAATATGGCAAAGAAACGTTTTGCCGGGACAGCTAGTTTATTATAAAAATGAATGTCCTGTTCCTCCATTTTACTATACCCTTAACCAGCTCATACCAGTTCATTTGATCGAAACGATCTATCGCAAACGAGTGGCTGTCCTTAAGGCCGTCCCCCGAGCAAACGACCTTGGCCATACATTTGCCGCGTTGCCGAGATCGCGCCAAAACCCTATTATTTTTACTTATCTTAGTTCAAAATCGTCCTAAAAAAATTTTAAACGGCAAATATGTAGTTTATGATATTGTCGATCTATTGGCGTGAGTTTCAAATAAAAGTAATTTGTAAATCCTAAGGAGATGCTGAATGTATGCTTGAATTTTAACAAATTGGTATTACTTTGGAAGCTGATATCATGAGTATAAGAAACAAAAATAGAAAATTTAAAACGACAAAATGAATGTTGATATACTGAAGATTATTGCTGTATTTTTATTATACCTTTGTAGCTTTCAGATTATGAGTTTATAAGGTTTTAAATACGGTCAATTACGGAATCTCCGGACGGAACGCCCTTAAGAATGGAAATAACAGTATGAACAGATGAATGTTCGCTCTTTCCGAAACAAAACGATCCATCTCGATTACAGAACCATCACCATCGCTCAGCGCAGCGTTGCGGCACCTCACACTGCTTACGTTGACGCTGCGTTTTGGCGCATACTCCGGCTAAAATCAATAAAATTCCTACAATACTATATTGTATTTGCGTAACTGTAAAAGTAAGTTATAAGCGTTAATTAATAATTACGCATTTCTTACTAATGTGTTATATACAAAATATTGACCAATAGTGCATCTGAAAATTTCTATAATCATATTTAATATTTTCACGACATCCAAAAAATAATGGAAATCGTCCTATGAGTCTTTAATTGTACATACACAAAGTTAAGTCAATTCATGACATTGTGCTTATTTGTAACTTCCAAGTTTTTAAATAAGTAAATAATGTATTCCTACATCTCGCTTCCTAAGCTAAGTGTTTATCCTTAAAATGTAATCAGCCTTTAAATAAGAATATTATTTAAATTCGACGTGATCTTTTATTATACTTCTTTGCTGCTTCACATTCTTTGCTACCTTGTTTCTTCTTGCCATATTAACAGCGGTGTTAGTTTCTTCCAGTGTGAAGACGCCTCACACGCCATCAACATTTTAATCAACGCATTATTCCGCCGCTAAAATATGTAATTAATTTGTACCCGATGTCCACTACCTCGAGATAAAACTAATCGCCGTTTTATTCAAATGACATCTTTAATACGATGTAAATAGATTCGTATTTACATTGTGCGGTACGTTATTACTGGTATCAACATGTTATTGATCGCTTATAGCGTTATTAAGTCAAATAATGTCCCTACGGGAGTCGGCAATTACCGTTTTCTAAAGGTCAATGTAAATATTATTTTTTCAGTAAAATGATGAATGGACCTCTAACAGGACGTCTCATTTATTGATTATGACAAAAAGACTATTGACAGATGGAATGATCATACATCTACAATGTATAACAAGTATGAATTGTAATAAGTATAATAACACTTTATAAAGTCACAGTTTTTTAAACTAGCTTTAAGGTAAGTATTATCATAAAACAATAATTTTAGTCAATGGAAAGGACAGTATTTTTGTAAGTTGAGCGCTATTCTTATCTTGTAATGAACTTCAAAATAAGACAAGTTCTATGTGTTGTATTTTTGTCGCAATAAAATCCATTTCCTACGAGCAGGAACTATGAATTCTGCTGCAAAGAATATACCAATGGTTTCTCTTGATCCATTAAAACACATGTGCCATGTGATAAGCTCAAAGTCGGCGCTGTAGTTTTATCCACTATTTAATGCAAAGAAACAAAACAATATTTGCATTTAACAGAGAAAAATACATTAGGTAATTTATTTCCGTCTAACAAGCGCATTTTTCCTCGTCTAATGAGGATATTCTTTCCACTGCTTCTGTTGCTAAGCAAGCATTATTCAGTACTTTTTACCCTACCGTTTTGCATTGATCTACAAGTCCTGAGTAACTAGGTAATAAATAACGCAGTATCTATGATCTAGTATCGTTAATTGTGTAGGTTTCTATTAGGTCACAATCATATTTAATAAACTGATATCATCGGGCGTAGCAGCTGTGAATCTAGCGCTTGGTTATGCATAGAAAAACTGGTTATTAGAGATCCGCGACAAGTCGGGATATATTGTGATAGCTAAATAGTAGCTATTGTTTTTTTTTTTTTGCCCCGAAGGCAGGTCATTGTAGCCCTGATGTCACAGCGACCCTTGAAGATCTATTGTGACTCCTTCGCATTAGAGTACTGTCCACAAAACTAAAGCTGCTGAAGTTCGCTGTAGTTGGGTAAAACAGAGAGGGCAAGGTATTGTATTGTCGCAACAGAATCACGTGCATTGTAAAAACCTACATAAGTTGTTTTTGTGTTAAAACGCCGCAACGACGTTTTTTAACATGGCTCTACGCTATGTCTGCGTTGCGACTACTAATCTTTGGGATTACAACAGTATAGAACAGAACACAGATTTGGAGAAACATTTCTATGAAACAAAATCATCCTCACCTCATTTCATTTCTTCTAACATCGCATCTAACAACGCAACTTTTCATTTTCATTAAATTTTGATGTTAAAATAATAGTCTAGCAAATTCATATCATGGCGATAAAGTTTAAAGCATACTGAAAGGTTTTGTCTTCTAAGTTTAAACACAGTGTGAGGTCCTCTCGCACTTGACATTTTTTTATTTTTTCCATCAAGTATGGAGGCGAGGACATAATACGGTATATAATCAATTACTGTTGAGAATATTTTGCATAAATAGCCCTCAGTTCGTCACCTCTTATAAACGAGTACAGAAGTTTTGTAAAAAAAAGTTAATCGACAGATGTTTATAATAGTTAACCTGAGGAAACTTAGTGAATTAAAAAGGTGCCTTAGCTTGTCTACCTTTATGTAGATATAAAATAGGTATTACAAAAGATAAATAAAAAATTCTACACAAATGCACGGAGTTACACTTAAATAAAATAAAATATTTATTAAATTTCGATTTTTGGCTACCACTGCCGAGATTACGTAGCACTTATAGTGTAATAGTTTCAGAACATACCCCTAATGCCTAGTCCCTAACGTAAGTTTCAACTTCTTATCATTTACGTGGAAGCGTCTCGGAACATATTTTTATTTCTTACGTATTTTGTAGTATATAAAACTCGACTTGCATTATACCAACCTGTAAGTTTGCTATAATATTATGTTTAAGCTATTTGCGCATAAAATTTAATACTCTTTATTAATATAAAGTTAATTATGCTTGTAAATAATTACAAGTTTAAATCTATTCATATTTTTCATAGGAGCTATAAAAGTATAATGCGTTTAGTTTAATATAATGGTAATTCTTATGCTGATCACAATTGATCCTTATTATCTGGTAATTGATTTTACCACAACACCGTCGACATTATACTTAAATATTCTTATTTTAAATAACTACTGGCTGACCCGACAACCTTGTTTTGCCACATGCGTTATTTCTGGCATGGAAAATAGATGTTGGCCAATTCGCTGACCTACCTGTAAGCACATAAAATATTGGTCAAGCCGTTTCGGAGGAGCTTTACAACAAACACGAGAATTTTATCTGTAGACTAGATGACTCGTTTATCGCGCGGGAACCGTACATTTTTACAGGACAACAAGTATCATATGTCCTTTCCCGGGACTCACAGTATTTTCATGCCAAATTTCAGCAAAATCGGTCCAGTGGTTTGGGCGTGAAGAGGTAACAGACCGACAGACAGACACACTTTTGCATTTATAATATTAGTATGGATGACACCCGCAACTCCCTTGTGCATAAATTCGTTTGTCGCGCGAAACTCAAACTATTAACTAGACCTTTTTTTCAGCGTAACCATCTTTTTAGGGTTCCGTACCCAAAGGGTAAAAACGGGACACTATTACTGAGACTTCGATGTCTGTCCGTCTGTCTGTCTGTCTGTCCGTCTGTCTCCAGGCTGTAACTCAAGTACGGTAATAGCTAGAAAGTCGAAATTTTCACAGATTATGTATTTCTATGCCGCTATAATAACAAATACTAAAAACAAAATAAATTAAATATTTAAGGGGGGCTCCCATACAACAAACGTAATTTTTCAAACATTTTTTGCTCGGTATCAACGATGACAACAAGTAGGTACTTGAAATTTTCAAAAAAGCCTTAATTATATGTGTACTTTAATAATTAAAAATATTATTTAAATAAAATAATAATTTAAGGGGAGCTCCAATACAAAAAACGCAATTTTTGGCCTATTTTTGCTCTATAACGGTACGGAACCCTTCATGCGCGAGTCCGACTCACACTTGGCCGATTTTTTATACGTTTTTATAAGCTTGTGTTATATGTATGTAACCGAATCCTTGAGCAAGATTTTTACCTATTTCCAGCAGTCTAATTTATTCGAAATTTTGCATACGTATACGAGCCGTATACGAGCGTATACGAGCCAATAGCCGCGTACTGACCAAGCGAGCAGCCTCGCTGCCTCGCCCGAGCGTGCCGCGGCCGAGCCAAGAGTTGTTTTTGACTCGCCGAAAAGCTCGAAAGGCGCCTCGGACGTTTGCCGCGCACTAACACGTACTGACCGACCGAGCAAATGCGCGCGAGGCTGCCGCGGCGAGGCGTAAAACTTGGTCAGTACGCGGCTAATGACAATACAATAATTTGTGAAAAAAAATAAAAAAAATAATAATTCAAATAATTGCAATAAAAGATGAAAATAAATAAATCATGTTTTTTAAGTTTTTTTAAAGTATTATTTTTATAGTTTCAGTACAACCAACGGCCTCGGGTGGACCGGTTCGTGCCGACGCGCGACCACGTCTACAACCTGCATCGACGACGGAGCTGGCACGCCGCCTGCTCACAACAGACTGATGTAGATATTTGG
This sequence comes from Polyommatus icarus, assembly GCA_937595015.1. NCBI lineage: Eukaryota > Metazoa > Arthropoda > Insecta > Lepidoptera > Lycaenidae > Polyommatus > Polyommatus icarus. The sequence goes on along the minus strand of OW569330.1, from coordinate 3,438,231 downwards.
GTAGGTAGTAATGACGATAATAATGTTCAAATTAGGTATACAGGGTGTAACTAAACCTTCCTGCCAAATTTTTTTTCAAGGCTTAGGTATCATTAGGTACCAATACACCAAAAAAAGTATGGGTCTTATATTTTTTCATCGACATATTTTATCCCATATAAAATCTACGAACTCAACGAATCACTACATAAGTCTCACTCATGTCAACTCACGTCAAGTATACTATCAGAGAAGTTGATTCGTAGGCAGATGGGGAACCTACGTAATTTGGTCGCGTTTTGTCAAACCCAGTTAGCAGTTTACAAATTTCATTAAATTGACATAATTTGACCAAATGACGTTGGTATGTCAACTGCCTATGAATTAATTTCCTCGATGGTACATCGATTAAATAAACGCTAAACCTTCGTATGCAGTAAGTTTTGAAAATTAATTATACTCGGTTTTATTACAGTACGCAAAATACATACAACAGAAGAAGTACGCAAATTACCTGGATGACGCGTTTGGCATCGAGCCAGTGGCCAAGGACCCTAATGTGGTGCAGACCTGGCCGTGTCGACCGCGGAAGAGAAGCTACCTGTCTTCCGCTGACAGCGTACTAGATCTACCGTCTTATAGCTATGCTGTTTGTAAGTCCCTTGATAAGCCATATCACATACTTAAGATCAATAGAATATAAGATACCATAAAAAGTAAGATGATAATTTAAGATGATACACCATAGAAAGATTTACATAGCGGAAAGCTCAAGGTTGCTGTTTTTTTCTGATGCGATGAAAATTTAGAGAAAAAACAGGAACTTGTGTAAGTTAAGAACCGTGATTAGCTGCATTGAAAATATTTTGATTCGGATTGGATTAAGTAGATATTTTGCTGTTTGCGGTCGTGATACAAAAATATTTCATAGTATTGATACTGTAACATACCTATATCATAACATAGAATATTTACTCTAAGTTCCCAATATAACTTAATCATGTGCACAATTTATATCCACACTATAACACACCTTAGGGTGCGTCCACATTTGTATCATTTGCGCGATCAGATCTCCGATCAGATCTCCGTCGCGTATCATCGAAGCGTGTCAAAATGATACGTGTATCATGATACGCCCCGATCGCTATTAACCGCGTATCTGATACTTGTCATATAAAATACACGCATGATCGGCAGAATGATCTAATAGGCGTCCACACTATGATACTCATACTTGATACGGCGCGATGATCGCGACGGAGATCTGATCGCGCAAATGATACAAATGTGGACGCACCGTTAGAATACTTTCGAATGACACTCCGATTCCATCCAGCTTAATAAATACCAAGTTCCAGAGCTGCTGGACTGGAGTAGCGACAACATCCTGGTGGCGGCGCTCGGCATGAACTACCACAAGTGGAGCTGGCGGACCCAGAGCCTGACCAGCCAGGGCCTCACCAGGTTCCCCATACAGTGCTGCAAGTTTGACCCCCGAGGAGAACTGCTGGCTGTAAGTACCTGACAATAAATAAGCAGTTGTATCATCAATCTTTATACATATAAAAATATGTAAAAGAGATCACAATATTTGCGTTTATGGCCGATTTACACGGGTGACTAAAGCCGCACGATTTACGCCGCACGGTGAAAATCGACCGTGTAAATGGCAATTCGACTTTGTTTTGTATAAATGCTCTTTTTAAAATAACTTTATTTTAATTCTATTTGTCTATTTAAATTTTATAAAGTAGTTAACTTAAAGTATTCGATCTGTATATTAAGTAGTAAAGTATTCAATCTGTCGTCTGCCGCCACGCGCCGCGCGGCGGCGCGCCGATGCCGTCGCATCTCGCATCGTGTATTAAACAAACAGGTGTTGTTATACAGTACATAATTACTATTATTAGTATATCCATACATATGCCTTGTACTATTATCTATTCTGTGCCATGAGACATTGGTGACCTTAACACGACGTGGTAATGATGATGACGATAAAGATGATGATGATTATGATGATGAATATGAATTGCATAGTAGCATATGCTTTCTGTTCTTAAAACAACGCCGAAACTCCCAAACGTGTATCTATAAGGAGTCAGGAGTTCTCTCAGCATCTTCGAAACCATGGTATACCTTGACCCAATATTTGACTTTTGGTAGCATATTCTTACTACACTTCACATAAAACTAAAATCACCATATGTTTCCATATAAATTTAGAGGAGTTCCCTCGATTACTCTTGGATCCCATCATCAGGTCACCACTTTTGTGAACATGGTACCAAATTGGAGTGAAACCAAATACAACAAAACAAAAATTTCGAAAATCGGTTCACAAACAGCGGAGTAATCGTTGAACATACAAAAAAAAATATATATCCACAGCCGAACATATAACCTCCTCGTTTTTTGGAAGTCGGTTAAAAATTAAAACCGACTTCCAAGGTAAAAACAATAGTAATATGAACTAAAAAGTATTAAATAACTCTTACTCTTTAATAGTGCCTTTTCAGAATTCGTCTAAATCTCAACTATTTCTGTACATTACTACAGTCTTCATTATTTTGAAGTCGGTACCAGCTAATTTAATCGTGGGTTCAGTAATGTCAGAACTTATAATATATGAAACTTTTGGGACTGGTACCGACTTCAAAGTAATGAAGACTGTAGTAATGTAAAGAAATAGTTGAGATTTAGACGAATTCTGAAAAAGGCACTATTAAAGAGTAAGAGTAATTTAATACTTTTTAGTTCATATTACTATTGTTTTTTCCTTGGAAGTCCGTTTAAATTTTTTGTTTAAAATAATAATTTCAGTCTTTTTAGTTATACGAATGTTAACTATTCAGATTATGTTACTGTAAGCGAAATTGTGGTAAATGCTTGCAGTTATCTAAGCGATGCTGCAATTTCCAAACTTTTATCTTTAAAGGTTCAGGAGTTCTGTTCAGTGCCTTTGGACCAAGAGGCATCTTCGTATGGAATTTCTCTTATTCGTAACATATGTTTAACTTACTAGAAACAACATTTCAACCACTATGAGTGTTTTGATAAATTTCAAGGATTTCCCTCGATTGCTCATAGATCCCATCATCAGCTCACCACGTTCGTAATTATTATACAAAATTAAGATTATATCCTATACAACAACACAAGAAATTTGAAAATCGGTCCACAAACAGCGAAACCATCGTCAAAAACAACTGCTTCGATGCAAAATATCACGAAAAGTACCAAAAATTGGATCATAGTGTGATGACCCATGGTATAATTATGGTTGTGCTGTTGATGATCAATCAAATTGATGTGTTAGCTTGTGCTTTCAGTTGTTTTAACAACGCGGAAATCCCCGAACCTGTACCTATAAGCATTCAAAAGTTCTGTTCGGTACCTTCGGATCCAGGGTTTAACCTGGTGCGAAATCTTACTTTTTGGTAGCATTTACCTCGAATGCTTCAGAAAAAATCAAAATCACTATATGCTTCGATACAAATTTCAAGGAGTCCACTCGATTCCTCAAGGATCCCATCATCAGATCATCACTTTTGTGAACATGGTACCAAATTCGAGTTAAACCCTATATAACACAAAAATTTCGAAAATCGGATCACGAACGGCTAAGTAATCGTGGAACATCAAAAAAAAAGGATTCATACAGCCGAACGTATTACCTCCTCCTTTTTGGAAGTCGGTCAAAAATAAAAATGATACAACAACATCTAAGGGTCAAATCAGACCGCAACACGATGCGTAGATGCACTTGAAAGAATATTAAAGCTATCGTTACCGCGGATATCTTGTAGTTTTGCTAGAAGATTTGTTTCATATTTACTCCCATTCTTAAATAATAAAATAAACAGGGAATGCATTATAAAAGACAGCTCATTAAAAGAAGTAAAAGTAACAAGATGGCTAAAAGCTCTAGATTATGACGAGAAAGAACAAATATTAAGAGAGATATATAGATAGAAATAATTTAATCACATACATAATCACACACACACACACACACACACACACACACACACACACACACACACACACACACACAGAACGCAGCGCGGTAATGATATTTAAAATTGTGTAAATTTTATTAACTTTAATCGCTCACTTATAACGTTGCTTTTTTTTTAATTAAGATACTATTTTGGTGATCTGCAGGACAGGCTCGGTAGTAAAACGTCTGTAATCTTAAAATAATGTAGTGTACCTGTAAAAATATTTTGTAACAGATGTTTGTATTGTTGTTTTCAATAAATTATTATTATTTCTAAATTTGTACTAAATTGACAGATTTCAATTGCGTAAGACGTCTTGCAAATATGCCACGTCGTGTTGCGACTTGCGGTCTGATTTGACCCTCAAATGTATCGTTATATGTCCAGCTCGGTACGGAAGCTCAGGTGCTGGAGCTCCATCATAATGGGCGCAACAAGGCGCTGTGGTACTGCTTCTGCAAGTGCGCGACGCTCGACAACGACTTCTGCAACGTGGTCGCCTTGGACTGGAGTCCCACTGGCAACTCGCTCGCCAGGTATGGTCCATCAACTGCCAAGTGGGGCGCTTCCTTCTTCTGTCCTCCTTCTTCATTCCTGTCTGTGTGTCATCGCCCAAGCGCGGATTTGGTTCGCATGAAAGCCATCCTTTCATAGATGTTTTTTCTATGAAGCCAGAGGCCAGGAGCATATTGGCACCCGCATGCGGACCAGATTCGGGCGCGGCTGACAACAAGCAAGAAAATACATGTTACTGTAATAAAACGATTTATTCCATATAACAACTCATTTTGGTAATTACCTGTTCACTTTACGTAGGACGATAACTTCATCTAATGCTTTATTACCCTTTTGCCTACACCTATACCAAAAACTTCCCCATCATCATGTTTCAGCGGCTGCACCTGGGGCGCCGTGTCGTCCTTCAGCCGCAACGGCGAGGTGATCAGCTGGCAGCGCCTGGCGCGGCAGGCGGTGCTGGCGGTGCGCGTGTCGCCGGACGCGCGGTACGTCGCCGCCACCTGCCTCAACACCGCCTACGTGACGCTGCTCACGTGGCCCACGCTGCAGATGTACTCCGTCATCAACGCGGACTGGACTATCCGGGTATGTGGGCGCTATGGCCCGCTTGCTCCACGTCTTATTATCTTAGTAGATACAAGATATTAGTGTGTCACATCCAGGTAAACATCTTATCAGATTGCTAAGTCATTAACATTATGCAATGCATCATAAACGCCATAACAATATTACCTAGATGTCAAATTATTTAACTTCACCCTCACAACTAGCGACTAACAATTAACTCTGATGATATCTCAAAAGCAACAAGCCGTTTTGTTCATAGATCCGAGAACAGGTATTTCCACGAGAACTTAGGATACTTTATTTTTATTCTGCGACAGCAAAATATTATGTTTTTTCACATTAATAAGCAAAAGCATGACTACATCTTTTAAAGAATTCACAAAATGACACGAAATGTTTCGTTATGTGAATGAGCCTTCCTCTCCGGTCTCTTAAAACCGAACATGCTTTCAGGCCATAACCTGGCACCCGTGGCGCAGCGCTCTCCTCGGCATCGGCACCATGACGTCGGGCATGCAGGCTCGGCTGGCGCTGTGGGACGCCCCCACCTGCAGGGTCCAGGAGACCGCGCTCGGCAGACACCAGTACAGCCTCGACGCGATGCTCTTCAGCCGCCGCTCCGGCGAGCTGGTCATCAGCCTGTGGAACACTGGTGAGCTTGTGACAGTTGCAGTATAGACACTTGTCACTAATACCATACCATCGGAGAAATTGATGGACAGTTTACCTACTGTAAATTTTCTTTGGGTTATGTCAAGCTGTTTCAAATTGTTATAGTCAGCTAGGCTTGGCTTGATTTGAATAATTATGTAGTTTTCCAATTTGCCTATGAATTAATTTATTTGATGGTACACACGTCTTGTCATACCATCATGGCAAAACAGTAAAGGTACAACAAATATGTGTGGTTGATGTATTTTGTATGAATATATTATGCAAACGTTTATCTCTCTACTCACGTAACTTATATTGGGGATTGTCCATTTTTTTTTAATTTTGCTCATTACAAAAACATTTTGAGGAATAAGGTCAGTGATCGTTTTTCTGTATATAAACGAAAAAAATACCCATTAGTTACTTACATTTTTGAACAAATATGTTTAACCTTAGTTTGACCTTCAATGGCGTTAAATTAGCAATAAATTCGACCAATATTACGTTTCGAACTTTTGGTAAGCTTTTTGTATCAGTTTTCACATAATGAGAACTTGCATTTGACGAACCAGCCATTATAATAAGATTGAAAGGAAATTTAAACATACTGCAGAGGTCAATTGGCCGCCGATGATGACGTCAGACCGAAACTTTAAAAATTTATTGAGAAAAAACTAGCCAATGAATTTCAAAATTATTTAATTTATATTCTTAAAATACCCTATTTTAACGAAAAAAAATATAAAAAGTACATGTGATTTTTTTTGGACAATGCCCATTAAAGAAAAAGAAATGGTTTTGTCAGAGTTTAATTTTTTGTACTACAGTTAGGTTCATGATTAGCACAAGGTACTATCAGAGAAGTTGATTCCTATGCAAATCGGGGACCTAAGTAGTTTGGTTGCGTTACGTCAAACCCAGCCGACAGATCACAATTAACATTGAATTGGCATATTCGACCAAATAACGTTGGCCTGTCAATTGCATAGGAATCAACCTCCTCGATGGTACAAGAACTTATGGCTCAAGAAAACAAAATAATATTATATTCTATCATTTTACAGAGAGACCACAGACACTCAGTAAGACTTACTCGCAGCTTGTGGTCCTGAGTGGTCCAGAGACCGTGGTGGACCAGTGGGGGGAAGGCCGCTACGGGCTGGACCGCGTACGCACCATGGTCTTCAGTCCCGATGGGACCAAACTTGGTACGTACTTAACACCAAAAAAAAACATCTGCTCCATACATGTACTATCAGAGAAGTTGATTCCTACGCAGATGCAGGCGGACCTAAGTAATTTGTCGCGTTAAGTCAAACCCATCCGTCCGACGACAGCTATCATTGAATTGAGCTAAGCCAACCACAATACGTAGGTCTTTCAACTGCCTAGAAATCAATTTCCTCGATGGTACATTAGTAAAAGTAGAAATTTTCAATGAGTAAATTACATAAATCCTTAAGGGCCTTCCCTACGGAATTTACTGTATTTAAAGCCATATAAACTCATAATCTGAAAGGTACAAAGTTATAATAAAAATACAGCAATAATCTTCAGTATATCAACATTCCTTTCGCCGTTTTAAATTTTCTATTTTTGTTTATTATACTCATGATATCAGCTTCCAAAGTAATACCAATTTGTTAAAATTCGAGCATACATTCAGCATCTCCTTAGCATTTACAAATTACTTTTATTTAAAACTCACGCCAATAGATCGACAATATCATAAACTACATATTCGCCGTTTTAAATTTTTTTTAAGACAATTTTGAATAAGTAAAAATAATTGGGTTTTGGCGTGATCTCGGCAACGCGGCAAATGTATGGCCAATATCGTTTGCTCGGGGGACGGCCTTAATTCATTAAAATGTATTGCAAAAATTCGAATCCCAATCCGTATCTGTATCCGTATTTTTTATGACGCTCCACATCCCAATCTGGTCTCTTGATATGATTTGAAATTGAGTTACGGGTACCAGACGCTACTACAATTACTTTTTTATGTTATTCATTTTTAAAATTACTTTTATAGCAACTGCGACTGCCGACGAAGATTTGATAATCTGGAACTTTCTCCCCGAAGACAAGGTGAAGAAGAAAACCAAGTGCAGGCGATTCTCTGCCCTACCCGTGTACATAGATGAGGCCAATCAGGGCTTCTCCCTCCGATGAGTAAAGAGAGAAAGAAGACGCTGGATGTACTTCTTAGATATTTATGAATAGATATTCTTTGCATTTTGTTTTGGATTTGATTTGGTTTTGATTTATATGGCGAAGGTTTTATATTGCAAATTGAGTCTCAAGACATACATACAAAGCTGTTTTGGCGGTTGGCTAAACTCAATTAACGCTGCCATTTTGTCAAATGTCAAGACAAGTGAATTTTAGTTCAACGAAGCTGCAGGCACCATCTAGTCCAGTATAATGACTTCATTTTAATATGACTTAATCACTTATTCTTTCTGGGGATTTTGATTGATTTTGACGTTTCTCGATAGCGCTTTTAACTGACTAGAATGTATATTTTCAACGGCGTTGCTGATTGGTTAACATCAATCGACAACGCTGTTGAAAAGTTACACCAAGAAAATAAGAATTAATGTAACCACAGCCTAGAACGACACTAAGGCTGTGTTTTCACTGAAGCAGAGCGGAGCTTAGCGGTGCCGAATTGACAAATCACCATGCTCGAAATCTTCGCTGTCATTCCGCTGGAATAGCACGATTGGTCAATTCGGGCACCGCTTAGCTCCGCTCCGCTCCGCTTCAGTGGAAACACAGCCTAAGGTACGAATAATCAAAATGACACTATGGTATGAGGTACAGAATTTCATACACTTGTAATTTTATTTAACGTTTATGCCTCGATTCCGCGTTTGACGTAGTAAGACATGATTTGAGGCCTCACTAAAGCGACTAAACTATGGTTTCCACATTTTCTACACCATCACCATGTTCTTACAACGGCCCTGAGTAAAGAATGCTAATCACTGGCGAAGGTTTTTCGGTTATATGAATTTAAATTAATAACTTAAGGTCCCTTGAAATTAGATATTCGAGGAACGTTCTTGGGCGTATAAATTTAGGTTACCCGTTACTGTTACATATTGTTTTAAAATAATATTAATTATAATTTCATTATTAAAAATACCCCGATACAAAATTAATGTCATTAAATTTTTCAGGAATTAGAATGCAAACTATTGAACAGTTCAAATCTTCAACTTACATCCTTTTATGAAATAGATAAACTCCAAATTTTCAATGCACGGTTATAGCAATAAATGAAAAAAGTCGTGAAAATATCAAATTTTCATCTTTGTGATTTTTTTCTATCGAGAAAATTTTAAGATATCGTGCTTTTACTTAGATCGAATTCTTGGAAATATAATGTAGTATCTAATTTTCCTCTTTCTGAATTATAAAATAGAAAATGTTGGGTTAGTCGCCCCCTTAACAAGACATCAACGCGCTAAAGCATTATGTATTCCCACTCTGAGACTTTATTCGTTCGTTTTGTTTGGGAACATTAATACAATTTCCATATACTGCAATACCAACTTTATTATCACTGATAAAAACATAAATACTCTTACAATGAGGGAATATATAACCGTGGTCGGCGATTCACTGCGACCATAGAATTACAATATCACGTGGTCGTGCTCGTATCTTATTACTTTTGTGTAAATGTTGGACTATTATAAGTAACTATGGTGTTCTATCATGAAGAAATTTTGCTATTCCTTGAAATAGGTACTATAATATCAATACTAATATTTTTAGAATTATTATTTAAAAAAAAAAATTAAAACCGACTTCCAAGGTAAAAACAATAATAACATTAATATGAATTAAAAGTATTAAATAATTTTTACTATCTAATAGTGCCTTTTTCCGAATTCGGCTAAACCTCAACTATTTCTGTACTCAATCTTCATTATTTTGAAGTCGGTACCAGATAGCTGAATCTTCAGTCCTCTGACAGAATATTTGAAACTTTTGGAACTGGCACCGACTTCAAAATTATGAAGATTGAGTACAGAAATAGTTGAGGTTTAGCCGAATTCGGAAAAAGGCACTATTAGATAGTAAAAATTATTTAATACTTTTTAGTTCATATTAATGTTATTATTGTTTTTACCTTGGAAGTCGGTTTTAATTTTTTGTTAAAAATAATAATAATTTCACTCTTTTTAGTTACAACCTAACCTACCGAAGGTAAACCTTCGCGTATATTTTACGTATCTTATTACAATTTGTTAAGAGTCACAATTCACACTCACAAAATAATATATTATTATCAGTGAAGTGAACATATTGTGCTAAGTAATTTAACAATTTTAATGCTTCAAGCCCCAAGCGGTCACCGGCTATTGCGATAACAATAGAAAGGCTATTGTGTCTCGTTTTTCCGCGATCGAAGGATCTATCAGATAAAAAATTGTATAAACTTGCATAGGATGTAGCGTAGCTGAGTAGTACGCGGACGAGAATTTTATATATTAGATGAGTATCTAATTTATAAAATTCTCGTGTCACAGTTTTCGTTGCCGTAATCGGGCAACATCTATTTTTCATACCAAAAATTATTTATATGGCAAAACAACGTTTGCCGGGACAACTAGTAATATATAATATTATTATCATAATTATTGACAGCTGTTCTTGTAATCAAGAATTCAATTTCAAATCGATACTTAGTGCGCCATCTATCGATTAATAAGTATAACTAATTAAAAAGACACTTAATGACTTTGTTTTGTTTAAATGCTCTTTTTAAAGTAACTTTATTTTAATTCTATTTGTCTATTAAAATTTAATAAAGTAGTTAGTAAAGTATTCGATCTGTATATAAAGTAGTAAAGTATACTCGATCTGTCGTCTGCCGCCACGCGCACGCGCACGCGCATTAAAAATACATTTTTATACCAGAGAAGTTTTAGCCATGGCAAAGTACGGCTCCCGTCGATAAAATAAGCTTTTAATAATTTGAGTCGAGCATTTAAATAAGTTTATCGTTTACAACAAACACGTCGACATAATATCATATTATGCTGTTGAGTTTCAACGTTCAGACTAATATGGAGAAGGACAAGAAATAGATATGCGTGCAAGAATTCAAATAGAAAAATGATAGTTATTAAATAATTATCTCCATATAAACGTGTGGTATAAAATGACAGTTGTATAAGTACAGCCACATCCCCGGAGCGGTCACACCTTGTCACCGCGTCTGTACCCAGGGGGTACACTCGCGCTCATAATGTCACATTGTCGTCATAATCACCGAGGTGATGAAAGTCATCACCCCGCGGCATCACCGGGTGATTAATAACCAAAGTAGCCCGCGGCGGACAGCGCTAATGGGATAATAATGAAATGATGATGGCAAATGATACTTTTCATTTAATTGTTGTATGCATTTTGTTTAGGTTTTATTTGCTCAACAGTTAATAATCCGTTATTGTTTACTGATGTAAGTATTAAACACTGAAAAGAGTTTTAATATCTAAAGGTAAGTGCCTAGCTCTTATTTTTTGCAAGTTTTTGACTCTGCATGTAAGTTATAATAAGGAGTGGCAAAACTCTCGAGGGAATTATTCGACATCTTTTGGACATTTTAAAAGAGTAGGTAAGCATAGCTTCTTTACTCTAGTACTTTTCCAAAAAAAACTTTTGTACTGCTCAGAACTTTGAAATGTGCAGTTTAAGGAATGGAGCATGTAAGTTTTAATTTAACTTTTGAACCACTTTTGAACTTTTAAAAATAAAATTTTATAAATAACATTTTTACATTTATTACATTGGCGCAGAATTTCAACTCCTTCAACCGAGTGAGTGACAAGTAATTAAAACTAAATTACATGAAAAAACAAAAAATTCACAGCTGCTGGTATCAATATGACAAGAGGCAACGGACGTGTGAAGTACAAATTAGTGGTTGGCATGTGATTAGTGGTTAGTGCGTGATAGAAATTAGTGGTTGCGTCTGGCAGTGGTTAGCGACGCCCCGCCCCTTCGTCACCAATCATGGCGGACGCACGTTACAATGTTAGCTATGTAATGTTAATGGTTGGCTAGGTACTGTAAATCACGTGATCATCACTATCAGTATGTACTCTTGAAAACGAATCTTAGTTAATTTACTTTCTCCGTGGCTCATTGGTTGAGCACGTGGTGGATCAAGCCTAGTTGCCTTTGAGTTTGAGTTTGAGGTACTCAGCAGGTGCCAAACTGATGACCACGTCACTTTTTTACAACTTTCAAGACTATGGACGTACTTCACACCAATGAAACGTCCATAGTCTTGAAAGTTAATCGTCGTCGGAAGAAAATTGAATTTGAAAGAGTACTTATCATTAGTAGTTACTAGCTATGCCCCGCGGTGTTACCCGCGGCTTATTAGGGAAAATAAATTGTAATGTTTTCCCCCACTAAAAAGTAGCCTATTTGTTAATCCAGGGTAACAGCTAACTCCATACCAAATTTTATTAAAATTGCTTTAGCTGTTTAGACGTGAAGAAGTAACAAACATACAAACTCACAAACTTTCGCCTTTATAATATTAGTAGGAAGTAGAATCTAAGCGCGAGCTTATTGATAGTGTAGGTATAGTCGACATAGGGCTGCGACGTCTCTCAGGCTAAGGATTTCTAAAATATTTCCATGTTGCATAGAAAATATATTTCGTTTAAAGAAGTAAGGTAAACTTTTGCTATTTGTGATTCAATAACTTACAGAAAATGGGTTCCCCAGTAAGCTTTCGCGCAATCGAAAAATCTTTTGCCATGTTCTACGCAAAATCTTGAGTAGGGCTTCACGCGAGAGCGAGATTTTTCTCGTCTCTTCTTTTTCGTCTTCGAGACGTTTTGGAAAATATTATCGACAATACCGAGACCAACATACAGGGCAACCCGAGAATCTCGTTTTTATTCGAAAAATCAGAAAAGTTCTACTTAGAAAACAATATATTTTACAAAATATAAGTAAAGTCTCGTTCGAGACCGAGACTTGAACGAGACTCAATTTTTTGAGGATTGACGAGACCGAGACGAGATTTTTGTTACTCTTGCTTACTCTTTGTCTCGTGTTAAGCCCTAATCTTGAGATAATTTCAACAATTGAGGTCAGCAGTTTCCGAGCCTATGCGACTTTAAGCGGGCCCCCAGACGATCAATTTTATTGTGAAATATGACGCATTATGCAATATTATTAACGGTCTAGGGTTATGGTTAATATTGCATATCGCGCACCTTTCAATTTCATAGTCTAAAAATTGTAGATACAATAAAATATTGTTCCATAGTATTGTAGGTTTAGGGGCTTCCTAAGAAACAAGTACGTCTTCTTAATCAAATATACACTAAAACTAGTTAAAAAAATGTTGTAGTACATAGTTTTAACCGTATTTTTGTATAAACATTCTAAAATCTTACAGATCTTCTTGTAATGAAATACTAAAAGATTCCGCAATTTCGAATTTCCGCTAGCTAATTTTAATACGCATTTGAATAATAATTCGTGCATCTAATGGCGAATCTGAATTCATGGAATCATGCCAGATGAAACCTAGATAGTTCTGGCATAGTATAAGTATGCACAGTAGACCGACACACTAGTATGCCGCGAATAGCACGCATGCTTCATTTCACATAATTTCTTGGGCTAAAACAGACATACAGCAAGTAGTAACATACAAAGTCAGCGGCAAAAACATTCAAAACTCATTACATAAAAATTAAAAATCTCCGAATTCGAACCGTATCGTAGTGCCGTAATGAGTATTTTATTTAGTAGCTAAAATTCTCGCTTCTGCCCCAAAATCGTTCGCACTTCGTTCGTGTACAGTTCACAAGTGAGTGGTGTTTTGCAAGATGAACAGCTTACAGCGCAAGAAAGTAAATAAACTGATTATGTTAATCTTAACGGCGATTTAAGAAGAGGTAGATCAGGAAAGTGATCAATAAAAAAAGCTATGGATACGAAAATGGATCGATAGAAGGGATAAACTAGGAGCTACTAATTGTCTTCTGAAGGAATTAGCATTGGAATATCACAAAGAATACTTCTAAAGTTTGAGAATGTCTAAAAGTTGGATAATTTTTGTAACTAATGAACTCGACTAATTCGACAGGGTCGGACTTGTTAAGGGCGTTCCGTCCGGAGATTCTGTAATTGACCGTATTTAAAACCTTATAAACTCATAATCTGAAAGCTACAAAATTATAATAAAAATACAGAAATAATCTTCAGTATATCAACATTCCTTTTGTCGTTTTAAATTTTCTATTTTTGTTTCTTATACTCATGATATCAGCTTCCAAAGTAATACCAATTTTTTAAAATTCAAGCATACATTCAGCATCTCCTTAGGATTTACAAATTACTTTTATTTGAAACTCACGCCAATAGATCGACAATATCATAAACTACATATTTGCCGTTTTAAATTTTTTTAGGACAATTTTGAACTCAGATAAGTAAAAATAATAGGGTTTTGGCGCGATCTCGGCAACGCGGCAAATGAATGGCCAAGGTCGTTTGCTCGGGGGACGGCCTTAAAGCCGGTGCGCCAGTAGCGCGGACGCGTGGTGGGAGGTGCTACCCGCCCGCGAAAAATAAAATAAAATGGATTGACTCGACTGAATTACTTGCTAATCTACTTGACTAAATTGCTAAAAAAATAGTGTTCAGACACGTTTAGCTACTAAAATACTCGATACTACACTAAAATACTAGCCTAATGCGAACTAGCCTTTACGGTGCTGTGCTGCGGAGTGGTTAAGAACAAAAGATTGAAAGATTGTGTCGATCGTAAATACTAGCAACTCCGAAACAATGCAGTTTATTGCAAAAAACTTGTATCTGAGTCGTGCGAGTTTCTTCTTCGATATGTAACGGGTAAGTTACTCTACTGTATACTATTTGCTGTGGTCCTGGTAATACCTATTTAAATGCCAGTTGATAATCCTCCGGGCATCAAATTACAGCGGGCATTGTGCTTTTACATCTTTATTGCGGTTTGAGGCTTTTGTTTCGATATTTCGCTATTTCAATATTATTGAGTAATGGCAATAAAACGACCATTGCGGATATTAATATAGTTATGAAGAAGCTAGGTACCTGGGGCACCAATATATGTATGGTTATCGAATCGATATTCATTCAATATCATTAACGATACATTTTAAATTACAGTAGTGCTCCAAGTGAGGCTGGGCAACCGAGCCTTTGGAGTATAAATAAAGTAACTAAAGATGCATGATTTTTCAGGAAAATATTATACTCCTAGATTTTTAAATACATATTTTTTCATGTTTCTGCCTTTAATTATATTAATTGAATGTATAAAATTACTAGATGACGCCCGCAACTCCGTTGCGCCAAAATTCGTTTATCGCGTGGGAACCGTACATTTTTTGGGATACAAATTATCCTATGTCCTTTCCCGGGACTCAAAGTATCTCTGTACCAAATTTCAGCCCAATCGGTTCAGCCGTGTAAGCGTGAAGAGGTAACAGACAGACAGACAGACAGACAGACACACTTTCGCATTTATAATATTATGGATGGATATGGATATATATCTAATTTTCTGCGAATTTTTACAGTTTTATGAAGGTTAAATTTATATCCGTTTGCCTTTCAAATTCTTCTTGTAATAAATCGTAAAAATCTAATAAAAGTCACGATAAATAAATCATTACTTTTACATCACTGAAATGTCGTTACTTCCTCAAATTAACGATAAAGTCGTTAAAAGCAAACATCTTTCTAACAGCCGTAAGAAGTTTATGACAGAGCGAAGTATTAACAACTATTATCTTTACGATTAGGAAAGGGCAGGCCGTGTGATTATTCCTTTTAGAATAAACACGATATCTCTATAACAGTAGCATATAATTAAGATCGTTAATGTTCCACATGTGCATAGATAAAAATTAATGCGGCTCGAGTTAGATGTCCGTTAAGCTGGTAGCACAGTAACAGATACTTACAAGGCGCAACACGCCATGTGGACAGGCTCAATATCATTTTGAAATATATATCTATATAATCGCTTAAATACTAAAATGACCGTTTAGTTTACGAAAACTGCTATTGTATTTAATACAAATCAATATCCATGTACAAAACTGAGTATGTGTTGTGTGATGTGTCGATCTGTTTGTCTATTAGTCTCTTTACGCATAAAGGTAAAATTCCGTGCATCGCGATCGATCGCGACCGCGCGCGGTCTACGACTGTCCTTGGCCGCTTTTGGTTAATTTTAGGATGATATTTTAAAGTTTCGGGAAAGGAAATATACTAGGTTTTATTTTAAAAAACGCTTAAATTTTGTTACAATTTTAATAACTTCGTGATATCTTAGCTTAGAGAGCGGAGACCAGTGTATCCAAAACCTTAGCGAGGTCGGAACTACAGTTGTCTAGTTGTACGAGTACAAGTACAACCTTTTCCTCTGCCCACTGTATAGTGTATAATGTATAGTGTATAATCATACTTGACCTTTGTCGAGTGAGACATCAACGTCACTCCCCCCTCTAATTATATAATACCAGTACTTAGCACAACATATAAATATATACAACTCGTATATTTTGTTTAAAGTTATCCTCAACAATGTTGTCTAATTGAATTTAGAAGTGTTCCTGGAAGTTAAGATGGTGTAAGCGTAGAAAAATATGATAATGAGGTTATTACTATATCTATAAAAAAAGTCTAAATTATTATTTAGCATACTAAGTAGAGCACAAACAGTAGTTAAGTAAACACATACTTAAGTAATTTTAACGCTATACGTTTCAATGTAGGAAATATCTGACACTACTATTTAGCACGCTTCTGACCGGTTTCTAAAGTTTTTTGCAGGAGATTATCTTTACAGCGCCATAGATCGGTTAACATTTAACGTAACCAAAAAATTCGGCCAAGTGCGAGTCGGACTCGCGCACGAAGGGTTCCGTACCGTTAAAGAGCAAAAATAGTCCAAAAATTGTGTTTTTTGTATGGAAGCCGCCCGGTCCGCTTAAATTTTTATTTTATTTAAATATATATTGTTATTAATTAAGTACACATAAATTTAAGTTCTTTGTGAAAATTTCAAGTTTCTACCTGTTGCCATTATTGATATCGAGCAAAAAGGGCCAAAAAAATCGTTTGTTGTATAGCACAGCCTCTCTTAAATATTAATACTATTTTGTTTTTAGTTTTAGTATTTGTCGTTATAGCAGCAACAATACATATTATCTGTTGCCGCTATAATGACAATTACTAAATGTATACACAATCTGTGAAAATTTCAGAAGCCTTGCTATAGCCGTTCTTGAGATACAGCCTGGTGACAGACAGACAGACAAACGGACGGACAGACGGACAGACAGACTTTTTACCCTTTGGGTACGGAACCTTAAAAAGCATATTTTAAGTAAATTATAAACATAAGATAATAATGTCCATTCTGTTACCAAAGTAATAGCGGTACTTTTATGTAACTATATCGAAGTGCAAGTGTTCACTTGTAAACGAACGAAATACGATTCTTCGCACATAATATCGACTAGTACGAGTATCTATACTTATTATAAAACAAAGTCACTTTTTTCCCTCATGTCCTTTTGTTCCCTTTAATCTTTAAAACTACGCAACGGATTTTGATGATTCTTTCAGTGTTAGATAGCCCATTTGTCGAGGAAGGTTATAGGCTATATTTTATCACGCTAAGATTAATAGAAGCGAAGAAATAGAGGAAAATGTGGAAAAAACGGGGAAAATTATTTGAAAGGGCTAACTTGAACGCGCTAATCTCAAGAACTACTGGTTCGATTTGAAAAATTATTTCAGTGTAAGATAGCTAATTTATTGAGAAAGGCCATAGGCTATATTTTATCACGCTAAGACTAATAAGAGAATGTGGAAAAACGGGGGAAATTATTTGTAAAGGTTTATCTCGCGCTACTGGAGCAATTTTTATGTTATTTTGCACAGATACGAAGTAGACCACATGAAGGATCGTGATAGGCTATCGATTTTAATCATTTTTTCAGTGGCTATATATTTTATACCAGTGCGACGCCGAGGCGGGTTGCTAGTATAATATATAAAGGGCTAATTACGCGGTGACATTTTGTTTCATCGCTAAAATTGGTGGCGATAAGGCTTCAATTATATCGAATGCACCGCTGGGGCCCTTTCGGCCCATCCGCTAGTATGGGTTAAAATACCCCATTAAAAAATAAGTCAAAGCGACCGACACCTCCGTTAGTAATTAACAGGCAGTTTAGGGTTAACTTAACGATGTCACTTTAATGTTACGTAATTAATAAATTGTACGTATAGGTTAAAGAAAGTGCGAGAGTTGACGTAAAACGAAATTATTACAGCCACCTATGAATGGGTCTTGGATACCCTTTTCAATATTTAAGTACCATCGAGGAAATTGATTTATCGGCAATCCTTCGATCGGGGATTCCTGGAAATACTATCGTATTATATTGTTGTCGCGGTCACCGGTATCCATATAAGGAGCTTGACGGGTTAAAATCTACGTAATAAAAATTTAATACTTTTAAGAAAAAATGTTTGTAAATTAAGTACGAATAATGGCCACAATATTTTGTTGACTAGAAAACCCGCGAAAGTTGCGTTGCAATTTTTGTCATGCATTTTTTTTCAAAGTGATAAAATTGCTGTCAACATTGGGACGGGTATCTTCAAATGAAATTGTTAAAGTGCCGAAAATATTTTAGGTTTAAGGCTGCGTTTCCACTGAAGCGGAGAGGAGCTTAGCGGTTCCGAATTGACCAATCACCATGCTCGAAATCTTCGCTCCGCTTCGCTGTCATTCCGCTGGAATAGCACGATTGGTCAATTCGGGCACCGCTAAGCTCCGCTCCGCTTCAGTGGAAACGCAGCCTTAAACCTAAAATATTTTCGTAGCGGAGCGGACCGCTTCAGTGGAATCACAGCCTAATAATGTTCTGAATAATTCAGAACTTAAGATTCATCTATTTCACAGTATAGTTCTTGCAATCTACGAGTGCGCGTCGCCCTTAATTGTGTGAGTGACCATAATTATTATCTATACACGCGTACATGGCTCGCTCGCTATTGACTGCTCCGTCGGGTACGCACACTAATGTCTATTCACATTTTCAACTACAAATAAAGGCTATGCGCACTCGTAGATTGCAAGAACTATACCATTAACTTCATCTCTTTTAGAAACAGAAATATATCGGTGTCTCTGTCCGTTCCCTATTTCTTTAGCCGGAACATAGGAACATTAAAAATAAATAAACACCTTTCTACATTCGCATGGGACACGAATACACGAGTGACACAACCTATCACGTCCCGGCACAGGAATGTTAAACATCCCCTAGAATGTACGTCGATGACATAATATGTGCCGACTGTCAAGTGCCGACAAGCTTTTATGGAGAAAAATATAATTATTACAATACACAGAAAAGTTTTCTATGAGCCATCTAATAGATATTGTTCTATAATTAAGGTATAGCTGGAATAAATATCGATCGGAATATGAAAGGTATTGAATAGCTACAATTTAAAAATATATATATATATATATATATACTCGTACTTACCTACTTGAATGACGTGTCCACGATCAGCCATTGAGTTTAACCACATTGCACACAATTAACCACATTGCAATCAAAATCATAGATGAATACTAAATACGCCGTTCTACATTATAGTACGTAGCTTTTACGAGCCACTCAAAAAAGGAAACTACTGCAACAGCAGCAGCAGAGCTTTTTGGATGTCGGTTAAAAAGTAGCAGAAGAATATAATGTGCAGACAATTATTATCATACAATGGGTATAATAAAACTATATGATAATAATTTACTACACATTTTGCAATTATTTGATTTAGGAATAAATAAAGTATGTACAAGATACTTAATTTATTCCTCATCATTCGAAACCTTCATGACAATTATGCTCCTCTGAATGAGGTATATTAGGAGTTTCTAGTTCTGTTCGGTCTCGGCGGTGCCTTACATGCGCGCGCGCACGACCTGCCTCACAATAACTCATATAATTGACGTCCACCACCCAGCAGCCGGCCAGGAGGCAAACGGGTATAAGTAGCGAATTCATATTTTCTTGGATTGGTTTGAAATGCCCTGTGGTGTGGTTGTGATTTTGCGCGTATGTAAGTACGAATCACTTGTGTAAGGTGTAATTCAAAACAAAATTAGTCTGTTAGCTGCTTACATAGAAGCTTTGAAGCTTATGCACGCACGCTTCTACGTCTAAGTAAAAATACTTTTAGGGCGAAGCCAAACGAGCTTAATTTGTGAGTTGTGAGTCGCAGAATTTCGGTTCGGCAGAATTCCACTGCATCTAGTTTCATACAAAAGTCGTGTTTGATTCACACGAGCGTAATTTTGTGAGTCATGATTTGTATGATATAAGATGTTTGCGCGGCAGAAATTCTGCGACTCACAAATCATAAATTACGCTCGTTTGGCTTCAGATTGGCCCTTACAGTTATTTCAAACCACAAAAGTAAACACGCGGTCTAGTGGATAGGAAAACTAAAAATGTTGTTTCAAGTTTGGCTAAGATCTGATCGTCGGATTGTCTAAAAAAATCTGATTCTGATTTTCTGACAAGAAAGATGATCTAGACGTCGAATATGCTTATAAAGATTCCTGTGTCTGTATAATATCTCGCCGGTTTTAGTTTTTATATTATAAAAATAAATTAAAATAAAATATATTTTTATTCCTAACGGGTATCATGATCCACTTTTTGAAAGTTGTAAAAAGAACGAAGAAACTATACTCGTATTGCCTACCAACGGTTCGGGAACTACTGACTGCTCCCCGCCGAGAAAAAGGCGGTGCGCAGTGTATTCCCACCGAACAATGATGGTAAAGCAACAAAATTTGTCCTTGCATAATAAAACACACACAAGTACATACTGTTATTTTCTGTCACCTAAACTGCTGTGTGTGTGTCATTCACCGACACTGAAATTAATTAATGAGCTACTAGATTATTTCCCGGCGCCGGGCGTACTTCTTCGATTCCTTCCGCCATTCTCATTCCAACTAAACTTATGATTTCTTATGTTTACGCAAGGATTACACATATTATGTTACAACTAAACTACCCAAAAAAAGAGTTATACCACTTTACCCTATCATGTTACAGATAAATCACAAATCTCGTGCTCATTTCAGTGATATTATAATTGCGCGGTAAAAACCGGCCGACATACCGTGCGGCGTGCGGTGGTGCGCGTGGGACATATGATTGAGCCTCTGCACGCTTCGCTCATCAATGTTTTTGTATAAATAAATATTATAATCATGATTATGAAAGTTTGCACGCTAGAGGTATGATGGATGAGTGTGGTGTCTTTCACAAAGCAAGGTTGCGTTGCGAGTTGCGACGCCGTGTCGCACGTAATATTGAAACGCGCGTGAAAATTCCAGTTTTGTGACGTCAACTTGTGAAAATCTCCGTGGACTGATTAATTATTATTATCATCGTAAAGGCGATTCTCCACCGCGGCGCACGCTGTGCACGGCAGCGGCCGCGCGGTGGAATCGCGTCTTAAAATCCAGAAATATCCGTAGCTAACTAACTTAAATCTGCTATATTTGTCGCTGACCTAACCGATCGAAATATAAGTGTTAAGAAAATTTTAGCGCCAGAAAAGGACATAAGACAGTTTTGTTTATGATACAAATTCGCATTCAATGTACCATCGAGGAAATTGATTCCTAGACGGACATTGATTCGTCATTTGGTCGGCTTATGTCAATCGAATGTTAGCTGTGACCAGTCGGATACTTTGACTTAACTGATAACACGACCAAATTACTTTGAAAATCTGCCTAGGAATCAACTTCTCTGATCATAATACGAATTGATGTTCTACGAAGTTGTATTTTTTTTTTTTTTTTTTTTTTTTTTTTTTTTTTTTTTTTTTTTTTTTTTTTTTTTTTTTTGATGTCGCAGGGGAAACCCATCATGGGTGCCCCGGGTTGGGTACCCCGGGGGTATGTGAGACTCTTACTCACTAAAACCACCTGCGGTTCGCCTTCAGCCGTATAACGGAGGGAAATCCCGGATCTACCAAACACAGGACTCCCACCACGACTGGCCGGTCTACGGACCGGACTTCCACCAAAGGGAGGGAACGCTTAGGCGAACTAAAGCATTCCCCTCGGCGCCGGGACTGACAAAGCCGGGTAGGTTCCCATCCTGACCCGGAGCCCCGTTAGACAGAAGTTAGGAGGTTCGCGTAGCGACGCCTCCGCACTCCCGTCCTACGCCGGCGGAGCGACGAAGTTGTATCTGGTTGGTTGACTGTAATATCATACCTACAATCTACATGGTTTAGTAATGTTAAATTAAAAAGGATCATAAAACAATGTATCCATGTAAATAAAGCAATTTCTATTCACATTTTATTCTATTTACCGGTTCCGTTAAACATAAAAGAAGCTGCGAAAACAATGAGTATAAAAGATTACAGATCTTCAACAAATTCTATTGGAGCCATTGCAAATTGTATCTTTGAAATGTCATTTGTCTAGCTCGAGACCATTGCTCGGTGTCCTGGCTTCCGTCGATAGCCGCGCAGTAATAACTCAGCAACAGAACAATAACTCAGCAATACAGCAACGTTGGGTCAAAGTGCCACTATAAATATCTAAGAGTCTTTTACTTTGCATAGGTCAAAGGTTAATTAAACTTAATCTTTTCTATAAAGAAATATTTCAATCTTTTGCACGACAATTTCTAAAGTTAAGTATCGGAGCAGTAGCTAAAGTAAGCTTAACTAAGGTAAAGTGATATTAAAGTTTTAATAGCTAACCGCCGTCCATTTGATTATGAAAAACCTTCAATTTAATGAAGAGTTTGACAGATAATGCATGGGACTTATGTCAAAATTTTGAATTAATTACAATAAGTATATATATATATATATATATATATATATATATATATATATATATATATATATATATATATATATATATATATATATATATATATATATATATAAATGGATTTTCAAATGTGTTAGTCGCGCTAAAACTCGAAAACGACTGGCCGGATTGGGCTGATTATAGTCTTAAAATATTCGTAGAAGTCCAGGGAAGGTTTTAAAGTGACACGAAGTTCACCGGGACAGCTCACTAGCTGTCCCGTAATATAGATATTATAATCAGCCAGATGTAGCAACCCAAAAAACTAAATGGCAGATGACCACAAAAATTATCGCGCTTGTCTACGCTGACCCATAATCTTTTTAATCTTAGTTCAAAGGTTGACTTATCTCTCAAATCTTGAATACTAATTGGATTTATTCCGATTATTAAATTGGAAAGGCTTAGATGAATCGCGCGACGTCGGAGGGGCAGGTGCAAACTATCGGACACGGAACTAGCCGACTTCATTACTGTATCAGATCGTAAGGACCACCGGGTGGCGATGGGAGCGATAATTAAAAAGTACAGTACGCTAAGGAATTTACAACTAAGGGCTAATCCACACAGCGCGTTGAGTCAGCGTTGCGTCGACGCATCGCTTGCGCAGCGTTGTTTTACATGCAAATAATCAAGGTGTTCACACGGTGCGCTGCATCGTGACAGCAGCGCGTAACGCACACATGATGGACAGCAGCCCCCGAAATGAAGCGGGAGGGGGTGTTGACGGACTGAAATAACGCTGCGATGACGCAGCGCCCGTGTGGCGGCTATGCGTCAAACGGCAGCGCTGCGTCGACGCAACACAGACGCAACGCCTGTGTAGACAGTCTCTGAGGGTCAATTCAGACCGCGACGCGATGCGTAGATGCATTTCTAAATTTGTATAGATTTGATAGATTTGCATGACATCTCATGCAATTGAAGTCTTTCAATTAAATTCAAATGTAGAAATGCAACACGTTGTGGTTTGCGCCGCTATTTCAGACATTTCGCTGACGGCGTCGACAGTCAGCTTGAGACTAAAGAGTAAAGTCAGCTAAACTATGTAAGCTAAAATTAACGCGTCATCGCAACGGGAAAACGCAGTGTCGCAGCGTCGACGCAATTCGGATTTGACATCCTCTTTTTGTAGTCTAGGCGAAATATTATGCAGTTCATAACTTTCTTTTATAATCTGCTTGCAAACAAAAAATACTTTTACTTAGTAAACCTTCACATTGTTATTGATTTGGAAATATTTTGGCTATAAAACAAGATGTTTCTAGCGTACCTCCTACGTAACTATACTCAACGATACCGTTAAAAGACAAAGGGAATCGAGATCATTGTATCTAATAATTCCTTAAATGCCGTATCACCGCGGCACTACAAAGCCCACGATATATCGACCAGAAACTATTACATTAACTGGAACCATAGTTAAACCAGAACTATACTTTAACTAGACTAGAATTATCAATGTCCTCGGTAATCTCAATGTCCCTTACAGAGCACACTGTTGAATTAATTCTATATTTATGTGTTACAGATAAACTGTGTACTCTTGACTTTTTGTATTATGTCTTGAGTGCCACTGAAATCGCCTGAACATTTATTTCGACTTAGCTTTACTCGAGAATCAAACTAAAGCAGATTTATGTCAGACACATAAAACAAGATGATTTCTGATGTTTTTAATTTTTTTTAATTTAATGAAAAAAGCCTTCACACATTATATTTATTACGTAACATTAAAACGTGTAATTAAAGCAGTTACTCAAGTTCATACGTGTTACAAAAATATTCTCTACTTTTCTACGTTTTATGCGTAATTCGATGTTATTATTTGGAATGGCCGAAGTTGTGTAACGGTTGTATAAAAAGGTAATAACAAACAATCAACGCGGTAGCCCGCAGTCACGTCCCACGTGATAACCACGTAACAAGGTGGCGAGAACTAATAAGACCACAACACGGACAGGAGAGAGACATATTATTGCCGAAGAAACTTCTTTAGGGGGGTTAAAAATGTGGCAACTTTTGGTAAACTTGAAAGCAATTAACTAGTTAACCTGATGAGTAGTAAACCTGAATGCAATAGATTAGTTAATCCAAATATAACCAATAAGACGTTAGATGTTTTAGAATTCTAGCTGGACATAATTATGTTTGCCTAATGTAATAGTTTACTTGCAACATGATCGGTTCATACATTCCGCTGGGCCATATTAGAATGATTTTTTAGACAACGACTATAAAGGAATTATAATATCCAATTATCAACAAAGACTATAGGATCTTATTGATGGAGATCAATAAAAAACGCCGCTGTGTCTTTTCCATATCCATAATAATTAATAATATTATGGAAAAAAATACAATTAATAAAACAATTTTTAAAAATTATTGCATAAAAAAATGGAACAAAGATCAAATGAATACTTACCTATAACTGGCGTTTTTACTTTATCGAAAAACGCTCCATCTAAATTCTATGTCTATGGGTATAACCCTAAAGTTCCTCAGGCACACAGTGCAGTGCGTATAAAATACAAACGCGTAAATTGGCAGGTAACTCCGATTAATTCTAGCTATGGGTACTTAGACAAATTGCATTCTATAGTTTCGAGAGTAAAGTCAAATATTATAAATGTGTGGGAGTGTCACGCATCTCAAACGCCGAGACAAGCTTAGCGAAGCGTTTTTCATCTCAATTTTTTTTATTCCCCATATTGCTGATGAAATAATCGAATACAAGTTGACTGAGTCCCTTAATCTTGCATTTAATAACCGAGAATTCACACCCTTAGGGGGTCTACCCTTTCGACGCAATAAAAATCCATTTATGAGCATTAAGCTGCATAATCAAGCTATCGAGTAGATATTATTTCCAAGCGTTATGAAATTAAAATTGAATAATTGCATAGAGGAGACTAACTAGTACTGTGTGTGTTCAGTGTTCTTCTATTTTTACTATTTCTATGAGATTCAAGGCTGATACCAAGTTAAATTATACCTACTTAAACCTCCCGGCGCACTCACAGACATTAAATGAATACTTAACGTTAATTTAATAAAGAGTTTGACAGAACGTGTATGTAATTTATTTTATAATCTTTTAATGTACTTACTGTAAGGTAAACCTTTTTTATAACTCGAATTAAATAATATCGTTCAACAAACGCGATGTTTATTGTTTATATTATTTTGATAAAGATATGAAGTAAACGAGCTAACCATGTTGCCTGATAGCGATGATCGTGGCTTGTGGACCGCAACGGAGTTGAAAGTTCGTTCACTAAAAATCAAAACAATAATAATTTACTAGCGACCCGCCCCGGCGTCGCACGGGTATAAAATACATAGCCACTGAAAAAATGATTAAAATCGAAAGCCTATGATCCTTCACGCGGTCTACTTCTTATCTGTGCCAAATAACATAAAAACTGCTCCAGTAGTTCGCGAGATTAGCCCTTTCAAAAAATTTCCCCCGTTTTATCCACATTCTCCTATTAGTTTTAGCGTGATAGAAGCCTTTAGCCTTCCTTATTAAATGGGCTCTTCGGGCTTTCAAATCAGACCAGTAGTTCCTGAGATTAGCGTGTTCAAGTTAGCCCTTTCAAATAATTTTCCCCGTTTATTCCACATTTTCCTCTATTTCTTCGCTCCTATTAGTCTTAGCATGATAAAATATAGCCTATAGCCTTCCTCTACGAGTGTAAATGGGCTATGTAACACTGAGTTTTAAAGATTAAAGGGAACAAAGAGACATGAGGGAAAAAAGTGACTTTATTTTATAATATGTATAGATAACATATAGAATTTACTAATACTTTTAACCGACTTCAAAAAAGCAGGTTATTGTCTTCATGTTTGAAAATTTCTCGAGACTTGCGACAACCCTATGCTCACTTCATGGCGTATAAATTGTTGAAATAAGTACAAAATATTTCGCGAAATATGCGCATTGTGGCGGTCGCAACATTAAGTGCAATTTATTATCAATTTGTGTTCAGGCAACTCAATACTGTCTCGTGCTCAATTGATAGTAATGTGCCATTAGTCAATCGCACAAAAGCCTGGATGCGACGGTATAAACTATATCTGGGTTCAAAGGGACTATGCATTATTATTCATGGTAAGAGGTTTGATGTTTTTGCATATTATATTAAACTAGCTGTCCCGGCAAACTTTGTTTTGCCATATAAAGTATTTCTCTCTCTCTCTCCCCCCGCGGACTCCGTACGGTTAACATCGTCTGACGTGCGCTCCGGGAATAAAAATCATTTTCAGTGGTTTTAAATCGATAAATTCGTGCTGAGTGTGTGTAAATAGCTAGGTAACGGTGTAATCTACGTGTACTGTAAGTTTTTTAAACACATTTGCCCGTATTTTCTTGGATTTAACTCGGTAAGTAATTTCTTTGTTCACTTTTATCAGTAGGGAATTGTAGGTAGGTAAAATATTGTGTGTGTCGGTACCGCTCGCGCGGCGCCGGCCGGCCTTGCGATCAGCTGACTGTGACTTACAGTTTAACTTTTATTATTGCAAATACATATTACCTATAGTGTTTTCTGCTGCATCTAATTTTAATTAAGTCACAATGTCGAGTCACAATAATATACCGCCGGATAAAGATACAACCCCGTTTTCTAGAAGTGACAAAACTCCTCGTTCTCCGACATTCTCGTCCGGTAAACGTCTGTTGTCGGAATTATCTCCTTCCTCCTTGTCACCCGTGGAGAAGCGTCACCAACCCACTAGGGACGAGTCGCAGCTGTCCCCCGTTACGTCATTGTTAGACACAAGCCGCGCATCCGACGATTCTTGCAATTATTACGAGCTTGTCCGCGAAGCCAGCTCATACTTAGCAAAGATTAATGAGTTCGCAAACGATACCGTATCTCGTCGCAATAATTTTACCAATAAGTCAGAAATTATGAGTATGACACAAAAAATAACTACAATCGTTTCACTCCTCGCTATTAAGAACTCGTCCTTGGAAACCAAGGTAGCCAATATGGAACGCGAATTACTGGCCGCTAAAACAAACCCCGTCGTACAACCAGTCTCCGCCGCGCCTTCTGCCTCCTACTCGGACGCGCTTAAATTAAGACTTGCGAAGTCAGTGCCGCCAGTCGAGACGCGAAAACCACTTCCTTGCGTTATTGCCTATCCGACACAAGAAAAATCGGCGGAATTAAAATCGTCGTCGGAGACTAAACAAGCTCTGATGAAAGTCATCAACCCGGCCGATGGTTTCCAATTTCACGGCGTCAAAAAAACCTCCAATTCCGGTGTGATCTTGCGACTTACTAGCGAGTCGCAAGTCAATAAATTAAAATCGGTGGAAGCACTTAAATCGGCCGGTCTGCGACTCGAGTCGCCTAAAGGTTGTAACCCGCGCATTCTCGTAAAAGATGTCCCGCAACATATGACGGACGATAATTTCCTAGTCGCACTTTATAACCAAAATATAAACGGCGAAATTAATATGTCACAAGAACAATTTTTGCGCACTACAAAAATAGTGAGGCGCCGTAATTTAAATAAAGATTATAACAACAGGAAATGGATAGGCATTGAATTAGACCCTCTTGTTCGTAAACACCTGATCGATTCCAAAGAAAAACTATTCATCGATTGGGCGATGTGCCGCTTCGTGGACGACGTTGAGCTGGTCCGCTGCGGCAACTGCCAACAATACGGGCACGTCGCTAAATTCTGTCGTGATCCTAATCCGTGCTGTTATCACTGTGCCGAAAAACATAGCTCGTTATCGTGCCCCAACAAAGACAAAGACAATTTTAAGTCGGTCTGTGGTAGTTGCCTTCGTTATAAAAAACCCTCCGACCACTCCACGGGCTCCCCAGACTGTCCAACATATAAGAGCAAAATGGAGCAACTCATTTTAACAACTAGGTATGGATAGTTTAAATATAGGACAGTTAAACCTCCATAATAGCAAGCACGCGACGTTAGAATTACAGAAGTTAGTTTCTGATTATAATTTAGACTTAGTACTAGTTCAAGAACAATATCAACTCGCGTCGCTACGGCCGAAAATGATACAATTTAGTAACGTAGCTCGCGCGGGTATTTACACACCTCAGTCTAGATTTTCAATCACGGCTCTAACTAACCTATCGACAACGCACTGTGCAGTAGCCGAGGTTTCGTGTCCTCAGTTTAAGCTTTACGTAGCTAGCTGCTATTTCCAGTACGCGGATCCTGTTAGCCCCCATCTACATCAACTTCGTTACGTACTACAGACTCTCGCGGGCAATAAAATCATTATAGGCGCCGACGTCAATGCATCCTCGCCCTTATGGCACGGCCAGCTAAGGTACACCGATCGCGACCGACGTTGCGCCGTTGAAGACTTTATTGCGGAGTTTAACCTCCAAATTCACAACACCCCCGATGCACCACCTACTTATAGTAGCCCAACGGGCGAATCGTCAATTGACGTCACGCTATCTAGCGCGTACGTCCAGATTAGGCATTGGCGTGTCCTTCCCGATGCGTCATGTAGTGATCACCGCTTACTGGTGTACGAGTTTTCTCGTGCGGTCCGGAGTGATACCGTAGTCAATTCTAATGACTATAAATACAATGTAAAGAACGGCGATTGGAATTTATTCCGCTCCCTCATTACCGCTCATGCCGGAGACTTCACTCGGCCGGATTTAAACGTTAACGAGTGCGCGGAAATTATGACAAACACATTTGTTTACTGTGCCGATGTAGCCTTGGGTCGTAGACCTCTGAAAAAAGACCACAACTGTAAATGGTGGAACAGTAAACTTCTTAATCTTCGTCGGGAATTTAGAAGGGCCAGGCGCAAAATTAATAATCTTCGTAAATCTGGCCTCAATCGTTCGGATGATACTTACATAATTAGTTTAAATAACCTACGCATCTCAAGGTCACGCTATCGCGCCGCCGTTACGTTAGCAAAAAATAATATGTTGAAGAATGCCGCGAACAGACTAGATAAAGAGGGCCCCTGGTCTTCGTTATATCACGAGCTTAAACCCAATAGTAGTAATGAGCCAAGCTTTTTCTCAAATATTAAAATTAACAACTCTTACACTTGTAGTTTAGATGAAACGGCGAAGGCATATCTAAACGTTCTCATCCCAGACGACGAGCCCTCCTTGGATGATGAACACCACCGCGACATTAGGAGTAGAATGTTAGACCCCATTCATACACCGGTCTCAGATTTACCAACTTCGGAGGAGCTTAGTAAAATAGTAAACCTTTTGCCTATAAAAAAATCTGCGGGCGAGGATAAAATATCGAATATGATGATAAAACAAGCGTGCTTAGCGGCCAATTCATCGATTCTACATGTTTACAACAGATGTATCGCAGAAGGCATATTTCCAAAAATTTGGCGCACCGGTTGCTTAAAATTAATACCTAAAGCGGGAAACAAACCTCCAGACGACCCAAAATCTTACCGTCCGATAACGTTACTGCCTTGCTTAGGTAAATTACTAGAACGTCTCATCGTACCTCGCCTGCTACCCGGTGGCCCTAAATTTCATAGTCATCAGTTCGGTTTCACCGCCGGGAAATCGACTGTTGACGCGGCTATGGAAGTTAGAAAAATAGTAAATCTTTCGGAATCCAAATACGTGGTCGCCATTTCATTAGATATCTCCGGCGCGTTCGATCATGCTTGGTGGCCGATATTATTATTAAAACTAAAAAATCGAGGTTGCTACTCTAATATTTATGCCATAATACGTTCTTACTTTTTTAATGGTCAAACTAAGCTTCGACTTGGCCATTGTACACACGCCAAAGATTTAACTTGCGGCTGCCCTCAGGGCTCTGTTATCTCGCCAAAACTATGGAATTTGGGATTTGATGATTTATTAAGTCTTCCCCTACCACCGCTGTGCGTACTAGTTGGCTACGCCGATGACGGTTTTCTCATCGTTCAAGCAAATTCACGTTCCGAAATTGAATCTAAAGCCAATGATAGTCTTAATTTAATATCGAGCTGGGGTAAACGTAATCGCCTGAAATTCGCCGCGCATAAAACTTACCAAATCCTTTTAAAAGGTTCCCTTATATCTTCCCCTAGCATTAAACTTGACAATATTAACGTTAAACGCAAACAGTCGCTCTGTTATCTTGGTTTTTACTTGGAAAATAAATTTACATTTTTAGAACATATAATTCAAACTGGTGAGAAAGCGAAGCGCAATTTTTACTCCTTTACCAAAATATCTACGTCGACATGGGGCCTCTCTTTCAAATCCCTAAAATTAATTTACACCGCTACTTACCTAGGCAGCATTTGCTACGGGGCCCCCGTGTGGGCCGACAGAGCAACTATCGGCGCGGCTCGTCGCAAGTTGCTACAAAGCCAACGTCTTGCTCTTATATTCTTATGCAAAGCTTACAGGACCACAAGCACCGAAGCCTTGCCTGTGTTAGCCGGAGTTTTACCCGTTGACCTTGAGATTCAGCGTCGTGCGACAATGTATTATCATAACAAAAACATTGACAACCCGTTCTTTTTAAGCGCTCGCGATAAAATTAAAATAGCAAGATTGTTTGAACCTTTAGAAAACTCTGTGCAAAGCCTAATCTCCGAATGGCAGTCGCGATGGGACTGTTCCACCAAAGGGCGTCATCTTTATAATTTTTTTCCTAATATTCGTGAACGGCTATCCAAACAGTGGATGGATATTGATCACTGCGTTTCTCAATTCCTGACCGGTCATGGAAATTTTAAGGCCAAACTTTACGGATTTAAACTAGTGCCTTCACCCATGTGCGAGTGCTCGACCGAAGGCAACATGTTTGAACAAACCGCTCATCATGTTCTCTGGGAGTGCAGTCTCTGGCAGGACGAAAGAACTACTATGCTAAACAACCTATTCTGTACATCTGGAGTCGCATACTACGGTGATCTCGTGGACAGCGCTAGGAACTTCCGTGCCTTCAAGCGTTTTTGTCACAATTATTATTGGCAACAGTCAAACACAATAAACTCCAATATTAACTTAGCTTAGCTTAGGAGTCACAATTGTTAACCTTATTTCCGTGGTGCTCCCCCTTAAGTTCTTTGACTTTCGGTCATTGCAACTTTGTGCTGTCTCCCGCTTTTATGGGGAGGGAAATTGGAATCTTCCTACTCCTCCTATTTTCTTCTGATTAATTTCGTTGCGGGTCCCAAGACAGTTTTAGCATGTCCCTCGGGCTCCCTGAGATCATATCAAAGGGTTTTCGTGGTTGGATACCGCTGTCGATCCTGGCGACACAGGAGATACAGTGGTGGGAATGTGTGGTGGGCCAAAGCCCGTTAAAAAAAAAAAAAAAAAATATAAAGTATTTCGCCCATATTATTTTATTAAAGTGGCTAAATGACTATGGCACCATGGCAACGTCCATCGCTTATATCCCGTCGCACAAACAATGGTTACCGTCAGTCTCGAGTTGTGATAATTTACTATTAAAATATATTTATGCCACAAGTGCACTGATAAACTGATTAGATTTCAATAGCCTAGGTAAACCTTAAGAGCAGTCTCCACACATATAAACCTAGCGCTTTTTACACACAGATTTTTCAAAATTTTTCAAAATATTTTTCTTTTTTTTACCTTTAAAAAAAAGAAAAATATTTTGAAAAATTTTGATGAATTTATTTCGGCTTTATTGCAACTGTTATTCCTTAATAACAGTTGCAATAAAGCCGAAATATGTTCAGTCACATAACTATTTCTTTCATCCCTTCTAAATTCGTTGATAATTTGGTCATTCCCAACTTCAGCACCCGAATCTTCCAATGAAGGATTAATTTCCCTGTTTAGGATTGCTAAAAGATAGTCTTCGTTTAATTTTTAAGACTGTGACATTTTATGTCTGAAATAATTCCGAAATAAACATAAAAAGTACGAAAAACAAGCAAAAGTAAACTCTCATAAACCTAGTTAAAACTCACATAAAGCCTAAACATACGTCTCGGA